>JAUMIR010000005.1:81437967-83853444 GCA_030847615.1 Gambelia wislizenii | reverse complement strand
ATTTGCACAAAATACATGTTTTCTGCCACAAAACACTTTGCATGGGAAAATTATGTTTTGGGTTTTTTTTTTTCCCCCAGTAAAGACTGAAGGTATATGTAGTACTGCAAAACTGTGCAGAAACTCTCATATTATTATCAAGAAGGAAGAAAATTGCTGAAATTGTTCCTTCTTGTGTGCGGGTACAAAGTAAGTGAATATTCACATTCTTATTCTAGATAAATGATACTGAATTGGTGAAGTCACATAACCCTCTGAAAATCATAGACTTCAACAAATCAGAAATTGCTCATTACACCTCTCCTGCCTCTTTCCCAGAGTTCATGAAATGGTGCAGAGATTCTTGGGAAGAAGACAGCATATGTCAGACAAATGGTACCTGTCCATGAAGCCTCCTCCACTATAACCTGTAAATTGGGGAATGACATCTGTTTGCTCTTCTCCTCTCTCTCAGTTGTAAACTATCACTTAGTATGACTTAAAAGCTTTCAGTTAGAGTTATAGCTCTTTTAAATTTGAGGATGGCTCTTAGTCTTAAGGAAAAGTTTTGAGGAAGAGCTTTGTACTTTTCAGTGGTCAGGACATTATTAATAACAAAGTAATTTTAGCCTTTTCTGCAGTGAAGGAATTGCACATTCATTCTTGATCATTGTGCTCACTTGAGGAAAAGCAAGGAATCTTTACCTCACTGCATCTTTCATCCTTGCATCCACACTTATTTAAAGGAAGACAAACAGTCAGAGAAGGATGGTGATTCCCCCCCCCCGCTCTCCAGCATGCAGTGAAAACAAAACACTACCTCCCACCTTCCGTTCCCATGAGAAATACACCTTAATTCTCCACTTGAGAAAATGCACAAAATGAAACACATATCCTGAGACAAATGAGATAAGGCTACTGTTTCCCAGTTCTTACTCATTATAGCATTGTTCAGAATCACTATCAATATGATTTGGGCCTCTGCATAAATACAATTCAGGTTAGTTAGAAGTTCAGCATTTTCCTAAACTTTAACCAACACCTGCATCTCTGTAATTAAAACATGCATTGTAATATTAGGTCACAGCCTCCACATGGAGTAGGGTTATAAAGCTGGCAACTATACACATGGCAACTATATGGACATGTTTTCTCAGCTGAAGACTGGAGTTAGTAAATCTAGAATGCATGTACACCAAGCTACATAACTTAATTGTCTTCAGAGACCAATGCTTGTTTAAATTACACTGTCCAGTTCAACTAATCTGATGACATATCCAAAGGGATAATTTTTTTAGGCCAAAGTTATTGCACTCTGTTAAATGTCAAACATTCGAGTTGTAGGGATAATTCCATTTAATTAAAATTTAATTACTTTTATTTTTACATAATCCCATATATATATATATATATATATATATAATTCTCTTTTGTACGTTGCCGTTTCCAGTGTGCTGATTGGCTGCTTAGGGACCTGACCACCCAATCACAGGTCTGGTGGGCAGCCAATCAGCACACTGGGGGTGGGACCATGTAGATCTGAAACATGGCTGGAGAGGGAGAGGGAGTAGCATGGGGGATAGGACGAGCGGCATGGAAGGGGGAAGGATGGGTGGCATGGGGGGATGAGCAGCATGGGAAGGGGGGGTGAGCGCATGGGTGGTGGTGTGGGAGTTGGCAGGATGGGTGGTGTGGGAGGGATGAGCAGCGTGGGAGGGGGCAGGATGGGCAGTGTGGGGGGATGAGCAGTGTGGGAGGGGGCAGGACTGGTGGTGTGTGGGGGACAAACATTCTGGGATAGGGCAGAATGGGTGGCATAGGAGGGAGCTGGATGGGCAGCCTGGGAAGGGGGACGAGCACATAGGTAGCGTGGGAGGGGGATGGATGGATGGTGTGGTGAGCTGGACAGGCAGCCGGGAAGGGGGCTGGATGGGCGGTGGGGAGACAAGCAGCATGGGAGGGGGCTGGACGGGCAGCATGGGGGGACAGGCAGTGTGAGAGGGGACAGGATGGGAGGCGTGGGATAGGGCTGGATGGGCAGCATGGGGGGGACAGGCAGCATGGGAGGGGGAACGAGCGCACGGGAGGTATGGGAGGGAGCTGGATGGGTGGCATGGGAGGGGGAAGGATAGGCAGTGTGTGTGTGGCATGAGTGACATGGGAGGGGGCAGGATGGGTGGTGGGGGCAGGACCACCATCCTGGGAGGGGGCAGGATGAGCAGCATGGGGGGACGAGCAGCGTGGGAGGGGTCATGACCAGTGCCATGGGGGGCAGGACCAGCACCATGGGAGGGGGTAGGACAGGTGGCATGGGGGGGGCAGGAGCAACAGCATGGGGCGACTTAGCCCCACCAGTCTACCTCAAATGTTTGTCATGAGGTAGACTGGGCATTTTGGGGGGACTGTTTTAATGGCGGATGGTACGCCGGGTCCAGCTAGTTTAAGCAAAATGAAACAATTGAAGGGTATAATTTTGTGACACTATATAGGTCTTGGAATGTCCAGTGGGTCTTACTCCTTAATAAATGTCTTCTGGATTGCAGCATTACTTTAGTAACGTATGATAAGCAGGTTTTATTTTTCCTAAGTCCTCGCACCACCAAGAAGACAACAAAAAAGGTAGAACAAGAGAGCTGTTCCACAGGAATTGGGAAATTAAGGGGAAATTTAATCCAAGAACATGGATGCTATATGGTCATAGTTGGTCAACTAGGGAACACATGATGTGATGAGGACAAAATAAAAATCAATGGAAGCAATACGCTAAGGAGGTATGTAAGAGAGATGAAATGATGACAGATTCCTTCAAGGAAGAACAATTTGAAGATGAACCCACAGTTTTAGAAAGTGAAATGGAAAAGTCTCTCAAACACTTGGAGAAATAAGTCACCATGAATAGATGGCATGCCAAGCTCTTTCAAGCTGTTGAGATAGAATCCATTCAAATTCTACCAAAAGCATGCCAACATATATGATTCCCCACACCCCCACAGACTGGAACCATTCAATGTAGATTCTAATCCTCAAGAAACAAGACACCAGGGATTGTAGTAACCTACAGACCATCACACTGGTGTCCCATGCAAACAAAGGAATATTAAAGATTTTGGAAGAAAGGCTTTTTATCATAAATGAAGCAAGAATTGCCTGATGTTCAATCTGGGTTCAGAAAAAGAAGTACTAAGCATCATAGTGCAAACACCCATTGGATAGACAAAAAACAAAGCATTTCAAAAGAAAATCAACTGTATTTTATAGTTTGTAGCAAAGCCTTTGTGTAACTATTGAGAAAATATTATTCCTTTAGGAAATGGGAGTTCCACAACATCTGGTTGTCCTGATACTCTGGATCAGGGGCCACTGACAGGACAAAATATGAACAAACAGAATAGTTTCACATTGACAAGAAGGTCAGGCAAGGCCACAGTTTATCGCCGTATCTGTTTAATTTATACATGGAACATATCATATGGAAAGGAGGCTTAGTATCAGAGGAAGCAGTTGTGAAAATTGGGAAAGGAATATCAACAATTTAAGATGTGAAAATGACACCATATTACTTTCAAAAAAAAAGCAAGGACTTGGAACTATTACCAAGGAATGTTAACTGAGAAAGTGAAAAAAATCAGGGTTACATTTGATTCTAAAGAAGAGAAAATTAATAACCACAGACAATTTACAGATCTTCAAAGTAGATAATGAAGACACTGAAATAGTTAAAGATTTCTTCTACCATGGCTCAATCATTAGTCAAAATGGGGATTGCAGTTAAGAAATCAGAAGATCACTAAGGGCTTACATTATTGTGAATTTGCAACTGCATTCTTTTGTCTCCATGATCTTTCCACAAAAATGATAGTATGCAAAGCTATCTGTGTGTGAAGTGCAGAAGACTGTGAATCAAGATGGTAGCCAAGTAAATTAGTGTGTTATTATTCTCCCCACCTTGCCACTGCTGCACAGGTTTTTAAAAACTTTTTTAAACACACAAGTTCAACCTTCTGCTTAAAAAAGTTATTTGTGGGCCTCAGTGCAGCAAAAAAGTGCACAATCGCAAATGCTGAAATGTAATCCAAAATGGGGCTTATGGCTGCTTCCTTGCTGGCAAGCTCACCCCTCACACACATCTGACCAATCTGCTCTCCAGTTCTGCCGTCTCCAATAATTAGCATCCCCAGCACTATCAGAGACATGCTCGTGGGGAAACCCATTTGCTGCTGTGAAGGAAGAGGCCATTAGCCGGCCTCAGTGCCTTCTCCATGGCATGGAGAGCAGAGGGCAGGGGCAGAGGCTATTTAAGGCCCTGCCACCCTCCACCTCCTCCTTTTCATCAGAGGGAGGGACTTTGGGGTCAGCCTTCCAGATGCAGACTGACAGGGAGCAACCCAGCTTATGGGTTCTCTCTGGGGTTCAGGTGTTTTTGCCCATGGGAAGTTGGGGAGGTGTTTTGGGGTTTGACTCCTGCCCCCCAAATTCCCACACTACGTTGCTCCCCATTGCAGATTTCTTCGGAAATGTTTAAATATGTTATGGTTAAATAAAGTGGTCCTTTATATCCAATTTATGTGTCTGATCTCTTCATTTCTGCATCAGCTAGCAATGCACAGCGATGCAAATCATTTGTCCTAACAAGTGCATTCCCATGCATTGTTTTAAAAAATATGGGGAAAGCTGCAAAAGCTTTTCTCGCATATTTTTTTGGAGTTTTTGTTCCCCCCCCTTCCAAGTAAGGTGAATCACTGTGGGATCTTGTTAGGATCAAAGGTACCGTATACTCCAGCGTATAAGACGACTTTTGAGCACTCAAAAGTGCCCTCCAAAATCGACAGTCGTCTTATACGCTGGATATACTTTGCTTCACCTGCCTGCCTATCTCCTGCCTCTTTGCAAATGGAGGGAAGAGGCAGGAGATGGGGCAGGGGGGTGAAGCAAATTGCTTTTCCAGTTCATTCGCCCCCCTCCTCTGCCTTCTGCCCCTTTGGGGAGCAACGGAGACAGAGGAGGGGGGTGAACGTTGCGTTTTGCTGTGGCCGCCGCTTGATCGCCTCTGCAGCGGCCGAGGCAAACCACTAGATTCGCCCTTTCTCCCCACCCTGCTTGAAAGTGGAGGAAAAGGGCGAAAATGCCCCGTTTTGCTCCACGACCCCGATCCCTCCTTCTGGGCTCCCTTCCGAAGGAAGCCCAGGAGGAGGAAGCGGGGCCGTGGAGCCAAACCCCGGGATTCGCCCATTCCCCCCAGCCACCCATTCACCCTCTGCTCATCCACCCCCCTTCCCCAAAGCCACGCTTTGGAGGGGGGTGGCTGCGAAGCCCCCTCCCCCTAGCCACCCATCCACCCTCCGCCCAGCCACCCCCTTCCCCAAAGCCGTGCTTTGGAGAGGGGGGGTGGCTGTGAAGCCCCCTCCACCCATCCACCCATCCACCCCCCTTCCCCAAAGCTGTGCTTTGGAGAGGGGGGGTGGCTGCGAAGCCCCCTCCACCCATCCAGCCATCCACCCTCCACCCATCCACCCCCTTCCCCAAAGCTATGCTTTGGAGAGGGGGGTGGCTGCGAAGCCCCACCCACCCATCCACCCTCCACCCAGCCACCCCCTTCCCCAAAGCCATGCTTTGGAGAGGGGGGTGGCTGCGAAGCCCCCTCCACCCAGCCACCCTCCACCCAGCCACCCCCTTCCCCAAAGCCACGCTTTGGAGAGCCACCACTGGAATCGTGGCTTTGGAGAGGGGGGGTGGCTGCGAAGCCCCCTCCACCCAGCCACCCTCCGCCCAGCCATCCCCTTCCCCAAAGCCACTGGAAACCCACTGGATGACCTTGGGTAAGTCAAATTCTCTCAGTCTCAAAGGAAGTTGAAAGTAAGCCCCCTCTGACCAAATCTTGCCAAGAAAACCTCATGATCAGTTTGCCTTAGAGTCACCACAAATTGAAAATGACTTGAAGGCACACAACAACAAAAAGGAGTTGAACATTTTTATTTTATTTTTAATTTTTGCTTTTTAAAATTTTCATTTTCTGGACTTATATCTCAGTTTTACACTGTAGGTGGCTTACAGCTGTAGCTGCTATTTTCATTATGATTCTTTGTCAAGAAAGATAAACATGTATTGGAAAGGCTTAAACAGAAATTGAGTATGTATGATTTCATTTAATAGAACAGCACATCTGCTTTTGGAATAAACAGGAGAAAATAAAAGATTAAATCTTAAAGTAGAAACACGCTTCACGTACATAACTGGCAAATACAATTATTGTGCTGTTAGCAAAGAGAAAAAAAAAGGAGATAATTGATCAACACAGAGGAAAAATAAAATGCACTGTACTTTCTAGTATACCTAGTGCATACTAGAGCTTACCAAAGAAATGTGTAAATAGAACAGAAAATTCAGAGAATATAGATTTTATTTCCTATTCTCAGGTGCAGTTTCTATGATTTAGTAAGCCACAATAGTGAAGGGCCATTTTGCATGTTCACATCTATTACTGAATTACTAATATTGTTTATGGATGGTATCAGAAGCAACAGAATAATTCTCAGCACCCATAATTTTATGTGTGAGGGCTATGAGCTAAACTCAGCATGCAACTGTACCTTTAAAAAAATAATAAACATGTGGATAATTTGCAGAACCATTGCCTAAAGTGGTTTTTGTAAGATTTTGCCTTAAAGTGAGAAAGAAACATATTAACAGTATTTAAATATGCTATGAAAAAATATATATCTTCTTACAACTATGAGAGGAATATAAATGAGACTTTGCAAAAATAACATGGGACTGAACCATGCAAGCTATCTTCAATAATGCTTTGAGAGGAAATGTACACAAAGAAAGCACATGTCTAACAATGAACAAAAAGGCAATTGAGTAGTGTATAAATAGTGAAACACAAAAGGAAATCCAGCCTGAAAAGGCTTGTACATTATCTAGATTAAACTGCTTGGAAAAACAATTCAGCTATAGCAAACTGTTTGCCTCCCTCGGGAGTAAATTAAATCATATTGGAACCAAATTGCAAATAACTTGTTAGTAAGCTTTTTAATTTTTTTAAAAAAACAAAATAGGATTTTTTTTAAAAAAACCTAGGTGTTGTCAGAACTGGTGTGGCCAAATCTGCTTGGTGTGTTGTAGAAGATGAAAAACCATAGCCTTGACACACCTGGGAGCATAGCAATAGTGTTAGAAATTTTGATCAAATCATCCAGGCACCACACTCTGGAGTACACTTAACATGACCCTCACACAAGTACTTCTCCTTCTTACTCCTTCTTACATTATTAAAAATAAGATAATACTAAATTAAATAATTATTTCTAGACAGACTTGCAAAGCACCCCAAACTGTTCTGATTAAGTCTGATACACTGTTTTTATCATAGCTAAAAGCAAAGCTGACTCAAATTAAGAAATTCACCGGTTGATAATCTGGAAGCAAGGTATTGCCTTGGGTCTCACTCCAGGAGAAAGGTAGCATAAAAATGAAATGAAATGAATGAATGAGTCATATGTACACTTAATTTGGGAATAAGCAATACTGAATGGAGTGGGACTTATTTCTGAGTAACCAGACATACCGTAGATTGTGCTGCTAACAATGACAAAAAAAGTGCTTGTCAAAATCACTTTTTGCTATTTAATCTTGTTTATATCCAGGAGCAGGTATTTGGATCCTTCTTTAAACTTATCTTTCTCCTTCCCTCTTATAATCTGAAAAGAAAGCTATGCCTTTATTTCCATCATAGGGCAAAAAGGTTATGACTAAAGGAAAGGCAGATGGATCACAATCTAACCTCTCCATTCCCTCTGATTTCCCTTGGTTTACAACAGAGTTTCATATGGAAGAAAGGTCATGGAAGAAGGAAAGCAAGAGTGAGATGGTAGCTGCAGGAACAAATATGCAAAATGCTCTGGAGAAAGAAGGCTCCAAATTCGCAAGGAGGGGAGAAGCTATCAGCTTTGCCAGGAAAGATGTGGAAAGGACTATGTGAGCACCACATTTTTTTAATGAGGGCACATTGTGCTGTGAACTGGGTTGCAGCAGCACCTTCTGTCTGGCCAGATATCAGTTTAGAACAAGTCCAAGATTTACACAAACACACAAACACACACACACACACACACATGGATCAGTTAGTCAGAAACTGCTAGTTACTCTTATGACTAAAGAGCTGAAGTAGAAATGAAGATTTTTCTTCTTTTTTTCTCCTTGGGATCTATAATAAATAATTATATTACATGGAAGTTTTCTCCTACGATTCGTAATTTTTAACAACCGACTTAGTATAATTCAGTGGAGATTCAGGCTCCAGATTCATAGGACTTTTTCAGACAGGCCCAAATGCCCCGTTCCTGCCCCGCAAGCCCCAAGGAATTTATACAATTCCTGCCACAGAATAAAGGAAAAATGTTCAAACACTTAACTTAATTCCATGGCAGGAATGTCCTCCCTCTCCCCAAGCTGGCTGGTCGTAAATGCAGCTGTCTTAAGGCTGACTTTATGACCGGCAACTGAAATTGTGCCCGTTCTCGTGAGAGAACGGGAACGTGACAAATTTGAAAATAACCCCCCAACTGTCAAAAATAAAACCAAAGCACCACAAACATGACAAATAACCCGGGGGGGGGGTACCACTTACCTGGATGTCCCGATCGTGGCCTCCTACCCCATGCCTGTCATCTTGGAACAGTGACGGGGCTCCTTTTCCCACATACCTGATTCTGTGACAGACACAGAATGGGTGTTCTCTTCACAATGTTTTATCGTGAATAGAGTACTCCGGGAGCAGGAAGGGAGCAGGACAGGAGCAGGTCAAAAGGGGTCAACATTATCCAAAAGGGAACCACTTTCTCAACCCTGTTCCATGCCTGCCAAAGATAATTGGCCCCATTTGACTTCCGTGCCTGCCAAAGATAATTGGCCCCATCTGAAAATCTCTATAATCACTTCTCTTGGCCTTCTCCCTCCATCCCCTGCCTGGCTAGGGTTGACATAATTGACAAAACCAGGACAGGGCACCTGCGGGGGAGTAGCCCTTTTCTCTCCTGCCCAGGGAGGACCACCCCCACCCTCCCTCTCTCTGTCACTTGCTATGCCAGCCCATCGGGCTGGGCTGCTCAAAGCAGCAGATCCCAGATTCCTCCAGCTCCGGAGGGACGAGAGACTTATAACAACGCTATGCCTGGCCCATTACTGACACTCCTTCTTTGGGCATATCTACACTAGCCAGGATACACCACTGGTGTATCCTGGCTGCAGAGGTGGACCCTTCTGCCCCTGTTACCTGGAGGAAACAGACCAGAGTCCACACAGGAATGCCAGCCCAATCGTGTAGCAGTGAGGGCCAGCATGCTGGGTGGGCTCCTGTGGACACGCAGGGTCCAATCCAGGTTTTGGTTAGTGGGGATGGATTAAACTGGGTATTATGATGAAATGGTAATTCGGGCCCTACCTCATCTTCCCCCCATATCAGCCCTGTATCTGCCCTAGGGGTCATAAGGACTGCCTGGGAGCAGAATGGGGCAAATGCCCTGTGTCATATGGACTGCAGGGCTCTGGAACAGGGGAAAGCCAGGATAGCCTGTGTAGATAAGCCCATGATAAGTTTCCTTCTCCTTCAACATGTAGGACAGACATCCTATCTAAGGGGCATGCAAGGCTCTTCAGATAATATTTCTTATAACTTGGAAAGAAAGAGAAGGACTTGCCCAAGAAGCAGAGCTCAAAAGCTATTCTTACCATACACCTTTATTTGCAGATAGTCTATTTCTGTGTCTGCACACTGCACAAACAAAACAAAACAAAACAAAAAACCCCAGGGATAACCCAACCAGCATGTGGCTATCCCTATGACTGAAGACCAGGGAGTGACTTGTATTCAATGGGGGTGGATAAACAGTTCCTTCACTATTCTTAACCCACCACCTAAGCCAGATGTCTGTGGTGTCTGCTACTACTACTACTACTACTACTCTTCCTCCTTCTCTTCCTCCTCCTCTTCCTCTTCCCCAGCCCAATACTCAAGGTGGCTTACAAAGGTTAAAACAAATACAGCTAAAAAATAAATAAATCCTTCATATAAATGTTGAAGATTTAATTAAACTAGCGACAGAATTAAAACAGATAAAAGATTTAAAAGAGAAACAACAAATATAAACAGTACAACACATTCTGAAAAAATTCTGAAAGGCCTGATGAAACAAGAGGTTTCACTTACCAACAGAAAGATAGCAGAGAGGGCACCATTCAAACCTCTTTAGCAAGGGAGTGCCAGAGCCTGGGGACAGCCACCAAGAAGGCCCTCTCTCATGTTTCCATTAAAAGTAATTATGAGGATGGTGGGACAGAAGGGCCTCCCCAAAAGATCTCAAAACCTGGGCAGATTGGGAGATTATGGTCCTTAAAATAACCTGAACTTGAGCCATATATGTTTCTAGGTCATACTTTGAATTTTACCTTGAAACACACTGGCAGCCAGTGGAGCTGTTGCATCAAGGGAGTGGTATGCTCCCTGTAGCCAGTCCCTGTTAATACTTTGCTTTTGATCAATTCTTTCCAGCTCTTTTGGCTAATATTAGGCAGCTTTCCCAAAAATGGCAGAACTACATACTGACATAAAATGAAATAGAACAGGTAGACAGGTGAGGAATGGAATGGCTGGACTGTGCAGATCAGACAAATCACTCTATGCCACCATCATTTTTTTTATCAATCAACAGAGGAAGACTTCCTCAGCTCCATCTATAAATGTACTGAAATAAGGTGTGGAATAGACAGAACATTTCAGAAAGTATGTGGGCAACAGCATTTTAAAATCACCTAGATAAAATATATTCTTTGTGAAAAGAAATTAGTACCATAGTGAATTCTATCCTGTCCTTTTCCTGTTATGTTTATAGACACACACAAAAAGGCTTGCTGCTCCTGAAGTAATACAATCTGTTCTATCACCTCATGATTATCCTACTTCATCCTTGCCTCATTACATTGCATGTACAAACATGCTCTTAATTTCCTTCAACTAAAATATTTCAGGAGCAAAGAGCAACAATTAAAATGTAGTAAAATTTCACATACAAAGCTGAAAACATATTACTTACAACCTCATTTTGCCTTTTCTGTATTTACCTTTTACATTCCTTCTCCAGAACAATCGTACATTAAGGTGCTTGTTTTACTTGGCTTTTCTTTTTCAGGACACTCTTATGCAATCTGTCATTGAACATGTTAATTTTGTTTTGTTTCTCACTAGCATAGTAGCAGGAATTGTGGTCAACAAAACTTTGTCAGAAGACAATTTCATACTTTGCCTAAATAAATGCCTTGATTCCATTTTAATATTGCATTCATATTAATATTGCATTCATAATATTGCATTCATATAGTACCTTGGAATGAATATATATTTGCAACTTTTTTTTTTACTTCTTATGTTATGCTTGTGGGGATGAGGGTATTCAGTTCATTGAGGCCAAATAACACTGAGCATTGTTGGCTGAACCTCCGGAATGAAGTTCTTTCCATCCTATATCAAATCTATTGTGGGGCATTAAGTGATCCACCAAAAAAATTGTGATTTTGTGCCTTATATAGGTTAAGTCATTGAAAACACAGAGATTAAACTGAATTCATACACATGGATATGTTTGTATATTTTTTCCTAAACATTTTGAACACTGAATCTAAAAATGTAACATGTTCCACAAAACATATATTTCCTCACAAAAAAAGAGCAAATGTAAGTAGGGTACCAGGCAGGCAAATAGCAGTATGGGACAGAGCACCAGTCTTCAGATGCTTCTTGCTTACTAAGTCAAAATAGAAAGCACAGAGAACCAGTCAGCTAAGGCAGTTAAATTTTAACAAGCAATTGTATACAATATAATAGCTTACTTCAGAAGAGGATTTTTTTTTTGCTTTTTTCTACCAGAAATATCCTATGATGAGAAAATACTTTATTGTAACAGTCCAAGTAGTAAGTTTCCTCCGATGAATACCCCTGAATACTCGTTAACGGATCTTTGCTTGTGTTGGGAAATTCCATTTCACGGCTCCATGATTCCCTCATCCCACCTCTTTCATAGTTGCCTGCCTAAGGGCTTGTCTACACAGGCAAAAAAAAAAAAAAGCAGACTCATCCTGAACTGGCATTGGCAGTCTAGATGATGCACAGCTACTTCTAGGAATGATCCACATATTATTGCCCTTAACTGAACTTTGCTCCAAACTAAGCAAATTCGGGGAATACCCTGGACTTTCCTGGAAACTCCAGAGTGACCTCGGAGTGTTTTGTTGTCTGGATAGCTGGATTGGGTCTGATTTGGCCCAATCCAGTTGTCCACAAACAAATCCAGAACCATCTTCCTTACCCTGCACTAAGCAGCACAGGGAAAGGGGTGGGTCTCCATCAAAGCTGCCACCACTGCTTTCTCACCAGCTGAGAAGCTCCATGCTGCTGAGGTCAGAATAGAGTGCCTATAGGATCAACAAGGACGCAGTAGAATGACCCCCTCTTTGTTGGTTACATGACTGGGTTCCTGTTTTGACCTCAGAAGAAGTGATGGTGCACTGCACAGGCTTTCCACAAAACTCCTCAGCTGGTGAGAAAGCAGCAGGGATGACTCCAAAAACAGGGGACAGGCCAACAGGACTGATGTGGTGTCAGCCCATTTGGCCCATGTGGACAATGATGGCCATCACATTGGATTCAGCCTGGTGCATGCGACCACCATCATGGTAAGTCTGGAGCCAGTCCAGAGCATAATGCTCTGGACTGGCCCCAGATTTAAGTGGCCAGTGTAGATGAGCTCTAAGTTTTTGGGCAGGGAGGAGAGACTTAGAGCTGTAGCTAGCATTTACAAGCTATTGTCAGTCTCAGCTTGGAACTATCCACAGAACAGGTTCACTTTTTGGACACCACCACACAGCTACACCACGGATATGTAAGCATCACATTATATAGCAAACCCACTGACCAGTACATGTACTTACATGTCTCCAGTTTCCATCCTGTCAAGCCCATAGTTTACAGCCCAACCCTTCAATTCTATCCCATATACTCAGACCCACAAGTCAGGATGCCAAACTCATGGTATTACAACAAGCATTCCCACCATATGAAGTAAAAAAAATAAAGTTAACAAGGCAAGACTTGTACCCAAGACTAATTATTATAGAACAGATTAAAGGCAGGAAATGGCAGAATCCCACTAGTGGTCCTATACAGCTCCCACCTGAGATCACTCAGAGGTATCATCAATGAATTACAACCTATTCTAGACAATAGTGCTGCCTCTCAATGGCTCCTGGTGGCTGGCCTTTACTTGCACACATACAGCCTCCCAATCTCAGTTACTTACCTACAGAAGAACATACGACATGGATAGGGAGATGGGTACAAGACCTTGACACAAACCCAGATGCCAAATCTACCCACATATCTACTTTTGAAACATCATCACAGGACCTAATAACACCACTCACAACATTAGAGGAATTTCCACTTGATCATCCTCTAATGTGATAGATGCCATCCTCTGTCAACAATGCCCTTCAGTACTTTATATTGGGCAAACAGGCCAGTCTCTGCACCAGAGGATAAAAGGACATAAATCAGACATTAGGAATGGGCACACAAAAACCAGCTGCAGAACACTTCAATCTTCATGGACATCCCATCTCAGATCTCAGAACAGCAGTCCTTGAACAACATCATCAACAACAACAACATCAAAGGGAGATTGGAAAGACAAAGAGCAGAATTTGGATATATCTACAAACTCCAGTCCATCAACAGTGGGTTGAATAGAGACAGTGGTTTTCTGACACACTACAAATATTTTAACACTAGAGTGGTAACCCAGCCTTATGAGGGCTCCCTTGTCTATTTTACCACAACTCCTTTCTGGTTTCCAGCCAGCATCATGCTGCCTTCCAAGAACTCTCTCCACCACTCATATTGTTAAAACAGAACATGTCACCTCATCACCATTCCCTCAAGTTTTGCATTTGTATTGCTATTCAAAAACACACTTGCTCATTCATGGGCATAAATATCTGTCTATGAGCACTTCACTCCACTGATGATGTAGACTCAGTCTACAAAAAATTCTCCTACAAACTTCTTTCTCTCAGTTAGTTTCCCTTTACATACAGACTAACATGATCCAGACTAACATGGTTACATCTTTGAATGCTTTTGAAAATTAAGTAAAAGTTGATAGACTAAATCTGCAGGAATTCATGTATACAAACATACTCATAAAAAGCCATGCACAGAGTACCTCTGTAAGATAGAGATGGTTTTTAAAAAGAAAAGAAAAGAAAAAGATCATACTGAGAAAGCAAATCAGATGCCTCATACTAGCTAAGAGCACTTGGTACAAGGAAAGGAAATCAGTGTCATTTCCTAAAATACACTCATAAAAAAAATTACTACTAATATTAACAAAACATTGATGAAGGGATTCAGGAGATAACTGTAGTGTTTGTTGTAATTTTAATAATACAATTCCTCACCGTAAATTCTATAATTTGCCAGTGTTGGTGTCATAAGCCACCCTACGGAATCGAAGGAATACAATGAAAAGGAGTTAAATTACAAGCCATTTCTGGCTCCAGATTCCCTTCCTGAATCTGAGTAACTGGTGGCTGAGGCAGCTAAGGCTCAGCATGACCTGACAGATACTGAAGATGCACCCAACCTTTGAGGAGTGGCAAAGAGCAGAAAAACATCATAGGAACTGTCTGTTAAATAGAAGATGCTGACTAATTAAGTATCAGGTATCCAAATGCAACTACTTATAAATATCTCAGCAGCTGCGGGGAGTCATCACTGCCCACAATCATTCCATCCCTGCAACTGTATCTACACTCTTGGCAAGCCTGTGTTTCCTGGAACTCTTGAACCTGGATTGGCTATGTTTAATTTTTCCTCATCTCATCTCTTTTTGGCTTCAAGTTTTGGACTACTGGCTTTGTGAAATGACTTTTGAACTTTGCCCCCCCCTCCCTTCACCTTTTTTGATTACCCATGCATGATCTGGACTGGACTGACGTCCCTGAAACTGCTTCCCTTTATATCAATCTGTCTCTTTGGACATTTGCTGCCCACAGGCATAAAACAGTTAGCTGTTAATGAGCAAAGCCCAGTTCCCCTCCTCTCCTTCTGAATCACACCACATTGACATTTTCCTTACATGGTTGTGTAAGAGAAACACTCTCTAGATTTTATATGTTGATTTTTGATGTTCAGGTCTTCAGATAGGTCCAAATCACTTTGCACTCTGACGTTCTACTCTAAAACTGAATTGGCTTAACCTGGGCCCAATTTGGTCAAGAGCTGCATGAATTCTTCAGAATCAGCCAGTTTGCTTTGATATTTCATATATTTGGTTGCCTATTATATTATATTATATTACGTATATAAGAAATTTCTAATTTTTATGTGGTTTGTTGCATGGATGGAGGAGAGTCTATATAAAGTGTTTTCTATATACAGAGAACAAATGCAAGGGCACATCAGTTCCTATCATAGGACTTTATCAGATGCAGCCTCTTTAAACATTCTTTTGTCAGCATTAAAAAAAAGCATTTTTATGGCTGCAAAAGAACAGTCCGCTCCGCACTTACCTTCTGATCCTGGCAAAAGCTCCTGGCAATAAAGAGGAAGTGAACAGAGCCCTATTCACTTCCTTGTTCGAAATCTCACACGATTTCATCACACAGGACATTTAAACTTAAAAACAAAAATAAAGCATTTTAAGTTACTCAAAGTACTCAAACACACTGTAAAAGTCCCAAGTAACCCAGGGAGGATCATAACAAGAGTGAAACTTACCTGGACGTCCCGATCTCAAATGGAAGTGTTTGCGTCAGAGTGGCCATTGTCATAGAATCATAGAATCATAGAATTGTAGAGTTGGAAGAGACCACGAGGGCCATCCAGTCCAACCCCCCTGCCACGCAGGAAATCTTGATCAAAGCATCCCCAACAGATGGCAATCCAGCCTCTGTTTAAAGACCTCCAAGGAAGGAGACCCCACCATGCTCCGAGGGAGTGTGTTCCACTGCCGAACAGCTCTTACTGTCAAAAAGTTCCTCCTCATGTTGAGGTGGAATCTCTGTTCCTGGAGCTTGCACCCATTGCTCTGTGTTCCAGTCTCTGGAGCAGCAGAAAACAAGCCTGCTCCATCCTCAGCGTGACATCCCTTCAAATACTTAAACAGGGCTATCATATCGCCTCTTAACCGTCTTTTTTCCAGGCTAAACATACCCAGCTCCCTAAGTCTCTCCTCATAAGGCATCATTTACAGACCTTTCACCATTTTAGTTGCCCTTCTCTGGACACGCTCCAATTTGTCAATATCCTTTCTGAATTGTGGTGCCCAGAACTGGACACAGTATTCTAAGTGAGGTCTGACCAAGGCAGAATAGAGTGGCACTATTACTTCCCTTGATCTAGACACTATACTTCTATTGATACAGCCCAAAATCGCATTGGCCTTTTTAGCTGCCGCATCACACTGTTGGCTCATGTTCAACTTGTGGTCTACTAGGACTCCTAGATCCCTTTTGCACGTAGTCTCATTCAGCCAGGTCTCTCCCATCCTATATTTATGCATTTCAATTTTCCGCCCTAAATGCAGTACTTTACATTTCTCCGTATTGAATTTCATTTTGTTAGCTTTGGCCCAGCTCTCCAGTCTATCCAGGTCATTCTGAATTTTGATCCTGTCCTCTAGGGTATTAGCTACTCCTCCCAATTTGGTGTCATCTGCAAATTTGATAAGTATGCCCCTAATTCCCTCATCTAAGTCATTGATAAAGATGTTGAATAGCACTGGGCCCAGCACAGAACCCTGTGGCACCCCACCGGTCACATCTTTCCAAGATGAAGAGGAGCCACTGGTGAGCACCCTTTGGGTTCGGCCGGTCAACCAATTACAAATCCATTGAACAGTTAACTTGTCTAGCCCACATTCTACAAGCTTGTTTGCAAGAATGTCATGGGGAACCTTGTCAAAGGCCTTACTGAAATCAAGGTATGCAATGTCCACAGCATTCCCTTCATCTACCAAGCTGGTAACTTTATAAAAAAAAAAAAGAGATCAGATTAGTCTGGCATGACTTGTTTCTCTGAAACCCATGTTGACTTTTTGTGATTATGGCATTGCCTTTTAAATGTTCACAGACTCTCTGTTTAATGATCTGCTCTAGAATCTTCCCTGGTATTGATGTCAGACTAACTGGACGATAATTGTTGGGATCCTCTTTTTTCCCCTTTTTGAAGATGGGAACAACGTTTGCCCTCCTCCAGTCTGCTGGGACTTCTCCTGTTCTCCAGGAGTTCTCAAATATTATTGCCAATGGCTCTGAGATTATATTTGCCAGCTCTTTTAATACTCTTGGATGTAGTTCATCTGGTCCTGGAGATTTAAATTCATTTAGATTAAGAAGGTATTCCTGTACTACCTCTTTACTTATTTTGAGCTGGATTTCCCCTATTGTGTCCTCTGTTCCATTATCCTCAGGTTGGTCCTCCTTTTCCTTTTCTGAAAACACTGAGGCAAAGAAGGTGTTGAGTAATTCTGCCTTTTCTCTGTCCCCTGTTAGCATTTTGCCATCTTCTCCACGTAGCGGCCCTATCATTTCCTTCTTCCTCCTTTTGCTGCGGACATACCCCCAAAAACCCGTTTTATTGTTTTTAACCTCTCTAGCGAGCCTAGGGATAAGGCCAAGATTTAAATAGTCCCAAGATATCGCATGCTGGCAAAAAAGTGGCAGGGAGATATATTTATGGCTTAAGTTGTCAATTTAAATGTATGTGATTTTGCCTCTTCATAACTGTGAAAGGGCAACATCATCTGATCCATGTGTTCTTTTGCAGTTATATGACATCATGATGATGCTGTATTTTCTTTGTTTGATAAAATCCATAGTGTATGAACATAAGAGAAAAAAATTAGTGTGAACTGGAAGTTATTACTCACTAAATGACTGCATTTGAATACTTGGAAATAAATAAGAATTGACAATTTCAAAGTAACATCCGTGTCCAAAATCCAGTGGCATCCTACTATGTCTAGGACCATTAGAATTGGAATTTTCTTCCCTTTTACCTACACCTGTAGACATCCACAATGTGCATGCACACGCACACACACAAAGAATACCCCAAAAGTTTCCCAGATCATCAGAGCATATTTTTTAATGTGCAACTGATAGCAGGAGGGAGTGGGAAGATTGTTGGGTCTAATGGAAACAGCAGGATCTAGCAGAAGTACAGCATTTAGTCTTGGTCCATATTTTCCATCCATTGGTTTATTGGGAATGAACATCATACATAATAATTAATATAGACTTCACTATAATCATGAAATTATTTTTTTAAAAAAACTGATGTCATAAAAGATATTCATTGAAGATTTCATTATTAAATGGAACCCAATTTGATAAACTCTGTTGTTCATGTAGAGAAAATGTTACTGAAGACAACATGAGCTTTGAAGAAAACATAGAAATCTACATACTAATCTATCTCTCTGGCATTTCTTCACAAATGAAGATTCAGGAAGGACTCATCCCGCGCTTTCTGCAAGCACGCTGATGACTGAAAAGGCCAATCTGAGATAAACAAGTCTGGTTGCAGAAAGCACAGCAGAGGGTCTCCTTGGATGATGTTTCCGGGTTGTGAATCTTTTTGCGTTGTCATTTTTCTTCAAGACTTGTTCAGCGTGACTTTTCAAATAAAGCTGCAGCATTGTGGATAGTGCGTCTCCATGCCTCCCAATGTGAAGCCAGGGCGGACCATTGTTGGTGATCAATTTGGCCAAGCCTGATATGTTGTTTCAGGGAATCCTTGTATCACTTTTTTTGAGCGCCCCTTTTACTCTGACAGCACTGATGAAAACGTTCGAGGAGTGGTAAGTGTTGGCAATAGGTGACCCATGTTTCAGACCCGTAAAGGAGAATAGACAGTACAATGGCTCTATACACACCGATTTGTGTGCTTCGCCTCAGGTGTTCGTTACTCCAGACTCTTTTGTATAGTCTTCCAAATGCACTATATGCCTTTGCTAATCTGTGATCAATCTCTTTGTCAATCTTGGCATCTGAGGAGATGATGCTTCCCAGGTAGGTGTACAAATCTGCATATTATTTATAATTTATAATTTTATCTCTCCTTTATACGAAATGAAGTTATATTCATACACTCCACTTGCATCTTTGTAGTTGCAAACAGAAGTTGAGGAAATGTTTTAGAGACAGCATCTGTAAATAGTTCAATTACAATTAATAAGTCCAAGAAGAAAAAAATGAAATACATTGAGGAAAATGTCTTGTGAATGAAGTCTTATCATCATAAGAAAGCCATCTAGTATGCACTCACAACATGTTGCTGAGCAGCTTAGCCAGATTGTTTAGACCACCTGCTCTGCCTGTGCTGTATAACAGAACACTGGGGTAGAAACTCTTGGAAATGATTTATTGGACTATAAAACGAAATAAAATATGACATGGATTGCACATCAGTGGTATCTCTGGGGATACTAAAAGGTCTTGCTTATCCTTCTGCTATAGACTTACTGTATGACTTTGCAAAATTTCTCTAGGATATGCTAAAGTGACCCACATTTTTGTGTTTCATTTCTGCTGGTGACAGATTCCCACTTCTCTGTGTCCCTGTCAGAACAGTAGGCCAACAAAACTGAAATGATCAAACTATACATACCCAAACATTTAAAGAAATAACAGCCAGTGATTTGGATGACAACTAAAGCTACACTAAGAGTTTGATTTGATTGAAGAATGCATTACTACTTATACATCAAATCTGAACAACCAGGATGCAGTGGGCCCATTAAAACATCATAATGAAACGTTCACAGGAATACGGTTTGCCACATTTATAACAATTATTTCAAAAATAATTTTTTGAAAATGTGAATGAGACATCATGAGTCAGGAAGATCACTGATGTCATATTGTTTGACCATTCCCACAACAAAATAACCCATATTTTGCTTTTGGTTTATTTTTCTGTCTTAAAAGGGGAGAGCAAGACAGAGTGCTGCCTTCAAATGTCACAATGAACAAAGAATGAAATGTTGGTCTATTATGCTGTTTCCATTTGCACTGCAAATGATCAAGCTACATGTACTAGAACCCTGAAAACCTGGTTTATCATATATGAACCCATCTATGGAAAGGAATAATTGACTACTCTACTCAGTGTCAGCTTGGGAATACATATTTTGGAATTTTTAATATATTTTGCAATTTTATCTGAATGGATTAGTAATCAGTTAGCAAACCAAGACAGGATGTGTTTGTTTTAACTTTGTTTCTGCATTTGTCTTTCTTTATCTGTTATAATAAAATGTCTCTCACACATACACAGAAATTTCATCTAGAACAGTAATAAAATTAGTACCCATATAACTTCACAACACTTCCTGGATTTGGTCCTTAATTTTAACCTACAAGAGCCCAGTGTTCAAATTCAACAAACAGCTTTTTGTGAACTGATGCAGCTATACAGACATTAGCACTATTAATATCTTTAAGATATAGTCATATTAGGATTTGGTGTTGGTTTTGAGTGATCAAGATAGCTGTCTTTAGCATAAGATGAGATATAGATACACTGTGAGGAAGACAGTAGAAGGCCTGTAAAAACAAAATGGGGCACATGAGATAAATACCCAATTGAAAGGTTAAATTGCAACAAGGAAAAAAAATGTAATTGTTGTGTAAAACACAGTAAAGTAAACAAGTAGTGGAAATTTAGGATATGCATTTCATTAACTATCCCAACATGGAAAACAAAGGTCATTCTCACTATCTAAAAAAATAACAACACAAAGGTTCAAAAGGATAAGCAATACATTCATGTGTTTACTGAACATCATGTTCTGATACTAATGTTAAGTTAAACCTCAATTCTCAATACCTGTGGTTAGAAGAAAGTACCAATTATAAACTTGAACTGACATTTAAATATCGTATGGAAATATGTTTTAAATTAATCCTCCAAATATGCAGAGTGCTAATGATAATAAAAATCAGCCTGGCATATTTTTAGCCAATGTTTAGCTAGACTGCAGCAGATAATGGAATATTCTAGATACCAGACAATATTGATGAGAATAAACCTTTGCCCTTCATCCAAAAGGGGAAATTGTTTCCATTACAAATTATTCCAATTCCAAGAGCACAGACCAAATGAGGCACTTTTATGTGGGTAACTTATATGATCCCTAATTATAATGTAGACTTCCAAAGCCCTAACTTTTTAATTCCTGGTTTAAAAGCTCTGCTGATTTCTAGCTGATTATGTAGTAAAAGTCTGCTCCATTGCCCAGCTGTTATCTCATCATGATTATTATACTTTATATGAAATAGTCAGCAACCCATATCAAAAGGTGAACCTATCATAGGGTTTTCTTCAATGTTTGCCATTGCCTTACTCTGAGGCTGAGAGAGTGTGTCTTGCACAAGGTCACCCAGTGGATTTTCATGGCTGAGTGGGGATATAAACCCTGTTCTCCAGAGTCATAGTCCAATGC
The DNA here is from genome assembly GCA_030847615.1 of Gambelia wislizenii. Classification (NCBI taxonomy): domain Eukaryota; kingdom Metazoa; phylum Chordata; class Lepidosauria; order Squamata; family Crotaphytidae; genus Gambelia; species Gambelia wislizenii. The sequence continues at coordinate 83,831,905 of JAUMIR010000005.1, read as the reverse complement.
TCAAACCTCTACATCACTCTGGCTCACAGTGAAGACATTTTACTAAATATAAAATAGTGCTCTGTTTAAACTAGTTCAGTACATGTCTATCTGAATAAAAGTTTTAGGATGCTTATTTAACAGTTCCACACTAAAAGCAGGAACAGTTATCTATCAATGAGATTCAAAGAATAACAAGAAATAATGAGTGACACGCAACATTAGAAGTGTTGGCTCCTGACTTAATCAAATTTAGATTTAATCAAATTTAGATTTGTAAAATTTAAATTTTACAAGCTTGTAAAATGTGGGCTAGAGAAGTTAATTGTTAAATGGATTTGTAATTGGTTGACCGGCCGAACCCAAAGGGTGCTCTGCAGTGGCTCTTCTTCATCTTGGAAAGATGTGACCAGTGGGGTACCATAGGGTTCTGTGCTGGGCCCAGTGCTATTCAACATCTTTATCAATGAATTGGATGATGGAATTAGGGGCATACTTATCAAATTTGCAGATGACACCAAATTAGGAGGAGTAGCTAATACCCTAAAGGACAGGATCAAAATTCAAAATTACCTAGATAGACTGCAGAGCTGGGCCAAAGCTAACAAAATGAAATTCAATATGTATAAATATAAAGTACTACACTTAGGGTGGGAAAACGAAATGCATAGATACAGGATGGGGGAGACTTGGCTGAATGAGACTATGTGCGAAAGGGATCTGGGAGTCCTAGTAGACCACAAGTTGAACATAAGTCAACAGTGTGATGCGGCAGCTAAAAAGGCCAATGCGATTTTGGGCTGCATCAATAGAAGTATAGTGTCTAGATGTGGTGGAATGTCCTTCCTTGGAAGTCTTTAAACAGAGGCTGGATGGCCATCAGTCAGGGATGCTTTGATCATGATTCCTGCGTGGCAGGGGGTTGGACTGGATGACCCTTGTAGTCTCTTCCAACTCTACAATTCTATGATTCTAGATTACAGGTTGACCTCCATATCTGCAGGGGATAAGTTCTAGGACCCTCCATAGATATTTGAAACCATGGATAATAGGGAACCCTATTATTTTCAATGAGATGAACACCAGAGGTTGACCATAGAATCACACTGGAGGAACTAGAAATGCCTAGAGAGAGTATATTTTTTCAGACATGGATAAGTGAAACAAGGGATACTGAATCCATGGATACGGGGATCAACCTGTACTGTCATTGTTAAATGTCTTCAGGTCAGCTCTTATGGTGACCCTATCATAGGTTTTTTGTTTTGCTTTCTTTCTTTTTTTTCTCCCCCCCCCACTATTTTTTTTTTTTTTGCAAGATGTATTCAGATTAGGTTTGCCATTGCCACCTTCTAGGGCTGAGAAACTGTGACTTGCTGAAGGTTGAAGAATCAATTTCCATGGCTATGTGAGGATTCCCACTCTGGTGTTCCTTAGTCCTAATCAAATAAATGCATCACACTGACTTTTAAATTAGATTGTTTTTGTTGTATGCCTTCAAGTCATTTCCAATTTATGATGATCCTAAGGCTAATCTATCACATGGTTTTCCTTGCAAGATTTGTTCAGAGGTGGGTTGCCTTTGCCTTCCTTTGAGGCTGAGAGTGTGTCACTTGCCCAAGGTCACTAAGCGGGTTTCCATGGCTGAGCAGGGATTTGAACCCTGGTCTCCAGAGTCCTAGTTGAACAACCAAACCACTGCATCATGCTGGATTATACCCACTGAAACAAACGTATACTAAATATAATCTAAATACGAGACTATACCTAGATTATACCAAATGCAATAAATGAGACAACTTAGTGATTATCAACTTAGATCTGACTGATCTGAATGGTTCTGCTGTAAATAGTACAGTAAGACCCCCATATCCACTGATTCATTATCCACTGATTCAATTATCCACGTGACACAAAACAGCACACCTACATTAGAGTTTTCCTAGAAAATGTGTCCTCTCTAGCCATTTTCTAGGTCCTCTAAGACAACTCTATGGACTTTTTCGGATGGGGTTTTACAATGCTAGCAGCCTCGTCCCCGTTGCGAGGCTGCTGCGCTGCAGGGCGTCCCTTTCAGATGATGCTCTCCTCTGCCAATACTGTTGCATAACCGCGGGGATGCTGCAGCATTATATTTGGCAGTTTTCTAATCACAAAAGTCGAGGCTGCTAGCGTTGTAAAACCCCATTCGAAAAAGTCCTATGGTATTTTAAACTGGATGTCCCATTATTTTCAATGGCATTTGCTATTATCCATGATTTTTGGTCTCCATGGGGGCCTCCAGAACCAATCCCCAGTGGATATGTGGGTCCTACTGTGTATCTGAAGTGAGGAGTAAATAATGCTACTCTTCGTCTTCTGGAAGTGAAACTGTTAACATGAATTCATGGAGTAACCTGAGAAGGAGAAATAATCAGTTTTGTATGTTCTTTCCTTACAGCATAAAAATTGTCCTAATATCTAAATCGTATCTAAAATAAAATAAAGTAAAATAAAATCCTGTACATGAAACATGAAAGTGTCTAAAGAAGCCTAAGATTAAAATCCTTTCTCCTTAATATGCCACACAGCATTTAAATATATAGCTATATGAAGGAAGACAAAATACAGTTTTCTATCTGAAGCCTTAAATGATAGTAGTTTGAAAGGTGGAGGGGTAGGGGATACCATATTCATTTTTTGGACAATTTATTTATTTATTTAGATTCTGCCTTTCTCTTAATATAAGCTGAACCTCTTGAATAGCCTCATCCTTCACAAGCCCCATTTCTAAATAATTTTGGTTTGCTAGCACATTTGACCAGAACCATTAAATTCTGCCTATTCCATTTATGCAGGCTTATTTTTTTTATGCTTTTTAATTTTGTACATTCATTCTATATGCTTTTTTGGGGTTGGGGTGGATGAAACTACTTCTTTTCTGCTTAAAACAATGTTTTCCTCTTATTCATGATCCATTAGCAGTAGTCCAAAAACCCATTCCAGTAAATACAAAAAAAGAAACTGTTTTTAAAAACAAAGCCTCTATAACAGCCAGCAGGTTACTTGGTCAGGTTCCAAAAAGATGTTAAACAGTTTTTACTTTGAGAAACAGACTTCAATACCTTATAGCATTTATTTATTTATTCAAACCAGAAGTAGCAGCAGCTCTGAATCACTTAGAAATTAACCCATCTCTCATTCAATGCCTATTCTATTTTTCACATTCTCTTCAACTCGCTTTATTTCTTGCTACACTGTCTTACCTTGTACCCCTTCTTCTTACATTCAACCCTGCCCCTTTACCAGGCACCAGAAATTTCTCTCCACCCTCCCTGAACTGTTTAAAGACTTTGGGTGTCTTCCAGAGGAAAGCACCACAAATGAAGTCTTCTAGAGAATGACTAGTTTAGCTTATCTTCAGCTTTGTTCTGGCTGAATATGGTACTGCGGACTACAGACAGATTTTAATTCATTAAAATTAATTAATCTATTTTAATAACCCAAATAATTCCGTATGCCCATGCCTGGAGTCCTCTGACTATCCATATCGTGTTTCACACTCTCGGAGCTTCATACTCTTGGAATTATGATAAAAGCAATCACACAAAGATATACATTCCAAGAACAACAACAGCAGCAACAACAGAGGAGAAGAAGAAGAAGAAGAAGAAGAAGAAGAAGAAGAAGAAGAAGGAGAAATTTTATACCACGTTTCACCCACTTTTCAGTTTTAGGCCCATTTCTACTGAAATAATATTCTTGGATCACATCTAAGGCTGATGACACACTGCAGAAATAATGCAATTTGACACTATTTTAAATGCCATGGCTCAATATTATGGAATTCTGGGAGTTGTAGTTTTGTGAGATATTTAGCCTTCTCTGTCAGAGAGCTTTGGTGCCACAGCAAACTACAAAACCCAAGATTGCATAGGATGGAGCCATGATAGTTAAAGCTGTGTCAAACTATGTTATATTTGTAGTGTGTTAGCAGCCTTAGCGCTCATCTAAACGATCCAAGATATGCTAGTTCCCCACCGGCATATCCTGGCTGTGGATCATGCCTGTTCTTCCCCTGTTCCCTCCATGCAATGGGAGGAAGCCCTGATGGGCACACTGGCCCATTGCTGCACTACGCTGCCATTTCCCTTGCTGTGTCAGAAGGCAGGAAGGGCCCCCGCAATATGTAACCAAGGTCCCCTGCATGTGACCAGCCTTGGTCACATGCTGTGGGACTCCTTCCTGTCTTCCCAGAGAGCCAGGGAGATGGCGGTGGCAGTGAAGGTGGAGGGAGTCCTGTGGACACATGGGGCCCGATCCATTTCCTCCTGGCAGAAATGGAGTAAAATAGATACTACATATTCTAAAACATTGTATTGGGCCCTACCCTGCACTCCCCCCATCTGCCCTGAGGTGGTGAGGACTGCCTGGGGGCAGAACAGGGCAAATACCCTGTGTTGTCAGGACTGCAGGGCTCTGAGATGGGGGCATGATGGGGTATATTGCCCATGTAGACAAGCCTTTCATCTCCTTTTTCACTATCCTACTGAAATGGAAGGTAATTGTGAGGAAGTAAGTCTTCCAGAAGCATATCTGTGAAACTTCATTAAGTAAATATCAAGGTAAAATAATTTTGTGCTGCCAATGTACTTACTAATATATTTGCTCTTTGTGGCATCATTCTCAGGAATATGTTTTGCCACACATATAACAGTTTGCACATCATGGCCCTTTCAGTGTTAAATGCTTCAGAAAAGATATCACTTTAGAAAAATTGGGCTGGCTGATATAGCAAAAATAGTGGTTTAGTAAGAGCTTGTGCCTGTAGCCATTTTTAACATACTAACTATAAGGGATGAGTATGTTTTGTAAGTATTTCAGAAGCATTTAGAGGAAGAAAATAATTGATTATCAAGTATTCAGTGATTATTCCAAGAATTATATGCTTTATAGTAAGTGTCTGATAGGATTTAGATGTAACCATTAACTATTTTAATAATGGTTTTCACAACCATTACGTGGTAATAACAGCTATGTGCTGTTAATATTTAATGGGATATCTACATTTACCTATTTATCATTTATAATATACATCACAAAAGCATTATAAAACATTTATTAAGTATATATAAATAATTTTAGGATACTGCAGCTATGTGTTATAAATACATTATTAATTCTGCATGAATTATTGAAGGGCTGCTTCAAACCTTACATGGAAGGAGCTTTTAGATGAGTGAGATTTTGTCACCCACAGATATATCAAAGGAGGAGAGCACCTATATATTTAAATGCACTCTAGCTTATTGATTTTGTTTGACTGAATTTCAAAAAGAAAGTATCGGTGCAAACTTGATATGGGATACAAAGTTGAAGAAAGAGATCAGATAGAGCAGATAGAAATCACAGATAGATAGAGGAAAAACAAGCAGGTGATTTTAATGGAGTATCCTGGAATTGGGTTGAGAGTAGCTATTTGGGATCTTACTCAGGAGAACTGCTGTTCAAAAGTGAGCATGTCCTGAAATGTTCTGTGGTAAGTCCCATTCCTTTCTCTTCAGTATTCAGTACTTAATGGCAGATAAATACTTAATGGCAGATGAGGGATCTATTTTTCCCTGCTTTGATTCAATACTTTAAAAAACATTGTTTACAATGTATTTTCTCCTGCAATAACCATGCTCCAACTATAAAGTCAATCGTGGCCATAGCCTCATTTAACTAGTGTAAGGAGTTTACTCCAGTTCTAATTGAAAGTGATAAATCAGGCCCGAACATAAAAATAATATCTTTAAATCTTTTTAAAAGATTGAAATAAGATTAGATTGAAGGTTTATGCATTATCAAATTGTATGTGCCTGTCTTTGCCCAGCTAAGTTTATGATATAGTATATTAAATCCACCTATACTGAGTAAAACCTCTTTTCCAAATAGTTCCATATAGTTCAGTAAGTAAATCTTTATGACGTCAAGCCTTTTGCATGGAACAACACTACCACTCAGATATAACAAACAGATAAGATAATACAATGTCAAAAAATCTCATTTATTTTCACTATTTACCTTAGCTACTAATTTTTCCTCCCCCATAATTTGTTTTTGCATGTGTATGAGCCTTCAAGTCACCTGTTGACTTATGGCGACTACATGAGTTTCATAGGGTTTTCTTAGGCAAGGAATACTCAGAGGTGGTTTTCCCAGTTCCTTCCTGTGAAATATAGCCTACAGTACCTGACATTCATTGGCAGTATCCGATCCCAATACTAACCAGAGTCTGTTATGCTTCCAAGATCAGATAGGAAATGGTGTCTTTAGGTTATTTAAAGTATGTTTATTGTGGCCATGAGTGTAACTTTGCAACCTCACTTTCAGTATCTAGTCCTGGAAAATGCATCTCTAGATGTCAACTTATTGTTCTAGCATTAGGTACTACTTTAATATTACTTCAGTATCCCAACCATCCACTTTGAAGTCTTTTTTCAGTGCACCTGACAGCCTAAGTCAATGAAAAAACAATTTGGAAATTCACTAACAGCAGCACGCTAAGGTAGAAGAACTGACCAGAGACTGAGGACTTTATCAGATACAGCAAAAATCGCACGGTTACATCATGGTAGTGTGAATGGTTTTAGCTATCGCATGACGTTGTCATGTTTGTGTGGTCAAACTGTCTTCCATGCGCAAATAAAGCATTGCTTTTAATAAATTGGACAAGCCATAAATAGATCTCAATATCACTTTTTATGCAATATTGAAAAGTGTGCAAAAACACATTCCACTGTAATCACAAGATTGCAGCATGAATGGGCGGTTCTCTATTCCCCCTCCCTGTTCTTTTCTGGGTGAGAATGTGAAAACTATCCACAGGATGCTCTTTTTATGAACTATCCTGGTTTGTTTGCACATTTTAAGGCTTGATTAAGTGTTTGTGTGTTTGTTTACTTTGCAAATTAAGGTTTTTTTGGTGTTTTTAAGTGCACTCTCGTCTTCTCATGAGAACCACTGAAATCATACCCATGTTAAATCACAGAAGTAAAGTCCCAGTTTTAAAGTGAGAGTGGTGGCCATGTGATAATTCTGTGGTGGTTCTTTTGCACAATTACAGCAAAGTGCAATAATAAATGTAATAATGCCACTGTCTTTCCACTTTCCACCTTCATGGAATTACAGCATTTTTAGATACTATTCTGATAAATTTCTGAAAGGCAAGAGCTGGAGAATGTCTGCAGGTGAAGAAGAGATGATTCTTGAGGAAGACATCAAGAATGAAATTAGACTAGAGTGACAGGTCAATGAGCTGAGGTCACTGTAGCTGCTGGATCAAACTTTGTCAAGTTGTTCTAGACAAAAGTCCTGAAGATCCCTGAGTACAGCAGACCTCTAGCAGAGAAAAGACTACGGAGATTTTCAGACAGGCAAAAATCGCCCCTTGCCGCGCGAGCAGCCTCCCGAAACTGCTGCGCGGCAAGGGTCTTTTTCGGACGACGCTGTGCCTCTAGCGAAGCCGTCCGTGTCACTTCCGTGAAGCTTGGGACGGCTCCGCGTCATATTTCAATCACGGGCAGCCTCCATGCTTGAAATATGGCGCGGAGCCGTCCCAAGCTTCACGGAAGTGACACGGACGGCTTCGCTAGAGGCACAGCGTCGTCCGAAAAAGACCCTTGCCGCGCAGCAGTTTCGGGAGGCTGCTCGCGCGGCAAGGGGCGATTTTTGCCTGTCTGAAAATCTCCTACTAGTTAAACCCTGAATGGCATCCTATGAGTCAACTAGGGTGAGTCAGCTTGTTAAGAAACTGGCTTAAGACTGATAAGGAATGGAACCAAAGTTACCGCATAGACAATTTCTTAAAGCAACAGTAGTAGTAGTGTCACTTCTTTCCTTAAAAGAAGCAATAACTTAAATATCTTTATAGTATAACCTATTTTATAGTACAATTAACATATAGTAATCTTATTTTAGTAAAGTTTAGTGAACTTACATGATTTGGCTGGAATTCACTTGGGCAGTTACAAACATATAACCACTGTAACTATCTATGCAGTGACTCCTGGTCTGATCTCACCAGTTTCCACTTACTAGGCAGATGGCACTGTGATCAAAGGGAGTCTGTTCTCCTGTTGATTGGGAAGCAGCTGACTGACAGTCCCAACCCCTCCCATGAGCAATATCCAGTGCAACAAGCAGAAGCAAGGTTGCTGTCACAATCCCCCCTTGCACTGGAGATTGTTTGCAGAAGGTTGGTGGTGGGAATATTAGCCAGCTGCTTCTGGTTCAACAGGGGAACAGGCCCCCATTGATCACAATGGTTTCTGCCTGGTAAGTGGGGATTGGGGAACTTTCACAGTCCCTATGTATCCCCTAAACTAGAAAATACATAGGGATCATAAATAGAAAATAGTCATGAATATGAAAATGCATAACTCTAGGCATAATGAATTTGTAACTGACTTAGTAGATCTTTATTTTTAAATACATTTTCTATATATCTATTTTACTTATATGAACTTTGGTCCTTTTCGTCTTATGCATACACCTAGAAACTGTAGATACAAAATTATATCTCTATCTGTGAACTCATATTTTATGATACTGGATGGGCCAAAGTAGGGATAAAAGTAACAGTTAGAGTACTGTTCCATATAGTCATAGCTACTGGTCTTTAATAAGTAGGTATCCAGAAGTGGGATGACCTGAGGTATTTTTTGGTGGGTTGGCTCTCATGTATGTATGTGTGATATATGGGTTTTTGTACATATGCATGATATACAGGTATATATGTTTTCTGTATGTATGTATAACTGCAGCTTCAGTCTCTGGAGCTCAGCATACAGGAGCGAGGAGAACAGGAGGTGTTTGGCATGGGTGTGGTGGAAGAGACAGCGTAAGGTAAGCTCGTTGCTGTTGAATTAAACTTCTTCAGCCCCAGAGATTTCGTTGGGCTAAGGCTGTTTGTTTATGTGGGCTGAATGTAGCTTGCCTGGAGGAGGGGGTCATTAGCATTTGTTTGGTGAGCTGCTTCTCTTGAGAGCAAGTGAGTCATAGAGACAGCTGAAAGGAAAGTAGGGCTGAGGCAGAGGGAGGAGCTAGCAGTCAGTAGCTCTCTCTCTATATATATAACTGCAGCTTCAGTCTCTGGAGCTCAGAGTACAGGAGCAAGACGAACAGGAGCAAGGACAACAGGGGTGTTTGGCATGGGTGTTTAGCAGGGGAGTTTGAGGGGGAGGCAAAATTCTTTTTCTGAGGGGGAAGAGCTACTGCTGAAGCTGCCTGGTGGGGGGGAACTAGCCACTACTTCTATATAACTGCTGCTGCACTCTTTCCAGGTTAATCTTATAAAATCAGCAGCAAGTGCCTTGTGGCATGCACAGCTCTAACATAACATGGACATAAGAGCTCTTCTGAGAAACAAGGCCGATGGGCATTGGGTGTGTGGGGGAAACTAGAGGACTTTGGACACGGAAGCCTAAAGTTCTCTTTCAGTGACTACTTAAGAAAACTGAATATGGCCAGTGAGGGAGCTACTGCAGTCACCTGCAACACCTGTAGGATGTTCGTCTTCTTGCCAGAGGAGGTGGGGAGCTATATCTGCAGCAAGTGCAAGTTGGTGGCCTACTGGAAGAGAAGGCCAAGCATCTTGAGGACAAGGGTATCTACTGTTCTGAATACGAGGTAGCGAAAAATTTTCTTGGAAAGCATGGAGAAGACCATCCTCAAAGCGGAACACACCAGGGAGGTGTCTATGGAGGAGGCCATTAACCATACACAGGAAATGAATACGTGGAGGAATGTGACACAGAGAAGTAAAAAGCAAAGGGCTCCTTCAACCAGCTTGAAGCTACAGAATCGATTTGAAGTTCTCTCTCTTTCCAAAGAAGAATAGGAAGAGCAGCAGTGCCAGGCCTCAGGGAACATACAGGAAACCTTGGTAGATCCAGCACATGAAGTGCCTCTGCCAAGACTCAAAGGAGGAGGAGGGTGGTTGTGGTGGTAGGGGATTCCCTGTTGTGAGGAACAGAAGCAGAAGTCTGCAGGCCTGACGAAATGTCTCTGGAGGTATGCTGCCTACCTGGGGCAAAAATTAAAGATGTAACAGAGAGGCTGACAAGACTCATCAAGCCTTCTGACCATTATCACTTCCTTTTGGTCCATGCGGGAACCAATGATACTGCAAGGCATAGCCTCCAGAAGATCACAAGGGATTATGAGGCTTTGGGTAGGAAGCTGAAGAACCTGGATGCACAGGTAGTCATTTCATCTGTCCTTCCAGTGGAAGGGCATGGCCCAGGATGGGAGCAAAGAATAGTGGAGGTGAACAACTGGCTACCCAGATGGTGCCACTGGGAACAATTTGGCTTCCTGGACCACGAAATGCAGTTTCAGGGAAGTGGACTTCTAGCAAGAGATAGGCTGCACCTCACAACAGCTGGTAGGAATATTTTTACAAAGAGTCTGAAAGATCTCATCAGGAGGGCTTTAAACTGAATTATATGGGGTAGGGAGACAGTATTCTTGAAGGGAGGAGTTCATTGAGTGCTAGAGATAGTATTCCAAATGTTATACAGACAACAAGGCAAATAACCCAACAACTGAACAATGGGAGGAATAAACCTTTTAAAAGGCAGATAGGGGAAATGGTCCATGGTCTCTGATGTCTCTATACAAATGCACAGAGCATGGGAAATAAACAGGATGAACTTGAACTCTCAGCACAGCAAAATAAATATGATATCATAGGCATCACTGAAACCTGGTGGGATGAGTCTCATGATTGGAATGTACTAATAGAGGGGTGTAGCTTATTTCAGAAAAACAGACCAAAAAGGAAGGGTGGTGGAGTAGCATTATACGTTAAGGATGTGTACACCTGTGAACATATCCATGATTTAAATCCTTGGAGCCAGATTGAAAGCATCTGGGTAAAAATCAAGGGGGAGAGAACAGAAGGGATATCATTGTGGGGGTCTTCTACAGACATCCAAGCCAAACCGAGGACTTGGATGACGCCTTCCAGAAACAGATGACCGCACATACAGAAAGGAGATATGTAGTAGTAATGGGGGATTTCAGCTATCCTGACATTTGTTGGAAGTCCAACTCTGCCAAGAATTTAAGGTCCAACAAATTCCTCACTTGCCGTGCAGACAATTTCATTGTCCAGAAGGTGGAAGAGGCAACAAGATCTATTTTAGATCTGATCTTAACCAATGGGGATAACCTGGTTAATTGAGTGGAAGTGGAGGGATCCCTAGGGGGAGTGATCATGTTCTCCTGGAGTTTGTTATACAGAGGAAAGGGGAAGCCAAGCATAGTCAAACTTTAGGAAAGCTGATTTCAGAAAACTTAGGAAATAACTGGGGGTGATCCCATGGTCAGAAATACTAAAAGATAAAGGAGTTCATGAAGGATGGGAGTTTCTAAAAAGTGAGATATTGAAGGCACAACTTCAAACAGTTCCAATGAGGAGGAAAAAGGGGAGGTGTCTATAGAAGCCAGGATGGATGTTGAAAGAACTCTCAACTGAGCTAAAACATAAAAAAGACATGTACAAGAAATGGAAAAAGTGGGAAATCACCAAAGAAGAATTCAAACAAATAGCTAGCTCATGTAGGGAGAAAGTCAGAAGCGTCAAAGCTCAGATGGACCTCAGGCTTACTAGAGAGGTTAAAAACAATAAAAAGGGCTTTTTTGGGTATGTCTGTAGCAAAAGGAAAAACAAGGAAATGGTAGGGCTGCTGCAGAGAGAAGATGGCGAAGGGCTAACAGGGGACAGAGAAAAGGCAGTACTACTTAACACCTTCTTTGCTTCAGTCTTCTCCCAAAGGGGGAACAGTGCTCAACCTGGGAAAGATGGAGCAGATGATGCATTAGGGGAAATACAGCACAAAATTGGTAAAGAGGTAGTTCAGGAATACTTGGCCAGTATAAATGAGTTCAAGTCTCCAGGGCCAGATGAACTTCATCCAAGGGTATTAAAAGAACTGGCAGAAGTAATCTCAGAACCACTGTCAATAATCTTTGAGTATTCCTGGAGAACAGGAGAGGTCCCAGAAGACTGGAGGAGAGCAAATGGTGTCCCCATCTTTAAAAAGGGGAAAAAAGAAGATCCAAATAATAACCGCCCAGTCAGCCTGACATCAATACTATGGAGATTTTCAGACACGGAAAAATCGTCCCTTGCCGCGCGAGCAGCCTCCCGAAACTGCTGCGCGGCAAGGGTCTTTTTCGGACCGCGCTGTGCCTGTTGCGAAGCCGTCCGTGTCACTTCCGTGAAGCTTGGGACGGCTCCGCGTCATATTTCAATCACGGGCAGCCTCCGTGCTTGAAATATGACGCGGAGCCGTCCCAAGCTTCACGGAAGTGACACGGACGGCTTCGCAACAGGCACAGCGCGGTCCGAAAAAGACCCTTGCCGCGCAGCAGTTTCGGGAGGCTGCTCGCGCGGCAAGGGACGATTTTTCCGTGTCTGAAAATCTCCTAGGAAAGATTCTAGAGCAGAGCATTAAACAGACAGTCTGTAAGCACTTAGAAAGGAATGCCGTGATCACTAAAAGTCAACATGGCTTTCTCAAAAACAAGTCATGCCAGACTAATCTCATCTCTTTTTTTGATAGAGTTACAAACTTGATAGATGAAAGGAACACAGTGGATGTAGTGTGTCTTGATTTCAATAAGGCTTTTGACAAGGTCCCCCATGACATTCTTGCAAAAAAGTTAGTAACCTGTGGGCTAGACAATGCAACTGTTAGCTGGATTTGTAATTGGTTGACTGACTGAACCCAAAGGTTAGTCACCAATGGCTGCTCTTCATCCTAGACAGAAGTGAGCATTGGGGTGCCACAGGGTTCTGTCCTGGGCCCAGTGCTATTTAACATCTTTATCAATGACTTGGATGAGGTAATAGAGGGTATGTTATCAAGTTTGCAGATAACACCAAATTAGGAGGGGTAGCTAATACCCAAGGGGACAGGATCAGAATCCAATAGGAGCCCTGGTGGCGCAGTGGTTAAATGCCAGTAATGCAAGCCACCACGTCGCAAGTTCGATTCCAGCTGGCTCCAAGGTTCACTCAGCCTTCCATCCTTTCGTAGGTCGGTAAATTGAGTACCCAGCTTGTGGGGGGCAATTAGCTAACACACATTGGAAACTGTTTAATGCAGTTAGATGTGTAAATAGCTATTGCTTAAAAACAATTTGTAAGCCGCTCTGATAGCCTTGTGGCTGAAGAGCGGGGTATAAATAAATAAATAAAAATAAAAAAATAAAAATAAAAATTGGACCTCAATTGATTAGAAAGCTGGGCCAATATTAACAAAATGAATTTCAACAGAGAGAAATGTAGGATACTACACTTGGGAACTAAAAATGAAAGGCACAGATATAGGATTGGTGATGCATGGCTTGAGGGCAGTACATGCGAAAAAGCATCTAGGAGTCTTAGTGGACCACAAGCTGAGCATGAGTCAGCAGTGTGATGCAGCAGCTAAAAATGCCAATGCGAATCTAGGCTGCATTAATAGGAGCATGGTGTTTAGATCAAGGGAAGTAATAGTGACACTCTATTCTGCTTTGGTCAGAACTCACCTGGAATACTGTGCCCAGTTCTGGGTACCACAATTCAAGAAGGATATTGAGAAGCTGGAATGTATCCAGAGGAGGGTGACCAGGATGGTGGGTGGTCTGGAAGCCATGCCTATGAGGAGCATCTTAGAAAGCTGGGCATGTTTAGTCTGGAGAAGAGAAGGTTGAGAGGGGACATGATAGCTATGTTTAAATAATTGAAGGGATGTCTTACTGAGGATGGGGCAAGCTTGTTTTCTGTGGCTCCAGAGACTAGGACATGGAGCAATGGATTCAAATTACAGGAAAAGATATTCCACCTAAACATTAGGAAGAACTTCCAGACAGTAAGACTATTCAGAAGTGGAATACACTGCCTCGTAGTGTAGTGGAGTCTCCTTTGGAGGTTTTTAAACAGAGGCTGGATGGCCATCTGTCAGGAATGATTTGATGGTGTAGTCCTGCATGGCAGGGGATTGGACTGGATGGCCCTTGAGGTCTCTTCCAACTCTATGACTCTATGATTCTATGTGCAATGAATTATTGTGAAGTAGAGAACGTATAGATTTAGGAACATCTGATTTTTTTTTATTTTTATATAGAAATTTTCAAGGGAGCATGGGAAAGAACTGGATAGGGTTTTCCTAGGCAAAGAATACTCAGAGGTGGTTTTGCCAATTCCTTCCTGTGGAATTGAGAGTACAGCACCTGGTCTCCTATCCAAGTACTAACCAGGATTGAGCCTACTTAGCTTCCAAGATCAGACAGGATGTGGTGGATTCAAGGTATTTAGCACTATAATTAAAATGTCTTGGATTTTATCCTGGGAGAAAGGCAGGATATAAACTGAATGAATGAACGAATGAATAGTGCTATTATTCCATTTAACTACCATGGTTCAATTCTTGGTTCCTATGGGATCTTGGGATCTGTACCTTGGTGAAAAACTGGAGTGCTCTAGCTGAGAAATCTTCAGTTCAAGTCTACAGTGCAAGTCCCGGGATTCAATAAGATGAAACCATGGTTGTTAAAGTGGAATAAAAGGGATATAATTTAGTAGTGTGAATATACCTGCAATAAGAAAAAGAGGACTAATATAACCTTAAGAAGATACCAAAAGGGAATACAGATTCATTTATAGAATAGATTGAATTTTAATAATTCTCTCTCTCCCTCTCCCTCTCTCTCTCTCCCTCTCTCTCTCTCTGGCTTTTCTTCGTGAACAAAGATTCAGGAAGGACTCATCCCACACTTTCTGCAAGCATGCTGATGGCTAAAAAGGCCAATCTGAGATAAAGAAGTCCGGTTGCAGAAAGCACAGCAGAAGGTCTCCTTGGGTGATGTTTCTGAATTGTGATTCTTTCTGTGTTGTTCGGAGACTTGTTCGGTGTGAGTTCTCAAATAAGGCTGCAGCATTGTGGATAGTGCGTCTCCATGCATCTTGATGTGAGGCCAGGGCGGACCATTGTTGGTGATTGATTTGGCCAAGCCTGAGATGTTGCTTTTTTGGAGCGCCCCTCTTACGCTGACCCATGACAAGTTCACCGTAGAGAACTATTTTTGGGAGGCGATGGTCCTCCATCCTAGAAATGTGCCCTGCCCAGCACAGCTGTGTTCTCAATATCATTACTATTATAATTAAAATAGAGTAGGACAATGGGAGACCAGGATTTGAATCCTCTCTCTGCCAGCAAAACTCACTGGGTGACCTTGGGGAAGTCACATCCTCTCAGAGGAAGGTACAGCAAAACATCCTCTAAACAAGTTCAGCCAAGAAAACCCCATGATAGTTTCACCTTAGGATCACTGTAAATCAGAAATGACTTGAAGGCACACAACAACAACAGTGTATCACACCATAGTTTGGAAGACTGTAAACTTGCCAACGGTGTGTCCAAATGGTCCACTTTCCAGGGCTAATTGATGATGGGAAATCTCAAGATCTTTGTTCTACACTCTTTTAATTCTAGACTTTAAACTGTTCTATACTGCTAGTCAATCAGTTGCTATTTGTATCGGGAGTAAATGAGCAGCAATAGTTAATAAGATCTTATAAACCAAAGCTGTACATTAAGGGAGGATGCCCAATTTATTTAGCAGAACTGATCTGGATTATATTATTACCAGTCTTGAAAATGAGTTATTAAAATGAAATAATTTCATAATGTTCAGTAACATGTCTCTCTTTTTATTTTTGAAAACTTGAAAGGCAATTAAAAAGCCAGTAGCTAAACAAAGTATCACGTTATAGGCTTATTATATTTCTTACATGCCTTATTAGAATTCAATATTTTTCCTGAACAAATGCACACTTTGTTTAAGCAACTCAAGCCCACGGAGAAGTAACATTGCCAAAGTTGTCAAGCTGAGAAAGAAATAACATATCATGGGCCAATTATAATAGTAAACAAACATAGAAAAGCAGAAAAATAAGGTAAAAATGCAGCCCACAGAAGAATCAAATATTAGTGACAGCAAGCTGTTCACTAGTACTATGTATTACAGCTTTTATTCTATGTAATTTATGTATAAAACTCTCATCTTCACTCATAGAATAAAATGAGCTAGAATAGAAAGAGAAATGGTAGAGTGGTTTAAGGGAAAATAGTTTTTATTTTTCATTACAGAACTTTGCAGAAATTGATAGGCCAGTTCCATTCTTTATGCTGCTGCTCAAATATGATTATGAACACAATGGTGATAACGTGTACAGGCCTCCTGTGGAGGGGCTTCCATGCAATTATTATTGGGCCTCAAGCTGAGTTGTGATAGAGTTGTTCTCCTACAAGCAGTCATGTGAGGTTCTGAAATATCCCTGCTGGGATTCTGCTGTGCATAGTTATGACTTCTCCTGATACAGAGACAAAGTAGATATAAAGTTAGAGATCTCTCTATCTGTGACTGTCCCGTCATTTTAAATTTTTAGCAAAGAGAAGCTTTGGGAGAACAGGTTCATGTCTAGATTTCAAGGCTGAGACAAAAGAAGGCAATCATCCACTGGAATGACCATTTGCTTTGTCTATGTGCCTTGTGCATGTAGAAGTAATCTATGTGCTCATTCTCTTTGCTTCTGTAATGTGAAGCCATCAGCTCCTATGTACCGTATTTCTGTTTCCCACTTTCTACTTGTGGCATATTTGAATCTAAATGGTCATGCTACTTAGATCTGACACTGCCAGCATCCATCCACACATGCATAGTATCCTAGTTTTCTTATGTGAAACTTTATACAATAGGATGTCCCTCTCTCAAAGAGGTAGGAAAATGAGGTAATGGTTCCTAATCTGTCACAACTAACAGAATAAGGAAACAGGAAAATGTGAAGAAAAAAAAATTTTTGTTTCAATATGTCATTGGATGCAGGACTGAAAGCTAACTCAACTGTAGTAAGTTGCACTTACCTGACTTTTTAGTAATGGGACAATCAAGTGACTTTGATAGAAAATACATGTATACTAATTTAGGGTCTATGTCTGCAATGTGGAAAAAAATAGCACCTCTGTCTTCAAAAGGAAACATTGCATATTAACATATGAGTTATTTTTAATGACTACTATTTTTAATGACTCATAAGCTATAGTTTTGCACTTCTAACAAATTGGGGAATAATAAAATTAAATTACTAATTAAAGTTAAATAATTAATTATCTTATACACATCTGCCAGTTGTAGAATTTCATAGTGCTGTATAAACCTTAGCTTGTTAATCTAGGAAACTCCTTCAGAGACAGTAGAGTCTATAGTAACTGAAAGAGGGCAAGATGTTTGAGTTATGCTATGTTGATATGTGTGATAAGCATAATGTTTTTAACATGTGTACTTTCAACATTTAGTCTTATGAGTTAAGCAGCAATTGCTAAGTAGGGTGGAATCCACAGATGATTCCCATGCAAACCCATTATTTGAATCTCTACACACACATGCATTCTACAGTATAGAGTCTATACTGTAGAACTCCATCAGGCCTGGGCCCAGAAGCAGGGAAAGGCCCTCCCTCCAGCCCAATTGCCACCACTCTGCCTTGGAGGGAGAGAAGAAGAGGCAGGCAGAACTCCATCAGGCCTGGGCCCAGAAGCAGGTGAAAGGCCCTCCCTCCAGCCCAGCTGTCACTGCCCTGCCTTGGAGGGTGAGAAGAACCAGCAGTATCTGCTGGATTTAATCCCTACCCCCACTGCCATTCCCTTTTCCTTAGGTGTCCTGTCTTATTTAGATTGTAAGCCTGAGGGCAGGGAACTGTTAAATTGACCATTTGTAAGCCGCTCTGATAGTCTTTGTGGCTGAAGAGCAGGGAATAAATAAATAAATAAATAAATAAATAAATAAAATATACATACTGTACATCTATACATTCTGGCATATACTTATTATGCACATGCACACACATTATTTAACATTCACAACCCATAAGTATGGATGCAAGTGGCCAACTCCTCTAGAGTAAAAAACTATTATGACAAAATTTCCACAAAAGACCTTGCAAGCTGAAATTTGGCATAGAGATTGCTTGACACCTAATAGTCATGACATGGAAAGTGAGGCCTCTACTTTTCAGAAACCACTTTTGTAGGAGTCTGAAGAAATTTCATTCCAAATTATGCAGTCTCTGTCTATACAATGACCAGGATTCAACAATGTGCATCTACAGTACTATATTTGGATGCTTTTGCCAGTAGAATTGTGGTTTATTTTGGCCCTTCTCCCTCCCTCTAAAGTTTTCTGTGCTATGTAAAATCTAATCTGGAGTGTTACCCAGACCTCTGCAGCAAATTGGTGGTACACAGGGAAAGGACATATAAGGGAGGGGTGACCCAATTTCAATTTCACAAGATGGAAACAACCATATCCAGCAGAAGAATACTACTGAATCTTGGCTAATATGTCTTCTATCTGTAGTAATGCAGCACATTATATCAGCATGCTAAAATCTGTAGTATAAGAGCCTGCATTCCAGAAAGAAAATAAGAACAAAATGAAGCTATTAATTCACCATAGTTTTATTTGTGGTCGTTGAAATAACCCTTAATTTTGCAGCCACATTCAGGGCCATGAAGCTATGTTAAGATGATGGGCTAAAAAATTTGGTAAAGTAGTCAATATGAATCTTAATGTTATTGGAGATTTTCAGACTACACTGTTATAGTGTTACTATTCCACTTTAAGTGCCCTGGCTTCCTCCTGTGGAATTCTGGGGTTTGTAGTTTAGTGAGGCCTAAGAGCTCTCTGGCTGAGAGTTGTAAATGCCCCTCCCTAAACTGCAAATCCCAGGATTCAAGAGGAGGCAGCCACAGCAAATGAAGTGGAATAGTAACACTGTAACAGTGTTGTCTGAAAATCTCCATTGTCTCTTATGAAACTGTAACAGGAAAGCAAACAACTTGCAAATATGTTACTGAGTGGCTCTTGGATGAATGTGTGTAGGAAGGGCCTCTGTGAGTGAGAAGGGGATTTATTTTTTTTAAGAGGCAGTTAAGAAAGTCAGAGGGATGAGTCAGTTGAGAGCTGATGGTTGAATGAGTCAGTTGAGAGTGTAAGCGGGGAGTGAATGTGTCTGAATTGATTGAAGGAGAAGGTCTGACATACTTAGTTTAAATATTATGATAGCTTTGGAACTAAGTACTAGAACTTGTTAAAGCATCCGCTATTCAGCAGGTTATAATAAACAATGTTGTACTATTTGTTAATTTGTTAACTCTGCTTGGCTTTATCCACCCTGAATCAAGGGGTAGTCATCCTACCATGAAAGAAACCACTTTTAAACAGACATATCCACACTAAGATCAACAAAAGGCTCAGGACCCAAATCTAAAAAGAGTTTGAAAAGGGGGACCATAGAGCAAGGTGAGAGTGGCAGGCAGCCAAGGCTAGGAACTTTGGGGCCAGCCTGGTTAGTCCAACATCACATCTCTAAACTTTTGAAACGTAGTTGAAATGTTTCTTTTCTTTTCTTTTTCTTTTTAAGTTAACCAATAGAGTAGTACAAAGAAGGGTGCAGTAGCAAGAATATTTTTTTTGTCTTCATATCTAGACAAGAAATCATGAAAACCTGGGATACTAACAGTAGAAAATAGCACAGTATTCTATTGACAGTTCCATTATGGGCAGCAGCAGTGTCCAATCATTTCTGAAGATTAAGGTCACTTCAGAGGCCAAGGTGAAGACAACTTATTGTGGCACCAAATTCTTCCTTATGACATCCAGTGTTAAAAGAACTGCTTTTGTTTCTATTTTTTTTATAGTTATTACAACAGCTTCACCAGCACTCTCCAACCCAACCATGACAGAAAAGCAAAAGTTACTGGGAAAATATAATTTGATAGACAAGGCTATCTGTCACTGATTCTACAAAAGCCATACATGCCCTTCAATCCATTATCCATGTGCCGATCACCCATCCCTGTGGTTAAAATGGAATAGTTCTTTTTTCACAAACATTATCAGGCTTGAATTCAAAGGAAGCTTTGAGCCTAAACATACAGTACATTGCAAAATATCAGAATGGGGGCTTGGGTATTAATAATGATTATTAATTAATAATAATCATTCTACATATTAACATGTAAACATTTATAACCAAATTCAATGTATATAAATTTGTATGAAATTCAAGGTCTTCTTTGATATCTGATTCATATATATATATATATATATATATATATCGGAAAGAAAAAGAAAAGCAGAACATTACCATCTTTGCTTTGTGTTGCTTCCTCCAATTACCTGTAAGGGGAAACAACCTCATCTCTTATTCCCAGTGTGTAGGTCCAGGGTGAAAAAGATATTTGCACTGTCACACATTCATTATAAAGAGCACACAACATGAAAACTACTCTTTGTGTCAGGAAAAAAAATAACATGTAAAGTGGTCACAGTCACTGAAGCTGAAAAAGTATACGTCTTTGCTAGCTGTGGAACTTCTTTCATTCACCATTATACTATTTTCTGTTCTTGAACTGGAGTGCATCCCTCTTTCCTTCAGCTTTTTTACTAGCTAATATTTATTGGTCATAATTTGAGATCACACTTGGAAATGTGTTGTACAGTTCCCAACATTCCTTACACAGTGTCAGCTCTATATCTGCCCCCTCCCCAGTCTGAAAAGCTAGTAAACCATCTTACTATTTGTAACAAATGGCATTTAAAAGGCATGTTTTTATCTAAGGATACATATCACAATATTTTTTAAATCCCATTTCAATATTAAATATTGCCCTACTATCCTGAGATAAAAGAGTCAGATGGGCAGCAAAGGAAGGGCCCCAACTCGCCTATAGGGGTGCAGAGCCAGGCAGGCATGCTGCCTCTCCTCTAGAGTTGAAGCATGGCAGGAAAAGGTGGTGCAACCCATAAGCCTTTCGCTTACTCAACTGAGGGGATGATGGGTCTAAGAGAGAAAGATCTTTCTCTGTCCCCCCTGGGTAATACAAAAGCACTACTGTGACATCCTAGCTTCAGTTGGCTGTCAGTAGACTCCCCCCCCCCGCCGCACCTGTAAGTTTTTCTGTTCTGATGGTAATATATTTTTTTTTTGTGATGATTGGATTGTTTCCATGGTAACAATGGAAGTTTCTCCTCTGGGAGATGTGCTTGCAGGTAGTCATTCAGAAGGCATCCAGATTGCCTGACAGGATACATTCCCTGTGCCACACCAAGGTGGGGATTTAATTCTTCACTAAATTTGTTCACAAAGGGGAAAAAAACCAAATAATTTTAGCAATTTTCTTCACACTGTAAAGTTTTCAAAGGTTATTCAGAAAACAATACTGCTCAGAAAATTCTGGGGGTTTTTTCCCTGCAGAAAATCTGTAGTTGGGGATGTTGTCATTCTCCTCCTCCATTTATTTATGCCCCACTTGTTTTCCAGTTCTGGATTCAAGGTGGCTTACAATGGATTTTTTTTTTAAGTTAAAAATTCACCAAAAAAAATATTAAAAGTGATTAAATGATAAAAAACAAAATGGTTAAAAATACAGTACAGAAACATAACAGAAGATCCAGCACACTGTTTTAGTGGGATGGGCCTTGTACATTCAGTCTTGAAAGCCCTGTTGAAACAGAAATGTCTTGATCTGTCTACAGAAAGAGAAGGTGGTCTAACCTTTCTGAGAAGGGAGTTCCAGAGTCTGGGACCACCTACTGAGAAGGCCTTCTCATGTGTTTCCACGAGATGTGCCTAAGAGGGTGGTTGGACAAAGAGACTCCAGTTGTTTTTCTGTGTAGAGAACAGCATTCTCTATGCAGGAAACATGCTGCTTCCAATGCAGAAATTGTTATCTTCTATACAAAAAGCATAAGGGAAAATTGTGCAGAATAACTCACAAACTGTGAAGATTCTCATCGATACAGGACTCTCTGTCAGGAATCAAGAAACATATTTTTCATTGCTGTTTTGGACATTTTTAGATATTATTTCCACCCATACACCAAGGCTCTTCTAATGTCATAACCAATAAAGCCTTGGCCTTTCTTTGATTCTAATAAAACATATTTTGTATATGATGTTCCTGCTTTCCTTGCCTTGCCTTCCTTTCTCCTCTTTTTACTAAAGCATAGTAATATTTTAATTTACTTACAAATACATATTTCCAGTATAAGAGAAGTCATAGGAGATTATCAGATCCAGCAAAAAGTACCTTAGCAGAACACCACAATGACATTACTGTCCAGCGAACAGGACCTGGTCTCAGACGAACACATCCTCATTGCATTCTGCTCCTGTGCTGAAGCCAGTAGTAAGGTGTCACTTTTCATTGACGGAACCAACAGCTTACTAACAGCTACAGCACAGGAATAGAATGTGACGAGGATGTCTGAAACTGGGTCCCATTCATGGGACAGAAACATCATCCTGGCATTCTGCTAAGGTACTTTTTGGACACATCTGATAATCTTGATAGAGCCAAATACAGAAAAAGCAAATACCACTGTCCACTTCAGATAATCATAAATAGGCAGTGTGTGTGTGTGTGTGTGTGTGTGTGTGTATCCCATTCCTGTTCACAGACTACACAGACTTTTCTCTCTTAGTCTGTCTCATTCTTCAACTTGCATTACATTTTTTCCTGAAGACTTTGGCTGCACCATTTTTAAGGGGGAGAGGTATTCTCCCATCCTCTTTTCTGATCAAGAAGCAATTTCTAGCTCCTTTTAGATACGTCATCATAGTATCCCAGATGAACAACAATATTTTGTCAGATCAAATATTCCAAGCTGCTATTGCCTTAAGGCAAAACCAGAATGATAGCTCTATTCAAAAAAGTAGGTAATAATACTTCCAGCAATCTGTATATGGATTTTCAGACAGTGTTTAACAGTGCCTACCGCGGGATGAGGTCCCAGGAGAGGAATGGCACTCTTGCATGGCAGGGGGTCATTTTTGGACAACGCCGTCCCTCTTTCCGGATACTTCGTTGCACTTCCGTGAAGCTTTGGAAGCAGCCACACCATATTTTAAGCACGGGCAACTTCCGTGCTTAAAATATGGCATGGCAGCTTCCAAAGCTTCACGGATGTGCAACAAAGGATCCCAGAAGAGGGACGGTGGTGTCCAAAAATGACCCCCTGCTGTGCAAGAGCGCCGTTCCTGTCCCGGGACCTCATCCCGCAGTAGGCACTGTTAAACGCTGTCTGAAAATCTCCTATATTTTTAATTACAGCCAATCTAGATATGACACAGGGGATCCAGACTTAGCATCCATGTTTTGTTTTGTTTTTTAAAAAATAGCATGAATATCAGGATTTTTAAAAAAGATAATGAGTATGGTGCTTTAGGAAATACTATTTTAGGACTTTTTCAGACAGGACTTACTGCACAAGGAGACTCCGGAACAGTTACAACACTGTCACATGGCAGGGGATCCATTTTGGATGATGCCATCCCTCTCGGCATTGTTCTCCATGAGTAAAAAATGGTGTGGCTGCCTTCAATCATACCCGGAACAGTCACGGATGATGCCAAGAGAGGGATGGCATTGTCCGAAACGGACCCCCTGCCGCGCGACAGTATTGTAACTGTTCCGGAGTCTTCTTGCATGGTAAGTCCTGTCTGAAAAAATCCTAAATCTCCTCTCTTACTATGAGCTCCATAAAAGGAGATATTTCATAGAATCATAGAGTTGGAAGAGACCACAAAGGCCATCCAGTCCAACCCCCAGACATGTAGGAATACACAATCAAATCATTCCTGACAGATGGACATCCAGTCTCTGCTTAAAAACCTCCAAAGAAGGAGACTCCACCACCCTCTGAAGAAGAATTTTCAAACATGTCTGGTTTTAGAATAAATAAAGACAAAACAATAATAATGTTTCCTCGTCTTTTAAGCAGCAGAAAACAAGCTTGCCCCATCCTCAGTATGACACTCCTTTAAATATTTAGACATGGCTATCATGTCACCTCTTAGACTTATCTTCTCCAGACTAAACATGCCCAGCCCTAAGCCGCTCCTAATAGGGCATGGCTTCCAGAGCTCCCACCATCCTGGTCACCCTCCTCTGGACATGCTCCAGCTTCTGAATATCCTTCCTGAATTGTGGTGCCCAGAACTGGACACAGTACTCCAGGTGAAGTCTGACCAAAGCAGAATAGAATGGCATGATTACTTCCCTTGATCTAGACACCATACTCCTATTAATGCGGTTTAGAATCGCATTGGCTTTTTTAGCTGCTGCGTCACACTGTTGATTCATGTTCAGCTTGTGGTCCATGAAGACTCCTAGATCCCTTTTGCATGTACTGCCTTCAAGCCAGGTGTCACCAATGCTGTATCTGTGCATTTCATTTTTAGTTCCCCAGTGTAGTATCCTACATTTCTCCCTGCTGAAATTCATTTTGTTAGTTTTGGCCCAGCTTTCTAATCTGTTGAGGTCATTCTGGATTCTGATCTTGTCCCCCTTCCTAATTTGGCGTCATCTGCAAACTTGATAACATACACCTTCTTCCCTCATCCAAGTCATTGATAGAGATGTTGAATAGCTCTGGGTCCATGACAAAACACTGTGGCACCCCACTAGTCACTTCTCTCCAGGATGAAGAGGAGGCATTGGTGACTACCCTTTGGGTTCAGTCAGTCAACCAATTACAAATCCACCTATAGTTTCATTGTCTAGCCCACAGGTTGCCAACTTTTTTGCATGAATATCATGGGGGACCTTGTCAAAAGCCTTACTGAAATCAAGATACACTACATCCACAGTATTCCCTTCATCTACCAAGTTGGTAACTATCAGAAAAAGAGATATGATTAGCCTGGCATGACTTTTTTTTTTTTTTTTTTAGAAATTCATGTTGACATGTTGACTTTTAGTGATCCTGGCATTCCTTTCAAAGTGCTTACAAACTGACTGTTTAATGATCTGCTCTAGAATCTTTCTTAGTATTGATATCAGGCTGACTGGGTGGTACTTATTTAGTACCACCCGGGGGGGTACTCCCCCCCCTTTTAAAGATGGGAACAACATTTGCCCTCTTCCAGTCTGCTGGGACTCTCCTGTTCTCCAGGAATTCTCAAAAATTATTGACAGTGGTTCCGAGATTACTTCTGCCAGTTCTTTTAATACCCATCCATCCATCCACAACCTTTATTAGGCATAATACAACATATACATATAACAGTAGAACAATAGGACATCAAGGATCATTTTTAGACAAGTTAAGCCATATATTTGCTGCCTCAACCAAAAAGTTAGCCATTAGTCTGCTAATATGTGGATTACGATCTTCCAGTAAGAATTCCACTGATAATCTATCTGTACAGACATTCCTTTCCAATAACCTCCTTATCAGCTTTTCCCTTGGAATTATATACAATGGGCAAGTCAATACAATATGATAGAGAACATCAGGGGCTTGAGCACAATGACATATACGATTCAGAAAAGGGGTCTGCAAATATCTACCCTTGGTCACATTAGAGGGATGTACATTCAACCTTGCAAGGAGAAAAGCCTTCCTTGCCACAAGCAATGAGAGAGTTTGAAAATAATCTGGGATCCCACCCTGTACGGGTATTTAATACCCTTGGATGAAGTTCATCTGGCCCTGGAGACCTGAATTCATTTATACTGGCCAGGTATTCCTGAACTACCTCTTTACTAGTTCTGTGCTGTTTTTCCCCTATAGTTTAATCTGCTCCATTTCCCCCAAGTTGAGCACTGTTCCCCCTTCAGGAAAAGATTGAAGCAACAGCAATTTTATATCAGTAAATGTTGTGGGGGGGGGGAGTGTTTCCACTGGGGAATCTCCTAGGGGTCATTTACACGGCAAAATAAGTCTGTGAAGAATTTGCTAAGACTCTTAATAGTTCCTACACATCGCGCCACAAAGTTGTCTCATTCAGAAGGGGGGGGGAGATAAAAAAACACAAGAGTAGCATAATACAGGCTATCACAACTTTCCCCAACTTTTTAAAAAAAGTTGTGCAACTTAGTGCACCATCAATTGTGTGAACTACCATTTCGCAAAAGTCTTTGGGAACTGCCAGCAATCTTCCCAAAGCTGAGCTGAGCCATGATTGGCTGGACTGATTGTGGAGGTGGCAGACTTTCAAGAGATGTGAGGGGAGCCTCAAACGAAAAAATCCAGCCACTGTTGTTATATCAGTGCTATTCCCAATCGTCCAGCTGTCTGCCTCCTGGCTTGCTTGGCTGCACTGTTCCTCTGTGTGTGTGTTTTGTCTCTCTCTCTGTGTGTGTGTGCGTGTGAGAGAGAGAGAGAAAGAGAAAGAGACAGAGAGAGATTGAGAGACTGAGTAGCGATCTTCTGTTCACTCCCTCGCCCTGCTGTGATCACATTTGTGTGTGTGTGTGTATGTGAGAGAGAGAGAGTAGCAATCTGCTCTACCAGGCATTCGCTCCCTTGCCCTGCTGTGATCACGTTCTTGTGTGTGTGTGTGTGTGTGCTTGTGTCACCCTCCCAAAACCATTCCTCCTTCCTCCCGGGCTCCTCTGTGGCTGAAAGGCTCCCTCCCTCCCTGCCCTTCTCTGTGCTTTGGAAGTCACACCCCCATCTTTGTCTGTGTGAACTAAAAGACAAAAACTAACCAGATCAACCAATTTTGCACTAAATCATGTAAACTATGTGGCACTGGTGTGAAAATATGCTAATGCACACACTATCGCAATAAAACCTGTCGTGTAACTGACCCCCTTGGAAGAATGACCTAAAATATCCATAACACTTCTTAACTGATTTTAGGTCCATTAATTGGCAAAACTAAAACCACAGGAGGCCATAATCAAAGATCTCTTGCATGTATATACTTTAGCCTTGAAAAACAGAATGAAAAGGAATAAAGAAGGGGGAGGGAAGGGGGGAAAGAGGTGTGGCAGCACCTTTAAGACTAACTGGTTTTTATTTCAGCATGAGCTTTCATAGATATAAACCCAGTTCTTCAGATGCAGTTGTTATTGTTGTTGTTGTTGTTGTGTGTCTTCAAGTCATTTCCAACTAATGGAGACTGTAAGGCAACCCAGTGATTTTTAATGGCTGAGCTGGGATACAAACCCTGGTCTCCAGAGTCATAGTCCTATGCTCAAGTTACTACAGAATGCTGGCTCTGTCTCAGATGCAGTACAGAGTGATATTAACTCTGAAGAAGTGGGTTTATATCCATGAAAGCGCATGCTAAAATAAAAGCGAGTTAGAGCCTTAAGGCACCTCAAAGAAAAGTGGCAAAGAAGCAGGGTCATTCCATCTTTCCTGCCTTACCGCATGACATCAGCATTCTTTTGGTCTGGTCCCATGTAGGACTGAGGTAAAACTGTGTCTTTTTGCTAACCAGAAAAATCTGTTTGCACCAGAACAAAAGAACACTAATGCCATGTGGTAAGGTAGCAGGAAAGATGGAATGACCCTGCTTCTTTGCCGCTTTTCTTCAGTGTGGTAAGGCACTTAGGAGATTTTCAGACAGGCAAAAATCGCTCCTTGCCGCGCGAGCAGCCTCCCGAAACTGCTGCGCGGCAAGGGTCTTCTTCGGACGACGCTGTGCCTCTGGCGAAACCGTCCGTGTCACTTCCGTGAAGCTTGGGACGGCTCCGCGTCATATTTCAATCACGGAGGCTGCCCGTGCTTGAAATATGACGCGGAGCCGTCCCAAGCTTCACGGAAGTGACACGGACGGTTTCGCCAGAGGCACAGCGTCGTCCGAAGAAGACCCTTGCCGCGCAGCAGTTTCGGGAGGCTGCTCGTGCGGCAAGGAGCGATTTTTGCCTGTCTGAAAATCTCCTTAGTCTTTATGGTGCTGCCATAGTCCTTTCCCCCTCCCTTTTCCTTACTCCTTTTTATGTTACAAGAGACTTAACACCATTACTTCTATGAAAACTACTACAAAATGTTCTAAGTAGGAAATTCAAAGTGAAAGAAAGAAGACTAAAGAACCATAAAAGAAGCACTGTTGTATCTCCACAAGTTTTTCTGGTATCATGTGCTAGAAACTAATGTAATCACATTCCTTGGTAGAAAAACAAATAAACTACTGTGAATAATATTATCTTGAGAAAAAATTAGAAGTAAGATTAAAAAGTAATTTTTAGTATTTAGGAATAAATATTACAAAAGATTTAAAAGAATTAGAAGAGAAAAATATTATGGTATTAAGGAAAGAAATGGAAAAGAAGTTGGAAGAATATAAAAATATTCAACTATCATGGTTTGGAAGAGTAGCTTTAGTTAAAATGAAAATATTACCTAAACTGATTTTTTTGTTTATAATGTTACCAATAAAAATATCAGAAGTAGAACTGAAAAAATGGCAAAATATGTTGAATAAATATTGTAATGGAGGGAAAAGGACAAGATTAAATAATTTATTTTGGTATATATCACAGAAGGAGGGAGGACTTGGTCTTCGAAAAATAAAAGGATATTATGAAGCTAATCAATTGAGATATGTTATAGAAGGAATTGTAAGACAGGGGGATTTAGAATGGTTAGAGACAGAAACAGGGAGAACAGAAAAGAGAATATGGAACATTTTTTTTGGTAATTTTACAAAAAAGGAAATTAAAGGAATTGAGAACCCATTTTTGCAAAATATATGGGAAATATGGTATAAATATAAGAGAGAATTTTTGCCTATTGATTCAGTATTAACACCGGTTATAATGAAAAAAAAATCCCAAATAATTTGAAGGAAAAAATGGGAAAGGAATTAAAGAAAAGAGGACTAGACAAAATAGAGGGATGGATAGGATGGATGAATGAGAAAGGGAGTATAAGAGAGAAATTATGTGGAATGAAAATTTCAAGGTTTAATTGCATACAGTTAGAACAATGGATTAAAAACTGGAAAAAGAATCATAAAGAAACAAGGGAATTTACAAAATTTGAAAATTTGGTGGAAAAAGGTGAAAACAGGGATGATAATGAAAGTTTGAAAGGTATTACAAGTGAATTATATAAAATATTGATAAAAAATAAGGATAAAAAAGACAAAAGGGAATATTTAAGGAGAATATGGGAGGAAGATTTGAAACAAAAAATTGGAGATCATGAATGGGATAAGATTTGGAAACAAAAACATTTAAAAATATGTCGATATGGATAAAAGAAAATTACTATAAAATAATATGGAGATGGTACTTGACACCAGCAAGATTGCATAATATAGACAAGAATAATTCTAAATATTGTTGGAGAGGTTTTTAAGAAATAGGTACATATATGCATATGTGGTGGAATTGTAAATTTGTACAGCAGTTTTGGGAAATGGTTTTTATAGAAATTGAGAATATTCTGAATAGAAATATAGAAAGGAAACCGAGCATAGCATTGATGTCAATTTATAATGGAGAGAATGGGAACCAAGCAGAAAAGGATTTAATAACAAATTTATTAACAGCAGCAAGATTAATTATAGCAAGACATTGGAAAATGCAAATAAATGTACAAGTGGAGGAGTGATATAAAGAAGTTTGGAAAATGGCAATAAATGATAAGTTAACATGTAGAATTAAAGTAAGAAAAGGAAGTTGGAAAGAAAGTGATTTTGATAAAATTTGGAAAGTATTTGTTAAAAAAGTATTACAGACAAAAGATGGGAGGTTACCTCCACGAGAAGAAATGAGATTCTGGAAAGATTAGGTAAGGGATAATGGCTCCGGTGAAGGGGAGCACTGAGGTGGGGGGGTAGGGGAATTAATATTCTTGAAAAGAATCATAGTAAAGAATTTATGTTAACTTTTGAAATTAGTTAATAGAAAAATTGTGATGTTTATGGTAATTTTATGTGTTATACTAAATGGCAGGGGGTTGGACTGGATGGCCCTCGTGGTCTCTTCCAACTCTGCAATTCTATGATTCTATGATTCTATGATTGATTCTATGATTCTATGATTCTATGACTGATTGGATATTATAATGTATGATTATAAAATCAATAAAAATATAAAAAAATATTATCTTGGATATTTTTATTATAATTTTTTTGTCAAATAATGTGAAATGAAACCTGAAAATCAAATTATGCCTCCATGGAAAAAGGCCACACATCCTCGAAAAAAGAAATATTTAGATCAGCAATAACTAATTCATTGGTGAATGTTTAGACATTTCCCCTGTCATTATCATATTGTTGCAATAGTGTTGAATGCTTCAACATTTGAAACTTGTCCTCCAAATCTGCTGCCTAATACAAATGCTGATTTTGTGTCCTAACTGATCCATAAATCTGCACAGGGTACACCATAAGGGTAAACAAAAGAACAATAAAGTACATATAAGCTCTTAAACACTTTAACTGGATATCTGCATACGCGGGTAAGTGTATGTGTGTACATATAAATGTGTGTGTGCAATCTTATGTTAAACAATCAGTGCTGTAATAGGATTGTAAAGATCAGGAAAAATTCTAAGTGGCCCAAAGACAGTGCACATTGCAGATGAATGACCCTGTAAGACTGCTGTGATGGTTGCTGAAGAAAGAACAATAACATGAAGTGCTGCCCCATGTCTATTGATGAAATAAAGAAAGCTTACATTAGCCAGGAGTGAATTTTTATGCAGAAGGACAGTGAACTCAGTTAATTTCTGGTTGTTATTGTGTTATTCACTAATTCTAGGTCTTGCGTTATTCTCTAATTCTAGGTCTTTTCCAGCTCTGATCAATAGAACTGAACAGTTCAGTTAAAGGAGAGAAAAGCCATATCCAGGTATTATTCACCTTCTTCAGCACAAAAGCAGGGTAGTGCCTAGCCCCAATCCCACTCTCATTGTCAATTTCCAAACAAGGAAAGCAGCATATCATGTTCTTCCTGTTCAACAAGATTCTTCATTTTCAAGGACCCTTGCCCATGTGTAGGGCCTAGGCACTCCTTTGCTCATATGTTTAAAACAGCAAGGTGCATAATTCCTGAAGACATCTAGAAACAAAAATCTTAAAAATCCCAAAGCTGCTTGCCACTGTCTTCATCTTCCTCCTTCTTTCTTATATTTCTTCCTAGTTGCTAGTTTACTGTTTAGCAGATAAGAAGTTGTGCTTTGTATATAACTTATTCTTTTATTACGATTATTATGAAAATTGTATCCAAAGCAGAAATAAAACCAAGATGTGTATTTCTAAACGATTCTTCAAATAAAACATCCAGTTTTAAAAGTAACTGACAGAATTTCTGAGAGTAATTAAATACACATCATCCTCATCCTAGTATACACGAGAAAAGTACCCACAGTTTCAATTATCCATCATCAGAAAAATATGACGTCTCTAGGCACTTCCTAGTTCCTCCAACATGATTCTATGGTGTTTTGCTATTATCCACAGTTCCAAGTATTTGTGGTAAGTCTGGGAACGTATCCCCTGTGCATACAGAGGGCAAGCTGTACATCTTATTTTATTTTACTGTGTACAGTAAGCCCTCCACATTCATGGGGGCTAGGGGACCAGGACCCCCCGTGAAAGCTGAAAATTTGCAAATATCACAAGTTCCCCCCACCAAAAAATGCTGCTGACTACTTTCCCACCAGTATCCCTGCCTGTCACCCTCTTTCCTGGCTTGCCTCCATGAAGCCTCAGCCAGCCTCCCACACTGAACCACCTCTTCTA
This sequence comes from Gambelia wislizenii, assembly GCA_030847615.1. NCBI lineage: Eukaryota > Metazoa > Chordata > Lepidosauria > Squamata > Crotaphytidae > Gambelia > Gambelia wislizenii. Next base: position 83,800,350 of record JAUMIR010000005.1, on the reverse strand, counting down.
ATGCTCCGCCTCCTCCCCCTACTTCCCAACATCTCCTCTCATGCCCACCATTGCAGCCCCTCACTCCAAAGTGAAGAGAAAACCCTTTCCTTCCTCTCCCCTCCTCCCAAAGATAGAAACCAGTGGCTGGAATCCGCATCCAGCTTTGGTGGGGGTGAAGGTAAAACCCTTTCCTTTCCTTTCCTTTCCTTTCCTTTCCAAAGTTTAAGCACCTTGGTTGACCTCACATAATTACTGTCAGATGAAGATTTTAAAATATTGATTTAAAAAATACCACTGCAGCGAGTTATAAATTTACTCAAAAGTAAATCCTACCATATTTCCTGGTAAATGTGTTTTGATTAACACTTGAGGTCAAGGAGCACACTGTGGCCAAGTTTACTTTTCCATGGCCTGCCTCTACAATGAAAGCAAGCAAAACAAAAACAAAACTAAACAAAACAAAACTAAAAAACACTAATCATTTTTTGTTGGTTTGGTGGGGTAAAGGTTCTATCCAGTGATATCACTCCACTAGTGCAGTGCTTCTACAATGTGAGAAAATCCAGTGTCATCCTTCAGCAAATGTTAAACCCAATACTTTGATTTACTTCATGCAAGGAATCCAAAAGCAGAGCCAGAAGTCTTTGCATAACCAGCGACAAAGGTCCTAAAACTACCTACAACTTTATTAGGCTAGATGTTACTTGTACTAGAAGTACTAGTGGTTCCATGCTGAAGTACTTACTGAAAACTTAGTGAATATTACTTCGTACACTTTTTCTGCTACCCTAACCTAGCTAGAACCCAAAAGAAATTACAAAAGATACTCCCAAAGAACTGGAATCATTACTGAATTCATAATGGACATTAGAAAAGCATACAAACTAATACAAACTTGTAATTTTCTCTCCTGTCATGGGAAAAATAGGGCAGGGGTATTTTATATGCTGTATTGCAGATTTATTATTATTATTATTATTATTATTATTATTATTTTAATTTGGGCTATGTATGGAATTTTATACTTCTTCCCTTCATATTAAATCCCAATTATTAAGACTAAACAAACACATACTTCACCAGTGTATGAAAAGTAAGAAAGAAAGCTCTTCTAAAATTTACATAACATATAATTATTCATTAGCCTTAAGTCATTCATGATCACAGCTAAGGAAAAAGTACTCAAGATTGCAGCATGTACACTATAGTAATTGGTTCATTGGGAATGTAGTTTAATTCTGAATAAATAATTATTAAACTATCTTCAATACATCTTTGAACACACACACACACATATACACATATATTCCTAAAAGCTAATATTTTTATTTAACAAAGTAAATTACATTCAGAATGAATTAGACAATAGAGAAAAGTCTGCAGTGTTTATTTTTCTTTTCTCCTGTTTTTAAAAAAACAAATCCTATTCCTTGGTTAATAATAAGATTCAGGATATTCAGCTTGTCCTTTTAAGAGCAAACCCATTTTTGCTTCTTTCATACACTATGGTTATCCAAAGAATCTTAACAGAAAAAAATTCTGTACAAGGCACAATCCCACAAAACTGTTGTGCAATAGCCATAGTCAAAGTATCCCCACAACATGGAGCTAATGCAAACAAGCATGAAAATTTACAATGCCTTGAGTCAGCAGACCTTATTCAAGAGAGAGAACTCCTTGCGGACCCAGCCCGGACACCCCGGATCCCTCCCATGTAATAAAAACACAACACTGAAATATCTTCACAAAATATATTGAGTACATAAGATAAACATGAGAGATTAAGTATAGGTTAGTATATGAATATTGGCAATAAAAGGCCACAACTTGGAAATGGCTGCAGATGGTTGGCACCAGTTGCATGGGCCCAGATCCCTTCTTTGCCCAACCCTGTGTTGGGCAATGACATCCAAGGGGAGAGCCTTGGCCAAGCACATGCCTGACACTCTCCCCTCCCCTGTGAAACAAGGTTATGAGAAGGGAGGAGTATGTGGTCTCCATGGACTTGAACTGAGCCTCTGATGTCAGGGGTTGCTTATAAAGCAGCCCCTGGTGCAGAGACTACGTCATCTGGCTGTGCCGGAAGCAGCTGCCAGATGTCCCTCCCCTATTGATATTGGCCAATCAGATCTGGGGTGGTCCGCTCGGATTGGCCCATCTTTTTGTGCCCTTCTCCCAGCCCCAGTGCAGGCTGGGAAGAAGACACGGTGATGGTAGCCCCCAGCCATGCCACACAGCTTTGGGAGCCACTCCAGGCAGCACTGGATGGGCCAAAAACGGCCCTATCAGGTCGAGCCCAATAAGCCCCCTTGTGCTAGGAGGATGCATCTTGTTCAATAAGAAGGTAGCATAAAGTTTGAGATAATGTGCAAGGCAAGGCCTGTTGTCACCAAATGCAGTCACACATCTTCGACTCATTTTAAGGTAGAAATCCCACACACACACCAAAAGAATGGCAAGGCAAGTGGAGACTTGAGTGGGTGTGACAAAGTTCATAGTGGGCGTTTGATAGATTATAGTTGTTCCATTTTCTTTAAAAATGCAGTTCTTGGAACTACATTGTAGTGGTTTGATCACAGGAATAGGACTCCAGGCAACCAGGATTCAAATCCTGGCTCTGCCATGGAAACCCATCAAGTGACCTTGGGCAAGTTACACTTTCTCATCCTACGGACTTTATCAGACCATCCCCTAAACCCCATTCTTTTGACGGCATAACTTTGCCATTTTTATGCCAGCAAAAGAATTCCCATACCATACTTACCTGTAATCCCGGCAAAAGGCTTGCAGGCAATGAACAAGGAGTGAATGCCCCTCTGTTCACTTCCTCATTTGAAATTCCATGGGTTCTTGCTCAGAAAGTTTCAAAAAGCACAGGAACAAACTTAAAAACTTCTAAGTAAACTGGGAAGGTCATAAAAAGTGTGTAATTTACCTGGATGTCATGATCTCACTGGACCAGCCATTGATACTGCATTCACGTGAGTACAATGGCACGAAGTTTCAAATGCCAGCACTGCTGGCACAAAAGCACCACAGGATTGGCTTGGCCCATTAATAAAATAGAACTTTTTTTAACTGGACATGATCGCAAAAGGGTGATGTCTGGTATGTATGCCCTTTCACAATCATTAGGTATCCTTATGATGCCTTATTTTACCTATCTGATAAAGTCCTAAGAGGAATGCAATGGCAAACCTCCTCTGACTGAATACTGTCAAGAAAACCCTAAGAAAAGATCACTGTTAAGTCAGAGTCAACTTTAAGGAACATAACAACAAACACAGTTTAAAAATCTCTGCATCTCTTTTGGAAGCCATCTCATTTTGATAAACCCCTAAAACACAGGGAACTCAGAGCCAAGCTACAACCACTAAGAACTAATATTTCTTTTTAATAGCCCTCTCTTTGTCCTTGGTATTCATAAGTGATGCCCAGAGAATTGTTTCAGGAGGATAGTTTCAATTGACTATAGCTCTTCAGTCTATGATTGTCCATTTTTCTCTAATGTTTCATGTGTAACATGACCAATTAGAATATGTTGCCTTAAAGACTGCATATAAGCCTGTTATGAAGTAAGTGGAACAAAACAATACAATTATTTACTCTCCCTCTATTGTAATGCCAATTTCTTTTCAAGATAATATGACTAGAATAGAAATAGGCACATGTAGATTTCCATGCTTGCTTTTTGGCCTTTCTCCAGCAGCAGTGCTGAAAAAGCTACCCTCAAGGGTTGAAGAACATATGGAATGGCATTAAATTAGGCATGAGTGGTTGCTACTGACAGGGAAATCAGGCAGACTCTTATGATATGGAGTCACTTTGTTCATGTGTACAAACCTCATTGGATTTTGGCTTATGATCTTTCAGAAGAAACACAACAATGTACTAAAAACATCAGTGAGGAAATATTGTGTAGCAAGGAATGAATGTTTAGGACTGGGTGCACACAGTGCTTTATAAAGCTTTTCATGAGTAAACACGCTGACATTTTAGGATTACTAAAGACTATGCAAATATTAAAAATAGAAGGGGAAGAAATATTCTGTTTCAGAATTCTGTTTTTATCTTCTTCTTATTGTGTGCCTTCAAGTTGCTTCCAACCTATGGTGACCCTAAGGCAAACCTATCAGAGTTTTCTTGGCAAGATTTCTTCAGAGGGGTTTGGCCTTGCCTTCCAGTAGGTTTCCATAGCCAAGCAAGAATTGGAACTCTTTTCTCCAGAATTGTAGTCCAATGTTCAAACTGCTACACCACATCAGCTCTCTATTATCTTCTACCAAAGATCATTTATTAAGCAGCAAAAATAATTAAAAACATTTTGCTGAAGTTTGTTTTATTTTCTTTATCAAGCCTAAAGCTGAAAATCTTTGCACAATTAGCATAGCTAAACTGCACTGAAATTTAAACAGCTTAGGTGCAAAATTGAAGCCTTATTCGACTTAGGTAAGATAAATCTAAATTGCGTTTTATTCTTGAACTCATAACTGTCACTGCAGATGGTTCTTTCATTATTTAATTTTATAAAGCAAAGCCAAAGCTTAACTCCTGTAGTTTCTATAATTTGTTTGTAGAGGACTTTGCATAATAAATGAAAGAGTTTTATTACTTCTGCTCTATTCCATGTGGAAGCAATGTTCAACTGAAATTATGCAATTAAAGGTGAGAAGAGAGTAATTTTCTGCAAAATCCCTCATGGTGGTTTTCCCAGTAGGAGCCCTGAACCTTTAAACACCTTCACAGTAGCAATCTGTTCATTTATCACTCTCAGGGTTTCAGGCAGGGATCTCTTATATCTGCATTCATTACAAAGTACAGCAAGACACTTTCTCTGAATGTCATGTGTCCATAGGAGGGTTGACATATAGGCAAGATCACAAATCTAGAAATGTCCATTATGCTAGACAGATAATCTGAAGCAAGCTAGGTTCCCTGAAAAGTTTACACAGTAAACTTTTTTTTACATAGTTTAAAAGACATTCAGAGGACTAGCTTCCCCCCCCTTCAAACCAAGTAAAAAACAAACAAACCCAAGACACCCTATTAATATACTTGTACTAACAAACTATCCGTCAGCTGCTCTGAAGGTATCTCCATTCTATTTAGGGGGTATTTTCTTTTGCTCTTCTTGCTACCTCTTGCTTTGCTACCATTTTTTAGGGTCTGGTAGGACTTGTTACCCTAAGAAATGGCGGGTGCTTTAGAGTCCTAGCCATAATGCCAAAATCTAGTTAGGGGAATTATTAGCTTAAATGTGAGGCCTGCAAGAGGAGAGTAACTTCAGTGATCTTTTAACCTATGTATACTAGTACTAACTGTAGAAGAGACTGCAGTTGAAATGAAATAAAGTATTTTATTGAAATAACACAAAAGTGAACTAACATACACAACAAATGTTCTTTAGAACCATACAAGCCTATAGCAGAGTAAGGCAGTAAGGTTAGATAGAGGGAGAGTGGTCTGGGAAGATAGGGTGATAATTAACAGTCTTGAAGAGAAGAGTTCCATGCAGTGAAGATCCTCAGACAGGTGTCTGAGGTTGGCACAGGAGGTTCGGATCTGGGGTGTGTTGAGAAAGATAGTGGCCGGGTCTGTCCACTGTGGCACACTTTACTTTTTAAGGGATCTAATATATATACCCTGTTTCATATCCTGAAGGAGTACTTTTGTTAGGACAAAGCCTGATGGCTTTCCCACCAGATAGACAAAAGGAACTGAAATTCAACTGGTTGCTTTAAGTGCTGAGAGATAAAACATTGATCGTTTTGTGACAACCCCATAAGATTGGACAGGAGGGGTCTGAGAAAAGATTTCTGTAGGGTATAGATTAAGAAATGGTTGATTAATTGCTTGATTGAATTATTGCTGAGGATGTCCAAGCCTGGAAGAAAAGATCAGAGCATACACCTCTGGCTGGCTGGCTTTTCTTCGCAAAAGAAGATTCAGGAAGGACTCATCCCATACTTTTTGCAAGTGTGCTGATGACTAAAAAGGCCAATCTGAGATAAACAAGTCCAGTTGCAGAAAGCACAGCAAAAGGTCTCCTTGGGTGACGTTTCTGGCTTGTGATTCTTTCTACGTTGTCATTTCTCTTCAAGACTTGTTCGGCGTGAGTTCTCAAAAAAGGCTGCAGCATTGTGGATGTGAGGCCAGGGCGGACCATTGTTGGTGATCAATTTGGCCAAGCCTGAGATGTTGTTTCAGGAAGTCCTTGTATTGCTTTTTTTGAGCTCCCCTCTTATGCTGCCCCATGGCAAGTTCACTGTGGAGTACTATTTTTGGGAGGCAATGGTCCTCCATCCTAGAAATGTGCCCTGCCCAGCGCAGCTGTGTTCTCAATATCATGGCCTCAATGCTGGTGATCCCTGCTTGCTCAAGGACAGCAACATTCATCAAATAGTCAGTCCAGTGTATATTTAGGATTGTGCGTATACAGCGCTGATGAAAGCGTTCGAGGAGTCGTAAGTGCATAAACACATTATGGGGGCTTCCTGCTCAATCCTAATATGGGCTTACTTACCATTATAGCTCTAGAGACATCTCAGGTTATTGTGACCTCCAACTGATCTCCAGTCTGCCTAAGTCAACGTGATCTGAAAAGTGCCCAATATTTCCAGTAAGGAGATACCGTGGGGCATGGGTATTAGGCCATACTAACAGACTGCTGTGTATAGAATGGGAAGGTCTGTTTCTGGCAATCCAGCCAGTTGTATATCCCTGCCTCTGTGTCCAGCTGATGGGGTAATAGAGAAACCATTGCAGCTTCGATTACAGCAGGTACAAACTACAGAATATACCAAGAAGAATTTTTTTTTTTTGAATGATTCAGGATAGCATGACAAACTGGTTGGTAAAGGAAAAATGTAACTGAGAACTTGGGAAGGGAGTGGGAATTAAGATTTCCTTAAAAAGCTGTTCCTTGTAATCATGGTTTTCCCTTCAATCCCACTCCAAAATGTATGTCAAAATTGCACCAAACTGTCAAAAGAAAAAAAAAAAAAGGTTGTCTTCCCCTAAATGAATATTGATAATAAATAGGGATGATAGATCTGGTCCCTTTTTAATTGGTAGAAGAAATAAACATTTCTGACCAGATGATACTAGACAAAATGGAATTAAATTACTTTTTATCAATCTTGTGCCAACCCATAACAAACTCACTTTTTCCTTTCCTTTTTTTTTGGGGGGGGAGGGGTTCCATCCATCCCTTTCTTTACACACATTCACCTCTGTGAGTGGAACTTTTAATAATTTGTGTACAGGAGAGAGAAAAAAATATCATTCAGGCATTACTGTAGCCTTTCATTGGTATAAATGTGAAGGCAGACAAATGGGATTTTCTGGTATAATGAAATCCATTTTTGTAAATGGCAAAATACAGCCTACCTATCAACATATTTCAGTTCATCTGGAAAATCATCAAGCAGAGAAGGAAAATAATTGACCTTGAACAACCTCAAATAAATGGTGCTTATAAAACGTAGTGTATCTGTCAGACTTTCTGCAATTTTGTTTTTAATGCACAGCTTCAGTTTTTAACGTGCAACTTTAAAATTAAAAATAATGTTACAATGACAACTTTATTCTGATTCTGAAAGCCAATTGTTTTAATAAAATTAATAAAAGATAAAATATGTGTATTAATATTAATTACTAATGTTGAAATCATGTTAAATTAATTACTACTGTGCTATTCAGGTGGCTATATACCCTAACTCAGATTACTGGGAGTGGGAGTGGGAGAGAGAAAAGTATTTATTATAAATATTTAACATGCTGTGCAATATTCTTAGTTATACCCAGAAAAGTATTGGTCATCCCCAGAAAATAACTTTTTTATTTTTATTTTTGGTGCATTGAACAGTAATAACTGCAACATGCTTTTTTTTAAAAAAAGCCATGTTTCTAATACAAACTTTTGCTAGTTAGCTATTAATCTCACTGAAATGATCATAGGTATCACTATGGATTAAAACATAATCATTTTGCCAGTGGTCTATTTGATATGTAAGAGATGTGAAATCTTCAACTGTGGAAAAAAATAATATAATCTAGCGGGAAAAAATGTAAAACATATCCTTCATATTAAATTATGTAAAAAATCAGGGAAAAGATGTGAATTTAGCTAAATGGTCTTTTACTTATTGTTTTGTTAAGATTCTTACAATTTGGCCAATTGGTTTTTCATTTGAGGTTAGGTGGCACAGTGCTTGCCAAGGGTGGGGGTGTAGACATTTAGACTTCCTGATAAACATTTGTAAGGTATCACAAGTTAGAAGTAGTTGTCCACCTGGGGAAGGGGATGTCCTCTTCACCATCTGGTGAGAGGCCTTCTACTGGGAGCATTTCCTTGAGAGACTGACAACTCTCCTGAGACCTGCCAGGCAGGACCTCCTCTCTGTATGCCAATATGAATGAGACAGGTTGCAATGTGGCATTGCCTCATAATAACCTTTGAGTCAAAGTGTTTTACCTTTAAATTGCACTTAATGAATAACCCCTGGTTCAGTGATTAAAGAAGCTAATCGGGTTCTCTTCAAGTTCCTTTGGGGAATGGCCACATTCCCCCTGGCAAGGGCAGTGACTTATGGGCAGGTAGAACAAGGGGGCCTGGACTTCCCAGCCCTGGGACCTAAGTTCATCGCCATCTTTTCTGTTCAAAACTTTGGGAAAGTTTCTCTGTTACAAAAGGGTCAGATTCAACCTCAGGCTTGGCTAGGTTTGTTTTGTGAGTGCTGGATAGGGACTAGATAGGGAAAGACTTGGTGGGAGGAAGGCTCATTAAGTTTTAGGTTTTCTTTGCCTGAAAAATTGAAAGCACCAGATTATTTGAAATACTTTGTTTTTTACATAAAGAAATATAGAATTCATGCTGAGGAGTTGAAGGGGGAAGACAGACCAGGTCAGAGCATCAAGAGAAGTTTGTACAGGAAAATAGTGGAGGAGATTTATGTTAACCCGTTTTTGCAAAAGCGTCAGGCCAAACTAGATTTATCAGAATATCTAAATCACCAGACTAACCCAATTGAGTATTTCATGGACAAAAGGGTCCCCAAAAAGTTGTGGGACTTGAGGTGGAGACTCTACCATCAGGTTATTAATCTGAGGGGGAAAAGACCATGGACCGCAGAGGATGATCAGACTTGTCCACGTCTGAAATGTAAAAAGGCTGAGATTTTGAGTGGCGTGGCACAAAAGGAGACGATTAGACATTTTGTCCAGGACTGCCCGAGTGCCCAGGAAACATGGGAGGAGGTGGCCCGGGTCCTGGATTGGCCAGATTTGGCACAGTAGGCTTGGGAGACAGTGCTTTCGGGGACTGAACTTCCAGAGGGTGTCAGGGGACCCAGAAAGTCAGTGGGCCAAAAGAGGAAGAGGAAGGAGTCTGGTTCCATGGCTGAGAGTTTTTGGAAAGTGCCCTGGTCCACGGTGTGCCTGGTCAACCTCTATGTGATGTTAGGGTTAGTTTTCCAAAGACAAAAGGAGCTGAAAAGTAAAAATCTGCAGGATGTAAAAGGCACTGCCAATTATGTGAAGAACGTAATTGAAAATTTAGCTCTGAGTGAAAAAGAGAAATTGCCAAACCATCGTTGGAAAAAGTTTTGGCTGTGGTTTAGTGAGACAACCCCAGCAATAACATCAAATGATATTTTAAATAAATATGTTACTATTATTATTGTATTATTTTGTATTATTATTTTTAATTAATCTTTTATTGATTTTTTTCATTTCCAAATAGGTATAATTATAATGTGTAAATATAATGTGATTATAGTGTGTTTAGATTAAGGGGAAAATACATTAGTGTTAGGATAGATTTATTTTTGTATTAGTAAGAAAAGAGGAAAACAATTAGTATTATTTTTGCGTTATTGTTATGCCTTTTGTGGTTGGGTGTATTTTTTATATAGAATGGTCTTATTCCAATAAAAATTCAAAAAAAAAAATAAATCCTGGGAATATGGTGTTTGAACTTGGGTTTGCTAACTGCTTTACATCCTAAGGCCATTTTAAAAATCAATTTTCCTGCCTTGTCTTCATTCCCTAGATATGAATTTCACACAGATCAGATGAGTCCATTTCAATGTGATTGTCTTCAGTGCTGTCGTCTCACTAAGGATACTGTCATCTCCCTTCCCCAACTGTGTCACCTGGTTAGTTCGGCCTCTCTGCACCCCCTATTGCCACCAAGGCTTCATTGTGTTCATTCATTCTGGTTTTGTCCTGAAAAAAATTAGTGCAAGACATCTAAAGCCAAATATGCTGACTTCCCTGGTTTCAGGGATTATTAGGATTCGCCTACACACTTGAAAGACTTTCCGGGTATGAAATTCTTACTAGTTCTTTCTTAGTATCTCTCTCTCTTTCTCTGTGTGTAATGGGGGGGGGGGTAAATTTATGTGGTGAAATCTTTGAGCAAGTGGGACCAATCTGGATGAGAAATTCAGAGGGTTACGTGTGTGTGTGTGTGTGTGTGTGTGTAATTATAAGCTGCACTATATTTATTTAACATAGTGTGTAACCCTGAATACAGTCAATATATATGAAACCCTCATGCAAGATAGAATGAAGGTAAAACAGAGAATCTGCAGGAAGCAGAAGGAGAAGGAAGCAGGATGTCCCAGCTACTCTTCAAGGAGCTTCATTTCAATATATAAAGGTCACATGTGCAGATGTTTCCTTGGGAACACTAAACTTTTTCAAATTTAAACACAGCAAAATGGGGAGAGGGGACCACAGTAGATTATTGCTGCATGTTGATGCATCACTCCTAAGATTACCATATGTCATCCTTTTTCCAGACATGTCCTAATTTCTGCCTAGGCTTATTTTTAAAATGTCCAGGTTTTCTTACCTCAGAATTTAAGGTGCAAAATAAAGGTTTGCAGGAAGACTGAATGGAGAGAGGTAGCTGCCTTCTACACCCTCAGTCCTGCAAGCAGAAATGTTAGTTTCCTAGAGAGTCAGAAAATGTCAGTGATGGGGCAGGATGAGAGTGGGGCACCTCCACTTCTCATTTCTGGAAGGTCATTTTTTTGGGGAAAAAGGTCCTTTTGAATTTCCTTGGCAAAGAAGGGAAGGCAGGTAAGTGGAGAAGGCAGGAGGAAAGAGGTAAGGGAGGGGGAAGGAGGAACATTTCCCCCCAATGTGCTTGTTGGTGGGAAAGAAGGAGGGGGAAAGAGGACACTGTCTATTGATGTCGTGGCTGGTTGGGCTTTGGGACAGTCTTGTGTAGGGAGGGAGCCTTGGAAAGGAATGGGAACTAAATGGTCTGGAGGCAGCTGCCCGGCTTTGGGGTTTTCTTGAAGGATGTGGAGGGGTGGGGGACTATTATGGGATGCCAGAAAGCCAGATGAGATGTGGATGGCAAGGAATGTAATGTCAACATGGGAGGAGGAGATGGGGGACAGAGTTCCTCATTCTTGGAAAGGCAGGAAATCTTGGGAATGGTGTTCCTCCATTAGGGAAGGTTCCTTGAGCTTTCTTGGAGGAAAAGAGAAGAGACTGGTGCATGGGAGAGGAGGAGGAGACGTGAAGAAGAGGTGAATCTTCAGGGATTGAGGGGCTGAGATGTCTGAGGGAGGTAAAATGAAGGTCATGAGAATGGGGGAGGGGATTATTGAGATGGACCTTCCCATCAAAGCCTAGTAATTAGCTAGTAGCAATTGTCACAGATCTAAATATCTCTATCATAGCAGAGGGATCATGAGTGGAAAAGGGGCAAGGTGAATGACAGGAGCCCAAGGATTAGAGGTATTTAAAGTGAGAGCCATAGTGATCAGTAGTTTGAAGTAAATGTGTGGTGGGGGGCTTGCTTTTTAAAATATTGTAACCACACCTCACCACTCCCCTAACCCAACATAAATTAAAACATTTTAGGATGGCTATCTTTTGCTTACAGAGCCAGTATGGTGTAGTGGTTTGAGGATTAAACTGTTATTCTGCAGACCAGGGTTAAAATCCTTGTTTGTCCATGGAAACCCACTGAGTGACTTTGGGTAAGTCACACTCCCTCGGCCTCAGAGGCAAAGGCAAACCTTATCTGAACAAATCTTGCCAAGAAAAGCATGTCATAGGGTTGCCATAAGACTTGAATGCACACAACAACAAAACTTTGCTTACTTTTACCAAGCAGCAGGGTAGGCAACAAAATCCCAATCCTGTTTCATTGCCCAGTGCCCAGGTACACCCTCAGGCTTTGGAGGCTGCCAGACAAGACACCTCAAAAGGGGGATACATCCATTCCTGTTATTTTAACCAGACAAGTGGTGGGCAGAAATTGCTTTCTTTTCACCCACTTTTCTATACATTGTAGCACCTACATCAATATTTGGATCTTTTATTAATATAAGAGTTCAAATAAATGTTATGTTACTTGTTTAACTTTTATTTTAAAGGGTCCTCACAGCACTTGCTGCTAAGGCATTTCTGTATAATTGAATTCAAACTTTTGTTCCAGATAGATGATGACAGCTAGTAGATATTTTATCTGATCAGGATAAAAAATTCATCTTTGGAAGCAATGTTACACCATCTGAAGAAACAGTAAAAGATTGTAAAATTATCTAACCGAGATGAAACAGTGACCTTCAAACCTTAAGAACACAGCTTGGAAATAAATCCCACTCATTTCCATGGAACTTGCAAGCAAATATGTTTAGGATCACTTTGCAAAGTATGAAAACTATATGAAACAGACACACATCTTGAAGACAGTTTATATTATAAATGAGTGGGTATCTTTCATTGAATAACTTATCTAAAAAGAAAACCCATTTGTTACTTGAAGAATCAATTTATATTGACCTTGATATTTTGTAGCACAACCTGTACTTTAAATTTAAATGGGGCTATGCATGTGTGATTATCATAACTGTACATCGATTTTTTAGCAAAACCGTGCAAGTGTTCAATATATGATTAGTGATAGTACTACTAAAATAAACTATTGTATTTCTGCAGGAGCATAACTACTAAAAATCTCTTATCTATGCAAATGAATTTTAAAATTTGGGTTTACTGGTGATGCTGTCAGCAAGCACTGAGATTGCCAAAAATACTACAGATAAGTAGAATGTGTTCCTATCATTGGGAAAAGGACACCTTTATATACAACACTTTGTGCATTATACACCCATATGACAGGACATGAAAGGAGAGTATAGCGCTTATGTGTAAAAAAATTCTGTAACTAGATAACCTAGGCCAGCTACAGTTAGCATTATGGCTTTATTTTTTATTTTATATTATTTTATTTTATTTATATCCCGCTCTTCAGCCACAAGGCTATCAGAGCGGCTTACAAATTGTTTTAAGCAATAGCAATTTACACATCTACACTGCATTAACCTGTTTCCAATGTGTGTTAGCTAATTGCCCCTACAAGCTGAATACTCATTTTACCGACCTACGAAAGGATGGAAGGCTGAGTGAACCTTGGAGCCCGCTGGAATCGAACTTGCAACGTAGTGACTTGCAGTACTGGCATTTAACCACTGCGCCACCAAAACAAAACAAAATACCTTTATAATCAATTATTATAAAATAATTAAAAATGAAAATTAATTATTTTAACAGATAAATTATTATAATGTAGTTTTTATGCAATCTTGACATGATAAGTATCTTCATAGTAGCTTTAAAATAGCAGGCCAGCAAGTAAATTAGGAGCTAAAATGATGGTACAGATTGCTAGGAGGGATTTGAGCAATTCTTTTCAAACTGGAAATGGCTTCTATATACCAGTAAAAAAAGAAGTGAGTATCAATAAATTGTTATAGCTAATCCCTAATGCACTGGTGTTTTTTACCCCTGTGTTGGATGCTGAAAAATCAAATATTAGCAGCAAAAACAGGAATCTGATCTCACTTCAGCCTTATTCCATGTGCAAAATGTATTTATTTTCTTTATACTTGTCCTTTGGGACATTTAACAGAGTATTCACTTGCATGCAAGTGAATGGAACATTGTGCTTCTGACTGCTATTGTGTGCTTGATTTGGCCTACAAGGATGTCTGAGGGCTTGTTTACATGGGCAAAAAATAAAATAAAATAAAATAAAAATCCATAGTCACTCCGTCGTTGTAGTGCAGTAGGCACGCAACATTTGCAATGATTTGCATCTCCATTGGAGTTTATGAAGGAAATCTGGGTCTAAAAAATTTGCAGTTTGTTCCGTGTTTAAGGGGAAACCTGGATTATTGGTCATGTGGTAGCCATGGATTGGCTTTTGAGTGAATATGGGGGTGCGGATGGTGGAATCCGTAGATGCAGAATCCAAGGGTATGAAGTGCTAAGTGTATTGTATAATACTGCAAATGCCAGCCTGGGATGTGAGCATAGAAACATTGATGACACTTGTTCAACTTCAGTCCTATCTTCAATAGGGATTTAGCATCTCTAGACAATAGTGAAGGGACCAATGTGCAATCCTCAATGTGCACGACATTGCAGGGTTGTCATAAATGGGTCTTTTCCAGACATAACCCCTTCCAATCTGCAATATGGAAAATGAACTACAATTCTATAGGTTTTCTGTGAGTTTTTTTCCCCAGGCTGTGAGGCCGTGTTCTGGAAGAGTTTATTCCTGATGTTTTGCCTGCATCTGTGGCGAGCATCTTCAGAGAATGGTTGGGTATGGGTGTGTGGGTTTATATACTGTGAGTCCCTGTTGGAGAGGATATGTAAATGTGTGTATTTGAATGGCTAGTTCCTGGGGGGAGATATGCAAGGAGGATTAGTGTCTGTTTGGCTAATGGCCCATTATCTGCTGGAAATCACCCTGTCCCTGGGTGATTTCCTCTCCATCTCCTCTCCAACAGGGACTCACAGTATATAAACCCACGCACCCCTACCCAACCATTCTCTGAAGATGCCAGCCACAGATGCAGGCGAAACGTCAGGAATAAAATCTTCCAGAACATGGCCTCACAGCCAGGGGAAAAAAACCATGAAAAACCTATGGATGCCAGCCATGAAAGCCTTCAACTTTTCCTTTGGAAAAGGCATTAGCATGTTTCTTTGCTCACAAACACAACAACAGAAAAACTAAATAGAAAATAGAAAGGGAGAGTGGAGGTTGGAATGTGGCACAGAGAAGGAGAAAGTAAACAAGTTAGAAAGATCAGTAAGTGTTGACTTTGCTGCTGGTTTGTGGGGACAGGTTGGGAAATGGACGAACTGGTTCTCAATGCCAACAATGTAAACATTTCCACTGATTTCCATGAGCTCCCACTTCTGTGCTGGGGCACATTTTAAAACAGCTTATTAGAGTGAAATGATTTACATAGATGATTCTCTATCTGCCTCTCCCTTTCTGTCTTTTATTTCTACACATCTCTTTGTCTCTCCTGCTTTTCCAGGCACTCCATTCCATTCCCTCCCCAGTCCAGCTGTCAGGTTTTCTAGTCCTTTCAGCCTCTCAATATTCCATGCCACTGAATCTTTATGAGGCTGCTTTGGACTGTGCCCTCAATCCCATCAGAGTTTCTCTAATGTTTAGCCAAGAATTCTCCCCCTTTAATATGGAGGAAACTGAATAATAACATATTGATTTTGCTTTCCAGACAGCTACAGAATTATTTTTTAAAAAGACATTCATGTTTTGATTAAGTTATTGTGAGGATATGTTTTTAATCATTTATTGAGTTGACTTTGTCATCTGCCTGAATCAAGATGAAAAGTAAAGACAGATTTTATGCATCCTTTTCAAGTATATAGAATTACAAAGTAACCACATATTTAATGTTTATTTCTCTCTCTCCTTCTCTCTTGACTCATACATGATCAAATAGGTGGCTGTGATCATTCCCATTTTATTTCATCTGCTTCTGGTCTTTTTTTTATTAATCCCCTGGATATTTTTTCTTCTTTAATTAATCCAAAGAAAATTCTTTCTTTCTTTCTTTCTTTCTTTCTTTCTTTCTTTCTTTCTTTCTTCTCTTTTTAGCATATCCAGTTAACAAAGAAGAATACTGTACTGTAAAGTTACGAGACAATAGTACACCTTGGGCATAGCTTTCCTGAACTGTTGGTGAAATAAAGACAGCTGTAAATGTCCAAAGGAGAAGGAGGAGAGGCAACTGAGCAGTGGAGAGTGCCATACTTCCATACCCACTGTAGTTCTCCAGAGAGAGAAAAGAGAAGTGAGGGTGTCATTTCTCTTTCCAGTTTCTAGAGGGGACATCTGCTTGTAGGGCTGTTGGGGGAGGTTGTATGGAGCACAGCTGGAAAAGTATACAGCCTTTACATCCTGTCCACAAGGCATTTGCATGCATAACACCAGCTTATTCCTGTTTGTCACCAACAGGAATCCAACCATAATTGCAAAATGATATGGGGCTGTGGGTAAAAATTAGGAAACTACATCTGTTGGTAATGGTCTTATTATCAACCTTAGCTACTTTAAAGTTGATTATATCATATGTTTTTTTTTACAAAATATAGAGAAGTAATATGATCATAGAAAGTCCCAGAAGTTTTTAATGTTTATTTTAAAGATAAGTGTGAGGTCAGAGGCAAAGACCAGTGGAAAGAAGAGTTTAACTTCCACACTATTTTCTATCCTTTATCTCTGCTATCTTTGCTATAGCACCTTTGAGACTGAGAAAAATAAATTTCTAGCATAAGCTTTCATGGACTCCAATCCACTTCACACAATGCAAATGCATTGCATTCAGATGCAGCTGTATTTAATGTAGTGGACTGGTGTCTATGAAAGCTTATGCTAGATTTTTTTCTCAGTTAGTCTCAAAGGTGCTACAAAATCCCTCTATATCTTTTAAAGCTGGATCAGACTAACGTGACTAGCTATGAGGATGTTATACTAACACCAGTATAAATTTCTGACTTCCAATGATGCCTTCACAATTTTAACCTCTTTCTTTCCCTGGGCTACAGTTTCTATTTTAGGTCCTTCTCACCTTGCTTGTTGCTTTTGAAATCCAAATCTTACCTGCCCTACTATTTGCCTTTGGTACCATGAGACTGACATGAAACTTCACTGGTTCCTCACCTTTCCAGACCATGAATCTTCACATGACATTTTAGTGAAGTTTAATTTTTTTTTTAAAGAAACTATTGGTGCTATTGGCCACGTGCCACATCCTGCACAATAAACTTGATGGGACCATTTTGTGTTTTGTGAAGAAACATTTTCTTTTATCAGTCTTGAATATAATGTTAACAATCTAGAGTATATGAAGGACATCAGCTGATTTAAGATTTTAAATATTTTAACTTTTTTTATTTTCTTGCATGGCATTTCACAAAGTACTTCCTCAGCACAATCTCAAGTCACCAAATGATTTACAAACTCCTACAAATTTGGAGTACCATGGTTGTTGAGAGGATAGTGAACACAAAATGAAGTATAATGTATACTTTCAAATATTATACAAATTAAACTACCAATTCCCCATTAAAAGGAATAGCCTCACTTCAGCTCACAACAAATTTTTGTAGAATAGTTTATCGCCTTAAATGTGTGGGGTTATAAAAGGAATAAAAACATAATTTTAACTATAACAGCCTAAACAGCACCATTATATTAATGTATTGCAGAGAAGTAGAATACAAGAGCAGGGAGAGATCTGGAAAGAATAATACAATGGGCAATGAATATAGAATATGAAGAAAAAAGTGCTCAGGCATAATTTCCTATGCTTTATTCTAGCATTTTCCCTTCAAAATTAGAGGGATAGCATTTTTCACTGTGCCAAGGTAACATTTTTTCTTTTCTTTTTGTTTTCTTCCAGTTCTTTTAAAAGGATGGGGAATACACAGATGATGATGAGTATCTCTTGTTCGAGGCTCATGGAAATGAATATAAGCTACCATACTCTTGCTCAAATTTCTTTCATTATATTAGGGCCTCCTTATAGGAGATTGTTCTTCTGGATCTTGCCCAGTGCTCTTTGCTAAGACCTCACCCCACATCTGTTTATTACCTTCTGTCCACTTCTTGGCTACCTCCAATTCACATTGCATTTCATGCTTACAAGCAGGGCTAACAACTGGCTAACAAAACTAAACCACCAGTCCCTTGTTCTCTCTCTTTTTTACAAAAGCTCTTAATGTCCCCTCTCACCCATAAATCTCATTAAGTGGGTCCCCAGGTCAATCACTCATTCTATGTTTGTTATGAGAATTGGGAGGAAGGGAGAGCCATGTGTAATAGATACCATCTTGAGAACCCCGGAGGACTTTATGAAATAAAGTTGTGTTGTTTTTTTTAAATGGTTATACAGGTTGGGCCTCCCTTATATGGAATTCCAAAATCCAAAATATTCCAAAATCTTTTTTGAACCCTGACACCACAGGGCATTTTAAGTTTTAGATGTTTTCTGATGGTTCAAAGTACACAGATTTTGTTTCATGCACAGAATTATTAAAAATATTGTGTATGAAATTACCTTCAAGCTATGTATATAAGGTGTACATGAAACATAAATGAATTTTGTGTTTAGACTTGGGTCCCATCTCCAAGATATTTCATGATGTATAGGCAAGTATTCCAAAATCCAAAATATTCCAAAATACCTCTGGTCCCAAGCATTTCAGATAAGGGAGACTCAGCCTGTAACAATCTATGTGCTTAGTATTTTGATTCCTTTCAGATAATTTGATAAAAAGTCCTTGGCTCATTGTCACCCCCGTTTTGCTAGCAGTAGAACCTAAGGCTGACAACTGGCATGGACCCTGCAGATTGTAGCAGTCCTAGCCGGAGTAGCCAACAATGGACAATGCTCAATCTGTAATGGGGAATGCTATGAAACAGGAGAGAGAAGCATGTAGAAACAGCAATACTTTCTCTAATATACATGAGAACCAGCATGGTATAGTGGTTTGGTTGTTGACTAGAACTCTAAGAGAGTATCTACAGGACAAAATAAAAATAATAAAATAAAATAAAATAAAAATCCAGCAAGAATGCAGGCAAAATACCTTTAGTTTAGATGATCCCCTGCCAGGATTCACCATATTCAGAAGGAGGAGAGCTGAAAACGCCACACTGACCATGATAACAGCTTTCGCTGTTTCTCACATTCTTTTTTTGAAAGTGCACAAAAATGCGCATAATAGGTCATCTGTACAGCTAATTCAAAAAGAGGATGCAGCAGAGCTGAAAGCTGATTGGTCAGACCTCGGAGGGGTGGGCTTGCAAGGGAGGGCTTGCAATGCCAGAGCCGCCATTGTTGTTTTTTGCCAGCTGATTGTTCAAGCAGCAGAGCGGCAGAGGAAAAGTACAAAGATTTTTTCAAGTGGACAATAGCTCTTCTGCATCTGTCATTTTAAAAGAAAAAAAGGGGGGAGAATGGGGGGGGGATTTTCCAGACACAACTCACTTGCAGCCACCATTTCTTTTCTGGCATGTAAATTGCAAACTGCAAACTCTTCCCTTCCAGTAAACTTGTGAATTAGCTGTGGGCACAAATGGGCACTGCAGCGATAGGGAGGTAAAGTGATATTTTTAGCTATAAATTCTTCCATCTAGCTGCTCCTTATGAGACTAAAGTTTGAATCTCTGCTCAGCAATGGAAACCCACTAGGTCGTGTCAGACCAGTCATGCTCTCTTACCCTAAAAGGAAGGGAATGGCAAAGCATTTCTGAAGAAATCTTGCCAAGAAAACCCAATGATACGGTTGCCATTAGTTGGAGCCAACCTTAATACACATAATAATAACCATGCACACACACACCAGAGAAAGGGAACAGTTCTGAGGAACTGCCATGTTAAAGAAAAGTACTTTCTGAAAGGTAGATTTTATGGATGTCCAAACTTATCTCTCCTTGATCTCATTAGACCAGTGGTTCTCAACCTGTGGGTCCCCAGATGTTGTTGGACTACAGTTCCCAGGAGCTCTCTGAAGTCTCACCTTGACAGCCAGGTGGTCCTCCCAGTCATTAGTGAGGCTGTGAATTTCATCCTACAGTCTCACTCATGACTGGGAGGACCACCTGGCTGTCAAAATGAGACCTCAGAAGGCTCCTGGGAACTGTAGTCCAACAACATCTGGGGACCCACAGCTTGAAAACCACCGCATTAGACCTTTCTGGGGAGGCATTAAGGACCACTGCGTATCTGGTTGGAACTGATAAGGTAACAATATCCCTCTATCCAAGACCAGAACATTTAGAGAATGCTAACAATATTCCCTGGCCAAAATTCTAGGTAGGGGCAGGGAAACTGAACTCTAGAAGTTTCCTTTTATTGCTCTTGGCTGAGGTGTCCAGTAGAACTCACAGCCACAATTACCTTTGGACTTCAAGGTATTTATACAACATCTGAGGAAAGGAAAGTTGCTTAAGGGTTGCTTATATTTGTGTATTTCACAGTCTTACACTGTCTCAGGAGACTCTGCCATCTTGCTGACTAAGGCTCACCAGAGAGTATGATGACTGTGTGTGTGTTTTGGAGTAACAAAGCGAAAAATGTGGAGCTGATTGCTCTGTGCCCCAAAAGTGACATACGTATCCTTTCAATGCCATTTTCTTTCCATAATGAGTTGATTGCCAGCTGTAGGGATGTCCCACAGGGAGAGAAAGTGTCTCACCTGGGAATATTCAATACCTCCATAATTTAATCAACATTCTTGACACACCTGATGGTGGTAGATAATGGAACAATATTCTTTTAGAAATGGCTATAGGATTTGACTACAGAGATTTTTCTCAGATAAACCTTCTCTGTTCTCAGTTTGACAGTTAAGGAGGTTTCATTTTAGTACATAAATATACACAGATACAAACACATGTCAGGGGTATTGTACAAATATTGCCATCATGGGTTGCAATGGGCCTAATGGAGTTATCAAACAAATGAACTAAAATGAACAAATGCATTCAAATGGAAGATAATCTTTTCAGACATAAATTATTTACTACACCAATTTCATCTGATCAAGCAAAACTGTTCTTTTCCTATCTTTGGTGGTGACACAGTTATAAATTTTACTATAGTACAAAGTCTAAGAAATTGGTGCTAAGTGCTCAAAAGGGACAATTAAGTGAGATACTTTTGAGTTGTGGTGCATTAGAGGACATTTTAAAAAGTCCTTTCTAGAAGAGACAAAGAATATTATTTGCTACCCAGCTGGGAGAGAAAGCACTGCACATCTGTCTGCATGCACACACCCACACCCACTTGGAAATCCCAGTAGTTGCATGAAAACGCATCAAGGGAAGGGGCTCTGACAGCTGCTCCTACGGCAGCAGCTCTCCTCCTTCATTCCCCCCTTCCTGCTCCCTCTGCCTGCCCAAGAGAGCTGGGCACCATCCGCTCTCTCTCCTCCCACACCCTTGTTCCATCCCCCCCCGCAGTCAGTGAGCAACTAAGGGAACACATGTGGGGCCATGCCTAGCTACCCTGCCAGTTTGATTTCCTCCCAGTGACCAAAAATTTGACCACTGTCTAAGACTGACTTAACTGAACAAAGATGAAGATGGACACCGGTGTTATCAAAGTATCTATTAAAAATGGCATAGGGCAGCAGCCACCTATGCCCCTGCTCCCCACAAATGTGGAGAGACAACTGCATTTAATAAATTTTAATTAAAATATAAATATTTAATAAAATAAAATAACACACACACCCCAACAAGCAGAGAATCTCAGACCTTCAGATGTTCAAATATGAAAATATCAGCATACATACAATGCAACACCACACTTGCCAGACAACGATGCCAAGGTAACTACCCACCAGCCTATTCTGCCCTCCAAACACCCCACCCTCCGATTCCACTGTGATCCTGATTTGGGGTACGGGGCACACATTGGGGAAAAAAAACTGTTTTCCCCCCTAGAAATTACAGAGTAAACAGGGCTTTTAAAAAATCACATTAAACCCCTCAGGCATTGAAAAGAAGTGTTTTCAGTTTGAAATGAAAAGAATGTTGTATGTTAAAATGGCACCAGGTGAGGATGAGCTATTTTGCAGGTGTGGATTCAGCCTCAGGGCAAGAAGCCAGCATAGCATAGGGGTTTGAGTGTTGTACTACAACTCTGGAGACCAGGGTTTGAATCCCTGATTGGCCATGAAAACCCACCGGGTGACCTTGGGCAAGTTACACTCTCTCAGTCCTCAGAAAATTCTGTAATAGATTCACCTTAGGATCACATAAATCAGAAATGACTTGACTGCAAATGACAACAATCATTATTGGCAACCATAAGTGCAATGCAGTTTAACATTTGGGGAATTTTTTGCTAGGAGATCATCTGGGCATTTTGGACAAAGAATCATGTGCACTCACTTTGGAACTCAAAAACACAGGCAAAAAAATTAAGAACAACAAAGGTTTTGCCAATATCAGTGTAGATTGGATGTTTTAACATATATTTAGAATCATAGAATCATAGAATCATAGAATTGCAGAGTTGGAAGAGACCACGAGGGCCATCCAGTCCAACCCCCCTGCCATGCAGGAAATCACAATCAAAGCATCCCCGACAGATGGCCATCCAGCCTCTGTTTAAAGACCTCCAAGGAAGGAGACCCCACCACGCTCCGAGGGAGTGTGTTCCACTGCCGAACAGCTCTTACTGTCAAAAAGTTCCTCCTCATGTTGAGGTGGAATCTCTGTTCCTGGAGCTTGCACCCATTGCTCCGTGTTCCAGTCTCTGGAGCAGCAGAAAACAAGCCTGCTCCATCCTCAGCGTGACATCCCTTCAAATACTTAAACAGGGCTATCATATCACCTCTAAACCGTCTTTTTTCCAGGCTAAACATACCCAGCTCCCTAAGTCTCTCCTCATAAGGCATTGTTTCCAGACCTTTCACCATTTTAGTTGCCCTTCTCTGGACACACTCCAATTTGTCAATATCCTTTCTGAATTGTGGTGCCCAGAACTGGACACAGTATTCTAAGTGAGGTCTGACCAAGGCAGAATAGAGTGGCACTATTACTTCCCTTGATCTAGACACTATACTTCTATTGATGCAGCCCAAAATTGCATTGGCCTTTTTAGCTGCCGCATCACACTGTTGACTCATGTTCAACTTGTGGTCTACTAGGACTCCTAGATCCCTTTCGCATGTAGTCTCATTCAGCCAGGTCTCTCCCATCCTATATTTATGCATTTCATTTTTCCGCCCTAAATGCAGTACTTTACATTTCTCCGTATTGAATTTCATTTTGTTAGCTTTGGCCCAGCTCTCCAGTCTATCCAGGTCATTCTGAATTTTGATCCTGTCCTCTAGGGTATTAGCTACTCCTCCCAATTTGGTGTCATCTGCAAATTTGATAAGTATGCCCCTAATTCCCTCATCTAAGTCATTGATAAAGATGTTGAATAGCACTGGGCCCAGGACAGAACCCTGTGGCACCCCACTGGTCACATCTTTCCAAGACGAAGAGGAGCCACTGCTGAGCACCCTTTGGGTTCGGCCGGTCAACCAATTACAAATCCATTGAACAGTTAACTTGTCTAGCCCACATTCTACAAGCTTGTTTGCAAGAATGTCATGGGGAACCTTGTCAAAGGCCTTACTGAAATCAAGGTATGCAATGTCCACAGCATTCCCTTCATCTACCAAGCTGGTAACTTTATCAAAAAAAGAGATCAGATTAGTCTGGCATGACTTGTTTCTCTGAAACCCATGCTGACTTTTTGTGATTATGGCATTGCCTTCTAAATGTTCACAGACTCTCTGTTTAATGATCTGTTCTAGAATCTTCCCTGGTATTGATGTCAGACTAACTGCACGATAGTTGTTGGGATCCTCTTTTTTCCCCTTTTTGAAGATGGGAACAACGTTTGCCCTCCTCCAGTCTGCTGGGACTTCTCCTGTTCTCCAGGAGTTCTCAAAGATTATTGCCAATGGCTCTGAGATTATATTTGCCAGCTCTTTTAATACTCTTGGATGTAGTTCATCTGGTCCTGGAGATTTAAATTCATTTAGATTAAGAAGGTATTCCTGTACTACCTCTTTACTTATTTTGAGCTGGATTTCCCCTATTGTGTCCTCTGTTCCATTCTCCTCAGGTTGGTCCTCCTTTTCCTTTTCTGAAAACACTGAGGCAAAGAAGGTGTTGAGTAACTCTGCCTTTTCTCTGTCCCCTGTTAGCATTTTGCCATCTTCTCCACGTAGCGGCCCTATCATTTCCTTCTTCCTCCTTTTGCTGCGGACATACCCAAAAAAACCCTTTTTATTGTTCTTAACCTCCCTAGCAAGCCTGAGCTCATTCTGCGCTTTAGCTTTTCTGACTTTACTCCTACACGTGTTCGCTATCTGTTTGAATTCTTCTTTGGTGATTTCCCCCCTTTTCCATTTCCTATACATGTTCCGTTTAAAACTTAGCTCCATTGAAAGTTCTTTAGTCATCCATCCTGGTTTCTTGAGACACCTCCCATTTTTCTTCCTCAATGGTACTGTTTGAAATTGTGCCTTCAGTATCTCCCTTTTGAGAAAGTCCCATCCGTCTTGAGGTCCCTTCTCTTTTAGTATTCTTGACCAATTTAGTTTCTCAGTTATTCTATTGAAGGTATAAATTCTCTAGGTTTCCCTGCTATTTTCTTTGGAGGCAGCCAAAAGGTGGGAGGTCCTTTAACTCTTCGATGAGAAGTGTTTCTAAGCTTTAGACTACCTAACTCTCACCTTTGCAAATTTGATCATTTTAATTAGCATTTCTGCATTATAAAGCAACTATGCTCTATTAGATACTCATTTTATTCTGCCTGTTGGATTTACCATTTATGAAACTCCACCACAGCATTTTCTATAGTCCAGTGCAATTATTGTGTATATCTTGATTGTTGGGTGTTCGATGAAATTCCTCTTTTAGATAGTTCTGTGTGAAAGTGGCTTACTGGCTCCAGTTTGCCCAAGAAGCATTTGAAGTTCCCTTGCAGGTATCTGTAGTCAAAGCATGTGTCCTGAGAGCAGGTCTAGTAATATCTTCTTTCTCAATAGTCATAAATCCCTCTTATCTTTAATCCAGATTAGTTGTTACTGTGTGCCTTCTAGTCGTTTCTGATTTATGGTGACACTAAAGCCCTATCATGGGGTTTTGCCTTTGCCTCCCTGTGAGGCTGAGAGACTGTGACTTGCCCAAGGACACCAAGTGAGTTTCCATGTCTGAGTGAGGATTCAAACCCTGGTCACCAGCATGGTAGGCCAACACTCAAACCACTACACTGTGCTGGACTAGAGTAATCCAGATTTACTTGGATTAATTTTGCACTCATAGCTCTCTCATTCTTAGCTCTCTGCTACCACTGCTACTTGCTGTTATCTGTGTACTGGCTCTGCACTGACTGGAATCTTTCTTCTCATCCAGATATGTTGAGCTAGACTCTAGAGCTTCTGGAAAAACACCTTTAGCTAATGTTGGTCACTGGTAGTTGTAGATTATAGTTGTAGATCAATATGTTTGAAAGAAGTTGGATACTGGTAGCTGAAATCCCACAGATGTGGAGGGTGCTCAGGTTGGGAAAAGCTGAAATAGTCCTTTGCTGTCAAGTATTCACATTACTCAGGGTAAATCCTATTCAGCAGTTACTTCCTGGGACAACGAGCATGGCACAGTGGTTTGAGTACTGGACTAGAACTCCAGAAGACCAGAGTTTCAATCTTCGCTCAGTCATGGAAAGTGCATTGGGCAACCTTGGGCAAGTCATATTCTTGCATACCAAGAAGAAGGCAAGGACAAACCTTCTCTGAACAACTCTTCTTAGTGAAACCTCATGATAGATTTGCCTTAGGCTTGCCATAAACTGGAAGAAATTTGAAGGCATATAACAACAAATTATTTCCTCGAAACCTTCCAGATCTCATTACCTTAGTCCCATAGCTCCATTTTTGATTACCTAATTTTCCACATGCCAGAAGACAATTTTGTGTCTTAGAATCTTCTTTATCTTTAGTAATTTATCTTTGATACTTTAATACTTCATCCTTAATACTAATAATATGTAGTGCTGCCCTTGCCCAGCTTCAGTTTAAACCAATTCTAGATGCTTATCCTGTCCAATTCTAGATACCTATCCTTTAACTTTATAAAGTCACATGTTGCATGTTGAAATTCTTTTTAAATTGCCAACATTAATAATCCCCAAACAAGGGCTAGACATGTCTGACTCTCTACCAGACTAAATTTTACTAGACTTATTAGAACCCTTTAAGACTTAAAGATGAAGTCACCTTAATTAAGAAGGAAGACACTCCAAGATCATTTCAAATTTTGCAATTTGGCAACATACTCTGGTTCATTGATAGAAAATCTATTGCATGCAAAGGGGGGGGGACTAAACTTTCGTATTCTCCCTCATGGCACTAACTGGCATCCATGGTCTGACCATACTGCTTTGCAAAAATATGGGAGCTATAGTCCAAAAATTAGTCTTTCCCCCATATTCTAGTCCCATTGGGTTCTGGTAGGCCTCACCAGGCTTCACCGCTTGCAGTTTGCAGCCTGTCTTCCATTGAGCCATACAGGCCTTACTAGGCTGAGCACCATTTCACTTTTGCTGTCTGTTTTTTTGGTGTTTTTTTTCATTGAGTCACAGCAGGCTTTGCAAAGCCCTGCTATGTGGTTTTCTATGGCCTTTATTTTAGTTAGGCCCCACTGGGCCTTAATAGGTCTGGCATTGCTAGGTTTCACCAAGGTGGCCCTTGTGTGTCTGGGTCATGTGCTGCCTCTTGGTGTATTGATTTTGTGCTAGCCCTGTCAGGCTTAAACAGGCCTTGCTAAGCCACACTTCATTTTGTACTAGGCCACATTGGGCTTGTGCAGGCCTTATTAGACTTCAGAGATTTTTAGACGGAGGAAATAACCCCCACGGAGATTGGGAGAGAAACAGGGCTGTTCTGCTGCCAGCGCTCCATTTCACACACACCCGTTCTTCTTCAGATCTCCATTTGTTCTCCCTCTGCTATTTTCCACTATTTTTTACTGACAAAAGAGATTGGAAGAAGGATGGTGTATGTGTGAAACAGAGCGCTGGCAGTGGAACAGCCCCATTTCTCTCCCGATCTCCACGGGGGTTATTTCCCCCATCTGAAAATCTCCATTGTGGCCTGCTAATTTTTTGGTTTAGGTCCTATCAAGCTGGGTGCGGTAGGCTTGTATTAGCCTAGTCTACACTGCATGGTGCCGCTGTACGTCTTGCTAACTATTTATAACAGGTCTTGTCTTCTCTTCTACCCCTCTCAATTTTGTTTAGAAGGTTTGAATGTTGGACCAGTATTTTTTTCTAGTATTTATTTTTTCACATTCCCTTATTTTAGCAAGTTCATTATTCAGTATACTCTCTCTCTCTGGCTTCTCTTCGCAAACGAAGATTCAGGAAGGACTCATCCCGTGTTTTCTGCAAGCGCGCTGATGACTAAAAAGGCCAATCCAAGATAGACAAGTCCAGTTGCAGAAAGCACAGCAGAAGGTTTCCTTGGGTGATGTTTCCGGGTTGTGATTTTTTCTGTGTTGTCATTTCTCTTCAAGACTTGTTCGGCGTGAGTTCTCAAATAAGGCTGCAGCATTGTGGATAGTGTGTCTCCATGCCTCCTGATGTGAGGCCAGGGTGGACCATTGTTGGTGATCAATTTGGCCGAGCCTGAGATAGCTTCTAGGAAAATTTGCGTGTGTCCAAGGGGAAAGGCCCAGCTAAGAAGCCCACTGCTAAATTCCCACTTCTGGTCTCTCCAATTTCTTCTGAGGATGAGAGTGAATTGATCAAGAGGGCTGTCATCTTAGTGAAGACTGGAGAGTTTGAGAAGTCTCAATCCCCTCTTAAGAGGAGAAAGAGGTGGATATCTAAGGGAGATGGCAAGTCTTTTAATAGGATGGCTTTCTCTTGCCTAAAGGCTCTGGTTAAGTATCTTTGGGCTGCAGAGTCTGCTAGTTCTGCTGATGACATTGAGGAGAGGTTGGCTCAGGCCACTGCTGCAGAAGGTGCTGCTGCTGAGTATAGCTCAGTGGGAAAGTGGGAAAACCACAAAAATAGGCACATTACTTTTTTTTTTCACCTGAGACATTTCTCTAGGCATTTGTAGGTCCTCCAGCACAATCCTATGGTCCGCTTCCATAGAATCCATAGAATCAAAATTGCAAATAATCAAATCTGTGAATGCCTTACTACTTCCAAAATTTCTCTGTTCTCTAACCCAACTTAAGCCAGCACACTCTGCACTCTACCCCTTAACTAAGTACCCCTTACTATCATTTTTACAAAATTGGATTATGCTCTTAAGCTAAATTATTTTCTCCTTGCTTGTGATGCACACTAAGTGTCAGGTGAAGGATTGTGCTCCCAGTACACTTTGGCAAAAGTTGACTACAGGTCCCCCCCCCGCACATATCTGTAGAAACAATATCCATGGTTTCAGTTATCTGAGTGTCACAAAATAGGGAACATATACCATAGAGTTGCACTGGAAAACACCTAGAAAGTTGTCCTCTTTAGGTCCTCCCACACAACTCTATGGTATGTTTGTACAGGAAGTCCTTTATTTTATTAGGTTTTGCTATTATCCAAGGTTTTACATATACACAGTAAGGCCAGGAACCTATTCCCCATGGATATAGGGGGTGACCTGTAATTGCCTCCCTCCAGATACTTCTGCATACAGACTACAGTACTTCAGTTTAGGATAACAAGGGAAGAGTTGGTAGTATCCAAAATGAACTTGATTGTGCCTGAGGGCTTCCCTGTCATTGGGTTGAGTGAATTAACTTCATGTTTTAGTCAAAACTTTAAATAAGCTATCCAACGTGCATAAACCTATCCCCTAAAAGTTTTAGCACCATGATTTCTCCTTCAAAATTTGACCTGAAACTAGAATTAATTTGCCACACACTAATATGGAAGCTACCACCTGCCACTGCATGGAACCAGCTGTAAAATGAAAGGGGTGGAGAAGAAACATCTAGTCTCATTACTAGAAATGTAATGAGGGAGCAAATGTCATAAAATATCAAGAGAGAAAGGTCCCATTCCCATTCAAAACATTATCAGTGAGACCACCTAATACATGAGAGAAACTAAGAGAATGGATTCAGATATATGGCATTTATCCCAGACTGAATCAGAAACTTCCACACAGAAAAAACAAAAACAAAACACCCACATCTTGTAGGGGTTTTTCAAAAGTTGCAAGTAATACTGAAAATTCACAAGAAATATACCAGGACTGGAAGAACATGGGCTTGTCTACATGGGCAATATACCCCATCTTACCTCCATCTGAGAGCCCTGCAGTTCTGACGATGCAGGGCTTTTGCCCTGTTCTGCCTCTGGGCAGCCCTAAAGACCCCCGGGGCAAATATGGAGGTGAGACAGGGAGAAGATGGTGTAGAACCTGATAAACCATTATATAATAATACCTGGTTTAATCCATTCCTACCAGGAAGAAACAAATCAGGCCCCGTAAGATTGAAGGAGCCCATCATGGCAGGCAGGCCCATCGCTGCAGCTGCCTGGCTGCCTCACTGTCTCTAAAGCAGGAAGGAATCCTGCAGCTGGTCACATGCAGGGGGCCTTGGTCACATGTTGCGTGCTAGCTTCCAGGAGGGTAAGGGAGACAGCAGTGGTGGCAACAGCTGCAGTGACAGGTCAGCATGCCTGTCTGGACTTCCTCCCATTTGGAGGCTGTAATGGGGAAGGAATTGACCTGATTCATGCCTAGAATACCCCAGCAAGGGGAGCATATCCTGACTCATGTAGATGATCCCCTGATATGGATATGCATATCAAAGGGGAAACCTCCCCCAAAATAGAGGTATAATTCCCATGGCTATTGGCCTGTCTGGAGGAGCCCAGAATGATAAACAAGAACTCTCATTAAAGAGGATTCCTAAACATCTAGAACAGGACTGGTGATTCTGGGAGGATGCAAGGGCAAGAGATAACCTTTTCCAACAGCACTGTGTATTCTGGTGGTGGACAGACACAACTGGATATGGGCACAAACTGATACAATCTATTGTGTATAGCTATGGCTCTTCATTGTGTGCCTACCATCTCCGGAACATAGACATAATGGAGGTTGGAATGGCTGATAGTCACTGTATGTCTAGTATTGCATTCCTTTATTTTTCAATTTGGGGTGCTTTTTCACCTGGGCCAATATTCATTGGTAAGGAAGCAACATTAAACAATTTGTCACATAATAAGTGTGTTAACTATAGAATGAAACTGCTTTTGAAGGCAGAGTTTTTATAGTATATTGTTCAACATTATGGTATAAAAACTGAGCAGTGCAGTTTTGATAGGAATATAATTGGTTATCTCAGCTATGGATCTTTAATAAATTCTGATGGGTATATATAGCAGTGATTATGTACTAGAAATTCCTTACCAAGGAAGTAATCACATAAAATGTTAAACAACTGAAAATCCTTAAATGCTTGAATGGTTCTATTATACAGTAATCTATTAAGTTAGCCTAAAAATGGTATAAAACTGCTGTCTGGTACTTCTAGAAATCTTTAATGATCTGTCTCAGTTGTGTTTTTGACATTTGTACCCTTAGCTTACTCATACACACTTCAAGGCTTCAATAACTAGATTAAAGTAATAACCCACCAAGTGTTGCTGCAGGCTACAGTTTTAGATGACACAAATCATCTTTCACAGGGCAGCATTTATAGTTTCCAACAACAACAAAAAAAGAACTTTTCAAAATATCTTTCTGCAAGATGGGGTTATATTTATGAAGTACCATTAAACTGCAGCACTAATCTACTGTCTTTAAAACAGCTATAACTTCTTTTCAAATAATGATTCTTCAGGTAAAAATCTTTAAAATCAGTTCATCACTAAATGTGCTTGATCGTACCAGTTTTGGAAATACAGTTTCTGTTTTCTGTTGCTTGAGGATGTGGTAAGATTACAGAAGTATTTCACTGCTAGCATAAGAAAGGCAGTGTAGTTCAATGATTAAATTTTGTTAGAGTTTTAAAATCTGGCTGGGGGTAGCAGAATTCAAACCCTCGCTCATCAGTCAAACTAACTGTACAAACCTGCAGCATGTTTTACATTGCTGTTGTGTGAATTATGTGAAATAAATTAATCTTCACTATCTTGAACTCGGTGGTGGGATACAAAAGCAAATCATCTTCATCCACATAGTTTTATGGAACTTTACTGATATACCTGATGCATTTACTGGTCAGCTGGCTAGGACAAATGAAGCTTCTTTAAATTTTCTACAGAGCTGAATCATATGATACCCTTGACAGTTTAAAAGCTACACACAAGACTGCACCATGACTGGTTGATAACAGAACTGTTTGTCAATTACAATTTTTTTTTACATTTTCTCTAAAACCCATGGATTACTTTTATGTTTTGTACTGTCAGACAAAACAAACAAAAGAGAAAAGATGTATCTAACACTTCTCTAGTACAGTCCTTGTGACGTAACCAAATGAAGTAAGTAAGTATATCCAGGTGTGCCTAAAGATGTACAGCAACCACTTGTTCTTCCACATTTCCTAGATACAGGAAACAACTGACAAAGACATCCTCAGAACCACTACTTTTAAATTAGATAACCTAAGTCTATCACACCTGGCTTCACCAATGCAGAACATGGCTAAACAGTTGTAGTTACTAAATGGTAGACCCAAGGACAAGGTCTGCTTCATCTATAATGGTCTCAGCTCT
Source organism: Gambelia wislizenii (assembly GCA_030847615.1). Classification (NCBI taxonomy): domain Eukaryota; kingdom Metazoa; phylum Chordata; class Lepidosauria; order Squamata; family Crotaphytidae; genus Gambelia; species Gambelia wislizenii. Next base: position 83,768,755 of record JAUMIR010000005.1, on the reverse strand, counting down.
TCAAACCATGGGTGATTAGAAATATGCCATAGGCACACAAGTCATTGCCTCCAAAAACATCCTAACACAATTCTTCTTTCTCAGCAAACTATGGTTTTTAATGCAATGCACAACCATAGTTTTAAAAAAAATTGCAAGAAAAAAAAGTACATGATGAGAATTAGTGTAAAAGTCCAAGTGTGACTGATACAATGCCAACAATGCTTTAATATTGTACCCCAGGTTTTCTGGGCCAGGATACCTATGGCTACACAACAGATCATGGCTGAAAAAAAGTAAAACATTTTGTGAGCTGTAGATATAATAATTTTATGCTGGTTTCCCTGGAATTTGAAAATTATTTCAGGGTAAAAATGTTGAGAAAGGCTATTATATGAAAATCAAGAATTGATGAATCTGATTAAAATGGTACAAATTAACATCACCTCCCCCTCACAACCTCATTCAAAATTTCACAGATGAAAATAAGACATCTTGTACATGAGTGGATGGGGAAAGAGGTAGATTATGACATTTTCCTCAAATGAACAATGTCGTGCTAACATAATCCAGACTTGAACTGATATAACAAAAGAATCTAAAACAGAATATATGTGACTTCAACTGACAAAATGCAACTCAATTGACAAAGTGACTCTCTCTCCTCTCTGGGTTTTCTTTGCAAACGAAGTTTCAGGAAGGACTCATCCCATACTTTCTGCAAGTGCGCTGATGACTAAAAAGGCCAATCTGAATCCGGTTGCAGAAAGCACAGCAGAAGGTCTCCTTGGGTGATGTTTCTGGGTTGTGATTCTTTCTGCGTTGTTGTTTCTCTTCAAGACTTGTTCGGCGTGAGTTCTCAAATAAGGCTGCAGCATTGTGGATAGTGCATCTCCAAGCCTCCCGATGTGAGGCCAGGGCGGACCATTGTTGGTGATCAATTTTGCCAAGCCTGAGATGTTGTTTCAGGGAGTCCTTGTATCGCTTTTTTGGAGCGCCCTTCTTACGCTGACCCATGGCAAGTTCACTGTAGAGTACTATTTTGGGGAAACGATGGTCCTCCATCCTAGCAACGTGCCCTGCCCAGCGCAGCTGTGTTCTCAATATCATGGCCTCAATGCTGGTGATCCCTGCTTGCTCAAGGACAGCAACATGCATCACATAGTCAGTCCAGTGTATATTTAGGATTGTGCGTATACAGCGCTGAGGAAAGCATTCGAGGAGTCGTAAGTGGTGGCGATAGGTGACCCATGTTTCAGACCCATAAAGGAGAACAGACCGTACAATGGCTCTATACACACTGATTTTTGTGTTTATTACTCCAGACTCTTTTGTAAAGTCTTCCAAATGTGCTATATGCCTTTGCTAATCTGTGATCGATCTCTTTGACAATCTTGGCATCTGAGGAAATGATGCTTTCCAGGTAGGTGAACTGTTAAACAGACTTAAGCACAGATTTGCTGACGGCAATGTGGGAATGGTGGTGTTCGTCCTGTGGTACAGGCTGGTAAAGAACTTCCGTTTTCTTCAGGTTGACTTCCAGCCCAAACAGCTCTGCAGCTGTTGTAAAGCAGGATGTTAGGTGCTGCAGAGCTGTTTCTGTGTGGGCAACAAGGGCAGCATCATCAGCGAAGAGCAGCTTGCGAACTAGCCATGGACTAAATACTGTATATTTAATATATCCCTGCACTACATGACCTATATAACTAGTTGAGAACATTAGTTCAATTTAGGAACGGAATGCACACAGGGCAACATTATTTTCAAATATTCTTAATTTGAACTATACTGATGATCAATAGATCAGACTACCCTTCTCCTTCTATTTATAGTCTATAGTCTTGAGTGTTTCATAAGCAACCATTCATAGTAAATATACTTGAATGTAACAAAATGTAACACACACACACATACACACTAGATGACCTCTAATAATAAAATGCATTATGTAAAGTGAAATATGCCAGAACTACAAATGTCATGTTGTTAAAATATAGGGAACCTGAAACATTACATAAGCAACAAGCAATCTTTATAGTATTGCAGTCTAGCTTTAAAATCAGCCAACGACACATATTACTATTCATAGTGATGCTTCCAAGGACATGCAAATGAAGTATATGCTTTGTTTTAGTGTGAACTGTTGCTATACATATAGGTGAGAATTTTTTTCATTCACTTTGCCCTTGTTATAGCACTTAATTAAAAAAAAACTCAACAGAGCATACAAAATAAATGTGGTTAATTGACTTCTACTTTAAATGATATCAGCAAATTTAAATCTTTAGTATTTTATGTATGCTGACAAAGTCTGTCTTTCTGTATAACTACACTGACATGAAATAACTGACAAATAAAATGTTAAGCAAAATACTTAAAGTGAAACAGAATGAATTAAACCATTGCTGCATTATGACATGAGCTTTAGAATACGTTTTGAAATTATAATTGACTATGCTGCCTGGTAATTCAAACAGATCAAAAACCTATTCTGACATGTACAATTTAAACCCTGATTGAGCTTACATACTGTAACTCAAGGTTATATACCATTCTTCTGTTATCAAAGTTTTTTTGAAAAGCTTTCTACCACTGCAGATCAATTCTTTGTACAAGAAGCTATTATTTCTTCACATTCAATGTTCAAACATTAAATGACCCACTGAATACTATTAATTAGCTGGTGGGGGGGAATGCCTCATTACTAACTAGTTCACAAATTATTTTAAAAACATTTTAAATAGAAGCCTCCAATTACAGTTTTACATATCCTATGGTCTCATTTAATTCTATGGCTCTTGTAGGAGAATGATCAGTTTCTGTTGAACATATCACATTAGATGTGAGCTAAACTCAATTAGTTTATGATATTCTGGCAAATTGCTCATTACCTGCCATACCACTGATGCTTTTTAAAAAAAATTGAGCTCACCAAATCTATGCTACTATATACTTTCATTACACAAGTAAAAAATAGGTAATCAACTAAATACCAGCTTAGTACACAAAAGAAGAGGTAAGGTGTAGGCATTGCTGGAATGACAAATAAAGGTAACTTAGCAACCAATGTATACTAGGAGAACTCAAGCAAATCCTCCGTTTTCAAGTTATCTAGCACAGTTTAAACTAAAACCATTGAGTAAATCTAGTGCATAGATAGTACAGTACATAACTGGAAACAGACCAGTTATAGAAATAACAATAGTCATCTAAAGTACATGACAACACAGTTGCCCAATACTCAAAATTGCAGAGTTTCAGTTTGGATCCAAACTAGGTGATTCAGATCCAGCTATGATTTGATCTGGATCGATCTAGACCCAAGCAGATCCAAAGTGGGCATCATATCTAAATTGAGATACAAAAATCTAGATCACTAGTTTTTCCCCACAAACTGGTGGAGAAGTCAAAACAGTTATAATATTATTGGTTTTTTGTTAACACATCTGATTTTAACTTGGAGACATGGTTGGCTGACATGAAGAGGTTAACATAGCCAAATTTCAGAAGTCTTTGCTATAAGCATTTTGAAGGTCTTGCTTTTTTAAAAAAATGTTCTCGAGTTCTCACTGTTATTCTGGTACTGGAACACCTTCCTTGAACATCTAGAGGATAGACTAGAATTCTGAAAGAAAAGGGCTCTACTCCCTGCTCATCCATGTAAACTCAAGTCACACTCTCTTAAGAGTAAAGTAAGAAGGAAAGCACAATCTCTTAAAGAGTAAAGCAAGAGTAAAGCAATAAGTCTTGCCAAGAAAACCCATATGTTTGAGTTGACTTGAAGGCACATAACAAAAAGAATGATCTGATATAATAATGAGAAAAATAATGAATTTACAGCCTACTTGAGGAATGACTATTTTTAGTTTATTCTACAGGTGGCTCAACTGGTGAAATTCAATGATGTACTATAAGGAAGCAGAGAAGTGACAAGAGGATGTCAGCAGGCCAACTTGTGAGATCTCCCTGTTGATCTCCTTTATCCCTCTGGGGACATTAGAAAGTTCAATTTATGTCTTCATACCTCATACTTCCTTAGCACTACATCTTCCCTAGTTGCCTTCCTAAATCTCAGTGGGAGTGGGGAATTAGTAGGAGACACTGAAACCAGCTACCACCAAGAATCTGCATGTCTTTTTGCCTTTGCTATGGTTCTTTCCCTGATGCCTGGCTTCTGGGACTTCTTTGTCTGTGTCCTCAGCAAGACCATTTAGTGTTGCCTCTTAAGATGTAGGAGCAGTGCTACACACACACACACACACACACCTCACAGGATGTCAGGGCAAGAGAAAAGAAAATCAATTTATACAATGTACAAGTAAAAATAACAAAGAATAATTTAAACAGAATGAGAGCACATTAAGCAGTTTACCAAGTGAATACACATTAAAACAATGTTAACCCATTCATACGTACAAAATTGGACAAAACTAGTTGGGCCTCTAAACCTTTCATAAATATCCATGGTTTAACTTGGCACCAGAATGAAGCAAACATTGGTATCAACAGGTCTCCAAAGAGAGGCCATTCCAAAACCAGGGCTATGTAGTAGGCTTTTAATAGCAATTGTCTTTGTTAATTTGCTGCCCGCAGTGAAAGCAGATAGTAACCTGGGATCCTTTCCCATCTCCAAGTGGTTGGAAATAATGCTGTGCCTTTTCTGTGGCAACTCATATTGCCTGCTCAAGAGCTGCCTCTCTGACATTGCTGCAGCTGCTTGCAACCTGTCTGAATTTCAAGCTTTAGATATAGCTCACCAGACAGTGGATGTAGGAGATTATCAGGCACCCTTAATATGGTGTTACATGAATGCCAGGAGATCGCCAAAGGGCTTCCCTTTCAGATGTCGTAATAAAATTTATTTTTATCCCGCCCCTCTGTTAAAAACAATTGGGGCAGGTTACAACAATTAAAATACAACAATACTGATTAAAATCACTAAGCACTACCCACCCCACCCTCCCCCATAAAAAGATATTAAACTAGTATCAAATTGAAAACCACCTAAACTAAAATCACATAAATAAACAAATACAAAAATCAACAGCCAGCAAGACTAAAAGAGGCCAGGAGACGCAGCTCCTGAGGCCAGGATCTAATCAGGAAAGGCCTGCCAAAAGAGATCCATCTTTAGTGCTTTTTAAAAGCTACTTAAGCTCGTCATCTGACGGATCTTGTTCAGCAGGCCATTTCATAAATTGGGGGCGATTACCAAAAAGGCCCTCTGGGAGGTTGCAGACAGCCTACATTTTTGTGGCTGAAGCAAATTCCTCCCAGAGGACCGGAGTGCATGAGGAGGATTGTATGGGAGGAGGCGGTTCCGGAGATAAGTTGGACCCAAACCATTTAGGGCTTTAAAGGTAATAACCAACACCTTATACTGGACCCAGAAACTGATAGGCAGCCAAGTGGAGAGATTTTAATACTGGAGTTATATGGTCATTCTGAGATGTTCCTGAGACCACTCTGGCTGCGATATTTTGTAGCAACTGAAGTTTATGGACCAAGCACGAGGTAGCTCCATGTAGAGCGCATTGCAGAAATCTAGACGAGAGGTTACCAGTGCATGCACCACAGTCTCGAGATCACTTACTTCCAGGAAAGGGCGCAGCTGGCATATCAGCTGAAGCTGATAACAGGCGCTCCTGACCGTCGCATTCACCTGACTTGTCATCTGAAGCGATGAATCAAGGAGCACCTCCAGACTCAGTCCTTAACGGAGAGCGTGACCCCATCCAGGACTGGAGGTTGCAACCCAACTCCTGGTTTCGGGGCCGCTACCATGAGCATCTCCATTTTGTTCAGATTTAATCTCAATCTGTTTTTCCTCATCTAGCCCATTACTGCTTTAAGACAGTCATGAAGAGGAGAGACGCCATCGGTATTCGAGGCTGACAATCGGGACAAGGAGCAATAGATCTTGGTGTCATCAGCGTACTGATAACACCCAGCTGCATAACTCCGAATAATCTCACCCAGCAGCTTCATATAGATGTTAAATAGCATCACGGACAGGATGGCACCACAAGTAAGCTCCTTTCTACTGGAGCAGCTGTCCCCAAGCAGCACCCTCTGGGACCTGCTTGAGAGGAAGGACCGGAACCACTGGAGCGCAGTGCCTCCAATTCCTAACCCACTCAGGTGATCCAAGAGGATGCTATGATCTATCGTATTGAAAGCCACTGAGAGGTCTAGAAGCACCAACAGGGTCACACTACCCCTGTCGATTCTTAGACGCAGGTCATCGGTCAAGGCAACCATGGCAGTCTCTACTCCAAATCCCGTCCTAAAGCCAGTTTGAAATGGGTCTAGATAATCAGTTTCATCGAAGACCACTTGGAGTTGAAGAGCAACTGCCCTCTTGATCACTTTGCTCAAGAATGGTAACATAGAAACTGGCCTATAGTTGTTCATGTCCAGGGGGTCCAGGGAAGGTTTTTTCAGGAGTGGCCTAACCACCGCTTCCTTTAAACAGGATGGAACACACCCTTCCCTGAGGGATGCATTGATGATGTCCTTAAGGAACACCATCAAGGCACCCCCTCCGGATGGCCAGCCATGAAGGGCAAGGATCGAAAGTTCATCCCCGCCCTGTTATGCTCCCGTGCTGGTCCCATTTTGCCTCATTGTTTTTTATTCATGGCTTAAGCCGTGAATAGATCACTCATTCTGATGGGGCAGTGAAAAGGTGCCCCATTTCCGTAACACGATGCTAGCTGCAGTGGGAGGTCCATTCCAGAACGCTTCTGAGTGCATTCACCCTTTTTTGTACCCTCCTGGGATTACTTGGGGTTTTTTAACTGTGTTTTTGTGCTTGCTGTCAATTTTAAAGGTGTGTTTGACTTTTTATTCCTGAATTTACCATGTGCTCTTGTGAGAAAAGCCCAGAATTTCAACCAGGAAGTGAATGCAGGTCTGTGCAAGCTGCATTCACTCTGTGGCTGCTGAGGGGGAGGAAAGGTGCATGATTAAAAGAAGGTCTGAAACTCTTCGTTACTGTGCCAGAACAGGGTTGGGAGGGTAGCGGGAGAGGAGATAGCGAGATAAAGAGGCTATTTTTGTTCCCGTCTGAAAATCTCCGTAGACTTGCTTACACTACCACCACTGGGAGCTCCTATAAGTATCATTGAGGGTGAAGCAGTCTTTCTTCTACTGATGGTGTTTCCAAGTCTTAATGTAGGTGAAGACAAGTCTTCTTTTTGGTCAAAGCAGTTTTGTACTAGTGCTGCAGCGATATCTTCTGACTGATTAAGTTAAACTAATGATTTGGTGTAATGGGAATAATAATGATTGATTAAACTATATATATTATGTATGTTTAACTTATGAGAGCAAATGGAAACTCAATTGAGTAATTTGCTTGCTCATCCAGTATGAATTAAATGGACAATAAAGTAATTTTGTTGCAACAACAATACCGATGTATGTATTTTCTAAGTAAAATACCTGTAGTGGTTGGCATGCCAAACCAGATGAAAACAAAATTTCACAGAGAGAAATTTTGAACCCCCAGGTGTAGAACCTTCTGAGATTGCAATAGCCATTCCATGTGCAAATACAAATGACTGAAAAATCATGTTCAAAAACAACTCCAGATTTGAAAAGTCCCACTTCTAGTTCTTGTTTCTTTTTTAAAAAAATCTGCTTATTAAACATGGAAATTCATTCCAATAAAATCTATAAGACACATAAACATAAAATATAGACATAAACCATAAATCACACACTTAAACAGCATAGACATATATAATATCAACTAATTACTACTAACTAATAACTAAAAATCCTAAAATTACCCCCCACCCAATCTAACTTCCTACCTGACACTACCTCTGCTTCAATGAACCATATGAACTCATAGGCTCAATTCCCCCCTTCCCCCCCCCCATCCACTTTGTGAGTCACACCTCCTTGGTGCTACTTAGGACTTTTTTGGACAAACAAAAAATAACGCTAGCAGCCTCGCCACGTTGCAAGGCTGCAGCGCTAGAGGGTGTCCGTTTTGCTTGATGCCCCTTCCCAGCGGTACTGTTGCAGTACTGCTGGGACATTTGACCGTCAAATGCAAAATATGACGGTCAAATGTCCCAGCGGTACTGCAACAGTACCGCTGGGAAGGGGCATCAAGCGAAACGGATGCCCTCTAGCGCTGCAGCCTCGCAACCTGGCGAGGCTGCTAGCGTTATTTTTTGTTTGTCCAAAAAAGTCCTTAGTTTGATGCTGCACTGGATGTAAAGAGAAAGGCTGAATAAGCTAGTATGCACTGAGCCAGTGTTCTGTAATGTTTAGAGTATTTGATTTGGACTCTATGGACTTTATCAGACATGGAAAAAAGTGTGTCAGAAGAACAGATGACATTATCTTTCAGCCATTCTGGGTGCATAGCGTAGGTGTGAATAACATGTCCCTTTTTATTGACGGCTTAGCCTGCTATGCCGCAGAATGACTGATGTTGAGAGCATCAGATAACGTTGCCATTTTTGTTCTTGTAGCATTCTTTGGACGTGGTTTGGTATGCAGTTTTGTGCCATGTTCCTCCGTGTCTGATAAAGTTCCAAGAGATTAGGGTTTGAATTCCCACTCAGCCTTGGAAATCTGTTGGGTGACCTTGGGCAAGTCATACATTCTCAACCTATGGCAATCTTCCTCTGAATAAATCTTGCCAATAAAACCCTATGATTGGGTTGCCATCTTAGCTCTCCAAGTCTGCTTCTAAACATGTTGTATGGAGTCAGTGTGTCTTACTTTAAAGGGAAAACTTCAAATATCACTGAAGTGGGAAATTTGATGGTGGAAGATGGGATAAAGTTCCCAATTAGTTTGAGTGCCTGCCAAAACTGTCATCTACACCAGGCATTTGCCACAAAATACTTCTGTTACTAACTGCTCTCTGTGCAAGCAGATTATATTTTTCTTCAATGAAACAAGGCAAAATTATGTGTTCACTTAAAGTGTATGCAAATTTATTAAGTCTGTTCAAGCAATTTCAATGCTAGCAGGAGCAGTGATGGCCTCCACTCAGTCCATGCAACACTCCTCACCTACAAGTGGATCCTAGTTCTACACTAGAAGTATCTAATAAAAATGACTGTACACCTAATTCCATTCTGGGGAACACATATCCTATGAAGATTTAAGGCATACTACATTTATTTGTCCTAACTCCCATAGGACTCTGTTGTTCCCCACTCTACCTCCCAGATGTATTTCCATGATATTTCTCTGAAGCTTAATGAACCTGTGCCCTGGATAGGTTTCTGTATTTCATTGAACAATCCAGAATCTTTAAAAATGACACAGGAAGGGATTGCATTCCACTTTTAACTCTTACAGCCCACTTGTGTTAATGGTTCAAAGGCTGTTAAGTGTTCCAACAGCCCCCTACAAATACATTTCACTGGTCATCGTCCTACATAGAGTTAAATACCCCAAGTTGTCTGTTGAGCCACAATGAACAAATTCAACATGACTCTCAGTTTTAAAACCATGCAAAATACTATTCTACTCTGAATGCAGATCAAACTTCTCAGCCATCCTTTTGTCAGACAAATCACTGTGTTAATTAGCCTAAAACTGTCAGTGAATGTTTTTTCTAAATATTCAGAGAAAATGCTGGATCTCCCTTGAATGTTCTGAATAGAGCATGGTCGTACCTTTCCATTCTAGCTAGTAAACTGCTGTGTAAAATAAAGAACAAAAGAAGTGTTTTAGGCTAAGGGTAATTTCAGATGAGCCTTTTATCACCTGGTAGTTAGAAGGCACCTTGCAGCTATTCCATTTTTTATCCTTAACAGATTTTCCAGGGTGGTGAAAAATGGAGGATGATGTCCTGTAAAGACCCCATATAATTTAGTGAATGTGACAGAGTGTTGCTTCATTCCAGCCAACCCTAAAATAGAGGGAGAAACCTAGTTTTGACATCTGAAAGAAATCCTTCTTAGGATCTGACATGAAGTAATTTTGTTGCTTGAAGTCTGCTTAAACTGCATGACTCTGTGTATGTTTAACTTATGTATTGTGGGATAAACCAAAATACTATGAACCTCAAGCTTCCATTGCTTATTCCAAACAGAATCAAGCCCAGATAAATGCAGATGCTTAAACACTTGGCTACTCAGGGAAGTGGGAAATACGTAATAACAAATACTACAAAAATTACACTGCAAGATAATGATTCAATATACTTACACACTCTCTGATTAATGCTAATATAACTTTCCCAGTGTGAGACCAAAGGGAACAAGTATGGAAAGAATGATAATCTTGGGATGGACTCTATACAGTAAGCTATGAAGGTCAGCCATGCTCTATGAGGAACGACTTGGGGAGCTGTGTATGTTTAGCCTGGAGAAGAGAAGGTTAAAGGGTGACATGATAGCCATGTTTAAATATTTGAAGGGATGTTATACTGAGGATGGAGCAGGCTTGTTTTCTGCTGCTCCAGAGACTAGGACATGGAGCAGTGGGTTCAAATTACAAGAAAAGAGATTCCACCTAAACATTAGGAAGAACTTCCTGATCGTAAGACCTGTTCAACAGTGGAATGTGCTGCCTTGGAGTGTGGTGGAGTCTCCTTCTTTGGAGGTGTTTAAACAGAGGCCAGATGGCCATCTGGCAGGAATGATTTGATTGTGTATTCCTGCAGGGCAGGGGGTTGGACTGGATCTGGATGGCCCTTGTGGTCTCTTCCAACTCAATGGTTCTATGATTCTATTATGAATCCTGAACCTTGAGGTTGATGGGTGGAGAAGGGTTGGATGGCACACTGATTTCTTTGCCAGCTTCCACCAGCAAAAGAGGCACTGGTGTGTGTGTTGGGGTCAGGGGTTCCACTGTGCTCAGTTGGGCAGAAGCTACAGCTGCTGGTGGCTAAATGGCTTAAAATGTTTAAGATGGGAGTAGGGAGGATACAGTTTGGGACAAAGTCTGTCCCGAGTAGAGGTGGAAGAATCTATCAATTTAATTTTAAGGATTTGTCTGGCTATGTCTGTGAATTTTTTTAAAAAAATATTCACTGCTTCTATTGCAGCCTTTAGATTTTTGAGTTTCTAGTTGTGAAAATAATTGTGGTAACTTCAAATGGGTAGAGAATCAATTTCTATCTCTTCTCTATACTGTGTAGCCCAACTTCCATTCGCTGGATATGTATCATCAAGGCTCATTTCACGTAAATGAGCAGAAGCCAGACAGCATCAATCTTCTCATCTACAGAGGCATAAGTCTAAAAATATTAGTATCTTTTTTTTAAAAAAAAAAACAACAACAGAAAACACTAAAAGGAAATACTTAGACAAATTATCTAAAACCTATTAGCATGCAAGCAATTATAATTAAGAGTTTGGAACACATCTATTTTTATGCTCTAAATCTTTTTAGTTTTTATATTCCATAGAGGCAATTTATGGAAAGATATGAATGAATGATAGCACTTTCAGGGGACTTGCAAGAACATGTTCCTTATTTAATGACTGCAGTATCAGTAACGATTTGCCTATGTGAAACATGCTGTCACAGATACCAGAGATAAAGCTCTCACATAACCTCTTGACCCCTCAATCACAATACTATTTGGCTGTAGTGCCTGTCATATTCAGATGTGAGCCACTGAGTAGCAAGTTGCAGAATGATGCACACTAAATGATTTGAGTGTGTTCTTAATCAAAACCTTTAAAAACACACACTGCCTGCTTGGGATGCCTGGCATTTCTGCAAAAATGGTGACCAGGAATACAAAGGAGTGGAAGCACAGAAGATGACCAGGGAAGGAAGGAGACAGGACTACCAGGAGACTTCTCAGTTGGTTTGTGGGGAACTGCTTGCATCCTGCCATTTTAGATAAAATGAAAACTGCTTGAACAAGTGATAATGGATACCTGCCTTGTGAACTATCTGAAAAACACTGTGAAAATGGGACTATTGGATGCAGGTGCATATAATTAGGAACATCAATATCTAGAAAGAAATTCAGAGGCATTTCTAGAAGTGTTCCCTGTCAATGAAACCTCCAGGTGTATTTGTACTGCCTGATTCTACCTGAATTATAATCCAGAAAACATTCTACTATTGCAAGCTCCACTCAAAAGAATATGAAAGAGTTAGAACCAGATGCATTTGTTTTCCTGTATGTTAAATATCTTAGAAGTTCCTCTATTTATTGCTAATCACCAGCGACTGATGTATGTTCAAGGCAGCATGGAAATAATAACTTCCTGGGTTGTCTTCCCAACTTGGCAAAAATTAGAATCTTTCCAATCCCCTGGTCTTTTAATAACTTAACATTAAAATAGATGACTTTGATTAACAATAATTTCAGGCAAGCCATAGGACCCATCTTGCCAAATAATGCAACACACTGAGATCAAACACAGTAGCACAGTTTCAGAAAGCATTTTCATTAATTAACTGCTGCTGCAAAGCCTAGAAGATGCAAGCTGAACACTGTTTTATTTGTGTAAGTTAAAAAGGGCTTTGTTTATATTTCACATAATTATTAGTTACGGATCAACAGATTACAGCAGACCTTAAATTCTGAACTCAGCTGACCACTGACATTAGTGAAGAGCTATAATATAGCACTGCTGTGCTTCATCTAATACTTGACAACACAGAAAGTATAAAATGCCTCAGGTATAATTCTGGTTTAACTCATTTAAATATCCAGCACTGTACCTATATTCTGTAAAGAAGCATGCCCCTTTACCTCCACCTAACATAAATGTAAAGTGAAGATGCTGAGAAATGTGAGAGACATTACTGGATCTCTCAAACAATGCAATTAAATAGGAAGGTAGAAGCTGAACACAAGTCCCATACCAACTTACCAGATCTAGTAGAGAAAGAAATAAGCTTAATATTGATTTTATGTGATTTTTATATTTCTGCATAGTTTACTTACAAGATTTGTCCATAATCAAATACATGGAGGAGAAAGAGAGAGAAAGAGAAAATGGCTGCAGGTTAGAGTAATGTAGGAAGACCAATGATAAGGAAGACCATGTTGATCAAGCCATAAGACATCATTACATGCACTATGCAAGTGAGGAATAGTGGTTTGAGTATTGGACTAGGACGCTGGAGACTAGGGTTCAAATCCTCATTTGGCCATGAAAGCCCACTGGGTGACCTTGGGCAAGTCACACACTCCTAGCTCTCAGAAAATCCTGTGATAATGTTGCTCTAGGGTCACCATAAGTTGGAAATTACTTGAAGGCACACAGCAGCAGTAGCAGCAGCAGCAGCAACATTCTGACTCTGTGGAAGATAAGGTTACTACTACAGTCACCCCTTCACACTTGCAGGGATTAGGGACACAAGACCCCCAAGAATAGGGGAAAAATGTGAATAAAAAAGGCTTCCTGGACCTCCACCACCACCGGCATTCTCGTGCCTTGTGCCACTCTCCCCTTCCCTCCACACCCTCCCAGACCTTCTCCACCACCACTGCCTCCATTCCCACACCTCGCGCCACACGCCCCGTTACCTCTGTGCCCTTCTGTACCTTCTCTGCCACTGTTCCTGTGCCTTGCACCACATGACCCAACACCTCTGTGCCCTCCTGGACCTTCTCTGCCACTGCTGCCGCCATTCCCGTACCTCGCGCTACATGCCCCATCACCTCTGTGCCCTCCTGGGCTGCTGCCACCACCGCTACCATTCCCGTGCCTTGCACTGCATGCCCTATCACCTCCACTCCCTCCTAGGCGTCTTCCACCACTGCCATTCCCACATCTCATGCCACACACACCATCCCCCCCTCACCCTCCTTCGGGTCTGGGAGGGATTGGGGAAGGGGCAAGAGGCAAGAGAATGGTGGTGGCAGAGGCCTAGGAGGTCACGGAGGTGATAGGGCACATGGTGCGAGGCATGGGAATGGTGGCAGCAGTGGCAGAGAAGGTCCGGGAGGGCACTGGGGAAGGCATTGCCACCATTCCTATGCCTTGTGCCACACACCACATCACCTCCGTGCCCTCCTAGGACTCTGATGCCACCACCATGACCCCACTGCTGCCAAAGGGAGTGGGGAAGAGTGATATGACCTCATCCCCTTCCCTTTTGGTCTCCCACTAGGGGGCCATGGGTGAAGGGGCAGAGAAGCAAATCCACAATTTATAAAAACCGTGAATGCCAAACCCACAAATGTGAAGGGAAAACTGTACTTCTTTATGGCTGACTTAGGAAATAGACCCATCTTCATAAAAAGACAAGAGATAATTAGCATGTAATCCGCACCATTTCCTGCCCAGCCACATCAGAGTAACAAGTTTTGTATTAGTCCTTTAGTTTTAGTCCTTTTTTTGTGGGTACACTAGTTTTCCTGCTCAGGATCCATACAGCAAAAGTAATGTCAGATCTTCTGATAGTAGATAACTACAGAAGATAAGTTTTATACAAATTGTTATTTGGCAAAGGTTGCTATCTTCATTGTTTTTAAGAAAGTCTGCTATCATGGGCATTTCTATAGAGTCGACATCTTAAAGTCCTACAGTTTCTAAGAATTTGCCATTTTTTATTTTTGGTTTAGTAGAAAGGAACCATCTTCTTCCCTTTCAGTCTATATGCCTAGATAGTATGTAACATCCCTTAATTCTTTTAGTGCACCTTCCCTGTTTAGGTAACACACAATTTCTATGTAGTTTTGGTCTTTCTGTGTGGCTGTTAAGCCATCAATCTAAATTAGAATAAAAGCTGTATAAGTTTTGGTCTGCTTCACCTTGCTTAAAGCCTTGTTGCTTTGGCATTTTGTCCAGGCTTCTCAGCCTGTTCAGATCTATACAATCCCTTCTTAATTTCTCAAAGAAGATGTAGCTGTTTCTGGATTATAGCACCGGGGATTTGTTTCATGTATAGTTATGCACCTATTTCTTCTGTGCAGTGCATCTATTTCTGCTTGTGCAGCTTTCCTCCACTGCATAGCGTCAACTGTAGTCATCTGGTCAATTTCTAAATCTGTTGGTTGAATAACAGAAACCTTGTGAAGAAGGATACATGCAGAACTGATACACTTTAATTGGGTCACATTGAGTACCTAGAAACCTGGTCTGGCATCTGTTCTGTCTCCACAGAATCTTCCAGCCCAGTCATCAGGACATCTTTACTGTTTTCTCTTCTCTGGAGATTATCAGACGGGCTAAATAGGGTGTGACAATGACACCAGGAAATCGCAAAAGGGCTTTCTTTTCAGATGATATCATTCCCGAGTTGTCATGCTCCTGTATTCCTTCCGTTCAGACATCACTCCTTTTAATTCACAGGCTAAGCCATAAATAGCTCACCCATTCCGTTTCTGTAATGGAACAATGGATGAGTGAAAAGGTGCCCTGTTATGTTAGCACAATGCCAGCCTCAGTGGGAGGTCTGCACCTAGAACATTTCTGGGTGCAGTCGGGACATCCAGTTAAGTGACACACTTTTTTGTACCCTCCCTGGGTTACTTGTATTTTTTTTAAGTGTGTTTAGGTGCTTGATATAACGTGTGTGTGTGTGTGTGTGTGTATGCATTTTATTGCCTCGTATATACAAGCCCTAAGTAGATTTTCCTTGGTATTTTTCTGTGCTGTGAGGCTGTGTTCTGGAAGAGTTTATTTTTGACGTTTCAGCTGCACCTGTGGCTGGCATCTTCAGATGCAGGTGAAACATCAGAAATAAACTCTTCCAGAACATGGCCTCACAGCCCGGAAAAAAAAAAACAAGGAAAATCTATGGATGCCAGCTGTGAAAGCCTTCGACTTCACATTGAAAGCCCTAAATAATTTGATCCATTTGAATTTTGAGTAAGGAGGAAGACTGCAACCATTTGTTCAACACATTCCCTTCTGAACCATGAGGCAGGGTCATCAACCTTCAGAGAATTTACTCCATCCAGTACAGACACAAAAGAATTAAACTCCTATGTTAATATTCCAGTGAGCACTCCCATTTTTTCATTACCAAAATTAAATCCATTTATTCTCAATTTATCAAAGATTGTGACCATAGTATAGTGAATTACTATTCTTCTCTTGGAATCAAGTTTCAGTTTCACCAGCTCTCTAATCCAAATTGTCTGAGTTTTAAAACACATGTAACAAAATTATTTTCTGGAAGATTAGCCAATTATTTCTTTGGCTTGTGTCACAGAGATTAATTGATTATTCACCAAAGAATTATTCTGTGCTACAGAATCCTTTCTCTCCCTAGCAACAGTCATTTCTCCATGAGTACAGAAGAAAGTCATGGCAGAAAGTGCAAAGGGAAGTTTACAGTTGAACATTAAGAAAACACAAATAATGACCACAGATGATTTACATAACTTTAAAGTAAACAATGAAGACATTAAAATAGTTAAAGATTTCCCATACCTTAGGTCAATCATTAATCAGAATGGAGAATGCAGTCAAGACATCAGAAGAACCCTAGGACTTGGAAGGGGAGCTATGAAAGAACTAGGCAAGATTCTGAAGTGTCAAGAGAAATCACTGAATTAGAATGGTCCATGCAATTGTATTTCCAATTTCTATGTATGGATGAGAAAGCTGGAGAGTGAAGAAAGCCAATAGGAAGAAAATCAATTCATTTGAAATGTGGTGCTGGAGAAGAGTTCTACGAAAACAATGAACTGCTAAAAAGACACATAAATGGGTCCTAGAACAAATCAAGCCTGGACCCTCCCTAGATGACTAAACTGAGACGGTTGTACTTTGGACATAACATGAGAAGATATGATTCACCTGAAAAGACAATAATGCCTAGTAAGACAGAAGGCAGTAGGAAAAAAGGAAGACCTCATTACAGATGGATAGACTTATTACAGAGTAATAGATGGGAAATCAAGGAAGCCATAGCCCTGAGTCTGCAAGACCTGAGCAGGGCCTGAGATAGGGTGGCCTGGGATCACTCATTCATAGGGTTGCCATAAGTCAAAGTCAACTTGAAAGCAGTTAGTAACAACAAGGAAGATCCTTAAGAGGTACTGTGTTGGCATTAGGCTTTTAAATACTGGCTGTTTACTCCTGTAGCACAATTATATCAATGTGAAAATCTTTACATGTAATATTCTTCCCTCAAACTCTGCATTTGCCTTGAGATATCTATGAAATAATCTATGAAATAATCTTAAAGCTGCTCAAGCCTAAATAATTATGCTGTGGCTGATAGATAATGGAAGATTTTACATTTTACTTATCCAGAAACATGAAATATTTTAATGATTTTTTTTTTCTTGCCTGAAAGCTTATTTCCCAGAATGAAGATCTCAGATGTTCCTCTTTGGGATGACATTCAGCAGCCAGAGTTAAGCAGGCATGGGACACTTTTAATTTTGGGTGTATTGCTTTTTTTGTATATGAAAATAGGGAAGTGTGCATGCTGTTTCATTTTTAATAGCCATTCCTTGTGCACATTCTTGGGGAACTGGTATGATAGAAATGAAAGTATATAGAATAATGTGTAATTTTCTGATTAAGTTTAAAACGGTACAGATTTTATGCAGGGAGCTGGGGGAAGGATAGACAGTGGGACAGAAACAAAAATAACTGTGCCAGAGTTTCACAAATGTCATTTTAAAACTTCCAGACTCTGTCTGTAAA
This sequence comes from Gambelia wislizenii, assembly GCA_030847615.1. Classification (NCBI taxonomy): domain Eukaryota; kingdom Metazoa; phylum Chordata; class Lepidosauria; order Squamata; family Crotaphytidae; genus Gambelia; species Gambelia wislizenii. The sequence goes on along the minus strand of JAUMIR010000005.1, from coordinate 83,751,212 downwards.
ATATATTTCCTATTATTTATCAGAATTATATCAGTAGTATTGCCTGTCAAAAAATCTAGTCCTAAATGTAATTATTAGAATAGACCCAACTAAAATAGACCCATTGAAACTTACATAGGTGCTGACTTAGCAAATTCCATTGATTATCCAGTTCCTAGCCCACACCACGAAGCATTAAGGGCCAGGAGATATTTTTGCTAGCCTCCATGGGAAAGAGGCCAGCATAATTACATCAAGCTGTGTTGTGCCATGATTGAGAACATAGGGGATAGAGCTGGAGGGTTTATAGGCTCCTGCTTCAACCTCCTTTTCCTCTTTGACCAGACTTCATTGGACTGCATTGAAGGGATTAGATCAGTCAGAGCAATCTGGGTTCCCCTTTCAGAGTTTGGCTGGTGGGCAACTGGGCAGCTGGCAGGTGATTGGGCAACTAACAGGAGATTGGTTGGCTTTTGGGTGATTGAGCAACTGGTGGGCAATCTGGCAATTGGTGAGCAATCAAACGGCTAGCAAGCACTAGGACAACGGATGGGAAATCAGGTGGTTTGCAGATGATTAGATGGCTGGCAGGTGATCAGGTGGCTGGCTGGCTAGTGCTGACCAGCGCCTGTGTGGACCTGATGGCGTAGTGGCCTATAGACTGTTAGAGGGGATGTTTGGAAATAGCAGGAGGCAGTTGGAACACAGAACACAGGGACACTATCCGCTCTTTTAGGCTCTGAAGTCTTTGAGTTACTTCAGGTCCCCAGATCCTGCATTGTTATAGGCATTGGGAAATGAAGTCCAACAACATCTGCATATTTCCAGCATGCATTTGCCATCCCAGTTTAGGTAATGATTTTGTGATTTAAATTGCATTTTAAGGTTTCAAATGCTTGACTCATAAAACCATGTGCATTAGATGCATAGACACAGGCATTGCTGGCTAGGAAATTCCCAGATTATAATTCAAATTAAGTAAATTGGTCTACCTTATCAATAAATAATAATAATAATAATAATAATAATAATAAAATGTATTTCTATCCTGCCCCTTTGCAATGCAACCGGGGTGGCTTACATCATAAAAATCCCATAATTACATTAATACCCTAACCCACCCACCCCTTAAAACAATATTAAATTAAACAGATTAAAAATGTACAATAATTAAAAAGAGAAAAAAATGAAATAATCCAGTGGCCGCTTAAGGGCAAAGGCAGCCAAATCTTTGGGCTGGGATAGCTATTCGGGAAAGGCCAGAAAAGATCAACATAACAGCATGACCTTCTTTAACAAATGATGTCTGAAATCAAAACTAAGAATATAGTTTAATTATATATAATTTCTCCTCATTTTCTTTCAAGCCATACCTTATTAGTTTTCTATGATAGGCAGTACTGCCTGTCAGAAATGTCACACACATTTTCACAACCCAATACACTTTTTTCCATTGTAAGATTCCTTTATAATGGGAACGCCCCCCCTTTTAAAAATAGTACAGTAAGTACTCTGTCTCACCAATGCTTCACTTATCACTTCAAAGCTATTTTCCTTTTTAGTTTCTCTGAAATATTACTTCAATCTCTCAGCCAACAATATGCTGAAATCCCTAGTAAGACCAGAGCTGTTCCTCCTAGTTGAGAAGAAAATAAATTACTACATCTATTGTATTTCACTATAATGGGATAACTAGGGGGAAATGAAAAGAAAAATGGGGATCCTGATACAAAGAACAAAACCAGTCCATTTCCTCTAACACTTGTATTTATTTATTTATTTATTTATTTTCAAAACTTTTTTTTGCCAGTAGTGATTCAGTTTCAGGAACCAGAAGCCATGTCAGATATTTCCTCAACTTGAATGATTTCTAATGAAAAACATCTACAGTATGAAAAATACATGAAGGAACAGGAAGAAATGCTTAACCAAAGATGAAATCTTGCAAAATATGGAAAATAATGAGAAAAGTCCAGAGCTCTGAACATGTCATTCCCACACTGTCTTCTCATATCCCATCCACTGATTTTAATTTAGTCATAAACTGTTGATTTATTTAGCTGAAGTCATTAACTTCTTTCTTGAAATAGCCAATTCATCTCACTTACGGCATTTAATAGCCACAGTTTCATTTATCCATGTCCAAAAATATATGTTCTTTCTAGGCATTTCTAGATCCTCCAATGTGATTCTATGGTCAACTTCTGGCATTCTTCTCATTGAAAATAATAGGGTTCCCTGTTATCCATGGTTTCAGGTATCCACGGTGTGTGTGTATGTCTTGGAATGTATCCCTGCAGATATGGGGGCTGACCTATACATATCACACACACACACACACACACACACACACGAGAAAGAGAAGAGATTTTTCTTTTTTAAAAAGAGAGAAATCCCTTAAATGCAAACTTAATACACAATTGTATTTTGAAAAAATGCAGGTCAAGAGGTTCCATCCATTTACAAAATAAAACTAAAGATGTTCATGTATAGTGTTGGCAACATATGTATCACCAAAACAGTAAAAGTACAGTACTGGGAATGACTTCATAAAACTGCAGAAGGTAGAAGGAATTTGTAGGTCATTTTGACCAATCCCTACTGAATTCTGGCTTTGCAGTGAAGTGCACAACCGCAGCATTTCTGCCAGATAGCTTCCCAGCCTCTGCCTGAAAGCATCTTGTGAAAGATAGTCAGCATCTTTTGAAGCAATCTGTTCCATTGTCAAACATATCTTACTGTCCTGAAATTTCTCCTAATATTTAGTCAAAATCTGCTTTTCTCCTATATCTACCTTCTCCATTGAAGCAGCAGACAAAAGTTTTGATCTATCTTCATGACTGCCTTTCAGATATCTGAGCATTGAATTTATGCCTTCCCTTAATCTTCTCTTTATGCAGTTAAACATTCATAGCTGTCCCAACCAAAACTGCTCCAGAAAGTGTTTTTTTTTAATACCATTTTCACTAAGATATATATTTTCGTTCACACCTCTCCCTTATACATATTAGAAATTCCTGCCTGTCTATATAGGGTTACATTATCTGATTCTCATGTGTGAGGCAGTTTCTGGTGCTGCTTCCCCATCACAGCTGTTGCTATTTCCTATTCATTTAATTTCTCATTCTTGGAGATCCTCGCTAGAATGAGGGACTATGAGCAAACAGATTACCAAAGGCCTGATAGTCACTGTCGATCACATTAACCTGTGTTGGGATACTGGAGCGCAAGGATTATATAACTGAGCCCCTTTCAGGTCCAGCTACATATGTTATGTCCCATATGTACAGAGCCCCATAACTTGTGGAAGTGACCCAAAAAAATGGGGGGCGTGTAAGAAGAGCTGGGAACATATCTGGAAGGAAAGGACCGGGGGGGGGATGCTGCACCTTTACAGGGGCCCCAACCAATTAAGCTTTACATTTGAATGTGTTGCTGCATGTTTGTTCCCAATTGAGTGGTAGCTTGCTATTTAATGGAAGGTTTACGGACAGTTCCACATTCCTTTTAAGGAATCTACAAACCTTATTTACAAGGTATGTCTATTAAACAACAAGACTGATACAATAACCCATCTTTATGTATATGTATACAATTCTAATGCTGTAATATACTCCCTGTTCACACTCCCACACCAATGCAGTCTTGCTTTCCAATGGTCAAAGGCATACGTCAGATCAGTTTCTGCCAGCTGTTTCAACACATCTGCCGTTTTCTTTATACTGCATCAATTGACTCAAAAAGTGTTCCTTTAAGCACCAATTTCACTTTAGGGAAAAGAAAAAAGTCACATGGTGCCAAATCTGGTGAATATGGAGGATATTCAAGTGTAGTAACGCATCTATCAGCCAAAGACTACTTCACAGAAAGTGTTGTGTGAGCGAGCGTATTATCTTGATGAAGAATGAAATGCTTTACATGATGTTTGTTTCATTCCACAGAAGTGGCCTGGGGCTTTATTGTTTGGTCTGCCAGACTCCCCTGCCACATTTGGTGAGGGCGACCCAAGATGTCTTGACTGTGCTTAGAGGCAGATCAATAAAGAAAAACACAATGCCTTGGTTAATGGGTGGGTTACTTTTTTCTCATCATGCTATAGTTTTCTGACAACCTGACCTCTACAGGGCTGATGGTGTTAATTTGTTGGAAGAAGATACTTGGGATTTTATTGTGGATTTGCAAGAGAGAGTGAGGGCCATGTTGGCTGGCCTAGTGGTGGAAAGGGACTAAGCAGACACTTGTCCCTTTTCCGTGGCAGATTACAGGGAGAGAATTTATTATATCAGTGTACATCTTGACACCCTTTTGGTGAAAGGTTGGGCTCTGGAACCACCTCTACGGGTCGTGGGACCTGGGGTGTGTGGAGAAGGAGTCTGTCCCTGGGGCCGACCTGGGGGTTTATTTTCGCTTATAAAGTCTTGTGACCTGGGGGGATCCCCCTGGGTTTGCCTTCCAATAAGCGACTGTCTGGGCAGCAACCAATGGTTTTTGGATTGCCTCCAGGGTCTGGTGTTTTGCCCAAGGGAAGGCTGGGGAGGCTGGTCATAGGTTGATGCCTGGGCCTCAGTTGGACCTGCATCAGGTTGCTCCCTTCCTGCTTTGCTCATCCCTAGGCCCAAAATTCAGTTAAATATAGTATAGGTCAATAAAGTGGTCCTTATTCAACCCATTTCCTTGTGTCTGGTCTCATTATTTCATGGTTGATCATCAAAATAGTTTTGTTACCTTTATGAAATGGAAATGTTTTGAGCTACTTTTAAAAGACTAATATTGATAACATTTTAGGAGCCTTGGCTTTGTAACTAGAATGACTTACTTTCTGAGCTCTTTTTTTCTGATGTAATCAAATATATTCCTCTTTGTTGTATCTTAATGGAGAAAATATAGGAGATAATATGATGATTGGCATCATTTCCCCATAAAAATAGACTTGGTGTCCGTTATCCCCAGCTTCTTGCTCACTAGATTTACACAACGGTAGGGATCATGCAGCCTGTGGACCCACGTAGCACTTGGGATCTTCATGGCCCTTTGAGTATCTGCATGTCCCTTTGGACCCTTATTCATCAGGCCCTTAACCCCCCCCCCCACAAAAATAAATCCCTCAGGTTTTTTTTTCTGAAAGAAATATGTGGGGCAAAAAAAGAAAGAAAGAAAGTAAAAACGACATAAAAATACCCTCAAAAGTGGTATTCTTGCTGATGGTAGGGGGCTGCCTTGAAACAGAAATAATACCTCCCCAAAGGCCTAAAGGTGCCTAGGAATTATGCAACAAACACCTCCTGTTGCCCAAATTGGCACAACACAGTATGACCAATCAGAGCTTCAAAGGGTACTAAAATAGGGGAGTGCAGCCCTCTGCACACTGGAAGGTAGTCATCCCTGATTTGCTGTGTCCTTTGCCACTGTAAATTTGTTAAAATAACTCTCCTACTTACCTGAATTATGGAATAAATCAGGATTATGAATGCAATCTAGTTTGTTAAAATGAAACCAAATATAGGGATTTTTGTCTAAACAATGCAAATAAATTTATTCTAATGTGACTTAAATGGACAACCATAGATAAATTAAGGTAGTATGTGCCAACAGATGAAAAAATAAGAGACAATTTGTTTTGTAAATCTAGGGTCCTTATTTTCAACAACAAATTAAAAGTCTTTGTTTCAGTCAAAGGCAGAACTGTCAACATTGAACAGAAACAGAATAGAACATAGCAAGCTAAGGCCACATAATTAGTTTAACACTGTGATTACTATTAGATAACATTTGTTGTCAATTTTTAATGAAATAAATTTTCCATTAAACCTATCATTTTACCCTCTCACGTTCAGAGCTTGGAAATAACTACTTCATAATGTGATTAATTTGCTGATTTTCTTCTAGAAATTTTGCCTAACTCAACAGACTCCCTAATTAACACGGAAGTTAAAAATACGTTTCAGTGAATTAGAATTTGTTTGGGTGACTGCCTCTCCTTCTTTCATATTCAGTAAAACAGGATGCCCTGCTGCTTACCTAAAAGTAGTATTAGGATTAGAAAAGATACATCACATGCCTCTGCTTGGTAGACTAATATGTAAGATACGAGGGAGTGAGGGAGAGAAGCTGGGAAGAGAGAGAGACAGAATGATCAAGAACTATTTGGAACCCAGGTCAGAACAACAGAACAAACAAACAATGAATCTTTGTTTGCAAACAAGAACAAACAAACAATGGAAAAGAAAAGAAGGGGGTGGAATGGGGGTGGTTCAGGGAAATGATGTTTGGAGACCAAGACCCTCAAGCAGCCAGGGCCTTTTAAGAATGTCAGACTATTTAGCAAGAGGAAGAGCATATATTGCTATATAGACTATTTAGGCTTGAAAGACAGGTCCACTGTTAACCAAACAAAAGTGTCTGACGTCTTTTGGGGATAAAGTGACTCTCTTCAGTAACCTTTCCTCTATTGATTATATTCTGGACTGGCTTCTATTGTATACTATAAAGCCTTGTGTTGTATTATGTGGGTGAGCTGCCACAAATCCCTTTGCAAATGAATTGATGCTCAAACAGTGCTAAGAAGTTGGATAATTTGTTAAGCATGGCTTACACCCTACTTCTAGAGACCTCAGAAATTGTGTATTAATAAACTGGCATATTGTGAAGTCGAAGGCTTTCATGGCCGGCATCCACAGATTTTCCTTGGTTTTTTTTCCAGGCTGTGAGGCCGTGTTCTGGAATAGTTTCAATAGTTTAATGAATAATGAATTCTGGACCAGGCCAACAACTATCATGTCAGAATGCACAGAGAAGCTATTGAAATCCACAAACACCTGAACAACTTCAACAGGAAAGAAGAAACCTTAAAAGTAAACAAAATCTCGCTTCCAGTTTTGAAGTACAATAGAAACAAAACACAACACTTTCAAAGTAATTCCATGCAGGGACAGGGGGATTCCCATCAGATAATGGCCCATCAAGCAACCATTAGCCAAACAGACACTAACGAGCCTTGCATTTCTATACCCAGAAACTAACCATTCAATTACACAAATTTACATATACTCCCCAAAAGGGGTTCACAGCATGTAAACTCCACACACACATCTACCCAACCATTCTCTGAAGATGCCAGCCACAGATGCAGGTGAAACGTCAGAAAGAAACTATTCCAGAACATGGCCTCATAGCCTCAAAAAAAAAAAAAAGAAAAAAAAAAGAAAAACTGGCATATTATTAATTGGTTCATGAATGTGGCTGTCCACAATTAAGTGGAAGAACGTTCTTATCCCCCTTCTTTCTTCACTTCATCCCTCCACTCCTCTTTTTAAGTTTGTTAACCACTCCTCCGTCTCTCCCTCCTTTTTACCTACATCTTTTTAATTGTACAGTTAAGGTAAGATGTGTGCATAGAACATGTGTGTGATGAACCAGAGGTTGCAAATGGAGTTCATCTAGTGAGTTCTTGGAAAAGTCAAGATTTGGATCTGGCAATTCCTAATTCATGAGTCAACATTTTAACCTACTGTGGTACATCAAGTCATTCTTCTCCAAGTAACAAATTATATTCCCATGTATCCCCACAAAAATTAGCTAAGGCACTATGAAGGGAGGAGCTGGCAAGCCTGGTTGGTGCCAGCCAATCACAGCTTAGGAAATGCTGTGATGCGGGGAGGGTGTATGAGGAGAAAGGATACAAAAATGAGGCTTGTCTCTGACAGAAGGCAGATAAAAGAAAGGTGGCATAAAGATAGGGAAAAGACTGCAAAGAGATAGGGGAATGATGGCATAGGGATAGGAAAAAGCTGTAATAGAGATAGGATGGTCAACCAGGGAGATGTACTGAATAGAATTATCAGGAGCTGTGAATGATTAAATAGTTCATGGGTTAATGTGTGGTTTAATTGTGTAATAATAAACTTCTACTTGTTTATTATTGTTTACAACTGTGTCTGGCTATTTCTGTCAAGTTTTGATAATGTCTGGTACTACTTATCACAGTGAATCCATTCAACAACACATCCACTGGTCCATATAGGTATCCACTGAGGCCCAAGTATCCAATCCAGGGAGGAATCTTGAGGGGCAAAGGGGCAAAGTGAATGACAGGAGCCCAAGGATTTGGCACTGTGAGGCCAGCCGGGAGAAGGGTCTGTCGCAGGTACCTTGGCATAAACTATTACCAGGATATTGACTTAAATATTTAATCCTTTTAGTGTTTACAGGTAAATGGTACCTTTTGAGACCGAAATGCTGTTACCTTGAGCCATGGCAACCACGATTTCTGCAGACCCATGGTTTCTCTGGAAATGTCAGTTTTTTAAAAAACATAAACTTAACAAAAACATTAAAAAATCAGCTCCTCTGTGGTTTAGTCTGATCAAACTAAAACCCAGAAATGGATATTGCATATCTAATCCTATGGGCGTTATGAGTAAATATGTTTAGTGTTGTGCTATTGAAAAGAAGGAGGTTGCAGCTAGTCTGAGGAAGATAAAGATAGTCAGAATCTCAATAGTATTAAACTGAACACACTACTTAGTAAACCTAGATAATTAACATCTACACTGTATTTATGCTGACTTTTATACAATGAAACTAATCTAATATATATGGCAGAACAGCAGTAGTGACTTGGAGAATCTGTCTAAAGGAGTATGGTACTGGATTCTGGAGACAATTTTATGCTAGAAAAATAATAGTTGTTTGGAAAGGTTGCTCCTGGAATTCAAACATTGTGGGATTGTTGGCTTTTTCTATTGTATCCCTCCCTCCACTCTCATTTTAAAAGCACCACTACATTGGTTTTTACCTCCCTGCTTCAGGCCACAAAGGAAAAACCACTTGGGTGGGTTATACTAAACATAGAGAAGCACTTGGGATTCACTGTATGATTTAAAAACAACACAGTAAATTACATGGCTTTTATAAAAGAGTTTCAGTACCAAAGCAATATAGCACCAAGAAGCATTAAATAGGTGGCACAGAATAGTTTCCAGACAGATTTTTTGAGAAAGCTGATATAGAATCATAGAGTTGAAAGAGACCACAAGGAGCATCCAGTCCAACCCCCTGTCATGTAGGAATACACAATCAAATCATTCCTGACAGATGGCCATCCAGCCTCTGTTTAAAAACCTCCAAAAGAAGGGGACTCCACCACACTCCGAGGCAGTGTATTCCACTTCCAAACAGCTGTTACTGTCAGGAAGTTCTTCCTAATGTTTAGGTGGAATCTCTTTTCCTGTAGTTGGAACCCATTGCTCTGTGTCCTAGTTTCTGGAGCAGCAGAAAACAAGCTTGACCCATCCTCAGTATGATAGCCCTTCAAATATTTAAACATGGCTATCATGTCACCTCTCAACTTTCTCTTCTCCAGAGTAAACATGCCCAGCTCCCTAAGCCGCTCCTCATAGGGCATAGCTACCAGACCTTCCACCATCCTGGTCACCCTCGTCTGGACACGTTCCAGCTTCTCAATATCCTTCCTGAATTGTGGTGCCTAGAACTGGACACAGTATTCTAGGTGATACATATCTTCACAAACTGGATTAGGGTACTTTTAATGAAGCTGAAATATTTTTTCTGAAGCTGACACTGAGATACTGTATCCAAGGCTAGTATCTAGGTAGTTTTTAAGGCAGCATATTAATAGCTGCTTTTGGATGGTCTAGTGTCTGCTGTGAACCAAAATCATCTTAATACATTAAAATGATGAACTTAAAATCATCTTTGAGCCATGGTTTGGCTCAAAGAACAATATTATTCCTTCCTTCTTGAGCTGTAGGCACCTGCCCTACCTTGCAGAAACATGATGACTAAGCAGGGGCATTGTTAAAAACCTTTTGTTGCTTTCAGGATAAGCCCCAGGGATTATCCAGATGATGAAAATACTCCTCATAGAATTTGCAGAGAATACCATGTGTCCCAATGTGACCCAAAAGAGATTTGTGGTATTCAGAAGTAGGGGGGCTAAAAACTCCACAAATCACACAGTAAAAAGATTTGTGGTCTTCACCCAAATCTTCTGGAAAATGAGCATAGATGCACATTTTCACATGTTTGCTCCACTGCCCTTTATCAGACCATGTGGACACTCCATTCAAATAGAGCATAGGGATGAGAATAGGCAAAAAAAAAAAAAAGAAAGAAAGAAAAAAGAAAAAAAGTGGAGATAAAACAGCATCACTGGGAATGGGAAAAAATGTGCACCCACTCACAGTATTCCATCATGTCTAGACAAGCCCCCAGACTTCCTTAGTAAATTAAAACAAGGGCCAGAAATCACTAAGGCAATTACAAATGCATAACCTAGAGTTATGCATTCATGACAGGTTCATATTCACAATCCCTATGTATGAGTTCACTAGTTTAGAGAATACATAGGAACCATGAGAGTCCCTCTGTCTTCACTTACTGGGCAGCAGCTACTGTGAGAAACCGGGGTGGGGTGTCCCATTGGGGAAAAGCTGACTGATGTTCCCACCACCTCTTCCATGCCATTGGTCTCCAGAAGAAGGAATTGCAACAGGGAGCCTGCTTCTGGAGTTGCATTGGACATTGCTCATGGGAGGGGGTGGAATTGTAAATGAGGATTTCGGGGGGGGGGAGTCAAGCTGAGAGACGCTATGTACCTATGTAATTATGGTTCTTATGCATTCATAACTGCCTTGAAGTGTATAAATAAGAACAATTATTATGATATAAATATTCATCAGAGTGAATGTCTTAGATTCCACTTCATCAGAAGTGTTATTCTCAGTTACTTGGTAAGTATTTATTCTTATGGGTGGGTGGGAATAAAAACTGTGGGTTCAAATGGCAGTGAAATCCAAAATGCATAATCTAATTAGAGCTTAAATATATGTTTTTAAAAGTCATCATTCACAGTAGCAGTAATTGTGGATAACCATCCCAAAACTTATGAGATTAATTAACTCCTAAAGTGAGAGATGAAACCAGTAATCTGGTTCATGCTCAAATGGGTATAGACTGATGGAGTTTAGGCAGAGTTTGGTCCCTCTATGTTTTTGTCACTATTGTGCTGGTGAGCAGATATTTTAAGATTACATAGCTTATTATACAGAAAGAAGAGAAGTGGATTGATAATGTGTGAATTGATAATGAGTGGCAGTAAAATTTAGATTTTTTTTATCACTGTAACTATCACTTGATAATCATGTTGCAAGGTTAACAGGTAACTTGTTAACCGAACTGTTCAGTGCTGTCAAGATGTGCAGTAAACTGTTGTTGCTAAAAGCACATCATAAAAGGAAGATTTAACACATTTTTTCACAGATTTGTTTTCCTCCTAACAAATGTAGCAAGCTCACAGCAGTGTGCAAAATGTGTAAGCTTTTTGTGATAGCAGATTACAAACCATAAAAGCACTTTTGAGTTCAAACATGACAGGAACAAATTTCAATTCTTACAGAAAAGGATACCAACACTAAGACTACAAACTATTATAAAAGTGAAGAACTCTGAAAATATGAAGCAGAAAGAATTCTGTTTTTTATTAATGTGTAGGTAAATTCATTAAACATGTCCAGCATGCACTGAAATTTATGTACTTGTTAGGAAGTATATACATTTATATACATATGCCCTTGAATACATAATAAACTTTATAAAAATTAAAAATTCTTTAATGATACAACCCTGAGAGCTTCAGTATTCTGGTGTGTGTGTGTCTATGTGTGTGAGTGTGAAAACACTGAAGACCTCATTTTGCTCTCTTGCATCAGAACAAAAAAAGTAGTTTGTCACACAATATATTTATTTGCAACCTTTGATTACAAATACAAATTACAAAATTCATGTAATCAATAAGGATGAAGAAACAAATTAAATTTATATTTCTTCTAAAGAACATTGCTGCAATTTCCTTATCTTCTATCTTAATGTAAGTTTGTTTGTTGCATAGTACAATGGATACAATTTAGCCAATACACCCAATAGTCTCCCATTTCACCTAATCTTTTGCATATAGACTGAGTTGCCATCTGTTTGGGGGCTTACATTTTTGGATGACACCTCCTAGAATGATCTGCACTTGTCATGCATCTCACCAGCTATATTAACTGGGGGATCTTGGAAAAAACCCCAAAAGTAACATTTCTGAGCTCTGGTATCCATATGCAGCATGTGGAGCTCAGTCTATGTGGCATTACCAAACATAAGTCAGAAAAAATATCATGCCATGCTGAGAATAACTACTTAAATGACTTGTCAAATTATTAATACATTATATTTTTCACTAAATTGCATGATTAACATCAGCACTACATTGTATGGTTAACTTTGCTTTATGAGGTGATTTTAGAATGTTATAATTCATTCCAGTGTGTAGCCAATTCTTTAGCAGATTAGAAAAACAAAGACCTAAGAAGAATTATTAGAACTGGAAGAAATGGATCACATGGTTCTTTCACTGCACAAGCTAATCTGCTTGTATCATTTCAGAAGAATTACTGGGGAGCAACCAAAGAAAAGGACTGAGGATCAACTGAAGAAGAAAAGAAATGAAAAATGAGTCCTTCTATGAAATGTAATATGATGGGGGACTAACTTGTTTGATTAGACATCAAGCAGCCATGGCCCTTAGAGTATACCACTCCCTTCTGGACTGGAAAGGCTGGCGTCCCCCACACCTATTGGCCTACATGTTTTTCTGGGGATGGGAGTGCGCTGTAACTCTCTTTACACCTCCTCCTCTTCAGATATTTAGATATTAGCTTTGAATTATTTACTATTATTAAATATACAATATTGTATCCCTGACCAATTATTATATTCTGGACTGGTGCTCTACCTATTGTCCTAGATCTCTTTTGGGGGTGGTGAGTCATTGTGACTCTCTTTGGTTGTCCTTTTCTTTCGGTAGTATCCAATTACTATAGTATATTGTATATAATATTGTATAATATTATAATAATATTATTGCAAAGAACAGTAACAAATCTCTTTCATAGAATCACAGAATCATAGAGTTGGAAGAGACCACAAGGGCCATCCAGTCCAACCCCCTGCCATGCAGGAATACACAATCAAATCATTCCAGACAGATGGCCATCCAGCCTCTGTTTAAAAATCTCCTAAGAAGGAGATTCCACCACAATACGAGGCAGTATATTCCACTGCTGAACAGCTCTTACTGTCAGGAAGTTCTTCCTAATGTTTAGATGGACTCTCTTTTCCTGTAGTTTGAACCCACTGCTCCTTGTCCTAGAGCATGTCATGTACTCCATGATAAATTCCACAAACTCCTTGGGAATTGCTGGGAAAAGGGGGAACTGCCATCAGATCTCCGAGATGCAGTAATCATCACCCTGTACAAGAAAAAAGGAGCAAAATCTGATTGCTCAAACTATCGAGGCATAACACTGCTCTCTATTATTGGAAAAATCCTTGCAAGGATACTCCTGAACAGATTAGTTCCTGCCATTGCAGTTCTTCCTGAAAACCAATGTGGCTTCAGAGCCAATAGGAGTACTACAGATATGGTATTTGCCCTTAGACAACTGCAAGAGAAACATAGAGAGCAGAACAAGGGTCTCTATGTAACATTTGTTGACCTCACCAAAGCCTTCGACACCATGAGTAGGAAAGGTCTGTGGCAGATCCTGGAAAGACTAGGATGTTCCCCCCAAATTCCTTAAAATGATTATCTTGCTACACGAGGGCCATTGCGGTCAAGTCAGATATGGCGATGCTCTTTCAGAGCCCTTTCTAATAACTACTGGAGTGAAGCAAGGTTGTGTCCTTGCGCCAACTTTATTTATAATCTTCTTCACTATGATGCTCCAAAGGACTACGGCAGAGCTCGAAGAAGATGACAGCATCTATATACGTTACCGTACTGATGGTAGCTTGTTTAACTTAAGCCGTCTGACAGCTCGCACTAAGACTCTAAACTATCTAGTCCGTGAGCTGCTCTTCGCCGATGATGCTGCCCTTGTTGCCCACAGAGAAGCAGCTCTGCAGCGCCTAACATCCTGCTTCGCAACAGCTGCAGAGCTGTTTGGGCTAGAAGTCAACCTGAAGAAAACGGAAGTTCTTTACCAGCCTGCACCACAGGACGAACACCACCATCCCCACATTGCCGTCGGCAAATCTGTGCTCAAGTCCGTTCAGCAGTTCACCTACCTGGGAAGCATCATCTCCTCAGATGCCAAGATTGACAAAGAGATCAATCACAGATTAGCAAAGGCACATATCGCATTTGGAAGACTTTACAAAAGAGTCTGGAGTAATAAACACCTGAGGCGAAACACAAAAATCAGTGTGTATAGAGCCATTGTACTGCCTGTTCTCCTTTATGGATCTGAAACATGGATCACCTATCGCCACCACTTACGACTCCTCGAACGCTTCCATCAGCGCTGTTTACGCACAATCCTAAATATACACTGGACTGACTATGTGACAAACGTTGCTGTCCTTGAGCAAGCAGAGATCATCAGCACTGAGGCCATGATATTGAGAACATAGCTGCGCTGGGCAGGGCATGTTTCTAGGGTGGAGGATCATTGCCTCCCAAAAATAGTACTCTACGGTGAACTCGCCACGGGTCAGCATAAGAGGGGCTCTCCAAAAAAGCGATACAAGGACTCCCTGAAACAACATCTCAGGCACGGCCAAATTGATCACCAACAATGGTCCGCCCTGGTCTCACATCGGGAGGCATGGAGACACACTATCCACAATGCTGCAGCCTTATTTGAGAACTCACGCCGAACAAGTCTTGAAGAGAAATGACAACGCAAAAAGAATCACAACCTGGAAACATCACCCAAGGAAACCTTCTGCTAAGGTCATTTTGGATGCTCAGCCGGTCCTCTGGGGTATTAGCTACCCTTCCTAATTTGGTGTTATCTGCAAACTTGATAAGCATACCCTCTATTACCTCATCCAAGTCATTGATAAAAATGTTAAATAGCACTGGGCTCTGGACAGAACCCTGTGGCACCCCACGAGTCACTTCTCTCCAGGATGAGGAGGAGCCGTTGATGACCACCCTTTGGGTTCAGTCAGTCAACCAATTACAAATCCACCTAACAGTTGCATTGTCTACCCCATGTTACTAACTTTTTTGCAAGGATATCGTGGGGGACCTTGTCAAAAGCCTTACTGAAATGAAGATACACTACACCCACAGCATTCCCTTCATCTACCGAGTATGTAACTTTATCAAAAAAAGAGCTGAGATTAGTCTGGCATGACTTGTTTTTGAGAAATCCATGTTGACTTTTAGTGAGCACAGCATTCCTTTCCAGCTTACAGACTGTCTGTTTAATGATCTGCTCTAGAATCTTTCCTAGTAAATAAAAATAAATAAAATAAAAAAAATAAAAATGTTAGGCTGACTGGGCAAAAATTATTTGGGTGTTCTTTCCCCCCATTTTTAAAGATGGGGACAATATTTGCCCTCCTCCAGCCTGCTGGGACCTCTCCTGTTCTCCAGGATTTCTTAAAGATTATCGACAGTGTTTCTGAGAATACTTCTTCCAGTTCTTTTAGTAGCCTTGGATGTACTTTCATCTGGCCCTGGAGACTTGAACTCATTTATACTGTCCAGGTATTCCTGAACAACCTCTTTACCGATTCTATGCTGCATTTCCCCTACTGCATCATCTGCTCCATTTTCTCCAGGTTGAGCACTGTTCTCCTTTTGGGAGAAGACTGAGGCAAAGAAGGTGTTGAGTAGCTCTGCCTTTTCTCTATCGCCTGTTAGCATTTCGCCACCTTCTCCCCACATAGGTCCTACCACTTCCTTGTTCTTTCTTTTCCCGTGGACATATCCAAAAAACCATTTTTATTGTTTTTAACCTCTCTAGCAAGGCTGAGCTCCATCTGTGCTTTTGCTTTTCTGATTTTCTCCCTACAGGAGCTTGCTATTTGTTTGAATTCTTCTTTGGTGATTTCCTGCTTTTTCCATTTCCTGTACATGTTCCTTTTAAGTCTTAGCTCAGTTGAAAGTTCTTTAGACATCCATACTGGTTTCTTTAGATACCTGTCATTTTCCTTCCTCATTGGAACAGTTTGAAGTTGTGCCTTCACTATCTCATTTTTTAGAAGCTCCCATCCATCTTGTACTCCCTTCTCTTTTAGTATTCCTGACCATGGGATCACTCCCAGTAAAAGTCTAGAAGGCATGTCTGACTACACTTGGTCTCCCCTTTCCTCTGTATAACTAAGTTCAGCAGAACATGGTCACTCCCCCCTAAGGATCCTGCCACTTCCAACCCATTAACCAGATCATCTCTGTTGGTTAGGATCAGATCTAGAATAGCTGATCCCCTTGTTGCCTCTTCCACCTTCTAGGCAATGAAACTGTCTGCAAGGCAAGTGAGGAATTTGTTGGATCTTAAATTTTTGGCAGAGCTGGACTTCCAATAAATATCAGGATATCTTTGGCCATATCTAGATCAGAGTTTCCCAACTGGGGTTTTGCAGAACCCTAGGGTTCCGTTAGATATCGCTAGGGGTTCCACAAGTAATATTAATGAGACCTGTTGAGCTTTAGGACCCAGCTCTGTCTCAGCTGCCTCCACCAGCTCCTCAGAGCTCTTTTCTGTGCAGCTACAACCTCTCACTGTGGCTCCAGCTCAACATGGTTTTCCCCCTGCCCTCCCTGTCACGGGAGGGGCAGAAGATGAGGGACAGCAAGAGGGAGGAAAAGGAGGTGCAGATTGAAAAATGGGGGTGGGGGAGGAAAAAAAGACACATTGGCAAAGGAAGAGTTTTTGCATGAAGTTGTACAGCCTGCAACCTCATCCCACAGAATTGGGATTTAACCGTGCCCATGTTTAAAGTGAGTTAAATCTGTGGGGTTCTGTGTGGAGCCTTCCAGCCTTTTAGGACATGGTTATATGGAGCCTCCAGTACTATCAGTGTATCTCTGTGTGTGTGTGTGTGTGTAGGGTTGGTGAAGAGCAGGGTGCAATTAATTCTATCACCTGAGTTTCCCTCAAGATTTGGTCACTGTTGATTGGAATGCTTGGATCATTTTGTGGTCTCTTTTGGTACAATAATGCATAGAGGCCATTCTTATCAGAGTCCATCCTGACACACATCCTGTTCCACAAAGAAAACAAGGGAGATAAAGGAGAGGCTCCTTTAGAAAGAGGAAGCATTTGCTGCCAGGTCTGACTGGAATTGTGTATGGAGTGGGAGGAGGCAGTGCTTTCTTAAGCAAGGAATGTTCAGAGGTGGTTTGCTTCTGAAATGCAGCCTACAGCGCCTGGAAACCATTCATTTCTATAGGGTTTGCTATTGTCTACAGTTTTGTGTATCCACAGTAAGTCTGGGAACGTACCCCCCATGTATACTGGGGCCAACCTATATTTCCAGACAGAAATTCATTAGTCTCAGCAGACACAAAGTGTTTCTCTTCAGGTCTCTGCAGCAGGGTTTCTTGACAATGCTTTCCTGGAACCCCAGGGTTCCACAAGAGATTGTGATTAAAAAAATAAACATTTTTTTTAAAAAAAACTACAGATATAATATTTTCAATATAGGGGTTCCCTGAGACCTGAAAAATCACTTGAAAGGTTCCTCCAGGGTAAAAAGGTTTAGAAAGCCTGGTCTAGATGAAAAGATACAATGCTGATTCCTGCACATTATTGCAAATTTGCAGCAATGTGTCTCCATGGTCTTTTGGCAAAATTGATAGTATGCAAAGCTATCCGCATTTGAAATGCACACTACTGAGAATGAAGATGGTGGCTGAGTAAATCAGCATGTTAGTTTTTCTCCACACATTGTTGCTGTTGAACAGTAGGTTTTTTTAACTTTACAGCAAAGGTGCACAAGTGCAATCTTCTACTTTTAAAAGCTATTTGATCACCTCAGAGCAGCAATACGAAAATCCATTATGGTGCTTCTGGCTGCTTCCTTGCTGGCAAGTCCACCCCTTGTGCCCATCTGACCAATCTGCTGTCCACTTCTGCTCCTCTCTGAGAATGCACAGTATCCCAAATGGATTGTCCAAATAAGCAGTAATGCCCATTCCCATACATTACTTTTAAAACTTCAGGAAAAGCCGCAAAGGCTTTTGTGGCTCACACAGTACTTGGATGATTAAGTCAAAAGTTTTCTTCACATCTTACCAATTCCTTCTCTAGTGGCTTTTCTTCTGCCCCCCCCCTTCTGCTTTACACACACACCTTTCTTCAGTGGATCACACATTTAAAGGGGTTTAACAAGCTTGGAACAAAAAGACAGAATTAGTTAAATTCATACTTTCCCACTCCTTTTTTTCAATTCTAATATTCCAAGTTCTATCATTATCTTGTATAACATCTTGCATATTTCAATTGTGGCCTGCTTTATGTTCATCAGGCTTAGGTTTTCATTTTAAGAGTGGCAACTTAAGTCGTTTATGTTTTTTCTGCTAAAGGGGATTTAGCTGAACATGTTTCACTGAAATGGTGGAGGAGGAATCAAATGTCCTTTCGAAAGAAATTAGAGGTACTTTATCTTTATTTCTTCATTCTAAGCTTTACCATCAGACACATTTTTATGATTCATAATTTCCCATAGCAATTTGATCTTGTGTATCTCCTCTTCTGCACAACTCAAAAATAACTCAGCTTAAAAAAAAACATAAAATATATTAGCACTCTTTAAAAAGCTATGCAGGAGTAAAATCATTGAAAAAGAAAATGAAGAGGATGTTACAGAAAGTTTTCCAGTTTCAGGATTGTCAGCGAAAACATTGTGATTCCTCATAATTTGTCCTATTTGTTAAAGACTGTTTGGCCCTACAGAGAGATGGAATTTCAATAGCTTGAAAAATATTTTTTGGGGGGGTAGAGAGTAAGCATTTTGATTGGTCAGTACCATTTAAGACTGTGTCAAATGTTCTCCTATATATATATATTGGTGCAGAAATTGTGCTTTCAGTAGAGAGAATATTCTTCACCCCCACCTTCCATTGCCCATGCAATTTGCAACTGTTGTTCCCCTACTATAGCACCATGTGTGTCATTTAAAAAAATAGTCTTCATTTTCCTCAAGTGATCCCAGTCAAATAGCTGAGCACACACACATACCCGTATGTAAAAGTGTCAGTGAGAACAAAGCCAAATGAAAGTGAGGGAAATGCTTCCAGTATAGCATGCACCCACTTTGAGTAGGTATTGGAACAGGGAAAAGAGAAAAACATCCCTGTTGCTAGGGCAATGAGCCAACACTGTGCTGAAAGTGTGTATGTCACATCCATTTCAGTTCAATCCAATAAAATGTATGTAGGCCAAAGTACTGTGATAAGCAATGCAGGAACAAAGAATATGCCAGTCACCCATCCCTTCAACCAGGCAAAAAAATAATAGTTTTGGATAATTACTCTGGTGCTGCAGTTACTCAGAAAGCACAGGAATGCACCATAGACTCCATCTCTATCATTGAAATTAGCACTTACTAGAGATATTTATTGCTTATGAGCAAGCTCATACTTCCTTACTCCCTCCTTCTCTCCCAAACCTCTTACATTTAAATCCCACTTATTTGCCTATGGTCATTGGCTGCATGCAGCCATGGGAAAAGATCCCTGTCCTCTTTGGCACTTGGGACCAGCTACATCTCTCCAAACGTTCTTGGACTGATATTCCCAGCAACCCCTGATAATCATCAGTGGTTTGACATCTGAAGGACTACAAAGAACAGTGTATCAAGAAGATGCAAACATCAGACAGTTTTCCAAAGTGCTTCTTTGGAAAGTTAGTAGCCTTTGGGAAAACCATACTTCAGGAGTGGCTATGGCTTTATTCCTTCTTGGTATACTATACAGCAATGTAAGGAACAAAAGAAGGGAGGAGAGATTTCTCCTTTACCCTCATAGCTCCCTGCTATTACCAGAATACCACTGGCAACTACACCAGCTAAGTAAGGGATGTATGAATGGAAGTGGGTGGGGTTGGGAATCAGAGTTGGGGTTGGGATTATAAGGGGTAGAACAGGCCAAATTCAGATTGGTTCATAAATGGTACAAGGCATTTCCTTGTGTCAGTCTAATTATTTCAAAGCCAAATCTGAAGCAAGTCACTGGGGTAAGTTACCTGACTTTTTGTTGATTATGGTTAGGAATACATTAGTGACAAATTTGTTTAGTATGCATAATGAGGTCTTAGGTATGCAGAGTGAGAATACAATTAATTTAATCAGAAGAGAGGCATGAAATCATATAGTCTAGCAAAATTGGTTCTACTCAAGCTTTAGAAAGAATGAACAATGCCTATGAATAACTAGCTTATCCTTTGTTTAGTCAAGCAAGATTTGCTTAGTAAAGACAGTTTGGTTGTCCCAGCCAACGTATGAAGTATTACTATCTAAAAGGAACAAATTAATGCTGCTCATTACTACACTCACCCAACATATAATTGTTTGTTACCATTGCTTACAGGATTGATTTTATGTAAATCAAATTGTTTTTAAATTACTTCTGTGAAGGGATCATTTTTAATAATTTGAATCACAGTTTAAATTACTAGTGAGGAAGATTCTATTTAATCATCATTTTAGTAGAAGCACATTGTTTAGTGTAATATTCTAATTTTATTAGAAAGCAGTTACACCTAAGAAATTATCACGAATTGGTTTTGGATTCCTGTCCTGTTCATCCATAATAAGATCCCTTTTATCTATAACAGATTCTTTCTCATCCTCCTCATATCTGTTTCATCCTTAAAATTCTCTATTCATTTAATTTCTCTATCTTTGCACTTATAAAGAGGCAAGGCCTTGTATATGTGTGTGTGAGAATGCATTTCATGCAATTAACAATATGCTACTATTAATATAATTGGTATTCATGATAATACCTTTATTCTAGGCTCATTTTTACTGTTTAAAGGATTTTTTTAAAAAAAATTCTGATTTAAATTAAAAGAACAGTTTTTAAAAAATCACTGTTTTTTTTTTTTTATCAACCATGGTCACTGCAGTCCAAAAAGTAAGTTGTTTGATTACTCGCTACTGTTACTATTGCTATTGTACCATTAAAAATAAAGGAAAAGGTTCTTTTGTTCCCCATCTCTAATAATTATAATTCTGAGTGGGCTATCTTGACTAGACTCCTCCACCTCTATTGACACTTGCACACATAGTTACAGCATAGCAGGCAACACAACTATCACATCCACTGCACATATTTCCTTTGGGAAGGTGCACCAAACCAGTCACCCATTCAATCTTTCTTCCTTCCACATTTTCCTCTCTCCAGACAACAATGACTTCATGCCTGAGCAGGCTTCGAGGCCTGCAGATAAATATTGCCTTCTCCTCTTAACATTCTCACACAGCTCATCCCAACTGAGCTTGTGCAAGTGCATGTTCCATGCTGCTGTTTGAAGCAGCCATCCTCACAATGCAACCTTCCCCACCAGAAGGAAGAAAGTTTAAAAAAAAAAAGGCAGATTAGTTTTTAAAGCATTTTTATAATCAACTAACCTGAATTTCACACTATCAATGAACCAACTCCTCTTTTCACTTCCCATTCATTTATTGCTTGATCCTCTGTTCCATGATAGCTGCACAGCCCTCCACAAAAAAGGGCCCTGTGAGTAGCCATCTATGTGACCTTTCCTCTTCCTCCTCTCATTGCTCAGTGAGTCAGAACATATCCAGTAACAAGTAGCAGGTAGAAAACCTGTTACATTACTCTTAAAAATAATGAATTGCAACCCTGGACATGGAAGGCAAAATAGCATGGGCAGTGAACTTTTGGATCTCATGGTGTTTTGAATTTTTATTTCCATAATCCATTTTCTAATGATTGTGGTGGGTTTCTGCTCAGACCATCTGCAAACTGAAGTCCAAAACATCTTGAAGGACAAATACCATTCTTGCTTTTAAAATGTAAGAATAACTTGTCCTCTTATTTTGTATCACCTATAGGGACGACTGCAGAGTGATGGTCACAATTTGCCCTCACAGAAAGAAGAGACGACTGGGAACATCATGACCCTAGGTTTTGCCATTGCTCTGCCATTGCTCACGCAACCCCCACACTGGGGCTTACTACATGCTTTGCCTGGTTGCCTTTTGAGGCCGGTAGCAATTTTGCTTCTCCTTTGGCTCTAACAATGGGGAAGGTGTTTCAATTACCTTGCACTAACTTTTCATGATACTATGTGACAATTGGGCTTGGGTTGTGCACAAAAAGAATTTGTTAATTGGCTTCTTTAAACTAATTTCAGACTTGTTGGATTTGCACTTAATAGTATATATCTAGCATTTTGGTAACTTTTAAAAAATTAGTTATTTATACCCTGCTCTTCAGCCACAAGTCTATCAGAGCGTCTTACAAATTGTTTTAAGCAATAGCAATTTACACATCTACACTGCATTAAGCAGTTTCCAATGTGTATTAGCTAATTGCCCCCACAAACTGGGTACTCATTTTACTGACCTATGAAAACATGAAGCATGGAAGGCTGAGTGAACCTTTTGGCAGGTTACTGCAGAAAAAATGAGACCTTATAAGGAAACACTCATGGGCACCTTTTGGTGCAAGGGAGTTCCCTGGATTTGTCCTTTGGGTCCTGGGACACAGGGATGGGAATGGGAATAACCTTTGAGACTGGACTTGACTTTCTCCTTTAGGGCTCAGGTGCTAAAAGAGAGATCAGCATGTTCGGACTTCCTAGAACTAGTCTGGCCAGGGACAAGTCATATTTATTGGCTTGCCTAAGGGGTCTGGAGTTGCTTTCCCTTGATATACTGAATAAGTAGTAAATATATGCCTGCTTTAGCATACACCATACTATGCAGCCCTACTGCAGATCAAGTGGTTAATAAAGTGGCCTTTAGTTTACCCATTAATTTGTGTGTCTCTTTTGACTGGGTGAATGAATGAAGGATTGAATACAGAAGGTCACATTCAGCAGAGAACTCCCCCCCCCACACACACGTTGTTATCTGAACCACACTGAACAACAAAGAATGAGGACATTGGTTCTTAAACCCCCACACTTTTATATTTTGGGGCTCTGACCCTTAAAACTGCTCTTTGTGTATTTTGAGTTCAAGAAAAGAGTTCTATAGTATTTGAAAGTATGCCCACTGTATCTTTAAAGTGCAGCTGACTGAAAATAAGAATGGGGGTGGAAAGAACTGATTAGAATTAGAAAGTAAAATGTCTGAAGAGGTCATAAAGGGCATTGTCTTCATATCCTTTTTGCTTATGATCTACATAAATTACTGTGGAGGTTTACAAGCTTTCACTCTTGCTGCTGTAGCTAGACTAGACAGCATTTGGTATTTCCTGAAAGGACTATTTGATTTTCAGTGTCTAGGCTACATATATGAGTATAGTATTAAGCAGCAGCTCCTGCAGGGAAAAAATGTGTGTGTGTTTCCTTTAAACCCAGTTGTCAAAATCACAGAATGAACTGAAAGTGTTTAAAAAAATAATCTGAACACTTCCCCTGAATCATCATTTTGAAGCATATCTGTTGTGCAGTTGTACAATCTTTGGACTGGATGGTCTTACAGGATCCCACCTCTACCATGACAATGGGTTTACTTCACTTACGTACATTAAAATATGATAAGCAAGGTTTCAGAGGAAGAATAGCTCAAATTTCCTAATTTAAGAAACTCTGTTTTTCCCAAGTACAACATGAATCCTGTCTTAGTCACCTCTACCACCTCCAAAGATAGGATACAATTAGATGCCACAGCAGGGGGTGGGGAATGGCTCACTTCAGTGGCAGATTCTGTGTGTCCAAAACCTCATGCTGAGGATCTCCCTGAGTGAGGGAAGGAAGGGGAAAATGGTCTTCCCAAGAGTCCCACTAGTCCTTGGAGTATCAGCTCTCACAACAAGAGAATAGCCAATGGAATAGTCTGGAGCAGCTATCCACCTGTTGCAGCACCCAGAGAACCTTCTAAGCAAGGCTGGTAAAGAGGGGCACCTGCCCTGAAGAGCCTGCTGTCTTCAATCAATGCTGTAGATGGCATGACTCTCCAGAGAGCCCACTTTTTCCAAATGCCTTACTGTAGGGGTGTATGAGTATAAAAATTTAAAAAAATATATTAAAGATTCCAGGGAACAAGCCCTTTGGGAATATCTTCTTGAGAAAAGTACTAAGCAAAGTTTTCAGAGGCAGAAAGCAGACAAGACTCAATTTGCATTTGTATGTATTCTAAATCACCTAGTCATTAAAGGCCACTCAGACAAATTAAAGACAATAAAAACATTTGCTTAAAAATGCATATCAAAAAGCTTACTGAAGGTATAGCCATCTGCATATTCAAAGCAAGGCTAGGTCCTTAACTAACTAAGAGGATTTCAGGGTAGTGAAACTCACCCAATCCTGGGAGTTTTTATTTTAGAATAGGATAAACAAGGCACATTTTCTATGTATTACAGCAGTAGTATCCATATTTCATTATTCTTCAGAAAAGGTGAATATGCGAGAGCTTTAACTCTCCTCTTCATGATTGGAGGTAAGATGCATGGTGGGAAGGAAAGGAATGGAGGAACCTCGTGTGTGAGGCTTCTCTTCCCAAGAGGGAATGAACAAAGGGTTATAAAACATTTAAATCAGGAGGTCATGTGATGAATGACTCAATGGTCACACCATAGCTACAAGTGGCTAAGATGTTTTGAGAGGAGAAGGGTGGTAGGAACTTAAGCATGCAAGGAGTTTTCCTAAACTTACTGAGTGGGGGTGTGTGCATGAAGAATGCTACATTTCCCACACTTACCACTTACAGTGACACACTGTATGGCTAGATAGCTCCAGAGATTTCTGCTGCAGTAGCACAGATAATCTTTACAGACACTTCTTCCAAACTGCTTCACTCTGAGCAGCAAGGCACTGAGGGAAGGGGACAACAAGGATGAGGGAGAGAGAAAGAGTTGAAGTATGTGCCCCTGCACCTCAGGAAGTGGGAAACCATATACAAGCCATGGCTTCAAGAAGTGAAAATATATGAAAAGGGAGTGGGGGGAGAAGGGAAAACATGATCCTGTTTTTGTTTAATGTTATTCAGATAGATTTGATTTGGGGAGTTGGTGGTGCTGCTGTTAGCAGTTAATGTGTTTACAAGTTAATGTTCTTGTTTTTATACTTTTCTGTAGTGTAAGTCAACTTGGGTGACTCTTCATTGAAGAAATAATACATATTAATAAACAGAGAATCTTAGGAGTACATTTAATCATTTGCCATGCTAGAAACCAAACTCTCCCACCCCTCAGCTTTCAGGGGGAAACATTTTCAAGTGGTGGATGGGAAGGATAATGTCACTTTACAGGAATATATATATATATATATATACACAGTGGGCTTCGGTATTTGAGAATTCAGTATCCACAGATTTGAGCAACCCTGAAATGGATATATATGCTTTTAAAGAAATGTACCTGCAATCAACTGCAGCTAGGGCAAGAAGTGGTCTTTTCTTTAAATTCAGGAGACTGGGTATCATTGTCTCTGCATAGGAATGGGTATCCTTAATATCTTCCCATTTGTATGCCATACATGCCACACCATGTAGTCTATGGCCAGCTATAGGTGAAGGATGCATGGTCTTTCCCCTTCTCTCCCTTGCTTTCCTGGGGCCTAATTTGTCCTGGGAATCAGAGCTTGGCAGGCACCTTTGAAAGTGCTCAATGTGCGCAGCCAGAGGCCCTTGCCATTTCTCAAAAAACTGAATGCAAGGGGCTGGTTGCTCCTGGGGCAACAAAACTGTCCTTCCCAGCTGGAAGGGGTGAGCAGGAGAGGTAGAAGCTGCTGCCTGAATTCTTTAAAAGCAGGTAGGGGTGTAGGTGCACCCCTGCCTCCCCCCCTAAATGGGGTGCCTTACATCAACCCAAAGGCCCACTGTAGTATGGCAATTCAGCATCAGAAATGTCCTTCAAATCCTCCCTACAAAAGACCACTCTGTGATTCTTTTCTGTGGAGTGGTGTGTGGGAAACGGGCTGTCCAAAGAGTAACACCTATGCCCAGTTTTATCCCACAGAGCTACCCGCAATTGAATTTCCCTGATGGCATAGGGAGGAAAGAGCCTGGAGCATACTGCTTCTCCCTCCCATGCTAATCCCTTGCTGTGATTAATTTCCATCATAGAATCATAGACTCATAGAATTGTAGCGTTGGAAGAGACCATGAGGGCCATCCAGTCAAACCCCCTGCCATGCAGGAAATCACAATCAAAGCATCCCCAACAGATGGCCATCCAGCCTCTGTTTAATGACCTCCAAGGAAGGAGACCCCACCACACTCCAAGGGAGTGTGTTCCACTGCCAAACAGCTCTTACTGTCAAAAAGTTCCTCCTCATGTTGAGGTGGAATCTCTGTTCCTGGAGCTTGCATCCATTGCTCTGTGTTCCAAGGGGAAGGGGAGGTGGTGGCCACAATCTCTGAGGGCCTGGAGTTTGCAGCTTCTGTCTCCTCTGCTAATCACTTGCTGGGATTGACTTCCATTAGCCGGGGGACAGGTGGTGGCAATCTCTTGCCAGAGGCACATTCTTCCCTCTTCCTGCATGCCAGTCTCTACTACTGCCCTGGGACCACTTCTCACCCTGGCTGCAGTAAATCGCAGGTACAGTAATTTTAAATTTAAAATATCTGTACTGACTTGAGCTTCCACATTTTTTGGTATCCTTGGGGGATCCTGAAACCAAACCCCCACATATACTGAGAGTCCACTGCATAGGCAATAACCTTTCTTTCAAAGGGGTATTTATTCATGCCATGTTTACAAAACAGCAAGAAGACATGTATTATGGATGCACAGCTACAAATTTATGGAAAGTTAAGCTTATCATTGACTCCTCATCAATAGCTATACACTACCTCTGGTGTTCGAGGCCACATGTCCCTGAATAGCTATTGCTGGGAAATCACAACATGAATAGGCTATTACCCTCCTCTTTCAATAAACATTATGGACTCACAATGCACTGATATCATTCATGGCCACTATGGGAAATAGGAAACTGGAGCAGATGATCCTTGAGTCTGATACAGCAAAGCAATGAAGTTATTGAGCAGAAAAAGAAGTAAGAACAAACATTTCTTTCTTGTCTCTGCTGCAAAGTAACTGGGTTTTGAAACACCACCATCATTGTTTTACCTCTCTGCAATGTTGATTATAAAGCTTATTCTAACCACTTCAAAAAATAGAAAATTACAATCTAGACATATTTGTGTAATTCTCTGATCAGCATGGTAGGATCTTCTGGAGATTTGGTGGCTCATGTATACAGAGAAAATACTAGATGAAATCTTCCAATCTTATTTTATCAAACAGTAAGTAGTGCAAAAGTTTCAGTCGTGTCCAAACATCAAATGAAAGAGAAAGAGATCAATAATAATTTATCATAACTATGTCATTTGAAAGAATAACATGGCACACTGTGGAGCCTTTAGTTTTACAGGAAATTTGTATACATTAGTAATCAGTGACTATATGCCCAATATTTAGCAGCTGTTCTACTGTATGCAGAGACATCTGTCAGAAGCCTGAAGCACTTGTAAAATTACTGAGCACAGTGAGAACATGGGAGATCTTGGCTGACCAGTGCACTGCCTTTAAACCTCATCTTTGATGGGAGGTAGTAATTTTATCAATATCATTTTTTTTGTTCACATTGCTAGCTCTACTAAAGATATCTGTGATTTTTTTTAAAAAAATATGAATTATTATGTGCTCATGTTAACTTCACTAAGGTTTCTGAATATAGAAATATGAATGCAAAATAATTATACTGCATTATGTAAATAAACATTTTTTTAAAAAATGACAAAGCTGATTTCATTTCTGAATATACATTCCTTTTTTAAAAGTTAAATATTTCTTTTGATTATTGAGTTAGATTGATTCTATTTACATAGATTCTGTCTGATCTTGGAAGCAAAACAAGGTTGTCTCTGGTTAGGATTTGCAGAGATCCCATTTGGGGCACGTACAAGTAATAGGCCTCCTGAGACTGGTACATGTTAGTTCATATGAAGAAATCAATTTTAAATTGTTTTTTTACCTCCTTATAAAGGTCTGTGTTCAAAAATATTTACATAAGTCCTTGTATATAATATTAGCAGTTTTGAAGTTCTGGGGGAAATAGTTCTTAAAAGAAGTTTATAAAATTATACATAGAACAGAGAAGGTGAAAGGCGATAAGTTTCATGTATCCACAACCATCCAGTGAGAGGCCTGCCTTTGGGGCATGTTCTTGTGGAACTGATGAGTGGACTTCAACAAATGCTACACAACCCTACTGTGGCCTACCAGGAAGGATCTTCCTTTTGTGTAGCCAATTTAGCAGTTTGGCTGTGACAGGAGGAAATGGAGCATTGACTTATATGCATTTTCTCATTGAACTGTTTTACTCTTCACCATTGCCTTTATGGGGTGACCACACTATTTGATTGTAGCATAGTTAACCTCTTTCCACATAGTAGATTGGTTTAACTTAAATAAAGTTAAGCCCATAGTCAACTCTGATTTTTTTGCCCTTATTTCACTCCCAAACATGTGGGGTGGGGCAATATTACACTCCTCCCTTGCACTTATTATTACCACCTACTATCTTTTATCGTGCTTATCTTTGAAGGTCTGGGCACTGTGCACCTCTTCAGATGTTTTGAATATTGTTCTCAGAAGCCCTAACCAGCATAGCTAATGGTGAGGAATGCTGGGAATTGTAGCCAACAACATGTGGAGGCCCATATGATTCCTACCACTGTTCTGTTCAATCCTAGTCAATGTACTCATGCTGTGTCCCCTTTAGACAGCCATGTGTATTGTTTCAGTTGTAGAGTATCAAGTTAACATTTTGACCCCCCCTTATCCAAATCTTAAAGCTGCTTCTATATTCCTGATACCTTAATATTACATGTAAAAAGAAACTAACTCAGTTTTATCTTTTAAACTCACATAAATCCTAGGGGCCATTTACTGCCAAGGATTTTACCTTTTACTCAGATGTGCATAATTCATTCTCAAGGATTGATATGTTCTGGATTAGTAACAATTTGGCTAATAATTTCACAAAAATAGATATACTACCAAAACCACTGTCGGACCATAACCCAGTCTTGGTAAAGATTAAAACTAGGAAGAAAATAAAGAGTTGGAGGTTAAATGAATCATTGTTAACTAAAGAAGAGGTTATAGAAGATGGGAAGAAAAAATTAAAAGAATACTTTGATTTAAATTTGAATAAAGAGACAAGCAATGAGGTGGTATGGGATGCGGGAAAAGCCGTGATGCGAGGCATTTTTTAAAAATGGAATGTAATAATAAGTAGAAAAAAGCAAGAAAGAAGAAAAAAATACTAAACAAAACAAAGCAAAAGGAACAAGAATTACTAAAAGCCCCAAACAATAAGGCAATAAGAACACAAATTAAATTACTACAAGAACAATTAAATATGACAATGATGGATGAAATGAAAAAAAGCATGGATTTTATAAAACAAAAAGATTTTGAATTTGGCAACAAACTGGGGAGATGGTTAGCTTATAGATTAAGAAAAGAACAGGCCAAAAGATTAATAGTAAAAATAAAAGTGGGTGATAAGGAAATAACAGACAAAACCCAAATTCAGAAAATATTTCATAATTATTTCAGCTCTATATATCAAAAGAAGGAAATCCCCATAGCACAGATGAAAGTATATATTAAAAAATGTAAAATTAATAAATTGACAGAATTACAAAGAAAAGAATTAAACAAGGGTATAACGATCGATGAAATTGCAGAAATAATAGGAAAAATGAAGTCAAAAAAGTTTCCGGGACCAGATGGACTTCCAGCAGATTACTACAAAACATTTCAAGTAGAATTAATTGGTTCTTTTTTAAGAGTAATAAAAGATATCTCAGAAAAAAATCAGATTGCAGATAGTTGGAGAGATGCGAGCATAGTCTTAATCCCAAAAGAGGAATGAGATCAATTACAAATAAAGAATTACAGACCCCTCTCCTTATTGAACAAGGACTATAAAATTTTTGCTGCAATATTGACCAATCGGCTTAAAAAAATTCTAACAGAATATATACAAAGTGATCAAAATGGGTTTCTGCCTAAAAGACAAATAAAGGATAACATTAGAGCAATAATTAATGTGTTAGAATATTTACACTATCACAATGAAGTAAAAAGTGTTTTTTTTTTAGATGCAGAAAAAGAATTTGACAATTTAAATTGGCCTTTTATGATAAGAGCATTAGAGGAGATGGAAATTGGCAAAAAAAATGTAATTGGATCCAAATGATATAAAGAGAACAAAAAGCAAGACTAATTATAAATGGGAATTTAACAAAGGAATTAAAAATTGAGAAAGGTACCAGACAAGGCTGTCTGCTATCCCCCCTATTATTTATCTTAATATTAGAAATTTTAATTAATGAAATTAGGAAAGATAAAAAAATTAATGGGCTTAGAATAAAAAAAGAACATAAGGTGAGAGCATATGCAGATGATTTGGTTATTATTTTAGAAGACCCACTAAAAGGAGTAGATCGGTTAATGGAAAGAATAGAAAAAATTGGCAAATTAGCGGGATATAAAATTAACAGGGAAAAAATATTAACAAAAAATGTGGACGTGAAAGACAAAAAAGAATTAGAGGAAAGGTCAGGATGTGAGATTGCTAAAAAAAAATAAGATATTTGGGAATTAATTTATCAACTAATAAACAACTATTTAAGAATAATTATGACAAAGTGTGGAAGGACATTAAAACAAACCTAAATAGATGGCAGGGCCTAAGTTTATCACTTTTAGGGAAAATATCTACGATTAAAATTAACGTGCTACTGAAATTAATGTTTCTTTTTCAAACTATACCTATAATTATCTCAAACAAATTTTTTAAGATTTGACAAACAGACTTAAGTAAATTCATTTGGGCTGGGAGGAAACCTAGAATTAAATGGAAATTATTGTCAGATGATGAAGAAAGAGGAGGAATGGGACAACCAGACCTGAGATTATATTTTGAAGCAGTGTGTCTGTCGTGGGTAAAACAATGGGTGATATTGGAGAATAAAAGAGACCTAGAATTAGAGGGATTTGGGTTGAAATTTGGCTGGCACGGTTACTTAAACTATGACAAAATCAGAGTTAATAAAGATTTCAAAAATCATGTAGTGAGGAGAGCCTTACTTAGAATTTGGGAAAAATACAAACATAGACTGTGTCCAAAATTCCAGGATGGTTGCCCCCACAGGAGGCTTTCTGCAAAAACAAATTGAGAGATTATAATTGGTTAATTTATCGAGAGCTAATGATGAAAAAAGGAGATGCATGGAGAATTAAGGAATGGCAAGAATTGAAATTGGGGGAATTCACGTACATTGGCTAACCTATTACCAGATAAGATCTAGAATTAAGGAGGACCTAAAAGAAAGGCAGTATGAAGGAGAAATCTCGGACTTTGAAAAGTTGTTAAGATCAGATAATCATTTAATTGGTGAGTTATATAAAATGCTACTAAAATGGAATACAGAAGATAAAAACTGTAAAACATTGTATGGTCAAGTGGGCCAAAGATATTGGATATAGTATTAACCTAGAACGATGGGAGGGGGTATGGAAAAAGGAATTGAAGTTCACATGCTGTTATAATTTAAGAGAAAAATTATATATTTTATATTTATTAAATATGATAGATACTCAAAATCAACAGGAAAAGGCACATAGATATCTACTATATTATTTGATTACTGCAGCGAGATTGGTGTTGGCAAGAAAATGGAGAAAGGAAGAGATCCCGACGAAATTGGAATGGCTAGAGAAGGTTACAGAATTGGCACAATTAGATAAACTTAAGAATTGGATAATAAAGAAAACTATGAAAGATTATATAACGATATGGGAACCATATATTACTTATCTTAAACAAAAAAATGGGGAAACAAGTATAATTTGGTTTTTACAGTTAAATAACAAACAGAATATTAAATTTTAGTATGGATAAAGATGTTCATTGCTTATTGGTAAATTCATAATCCTAAAAATATGTTAACTGGAGAGACTATGTATTTGGAATTATATGCAATGAACAAAGCTAGGTAAGAATGAAAGCAATGTTGAATATGGGATATAAGGATGATTAGATATAAAACTAAGTGTTAATGTAATTTATAGGAGGTGAACTTTGAACTGGACTGTTGAGCCAAAAAAGAGTAAGTGGGATGTCTTTTAAATTTGGGTGTATGTCATGTCTTGTATGTGAGATGGTTAAATTAATACTTTGTTTTTTACAATAAGGATATGAATTGTACTATCATTTGTGTTTTTGTATTGTTTTGGTATGTACCTAGTTTTGTTTTCTTTTTGTAAATATCCCCCCCCCCATTCTCTTCCCTGTGCACTGTTTGCAAATGGGAAGAGAAGGGCAAGTAAGGAGGGAGGGCAGCAGCGGGGGAAAGGGCGGGTGACGAAGGGACTGACAGTCCCACTGCCCGCCTGTCCTCCTGCAGCGTCTTCCCAGGGCCTCCAGGGTGTGGGGTGGGAGCGCGGCTGAAAGCCAACAATAGCAACGGCACAGCACCATTGCTGTCATTGGGCCTCTGGCTGCCCCCCCCCCAGAAGACAATGGCCTTGGAGGCGTCTGGGGCAGCATGGCTTGGGGATCGGACAAGACCCAACAATAGCAACGGCATGGCACTGTTGCTATCATTGGGCCTCTGGCGGCCCCCCACCCAGGGCTGGTTTAACCTGTCTGCCAAATCAGCATTGGCAGGGGCCCCCGAGGTCAAGAGGGGGCCCCGAGGTCAAGAGAGGGCCCCGTGTTGGCCTCCTTAATCTGACGGAGACAGCCAGGAGACAGCCGGGAGGAGCCCCCTCTTACCATCCTCCTCCAAAAACCTCCTGCTGGCTTTTAAAAACAAACAAACAAAACAGCCTGTCCAAACTAAAGAGAAAGAGAAAGAGCAGCCCTCTGTGACAGAAGCTAGAGGGAGAGGCACATCGGGGAGGTTGAGTGTGTGAGAGAGAGACAGGGAATTTGAGGGTTGTTTCCCTCAGAAAGGGCTCCTTTCCTTTCCTTTCCTTTCCTTTCCTTTCCTTCCTTGCACATAGATCCCCTCCAGCCCATCTTTCCAGCTGCTTTTAACATGTCTTTGTTCCTCTCCCCTCCTTTTCCCCCCTTGGTTTTCTTCAGCTTCCTCCCCTTGCTGCCAACTGAGTTCAGCCTGCAAAAGAAATTTGTGTGTGTTTGCCCATGTGCCTTCAAGATCATTTCTGACTAAGGCCATGGGGTTTTCTAGGGAAGGTTTGTTCAAAGGAGGTCTGCCTTTGACTTCCTTTGAGACTGAGAGAGTGTGACTTGCCCAAGGTCAGCCAGTGGGTATTCATGGCTGAGTAAGGATTCAAACCCTGGTCTCCACAGTCATAGGGCAATGCTGAAACTTCTACAACACTCTGGAGATTTTCAGACCTGCCAAAATGCCTGTTTGCCGCGCAAGCAGCCTCCCGAGGCTGCTGCGCGGCAAGGGTCTACTTCGGACGACGCTGTGCCTCTCGCGAAACCGTCCGTGTCACTTCGGTGAAGCTTCGGACGGCTCAGCGCCATATTTCAATCACGGAGGTTGCCCGAGATTGAAATATGGCGCTGAGTCGTCCGAAGCTTCACGGAAGTGACACGGACGGTTTCGCGAGAGGCACAGCGTCGTCCGAAGTAGACCCTTGCCGCGCAGCAGTCTCGGGAGGCTGCTCGCGCAGCAAACAGGCATTTTGGCAGGTCTGAAAATCTCCTATAGCTCTTTTAACAGAAGAATATAAAGAATATAAAGTAATATTACTGGGAACAATGGTTTTATTGTTGTCACTAAAACACCAGTATCGCATTAGTTTTATGTGAGAGGCATTGGCCTAGAGCAGTGGTTCTTAACCTTTTCTTTACCAGGGACCCCCTTTAAATATCTTTTGTTGCCCCAAGACTTAACTCAAGATTTAAAACCCTAATAATAATAGCTAACAACAACAACAATATAATTACACCATCCATTAAACTTCCCCTCAGAGACACTCTTGCTTCTTCCTGCAAGTTTGTGGCTGGAGTGGATTGAATGGCAATGTGCAGGCCAAGCCAGCCAGCCTTTTCCTTCGTTCCTATCATATGGCTGCTCCACTACAGGGAGGAGGTGGGCCAAGCAGCCTTCAAGACTCTGTGGACCCCCTGTGAGGACATTGCGGACCCCATGTTAAGAACCACTGGGCTAGAGAATGCTGGAAAAGGAACAATGCAACCAGAACTTGAGAAGGGTGCTGGCAGGAGGATTCTGGGAGGTGTAATCCAAGAGTAACTTTCCCAGGCTCTAAATGCAGCCAAGAATCATAGAATCATAGGGCTGGAAGGGACCCCAACAGCCACCCCATCCAATCGGCTTCTGCCCTGCAGGAACACACAATCCAAGCATTCCTGACAGATGGCCATCCAACCTATGTTTAAAAAAAAACCCAAAGAAGGAGACTCCACCACACTCCAAGGCAGGAGTATATTCCACTTCCAAACAGCTCTTACTGTCAGGAAGTTCTTCCTAATGTTTAGGTGGATTCTCTTTTCTTGTAGTCTGAGTTGATTGCTCCATGTCCTTGTCTCTGGAGCAGCAGAAAACAAGCTTGCTCCATCCTCAGTATGACATCCCTTCAAATACCTAAACATGGCTATCATGTCCCCTCTCAACCTTCTCTTCTCCAAGCTAAGCATACCCAGCTCCCTAAGCCGTTCCTCATAGGGCGTAATGGCTTCCAGACCTCGTACCATACTTCTCAGTATCTTTCTTGAATTGTTGTGCCCAGAATTGGAAACGGTATTCCAGGTGAGGTCTGACCAAAGCAGAATGGAGTGATACTATTACTTCCCTTGATCTAGACACTACTCCTATTAATGCAGCCTAGAATCACATTGGCATTTTTTGCTGCTTCATCACACTGCTAACTCATGTTTAGCTTGTAGTCTACTCTTTATTTTCTTTGAGGAAATCTACACCATTACATTAATTGCTAATAAACAAAAATATTATGTTAGTGCCTATAATATAGTTTTAAAACTAAATTATTGGTGGCAAATTATGTAATATAGTAGGCCCCTCTTATACACACGGGATTGGTTCAGGGGGGCGCGTGGATTCTGAAAACCATGAATAATAGTGAACGCCATTGAAAATAATGGGACTTCTGTTTTAAAATACCATAGAGTTGCCTTGGAGGGCCTAGAAAAGGGCTAGGGAAGACACATTTTTTAGGAAGACTCTATGGTAGGTGTGCTGTTTTGTGTCCCATGGATAATGAATCCATGAATACAGGGGTCCTACTATAATCTGAACATCCTGTACGGTGAATAGGTTAGGTTATGTTGATCTGAGATAAACATATGGGGGCCCCAAAGTAAAGCATTGCAGGGGGCCCCAAAATTCCTTAAACCGGCCCTGCCCCCACCTAAGGCACTAGCCTCGGAGGCCTCAGAGCTGTGTGGCGGTTTAACCTGCTGCGCCGCTTCCCGAGGCCTCTGGGGCGGTGTAGGGCGGGGGCGCGGCTGAGACCCAATCACAGCAAGGGTGCAGCACCATTGCTGTTGTTGGGCCTCCCTTCCCCCCCCCCACACACCGAAGGCCTTGGAGGACTCTGTAGCAGTGTGACTGTTTGAAGCAGGGCCTCTGGTTGATGTCAGCGGCAGGGGGGGGACGCGGACAAGACCTAATGACAGCAATGGCACTGCGCCATGCCTGTGGCTGTCGTTGGGCCTCCGGCCACTCCCCCCCCGACGCAGTCATCCTTTCTGCCCTGGGAAGAAATAGGCCTCCATGACGGTCAGTCACAGAGACCACGCCTCCCCATGTGAACTACAAATTTGGAAAGCTTTCGGATGTTATCAGAGAAATGACTTTCCAGAGAAAATTTTGTAAATTAGTAGGCCCTGGTTCAAAAGAGGAGTAAGCCGGCATTTTTCGAATTAAAAACTGTCATGTAACTGACTCCCTAGTATCATGACTGCAGGAATAAAACATTGTCTTTGCTGTCCAGATGCTTTTGTATTCAAAAGTCAAAGTACAAAGAAATACAACTAGCTTCTGTATCAATGTACGTATCTTGTTACCGCCCCCTGATTAGAAAATACTTTAAAAAACAGAAGGAAATTATACACATGGAGCTATGTTGTCCCAGATACTGATGCAGGTCCTATTTGTAATGATCCCCATCATCTCTTATCCATTGGATATACATTGGAACTTCCTGTTCTGAGTTCTAGGACTTTGTCCAAATTCCAATCCATCAACAGTGGGTTGAACAAAGACAATGGTTTCCTGGCACACTACACATATTATAACACTAGTTAACACCCCAGTCTCATTAGGGTGCTCTTGGTTAGTTTATCATATCTGCTTTCTGGTTCTCACCTAGCATCACACTACATTCCAAAACTCCATCCACCCAGCCTGACCTTAAGCAACATATATCCTTCTGCCTTTGTCCCTCAATGATGTTAAACTGAACCTGTTACCTCATTACCACACCCACAAGTTTTGCATTTCAATGGCTATTAAACAACCTGCTTATAAGGTGTGTTCCGAGGCACTAGTTTATTCCATGCATCTGAGGCAGTAGACCAAGGGCCGGTTTACACAGCAGATTTATTGCGGCAACTTGTGGTTTAATTATTTTCCGCAGCTGTGCCAGTCAGGTTTTTTTTTCTAATTATGTCGCTTTGAAGTTCAGACTTGAATAAGTGTGGGGTGTGTGGCTCTGTGTGTCTCTGTAAATCTGCCTGTAAATGAACTCACTCCATAAAGCAGAGGGAGAGTAATCTCTCTGCTAAAAGACCTTGTGCCATGTCGTGGATCACAAGTTTTTCCAGCTGCTCTCTCTCTCTCTCTCTGTCTCTCTATCTCCCCCTCCCTCCCTCCCCCAAGCATAGAGAGAGAGAGAGAGAGAGAGAGAGAGAGAGGGAGGGAGGGAGGGAAAATAGCAGTTCAGCTTGCTACAGCCCTTTGTGAAATGGTTTCTCTCCCTCCCCCGTGCACAGGATAAAAGTGACGAACAAGCTTTTACATACTTTCAAAACAGCAGAGAGGATGAGAAGGAATGCTCCCTGAATGGAAGTTGTTGGGAATCCTTTTTTTTTTTCCCCAAACTGGCTTGCAAAATAGCAGACAGGATTTTTGCAAGTTTCTTCTCTAATGGCTACTGTCTTTGCCTCCTCCCTGCCGCTCTTTTAAGCCCACTCCTGCATCATCAACCAATCACAATGCAGCTGTGCTTTAACCCTTAGCGGAATGCTAGTTTACACTGCCAATAAAGCACTACATTGCAAATATTCCTGCAAAAATAGCGACATCCCCTGTCACGCTATATTTGGGTGTTTTACCTTCCCCCCTCTGAATGAGGCGATGCTGTGCTGCAATCCGTGGGAACTATGAGCTATCTTAGCAGTATATTTACGGAATATTTGCCTGTGTAAACGACCCCCAGGTTTATGAAAGCTCATACTACAACTTGCTGAAAATGTCAAGCCCCAGCTGTGCCACTGACCATATATCAGCCTGTTCACTTGAATAGTCACAACACATAAGCATGATGGGCGTTGCACCCAATTGTGCCCCATTAGGGTGCCATGTTGTGTGAAGTGGAATCTTTACATGGGACTCCATATTCAGCAGTACAATTTTGTATTCATTCCTCCAATACATGGTAGTATGAAAGTGTTATCGCACCCCATCTAGAGACACTGATTAACGCAAATACTTTAGCTGTATCCAGACATTCTAAATCCAAGTAGATAAAAAAAAAAGTAACACTAGGCAAATAGCATGCCAATCAGTCCTCCATCTTCACATTTCAAACCACACAGAGAACTTTCATGGAGAAGTGAGGACTTTGTTCTTCTTAAAGGTGCTCTTTTTGTGTTGAGGACAAAAGATGTTACAATGCAGGCTGGTTGCATGTTTCTTTCCCCTATGTGTTTAACCTATTTGGATTTGGAGAAGAGGGATTTTCTTTATGTGAGCAAACCAAGCAAAAGCATTGACCAAACCTCTTGGTAATTGCAAGTTAAGGATATGAGAGGTGTTCTTTCAACATCTCTCTCTACTTCATAGATATAGCATATTTATATGTGATATAGATTATCAAACATACATTATTGCTTTATCAAAGTTTCTTTCTATTGTTTCAGTAAATGTAGTGTAATGTCATCAAGTGGTAACTATGGCCTAAATCAAATTGCATGTCCAAACTCAAATTGGCCCACTGAATTAAAGCAATTTACGTAAGTATTGACTTAAGATTCCACAGTTGATTTAATGGATCCAGTCTATTTGTGCACAGCCATAGGATTTAGGTCCCTAAATAATGTACAATATCTCTGAGTACATGGTGGCTCCCATCACCAGTAGCTGGTGATTTAACTGAGCTAAGCCAAAGGCAGAAAGTTCAGCACCTTTGTTTCCTTTAAAGTTTATACAAAACCACACCATTGACATTTATATATTTATGTATTATATCATTCCTTCCTCCCAACTAGGGATGGGAAGAATAATCAAATATATTATAAAAATAGATGAAAATGTGTTTCTGAAATGTTTAGAAATTCATTTAAGGAGAATTCTGGACTAACATGAATCTTTGGAGTACATGACTTATTTTATGCAAAATTCCTATAGTTGTTTTGGGTGTGGGAGGGAATATTTTTCTGCAGAAAATTCTATTTCCTGCATTGAAAATTCAAAAATTATTTTTTCTGCATGAAAATATCACCTGCAAATTTTGCACAGAATAAGTCTTGAACAGCAAATAGCCTTTGAAAACTGCAAAGCTTTTGAAGACTTTCTTACTGTGTGAAGAAAATGGCTAAAATTACTTCCTTCAAGAAGAAAATGAGCAAAGAATTACATCCATACAGGATTCCCACATGGGAGTCAAAGCAATGGACAACACAGAGTAACAAAAAGTACATTTAAAAAACAATGATTACAACAACTAAAACAAAAATTATTTAAACAAGTATAAAACCATTTAAAACATAATAAGCTAAAAGAAACCAGAGACATGGCAGTCACCAGCCATTGCTGACTGCATTCTGCCTTTAAATTGTATAGATTTTGTAATTTCTTTTCTATAAGCCCTTTTCACTTTTCCTATTGCCTTGCCCAGATTGGCAGGATTTGTAATGTACTTTGAACACTGATAAAGTCATGCATACCATTCCTTGTAAACGTAATTCCCACATCCATCTTTATCTCCTTATTTATTAAATGAAGGAAAACATCTCTACACTATACTGATTCTATTGATAAAAGCTGCTAATTAACAATAAATACAGTAGGGAAGAAATTAAGAAATGTCATGCCAAATTAAAATGTACACTGGAAAGTTAAACCAAATAAAATATAATTACCACAGGTGGATAGGCAAAGTGATGAGTGTGATAATTTGGAAGCAGCCAAGCAGCAGGAAAGATGTTTAAACAATTAAGGGTTTAATAATATTTTAGAAAGACAGAAGTCTTGCTGGCTAAATAGCACAAGTGGCAGTAATATGTTTAACACACAATCAGTGCCATGTTATGTTTAATGTTTGTTTTGATGATGTACTCTGCAATAAGTGTATTAATGAAGCTCTTTCTGTAATTGTTCCATTACCTGCTCTTACCTATATGATAAACAAGATAATTAGAAACATTCATATATATTCATATTATGGATCCGCTTGGGTCTTGGCTAGCTGAAAAAGTGTATGTTCCTATATAAGCCCACCCTTCAGGAGAGGCACGTTTGATGAAGACATGAAAGAAGGCCTACTTGATGGCCTCTCTCAGACTGTGGAAATCGCTTCCACAGGAGGGAACGCCCTCTTGATTGAAAAAGACATGCAGGATCTGATCCACTATTTCCCAATGGGAATGGATTAAACCAGGGGGCAGGTTTAAATGTGGTAAATGGCACTACCCCATCTTCCCCCATCTTAGCCACATATCTGCTCCAGGGGTGGTGAGGACTGCATGGGGGAAGAGCAGAGCAAAAGCCCTGCATTGTCAGGACTGCAGGGCTCTAAGATAGGTGCAAGATGGGGTAAATTGCCCATGTAGATAAGCCCATAGAGTGTATCACAGTAGTATAATTGGGAAGTTATCAGTACATGGACTAAGGAGATTTTCACACGCCGAAAATATTGCCTCCAGAAACCGGGACAGAAATATTTCTGTCCCGGAAGCAGCGCCGCGGTTCGCACGCTCACCTCCCTCTTCCGTTGTTCCGTCGTCCTCGCTTTGGGTTTTTCCCTCCCTCTTCTGGAATATTTTACTAACGGGAGTTTGCCGTTAATAAAATATTCCGGAAGAGAGAGGAAAAAACCCAAAGCGAGGACGACGGAACAACGGAAGAGGGAGGTGAGCGTGCGAACCGCGGCGCTGCTTCCGGGACAGAAATATTTCTGTCCCGGTTTCTGGAGGCAATATTTTCGGTGTGTGAAAATCTCCAAAGGTGGCTAAAATATCCCTACCCAGGAAATATATTCAATAGCAGATCGGTCAAAGCTGATCCCAAGCACTATGACCCACAAATCTACCTGGGCCTCCAGTGACAAAGGTGGATTTAGGAACATAGCTAAGCCATGTACCTGCTCTATCAAGGAAGTAAAAACCTATCCAGGGTAGGTTGTTCTTGTAATTTCTGGACCTGAGAACCATAAACCAACAGAACCTCTCTCTTGTTGGGCTTCAGCTTCAGTTCAATGTCTCTCATGCAACCCAGGAGATTATTAGACAACCTTTTTATCCCACCACAGGGACAACAGGAGATCGCCAAAGGGCTTCCTGTTCACACGATATTCCTGTGGTGTCAAGCACAATATTCAATCAATATTATCAATATTAATCAGCATAGGAGACAAGATGGAAACCTTTGGTACCTCACATTGTAATGGTCAAAGCGCTGAACAGGAACCCCCCAATGCCATCTCTGAAAATGACCATGCAGATAGGAACAGAACCACTCTAACACAGTGCCCCCTACTACTGTCCAACAGAGCTGGTCCAGAAGATATCATGATCTATGCTGCCAAACCCTCTGAAAGTTCCAGGAAGATCAACAGAGTAGTATTCTGCCTATCTTTCAACTGGAGTATGTAATCAGTCACAGCAACCAAGGTTGTCTCCATATGGTACTCTGGACTGATATTAGTTAATTTGTTTCATCCAAAACCATCTATAGTTGTCCAGCCACTACATACTCAGAAACCTTTCCCCAAAAGAGTATATTAGTAGTAGGTTGTTAGTTATCCCATGCCTCTGGGTCTAGGGTGGTCCTGTTCAGGATAGGGTGTATAAGGTGGCAGACAACTTCCCCTGACACAGGGCTTGTCTACACAAGCCTAATAAAATGTTTTGGGGCCATCTGTCCAGACGACATTGGGCCAAAACTCCGAATCTGGACTGAACTGTCCTCATGATATTTGGACAGTTCATCCCGCAAAATGGTTTAACCCCCCCCCTTTAAAATGCTTTTTTAAGACCTCCCAATTTACTCTAGCACTTACAGGAAAATACAGAGCACTCTACACTGAGAATGGGCAGCTGTCCTCACATGTGTCCTACTATATCAGTCCATGCTGCTGCTGCTGCTGCTGCTGCCATGCATTGAGTCCTCTGAGGTCACAACAAGGCCCCCAACATGTGATCAATGCTGGGTGCCTTGTTTCTGGCCTCAGGGAACTCAGTGCATGCCAGCAGTGATGCTGGATGATACAGAAGGATGCATGTGAGGACAGCTTCCCTTTCTTGGCATGGAGTGCTCCAGTAATGGGGGGAATCCAGGTCAAGTCCAGGGCTACCCCCAGATTACCTTGGCTGACGTAGATGAGCCCACAGTGAAGCATTTACTACTCATCTGCTAAACCTTAACAGTGAAGATGGCTAACAGTGAAGGTTACATATGGTGGGATAAACATTTTTACACCTTATTTTATCTTAAAATTATCTATATGAAGCTGGTTACTAGATGATGAAATCTAGGTATCTGCCTTTTCCACACATGTCTGACTTTCTCACACTTCTGCATTGCTACTAATCTTTCCTCTTATATCAGATTTTATACCTATGGTAATCTGTTTATGATGAAAGTGCTTTGTAGCCACATTTCAATTTTTTTTTTAAATTCAGGAATTATGTTGCAAAGAAAAGCAATGATTTACCTTTTTAAGATAAAGCTTTCCAGAATGTTTTCAATCTCTCTAAAAGATAAAAGTACATATTGCCAGAGATGGGGAAGGAAGGGTTGAGAAACCATAGTTCATGTGCTTTGCGGAGCCAGACCAGACGGCCCCACAGCCCCCCTTGAATAAACACAGACACTCAGATTTGATTGACCATGTATTGTTTGCAAATATAAACTTCAGATAACATAGTTAGGTACAGGTTAGTAATATACACACATTGAGGTAGATAAAAGATACATGTTGGAGGTAGATAAATTGATATATATATATTTTGGCAATAATTGGCCGCAATTTGCCAGCTAATGGTTGGCGGCAATGTATGGGTCATGACCACCCCGCTGCCCACACATGTGGGTGGCGCGGGGACCGGTCCATCCCGGTTCCCCTGCATGAAGGAGAGAAGCACTGGCCGAGCCGTCCGCTCGATGCTCTCTCCTTCCCTATAAACAAACATGTTAGCAGCTAGCAGGGGTCTCCCTTTAACTTGAACTTGGCTTTGAACTTGAACTTGCACTTGCACTTGATGGAGACCCCTGAATATCCAGCTTCTCACGACCCAAACATCCGCCCGCAAATTGCGACAAAGATGAACTGAGGGAGGGTGGGCGGGTTCTGCTTTCTGGTGCGGCGGAGAGCGCTGCTGCTGCCTCCGCCACTGCCTCGGAACCGGGAGGGGCGCGCAGGCGCGCTGCCCTTTATCCCGGATCCATGGACCAATCAGAGGCGAGTGAACTCGCCCCTGATTGGCCTAGCCTCCCTTTCTCCCTCCCACTGCAAGGGGCGTTGGGAAGAAGAAAGGGGAAGATGGCGGCCCGCATGACGGGCCATGCGGCCGGCCCTTCCCCCCCTCCCCCCTTCCTCCACACCCGCCTCCACCCAGGACAGTGCCTGGCGAGTGGGAAAAAGGGGGGGCATAGCTGGGAGGCTGCTTCTTGGGGCCGCCGGCCGGGCCGCAAACAGGCCCGCCGGCCAGCGGCGAGCCCCCTTCTTACCTTAAGGGGCTCATATATTATTTTTAGGTTTCTCAACATTTACAACTGGTGGCTCCAGAAACTGGGAAGTTGTCTCAATTTCAAGAGGCCTAACATATCAGGAACTTGCTGAATTTGATTCTTCTGATAGATTACCTGAGCCAAAACAAATATGCAATTAAAATGGCTTTTTGCCCTGCCAACTGTGGAGATCATACCTTTTGGCCAGTTGACATCCTGACAGATAAGACATACTACTGGCCTCAGTTTAAAAAAAAATCACCCTACTGCAAGGCTTATTAGCCACTACAAGAAAAGTGCTTCAACATTGCTTTATTTCTATTTCTATTTAATTGATTAAGTTTTAATACTAAATAGAATTCTACCAAGTTTAATTAAAAATTAGATGTTACAGCATTCCTGGAATGTTTGCCGCTCCATGATGACAGCAGAACATTTATTGAAACTGAAAATCTGCTGTCATCTTAATTTCCTTATTTAAGGATATAACAGAATTCATCATCATCAATAGCTTATTCAACCACTATGGCACCACGTAAGATTAGTATTCATACAACATCCTTATTGCTAATCATATAGCGGAAACGTCATCTGCTGTATTTAAAAAGAAGAATTATCTATAAAGTTAATTAAAATATCTGACTCGCATATATCATGAAGCCACACTTTGTAGCTTCCTGTGTGTGTTGATAAAATTATGAACTCTTAGCTCCAATAGTACATTATTGAATGTTTAGTACATAAACTATATACTTTGACAGTTTTAGTTCAATCTTGTATTTTTCGTTTTCTTTCCCCCCAGAGCAATCTCTATTCACCAATAAAACATCATAATCTCACACTTGTCTTTGTTCACTCGTGTATCATAAAGAGAGGTCCTAGTGTGAGAATGATGATGGAAATGTACTACAGGAAAAATATACTAAGGAGCTTGTATTAATTCTGAATCTACTTTCTTGCTAAGCTAAAAGAGTGC
The DNA here is from genome assembly GCA_030847615.1 of Gambelia wislizenii. Classification (NCBI taxonomy): domain Eukaryota; kingdom Metazoa; phylum Chordata; class Lepidosauria; order Squamata; family Crotaphytidae; genus Gambelia; species Gambelia wislizenii. The sequence goes on along the minus strand of JAUMIR010000005.1, from coordinate 83,707,102 downwards.
AGTATCAAAATTCCTGCTGTCTCCACATTTTGGGAGACCTTTGGCAAGAGGCCCAAAGTGGTCTCTCATGAAATGGAGAAGGGCTGCTTCTCACACAGTCTCTGCATACTCCACATTTCCTAATTAGAGAAACATCTGGTAGTAATGGTAGCAACAGAATTTCTCTCTCTCTCTCTTAAAGAAAAGGCCATCCCAAGGAGGCAAAAGATGAAAAGCCATTCCCCTCCTACACATACACACTGCATGTCTGACTGAAAATTGAATCTTACTTCAGCATTGGTTGCTGCCAACACACATGAGGGCAGCAGCCTAGCTTAAGGAGAGCAGTTAGGCCTGCACTAGACATGAAGAGCTGTCCTCCAATAAAACAAAATAAGTGGAGGAGTGATTCTCACGCTACCCCTCCTCTCTCTCTCTCTCTCTGCATACACACCAGCACAGCGTGGAGAGGAAAAGCTTCCGTGTGTTTACAACCAGTTCAGGAGTGCTCTTGCTGAGAACTCCTACCCTGATCCCTCTGAGACACACTCTCAGTATCCTCTAGCCTGGAAATCCCAGAACTATGTCGCTCTTTTGATAAGCTGCCACCACCCAGACACAGTCTTTTATCAGCCTGCCGGGAGACTGAATGAAGTTCTATGGTTAACCAGTGGAACTGCTCGCTCAGTTAAAATATTACCAACTTCCCTTCTCTATCCCCAGAGAAGAGCCAAGATAGCTAGGACTGAAATGAGGCATGTGTAAGGCGTGGCTTAGTAGAAAAAAATAGAAGGCTTATTTTTATTCAAGCAAGTTTAAGTCAAGTTAAAGGTAAAGCACTTCATGAATAAATTGTTCCTTTCTTCAGGTTCAGCTTAAAGTTACAGAGATACAAAGCATTCATACAGTGATAAAAGCACATAAAATTATGCATGCAGTGGAAATAGCATAACCTGGTTCATAACACTATGGCCAGCAACTAAAGCTGAATGGGAAGAGATTTGTGGCAAATAAAAGGAAACACTTTTCTTCTGTATGATTTTTTAAACATCTTTTTTGCCTGATGAAGATGCCAGTGACCTCTGAAAACTAGAGTAATATATTGTTCACCTTTTGATTGGACTAATAAAGAGTCTCACTACAATGTGTATTTTGATTTTGTTCTGTTTTGCTCCCTGGTCCACATAGCTACCCATGCTAACAATGCTAACATGCTTTGGAAACTGCTTAATGCAGTGTAGATGTGTAAATTGCTATTGCTTAAAAACAATTTGTAAGCTGCTCTAGTAGCCTTGTGGCTGAAGAGTGGGGTATAAATAAATAAATAAATAAATAAAAATATGTGGTAGATTTTCACACAGTGCACAGTTAAGGTGTGAAATTTACTACAATAAGTAGCGATTGTTGCCAACTTGAACAACTTTAAAAGGGAATTAAGAATACATGGAGAATGGGTATATCAATGGCTAGTCATGGTGGAGAGAGAGAGAAAGAGAGAACATTGTAGTGTATTGACTAGTATGATGGAAGACCAATGTTCAAATCCTCACTCAGAAATGGAAACCTACTTTCAAATTACGTTAAGTTTATTTTAGCTTTAGTCTACATATATATATATTGTTATATGTACATGTATCTTTATATATGTACTGCCTTCCCCCCCCTTCTTTGTTTTTTTTTTCTTATTCTTTTCTCCACTTTGGTGGTGAATTATACTGTCTGTATCAAAATTAAAAAAGAAAAATGTTGATAGAAAAGGGAAATGGAAACCTATTGGGTAACCTTCAGCAAGTCATACTATCTCTGCCTCAGAAGACTACTGTCTTCTGAACAAATCTTGCCAAGAAAATCCCATGATGATCTTAGGGTCACCATAAGTTGGAAATGACTTGAAGGTAGACAACTACAACAACACATACATGCACACTTCCCAGCATTAGAGGCAGTATGCCTCTGTATATCAGTTCCTGGGGAGCACAGGCAGGAAGGTGCTGATATCCTCATGTCTTCCTTTTGGGCTTCCATAAGTACCTGGTTGTCACTCCATGAATGGAATGTTAGACTAAACAGGCCTTTGATCTGTTCCAGAATGGGTCTTTTTACATTCTAAAGCATTTATTTATTAGTATCCACCACACCAGCATTCTATAAATATATTCAGAAGCTTGAATTGAGTTCTGCCCTGTTCAATTTCATCTACAGGTGATCCAGAGCTTTTATCTCAGTTATAAGTGTTATATGGACAACCCAACTTTCTCTCTCATTTTAATTTAGATACAGATTAGGTAAGGGCTATTCTGAATTTGTGTGTTTTTTTTTTTGTTTTTTTTACAGAAATTAACTGGGTGACTGCGTGGACTGAGTCCAACAAACTGATTCAACCAAGAAAAGACAGGTGTACTCTTGGTTAGTAGTTTCTCTGAGTGAATAGTGTCCAAACCACTTTTGATTACTAACACATGAAATAACAAGGCCAGAGACAAAGCTTGGGTTAAAATAGGGGTCACTTTATTTATTCTATCACCTATTTAATCTTTATTCCTTGGACCCAATGTGAGAAAATATGGAGCTGTTGAGCTCACACAGATCTACTTCCCAGCTTCCCTAGGCAAAACACCTGAGGCCCAGGTGTGTTCCCATCAATTGGGCTACCCCCCCGAGCACCATCTGCTGGAAGGCAAAATCCCCAGGATGAGACACCTCAAGTTGCATTCCTTCTGGTGAGGGCTGAACCTTTGGGCTAACCTCAAGGATAGTCTACTCCTCACCCCCAGGTTATATGATCTGCAAGGGTAGTTTGATAGAGCCATTCTTCACACAAAAGGAGTGCCATAGGTGTACACCGAACTAATCCCCTTTCCCCCACAACCTTCCAGGTGACTACATATTTATGACACCACCCAAAGACCAATTCTCCAATTCCCCTGCAACAGTGTGGGGTAGGGGAAAAAAACATGGAAAAGGGGGGAAGCTCCTACTCGGCCCATAAGCAAAGAGTAAACTCACATTGTGAGAGAGGCGGAAGGGTGGGTCGAATTGAACCAAAAGAGGAGGAGGAGGTGAGGGGCAGCCCTTGCTTAGATAGCCTCTGCTCCACCCTGAATCTCCTATGTCATGGCAAGAGATGCTGTGACCCAATTACTGGCCTCTAATCATATGAGGCCATCAAAGTACCTCCCCTCACATAATGCTAAACTGTGATGTGTGTGTGTGTGGGGGGGTGTTCATTCTGATATGCAGTTACACTTCTAAAGGATCAAGTTTGTTTTCTGGTGGAGCTTTTTGATCCAACACTTGTCAGTCAGGGGCTCAAGCAACATATGGGTGTGGAAGAGTTCTTTATTAACTTTATATGGCAGCTACAATGAAACACAGATGACAATCAGATTACAATAGCTTGACTGTCATTTCTCTTCTCCTGTTAAGCTCTTATTTAGACTACTGCAATGCCTTGTACAGGAAGTAGCTTTTAAAAAAAAGTTTGTTAAACTGTACCTGGTGCAGAACTGGGCTATTAGATTATTAAGTAAGGCTGAGCATTTTGACTATTTTATGTTACCTGTTTCATCAGCTGCACTAGCTCTTTGTGCATTCCCAGGCAAAATTTCAAGTGTTGGTTTTAGTCTTTAAAACCCCAGCCAGCTTGGGATCACATTATCTGTAAGTTAGCCTTTTCCCGTTTGTCTGCTGTTGAATTTGTGTGCCTTCAAATCATTTCTGATTTATGGCAACTCTAAGGTGAATCTATCACAGGGTTTTCTTCACAAGATTTGTTCAGAGCTGGGTGGGTTGACATTGCCTTCCTCTGAGGCTGAGAGTGTGATTTGCCTAAGATCACCCATAGCTCAGCAGAGATTCAAAGCCTGTTCACCAGTGTTATAGTCCAATGCTCAAACCACTACACCAATAGCATGCTCGCTCTCTCAAACCTTAAACTCTTTTTGATAAACTCTGGTCTCTGATGGAAATCCACTGATAGAGAGGTTAAGAACATATCCAGACTAATTTAAAAGACCATAAAGTCCCAGGTTTTGTTCCTGTTCTTTCCGATTTTTTGTTCCTCTTCTTTCTGCATTTATTTTGGAGATCCACACAGGTTTTGTTTGTGTCAGCTTCTGGTATGATCAGAGACTTTTTATACCAGCTCTCCAGGTTTGTTTATTTTAACCCAGTGTACCTAACATCCTGCTTCGCAACAGCTGCAGAGCTGTTTGGGCTGGAAGTCAACCTGAAGAAAATGGAAGTTCTCTACCAGTCTGCATCACAGGATGAACACCACCATTCCCACATTGCCGTAGGCAAATCTGTGCTTAAGTCTGTTCAGCAGTTCACCTACCTGGGAAGCATCATCTCATCAGATGCCAAGATTGACAAAGAGATTGATCACAGATTAGCAAAGGCACATAGCACATTTGGAAGACTTTACAAAAGAGTCTGGAGTAACAAACACCTGAGGCAAAGCACAAAAATCAGTGTGTATAGAGCCATTGTACTGTCTATTCTCCTTTACGGGTCTGAAACATGGGTCACCTATCACCAACACTTACGACTCCTTTCATCAGCACTGTATACACACAATCCTAACTATACACTGGACTGACTATGTGATGAATTTTGCTGTCCTTGAGCAAGCAGGATCACCAGCATTGAGGCCATGATATTGAGAACATTGCTGCGCTGGGCAGGGCACATTTCTAGGATGGAGGACCATCGTTTCCCAAAAATAGTACTCTACAGTGGACTTGCCATGGGTCAGCATAAGAAGGGCGCTCCAAAAAAGCGATACAAGAACTCCCTGAAACAACATCTCAGGCTCGCCCAAATTGATCACCAACAATGGTCCGGCATGGCCTCACATCGGGAGACTTGGAGATGCACTATCCACAATGCTGCAGCCTTATTTGAGAACTCACGCCAAACAAGTCTTGAAGAGAAACGACAACGCAGAAAGAATCACAACCTGGAATCATCACCCAAGGAGACCTTCTGCTGTGCTTTCTGCAACCAGACATGTTTATCTCAGATTTTCCCTTTCAGTCATTAGCGCACTTGCAGAAAGCGTGGGATGAGTCCTTCCGGAATCTTCGTTTGGGAAGAAAAGCCAGAGGGAGAAAATAAAAAAGAACAGGAACAAAATATAGGACTTTTTAATCAGTCTGGATGTACCCTGTTAGTGAATGAATGAACAGACAAGTAAAAATGATTTAAGAACACTATCTCTATCTTATTCTAACCTTTCCTATTCCGTCTCCCTTTCCTTTTGATCACAAAATGAAATTATGTATTATAATCTGAAATAGAAGACAGGAAATTCTAAATAAGAATTGAGTATTTTTAAAAAAAAACTGGAGAGGAAAAATAGACCAAATTGTTGAGAGAGAGAGAAAGGCTCAAAGTATTATTTCTGTTGACAAATATGTCCTTCTTCAGATGTTTGTTTGCAGATATGGCTAGAGCAGGTGGTGTTAATGGGAGACAATGGTTCATTGGCAGAATAACAGATTTTCCAAAGCATAAACTGCTAAATTCTACAGCACTCATCTCATTAACCAGTAGGAGAGCAAGAGACAAGATGGAAATTTAGTAGTAGTTGGCATCAACACAACTGCCATGCACTCTGTTTGGCTGAACATAATTCCAGTTTTGCCCAAATGCAATTAAAATTCAGAGCCTTTGATGTAGTAACAACCACAGCAAAGATGACATTCACACGATCTATGGTATACATGAGATGCCCATGTTACCTTAATCAAAAGTCTTAATTGAAACAATATAGTTCAACAACTGCCAGCAAACCTCCCAGGAAATCTGTTGTTTGTTTTGGGGAGAAAATGTTCTATTACCAAGTGTTAGAAGATTAAGTGAAATGACTCCATAATTTATGCTGGAGTTTAATTCCTTAAGCCACTATTTTCTACTTTCAAAGTAGATGCATGTCTAATAAATTATATGTTGCCTACAATAAAAATTGGCATTTCCATTTTAAGCAAAATATTTGTAACTGAAGGCCATATGTTTGAAGTTTCAGTGTAGTACAGTCAAACACACTTAGATAAAAACTTCATTCTACATTCTCGTTTGTTTCATTAAGCACTATGAATACCCATCAATACTGTGGGTCCTTTCACTGTGGGGATTTGCAGTTTAGGGAGGAGTAATGAGAATTTTCAGCCAGAGAGCTCTAGTGTCTTACCATACTACAAACCCCAGGATTCCATGGCAATTACAGAGGAATAATAGTGCTATAATTGTATAATGTGAAAGGGCCCACTGTCTGAAGTAGCTAACCCCACTGTTGAGTACTGACAAGGCTGTAGATAAATTGAGACCACTGTGGGGAAAAGAGGGAACAATCAGCATGCTCAAGTGTACTCTAAGGTTTGCAGAAGTATAATTTTTCAAACAATGTGCAAAAGCTAGGCAAAAGCAGCCATTGCAGCCTAGGTATTCCATAGAATGTTGAGTGGCACTTGGAAATTAAAGGCAGAAAAATGGGGAATAGCATGGAGTATCCTGGGAAAAGGCATATTTGGCTGGCTCACTGGCACCTGAACAGGAACATTCGTGTTAGGAGATAATAATACAATATCCAACATTTTGCGGCAGGTCACACTTGCAACTTTTTTTTTTTAAAAAAACCCAAAGTGTCTTGTGGGATCGGCAAGTATATAATCTATTTACTGTTATATAAGCCTTTTCTGTTAAAGGCCACTTGTCAGATGTATGAAGTTTTATCTTCCATTGGCAGATAATATTTTATGTTGTACAAACAAGGGACTATAGAAGGCAAGTCCTTGACATGTCTATTGTCAAGGTCAGAGGTCAGCAGTATACAGATGGCCCTCTGTATCCATGGATTTGGCATCCACGGAGTCCACCATCCATGGCTTGAAAATATTCCAAAAAATAAAATAAATTCCAAGAAGCAAACCTTGATTTTGCCATTTTATATAAGGGACACCATTTTACTGTATCATTGTATATAATGGGACTTGAGCACCCATGGATTTTGGTACCCATGGAGGGTTCTAGAACCAAACCCCAGCAGATACCAACTTCCCACTGTACAAGGAAAAGAAATGAATGACACCTACTTGGTAAATTATTGACATCATCAATAGCTTTCATAATGTTATGTTATACTAATATAATAATGGTATTAGGAAAATGTCAGCTATTAATTCTGAATCTGAGTTCTTTATTTTCACAGTGGAGCTTCTATCCAAAGGCAATGGCCATGCTTGATGATTAACTGAAATCATCCTCACCAAGTTTGCCCAGGTCTCTCACTAGATTTTGGAAGTTTATTTAATTTATTATATTTTTTTGCTACTTTCTGCATTTAATTTTATTCTGACCTCCATGTTTACATGCTCCTTCCATCTTGTGTACTATATACACATCATGCAGAACCTTTGTGCTACTTGGGAACTGGAAGCTCTCTCATGAGATAACATCAGAAGGCTTTCTTTGCCTTATTCTAGCCACTGCTATGCAATTTTTACTCCATCTTCTGTTTCCTGATGCTTATGTAGGTACAGTTCTATGGAGTAATATAATAGTATCTTGTCCTTAGTCTTAAAAGTGTCACAGGTTCCTTTGTTCATATATTTATATACTTGATCAAGATCAAGATGTATTGCTCTTGTTTTCTAATGTTCTGTAATTGACTGGAGCCATCATTGGAAGAATGTGTTAATTCATAAATGATGCAGGCATGTATAAGGTTCCATTTTAACAGTATGGGGAAGAATGACGCTGGGAAAATGAAGTTTATATCTCCAGGATATCAGAGAACTGTGAACCTAAACTCAAAAGGGTTTCAGAGCAGACATTCTGTATTATTCCTTTGATTTTATTTTTCTGGGAAATTTAAGACTTGATATAGCCTAGTAAAGTGCAAAGTTAAAAGATACTGTCCAAATAAAATGAAAAGTGGGGGTGATGATATGTGTGTGTGTGGGGGGAGTTTGAAGGTATTCCACACCCTTGAGTGGTGTAGTGTTCCATATTGGACTAGGACTCTCTGAGACTAGGATTGGAATCCCTGCTTAGTCACAGAAACCCAATGGCTAAACTTGGGGAAGTCACACACTCTCATCCTCAGAGGAAGACAACTTTTCTGAATAAATCTTTCCAAGAAAACCTATGACAGGGTTGCCATAAGTCAAAATTTACTTGAAGGAACATAAGTTTATTTCAGCATGAGCTTTCATAGATATGTTTCATGCATATTAAGTGGATATCAATCCACTTCTTCAGATGCACTTCAGTGAATCTGAAGAACTGCATTGTTATCCATGAAAAAATATGCAGTTGTCCCTTCACATGCATGGGGGTTAGGTTCCACAGACCCCCGCAAATGTGAAAATTCCACGAATAAAGACTGCCCTCCCCCTCCCTCCTGAAACGACCACAGGACCTCTGGAGGACCTCTGGAGGCCCCGTAGTCACTTACCCACGCGTCCCCATTCCCTCCCCAGGTGACCAGGGGCCCTCCGGAGGCCCTCCGGAGGCACCATAGTTGCTTCCCCATGCCTCATCACTCCCTCCTGAAAGTGGTGACGGGGCCTCAGAGGCCCCATCGCCACTTTCCTCGGCCTCCCCTAATGGCAACCGCGAATATCTGGAACCGCGAGTGTGGAGGCCGCGAATGTTGAGGGAGGACTGTACTGAAATAAACCAGTTAGTCTCAGTGGTGATATTGGATCCCCTCATTTCCATTTTATGCTGAATCAACTTAACATGGCTATCCCTTCAAAAACTTTCTATTATATATTCCAGTGTATAAGACGACTGGTGGGTATAAGATGACCCCCCCAATTTTTAAGTTAAAATATAGAGTTTGGGATATACTTACTGTATAAGACTACCCACCACCACCCGCCCTCCCCGAAGCCCCATTTCGGACTTGGTGAACCATAGGTGAGGCAAACCCGGGGTATAAGACAACATCTGACTTTGGGGATATTTTCCAGGATTCAAAAGTCATTTTATATGCCGGAATATACGGTATATAAAGTTTCTAAAGAGAATTAAACTCTGTAGAGTTGAAAAAAATATATAAATGTTACTTTCTGATTTTTATTTCCAAATTGTATCTCCTGGTTTTCTTTCTGAACATGAACCCAATGCATGTCTCTGAACTCACTCTGATGAGTCTTAAGTCTTCTGTATATTGACAACGTGTGGGTCACAGTTAGCAAAATTGTTTAAAAAGATGATTCTTCTGAAAACATCCATTATATGATTTATGTGTCTAATTGGAATTATACATATAAGTTGTTCCTTATCTTGACACTTTCTACACCTGAGGTGCAACTTCCATAATCAGGTATGACATGAAGTCTCCTATGGAAGTAGATGATATGAAAACTGATGAATCCGACATTGCATCTATAATTGATTATGAATAAAATAGAATATTCTAAGAACCACTTTTACAAACATGCATTTGCTTCTAAACTGATATTTTTCTTGCTCTACATTGCTGCATGGATTCCAAAACGAGACTGAATACCCCACCCACGTATTCCCAAATACAATCAAGTTAGAAAAAATATAAAAGACAGACTTCATCATATTTCTTTTTATCATTGCGTACCACAAACTACAGAATTTTTTTGGGCATAAAGCTGAAGAGGACTGACCATATTATCCAAATCTATTCCTTTTTCTACACAAACTGTTTGATTTTTTACTGATCATTTGCAGTCTCATTTTTAAAGTCTTCAAATATGTTTCACAGCTGCATTTTATTATGATTTTTTTTAAAAAAATGATCTGACCCATTAGCCTTTGAGTGCACATGGACACTTAACACATGCTAAAATGAAAAGGAAGGTGGGTGTGTGGCTGTCTGTTCAGTTAACTGAAGATACATATAGCCTAGGAAATAAATATATTTTGTTCTTTTATTCACTTGCACATTTTGACAGCTTGAAAATAGTTACCAGTACTGAAGGGTTTCATTAGGAATTGCCTGCAGGCTATGACTGATCGACATAAATAGCAGGAGCCATATAATTCCAGCCTTATCAGTCTGTTGTGGACAAATGCACTCTCACCTATACTATGAGATACTTTTTATCTCACAAGTTTTTTATAGCAATATCCAAGTTTCATATTGCTCTGAAAGAAAAATTCTCTTTCAAATAACCATGCAGCCATGTTGTCAACAGTAAGATTACATATGTATGCCTAAATATCCTAAAGACACCAGATTGTCTAACACCTGAAGAATCTGTATCTATTCAGGGCCCTGTTCTGAACAGATACACAGTTTTAGTAATAGGTATACAGTACATGTATCCATGTTGTGCTTCATTCTGTTTTCTCCACTCCTTTAGAGCTGAACAATTTTTAGTGTTGAACGGTGGACTTAAGAGTCAGATTTGTTGGTTCACTGGAATAGACACATGGAATCTGTGCAGCTGGGATAACTATATTACTGAAGTTACCATTCAACAAGCTACCCACTATATTCTCTCCTATCTCCCTTATAAGCAGTTACATTCACACCCATAAACTGCTATGAATAAGTAATTTCCTAGTCCTTTTACCTCCGCAGCATCATGGATCATCCTTTTACCAGCCTCTCATGTACTGCCACATTTCCGGATAATCCACAGAACCATATCCCAAGCATAAGCCATTAAACCTGCTCTAATCATACCTACCCCCCACCATTTTTAAATAGCTTAATCACTCTTAACATAAAGCCATATCTGTAGCCCTGTCATTCATAATGCTTAGTGACAGGAGAGCTGTAGTGTACAAATATATAAGATGTAGATATTAAAATACTTCATGAAGTGTATAATATCGGAAAGCTGGTAAACACATAGGTGCATTATATCCTTACATTTGTGCGCTTAGACTACATTTCTGTACTGGACTCTTGTACTTCATGAACAAAGTGCACAGTGGTGAGACTAAATCCCATTTCTTTTCAGCCTTTCCAATGATGGTGAGTCCACATTCTGAGATACACCAAAGCAATCACTTTTTATAGGCTTTAAAAATATATATGTGCAAATTTATTTTTTCATCATAAATGATGTTCTATAGTTCTCAACCAATTGAAGAAATACATTATCTAAATGATTTATATGATGCATGGATTGAATTAAATATGTGTCAATTGAACTATGTTATTTCATCTTGACCTGAATAATATGAAATCTGAAGTTGAATCATAAGGCAGGCTCAGATTCATATGAATACACAACAGTTATTCAAGATCTGCTTATCTGAAAAATTATTAACACCGTTTCATTCTATTTGAAGGCCAAACTTGACATACCCTCTGCAATTTATAATTATAAACATTATAAGACCCTGGATCTGGGAAAGTATGTGAGATAGTATTCAAAGTACCGTATATTCCGGCGTATAAGACGACCCGGCGTATAAGACGACCCCCCCAATTTTTAAAGTAAAATGCAGAGTTTGTGATATATTCGCCCTATAAGACGACCCCCCTCTTCCAACGCATAGCCCCCGCATGCCCCTCCTGGGCTCACTTCCAGGAGGTAGCGCAGGAGGAGGATGCGGAGGCTGTGCGCCCAAAAGGGGCACGTTCGCCCCTTCTCCCCACCTTCCAGGAAGGTGGGAAGAAGGGGCGAATCGCGGTTTGGCCACGCAGCCTCCGCATGCCCCTCCTGCGCTCCCTTCCAGGAGGGAGCGCAGGAGGGGGATCCGCAGGCTGTGCGGCCAAACGGGGCTTTGGGGAAGGGGGGAGGCTGGGCGGAGGGTGGCAGGGGGGAAGGGGCTTCGCAGCCACCCCCCCTCTCCAAAGCGAGCCTTTGGGGAAGGGGGGTGGCTGGGTGGAGGGTGGGAGGGTGGCAGGGAGTAGGGGGCTTCTAAGCCCCCCTCCCTTTCGGGAGGGGGGTGGATGCGCGGGGGATGGGTGGGGGGAAGGGACGAGGGGGCTTCTCCGCCACCCCCCTCCCTGAAAGCGCGTTTCTGCGGCTTTCAGGGAGGGGGGTGGATGCATGGGGAGTGGGCAGCCGGAAGAGAGGAGGGGGCTTCTCCGCCACCCCCCCTCCCTGAAAGCGCGTTTCTGCGGCTTTCAGGGAGGGGGGTGGATGCATGGGGAGTGGGCAGGGGGAAGGGAGGAGGGGGCTTCTCCGCCACCCCCCCTCCCTGAAAGCAGCGGTTCCGCTGCTTTCAGGGACAGGGGTGGATGAGCGGGGGGTGGGCGGGGGGAAGGGAGGAGGGGGCTTCTCCGCCCCCCCACTCCCTGAAAGCAGCGGTTCCGCTGCTTTCAGGGACGGGGGTGGATGAGCGGGGGGGGGTGGGGGGAAGGGAGGAGGGGGATTCTCCGCCCCCCCACTCCCTGAAAGCAGCGGATCCGCTGCTTTCAGGGACGGGGTGGATGAACGGGGGGTGGGCGGGGGGAAGGGAGGAGGGGGATTCTCCGCCCCCCCACTCCCTGAAAGCAGCGGTTCCGCTGCTTTCAGGGACGGGGTGGATGAACGGGGGGTGGGCGGGGGGAAGGGAGGAGGGGGATTCTCCGCCCCCCCACTCCCTGAAAGCAGCGGATCCGCTGCTTTCAGGGACGGGGTGGATGAACGGGGGGTGGGCGGGGGGAAGGGAGGAGGGGGATTCTCCGCCCCCCCACTCCCTGAAAGCAGCGGTTCCGCTGCTTTCAGGGACGGGGTGGATGAACGGGGGGTGGGCGGGGGGAAGGGAGGAGGGGGATTCTCCGCCCCCCCACTCCCTGAAAGCAGCGGTGCCGCTGCTTTCAGGGACGGGGTGGATGAACGGGGGGTGGGCGGGGGGAAGGGAGGAGGGGGATTCTCTGCCCCCCCACTCCCTGAAAGCAGCGGTTCCGCTGCTTTCAGGGAGGGGGGTGGATGAGCAGGGGGTGGGCGGGGGAAGGGAGGAGGGGGATTCTCCGCCCCCCACTCCCTGAAAGCAGCGGATCCGCTGCTTTCAGGGACGGGGTGGATGAACGGGGGGTGGGCGGGGGGAAGGGAGGAGGGGGATTCTCCGCCCCCCCACTCCCTGAAAGCAGCGGATCCGCTGCTTTCAGGGACGGGGTGGATGAACGGGGGGTGGGCGGGGGGAAGGGAGGAGGGGGATTCTCCGCCCCCCCACTCCCTGAAAGCAGCGGATCCGCTGCTTTCAGGGACGGGGTGGATGAACGGGGGGTGGGCGGGGGGAAGGGAGGAGGGGCATTCTCCGCCCCCCCACTCCCTGAAAGCAGCGGTTCCGCTGCTTTCAGGGACGGGGTGGATGAACGGGGGGTGGGCGGGGGGAAGGGAGGAGGGGGATTCTCCGCCCCCCCACTCCCTGAAAGCAGCGGTGCCGCTGCTTTCAGGGACGGGGTGGATGAACGGGGGGTGGGCGGGGGGAAGGGAGGAGGGGGATTCTCTGCCCCCCCACTCCCTGAAAGCAGCGGTTCCGCTGCTTTCAGGGAGGGGGGTGGATGAGCAGGGGGTGGGCGGGGGAAGGGAGGAGGGGGATTCTCCGCCCCCCCACTCCCTGAAAGCAGCGGATCCGCTGCTTTCAGGGACGGGGTGGATGAACGGGGGGTGGGCGGGGGGAAGGGAGGAGGGGGATTCTCCGCCCCCCCACTCCCTGAAAGCAGCGGTTCCGCTGCTTTCAGGGACGGGGTGGATGAACGGGGGGTGGGCGGGGGGAAGGGAGGAGGGGGATTCTCCGCCCCCCCACTCCCTGAAAGCAGCGGTTCCGCTGCTTTCAGGGACGGGGTGGATGAACGGGGGGTGGGCGGGGGGAAGGGAGGAGGGGGATTCTCCGCCCCCCCACTCCCTGAAAGCAGCGGTGCCGCTGCTTTCAGGGAGGGGGTTGGATGCACGGGGAGTGGGCAGGGGAAAGGAGGAGGGGGCTTCCTAGCCACCCCCCCAAAGCCGCGGTTCCGCGACTTTCGGGAGGGAGGGTGGAAGCGCGGGGGGGGGCGGGTGGCAGGGAGGAGCACTTTGCTTCACCCCCTGCCCGATCTCCTGCCTCTTCGCTCCGTTTGCGAAGAGGCAGGAGATAGGCAGGCAGGTGAAGCAAAGTGTATCCGGCGTATAAGACGACTGTCAATTTTGGAGGGCACTTTTGAGTGCTCAAAAGTCGTCTTATACGCCGGAATATACGGTAATGTCTTTAACTGAGACTTGCAAGTTGTTTGACAGGCTACAAAAACAGTCCAGGTAGGCTCCTAGGCCAATAAGCATTTGCCCTGGTGAGTCTCAAATTCTTCAAGATTGCACTGTATGAAGGATTCACATGTCAAAAGTTCTTAGTAACTTTAGTTTAATGATTTTTTCAATATCCATTTACTGATTTGTTTCTATTATACTCTTAAATGGTGCTTCTTGTTCAATTCATACCATAATAATTAAACAACTGAATGGTGCTTTAAACAACAGTTGGTGCTATAATAGCTCCTTGCTAGTTTTGTTTATCTCGGATTGGCCTTTTTAGTCATCAGCGCGCTTGCAGAAAGCGCGGGATGAGTCCTTCCTGAATCTTCGTTTGCAAAGAAAAGCCAGAGAGAGAGAGAGAGTTAGAAAATGTGCATGCGTGCTTAATCTAGTTTGTATTTCTGATAGTTGTGCTATGTCATGGAGACAGATGCTACTTGGATAACTTGCAGTTAATTAATAAATCGGTTGTATCTATGTAAACATTACAACATTATCAGATTAGATTTATCAAGTTATAAAGCATCTTAAGAATTTTCTTTAAAAATACATGAGGTTTAGAATTCCTATTTCTTGACAGAACAATGTGACCTCAAATTAGTCATAGTGGGGGAAAAATACATTAGGAAATATATATGGCACAGTTTAGTGATATATTCAGACTATTGCCCTAAATGTTATACATGACTAATCACCTAACTTTAAAATGCATTCTGGAATAAACAAGGTAAGATTTAAAAATAAAAAATAAAAATAGCTTTTGGGACACAGGAAAAGCAGGCCCAAGCTCTTAACATATACAGTTGTCCCTTTATATTTGCTGGGGTTTGTTTCCAGGACCCACCGTGGATACCAAAATCTGTGAATACTCATGTCCCATTATATGCAATGGCATAATAAAATGGTGCCCCTTATATAAGATGGCAAAATCAAGGTTTGCTTTTTGGATTATTATTTTTTTAAGAATATTTTCAAGCCGTGAATACTTAAATCCATGGATACCAAATCTGTGGATACAGAGGGACAACTGTAGCTGTTTACACTGAGTTGAATCCAGATTTAATCACACAGTACTTCAGCATTCCCTTTGAAATCCATCTGATTTAAACTGATTTTTTCCCCTTTAAGCTGATCATAACCAACTTAACTGTTACTGATTTTTGGGGGCTAAATACAATTATTAGTCCCAACTAAAGTAGACCCACTGAATGAATGAGAAGTTGATATTGTCAGGATAATATTGCTTTAAGGCAAAAGGGGAAATGTTGGATCGACAGATCAAGTACTACCACAGCTGAAGTGGGTTTGATCTTAGCTGTGGCTAGGCAGAGGGCTGACAATGAAAAACTCCTATATAGTTGAAGCACAAGATGCATTGTGTGTGGGTTGGTGTTGTGGAGAGAAAAGAGAGTTGGTGGATGTTGGAGAAATTGCTGTTGAGTTTGTTAATGAAGTTCGATGTGTATCAACAAAAGTTATCAGGGTTTCATAATTCTGGTTAGTCCCCCTTGTATACAAACATGGATCAGCAATGCTGTTTTCAAAACTGATACTCTTTAGGATTTCATTTAGACACAAAAACCAGCAACAGCCACTTTGCTTTAATCGTTACAAGGCCTTTTTGTGCTTATACACATGATCAGAATCACCACTGTGAAATCCAGGTGCCTGCTCCATACAAATGGTCTCCTGGAGATCAGCATTAAGATAGGTGGTACCCATGTCAAAATGGTTAACCTTAAAATTGTGCAGACTTGCAACAGACAAAGCAATTTTTATACTTTGTGATCTGGCTGTTGGTGCAAAAATGTGATCATAATTTTGGTGTTTAATTTATGAGAAACCTTGTGCCACCAATCTGGGTTTATATTTGACTTCACTATTGTGCATTTGTTCCTTTTTAAACACCCACATACAACCAATAGTTTCCTGCCCCTTTGGCACTTTTACTACATCAAAAACATCATGTTGTTGTATAGAAACCATTTCATCCTGCATTGTAGCCTTCCATTTCTGTTGCTCATCATTTGGCAACTTTAACATTTTCTCAAAATTCTCTGGTTCACATGTTACCTGACACACTCTTATAACATTTTGAACTGCAAACATTGAGGTGGAACCCCTTCTGTTTCACTACTTGAGCATCTGGGTGTGAAAAAGTGTGTCACTTCAGCTTCACTTTCAGCATCACTTTCCTAAATTTTTGGACTTCTCCACTGTTGACATTTCTGCTTTGATGGCACAGCAGGACTCTTTGGACTATGGCCAGGAATCTTTGCACTTTAACCTTGTGCCACTAGGACCCTGTACACTAGGACCAGCACCAGCTCCATGCAAACTTGGCCCAGCTACTTGCTGCGGCTGCTCCTGTGCATCCTCACTTAAAGGCAGAAGCACTTCTGAGTTTGAGTGAACATGGTGCCAATTACAGTGCTCTTCAAATTCAACATTCCTGGAGATTAGCACCCTGCCATTTGTTAGAACTAATCTCCATGCCTTATTGCCAGGCTCATACCCCAGAAACCTTAGCCTCTGAGCTTTTTTGGATCACCCTGGAAACTTTGGGAATGTTTATATATGCATAGCTTCCAAAAATTATAAGATGCCTCACTGATGGTTTTCGTCCATACAACATGAAATATGGGGTATTTAGCACAACAGTATTCCAAAGTCTGTTATGTAAATAATTCGTTGCCCTAATACTTTTGATCAATGTCAGCATCTATCATCAGACTGTATTTCATAGTCTGGAGAACTCCATATGTTCTCTCAGCAATCCCATTGTGCTGGCTAATAAATGGAGCACTTTTTCTGTGGAAAATGCCTCTCTGTTTCAACCACGTTTGAAAATTACTAGCCATGAGTTCCCCTCCATGATCTGTCTGCAGGATGGAAACCTGCACCTGATGTGTTCTTTCAACATAGGCACATCATTGTTTGAAAGTTTGAAACACCTCTGATTTGTTTTCAAGTAAATAACAAAACCCATATCTTGAGTAATAATCCACTATGATCATAACATATCTGGCCCTTCCCAGAGATGGTTGAAAAGGATGAGCTAAGTCAACGTGG
This sequence comes from Gambelia wislizenii, assembly GCA_030847615.1. Lineage (NCBI taxonomy): Eukaryota > Metazoa > Chordata > Lepidosauria > Squamata > Crotaphytidae > Gambelia > Gambelia wislizenii. The sequence continues at coordinate 83,689,892 of JAUMIR010000005.1, read as the reverse complement.
ACTAACTCAAAAACTCTTTGCAATTCCCTGTCAATGTATTTTGGGATCAGCAATACCTTATTTTTACTTCTTTTAGAAACCTTGTAGACTAAAAACACACTGCATTCCTGAACCTTTAGATCATGACACATTTCTGGCATTTGCCTTAACACTTTATAACTCGGATGACCCATCCATGCATGCATCAAATGAATGCAATTATCATGTACTGGGACATTTGATATAGCAAATTCAGCTTGTGTTACTTTAGCTTTTGCCTTCATGTAGTACAACTGATTTCTAAGCATTCCTTCAGCCACCACATTGCCACCCTTTGTAACAAAACATTTCTTCCCAGTAAATTTGATTTCATATCCCTCTTTTATTCCAGAATAGCAAAAGACAACAGGCACATATTCAACATAGTAACATATTGTACATTTTAAACATTTTTGCCAAGACATGACACATAGCAAATCCCCACCCCCAGGCTTTCTCTTTTTGACCCATCGGCCAGACTCACCAGGCATGGGTCAGCTTTAGAAAAAGTTGCAAAATGTTCATCACAGTTGCTGAGATGACTGCTGCATCCGGAATCTAAAATCTAGTCAGTCAACTCACAGTTCTCATCAGCAACATCTGGTTCATATTTCACCACCACTGCTGCAATACTTCATTAGCCCAGCTCAGCTATCTTCCTTTCTTCTTCTGTGATTTATTATCACAGTTCTTAGCTATGTGCTTTTTGGCACTGCAGAACCGACACACCTTTTTAACAGCGTAGAAAGACTCCATAGCTTCATTCTGCACTTTGGCATTGTTGGAATTATTGTTCCCTTTAAACTTCAGCTTAGCTGGCCATTCATCATCCTTGTGTTGTCGTCTTTTCTCTTGTTCTTCGAGTAGCCTCCCAGCTATGAAATTTACACTGAGGTCAGCCTCAGGAATTGCTTCTGTGGAGTTTACCAATGTGTCCCATGAAGAATCCAGAGTAGATAAAATTATATAAACTTTATCAGGTGCATTATAATCCATGCCAACCTTATGAAGTTTTCCAAACAAATCACAAATAGTGGCAAGATGAGTTCTCACATCCTCACCAGGCTTCAGCTTCATCTTGTACAGGTTCTGTGTAGGCAGAATTTTGGAACCAGTAGTTTCACGAACGTACACCTCTGTCAAAGCTTCCCAGCATCCCTGTGCAGTCTGCAAACCACCAATGGACATCAACTGGGAATCTTCCAGCCCCAGAATGATTGATGGTCTAGCCTCAGCTTTCATCTGGGTAGCTGTAGGTGCAGAAACAGTTTGCAACACAGGCTCCCAGCACTGTTCCCTTTTCAAATGAGCCCCCACCTTCAAATACCAATTGAGATAGTTCCTGTCATTTAGCCTCTCAAATGGTATACCACCAGGTGCAAATGCCATCACTGCAGCTCTGAACTATCAAGCCCCTCTCAGCTGCGATCTCTCACCAACAGAGCAGCTCACCAGTTAGGACCTCCAGACAGTTCTCGGCAGCTTGCAGGCATCTCCAGCACACAAGATCTCAGCATCCAAATGTGTCAGGCAAAGACTGGGAGACACTGGGACATCTCAGATGAACTGGTAATGTCTCTGGACAGCTGGGTAGTGCCCCTGGACAGCTGGGTCCATAACCTGACATTGTTACAATGTTCTGGACACTATGTACATGCTCAGAGATCCAGGGAGCCAAAAATGTAGCAGAGTAACAGAAGTAACTCCAGTTTTCCCCAGCATATCCTCTAGGACGCCTAATAAGCATGTAGACACTCAGGTGGTGCCTAAACAACTATACTTTACTGATGTTAGAATATATACAGAAAACAACAGAGAATCCCCTCCGTGGCAAAATTGCATGACATAGCAGCTTTGAATCACTGCTCACTTCAGCAGTCAGCATAGAACACAAAAACACACACTGGGTACAAATAGAGCTTTACATTACAGGCAGTAAACACCCTGTCTCATATAGTTCTCACCCAGATAAACATGAAACAAACTCCAAGGTTATGTTCTCATAACATAGGGCTGCTGCAGACATGTTTACAGCTTGTATTCCCCCTTCAGGAAGACATATTGATTTGCTCTGTATCTCTTTGCTACATTAATTTCATGTATTGCATATCCCATACTCTGACATATATACTGTGTTTGTTTATACTACAACTGAAGCTAAAAGCTTCCAGATATCTTTGGATGAATTTTGCTGCCTGTAATCTTTTTGTGTGTGAAAGTGGGTCAGAGCAGTGGAATGGCTGCTAGCTAAAGCCTCTATATTTGTGCCCTTTCTACTCTGCAGTTCTGCTGTTCGGCTACTCCGGGGTTGTTCGCCCCCAGGATGTGCCAGGTGCCTCTCAGTGGGCCTATACTGAATGGACAGATATTTATGTAAGTTCCATTGACTGAATGGTTCTACTCTAGTTGAGATTAATAATTTGACCCAATCTCATTTAAGTGTGCCTAAATCTGTCCATGGCATCTTTTTAAAAGTGTATTTGTTAGCTATAATGCAATTGATGTCAAGTATACTTTACTCTTCTGTTAGGATAACAGGTGGTTGGAACAATTTATAGAAAGGTATCAATAACTGGTGTGCCAAAACCGAGGTAGGTTGAAGAGCCATATATTTTACCTATAATCTGTCTTGCTCCTGCTTCAAAACAAAACAAAAACAGTAATGCGGGAGGGGAAGGAGAAATACCTTAAGTATAATACACACCTGAGGCCAATCAGTTACAGCCTGATATTCTTCCATATCTTGCCTCACCCTTTTCTAGTATCACCACCCATTCTCCAGTTCCCCCCAGATCTGAGTACATCTAAACTCTTTCTGATTTAACTTCAAAGAGTAACTTTGTCAGATATGAGAGGATTACTTCACATGGAGTGAAAGGGTCAAATCTCTGTAGGATGCTTGGAGATTATTCAAAGCTGTTATAATCGAGTCTGAAATATCATGTGCACCTCAGATTAGGAAAGCTACAAGAACATGGAGAGTCAATGAAAGAATAATAAATAAATAAATAAATAAATAGTTCTTAGAAAATGGAAGTCCTGTTCAAATTGAGAAATAAACAGGAAAAGTACAAATTCAGGTTAAATGCATAATAATGAAAGCTAAATCATATTATAAGGGGCATATTTCCACAAATGTACAAACAAACAAAAAGCCCTTCCTCAACTATATCAGAATAAGGATAATAAACCAAGTCTTTATCCTAAACTGTTCCTTTTCATTGTTTAAAACCCTATCTATATTTATTCTGTGGCTTTGTTGTTGCAATAGGGAAGACTTATTTTTAAAAATAATAACTGGTGTCAAGAGGTCATGAATTCTGTATAACATTGTATATATTTTAAAATAAGGAGAATGGGGTCATGGATGTCCCTGAAATATCTTCCACTGTGAAGACAAAACACAAAGAATTTCTGCAGCTTCTCTGCTGTCTCTCTACTATTCTATTTCAGTATTCTTTTTACTCTTTTGCAGTTTAATGGTCCAGCATCTCCTGGGCTGGTTCCTGCTTTTTCCTTTAAAGTTTAAGTAATTTAAAGTTTTCTTTTCATAGAAGATTTTTTAATGATAAACTTCCAATGGAATGGACACTACTGGCAGACAATTCTTTTATCCATCCTGTATGCCTTCTAAATCTGATCTAGAAGATTGAGGGAGTTTTCAGGGACTCTAGATAGCTACAGGTCTGGAATGGGTGCACAGTGAATGCAGAGGAAGAGAATGAGGGGAACATCCTCAGGTATGAGTAGAAGTTGACTTATAGAATCATAGAGTTGGAAAAGACCACAAGGGCCATCTAGTCCAACCCCCTGCCATGCAGGAATACCCAATCAAAGCACTCCTGACATAGCCATCCAGCCTCTGTTTAAAAACCTCCAAAGAAGGAGACTCCACCATGCTCCAAGGCAGCACATTCCACTTGTATGACTGGAGGTCATGAAATGTTATCTTGCTCTTCACTATTAATTTCACATGAACTGCAAACAAAAGGAGGAAGATAATCATATAGGAACTCGTAATGGTACAGTAGCACCCCCATATCCACGGGGGATTGGTTCAAGGGTCACCTGTGGATAATGAAATCTGCGGATAATAGCAAATGCCCCCTGTGACCACTGCTGCCACTGGAGTCATCTTGTGGGGCAAAGGGAGAAGGGAGGCAATATCTCCCCTCCCCTGCCTCCCCTGTCATCACTGCCACCATCAGAGTCTTGGGGGGGGGTAAAGGGAGAAGAGATCTCCCCTCCCCTCCCTTCACCTCCCGTCACCATTCCTGCCACTGGAGCCATCTTGCGGGAAGAAAAAGAGGCAAGATCTCCCCTCCCTACACCCTCCCCAGTCGCCACTACCGCCACCAGAGCCATCGTGTGGGGTGAAGGGAGGCAAGAACTCTCCTCTTCCCCTCTCTCCCCCATCCACCCCCCTGCTGTCGCCAACCGCAGATAATTGAATCAGTGAATATGGGAGTGCTATTCTATGTCATGTAGTTTCCTTACATTCAATATATTCCATCCAGTTTGGGTTTTCAGAGTCTGTATTTCTTTCTTAAAAGCACACAAATAAATAAATGTCTACTTTCTGTGGTTTTTATAACTCCAAAATTGATATGGCTGATTTATTTACAAGAATGCAATTTATGATCATTGGGTTTGCTTTTTTTAAATTCCCTCTGCCAAATAAAATCCTTCATGTACAAAGTCGTTGGGATTTCTTGTTTATAAAAACATCTTTCTCAAATAAAGGACAAATCTCTCAGATTTTCTTCTCATGGTAAGATTTCACAGTTATTAAACTACCCATATATTCTTAGATTATCTCACAAGGTTTTGTTAAATGCTGTGTTTTCTCTGCTTTGGGAAAATAAATACAACATACCTTATTTTAATATTTCTAGAGAGGGCTCCTGCCTTCTTGTTTTAAGGGGCATATACAAAAACACAGACAGTATTAATAGGAAGGGAAATTTCTCCACTCTCAAATGCAGATTTATCACACTGTCCAATTTTACATAGCAAATCAGGAGAGGGAAATATTGTTTCTTACTATTTTAATGTCACTCTTGTTTGCTTAATATGCTGCAGTAAATATAGGATTGGTATTGTGTGACGGAGTGTATGTGCGTGCACACATAAATATATATTTTTCTGTGAGTGGTGTGGCAAGTAACCCAGGCAAAAGTGGTTCTTGGGCTTTCTGAGTTGGGGATTAGGGAATGAGAAAATTTCCTAGCAATATACGAACCAAAGAGTTACGCAAGAACACATTCCTCTCATGTATGTGCATTTTTTACTGTTTGCGCAATGCTCTTTCTGTCCTGGTAATAGTTTATTTTCAATGTTTTTAAAATGTTGCTTCATCAAATATATTTTATGATATGGGCTGAAATACATTTCTGATTGTCTTCAGATTTGCATTTCAGTGTCTCCAGGGCACATGTAAGGCTAAGTAATATCATTCTAATTGAACAAAACTCTTTCACTCAATAAGCATAAATGTTGCATAAAACATTGTTAAATGAAATTGTCATTTTGCCACCCCATGGAGAAGCAGTAGCATGTGTCTGCATAAGTAAACAAAGTGTGTGAAAGCAGATAGAAAGCATAAGCTTTTAAAGGCTTTTTACCTGCCACAGATTCTAGTGTCATAGTCAATATGCTCCTGAGGCTGACTAGATGTGAGTGATGGATCCTGGATCAATACACTGCCATATACTTTCCAGAGAGATTGCAATTACTGACTTAGAAAGCACTCTAGCAAAATTTCAATATTAAGTCAATAAACCAAATGTCTCTATTTTGATCCATGCTGTCTTAGATATGAGTAAAAAATATTTTAAGCTATTTCTGAAGCCAGGTTAATGAGTGTATAGAGTCTTTGCAACTATAATATTATATAAATATAAGAAGTAAGGCAGCCAAAGTTTTTTTTTTTAATGTGGTTTTATGGAACACAATATTTACTTGCGAAATAAAAATGCCAGAAAGCATCTTGCATGGAACAAACAAGTAATTGTCTATGAGACTTTAATCTTATGCACAATTGGTGTGTATGCACAGGAGCTTTTACAGTTTCATTTTATTGCACTGAATACTGTAATAAGATAGGAAACAAGTAACATAAATAGTTCTTAATACTATTCTCTCATTTACAGCCCATCTTCAAAAGTAGCCAATTTCCACTAAAAATAGTTAAGCAGAAGTAAAATAAGTGCTTTTTCGTCTTAACTGATAATATAGCCAGTTTATTTGTCTTAATAATGGGTTTTATTTTAATGAAAATACTTTTAAGTTTTTTAAATTTATCTAACCTACTTTAATTGGACATTTAGTGCAGAATGTGAAGCCAAGTATCAATACAAAAGGAGTGACTATATAGAATTTTTTCAAATAGTTTTATTCCTCCTTTTTTCTAAGTAAGGATAGAAAGACTTCAATCCTATACTCATTTACCCTGGAGTAGCCCTGTTGAACTCAATGGGACTTAATTTGAGTAGAAGTGTGCAAGAATATAAGACAATTTAAAAAAATATGTAAAATAGCAGAGTCTAATAAATGAGAAGCATCTTTTTTAAAAAATACAGAACTTCCCAGACTAGTCAGAAAGTGCATTGATAGCATATCTGTAGATGTCTACATAGATGGGAACCCTATTATTTTCAATGAGATGAATGCCAGATGTTGACCATAAAACAGGACCTAGAAATGCCTAGAAAGAACCTATTTTTGATGTGGATAAGTGAAACTGTGGATACCCAATCTGTGGATATGGTGGTTGACCGGTATAAGGTATATGGATTACATGACTATTGTGAAGTGTCGACTTGGTTAAGGATTTTTATTTTTCCACCTCTTATTAGTGTATCTCTGGTCCACAGTTTAAAGGGGAGAGTAAGCCTGCACGCACACGAAGAGCAGCAGTCTATTTGTATACTAGATCCAAAATTGAATCATGAACAACCTCTGTCAGATAAACAGTAATGTTGATCTCTAGGATTTCAAGAAAGCAATTAGTAATTAGGTGTTTTATACCCATTAAGTAATAAAAGATACAGACAAAACAGTAATTTGTGGAGGGGATGTAGGAAACAGCTGATTTATAATTTTGTTCAGCTAACATATATGATAGAATTCACATGAAATAATAAAAGCTAAGGGGACATGACATTGTTTCAGCGTAACTTTGATGAATTTGAAATCTAATTATCAAAGAGGAAAAAAATAATTACAATTATTCTTTTCTACCATCACTATGTGTGCAAGGAACTATCCAAAAGAGCTGTTTCAAGCAGAGGTCTATTACATCCTAACTCCCAAGAAGATAATATAGACTACTCAACTGCCTACTGTGAAGAATTGTCATGCTAAATATAGATAAAACTGTTCAGATCCATTCCAACCCTAGCCTATGGTTGTCCAATATTTTCAATTTGTAGAGGCTGAGGATGTGGCAGGATCCTTAGAAAAGTGAGAGTCACCACATGTCTACTAGACCCTTGTCCAGTAGTTAAAGAAAGAAGTGAGCATTCCCTTACAATGAAGGAGAGTGCCAACTTACCTAAAGGAGGTAGTTTTAAGGCTTCAATTATAAAAGCCTTCCCTGGATCCCTCTATAAAGGATAATTATCAGTGTTCAACTTTTCATTTTTGGTAAAATTATTACAATATGTTGTAGCCTGCCAGCTCTCAACCCCAAGGGTTCCTGGATGACCTAGATTACATCGATCCATTTCAATATGGTTTCAAGCCTGGTTATGGGTTAGTTACAGCTTTGGTCATCTTGGTGGATGAGGTTTACTGGGAGCTAGACAGGGGAAATATGTCTTTGTTGGTTCTGTTTGACCTGTCAGTGGTTTTGATATCATTGTCCACAAAATCCTTGTGGGCTGCCTCACTGAAAGTGCCCATTCTTCCACTATCCCTTCCTGGGATAGCTTCTGGACTACTGGTCTACTGGGGAATTCCACTTTCACCTGTGGCATCTCTCAGGACATTGTTTTGTCACTCATGCTATTCAATATCTGCACGAAACTACTGGGAGGTTTGCTTGTAAGTTTGGTGCTACCAGTATCCTGATCACACCCACCTCTATTTCTCCTTCCCACCTAATTACAAGGGATCTAGTTTGATTTTTAAATGTTGCTGGTAATGAATAACAGAGTGAATGAAAGCAGACAACTGGAAGCTTAGTCCAGACAAGACAGATTTGTTCCTGGTCAATTGAACAGTAGACTTGGGAACAGGCTTTCAACCTCTGCTGGATGGGATTACTCTGTCCCCTGAAGATGCAGAAGACAAAATATTTTTTTCTCCATGAATAAATCACTGTTGGTAGTATTGCTTGGCTTGCTTAAGTTTTTAGGTGCCTCTTCTGATCTCAAGGAGAAATACTAAGGTGCTGGTAACACTTGAAAAACTAAACAAAGCCTGGATTGCAGGACTGGGTCAGGGTGTTGGTTAGGGTTAGGGTTAGGGAGCAGCAAAATAGGCAGTATGGGTTCTGGGTGGGTAAGCACCATTTCAACACTTACATTTCACCAAGTTTGATATTCAGGACTTTATCACACCAGGTAGGTAAATTGCAATAACAGCAATATAACAGCATCTTTGGCTGATTCTTACAATGTTGTGGTTATTCTATTACTGTTTTGCATTCCTTTCCTCAGTGTCATGCATCTTTTCATTCATGGTAGAACCCCATGAATGCCTGCTAATATTGCAGCTGTTCCAGTACTTACTGTAGTGTGATGGGTCATTTCACTGCAGTTCAGATATTTTGACAGTCTTGTAAAAAGCATTAAAACTGTACAATTGTACAGTAGGAGCAAACAGAATTGTACAAGACTTCTGAAACTGCACAGCTATGCAGTTATAGCAAAGATTTTTTTTTTTTAAAGGACATGTGCTGGACAGGAAGGACTGTGGGGTTAATGAGGCGGTGTGAAAGACTGCTTGCAGGACCTTGAACCATTACGGTGACACCATAGTGCTATTGTAGGGACAGTGCAAAAGTTAGTGTTTCAATATCATTGTGTTTTCACGTGCTTAAACAACATGATTGTAGTGATTTACCCCCTCATGTCATAATGTCCATCAAGTCTTTTAACTAGGACACTATTCAAATAGGGTATGCAGTAACCTCTGCAAAGCAGTGCTCCTCGAGCTATCTCAAGTGACAGACTGGACTTTTCCTGCACTGTGCCAGGGACTAGAACCGTATTTATAGCATATTATAAATATATTCACAAAGTTTCCTGAAAACTTATTATAAACTGACAACAGATGGCTTGCAGACTGGCACCAGAACATGGACCACCACTTAGAGAAGCATTGCTCTACAACATTCAGAAAAACAAGTATGATTTTATAAGCATGTAGCACAAAATCAAGCACCTATGGTATACAATGTAATTTGTATAATCACCTCATAATTGTAATTCTAAAAGTTTCACCCAATTCTGATAAACCCAAGCCAAAGATATATCTGCTTCTTTACATCTAAATACAGTCAATGAAGGCAGGCAGATTTGGATTCTCCAATCAAATTTGGCATTCAAACCCAAATTGTATCAAGGTGCTCTGGCTTGATCTGAGATATATCAGACTATTTCTGAATCAGGTTCCAGCCAGAATCTTGTGGTTAGTGAACACACCTAACAAAAAACTAAAGTAAAATAAAATTAGAAGTAAATTGGTAAGCCCATCAATATCTGAGATATATCAGGCTATTTCTGAATCAGGTTCCAGCCAGAATCTTGTGGTTAGTGTACACACCTAAGAAAAAACTAAAATAAAATAAAATTAGAAGTAAATTGGTAAGCCCATCAATATCATTTAAAAAGCAGCTTGCTTATATTTTTAATCAGATCTGCTCACACATAAATAAGTTCAGGATTTCAGCCTTAAGCTACATGCATCTTTCTCTATCACATAAAATGAATTGAAGGATTTCAAATAAATTCTGGAACAGAACAGATTGCTTTCAAGAAAAAGAAGCATAGCTTTTAATTAAATAAAGTTGGCATTTACTTAGCTTTGACAGGTTTCTACATATGGTTAAAAGCAAACATCCCTAGCAGACATACATACAATACTATGTAAGCTACTAGAGCTTCAGGCACATAGTTCTAAGTAAATAAAGGATTTCACAAGTTTTTAAAGTTCTTTCTTAAAATAAACCAACAAAAATATGATAACACCTGAAATACAACAGCCAGGTTAAAATAAACATTTAATCTGTGATTAATTTTACTGTATCATTAAAATATGTCACTATTGCTTATAGAGAACCCCCCCCTCCATAATTTCCTGTACATCCTTCCGGGTTAATAAACAGTATTACTATACTACTGCCATTGGTTCATGTTTGCTAGGAGTTACTGGGTACCCAAATCTCATTCAGCAACTCTAATAAAAAAAGAATGTGGATGTTCACAAAAAAATGTACTAGTTTTTCTATTTATTGGGAGAGGGGAGGTTGATTCTAAAATCTCTGTATTGTCCTAAAGCTATATACATGACCTATCATTTACACTTCCTAAGTTAATTCAAGTAATTTCTGACTTATGGTGACACTAAGGCAAACCTATCATGGGGTTTTCTTGGTAAGATGTGTTCAGAGTGGTTTGCCTTTGCTTTCCTCTGAGGCTGAGAAAGTGTGACTTACCCAAGGGCACCCAGTGGGTTTCCATGGTTGAGCAGAGATTGAAACCCTATTCTCCAGTCATAGTCCAACACATACATCACTACAGCACACTGGCTCTTTAATGTGTGTATACATATGAAAAAACAAACTAAAAAACAAACACGCAAATCAACATAAATGTAATATTCAATGTACAAACAGAATCTGCTACAAAAGAATCCTGTCTGCACCAGAAGAATATTCTAATTTTGTCAATATCTAATATCTGAACAACAACACAATCATTTCACCCACTTTATATGACTACAAATTCTAGGGAAAATGAGCTTCTTTTATTAGAGTAACTTAGGGAATAAAAAATGGTTCTTACATCTGTACAAAAGGAAAGAACATTCTGTTAACATGACTTCCATGCCATGATGCCATTATTTAATTTTAGAACAATCTAGCTTTGTATCTACACAAGAGAATAATTTATTCTCTACTTATTTTATTTATATCATAATGAAATGTTGACAAAAATAAATAAGTTTATAAGTTACCAGATTTCCCCTATATGGGGTTCTGGATATGCGGACACCAGCACTGCAGGGTAGGGACCACCTTTGATGGCCTCCAGGGGAGGGGTACCAGAAGCCTCTACAGCTGGTACAACGTACCATGACACTGTACGGGGGAGGGGGCAGAGCTACAGGCAACATAAGGCTCTTTCCAGTCACACAATCACTGTCCGCTGCTGAGACTCAGGGGTAGGGAAGGATTTTGCCCTTGAGGTTTATCTGGGGGACTGCTCTCACTTATAAAGTCCTATGTCTCCCCATCAGGTTGCCTTCCAACAGATGGCTGGCCAGGAAGTGACTCAATTACTGGACTGCCTGGGATCAGGCATTTCAACTAAGGGTGTTGGTTAGCTGACACCTGGCATCAGCTTGGTCTGCATCTGGTTGCTCCCCTTTTGCTTTTTTCAGGCCTATTATAATGTAAATAGTTTTAGGTCAATAAAGTGGCTCTTATTAAACCCAACTTTCTGTCTCTAGTCTCATGACATGACATCAAAAGGAGACCTGGTGGGATGACTCCATTCAGGGGACTGGCATATTGAATTGAATGATATTACCCATTCAAAAAGAATAGACATGGCAGAAAAGGAGGGGGAATAGCATTATACAGTATGTCAAAGACAAATTCAGCTGCACATAAACACATGAGAGTGATCGGAATGGACCAGTTGAGAGCATCTGGGTAAAAATAAACGGAGAACAAAATAAAAGCAATATTGTGGTAAGAGTTTACTACAGGTCACCAAACCAAGAAGAGATGGTGGATGAAACTTTTCAGAAGCAATATATGAGAAATCTCAAAGATGGAAAAATGAGTACCTGGCTTGTGGGGGCAACTAGCTAACACACATTGGAAGCCACTTAATGCAGTGTAGATGTGTAAAGTACTATTGCTTAAAAATTTGTAAATTGCTCTGAAAGCCTTTGTGGCTGCAGAGCGTGGTATAAATATCTAAAATAAAATAGCAAATACATAAAAATAATAGTGATATATATATATATATATATATATATATATGAAAATATTCATAATCATATCTAACCATATAGATAACCACTATTAACTACATTTTAAATCAGTTCTGTAAAAACTTATATTATTCTATAAGTTCTATTCTATTCTTTGTCAACATTTAGTAATTTTGAATGAGTTGCCATTGTACAGAAGCTGAGAGTGCAGTCTGGAAACACTATGATTCAAAATACAGCTCAACCAGAAAGTCACTGGTTAGCATGATGAAAGCTGCTGTTCCCTCAACTGTACTCTCCATCCACCCTTTGTCAGGTAGTAATAATAATATTAATAATACCTTATTTTCAGAGCCTTTACAGTGCTTATTCAGATAATGTATACGAGAGTTTAAAGCACTTGAAATATAATTGTTATGCAATGGTAAAGTGATTGCATCATTTTATTGATTGCAATTCACTGGAATGTGCATCACTGTTAAAGCCTCTTAGTTTTCAACCAAATAAATAGCACTATTTTTGCAAAGGCTTTTTTGTTAATGAACATAGTCTAATATCACAAACAGTTATATAATAATTCTTCTATCTAGCATGTTGGAAACAAGGAACCTCTGCTGTCCACCTGAGAAATCGTTGCCATCAATTATGTCTTCAGTGTAGCTCTGCCATGGAAATACAGACAAATTTACAACTACATTTTGCTTTTACAAGAAATAATTTCAATGGCTGAATGTACAACACCGAACCATTAATTTAGCAGGTAAAAAGCCATAAATACACTAGACAAAGTTCAGTTTAAAGAAACTAATGGAAAATATTTTTGTTTAAGTTAAAACAGCTGCTGTTCAGTGACTAGAGTATAACACCTTATCAAAATCCAAAACTTTCCAAACCTAACAAAATTGAGTTGCCTCCAGAATCTCCCCCCCCCCAGCTTCATGCTGTACCATTAGGAAACCAGGTTTTCATTTCATTGAATCGTTAATTTGACTGATTGATTTATATCTTTTGAATTGGCTGACTGGGCCTAATTTATTACATTGTTCTATCCTATGGAATTTAGCTACTTGGTCTTTGATTTGAGATTAGACAGGACAGAGTGGGCCAAGGTGGAGATGCAAATTCAGTTTCCCTGGTGAATACCTCTGAGACATCATGCGATAGAAGGATTTATCCACCTGGATTTGTCCTCACAGTCTTCAGCCAGAGGTCTTCTGTTGGGGCTATATTCCTGAGAGAGGTGGAATATGTCAAGGGCTAGCCAACAGTACTGTGGCCCCACTGGCCAGGATCTCTATGTACCTAACCTAACTAAGACAGGATATGTTAGGGTACCTATTGTATACATGCCTTTGAGCTGAGGTATTTCACCTTTTAATTGCCTTTAAAGATGACTTCTGGACCCACACTATTTGACTTTAGCTTTGCTAACAATTTTGTTGTCATTATTTTCAGGGGGGCATCAACTATGTGATGGTGTCAACCATTTTAGTTCTAATTTAGTACTAAATTTGAGGAGGTTGGTAATAGAAGCTTTAGCTTTAGAAAGCTCATGCTGCTTTCCTGGTGATTTTCATGTAATTACTAAATCCATAAGGGGACAATATCTATATGCTACTCATGAAACAAAATGGTTGGCCCTGGGTTGTTATGATGGGGTTATAGGAAGGTGAGAACTGTTTGAACTGCCATCTGGCTATATTAGTTTGCTCAAAGCAGTGTGTGGACACATAAACTCTGTGTACATATGCATAAACAGGCATGCATAAACATATGAAAATCAGTTATGTAGAGCTCTCTCATCAGAAGAAATTGGCCACTAAAAACATTTCAGAATACTGTGGAGAGAGTTGCAAATCTAACATGTAACATGTGAAAACTTAAAAATTACACTCTCATATAGAGTATAGTGAGAGATGACTACAAGTGCTCAGATTTGGTTTGGACCTTGGTGTGGTAATTCCAAAAGTGGGCCACTTTTACTTAAGTCTGCTTTGGAGCCAGTCTTCTTCAATTCCAGATCTTGAACCCAAGTCCTATTTCAAAAAAGTTACGTGCCATTAACTAGCACCAAGAACTGGATGAAACTGGACATCTAAAGCTGGAATCCTGTTGGTGCACTACATAAGCAATTATACTTTTTTCCAAGGTTGCACAGTGGTAAAGGGGGAAGGGAGGGGGGGAACTGCAGAGTAGCCTATTTTTCCAGTCCCTTACTTCCTGCATTTATAGATATGCTGCTGCATTCATAGATATTTTCATCTCACTGCCACCTTCTATGCTAGTACCAATATGCTGGCATCATGTATCAATAGGACTCTCACCTTAATAGCCATGTAAGTGTTAGGAGTTTTTGTACTGCATACCTTTAAAATTTTTAAAGCATTTTCAGCTGAACTAGAAGACAATTGCACCCATAGCAGGCCCTTCCATGATGATTATGTCTACCAAACTCCAGAAAAATGGGCACAGGGGCTTTTGATCAATCCTTTCCATTTAAACAGGGGGAATTTATTTAATCTCCTCACATTCCTTGTGTAGCACAGAGTGCACTTAATTTCCCTGTGTTTTTTCTGGTCCACTGCTATGAAAATGATAGACAGCTTACAGACTCTTGAGTAAAGAATCTTCAATATTCCCAGAAAGTTAGGTGTAGTGGTTCATAGAAAAAAAGTGTCCAAACCTTTGAGGCAGAAGAGTTATTTGCATTCATTCTCCTCCACCCATTATATGAATTTTTATGAAAATGGCCCCTCATTGTGCTTTGGATGTATAGATGCAATAGGAAGCTAGGAATGCTGCCTGAAATCTAGTTTAAAGCTTTTTTGATAGGAAGGATGAAGCAGTGCTTCATGTTCTATTGAACAGAACAATCACACACTTAAATTCAAATAAATACATATTTTCCCCAGGGAAGGAAACAAGGAATTGCTGATTAATAAATACATTCTATATGCACATCCCCCCTCCCTCAACACATGGGGTGGGAAGAGAAAGAAAGAATAAAGTATATCTAATGTAGAAACCTGAAAACCTAATGGTATGATAAATAAAATCTTTTTTTCTTTACTGCAGAAATGACTGAGTGAAAAAAGCCAGAAAAACAAAAGAGGATGAAATTTGAAGCAATACCACCTTGTATCCTAATCATCCTGACACTAAATGGAAAACACTTCTCACTGTTAAAAAACTGTACAAAACAAACCAACCCTGTAAACTGTCATGAAGAAGGATATACAACCTTCTGGATATTGTAACTAAGGAGTATTTCAGACAAGGATAAAGTTGTGCCTGATAGTATACCACATTGCATGCCCAGGCTGGACGTTTTCCTCCTCCCCCATTTCCCTTTAATAATGACAGACACATAATTATATTTGGAAAGATACATTGTAAATGATGATAGTATATATATATATATATATATATATTAGCAATAAAGGCCACAGCTTTATTGATAATACCTGCAAATGGCTGGCTCAACTTTCATGGGTCTGGATCCCTATATTGACCAACCTTAATGCTGATACATGAAAACTGCTGTTGGCTGGGTGCCGACATATCCATTGTGGAAAGGGGAGAAGTCCTGGCCAGGCTACTCCTCGCCCTACCTCGATCCTGCCCCCTTCACCACAAAGGGGGTCTCCATGAACATGAACTTGAACTTGACAGAGATCCCTCCCATCCGATGACCTCAGATCAGGACCCATGCCAACCACCGCTAAAGTTGTGACAGAAAAAGAGTACAAAACAAATGACACACAATAACACACTCAATAAAGGGAGGGAGGGTGGTTCTTCAGCTCCCAGAGAGCCATTGATGCCTTAAGTGCTGAGGCCAGGTTATCTACCTGACCTCAGGGCCATAAAGCAGGCAGCCTTAAAGGCTGTCATAAAACATCATGAAAAATGATGTAAAATGCTGCAAAACACAGCACAGCCTGCCTCCCTCCAGGATCAACCAGTCAGGACAGGGATGGCCTGCCCTGATTGGTTCCCCCCATTTTGTGCTCATTCTGGCCCACAAGGCAGGCTGGGAAGGAGAAACCACCATGGCGGTCCCCATGCTGGCTGCCATGTGGACCGGAGAGGGGCCATAGGACCCAGGACAGTGGGGGAGAAGGCGGGACAGGCAACAAAGGGGCTGCTGGGTAAGTCCAGCAACACAATAGTGGTGTTCTCACATTTAACTTTGCAATGCATATGATACAGGAAACCTTTGGTAACCATTGGTTCCCGTTATCTAGTGCCATCAGAAACCTCTTTCCCTTTTTACAATATAAGGGACAATTTAAATTCAAAGTGACTGCTATCACTCCTTGGACACATGTCATTAGTCATCCTGCTCATTTTGTTTCCCTTCCGTATTGATGATATTCTGCCTCATTAGCAAAGTTCTGCCTCCCTTCACTCCTTGGTTATATTTCTGGCCAATATGCATACACATAGTCTCCAATGCCACAAGAATTGTCACAAGAAGCAGTAGCACTGCCTGTCTCCACCATAACATTCTTGCTCTCCCACTTTTTTTTTTCTCCCCCGCTCCCAGGGAATACCTCACTGTTGTGTTTAGGCTTTTGTCCATTTGGTGCTGAAATCAGTGCACACATGCACATCTCAATGGGAGTTACTTCCAAGTAGGCACTCACACCAAGGGTTCAGTCCTAGCAAAGTCAATGTGGCTCAGCTTTCAGCAGATTTGTATTGTATTTTATTGTATAAAGCTTCAAAATGCTAGCAGTCATTGAAAAATAAACATCTAAATGTAGACCAAAGGACTGAAAATTTCCTTTTCCCAAATGAGTTTTTCATCAGACTGGTAAGACAATGTGGATTTCATAACAATTCGTCAGGGGATGGGGAAGACAACAGGGCCATCACAAAGGAATATTATACAAAATGAAAGGCTGTGTGTAAGATTAGAGGCAAGAACAGGGAACTTTTATGAATAGTAATGTGAATAGCTAAATTTATTTACCATGTACAATTAAAAAAAAAAGTTGAAGCATCCACAGTTCCATGAATCTCCCCTTTTCTCCCATCTCTTCCCTGCCCTGGGCATTTTTTTTTATTTTTTTATTTTTTTTGAGAGAGAGAGGGATAAAAAAGATTATAGTTGTAATGCAAAACTATTGTTGGATGGTACTACCATTTAGGTCAGGGCTTGACCCTGTTAGCTTTGGAGGGAGGCATCTGCTTTAGCTCAGGAAACCCCTGGACACTGGTTCAAGTGTACCCACTTCTGGTTTATCAAATTTGATGCACATCTCTAAATATAAGCACATAACATTTCAACTAATCTTTTCTTCATTCACTCTTTTGTAACATCCACCTTGATATGAAAAATATGCACTGCAAAATAAATGACACATATATTAGAGCACTAATACATAGTGAAATCAAGATAGGGGACTGAAATTTTTGAAAACATTGAAATGCCTAACTTTCATTTTTAGCAGATGCTTCTCTTAAAAAAATGTAAATGATTTTCACTACTTCTTTTTCTGAATGAGTACACTGGATATATAAAAATCAAATATTAGCTATAAAATACCTGAAAGTTTCACTAATTTAATGTTTTAGAAGTGTATATTTCTGTATAAGACTTATAAAATTAATCCTCCCAGTAGTATTTCAAAACTAGAAATGATATGATGAATAGGAATAAATTATGTTTCTCACAGCTTGGCCAAACAACAAAAAGTTAAAAGTTTAACATGGCTGACAAAAAAATCATTTCCTAACACTATTAATATGGATAACTAAATGAATCTCAGAAGAAAGTTGGGTAAAAACTATTAAATTTGTGTTGGTTGACAAGTTCCCCAGAGTAAATAAGAAAACTTGCTAATATAAATTTTATATGGTACATCATTATCTTCTAAATTCCCTTGAGAATTACCAAACCCTGGTTCAATCAAAATGCCATGTTAAGAAGAATTAGGAGGCAGCTCTATCAGTTCTTTTATATAACATGAAAAACAATACTCTTTGAAAATAACCAAAAGTATGGAATCAATGGAAGTCTGAAAACATGCGTGTCTGCTTAACAAGTCATCTGGGGAATAGAGCGTCAGTGAAATTCTAACTCTGCAACACAAGAGGAAAACATGTACAAGAAAGTACAATTCAAAGAACTAGGGTCCCTTGTTTTAGAATGAAGATATCACTTTGTGTGTTTGTATCTGACTGCCTGAAACTCCATGAGGCTTGGGGTGGGGGAGAGAAATTAATAGTTTCTATTAACTGGAAATTTCTGGTGATTACCTTGCCACCAAAATCTAGGTTAAAGCAAGAAAGCAGCAGACCTAGGAAAGAAAAAAATATGGCTTATCAAAAGATGTCTTGGAAATTAGTGATAACATCAGCAGGAAATCAGTAGTTTTCCAAACAATAGGCAACCCAGTGATTGCCAAAAAGCCAAGCAGAATGATAAAAAGCAGCAGGGGAAAAAAGGACCCAACAGCAGGAAACAATCCTAGTTGCCAGGGATCCATTGAAAAGTTAATTGAAGCAACAAGCTGGGATCTACAGCCAGAATGCATCAGTGTTGAAGAAAAGCAAACAACAGCTGAAGCAACTTCAGTGAAAAATGCAGTGGAAAAGAGAAAAAAGCAGACAAACAATCCATTGCAAGACAAAGGTCAACAAAATGACATCAAGGAAAGATGTCCAACAATAATAAAAAAAAAGGAACAAGAATTGAAGAAAAAGTTGTCAGAGACCAGAAACATTGTCACTGAAGAATATAAAAGTGTATGAATAGAAAGGACAAAAGTATAGAGCCCGCTATGTTGTCACAGCCTGTACTCATATTCTACACTTGAGAATTTCACCATACTCCAGTATTGCCAACCTCAAACACACATGTATGCAGTAAAACTGATTTTTGTAAATGTATAGACAATTTGAAAAAAAGGTCCATTTTAAAGAAGGTTAAGTTTATTTTCAGTCTCAGGTCTTGTGCATGGGTTCTTCTGTTTGGACTTCTTTTTGTACAAGCATCAATAAGTAAATTTTGGCTATATCAATTCATGTTAGGAAAAAGTGTGTTCATTGGACTTCAAAGTTGGTGATTTAAAAGAAATTAATACTAACTCGAATATTAAATCAGGAACTGGCTGAAAAGACAGAAATAGAATGGCAACCTGTAATTAATTACTGCAGGAGAAGATGGAATATTGATAGAGATATCGAGATATAATATATAATGATTGCAATGTAGAAACATAGACAAGATACATAAGGAAATAGGACATGGATTTAGGAGACAGGAAAGGAAGGGAAGAGGAATAAGGAGCGGGAAGAGAATTAAAGAAAGGGATGAGAGGAGAATAACATAAACTATTGAAAGGAAAGTTATAACTGAATGACGTTATTTTTTTGGTATAGGAAGGAAGATATAAAGATATATAATATAACAAATCCTTTGTGTTATTTTGTACGATGGAAGTCACTCTGTTTTTATCTTTTTTAACTGATAAAATAATCAATGTAGAATGATGTTAATGTAATATACAATGAATGGGAAAAGCAATGATGGAAATTAGTTATCTTTTTATGTTTTTAAAATTCCCAATGTATATGTATGGGTATCAATGAAATAATAAAAAGTAATATTTTAAAAAATTAATACTTTAAAGCAAGCAATGTACTACTGAGACGTGGCAACTTTGAAGTTCTAATTAATATAATAAAAGGGGCTGCTCTCTTTTGATTACCAAGAAAGAGAATTCAGTGTGCTATATATGCTGCTTGCAGCAAGTTTAACCAAACATGGTGTGATATAATGTCACAAACAAAAGAAGTAGCAGCTGTTGATCCTCCATTACATTGGGGTAAATACTTCTCTCTGCTATTAGTTTAACAATGTGGCAAAAGGTTATGTTATAATGAATAATATAAACAAAATAAAGTTTAAAATGTTTTTCATGTGTGCTAAATGTTTTCTGTAAAATATAATGTAAAAGTCACTGCAAATGAAACAAGCCCTACTTGTATCTGAAGCAGACAATTGGATACAGATGGCCAGTTTACCACAAAAGTCTGCTACCAAAAAACATCAGGCAAACTATGCCTAACAAGTAATAAAAATCATCATTGCCATTTGTAAAAATGACCTGCAGATGTACAGTTAGTGCTCCATATCCACGGCTTCTGCATTCACAGATTCAACTGTAGCTCGAAATATTTGGAGGGAAAACATCCAAAAAGAAACCTTGCTATTTGTCATTTTATATAAGGAACGTCATTATACATTATACATGCTTGCGCATCTATGGATTTTGGTATCCACGGTGTGGGGGGAGGAACCAAACCGCAGAGGATACTGAGGGCCCACTGTTTATGAGTCTCAACTAGTCACATGCATTAGGCATGGACATGTGCACGGAAAAGCCTGCATGTGGAAAAGCCGATTTCCACAAATTGGACTCTGATTATGCAATGTTACAAACTGTGTGGCAAGTGTGCACAAATACCAGTGCCTACTGCCTGAATGTCAGGGCTGGGTTCAAAGAGCTACATAACTTCAGGACAAGTGCTACTGACATTGGCTTCCAGATACTTTTCATGCAGGGGGACACTTCACATATGAGGCTGGTCTATTAAATAATGAGACTGATACAATAACCCCCGTATATATAGTTACAATTCTAATGTTTGTCTCCTTCACTATACTCCCCATTCACACTGATGCAGTCTTGTTTTCCACCAGTCGAAGGCATAAAGCATATCAGTTTCTGTCATCTGTTTCAAAACATCTGCTGTTTTCTTCTTTACTGCATCAGTTGACTCAAAACGTGTTCCTTTAAGCACCAATTTCACTTTAGGAAAAAGGAAAAAGTCACATGGTGCCACATCTAGCAAATGTGGAAGAAGTTAAAGTGTAGTAATGCATTTATTGGCCAAAAATGACTTCACAGAAAGTGCTGTGTGAGCAGGCACATTGTCTTGATGAAGAATGGAACCATTTTTTCCACAGTTCTAGCCCTTCTTTCCCCAGACTCTTTGGAGATTTTCACACTACACTGTTATAGTGTTACTATTCCACTTTATTTTCTATGCCTGCCTCCTGTGGAATCCTGGGATTTGCAGTTTAGGGAGGGGCATTTAGAACTCTCAGCCAGAGAGATCTTAGGCCTCACTAAACCACAAACCCCAGAATTCCACATGAGGAAGCCAAAGAAGTTAAAGTGGAATAGTAACACTATAACAGTGTAGTGTGAAAATCCCTCTCAGTTTTGGTAAAACTTCCTTATAATGATGCTACTTGATTGATCTGCCTTTTGAACCCATTCTGCCAAAATTATGCCCTTGATGTAAAAACAAAAACAAAACAAAACCCCAGTGAGCATGGCTTTGAATGTGAAATTGCTTTGATGTGCTTCTTTTCATTTTTGGTGATGATGGTGTTTCCCACTGCATTGACTATCGTTTTATCTCAGGATCATAGTGGATGATCAAGGTTCATCACAAGTGATGATTTTTTGAAAAAGGTTTGGGTTGGACTCAAGTTGCTTCAAAATGTCTTGTTGCTCAACTTTTACACTTAGCACTTTTCCAGCATACAACAGACAACACAGCTGCTTTAAGTGATGACTGGCAATTAACTGAATGGCTGAGAGTGTTGATGTTTGTCGTGTAGGTTCATACATGTTCAAGGTCACCACTTAAGTGTTCACAATCAATTCTCCCTGACTTGTCTGAAAGGTAGAAACATAGTCTCATTATTAATAGACAGACCACATACTTCCTGAGTGAAATAGGCTCATACACAATGAATTGGTTTTCAAGTGCCTACATGCAGTTAGAAGTCAGCATTCCATTGGTGAGCAAGTGGTAATGACTGAAAACTTGTACTCAATTAAATTCAGGTCACCAAAGGAAAAAAAGAGAGATTAGATAACTCCTTCGAAAAAGCATTGATTCCTGGTGTTAACTGAGTTACAACTGGCTTTATACCTCAACATTTTTTTTTCTTAGAGTGCAGGATCTCAGTGTAAATAGAGCTACCAAGTACCCCCTCCCCTTCAGTTTTTATAAAGAGTCCAGACAGTGATGGTCAAACCCAGTGACATGCCTAAGACTGGTGAAAATAAGATATATAGTCCCTCATCTTGTCTGTTCACACACTGTTTCATAATCAAACATCCAACAACTTTTCTGAGTATTCCTCACTTAAACATAATTA
This sequence comes from Gambelia wislizenii, assembly GCA_030847615.1. Classification (NCBI taxonomy): domain Eukaryota; kingdom Metazoa; phylum Chordata; class Lepidosauria; order Squamata; family Crotaphytidae; genus Gambelia; species Gambelia wislizenii. Next base: position 83,667,511 of record JAUMIR010000005.1, on the reverse strand, counting down.
ACTACTATACAGTATGTAGTACTATACTACATAATTAACATAACTACTATACAGTATGTGGCCACTGACATTAAGAATAAGACTCAAAGTGCTCAAATTTGAAGAGTACAGCTTCATTAAAAATGTAGCTAGTTGCTTGTGTAGACGAGAGGATATATATTGCTGATTCCTGCACATTTTTGTAAATTTGCAATAGTGATCTTTTGTCTCCACAGTCTTTTGGCAAAAATGATAGTAAATGAAGCTATGGGCATTTGAAGAGCACCCTCCCACAAATCAAGATTGCAGCCGAGTAAATTAGTGTGTTATTATTCTCCATACATTGCCACCACTACATAGTATCTTTTTAACTTTAAAGCAAAGGTGCACAAGGGTAACCTTTGGCTGAAAAAAATATTTGGGTGCCTCAGTGCAGCCCAAAGGTGCATGATCGCTAAGGCAAAAATACAAAATGGATCTTCTGGCCACTTCCTTGCCAGAAACCCTGCCCCCCTCCCATACACATCCAACCAATATGCTCTCCAAGAACACCCTTTCTGATAATGTGTAGTGATGCAAATTGGTTGTCCTAATAAGTGCTATGCAGAATCCCACATATAATTTTTGAAAATTCGGGGAAAGCCACAAAGGCTTTTCCTGCATAGTTTTTTTAGAGTTTTTGACCCCTACTCCTTCCGATAAGGCTAATCACTGCAGGATCTCGTTGGGGCCAAAGGTATTCTCCTTGAATTCTCCGAGGAGTATTTTCACCATCTAGACAAGCCCTATGTCTCAGTACCAGAGAAAGCATTCTTCTTGAATCTGTATCAGCACTCCTACACTGCTTCCCATCTTCAAAATACAACCTTCTGAAACAGAATGGATGCTCTAAGCCCCATTTATTAACTTCTAATTTGTTTTCTTTGTTTCATTGGCCTTTCAATCACAAGTCATACAAGTGCATTTCTGAAAAGTCAATAATAAGCATTAACTGGCTAAACTCAAACAAAACTAATCAACATGTCGAAGAGCACCATAAGCAAAGAAAAAGCCTGGCAACTCCAGCTAGTTCAAATTACTGTGACAGTAGATTTTCTGACACCTAGTGAAGCATGACATGGGGAGCCCATATGTTTGTCTCTGCCTTCCAGTCACAATTGCTGCTTTAGGAAGGAAGGAAATAATTATTCAGTCTTTACTTATGCAGCTAGTACAAATGGATTCTTTTCTCCAGGTGTTGTCCTAAAGTAATGTATAGAAACATTAAATATAGTGCAAAGTATTAACTCAGTTTTGTATGAACCAGTCTACATAGTCTATCCCTGCCTTCCTAGAACACTGTAGCCCCTCCTACTTCTTCCTGCATATGTGTGTGTGTGTCTGTGTGCCTTCAGCTCACCTGTGAAGACATGAAGAGTTTCATAGGGTTTTCTTAGGCAAGGATACTCAGAGGGGGTTTGGCTCATTCCTTCCTCTGAAGTTTAGCCTACATCACCTGTATTTGTCAGTGGTCTCCCATCCAAGTACTAACTAGGACTGACCCTGCTTAGCTTCCACGATCAGATGGGATCTCACACCTTGTATATTTTTTTCCCCTCACCCTACTCAATCTAACACAGTATTGTGCTTATTTTCATAATAAAAATTTTATTTGGCTCACTGAGCACAAATAAGCAGAAAGAATCTTTGAGAACATTTCATGTTTTAACTGAAATTAAGCCAAATATTAGTTTTAGATTGCAAGTATTAACTGTTTGAACAGATACTCCTGGACAGTTGAGACATGTCATTCTTGGCCACTACTTACACTGTTACAGAAAGTCTGTTACAGAAAACAACAAAAAATTCAGTGGAACAGCACAGAAATTTTAAAAGAATTAAAAACTGTGCTTGCACTGCATTGTACATAACAGCCAGAAAATCATATGACAGAAAGAAAAAAAAGACTTGGATAGGATACTTTACAGAAAGTTCTGGTAGGTAGATGTTTCGGAAACCAATTTTCTTCTAAAGTATGCATGCTTTGGTACACTGAAGATAATTATAGGGGGAAGGCTTTTCTAAAAATTATGATCAGCCTAATGTGATCTTTCTCTGTTCCTAAACAGCAGGATTTCTCCTATACTGTACATGTCTTTATAATTACTTTAGTTGAATGTAATACTTTAATGAAGATGAGTTTAATTAAATTAAATTTCTCCCTAGTGGAACTCAATCAAAATGCATTCTACCCTCATTATATTACCAGTAGGAGTCCAACTCTATAAGTGCTGTAAGAAAAGGTTGTTTTAATGAGTGTGGTCATTATGTGCTGTACTTGGGGGTATGTTACAGACTTTAAATGTCATAACAGACAGCTATATATTGAGACGAAAGGGTATACATTTTAGTTCCTAATTGGTACGCTATACTAGTAACATTTTATTCTAAGTATTGCCATTTAATATCATTATAGACAGCACTGCTTAGCAGTGAGACATATCTGTTCGGACTGATACATGAGAAAAGGATGTAATAATAGTGGATTTCTACAGTTGACAGGTATATTGATATTTATGGCCATAAAATTCTAAATATTCTTCCAATGCCAGCCCCATCAATGTCACACATGAAAGATCTTTAAATCCAGACTTCTGAATATAATGCATGAATATTCTTCAATCCTACATTAATGACTAGAAGAAAATAATAGCCTCTATTGTCTGTTAAACAATTCAATCAATGAACAACGAAAATGGCAATGTTAAGAACTGTTAATGTATTGTAGCTCTACCTAATACTATGTAGTATTTTTTTTTTTTTTGCTGGTCTTTTCAGAAAAATAAATCCTTGCCTAAGAAGTCAGTCTAGATACATGCTTTATGCATCTATGTCCCATCCCTGTTCATTCATTCCTCCCTTTCTCTCAGAGGAAAAACAAATGAGGACACTATAGCAATTATTATTTCTCTTTAGACCTCAATCAGAAGGTATGGTTAATGGATTCCAAACAGACCACTGTTCAGAAACTAACTTACACAAATTTTAGAGCACAGGGACACCAATTAAAATAGAATGGATACAAACAATCTTATTCTGGATAAGGTGTCTGTTCCATTATCCATGTTAACATTTTTTAAAATAAAAACCCCTAAAATTCTTTCCAACGAACATATGAAGAAATTTTAAAATTCTGGTAATCTCAGGATTGGTCCCCATTGCTCCTGATCCTGCCATATTCACTAGTTTCCCTGTGGCCTTGGTGTAGAGTGTGCATACCAGTTTGTGTAGGGATGAAATGATGTATTTGTAACTGTTTGGGCTTTGCTTGGGAAAGGAGATAATAAGACATTTGCAAGTAATGGTTTTAGTTTCAAGGCTACACATGATGGGAATAATAAAAATTTAATAATAAAATTTATTTATACCCCGCCCCTCTGTTAAAACAATCGGGGCGGCTTACAAAAATTAAAATACAATACAGATAAAATCCCCAAACACCCCCCACCCACCCTCCCCCATAAAAAAATATTAAACAATTATAAATTAAAACCAACTGATATAAAATCACAATTAAAAACAATAAATACTATAAAATACTATAAATGGCCAGCGTACTAAAAGAAGCCAGGATCCCCTGAGGCCGGGATCTAATTAGGAAAGGCCTGCCGAAAGAGATCCGTCTTTAGTGCTTTTTTAAAGCTACTCAGGGTTGTTATCTGACGGATCTCGTTCGGCAGGTCATTCCACAATTTGGGGGCGATTACCGAAAAGGCCCTCTGGGAGGTTGCAGACAGCCTAGATTTTTGTGGCTAAAGCAAATTCCTCCCAGAGGACTGGAGTGTGCGGGGAGGATTGTATGGGAGGAGGCGGTTCCGGAGATAAGTTGGACCCAAGCCATTTAGGGCTTTAAAGGTAATAACCAACACCTTATACTGGGCCCGGAAACTGATAGGCAGCCAGTGGAGAGATCTTAACACTGGAGTTATATGGTCTCTCCGAGATGTTACCGAGACCACTCTGGCTGCCATATTTTGTACCAACTGAAGTTTCCGGACCAAGCATGAGGGCAGCCCCATGTAGAGCGCATTGCAGAAATCTAGACGAGAGGTTACCAGTGCGTGCACCACAATCTTGAGGTCCTTTACTTCCAGGAAATGGCGCAGCTGGCGTATCAGCCGAAGCTGATAACAGGCTCTCCTGACTGTCGCATTCAGAAGATGGAATTTTTCAGTTTAAGGTGTCAGTGGACAACCAATAGTTATGCAGCCCACCAGATTTTGTTGATTGTAAAATGCTTTTAACTTTAGAGTGTATCCATTAGGTTCTCAGTTTCAGCAATGACTTTGTATTATATGCTTCCTGGATTTCTGGCAATAAAGCCTTCTGATGAACCCTGAAGCTTGTGCTCTATGAGTTTGGGAATGCTAATACATGATAGGTAAGTTATTATCAAAAACTAACCAAATGAAACTGACAACCATTTGTGGTGGTCAAATGTAAAAAGCATAACTAAACCAAGCATGGAGATTGTGATGTTATAGTTACTTGGCACACAGCTGTTAAAGAAAAAAGGCAAAAACTTGAATTCACCACTACATAAATATAACTGAACAGATGAGGATTAAACAATAGACTCTAAGAGCTACACAATCAATGCTATCTGCCAGGACTAATTTATCTGTATTGTTTCTTTCCATATTACTTAAACACACACACACAACCTTCAGTTATTCCCACTAAATTTATGAACAAGTTTGAAGATTTTGGAAAAACAGATAAACATCAAATAATTTAAAGACCAGACTGAAGAGGAATGTCTTTTTCACACTATTCATAAAAGCAGCAAGAGTGGAAATTGTTTATTTTCATATTTTTACTATCTAATTTTTAATTATGGTTAATGTTATTGCTCATTTTGTTTTTAGTTATGTTTATAGTTCCCTTAAGCACTAATTTTTTAAATGTTAAGTCAGGATGCAAATGTAATGATGAATACAGAAAACAAAATTTTGCACAAAAGGAAGGTTTTGCTGCTAAGTGTTCAATCCAGTCAATGCATAAGTTTATACACGTTTTGATATACATGTATGAGATCGTTGAACCTTGATTTCAGACAGAAACAATGTAGCATTCACTCACTTTAAAATACTGCCCATATCTGTCTTTAAGCAGGCATTCTCTACCCGTTTTGAAAATTGGTGCCTACGAAAACCATAGCGTTATGATTGCTGAAGCAAGAGCTCCGATGGCTATGGTATTATCTACACAGGTGATTTATGCCAGCTTACGTTCCAGAACCCTACAGTCCAAATGATGCAGAGCACTTACCCCAACCTGTCCCAGGCAGTCCAAATGACCCCGGGACAGATATGGGGTTGCAATGGAGGCAAGCCGGGATAGGGTTCAATAAACCATTCTTTTAAAAAAAAAAAATACCCAGTTTACCATTGTTCACCAAGCAAAAACCAGATCAGGCTCCATGAGTGCAAAGGAGCCCATCTAGCACACTGCTCCCTGCTGTCACTGCCAGCTCTCTGGCTCTCCCAGAAGCCAGGCAGGGGTTCCTCAGCATATGACTGAGGCTGATCACATGCAGGGGGCTTGCAGTCACATGTAGTGGGCCACCTTCCTGGTTTCCACATCAGCAGGGGAAATGGTGGCAATGGTGACAGCTGCAGGAACAGGCTGGTGTCCTGCTTAGACTCTTGCTCACTTTCTTCAGTTGATGGGATGGGTGGGAAATGACCCAGCTGTGAAGTCAGGATATGCTGATCGGGAGCCAGCAAATCTTGTCTGGTGCAGATGACCCTTAATGTTTCCTCATTTCCAGCATGCCTCTGGAATTATCCCAGATGTTATTTGGGGTTAGGATACAAAGTGACCTTGAAGAATTAAATGGAGGAAAAGGGAATGATTGCCAGTATCTCCTTACCAGCCTATGTTGTCTTTTGGGAAACAAATAAAGACAAATATTCTTTCTATCCCTGTCACAATGTTCTCTCTCTTTCTAGTACATATTCCTTCAACAGCATATTGTTGTGACAATTCAAGGAGATTTTAGGAACAATCCTATCCTTCCTACCCTATGTGACTTAAGGAATGGATCATTCTGAAAATATCTCTTCACACTTTACTATTATAATCAGTAAAGATTAACATTATTTGACATTTACCTATTACTTTCAGAGGCTGAACTATGACGTATTTCAAAGTAAAGTAACTTTGAAGGCTGAACTTCAGAAATGATGTATTCTGTCACTCCAGTAGTGCATAAAAATAGACATTTTTTTCTAGCCAACAAAAGAAAATATATTCTGCAATTACTGCTCTTACATAAACGTTTGCAAGTTCAAAGAGAGCACTACACTTGCTGAGGAAAGTGTTTTTTAAAAGTGTTTTTAATTATAGTATTTAGGAATAGCAGTCTTGTTCTCATTAGCAGCTACAATTGGCAGTGATCTGAAACTAGCCTCAGCGGAATTTACGTTAGAATTTGAGTGTTGTTGAAAGCATCACTGAGAAACCTGCAGACTAACTGAAATACAGTTTCAGGTGTACAAAACTAAAGGAGATAAAAGGTGACTTCTAGTGTTTTTATGTATACTCTAGTCATGCAAATCACAAAGACAGACTCCTGTGGTTAAAACAATAGGAAGTGAATGATGTGTTACAGTCAAGCATTATAAAAAATAAGTGCAAATAACATAATGATAGGGATTTCCTTCAACTATAATCTACAATATATAAAACTTTCCCCAATTAGTTCAGCAGAAATTACTTCCTTGGTTAGTGGTGACATCATGGGGCTTACAGCACTCCAAAGAAAAGAGGCAGGGGAGCACAAATGTTCTGTCTTCTGTGCTGCCTTACCACATGACGTCATGGTTCTTTTGTTCTGATCCCATGGGGGACCAAGGTAAAACTGCATCTTTTTGCTAACCAGAAAAACCCGTTAGCAAAAAGACATGGTTTTACTTTGGTCTCCCACAGGACAGGAATGAAAGACTGTTGGAAGAACAATGACATCATGCAGTAAGGCAGCGTGGAAAATGGAACATTCCTGCTGAATTGCCACTTTTCTTTAGAGTGCAGTAAGGCCCCACATGTTGAAAACACTTATGTGGAAGACCAGATGCAACTTTTTCCACAGGATAGTCTTTTATAATTTTCATATTACTTCAAATTCTAAGGTATTCCATGTAAAAGCGCACATCCTTGCTTAACAGGATTTTCTTCTTTGTTTAAAATCATGGACAAATTCAATATGATGTTTCCGATAAGGAAGTGAGAGGGTAACCACAGTCTTGTTTTAAAGAGCAAGGGAAGAAAGGGAAGAAACTTACAGATCAATTCTATACATGAGAGCTTACTCTTAGGAAATATGCTTATGTTATTGTCATCATCATCATCATCATTATTATTATTATTTTATATAGCATCATCTGTGTACATGGTGTTCTACATTGAAACAAGCTTTACATTAAAACAAGCAACAACAAACAAAGAAACAAAAACAAAACAATGCCAATGCATACAATCTAAAATAACCGTACACATAAGCACACAGAGAGAGGAGGAAGGAATAATAAACATAAAACTATACAATATAATTGCAAAACAAATTATCCAGATAACAATTTTAAAAAACCAACAACAATATAATATAATATAATATAATATAATATAGCAAGAAAATATAAAAAATAAAGCAAACTGACCAATACATGTGATCAAAATAGACAAGATTACAAAACAGTATCAAACTAAAATTCCAAAAGCTTTGGAAAACAAAACTTTTCAATTGAGATTTACAAACATTGAGAGAAGGAGCAGTCCACAAATGTTCAGGGAGGGAATTCCAAGAATATTGGGCAGCAAGTAAGAAGGATGAAGCCAAGCCAGGGAAGAAGTATCCCTTGGTTGGGTAAGAAACCTAGAGTTCCTGGAACACAGCCGTTATCCCTTACCTAATCTTTCCAGAATCTCATTTCTTCTCGTGGAGGTAACCTCCAATCTTTTGTCTGTAAAGGTTGAAGCCTTATGATTGCATGGTTACCCATATTAAATAGGGCTGTGGAATTGATTCAAATAAATTCTGGATGACTTAGGGTGCATTGACAATAATGCAGTTTGATACCACTTTAACTGCCATGGCTCCATCCTACAGAATCCTGAGATATGTAGCTTTGTGAGGCGCCAGCACTCTTGGGCAGAGAAGGCTAAAGACTTTGTTAAACTACAAATCCCAGGATTCCATAGGATGGAGCTACAGCACTTAAAGTGGTGTCAAATTGCATTATTTCCACAGTGTAGATACACCCTTAGACTAATTTATCAGGTCCAGAGTGGGTCAGATCAGTCTAATGAGATTCAAACCAAGCCAGAGGGAGGGAGAGACAATGTGTTTCCAACTACACTATATAAGGGAAATGGTAGGCTGAATGGCAGAGGTGAGATGTTAGCTGGACAACTGTAACATCCAAAACTGGTTAAGATGATATAAGTTCACTAAACTTTATACATTTAATTATCTCATATCAGTTTGTGCTTTTTACTTACATATATGAGGCAGCCATGGATCTGCCTGCGTGCCTGTCCACTCAGTGACCACCACACTAATTCTCAGTGCAGCATTTTACCTTTTACCCATTACCTCTGCTGTCTACCTGTGCTTTTCAGTTTTCCTTTTTTTAACATTTTAAAAAATGTATTCCATTTGTTTTCTCAAAACCTCATCTAAAGATTGTTAGTACAAACACCTCTGGATCTATCTGCAGTTTGACAGAGGTTATTTGCTCTAAAGGGACTGTCAACTCTTCAGATTTCATGCAATTGTTTAAAAAATAAAATAAAAAGACCCACCACTCAAAGTTAAAGTTGGTTAAGTTTCCCAATGTAGGTAAAAAGAAGAAGAAAAGGAAAGGAAAGGAAAGGAAAGGAAAGGAAAGGAAAGGAAAGGAGGCCCAAAGATATAGATTTCTGAATCTTGATTCAGGTTTGAGATCTGAAGTGGACAGAATCCAAATTAGACTAAGCTCCATGGAAATTACAGAAATATGTTCAGAATCAAATTAGGGAATCCTTGAACAGCCACAATTTTGAAAACAGATCTATTATAATTCTGTATAATTATAAGTGTGAAGTAGAGTGCATGTGTACATACCATACACACATATATTTTCACTTGTTCAGACACTCATCCAGAGTCTATATACAGTTGTCCCTTCACATTTGCGGGGCTTGGGGTGGGGCACCACTGCAAAAGTGAAGAAGAAAATGCAAATAAGTTAAGCCCCACCCCCAACATACATACTACACTACAGTATTGTAGACTCCTCTCCCACCAACAGGACTGTCAATATCTGCCATTGCAGTAGCAACACCTGCTCCCGGGCACACAAACCATGCCCCTCACCCACACTCGTCTCCCCGCCAGCTCTCCTTCCCTCTGCCCTGCCAACAACACAACTCCATCTTGCTTTCATATATATATATATATATATATATATATATCTTGCACGGAAACAGTGTTGCCCATTTAAAACAGTAAGGTTTAAAGTAATGGGCAGTGCTGTTCTGGTGCAAGGTAAGAAAGCAAGATGGAGTGTTTTGTTGCCAGGACAGAGGAAGAGAAAGCTGGGGGGGGGGTAGGTGAGTGTGGGTGAGAAGCATGATTTGTTGCTACAGTTGAAAGTTTTAGCTTTGGTTTGGGAAAGGAGTGACCTTACTGTTTTAAATGGGCAGTGCTGTTTTGGTGCAAGGTAAGAAAGCAAGATGGAATTGTGTTGTTGGCAGGACAAGAAGAGCGGGGAGGAGGGTGGGCTCTTGATTTTGAGCTAGTTAACAACAGCTACAAACTGTGAATAGGCAAACAAAGTCTTTAGCCTTCTCTGCCCAAGAGTGTTGGTGCCTCACAAAGCTACACATCTCAGGATTCATGTAGGATGGAGCCATGGCAGCTAAAGTGGTATCAAACTGCACTATTTCTACATCATAGAAAAATTAAAAATATAATTAAACTAAGAAGAGAACTCATAAAAGCAGTTAAAAGCACAACTATTAAAAATAAAACAACTAAATGGAACAGCACATTCTACTAGGCCCCCTTTTCTCCTGAGCAGCCAGCCATCAAAGGCCAAAACAACAAGATTTTAACTGCCTTTGAAAGGATTTCAAAGACTCTCTGAAGAGTCTCAGAGCCTGGAAGTAGCCACCAAGAAAGCCCTCTTCCCTGTTCTCCCCAGATATGTGTGTAAAGATGGTAGGACAGGGAGGGGATCTTCCCAGAATATTTTAAAACTCTGGTAGGCTAATATAAGAAATTAGGGGGCTTCAGATAATCATATAAGGCTTTATAGGTCATCCAGCACTTTGAATTGTGCATGTGAATGGTGCAGTTCCCTCCCACCCTTGACAGCCAAAGAAGCAGTGGGATAATGGAGCCAGAAAAGGGCATTTTGTCTTCAAAACAACAGGGCTTTTTTAATATTAAAAACACCCAGCTGTTTTCTTTGTTTATATTCAAGTATGAAAGAGGGCTACATTTTCATAATAGATTTTTATCTAAGTGTTGATATTTTTCCAAAGTGCAGCAGTAAACTTGGATGATTAAGTGACAGGCAAACAAAACAAACAAATATATCATTAAATTAAGCTAAATAACCAAAAAGGAAATATGTTTTTACCAACCATTCCATTCCATGAATTGATAGATAACACCCAACTTTCAATAAATTGGTTGTTATGCTAATAACTGAGTTCTCTTATATATAAATAAGCTTAAATATTAAAAATACTTACATCTTCCTTAGCCAATTTGTTATAGTTGGGCTACTTTTGTTCTGCCAGAAGTGGGCAATATATAATTTAGCCAGTCACTCTCTCTGAGTCTCAGAGGAAGGCAAAGATAAACCCCTTCTGAACAAATCTTGTCAAGAAAACCTCATGATAGGTTCTACTTAGGGTTGCCATAAGTCAGCAATGACTTGAACACCAACAAAGAAGTAACTATGTGTAAATCAACACTCTCTACAGTTGCATTCAGTATACATAATACTATAGTCTTTGGATTTTTCTGGCAAACTAAACGCAACAGATCCTGACTGATCTTGGAAGCTAAGCAGGGCCATCCCAGTTTAGTACTTGGATGGGAGACTGCCATTGATTACCAGGTGCTGTAGACTATATTTCAGAGGAAGGAACTGGCAAAACCACCTCTGGGTATTCCTTGCCTAAGAAAACCCTATGAAATTAATGGGGTCGTCGTAAGTTGACAGGCAACGTGAAGGCGTGCACACACACACATTGAAAGAGCGTTAATTCTTGAGTTCCAGAATGTTTTTAATTTTTCCATTTCCACCCTCAATATGAAGAGAGTCAGGTTTTGGGGTATTACATCTCCAACAAAGCACAGTAGTGTCATATTTCTTCTTCAGTTTATTTGGGGAGGGGAGAGAGATAGTTAAACAGTTCTGTGAAGTTTTTCTTTAAGAAACAATAGAACTATTAAAAAAAGAAGAGATGATGATATCACATGTCACCATCTTCAGTGTTCTTTTCCCTTCTGAGTTTAGCTACAGTCCTTATGTTGGCAAGGGGAATATCTTCAGGCAATGTTCTGAGGTATCACAATTGTTAAGAAGGTATTTTGGTTCACCTTGGACTTGAATTGGCAAGTAAAAGTACTGGTTAAATCCAGTACTGCAAGCCACCACGTTGCAAGTTCTATTCCAGCGGGCTCCAAGGTTCACTCAGCCGTCCATCCTTTCGTAGGTCGGTAAATTGAGTACCCAGCTTGTGAGGGGCAATTAGCTAACACACATTGGAAACTGTTTAATGCAGTGTAGATGTGTAAATACCTATTGCTTAAAATAATTTGTAAGCTGCTCTGATAGCCTTGTGGCTGAAGAGCGGGGTATAAATAAATAAATAAATAAATTAAAAAAAATTAAATTGATAAAAATGAAACAGCATGATGTAGTACTTTTGCGTGTTGGACAATGACTCCAGGAGACCAGAGTTCAAATCCCTGCTCAATCATGGAAGTCCACTGGGTGACCATAGAAAAGTCATACTATCTCAGTCTTAGAGGCAGGTAATGACAAATCTCCTCTGAATAAATCTTGCCAAGATATGGGTCAACCCAACGTGAAGGCATGTAACAATAACACAATTGATAATGGAGATGTAAACTGCTAGAACTGCCTTGCTAATATGGATCAACCCAAGTTGTCATCTTTGAATTATCTTTGAGGGCTTGGGACTTTCTGCAGCCTTCCTTGGGTAAAACACATGAGGTCCAGGGGCAACCTGCCTCTGATCCCCACCTCTCATGCCATCGTCATGGTAGGCCATCCCTGCTGCACATGCTAGTCTCTGCACAATCAAATGCCAGCAAAAAATGGTCCCAACTCACATCCATCTAGATGCCAGATATGTGCAGGGCTGGATTCTTCCCAACTAGCTGGGATGAAGCATCGTACAACATGTTGATCACTAATAGGCCAAAATAAAGCCACAGTTGTAAGATGATCAGTAGAAAACTAGAAAATTTGTCAGAACTCCTCAAAGAAAAGGGCATACATTTTATAAATAACCGTGTAAATATGACCAAGTTTATAGTTTTCATCAGCCTTCACAGTTAATTTTTTTGTTAAGACTAAATAATCAGAAAAAAGCAATGGGACTCCAGATACATATGAGAGTGCTTCATATAACAATGGTTTGACTTTATGGCTTTTAAATTGGACATTAATGATTGAAAGGAGAAAGCAGAAGTCATATTGATATGGGGGGGGAGGTCACAAGTTGGTCAAAACTATATTACAGATTTTGTAGTATGCATGAGTGCACTCGCATGCACACAGACACACACATTTATGTTTATATTTAGCATTAGAGAACAAAATAATGCTCTGCTGCCAGTTGTCACCTTGACCAAAAAACAAAAAAAAAGTAATCAAAAGAGAACTTGTATTCTTTCAAGCATTTTGTGCAAAGCACTGATCAAATTAACATGATACGTAATAATGTTCTGATTTTCTATGGAGAAATACTGCATTGTGAATCCGGCAAGACTTTGATGAAGACCCTATTAAGACAGAAACTCAGCTTGCTTGTAATCTTAATGCTATTCAAGTAACAACAATAGAGCAATAACCTTAGAGAAATTAGTAACCCAAAAGTAGCTGTGTAGAAATTAGTAACCGATAAGTAGCTGAAGGACAGATACTGACAATTCCCCTTGTCAGCACACCTATTGGTGAGATTATTCCCATCTTTGACAAGCTCCCTCTTACCTGTGTTCCTCAGGAACTTCAATGGGTAGGAAGGTGACTCTCCCTTCATGAGGCATGCCTAAGCTCCCTGGAGAACATGCAGAGAATATGGATATTTGCATGGCAACTCAGTGTTCCTCTGAGGAATTTTTTTTTGAGACTTACCTGATAAGAATCACACCACATGATTGCTTTTTGGGCCGCTAAACTATTAACTATTTGCATTGAGCATTAGCTCAGAACATGGAAGTCTAAGATCAACACAGAAAGATACGAAGAGAGAGAGAAAGAGAGTGAGAACGCTTTTAAAAGTTTTTTTTAATAGTAGCTGCTCATAATCAAGGTTTGTAAAGTGGGAAGAGATATAGAAATAAGTAAAACTATGGTAAGATTCAATTATATTTAAGTGGATCTCACTCCCTCCTCCCTGTACCACCACCCTATATAGCCTGAAAATCTTGGTTGGAATTCATTAGGCAGTTTTGAATAAACATCATACTGGTTATGCATACATAGTACCCCCAGGGCCCACCTTCCTAATTCCCACCTCCCAGGCAGCCAGTCCTGTGGGTGATAGGGATCTGTTTGCCTGTTGATTGGGAAGCGGCTGACTGATATGTCCACCCCATCCCGTGAGTGATCTCTGATGTGACAACCAGAAGCAGTGTCCCTGGCACAGCTCCCCTTTGCACCATCAGCTGCTTCCCAATTCACAGCAGAATAAACCCCATTCATCACTATGGCTGCTGCCCAGTAAGTGGGGATGGGTGAAACAAAGTTCTCTGGATTTTCCCTTTGGGTCCGGGGACTCAGGCATGGGAATGAACAACCTTTGAGATTGGTATTGACTTGCTTGTTCAGCATGTTCAGCCTTCCTGGAAACAGGCCATCCTGGAGCAATCCTAGAGACTGACTTGCCTCTAGGATTGGAGGTTGCTCACCTTTGATATACCAAAGAGAAAGTAAAAATATATACCTGCTTCAGCATATACTGCATTTATGCAGCCCTGTTAGAGATTAGGTTTAAATAGTTAATAAAGTGGCCCTTACTTTACCCATATATTTGTCTCTTTCTTCCAATTGGGTGGGCAAATCTATTTCATTTGGTACTCATAAGATAATAAATAAACCATTTAACAGATAATAAATGAAGATGTGGAAGTTCTGAATTGACATAAGTTCAGGCCACACCTTCAAATCCCACTCCTCCCCCAAATACATACACTATCTTGATGGATGAAATACATCTTAAATTGTTAAGGTAAGAAAAACCAAGGAAATTTGTGGTTGTTCTATGAAACTAACTGCCCTGAAAATGGTAGTACAGAAGTATTACATGGGAAAGTTTTAAAATAATAGGTTTTTCATTTGTGTTTTCTGTTGTAAATCAGCTGATGCAGCCTAGAATGAGACTAGATTTAGACCCATCTACACTTGCATTTGTGAGCTAGATGGCAAAAAAGGGTCACATGAATTCCCAATTGTAAAAACAGAAGAAGAAGGATTTGATATCAACAGGCTATACAAAGAAATGTACAATTATGTAACTGGTGTTTATATACATTGCGTTTGCTACATGTGAAAACAGCCAACACTTACATTGTTGGAATCAATTGTCATATCTACCTAATGCAAGGAGACATGAGTATATACATTCACACACTGGATCTGGTATGTGATCATAATACAGTGAGCCCTCCATATCTATGGGGGTTCAGGTCCAGGACCCTCTGCAAATAACAAAAATTGGATGATTGTGTCCCATATTATTAAATGGTAGCAATGTGCGCATGAATACTTCAGCATGTCTGCATTCACATCACTGCAATTTTAAGTACTATATAAAATGTGACAATCCACTGTTGCTTGAAATCATGGATCCAGAGCCTGATTTATTGCCTAAGAGCAATAATGCCCACCAAACCTCCCTGTGAGGGATAGATTTTGATGTTTATTTAACAATATTAATCCTGAGGAGAAGGGATAGTGTAATTCTTAAGATTATGAACCTCATGTTTTGTAATGCACTGTGAATATTCAGGACTGGATGGCCCTTGTGGTCTCTTCCAACTCTACAATTCTATGATTCTATAAGAACACTTCCATTTATAGCACTGTTTGTAATCTTGCTTTGACCCTGAGAGTTCCCAAATGAAGTCCTTGTTACTCTATAGTAAGCTTTCCTGTGGATGTCCTTCCATTAGTGCCAATTCATGACATTACTGTCTCTACTTGGCTGTTCACAAGACAGCTGAGTGTACACTTTCTGCTGTCACACCTCTAGATCTTCCTCTTAGACTATCAGTCACCACATGGAAACCATCTCATCCATAAATGCTTAGAGGCAAGATGGTTCCTTAATCCTGCATTTACTTGAGAAATATTCTGAAGGTTCTGAGCAAACTGAAGTTATGTAGAGCACTATTTTCATCTTGCCATACACAGTGATCACTATCAGAGTTACTCTGAAAGAATAGTTTCAGTTTCCTCTGAAGTACATTTTCATTTCATTGCACTTCCAGATTGCAGAAGATGAAATGCAAAAACAAATAAGGCAAAGTATATTGAGTTGCTACTTCTCTTGACTCCTGTCAATAGGAACTTATTTCTCTCATCTAATTGTCCCATCATAAAGCAAAAATAAAGTTGAGTCACATCCCCTCTCATACAATCTAGAACAGTGGCTCTTAACCTTTTCTTTACCAGGGACCCTCTTTAAATATATTTTGTTGCCACAGACCCCCCAAGACATCACTCAAGTTTTAAAACTCTACTACTACTACTACTAATAATAATAATAATAATACCTGATAATAATACAATTACGACATCCATTAAACCTCTCTCAGAGGCACTGGAAGGGAAGGGAAGATTTTTCTCCTGCTTCTTCCTGCAAGTTTGTGGCTGGAGCAGATTGAACAGCAATGTACAGAACAAGCCAGCCAGCCAGGCAACAATTGCTTTGGCTTCTGTCACATGGTCACTCCACTGTGGGGAAAAGATGGGCCAAGCAGCCTTCAAGCCTTTGTGGACTCCTATGAGGACACCGTGGCCCCCTGAGGGTCCACAGAACACAGGTTAAGAACCACTGATCCAGAAGACAGAAAAATTCACACACATCTGTTGGTGGACCAGCCACGGAATGGCTCCAGTAAAGTCTATCTCCCAGAGAATCTGGAATACCAATACTGCCAAACCACATATATTCACTTTCATGGATAGATTGCTTCATTACTTTAATAAATGGTAAGGTGTTCAAGAAAGTTGCAGGATTGCAGATTACAGGTGTCTCCAGTTTCTTTCTATTTGGGCATGTGGAGGGATTGTCTCTCATCTTAGTACTGTAGTAATTGTGATAGGAATTCTGTCAATAAAAATAATGATCTTGCTATTTCCTGTTCTGCATATTGCAATCTGGATAATAATACTACTGCTACTAATCTCTGGCTTGTCTTCGTAAACGAAGATTCAGGAAGGACTCATCCCGCGCTTTCTGCAAGTGCACTGATGACTAAAAAGGCCAATCCGAGTTAAACAAGTCCGGTTGCAAAAAGCACAGCAGAAGGTCTCCTTGGGTGATGTTTTTGGGTTGTGATTCTTTCTGCGTTGTCGTTTCTCTTCAAGACTTGTTCATCGTGAGTTCTCAAATAAGGCTGCAGCATTGTGGATAGTGCGTCTCCATGCCTTCCGATGTGAGGCCAGGGCGGACCACTGTTGGTGATCAATTTGGCAAAGCCTGAGATGTTGTTTCAGGGAGTCTTTGTATTGCTTTTTTGGAGCACCCCTCTTACGCTGACCCGTGGCGAGTTCACCGTAGAGTAGTATTTTTGGGAGGCGATGGACCTCCATCCTAGAAACGTGCCCTGCCCAGCGCAGCTGTGTTCTCAATATCATGGCCTCAATGCTGGTGATCCCTGCTTGCTCAAGGACAGCAACATTCGCTACTACTACTAATAATAATAAACATAGCACCATTTATTTACAGCAGATTCTGCCAGAGATGTGCAAGCAAAAATATATCTGTATACATATTCACACAGAGGTAAGTAATAATAAAATATAAAACTATACAATGCAATTATAAAACAAATTATCCAAACAAAATACCAAAAAATGCAATATAATATAAAGAAAACTAACCAATACATGTAATCAAATATACAAGATTATAAAACAAGGTTAAACTAAAATTCCAAAAGCTTTAGTAAACAAGAAAGTAAAGATTTTTTAAAAAAAAAAAGTGAAGGAAGGCTTAAAATGTATAAAATGGAAATATTAAGATTAAACTACTGGTTACAGTCTGTCCAGATGGCTAAAAATAAACAAATAAACTTAATTCTTAAGTGTAGTTTTTGTGTAACAGCTACCATATAAACCAGACATGCCCCTAAAACTGAGCTACAGTGAGGTACACTAACACGATTCACTGTCAGAAACAACAACAATACCAAATGCTGTAAAAGCAAGTAAAACAGAGAAAAGGGAAATCTACTTACTTACATAAGGGAATCAAAAACTGCTCATTGCTGAATTCCCAAATGGGTGAAAATACATCATTTTCATTCCATTACGTGCTGATATAACCAATAAGCAATCCTTTTGTAACAATAGCTATGTTGAATTAATGCAAAGTATGTGAATTCACTACAGTGCCGATATATTGCAGTGTAATGGAAATGCAGGCATGGTGCCGGACACTGAAATGTACATATGTAAATGCCCATCCGAAGTCCTGTCTACATGGTAAAAATAATATGAACAGCATTCAAAATATTAATGAACCATTCACACAGACACGCGCTTTCATCAGCGCTGTCTACGCACAATCCTAAATATACACTGGACTGACTACGTGACAAATGTTCCTGTCCTTGAGCAAGCAGGGATCACCAGTGTTGAGGCCATGATATTGAGAACGCAGCTGCGTTGGGCAGGGCACATTTCTAGGATGGAGGACCATCGCCTCCCAAAAATACTACTCTGCAGTGAACTCGCCACGGGTCAGCGTAAGAGGGGCGCCCCCAAAAAGCGATACAAAGACTCCCTGAAACAACATCTCAGGCTCGGCCAAATTGATCACCAACAGTGGTCCGCCCTGGCCTCACATTGGAGGCATGGAGATGCACTATCCACAATGCTGCAGCCTTTTTTGAGAACTCACGCCGAACAAGTCTTGAAGAGAAACTACAACGCAGAAAGAATCACAACCCAAAAACATCACCCAAGGAGACCTTCTGCTGTGCTTTTTGCAACCGGACTTGCTTATCTCGGATTGGCCTTTTTAGTCATCAGCGCGCTTGCATAAAGCGTGGGATGAGTCCTTCCTGAATCTTTGTTTGTGAAGAAAAGCCAGAGATTCACACAGACGCGCACACAAATATGTGTCATTCGGAAGGAAGCCCGCAAAATCGCCTGTAAAGTCCCTTCATTCAGCATCCGAGGACTCGTTCGAATGTTGGAAAATGATCTGTATGACTTTTGAATGAGTGATTATTTGACCACCCATGTTCACACAGATATGAACAGGCAGTGAAATCTGATTGGCTGGACGAACACATATATATCCCGTTCCTGTTCGCAAACTACACAGACTTTTCTCTCTCAGTCTGTCTCATTCTTCAACTTGCATTACATTTTTTCCTGAAGACTTTGGCTACACCGTTCTTAAGGGGGAGGGGTATTTTCCCATCCACTTTTCTGATTAAGAAGCAATTTTCTAGCTAATAGCTCCTTTTAGATATGTCATCATAGTACCCCAGATGAACAACAATATTTTGTCAGATCCAATATTCCAAGCTTCTACTGCCTTAAGGCAAAACCAGAATGGTAGCTCTATTCAAAAAAGCAGGTAATAGTACTTCCAGCAATCTGTATATATTTTTAATTATGGCCAATCTAGATATGACACAGGGGATCCAGTCTTAGCATCCATGTTTTTTTTTTTTTAAATAGCATGAATATCAGGATTTTTTTAAAAGATCATAAGTATGGTGCTTTGGGAAATACTATTTAAGTCTCCTCTCTTACTACGAGCTCCATGGAAAGAGATATTTCATAGAATCATAAGAGTTGGAAGAGACCACAAAGGCCATCCAGTCCTACCCCCTGACATGTAGGAATACACAATCAAATCATTCCTGACAGATGGCCATCCAGCCTCTGCTTAAAAACCTCCAAAGAAGAAGACTCCACAACACTCCAAGGCAGTGTATTCCACTTCCGAACAGCTCTCACTGTCAGGAAGTTCTTCCTAATGGATAGGTAAAATCTCTTTTCCTGTAGTTTGAACCTATTGTTCTGTGTCTTTCAAGCAGCAGAAAACAAGCTTGCCCCATCCTTAGTATGACACCCCTTCAAATATTTAAACATGGCTATCATGTCCCCTCTCAACCTTCTCTTCTCCAGACTAAACATGCCCAGCTCCCTAAGCGCTCCTCATAGGACATGGACTCCAGACCTCCCACCATCCTGGTCACCCTCCTCTGGACATGTTCCAGCTCCTCAATATCCTTCCTAAATTGTGGTGCCCGGAACTGGACACAGTATTTCAGGTGAGATTTGAGCAAAGCAGAATACAATGGCACTATTACTTCCGTTGATCTAGATACTGTACTCCTATTAATGCAGCCTAGAATTGCACTGGCTTTTTTAGCTGCCACATCACATTGCTGACACATGTTCAGTTTGTGGTCCATTAATACTCCTAGATCACGTTCTCATGTACTGCCATCAAGACAGGTGTCACCTATCCTATATCTGTGCATTTCATTTTTATTGCCCAAGTGTACTATCCTACATTTCTCCCTGTTGAAATTTATTTTGTTAATATTGGCTGAGCTTTCTAATCTGTTGAGGTCATACTGGATTCTGATCCTGTTCTCTGGGGTATTAGCTACCCCTCCTAATCTGGTGTCATCTGCAAACTTGATAAGCATACCCTCTATTCCCTCATCCAAGTCATTGATCAAGATGTTGAATAGCACTGGGCCCAGGACAGCAGTGTGACGCGGCAGCTAAAAAAGCCAATGCAATTCTAGGTTGCATCAATAGGAGTATAATATCTACATCAAGGGAAGTAATAGTGCCACTCTATTCTGCTTTAGTCAAACTTCACCTGGAATACTGTGTCCAGTTCTGGGCACCACAATTCAAGAAGGATATGGACAAGCTAGAATGTGTCCAGAGGAGGGCGACCAAAATGGTGGGAGGTCTGGAAACCATTCCTTATGAGTAGCTTAGGAAGCTGTTTATGTTTAGTCTGGGGAAGAGAAGGTTAAGAAGTGACATGTGATGAACTTTGGCAACAGCTACTCGCAGTACACAAGCTTCAAAGAATAGCAGCTTTATTATCAGGACTTAGGTGTGACCAGTAACATAGCAAATACAACTCTGAGAGGCTTGGCACCAAAACCTGCTTGTTAATAAAGAATGCAAGTTTCACTTCTCACTAGCACCTGGCTAATGGCTGTCATCAAAGCAAAGCAAGGCACTAGGACATGACAAACGATATCTATGTTTAAATATTTGAAGGGATGTCATATTGAGGATGGAGCAAGCTTGTTTTCTGTGCCGCCAGAGATAAGGACATGGAACAATGGACTCAAACTATAGGAAAAGAGTCCACCTAAACATTAGGAAGAACTTCCTGACAGTAAGAGCTGTTTGGAAATGGAATACACTGCCTCGAAGTGTGGTGGAGTTTCCTTCTTTGGAGGTTTTTAAACAGAGGCTGGATGGCCATCTGTCAGGAATGCTTTGATTGTTTATTCCTGCATGGCAAGGGGTTGGACTGGATGCACTTTGTCATCTTTTCCATCTCTCTGATTCTACCGCTTTCCTTTTCCTGGATGGAAACGGATCATATTACTCTCTTAGAAGCTTCCAGGAGCTGCAATTAACCTTTAGGTAAATAGCAAGCTTCCTTTGCCCTGTTTAACTTCCCGCCCCCACAAACCATAAACAGACTTCCAAGTACTTCCATTTTTGATATTTTATAAATACTTTGGCAGTCTATGTGGCCCACAGAAGGTGGCAGGGGCAGAAAACTGGTCCCTCATTCCTCCATTAGACTAATTAGCAGGCTACTACTGCTGGCCTTGAGGATGTCAGGAAGCTGAAAACTATATTGTACTCAGATCTCTTGTAATTCAAATCCACTAATACTAAAACATTAAGAAAAATAAGGAAGAAGTATCAATGAAAATTACATAACCACCAGCTGGAGCAATCTAGTTTATGTAAATATCTGAGTTTGAGGTGACACTTAAAAGCTCTGGATACTCGTCATCCCATCTAAACCCTGATATCCTGACAACTAATGCAACCATCAGTGCCCATCCTTTGCTTTACGGCTGGATCTGGTGTCTTCTCTGCTACACCTTTCAATAACTAAATTACTACCTCAGATGTTGTACATGGCTCCTTCTCAACCTATTCACATGTCACAGCTCTGGAACTGGAACAGCATACATGCTGACAAAGTCTTTCATGTTCCCAGATGTACCCCTAAGGAAATGGAGACAGCTTCCAGTTGAGTAAAAATATTAGTACAGAAGGGTTCAATTTATTATTTGCTTAAATTAGATTTTCCATAGGCCTCATCTCAATCAACCAATGTATCATTTTATATATACCATGCCTTTCCCCCACAACTGGGACTTTCATTTTGTTGACATTTGAAGATACGAAGGCAGAAACATGAACTATGGAAACAGATCCAGCCATGCCCAAACTGGACCTCTCAGTAACCTGTGATCTTAAGAGGCTTTGATGATCCCAGGTGAAGGCTGCAAGATGTCTGACTTGATACTGATTTCTAAACTATTTGGAATGGTGACTAAGTGATATTCTAATAACATGTACAAAAAAAAGGGCATTGCCCTCCCTAGTCAATTGTCCCTATGTTGTTGTTGTTGTGCACCAAATCAAATTCAACTTATGGTGACCTTATGATTGACAGACTTTCAATAGAGCCTCCAATTAACAGCCCCATTCAGGTACTACCAACTCAGGGCAATGGCTGCAGTTCATCTATAATGAGATCTTCCTGTTCCCCAACTGTCTTCAAATTTATCAATCCTTATTGTCTTTTCCAATAAGTCATGTTGTCTTATAATATGTCCAAAAGTATGTTAGACTTAGTTTAGTCATTTTGGCTCCAAGGCAGACTTCAGGTTTCATTTGCTCTAGGACCCATTTATTTTTCTCTGTTACAAGCCACGGTATCATAAAATTCTCCTCCATCACACATTTAATATGAATTCTTTTTCTGTCATCTAACATGTTTCTGTCAGTTTCCACACCGGTACATAGAAATCAGAAATATATTTAACTTTAGTATTAACTTCAGGACCTTATCTAATTCCTTCATAGCTGTGCTTTCGAGTCTTCTGATTTCTTGACAATAGTCTCCATTTTGATAGAAGACTGAGACAAAGTATTAAATCATCATCATCAATCATCATTGTCATCATCACCTTCTTCTTTTAAGTTACAATCATTATTTTTGTTTTTTTCTATTCAGCTGCAATCCTGCTTCTGCACTTTGGACTTTATCAGACAATCCCCTTTAAATGTTCTTTTGCCAGCATAAAAAATAAAAAATAAAATCCATATTTATGCCGGCAAAAGAACACCCCCGCCCTGCACTTACCTTCTATCCGGGCAGAAGGCTTCCCTGACAATGAAGAAGAAGTCAACAGAACCCCATTCACTTCCTTGTTTCAAATCCACAAGATTTCATCATGCAGGAAGGTCAAATATAAAACAAAAAATAAAACATTAAAATTTACACCAAGCACATAAACACACTTTAAAACTTCCAAGTAAACTAGGGAAGGTTTTAAAAAGTGCATCATTTACCTGAATTTTGCAATCACACCCAGAAGTGTTTGCTTCCAGCTATTGATGCTTCATTCACGTGAGTTAAATGGCTCAAGGTTTCACATGCTGGCAATGCCAGCACCAAAACAAGACGGGTGATCTATTCACAACTCAGCCGTGAATAGAAAGAAATGCCACAAGAACGACAATGGAATGCAAAAGGATGATGTTGTGTGATAGTGGCATCCTTTTGCATTCCGCTGTCATTATTCTGGTGCCACAGTAGCAGCATCTGATAATCTCCTTTGTCTCTTAACTTTCATCAGTAGTCATTCCATGTCTTTGTTGTTACTGTGTATGTCCTTAGTTGGTCCTATAACAGAGGGGGGAAACCATGCCCTCCAGTTTAGCCTAAAACTCCCATCAGATACAGCAATATAGCCAAAGGTGAGGTATGATGGGAGCTGCAGTGAAACAATATCAGCAGTACCACAGTTACTTGCATGTTTTCAATTTGGTTTTAATATTGGCTTTAATGTTTTTATAGTATTCTTATTTTTATGTTTTTAGAATATGCTCTAAACTGTCTTGAACTGACTATGTGATGAATGTTGCTGTGCTTGAGCAAGCAGGGATCACCAGCACTGAGACCATGATATTGAGAACGCAGCTGCACTGGGCAGGGCACATTTCTAGGATGGAGGACCATCGCCTCCCAAAAATAGTACTCTATGGTGAACTCACCACGGATCAGCGTAAGAGGGGTGCTCCAAAAAAGGGATACAATGACTCCCTGAAACAACATCTCAGGCTTGGCCAAATTGATCACCAACCATGGTCCGCCCTGGCCTCACATCAGGAGGCATGGAGATGGACTATGCACAATGCTGCAGCCTTATTTGAGAACTCACACCGAACAAGTCTTGAAGAGAAACGACAACGCAGAAAGAATCACAACCTGGAAAAATCATCCAAGGAGACTTTCTGCTGTGCTTTCTGCAACCAGACTTGTTTATCTCAGATTGGCCTTTTTAGTCATCAGCGTGCTTGCAGAAAGCGCAGGATGAGTCCTTCCTGAATCTTCATTTGCGAAGAAAAGCCAGAGAGAGGGAGAGAGAAACTGCCTTGGTTACAGAGAGGCAATATAATAATAATAAAAAAATACCTACTCCTAAAAGCAGTCTTGGAGACACCAAACCATGTACAGAAAATGGTTAATCTCTTCATACCAAAGAGCAGATTGAGCATTCCCAATTGTTGTTTTCAGTGTATCAATCACATAATTCCATGTGATGCAGTCGCCTCCCTTCATGTGCCATTTTTCCCTTCTAATTTTGAGGACAGGAACTTTTCACATGATAGACCATCCCTTGTGGATATTGGATTGATTTTAAGTAGCTCTTCCATTTGCAAAGAGGTGGTGATTTCTACCAACTCTTTCATCTCTGTAACCTTCAATATCATCATATTCCACCCCAAGGAACTCCAAGCTCCCAGAAGCAGATTATCAGAGAATAGCAGAGGAACATACAAGTACAAAAATCTTATTCTATACATGTGAACTCAGTTCCAAATCATTGCTGTAAAACTAGGGAAGGGAAGAATATTTAAAAAGTATTCAGATAATGGTTAAAAACATGTTTTTGGGGTGCTGAGAAACCGTGATGAGAAGACTCCTGGACTGATGAGAATCTTCACAGTTCAGGACTTATTCTATGCAAAATGTGCACATGGTTGTTTTGTGCAGAAAACAGCTGTTTTATTTGCAGAAAATGCTGTAATTGATTCTGTGTAAAATTAATACATGGTTGATCTGCAAAGAAAACAGCATTTTCTGTGCAGGAAATAGCATTTTATGTGCAGCAAAACAGCCACATGCCATTTTCACAAAGAATAAGTCCTGAATTGCAAATAAGCTTTGAAAACTGCATGTTTTTTGAAGAATTTTTCACAGCAGGAAGAAAATGCTGAAATTCCTCACCACCAACTTCGAGAAGAAATATTACATTCCTATGTAAAATATATATCAGTCTGGAAATATATTTTATTTCCTTGCCCATGAGTCAGAGAGAAATTGTACTTTGCTATTATGGCATATCTTTCTGTAAAAGGCTTAACCCAGTCCGAAATAAAGTGGCAGTGCAGAAGGAAAATTCCGGCTTCTGTGCTGTCTTCCTGCATGATGTCATCATTCTTCCATTCTGGAAAAACCCATTAGAAAATGATGTGGTTTTACCTTAAGTCTCCCACAGGACCAGAACAACAAAACACTGGAAGAATAATGATGTCATGTGGTAAAGCAGCATGGAAAGCAAAACGTTCTGGTTGCACTGCTATTTTACTTTGGAGTGTAAATCTCCAAAGTGTTAAAGATCTGTCACTAAATGTTTCCAGAATTTAAATCTTGTCTTTTGTGGAAATGTTATATCAGTTTCATGTAGTTTCCTTACCTTTGCTGTTTAACATTCTTTACTTTAAAGATACATTTATGCTTTGAAAGGGATTTTACATAATTCTAGTAAAAATAAACCTTGGTTGATTATGATTAAGATAACCCCAGTGATTTAATAAGCATACTTTGAAGATTGCACACACAAACTCTCACCTGAGAAAGAAACTTCGAATGTTATTTATACAATCAGCTTGCAATTTTACAAACTATGAGTTCAAGGATTTTCAAAACATCTTCAGTAGCTAAAGGCTGGAGCAAGACATTGCTATTTTGCAACATAAGCAACCATAAAGATTGTCACTAGAGCAGTGTATTTTGCTAATTAGTTTGTTCCTTGCCTTCTCAAAAAGATCTTTGCAATCCGTTCTCTAAATATGAAGGCAACATCATGTGTGATGCCATAAGACAAAAGCTTTGATGAGAGCTGTTTCTTCAAGAACAGGGCTGAGCAAAGTGCAGCCCAAGGCACTGCATGCAGTCTCCCTCAAAGCCTTTTGTACAGCCTGAAATACCTCTGAGGCTGAAACTATATCAGCACTAAACAAATTGGACAAATGCTAGTTGTTTCTTTTCCTGGACATCTACACAAGCAGTGAGTTTGTGATTAAATGTTTTGGGCAGCCTTCCCAAACCACACAATTTCTGGTTTTGTTTCTCCCCCCCCCCCATTTTTCTTCCTTCTGGCTGTTCATCTTCATTTAAATTTCTAGGTTCAGGATGTATTGCAGCAGGTGATGAGACAAAGACATTTTGCTCCTCACACTGTCAAAGTTGTCCAACCCTGCCTTAGGGGAAAAACGTGGAGTAATTTACGAATCTCTGTGCAAATTAATAGAAAAGGCTGAAAGACTCAATTTGAAATAGTGGGCTTTCTTACATTAGATTGTGTCAGCATTCTTCTCATGTGTGATTAGCAAGCCTGCACTCAGTGTGAGGTAATGCACACTGCCAGATATAGACTAAGGTGCTCTGTTCTCAAAGCTACCTCTGCCTTGCTGATTGCATTAATATAGAAAGTGTCAATATGAGAAACGGCAATCTGGAACATACATATAGTAGGTTACGATTTGTAACCTGCTGTCACAATTGTACAACCACTTTGATCTGGATACAGTTACTTATATTTACTAGTTGGCAACACTGTTTTCAAAGTCAAACAACTAACACTATTTTCCCCTACCTGATGCTTTCTAGCACTTTTGGATGTATGCTGCCATCAGGCCTAGCTAACGTGGCCAACATGAGAAAGGAAATAGAACACTGCAAAAGATACTTTCCTGTCAGTCTGTCTCACAAAGACAATATTCAAGAAGAGTGAAAAGGAGGTAGAAGGTATTAGAAAGTTCCCTGCTCAAGTGCCTCACCAAGAACATGCCTTAATTCTTACCTTCTCAACCATAGTGTGATGCCAGGCAACATAGATATGTATATGGAAATGTATATGGAGCTCTTCTGTTTTAGAAGATAGCTCACTAATAATGCTTCAATAGATAGTCATGCCCTCAAACATTTCACACATGAAAATTTAGCTTCTTATAAGGGTGTGATTGTTCACTAATTTTATGCTTGAAGGAAACAATCAGTACTTTTAGAATTTTTTTTTCTTTCTGCAAGAAAATGTTGAAAAAGCACCATGTTTTTGAAGCCTATGTGCAATTCATGACTAATTCTGTGAAAAATTCATTTGTGGTTATTTTGTGCAGAAAACAACATTTTCTGTGCATGAAACAGCTGCTTCCTGTGCAGAAATTCTGATTTCTGCACAAAACAATCATATGTAAATTTTGTAAAGAATAAGCCCCAAACTGCAGGGATTCTTGCCAGCTCAGGATTCTTCTCATCAAGGTTTCTTGACACTCAAAAAAACATTTTTTTTTTTAAAAAAAACAAATTTTAATTTTTTCTAATGTTCTGTCCATCCCTTTCTGGTGAATACCAATGAAGACCAGTGGGTTGAATACATTAGCAAAAACATAATGGTAAATAGTATGGGTATTAATCAGTCCCATAAACATGTCGTAAGGCCCAAACATTCTGGCAGTTATGTTGTTTGTCTGTCTCCCTGCCCTTCCCTAGATGTATTATATGAAGTTGAACTTTCCAGGAGCTTCTTTCCAGGAAGCAAAAAAACCCCAAAACACTTTATATCAAAGGTAGCAGACAATTCCCCTCCTCTTACCTTCAATTTATGATGATTATATGAATGAAAGACCTCAAAGAGATCCTGTTATTAACAGCCCTGCTTAAGTTTTGTAAACACAAGCCCATGGCTTCCTTTCTTGAGTACATCCACCTGTCATGTCGTCTTCCTCTTCTCCCACTGCCTTCAACTTTACTGATCATTAGAATCTTTTCCAGAGAGAATTATGATATGCTCAAAGTCTAATACATGCAGTTTAATCAATTTGGCTTCTAGGCCGAATTCCGGCTTGCTTTGCTCTTGAAGCCCTTTATTTGTCTTTTTGGCAGTGCACTGAACCCATGGAACTCTCTTTTAGCACCACACTTAAAATGAACTAATCCTCTTCCTGTCCATTTTCTTTCACTGCCAAGCTTTCTCATTCATATACAGATATTGGAAATACCATGGTAAGAATGATTCGGGCTTTGGTACTCAATGATGTATCTTAACACTTAGGATCTTATGTTGTAATTTCAAAGTGCCCCCTTCCAAGTCTCAGCCTTCTGATTTCCAGACCACAAGTCTGGGTTTTGACTTATGAATGAGCCCAAATATAGAAAATATATTAACAATTTTAATGCCATCATCAGCTTTAATGAATATTCTGTGATCACTATGTTTATCTTTGATGGCCTTAAAAGATCCTGGCCTGCTCCAGGTTTGCTAAGGGAGGACTACCTTGAAAGAGTACATTAGCTTTGTCTGACCAGTTTTCTAGTACTATCTAATCTGTGAGCTGCTCTTCGCTGATGATGCTGCCCTTGTTGCCCACACAGAAGCAGCTCTGCAGCGCCTAACATCCTGCTTCGCAACAGCTGCAGAGCTGTTTGGGCTGGAAGTCAACCTGAAGAACATGGAAGTTCTCTACCAGCCTGCACCACAGGATGAACACCACCATCCCCACATTGCCGTAGGCAAATCTGTGCTTAAGTCCGTTCAGCAGTTGATCTATCTGCGAAGCATCATCTCCTCAGATGCGAAGATTGACAAAGAGATCGATCACAGATTAGCACAGATTCCAAATATAGCTCATATGGAAGACTTTACAAAAGAGTCTGGAGTAACAAACACCTGAGGTGAAGCACAAAAATCAGTGTGTATAAAGCCACTGTACTGTCTATTCTCCTTTACGGGTCTGAAATATGGGTCACCTATCACTAACACTTACAACTCCTCAAACACTTTCATCAGCGCTGTATATGCACAATCCTAAATATACACTGGACTGACTATGTGATGAATGTTGCTGTCCTTGAGCAAGCAGGGATCACCAGCATTGAGGCCATGATATTGAGAACACAGCTGCACTGGGCAGGGCACATTTCTAGGATGGAGGACCATCGCCTCCCAAAAATAGTACTCTACGGTGAACTCACCACGGATCAGCATAAGAGGGGCACTCCAAAAAAGCGATACAAGGTTTCCCTGAAACAACATCTCAGGCTTGCCCAAATTGATCACCAACAATGGTCCGCCATAGCCTCACATCAGGAGGCTTGGAGATGCACTATCCACAATGCTGCAGCCTTATTTGAGAGCTCACGCCGAACACGTCTTGAAGAGAAACGACAACGCAGGAAGAATCACAACCTGGAAACATTACCCAATGAGACCTTCTGCTGTGCTTTCTGCAACCAGACATGTTTATCTCAGATTGGCCTTTTCAGTCATTAGCGTGCTTGCAGAAAGCGTGGGATGAGTCCTTCCTGAATCTTCGTTTGTGAATAAAAGCCAGAGAGAGAGAGAGAGAGAGAGAGAGAGAGAGTCTACATGACTGATCCATGCCCAAGGTTAAAGCCAAGGCAAGGTTAAGACATTTTGAGGCCTCCTCCATGAATTTTTAGTTTTCATTTTCATTTTTAATAGGTCCTTGCTACTAACCTAAATCATACTTTATTACAGGTAGGGGCATTTTAAATTAATTGACGAGCATATTTCAAACAGATGGCTAGGAGAAATGTTACAGCAATGCAAAACTGAATCACATCCACTGTGGTCATATAAAACAAGTTCATGCAAATTGTATGCAAATAATGTTATGTGCGGGGGGACATGTACAAGTTAACTGCAGTCTTCTTGTTTATTACAGGTTTCTATGGTGACTGTCTACCTATATGAAAGGCTATTCTATTTACTTAAAATGCAGGACTTCTATTACTTTGAGGACTACAGCAATGTTTATTAAATAATTTCTTCATTCTATTAGTACAATGTGCTATGGGGAGATTTTTACATATTCTATTGTTCTAAGGCTATTTTAAGTGCCAATTTTTTTTTACAACTAGTTATACCTGGTGTAACATACACCGTTCCCCCCCACACTACACACCCTCCCGGCGGTATGCACGCCACCTCCATGGCCCTCCCCATGCCATCCCCACTCTAGTGTCACCCCCATGCCTGTTCCACCCTCCCTGTGTTCCCCCATGCCCTTCTGTGCTGCCCTTGTGTCACTCCCCCATGCCTGCACCTCCCTCCCTGCACTGCCCTCTCATTTCCTTGTGTCCATGCAGCCCTCACACCGCCCCATGTCCATGCCACCCTCCCAGTACTGCCCTCCCATGTTCCTCCATGCCCTCCCCAAACCCATGCTGCCCTCCCTGTGCCTACCTCCCCGCATTCACCTGCACCTGTGCAGCCCACTCATGCCCTGCACTGCTCTCCCTGCCTTCCCCTGAAGCCCTCCCTGCCTTCCCCACACCCTCCCCATGCCTGTGCTTCCCCCTGCATGTGCCACTCTCCCCATGCCGCCCTCCATGCGTTCCCCCGTGCCTGAGATGCCCTCCTGCTGCCCAACCCCATGCCCATGGCACCATCCCTGTGCCACCCTACCCACATTTCCCCACACCCTCCCGAAACCCGCAACACCCTCGCACCACCACCCCACACCCATGCCGCCCTCCCTGAATTTCCCCACTCCCATACTTCCCCCCATGCCCGCACCAACCCCACCCCACACCCCTGCTGCCCTCCCCACACACTGCCCTCCCCACACCAACCCCTGGACCCCATGCTGCCCTCTCCCCTGTGATGCACACATGCACACAGACGCATGCTACTCACATCTCCTCTGCCCTAAAGGTCCACATGTTCCCACCCCCAGTGTGCTGATTGGCTGCCCAACCAAGCTTTGATTTGTTACTCAGTTTCCTAAGCAGCCAATCAGCACACTGGAAACGACAAAATGCCCAAGAGAATTATATATATAGATACTTGACTTGCAGCTATGCTGTAAGGGACTTTTAAACTGAGAGATAATGATTTGCCTTAGACCCTCCCCCCATTTAATGGCTGAGCAGAAGTATGATTTGGTCTCTAGTCTCTACATAACCCCCCCCAACAAAACAAAAGACACTAGTCTTCAGAATAAACACTAACTTATCCATGTGAAATTCTATATACCTCCCCTTAATCTGAAAAATCTTAAAGTTCTTGCAAAGTAGCATTAAAAATGGTACATAAAAGGAACAATTAAGCAATAATCAAGACAAAAGCAATTATCAAAGTAATTATAAAAAATAAACCATTATTCTAGTTGCTAGAATTTTTTTTTTTTAAATCGCTTCACTTGAATCCCTGAATAACTTCAGGCGTAGAATACAGAATACCTGTACAAAGTTTATCTTTTACTCTGTGTAGACAGTTACATCAGAAATAATAAATATATAACTCTTCTGATATTTTCTTTCATTACAAAGCATTCAAATGTCATGTAGATAGTGAGTGGAAATGGAGGAACAACAAATGAATATAAAACTAAAAAGGCAATGACTTCTACAGAACCAAAACCATTTTTTTTAAATGCAAGTTCCTAACTTTCAAGTTTCAGGATTTTCTTCATCAAGTGTAATAAAATGAACTGGTCTCATTCAGGAAAGTCTTATTAAGTGGATAAATGCATTTGCATTTTAAATTATTTCAAAAGAAACTTCACCTTGGAGTTTACACAATT
Organism: Gambelia wislizenii; assembly: GCA_030847615.1. Taxonomy (NCBI): domain Eukaryota; kingdom Metazoa; phylum Chordata; class Lepidosauria; order Squamata; family Crotaphytidae; genus Gambelia; species Gambelia wislizenii. The sequence goes on along the minus strand of JAUMIR010000005.1, from coordinate 83,635,865 downwards.
ATTGTTCACATCCTGCTAGTTTTTCCCCACTTCTTTAACTTGGCCAAAGCAGAGGCTTCCTCTACATTTTTAAAAGTTCTTTTAGGGTTTAGTGTAATTGATATACTATGATTTCTTTTTATTTATTTGATACATTGCATAACTTATGCTATATAATTGTTATTTGTTGTTAAGGTGGCTTCAGCATAAATAAATGCTATGAATCAAAGACCTATAAGAGTCCTGTCATCCACAGCCCCACTCAGGTTTTGCAAAATCAGGTTCGTAGCTTCCTTTTCTGAAATTATTCCATTTGTAATAAGGTCTTCCTCTTTTTCTGTTGCCTCCAACTATACTTAGCTTTATCATTTTCACTTAGCTTTATCATTATCAGTGAATCATCTTCTCTTAAGATATGGACAAAGTATGATAGCCTCAGTTTAGATATTTTAGCTTCTGGTGAGACTTCAGGCCTAATTTGCTCTCATGCTCTTCTATTTTGGCAGTCCACAGTATTTCTTTGGCACACTATCATTTATCACTTTTTACTTATGTGACACAATGCATATGATTGTTACCACAGGTTTGATAAAGACATAGCCAAAGTTATAACATAGGTGATTATCAGATGAAGCTAATGTGGTGCCATAATGATGTCAGCGGAACACAAAAGGACACCAATATCAGACAATGTCATTCTTTTGTGTTCCGCTGGCATCATTATGGCATTTCTTTTTATTGATGGGTTGAGCCGTCAACATATCACCCATCTCATTTTGGTGCTGACATTGTGGGAGTGTGATACCTCAAGCCATTTAACTCCCGTGAATGCAGCATCAATGGGTGGTCCTGCCAGAACACTTCCAGGTGAGATTGCAACATCCAGGTAAGTGACACACTTTTTTACAACTTCCCTGGTTTACTTGGAAGTTTTAAAGTGTGTGTATTTGCTTTTTAAAACTTGTTTGTGTATTTTTGTTTTTATTTTTGAATTTCCCATACTTTTGTCTTCTCATGAGAATGGGTGGGATTTCAGTCCAGGAAGTGAACAGAGTTCCATTAGAGCACTGTTCATTCCTTGGCTGCCTGTTGATGGGAGAGAAGGTAAGTGTGATGGGGTTATTGTGCCAGGACAGGGGTGGGATTGGAGATTGTGGGACAGGAACACTTTTTGTGTTCCTGTTTTATAATCTCCTTTGAGCCAAGTTAGCCACACTAACTTAATTTCAGTGGGTTTACTTTGCCTATTGCTTAAGTCTGGAAAACACTGTATATGCTGTGTCAATTTGCTCTCCATAGAATTTCTGTGCACACAAGATATAATAGCTTTTATTAATGTGTTATGTTTCTTTGATCTTGGCTTTAGGATACAATTCCACTTTTAAGAACATGGTGAACTATTAAACTGGCCCATTCCTCTGTTGCAACCTGAACATTCTTTTCTGGAAGACTTCTTTTGGTAGCAAATGAGGAGTGCAAAATTTGACAACTCAAACAAGATAAGAAAGTAATTGAAGATGTGCTAGTAATAATTCCCTCCCCCCCACACACACACACACTACAAAATGAAGACAGAACACCAAACCTGGGTTTAAACGTGGGCTCATGTTTAAGATAACACAGTCTGAATTGTGGAAAGCAATTAGCAACAATAACTTTAAAGAGGTCTTAGAGGTCGTCCTATAAGGACAATTTGAGGTTTTACCACTTCACCTGATAGCTGTATATGCAGCAATGCTGCACTTTGCCCTGCCACAGGCAAATTCTTCAATTGGGTGATACGAAGGGAAGCCCTGTCTGGTGGGCCACAATAAGGCAGCTAGATATTGTGGTACACCTTTCAGTCTCCCCAGGGAGATGGTAAAAAGAAGAACCCCCTCATCCTATGGGGATAAACCCTCCCTCTCAAGGTGGGGAAATCCTTCATCATATGATGCCTCAAAGCTAGTCACTGGGAAGAACCAAAATTTCCATACCCATCTTGGACTTGTGCTGTCTAACCTCAAGTAAAAGTCTGATTAGCCAAATTCAGAGAGATAAAAGACTCAATAAAAAGCTAGTTAGCCAAACTGAAAACAATAATATAACATATAGTGGACTCTTGATATCTGGTGGAGTTTGGTTCCAGGTTCCCCAGTCGATACCAAAATCTGTGGGTGCTCAGTCTCATTATACAAAATGTTGCAGTACAATGGTGAACAGCAGGGGTTGGTTATAGATTTTTTTAAAAAATAGCCATGGTTGAATCCATGGACAAGGAATCTATGAATACAGAGGTCCAACTGTAATTCTAAGGACTTTTTCAGCTGGCAGAAAAGCCCCCCGAGGAGGTTGGGAGAAGAACAGGGCTGTCGCACTTACACAGCCCTGTTTCAAACAGCCCCGTCCTTCTCCGTCCTCTCCTGACTGCCTCTCGACCTTCCCCCGTGCTGTGGGCACCGCTTTTTATTGACAAAAAACTTGCCTTTACACAAAAAGAGTGGAAAAATAGAAAAAATAACATCCCATTTTCTTAGCTTAGGAATCGCTCGCTAAGGCGAAAATTCAACATGGTGGCAGCGGGTGCTTGCCCTGTTAGCAAGCCCTACCCCCCCACACACACACATCCACCTAATCAGCTTGCAGTTCCTCCCCTATGGAAAAGTGATTCAAATTGAATCACTTGTTCCAACAAGCAGGAATGCCCATTTCCTTCAGAGTTGCAGAGGCTTGTCCTTTGCAGTTTATGACGTTTTTGCCCCCCCCCTTCTGAATATGGTGAAATGGTGTGGGATGCCATTAAGACTCTGTGAGGAGTATTTTTGCCATTTAGACAACCCCTTAATAAAAGGTATATTAATTTGTACATAGTTTATGTCCTAAAATTGTATTTAAGTTTCACAAAGGTGCATATGCTCAAGGTGAGGTGTACATTTTCTCAAATACATCCTTGAGATGTAAAAATGCTACTTTTGTCTAAACAAATGAGCATAATGTAATTTCATCTCATCTTCGTTAAAAGTATGACATAGACAGAGCTCACCAGTTTCATCTTGCAGTCTTGCTGTGCTTTTTTAGACAATCTTGACTGAAGGGCCTAAGTAGATATTTCTGCTAGTAAATATCTAAAGGAGTTTCTTGTCCCATAGTTGAAAATAAAGTTAGGCAGTTACTATAGAATCTACAGTACATATCATAGTACTGTGTGAATAATTTTAGTATAAAGATGATTGTGGTTATTTCATTTCTGCTTCCACTTCTTTGATTTACTGTTTAACAAGTGGGTTTTTATCTAGGGATTTAAATTATCCCTTACTTTGTTCTCTCATATAACAATAAAGAATTAAAAAGTTTTCTCCCCATTGGGCAATACTATGACAACTTTTGTGCACCTTTTCATTATTCTCACCTTTGGGGACTTTTGCACATACAGTTGTCCCTTTGCATTTGTGGTTTTGACACTCGTGGTTTTGATTATTCATGGTTTTCCCTCACCCACTGCCTGTCTCCCGGGTCTTCCCTTCTCTTCACAAAAGGAACAAAGAGCCAGGAAAGTGCTGGGGGGTGAGGCAAAACTTCTTAAAACCTCTCCTCTGCTGAGCTTTAGCTGCCTTTTCAGGGAGGGCGAAAGCCAAGCAGACAGCTGGTTTGAGAGAGAAAGGAGAGCCAAGGAAGCCAAGGGAGTGAGGGAAAATCTCTCAAACCTCTCCTCTGCTGAGCTTTAGCTGCCTTTTCAGGGAGGGCGAAAACCAAACAGACAGCTGGTTTGAGAGAGAAAGCTGTCTATTTGGCTTTCGCCCTCCCTGAAAAGGCAAACAAAGCTTAGCAGAGGAGCGGTTTTAAGAAGTTTTGCCTCACCCCCGCACTTTCCTGGCTCTTCGTTCCCTTTGAGAGAGAAAGGAGAGCCAGGGAAGCCTAGGGAGTGAGGGAAAATCTCTCAAACTGCTCCTCTGCTGAGCTTTGGCTGCCTTTTCAGGGAGGGCAAAAGCCCAGCAGACAGCCGGTTTGAGAGATTTTCCCTCACTCCCTAGGCTTCCCTGGATCTTCACAAAGGCAAGGGAAAGCCAGGAAAGGGTGGGAGGTTGAGGCAAAAACTCCTTAAACCAGGGAGGGCGAAAGCCCAGCAGATAGCCAATAGCCGGTTTGAGAGATTTTCCCTCACTCCCTGGGGTGATTGTTATTCGCGTTTTTTTCACATTCATGAGGGTCTGGCGGCCGTAACCCCCGCGAATGTGAAGGGACAACTGTACTGTAAAATACTGGGATTTGGAGGGAAAGTACTTTTTTGAGTCCATACTACAAACAGAATTTTCATTGAGTCTCAAAATGGGAAAAACAATCTTATGTCAGGTGACCATATTTTTGATAGGGTGCCTCAATGTGTTAAGACACAATTTCTTATTGAAGATGAAAAAACAAATGCATTCTTCATATTACTGACATAACATTCCTCAATATATAAAGAAATGACTCACTGATGAATGGGTCCGGAACATTTTATAAATGAAGTTGTCAATGTCAGCCCAGAAAAGAGAGCTGATAAATAGTGGCAGTCTCACATGCATGAAGAAGCCCCTAGCTTTCCAAAAGGTGAATGTGTGTTATAATGTAAATTTATTTTACTGCAGAAAACACATTGTCCATGGCCTGACTGTATCCCTAGTTACCCTCCAGACTGTAAAGTCACTTGTAATTTTATGAGGGCAGTATGAAACATTCTTCACTTTTTACTTCACTTTCAATCAACAAATCATGATTTCTTTGTTTGATTCAGGAGGAGAAATTGTGTATCCCTCCATATGTTGTTGAAATGTAACACCCAGCATTCCTCACTATTGACAATGCTGGCTAGGACTGCTGGGAACTGCAGTCCAATGTCTGTAGGGCTGCACAACTCACACCCCTGTGTGATAGATTTTTTTTACATATTGTTTTGAAGATGATTTATGGAATCATAAATAATGAATATGGTGTGAAGTCCATCTTCTCTAATGGATAATATGTTAGTTCAGGATGAGACTTTTCCCTTGCAACAACAGTACTAGTTGGGAAGAAAAATAAAGAGGAAGACTTGGAAGAGCAAAGTGTGATGCATGAGGTTTATGTTACCATTACAGCTTTCCCTGCTTACTTGGAGACCTGCAGCTATTATCATATTATCAGGTAACCTGCTGATAAATAATATAATAAATATTTGATTATAAATAATAGGTGTTATATCTAAATAATCAAGACTAGAGTCCCTCCATTTCCAAATTATTTGTAGACACAGAACTCCCATAATTAAGTTTACAATTTTAAAATTGATCCACTTTCATACTAGCAACCTGGTGAAACACTATGATTTATTAAAGTGCTCTCTGTGGGAGATATTGGAAGCTGAACACACATTAAAGTTCACCAGTTCATCAGGGGAAAGGAGCTCTTTGTAAATTGCCAGAATGATTCTTTTTTCGTCAGGTGTTAAGCTCATATAAGTTTGGCACCTAAATAGTTTGATATTTATGAGAAACCTTGCGGGCCCCAAATTCATGACTGTGTCACTTTAGATGTGGAATAAAATAGAGAGCCTTTGAAACTGGAGAAATATAGAATGAAAGTACTCCTTCGCAAATGTTATCCCTTTTCCTGCAAGATGCTAAAGTTCACATCTATCATTTTAAAAGATCATGAGACAACATTCCACTCAAAGCCTAAAATTAAGCTTATTCAACAGGAAAAGCCAAGTGTTTCCAATCTGCTCTCTGATCCATAGGAGGGGATTTTTTTCTCCTTATGAAGAACCATTGACCTGTCAACAAATCAATGAGTTGGTTAGCTGGAAGCAACAATAAGAAATAATAAGAAATGAGAAATAAGAAGAGTCTTGCTATTTCAGACCTAAGACCTATGTAGTCCAGCATTTGGTTCATACAAAGCATACAAGCAGGATGTGAATACAACAACACCCTCTGTTTGTGCCCCCAGCAATTGTTATTGAGAGGCTTATAGCCTCTGATATGGGAAACAATATATACATATCACACCTGGTATCTATTGATAGCCTTATCCTCCAAAAATATGCCTGATCCTCTTTGAAAGCTATATAAGTTGGTGGCTATGAGTATAATTTGTCCTAGAGAATTTCAATCAGAGTTGTTGGCCTGGGCCAGAATTTCTGTGATTTCAAATAGCATTTTGTGTCCAGGTTGGTTTATAACATGTTCTGCTACTGCTGATTTTCCTGGTTGGTGCAGTCTGCAGTGTCTCTCATGTTCCTTGATTTGTGTTTGCACCCTGCGTTTAGTGGTCCCTTTGTAAACAACACAGAAATTCTAAACCAGGCCAACAATTATCATGTCAGAATGCACAGAGAAGCTATTGAAATCGCAAACACCTGGACAACTTCAACAGGAAAGACGAAACCCTAAAAGTAAACAAAATCTGGCTTCCAGTTTTGAAAAACAATAGAATCAAAACTCAACACTTACAAAGGAATTCCACCCAGGGATAGAGGGTTTTCTAGCAGATAATGGCCCATCGACCAACCATTAACCAAACAGACACTAACAATCCTTCCATTTTTATATCCAGAAACTAACCATTCAATTACACAAATTTACATACACTCCCCAACAGGGGTTCACAATATATAAACTCCACACACATACTCCTACCCAACCATTCTCTGAAGATACCAGCCACAGATGCAAACAAAACATCAGAAAGAAACTATTCCAGAACACGGCCCCACAGCCCAGAAAAAAACAAGGAAAATCTATGGTTACCGGAATGCCAAAAAACTCCAATGAGAAAAATCCCCTTGAGATGAAACTGTGACTTTTTTTTTTTTTTTTGCCTAAAATGTCCAGGGCTGTTATTCACTACTTTTCAGTCTTTGTTATCTCTTACTTATTACTTAGAACTGTCTATATGATGGGGGGGGAAATTCTATAAGGAGTATTTTCCCTGTATAGACAACCCCTGAGTCTGTACAATGGGAGCGGGAGAGAGAAGGGTCACATGGGTGACTACCTCCTCCTGCATCTTTGTGAGTTATGACTTTATCATACTACACTGTTATAATGCTATTATTCGAATTTAACTACTATGGCTATCTCCTGTGGAATTCTGGGGTTTGTAGTTTAGTGAGGCCTAAGAGCTCTCTGGCTAAGAGTTTTAAATGCTCCTCCCTAAACTGCAAATCCTAGAATTCCACAGGAGGCAGCCATAATAGTTAAAGTGGAATAATAGTGCTGTAACAGTATAGTGTGATAATCTCAATGAGTAGAAGAGGAAGAGGACAGCAAGAAACAAGAAGGGAAGAAGGGTCGAGGAGGAGACACATTGAAAACATAAGCTTCATTAGAGAGTCATGTTAATTGAATTACATTTTAAAAAACCTTCTGCTGGAACATGAGAGATTGTGCCAATGCTAAAAAGAGAGTCAAGTGTAAACACATGGGAGGGAGATAACAGGGCTGTAGTGCTGGGCTGGCTGCTGAAAAACAGCAGGCTCTAAAAATTATAAGAACATGGAAAGTTCAATGAAAACTTCATATTTTAGAAAGATAAATGTACCATCCTCAATTGAATTTTGTGCTGTAGTCGAAAAAATCTGGATAGGGAAAAAGGCTTCACACTTTTGCATTTTTCTTAGATTTTTCCGATACATGAATTGATCACCAGAGAGGGAACCCGAGAGCATTTCCCTATATTCCCTGCACTTTCCAGTGTCACAAATGGATGATCAGTGAGTAAGGTAAATGGATGATCCACAAATGGATGATCAGTTTTCTTTTTAAAAATGAAAAAGGAATTCCATGTGCTGGCAAGTTGCATGATTAAATGTTACAATTCTAATCTTGTATGTAAAATATTGGTACGTCTAAGCATGTGAACGCCACAAATCTCAAGGCCTTACTGAAGGTGGAGCCAACTTCATTGTGGATTCTTTTTAAAGGATCAATTTGCAGAGGGACACACAATACTTGCCTTGGGACCATTTTCCTCATATCTTACTGTTCCATGACAAAGCACAGAATCAGTCCCACTTTCCCACTTCCAGAACCAGTCCCATTCCCATTACCAGAACCAGAATACCTGAAGCAATACATGAAAAAAATAAGTGAACACAGAACTGATACATCTGTTGATTTAAAAGATGACAGTGACACCATCCACTAGAATTCCTATTAAAATGTTAGCAAAACAAGCATCAGTTTTTGTCATTTTGAATACAGCAAAAGAAATCACCATGGCAGTAGTGACTTAATTTAAAAGGTCAAATACAGTACATACTAGTTTTATAGCTCAGCAAGTTACCAGAACATACTGCTATCTTTAATCTTGCCTTTCAGAGAATTAGATAAAACGTTTTTTTCCCACACTGTGAACAGAACAGTCAGTGAAATTGAGCTTTTGATCAAGCTAACTATCCAGCCTATTCTATTAAATTCCATTTCCACATAAAGTATTATTTCAAATTTGTGTAAGTTACTTATGCCTGAACTTGCACAGGCCAGATGGAATAAATTAAGTGTTCTATTTATTTAAGAAATTCAAATTATTACTGAGTCAATTATATGGTCAATCAATAGTCTTAATGTCAATTGAACAGCCAAATCAGGTCCTTCACCATCTTTTATAATATCTGGGTGTGCTTTTGTAAGAAACTATTCTCATTCTTATTTACACTGTATCATAAGCCGGTGTATTCGTTACTTTAATAAATGCTTCATGTGTGCTCTTGATCAGTAGGTAAGCCCAAAAAGCCCCAAAAGCTTATGTCAAGATCTCTGCCCCCAGTTGTCACATAGGAGATTTTCACACGGTGAAAATATCTCCCGGAGAAATCGGGACAGAAATATTTCTGTCCCGGAAGCAGCGCCATGGTTCGCACTCCCACTTCCCTCTCCCAATATGCCATCGTCCTCACGCTGTGTTTTTTCTTCCCTCTTCCGTAATATTTTATTAACGATGAACTCTCGTTAGTAAAATATTATGTAAGAGGGAGGAAAAAGCACAGCGTGAGGACGACGGCATATCGGGAGAGGGAAGTGGGTGTGCGAACCGCGGTGCTGCTTCCGGGACAGAAATATTTCTGTCCCGATTTCTCCGGGAGGTATTTTTGCCATGTGAAAATCTCCATAGTCTATGGTGCAACCCTATATATGTTGCACTGTGTTTGGAAAAGTGGTTAAAAGTGAAGCCCTCACCACAAGCTAACTTATCTGGTAACACAGAAAAATAGCAAAATACAACATAATCCACAAAACAATGATACCTTTATTGGGCCAACTAAAATGCACAAAATACATCATGTAAGCCTTCAAAGCTTCACTGACTTCTTCATCAGGCAAAGATATTAAAATTACACAATCATACATAACTGATGAAGAAGCCAGTGATGCTTAGAAGGCTTGTATGATGTATTTTGTGTATTTTACTTGGCCCAATAAAGGTTTTGTGGATTTTGCATTTTGCTGCATTATTTCCTGGATTTGAAGATACAGAAAAATAACGGTAACAATTAACAGACTGTGTAAAGATGAAGTATTGATTATAGCATAACCTGTTGTCAACTAAGCTGTCATATACGGAGTGACATCCTAAACCTGCATAAGCATGAACACACACAAACAAACATACAGCAGTAGGAGAACAGTTTAGTCTCAAAGGAGACTGGTATGTAGCCAAAGTATTCTTTCATTGACTGTGTGGGTATGCATGCCAAATTATGTACTGAAGGTTGGGGTCTATTTATAGGCTCAGCTGTGGTTAGGATCTAATATACACTTCTATTTCCTGACCCCAACCAGAATTTGAGTGTCATCCCTATCCTCGCACTCCATGAGGTCAATGTACTGTCAACCAGAACATGTTATTTCTGCTCCTTTGAATCACGATGTGTAGGAAAAAATGGTGTGGAAAGTCACTTTGGATCACTTTCAGACTTATTTTTGCATTGTTTTGGTGTGGGCCCATGAATGAATGTTTGCACATTTAAAGAAGTTCTGAGATATCAAGAACTCTGAAGTTTCAAAGTTTTGCCCATTTTTTAAAAAGGGGGATGCCAGGAGAGAATCCAGAGGGCCAAGCCTGCTGAGGCACATAAATCCCACCCTTGGCAAAGGGTGACAGCTTTGTTGGGGCATTTTGTCTGTTTAAAAACAACAAACATGTCCAACATGTCAAATAGCTAGAATGTAGGGAATTAATTTAAAGCTGTTCAGGTGAAAATGATACAGAATGCCTATGCTATAGTTTAGTTCTATATGGGACACGACTCTGGGGGACTAAAATGTCCCACCAGCATGCATGCAAGTTCAAAGGACTTCATCATTTAAAAAGAATGCTAGTCAAAAGTTTTCCCTCTGATAATCCTGCCTCCACTCCAATTCCTGCTTTAGTGGAAAATTTTCTATGGGGAAATGCTACAAGATGAGAACTGTTAACCTATCTGACCCATGGAAAGCCCATGATCTAGATTGAGATACCACATTATTTTTTTCTGAAAGAAATAGAATGGCAGAATTGTAAGCGTTCTTTTTAAAGCACATGCGTAATGTAACGTGTAGTTTGACTCGTCAAAAAATGTACACTGCAATAATTCATTGTTATGCTTATTGACAGAGATGCTGAAATGATAATAGTAATAATACACACTTTTTGAGAAGACTCTAATAATTCCCATCATTTATCTAACATATTTAAGCTAATAGTATGGAAGTGACTATCCTAGCATTTATTCAAAAGCAAAGCCAAATGAGTATTCATGACTCACCCATTGTTTGGGTATACAGTTCAAAAATCACTCCACGCAGATACAGCACATCAATCTTTGCAATATTTATTTTTTAAAAAAAAACTCTGAAAAATGCCAACCTTACTTATCTTCAAGAATAGTGGAGGAACATTTTTAGGTAGCTGTGGATTAAGGACAAAATATAATTCCTCAGTAAGTGGAAGAAATTGTGTACAGTGTCATGTGCTTCCCCAAATGCCCATGGACTCCAGCTCTCACCAGCAGCAACCAACATGAGGGATGATGGGAGTTGTAAACTAACAACATCTTGAGTTTCCCACCTTGTCCTGTAGTGCCTCAAACAGACATATATACTTATGCCATAAGAATTTAATTTATTTGTAATTTGTATACACCTAGCAATAACAACAAGAAGTTTGCGAACTGACTGTATTTATATAAATATGCACATATATACAAAACATAAAGATTGGTTTATTGCATAAACAGTATAACAGAAATGCTTTGGCCTTTGTCTTCAACTTGGTTAACTTCAAATTGTTTGACAGTCCCACTCTGTGGTGACCATGTAGCTCCAGATTCCGCAAGACTCAATAACAAGTTACTAGGTTATGTCTTTCCTCTCACTCTGTATTCCAATTAATCTCTGTTCCTCTCAACAATATCCCCACTGCACATACAATCCCTTGGCTGCACTCACAACTATACACACATTCCAATACCTCTCCTCATCACATCACATCTCCCACACACATCCTCGTCATCAACCTCTTTTTACCCTAGAAAACCCCTCCCATACCAGTTTCCTGCCACAGGATTGGCTCCTTCATGCTCTCTTCCCATTCTGTCTGTATTTTTTTACAAAATATTTCAGAACAATTTAGTAAGCCATTGTGATGTTCCCCTTAAGTTTCATGTATACTGTAAACAGCACGAGGGACAGAAATGAGCTCTGAGGGACCCCACAGGCCAATGGCCAAGGGGTCAAACAGGACCCCCCAAGCACCATCTTCTGGGTTCACCTCTCCAGAAAGGAGCTAAACCACTGCAAAACAGTACCCCAAGTCCTATCCCAGCAAAATGGCCCAGAAGGATACCATGGTTGATATTAGTGAAAGCCACCAAGAGGTCTAGCAGGACCAATGAAGACACAGTCTTCCTGTCTAGTTCCTAGCATAGGTCATCCACAAAAGTGATCCAAACAATCTCGGTCCCATAGCCAGATCTGAAACTAGATTGAAAGCAACCCAGATCATCCATCTCATCCAGAAACCCCTGGAGCTGAGAGGCTACCACATGCTCCAGAACCTTGCCTCAAACTAGAATGTTACAGACTGGCCAATAGTTATCCAGAATGGTAGGATCCAGGAAGCACTTTTTAAGCAATGGTTTTCTAACTTCTTCCTTCAGGCAAGCTGGAACTCTGTCTTATATTAGCAAAGCATTAACCAGGGAACAAGTGGTCAGCTAACAAGCAAAACCAACAGGCATTTTGCATGGGTGGTGGAAGAGACAGCAGAAGGTGAGCTTGTGTCTGTTGGGTTAAACCTCCCCAGCTCCTGAGAGTCTTTTGGGAAGTTTATTGGGTTAAGGCTCTTCTGTCTGTTGGGGTAAGGCTATTTGTTTGTGTGAGCTGGGAGAAGACTCACTTGTATGTTTGTTAGTGTTCTATTGTTCTTTTGTGTATAGACTAAGGTCCTCTGTCTGAGCACATGGTCTTGTGGAGTGGAGCATCTGCTGAGAAGAAGTGAGTCAGAGACTTTGTCGGGGGAAGGAGCTAGCAGTCACTAGCTCTCTATATAGCTGCAGCCCTAGTCTCTGATGCTTGGTGAACAGGCAAGGCCAACAGGTGTTTTCCATGGGCATTTAGCAGGGGAGCTTTAAGGGGGAGGCTTGAAGTTCTGTTTTGGTACCTCCTTATGACTACTGAATATGGTGGTGAGGAACCTACTGCACTTACCTGCAACATCTGTGGTATGTTTGTGTTCTTGACAGAGGATGTGGGTAGCCACACCTACAGCAAGGGCAAGTTGGTTGCCTTTTTGGAAGAGAAGGTCCAGCAACTTGAGGCCCATGTATCTACTCTTCAGCATATTACAGAGCATGAGGTTTTCATAGATAGAGTGAAACAGCAGGGGAATGTCTCTGAGGAGGAGATCAGTTCCCAAATACAAGAGGTAAACATTTGAAGGAATGTGACATATAGAAGTAGCAGGAGTTTAGAACTACAAAATTGAGTCAAAGCTCTCTCCCTTATTAGTGATGATGAAGAACAGGAACAAAAGCAACAGTGACAGTCCTCAGAGGATGTGCAGGTGACATTAGAATATTCACCATGTGGAATGTCCCCTGCCAATTCCCAGAGGAGATGTGTGGTGGTGGTAGGGGACTCATTGCTGAGGAGAACTGAAGCAGTGGTTTGTGGGCCTGACAGGATGAACTGAGAAGTCTCCTGTCTCCCTGGAGCATAAATTCATGATGTAACAGAGAGGTTGGCAAAACTCATCAAGCCCACTGACCATTACCTCTTCCTTTTGGTCCATCTGGGAATCAACGATAATGCAAGGCATAGTCTTTAGAATATCATAAGGAATTACAAGACTCTGGATAGGAAGCTGCCTTCATGCAGAGTTGTCATTTCATTTCTCCTCCCAGTTGAAGGATAAAGCCCAGGAAGGGAGAGAAGAATAGTGGAGCTGAACAACTGGGCCCACAGATGGTGCCACCAGGAACAATTTGGATTCTTGGATTATGGTCTATGGATTCATGAAGATGCACTTCTGGCCAGTGATGGGTTGAAACTTGCAGCAGCTGGCTGGAATGTAGTCTCACAAACCTGATCAGGAGGGCTTTAAAGAGTTATGTGGTAGGGGGCAGTAGTTCATCAAGTGCTGGAGATAATAGCTGAAGTGTTGTCAAGAGAACTGGGCAAATAGTACAAGAACCCAACAGTGGGAGAAAATAAAAACTTAAGCAGCTGTGGGAATGCCCCATGATCTTAGATGTCTCTACATTAATGCACAGAGCATGGAAAATAAACAAGACAAACTTGTACTCTTAATACAGCAAAGTAAGTATTGATGTAATAGGCATCACTGAAACCTGATGGGATGATTGGAATGTAGTAACAAAGGGATATTTTAGAGAAACAGATCCCAAAGTCCCACAGGTAGAAACAACCTGGCAGTACTAGCAGCAGTAGCTGGATGGAATGGTGCTTGCCTTCCCTTGGGGCTGCAGAAATGCCCTTGGACAGCTCCAACTCTACGTCTCCTATCACTCACCTAGTCCTTCTGTTCGCAGGATTCCACCCCCCCCCCCTGGATCTGGTTCTCAGGCCTCAAGATGACTTCTGTATTGGACATGCATCTGTGTTAGCCATTGGGTTCAGAGTTGTAAAGCATGACCAGTTCTTTCAACTCTTACATGAAAAAATCAGATACAGTTGTATGAAATAAAAACAGTGAAGTTTAATTATATAATACTGAAATTCAACTTGAACTTCCTGAACTCTTTTCACATTCCTAGATCCCAAAACCCTATATCCAGATCTTATCAATTCCTCTATTCCTAACAGGTCTTCATTCTGTCTCTGACTGACCTAATAAACTCTTTTACAGACAAGCCTCTTGGATATAGCTTTTTCCCCCATAGTCCCCCCTTCGCAGGATTCCATGAGCTGTGATTGGCTGGTTCTACTTTCTATGAGTGCCCTCTATAATTTCTGGAAAAATTTTTTCCATACAACACTGATACAAATGCTCAGTCCTCTGCCAGCATTTGATTGGAATACTTGAAAGGTCTTGATCCCTTTCAGAGCAAGCAGGTCATAACAAGCAAGTGTATATTCTTCTGTGTTTTAAAAGCACCAACAGAGAAGTGCAAACTAAAGGTCAAAAGTGGTGGACTTCTGAGCTGGATGGTACCTACAAATTGTCCTCTACTTACTTACCTACACTTTCACCCTATGAACATATGCATATTCTCTTGTATATATGCACACTTGCATCTACACACCTGCTTCCCACATAAGGTACACACACGTTCACTTCTGTCACCTCATGTTAATAAATACTCTCAATCAATCCTTCTCTCTAATTCACTCACTCACACAGTGTCCACACCACAACTGAACTAATGTCAAGTGACACCACTGATCCTTTACATTTTCAGACATACTCCATTCATCTCCACAGAGTATCACGTTAAAAGGTTTTTCTTTAGGTATTCATTGAGCGTTTTCTATCAGTCCCTATCTGAGTTGTTTCCACCATACCTTTCAAAATTGTTGTATCAAGCTGGTTTCCTCTTCTTCCAATGTCAAACAAATGCCCACTTTACAGGAAACTGTAGTTTAAAATGAGTCTATAACTGAAATACTTGTACAGTGCATTTTCTACCTAGTTGTTTCAATACTTCCATTGTTCAATTCCATTCAGTTTAACATGAGTCAACTATATAACCCTTTTACCCTTTCTGAACATGTTGCTGCTGAATAACACTGCTTGTAACATTGATATTGACCTATTAATAATTCTATTTGAATGTGCATTTCATTTCACACACACACATTCAGTTTCTCCTAACAGTGAGATGTCCAGAACTGTAGTTCCTAGTTCATTTTGGAATAGAAAGTGCACTGGAAATTTATGGTGTCTTTGTAATAAATGATTTACAGATATAGAAAAGCCAAGTAGAAACAAATTGTTGCATGCTATGTAAAATCTAAAGCTATAAAGTTGGCCCTCTGTATCCACCAGTTCTGCATCCATGGATTCAACCAACCACAGCTTTAAAATAGTGTGGGGTGGGGGTTCCAAAAAGCAAGCCTTGCAGTTTGCTATTTTCTATGAGAGATGCCATTTTACTATGCCACTGTATATAATGGGACTTTCCAATATCCACGGATTTTGGTATGCCCGGGAACTAAACCCTAGCAGATACCAAGGTCCACTGTACCTATGTTCATGCAATATTATTCTGTTGTTCAGCTGTACTTTCACTTGTCTCAGGGAAGAAGAGCACAACTCTCTGGGTAATGCTCTCTTGACAAGAGATGCAGAACAGAACAGTACAGAATAGAATCTTTATTATGGTCACAGACCAGCACAGGTTAAAAGGGGATACAGAATAAAAGAAGGTAAAAACACAGGTTAAAAACACTATTTAAAACATTCCTACATATTGTATAGCTCCACTATAATAAGGCAAGGTTCGTAGTAGTAAGGGATGCTGAATACATGCATATTTTAAACACTTTTCATACATAACGTGCACATTTATTTAAGTATTTTACCTAATGCATAGCTTTTTTTAGTTAACTAAGACATGTTTATATATATATTTCTGAATGTGAATAAGAACTGTATGAATGGTTTTGAGTGTACTTTATTTCTCTAAAATACCCCATGAGCCTTGCAAATATGTGGATTTTTGAGGTGAGGTGCATTTATTCTCATGAGTCTCAGGTGGTATGGAGAGGCTGCTTTCATTGAAACTGTAAGAGCCACTGAAATCCCTTCCCTCTCTACTTCTGAGACCTTTGCAAAATGCTAACATGAAAAGTCCAATGAAACTACTCCTTTGCTAGGGTCTCCTGTTTGGCTTCGCTGGCATCTTGTTATGCCTAACTCAGGGCCCATCTCAAAATAAATTCTTCTCACTCCTTTGTCTCTGATTTATATCTTGGCTTAAACTATTAATATAAAACATTTACTCAGTGGATTTCAACACAGGCAGTTGCATAGGCTTGCATTTACTCTTGCAAATGCCTGCATTCTTTTATTCCACAAGATGTTCCACTGGCTTTTGGCCTTGATTACTTTGGAAGTTCTTTTTGGAAGAATGAATATAATGACATGCTGAAGCCATCCATAATAGGTATAGGATGATGCTCTGGGTCCCCTGGAATGCCTTCAGGAAGTCATTATATTCCTTCCTCATAGAAGTGACTTTCCAGGCTTTGATTTACTAGCAAGATTCATGACAGACAACGGCTCTTAATTTTCAGACACCGAGTGTGATATTCTACAGTCTAATGGTATCATGTCATCCTCACTAGCATAACTGCAACTGGACTTCTGGGTCAGCTTTGCTATCTTGTGATCCTGAAAAAAAAAGAGAATTCTAACTTCACTATGGCAAGAAGTCAGACCATAATTTTCAGACTGCATAGGCTTCCTTTAATACACCTGCTCTGCAGCTGAGATTGCTATTGGAATTCTTATTTCCTTCCACTGAAATTCACTAGCAGCTGGCATCTATGTTGCTTGCTCCCATCTTCCCAAAACAGTGAATGTCTTGGAGAGGCATGTTGTTTCCTTTGGATGAAAGTGCACTGTTTTATTTATAAATGTACAAGCAGAATATAGCGAAGGCTAATAGACATGCCTACAGTAGGAAGTATACTTACTGAGATTTTGATTCCCATAAATTCATGGTTTCAGTGAATCCCAGCTATAAAGCTCTTAAGTCCATCTGTCTCCAAATTTAACATTTATTCCCACTCTGTATATACTGCTGTTGCAAGACCTCAGCCTACAGGTGAATGGCCTGTTTAGAAAAGCTTCTCCTCTAATTAAGTCTTATTGAGGAAACATGATGTTACCTCAATATTCATGAACCAATTAACAAAACATGATCACTCAGCAGTTGTAACATTGTCTCAAAACATTTAAGTTATGCATTCTTTTTGAAAAACCCAGTTGCTACCTGTATTTGAAGCTGACACAAAAGATTAACACATCCAAATTACATAGTATGTCTTGTGTTCTCAGGGAGGGTTCTTTAATCTTAATTTCCTGACTATACTAGAGTCTTTGCAACCTGCTCCTAAAGATTTTATGGTTGCTTGCCTGAGCTCCAATTGCAACAGCTAAAAGCTTTAGGAAATAAGCCTATGCATCTGCCTGCCCTCAAGGAGAGTTTTTACGAACTTCACTACACTCTTCAGCATGCTCCTTTATACTCTGCCTTGCCTATTAGATGTCTTTGCCAACTTCTTTGCATTAGAAGTGTCCTCATAACACAGTGAAACTGCAGCAATTATGCTTCTACCTTTACTATAAATGGAAAGAGCAATTTTAAAATTCCCATTTATGTGCTTCCAAAGCAGCCATCAGAACCTAAGGCTGATTCTACTTTTTGTTAAACATTTCTTCCTCATCAGTATTCTCCACTTTTCTAGAATCTAACTCCAGTGTATGCAGCTTTAATACTATACATTGTCAAGGACCCAGACAGAGAAACTAGCCAGACTTACTCTGGTGAGAAGAGATATCACAGACATAGTACCTTGGGGACAAAAAACAGATACGTGTGGCTTTTTATTATTTGTTTATCTAGAAGCAGCAGGAAGGAGATTTTCACACAGGGGAAATAACCCCCGGGAAGTTCAGGAGAGAAACGGGGCTGTTCTGGTAGCAGCGCTCCGTTTCGCATGCCCTCTTCCTTCTCCCGATCTCCCATCATCCTCCCTCCATCCTGCTTCCATTTTCCTCCTGCTATTTTTTTTTCAATGAAAGTTCTTCATTAGTAAAAAATAGCTGAACATACTGGGAGGGAAATGGAAACAGGACAGAGGGAGGACGACGAGTGATTGGGAGAAGGAAGGGGGCATACGAAATGGAGCACTGCTACCAGAACAGCCCCGTTTCTCTCCCGATCTCCCTGGGGGTTATTTCCCCCATGTGAAAATCTCTCAAGACTTATTTATTTATTTATTTATTTATTTGGTGTTTGTTTGTTTCCCTTCTTTTTCCAGCCCTGGGACTCAAACAGAAATATATGTTATTTCTGTGAGGAGCAGGCAATCCATCCTTGTCCCATCTCCTCTTGTAATTATTTACTGCTGCTCCTTACAAACATGTACCAACAGCAGGAAAGAACAAAATATGAGTTTGAGTAAGCACTGTCCTGTAAAAGATGGTCCTATAAAATGGGATGGTTGCTTACTTATTAATAATTACAAGTCTACCACATTGTTTGCTTCATAGAGACCACAGCAGCTTATAATAAAATCAAATATCTATAATAAAATCCATAAATTCTGAGCTATAAAATCACAATGTATCTATCCATAATATACAATACTGAAAAGGCCTTGCTTCAGACACCATGGAGATTTTCAGACGGGGGAAAAAAACCCTGTGGTTGGGAGAGAAATGGGTCTGTTTCGCTTCCAGTGATCTGTTTCACATGTCCCCATCCTTCTCCCGACCTCCATTTGTTCTCCCTCCATCCTGCTTTCATTTTCCTTCCTCTATTTTTTACTAATGGAAGTTTCCATTAGTACAAAAAAGCAGAAAATAATGGAAGGAAAATAAAGCAGGACAGAGGGAGAACAAACAGAGGTCGGGAGAAGGACGGGGATGTGTGAAATGGAGCGCTGGAAGCGGAACAGCCCCATTTCTCTCCCAACCGCAGGGTTTTTTCCCCCCGTCTGAAAATCTCATGTTACAACCTTTACGTCAACTAAATTGTTCTTTTAGAATTGATGCAGGGTCTCACCAGGGTTCAGAATGCAATTGTTCCAAAAATTTCCTTCTGATATCTCAGTGTTCAACCAAGTTTGCTCTGTGAACTGTCTTTTACATCTTCTCTGCTCTCCATTGAAAATGGGGATAAAACTCAAGTTGGGGTTTAAAATTTGAAATGCTGAGCTGAGTCTGAACACATGTACATCAATTCATTTGGGTAGCTAAATATTGTGTGAAGTCATTAAAAAAACTGCAGGCAAATTAGTTACCAAACAGGATAGTTTTATCAAAATAAACATGCTCTTTGGTAAATATGCTTTTTAATGTATAGCCTTTCTCATTTTTACTAGAAATAAAGTATATATGGTATACTTAAAATGTATACCATATATGTTCCACTTGCTATTTGAGCTCTTGTTTAATGACTAAATTTTAGTTTTAACTAAAATGGGGTAAGAAAGATGTCCTTCTCCCAGGTATTATTTGACTGTAATTCCAAGTATTCTTCACCAGTCACTGTACTGGCTAGGGCTGCTAGGAGTTGCAGTCCAATAACATCTGGAGGGCTGCTTGATTACTATTTCTGAACTAGAGTGTCCAATAATTACTTTCCTAACTCTTATCTAGGCAACCGAGAGCCTGAGCACACTTTTAGGACAGTCCATGTAGGTGCTTAAGACCCCAGCAAACTTCCTCTGCTGTTGCTGAATTATCCATCACACCATTTTTTATTTTTTTGGTGGGCTAGGGAGGTAGCCCACCAAAATTACAAAATGTGTAATTTCAGAGGTCAGTGCATAGAAGAAGTGAAGCTAATTCTCACCATGTATCAGTCCTCCCCGTGAATATGTGTATGAAAAGATATGGAGGATGTACAGTATGTGTGAATAGGTGTTTATACAGAGAGTATGTGAGTGTGTGGACTTTGACAAATGGGATTAAAAAAAAAACGAGGAGGTTGGGAGAAAAACAGGGCTGTCGTGCTTACAGAGCCCCGTTTCAGACAGCCCCGTCCTCCTCCATCCTCCTCCCGACCTTCTCCTGTGCTTCTTCTGTGCTGCGGGTGCTGTTTTTTATTGATGGAAAACCTCTGTCAATAAAAAGCAGCACCCGCACAGGGGAAGGTCAGGAGGAGGACAACGGCATCTGAAATGGTACGCTGTAAGCACGGCAGCCCCGTTCTTCTCCCGACCTCCTTGGGATTCCCCCCCCCCCAATTTGAAAAAGTCCTGTGCGTGATTAAGCAAGAAGTAGGAAGATGATGTGAGGCATGCAGTTATGTGAAAATGCAGGGCAAATGTAGAGGCAAGAGGGATTACCAGAATTGGTAGCCATTAGACACCATCCAAAGTCCTACTTACCACCAGTTCCAATCACACTTACAGCACACTGTCCCCAGAGGGGAAAAGGTTGCTTCTCACTGTTGGCATCTGTGACAAACCAGCCAATTTCCCTTAGAATTTTACTCTTGAAATGTATAACATTACAAAAATTAACAATATCTAAAATGCACATATAGTTTATTAGAATAAAGTATAAATTCACAGAGTGAAGCAGTATTATTTTAACGTGGATACACACATCTTTCTTCCATTCTTAATCAGCTAACAAAACTGACAGCAAGAAATCAAACAACTGACTTATATAATGTTTCTCTTAGACAGAGAAAATGTACAGGTAAATGCATAAAATCATTATGCTTGTTATAAAGCTGCATAAGTAAATATGTGAAATAAGAATGTGCACATAATCAAGTTTTCACTCTCTTTTGACATGATAGGCCTATTTGCACAACATCTCTTCATTCTTTTCCTCTCTCTGACCCTTAGCGGTCTATAACTACTCAAGCTGCAAACAGGCCAAACAGTAGTTTGTTTTCCTTATGTTTTTAGAGCCACTAGGCTAGTACACTAATTAGAAATAAAATGCTTGACCCATAATGAAAACGGCTGGAAATCTGAAATGAAGGCATTACCCAGCACTTCATGCTCCTTAGTGATGCCATTTTAAATATTTCAGACAGCCTATAAATAATTAAAACCTCACCACAGCAAATTATATCCTATTATGCAAATAAACAGCCTCCTCCCCAGTTTCATTAGAGATTCTAAATGACAAGCTGAGCAGTTTAAACATGCAAAGGTACTGCACTGAACTGAGAAATCTTTCAATATTTTTTAAATTGTTAGTGCCAATTTTCATGTGGATTTTTACTCAAATGTTTTAATTTGCATGAGCAAATAAACCTTTAATAAACCTTTTGTAAGTGGTGAAAATGGATCATTTAATTAAATTTGATTTGTTGTGAGACTATTACACATCATTAATATTTAAGGTCTGAAAACTCACTCTTTCGATAATTCAGGAATTCTCTTTCTCACAAAGGAAAATGTACTTAATGCAACACCTGTACCATACACACTTTAGCATTTCCTTTTAGAAAATAGATCTGAATCTCAGATGCTTCCATGAATGACTGCTACATATATGCCCATCCTGGATACACATTTGCAGTCTAAAATATTCAGGATAAAAATGACAGGAACATATGGAAGTTGATAAATATATTATTATAAGATTGGGTAAGATTTGCCGAAGAATATATATGGCCTCCATTAAAAAATATGAGTTATCCATCCTTTGTCAACATAAGCTCCCTTTATTACTATTAGAACATATTCTTGAGTACCCATTAAATTTGATCAACTAATAATGGGATGGGCAACTGTGGTCCTCCACCACCCATTGCCAATGGCTAGGGTGGTTAAAACTGATGGGAATTGTAGTCCAATCACATATAAAGAACCAGAGTTGCTCATCTCTGTGTACTTAAAAGCTATACTAAGTTCTAGAACATGCCCTTATCAAAATTATATCTATCTAGAAATTTCAGATGTGCAGACACAAGCTTATTTCATTAAGCGGGCAAGTTTTTTTTTTTTTTTTAGGTTTCAGTTTCAAAATGTAACATACAATTTAATTGTACTCAAACTTGGTACCTGCAAACTATGTTTTCCACATCTCTTAAACTCTGGAAAAAGTAGGACAGTTGTAGTGGTGACATGGTCAAGTTAAGGCCAAATGAGATTGTAAATATCACTATACCTTTATATAGTAAGCATGAACTAGTAAATGTCACATGGGGATTGATTGGGTTGTTTGTCAGGATATTTCTACATTATTTTGGATAACAATTTTCAGGATAATCATTGCCCACAACATTTGAAGAACTATTCTTCAGTTCCTTTTTACACACTGGAATGCCTTTAAAAATAGGACTTCAGTTCTTTCATTATAAACAACAGGGAACCACACCATTCAAGAGCTTTCCCAGTGTGAAGCAAGACAGAAACAGAAGCAAGAATTGAGAAGTATTTGAAATAGGTAGATTATCCACTATATATATTTGTATGAAAACACATCAATAGTTTATTATAATAAAATAAATATGTATGTATAAATAACTACTTTAGGACACAAACTAAAATGAAGCATCACATA
Organism: Gambelia wislizenii; assembly: GCA_030847615.1. Classification (NCBI taxonomy): domain Eukaryota; kingdom Metazoa; phylum Chordata; class Lepidosauria; order Squamata; family Crotaphytidae; genus Gambelia; species Gambelia wislizenii. Next base: position 83,613,182 of record JAUMIR010000005.1, on the reverse strand, counting down.
TTTGGATTGTTCTAAATCAACATTGTTATATTCACATGAGGTAAAAAAACTGCTTCGTTCTCAAAAATAACACATACAGATCAAAGTTAGATGATAAGTCACTTATTACTTAAGAATTAGTGTTTTATTTATTTTACTTTAATAAAATGTGTTTTGAACCACATTAAGATTTATATCTGCTGGTTGGCTACTATCATTTTAAATTCCCTGATGAGAGAAGAACACAGGCCTATTTGGGCAGGAGATAAGTGGAGCTATAGTGTGGTATGCTTCCACTGGTAGATAGGGTATCCATCACTGTAAAATGCACAAGACCTCTTGTAATCTTGTCCACCAAGGATTTCATTTATTTTATTTTTGTTTTAAAATATTTCCAATGCAGCTGAGAACTGGAGACAGCCTACAGTGTCAATGATTTTACACCTTTAAACTGAATTTTAAAAAAAGGGGGGGGGAAACTATAGCATTCCATTTATGTTCAAGAGGTGTTGGACAAAGAACAGACTGTTTTCATATGAGGTATGAAAATCAAATACAATGGGCCCTTGGTATCTGCTGGGGCTTGGTTATAGCCCCCATCCACCCCCGTGGATACCAAAATCCATGGCTGATCATATCCCATTATATACAATAGCGTAGTAAAATGGTGTCCCTTATATAACATGGCAAAAGCAAGGCTTGCTGATTGTTTGTTTGTTTGCTTGTTTTGGAATATTTTCAAGCTGTGGATGGTGGAATCCATGGATTCAGAACCCGTGGATATGGTGGGCTGACAGTATATTGGAAGGATATGATTAACATCATAAAAAGAATCCCTGCATATTCTGTCCCTATTCCTTAGTGAATATATTCTTGATTAAACCTCCCCCAATACACAGAAAATGGTAGATTCTACACCAAAAAAGTCACATGGCAATTAATCATGATTAGTTGAAAATAATTTGTAATGTTTTATGAATGGTAAAATGTAACTCATTTGGAACATTTTCTAAAAAGGTAGAGAAAGGGTGATTAATATAACTGTGTGAAATTCCAATTTGTTACTTTTTGAAACACATATTTTCCAACAAGACTTAGCAATTGGTATTTTACATTGCTGAAGGAAATTTACAGAATCTAATTTGTGTTTGTTGATCAAGCTTTTCCATATGAAAATGTAATTAAAATGTAATGAGCAGATGCAGTGGTAGCAGAAAAGTTTGCTTGGCTGCCTTCACTGCTATTCTGTGGGCTTCAAGATGAACTCATCTTCATTTTGATCATAGTCAGCAGGAGCCTTCCCCACCATCACTGTAATCTTCCTTCCTGTTGTTTCATTGCTGCAAGCTTCTCAGAACACTAAAGAACTAACTTAGCTCAGCATCCAGGGTGAATATGTTCAGGAATGATCATGTCAACTTGCCCAGGTAGACAGTCCCATACGGCTACTCATTGCAAGTTCTCCTTTCTACCTTCCCAATTGTGGAAGAAAATAGGTTTCTTGCTAACTCTTCTGCAGTCCTAACATACCACCACAGGTATGGAAAACTATGTCTAGAAACAAAGTTCTTATATAACAGACACAGCACAAGGCTACATCAGTATTCACTTCACAGAACTTAGTATACAAAAGTAGGAATTTTATTATGGGTACACCGGTTAAAGAATAGTTTGTACAAATCATGAAGATTGAGAATGAGGTGGAGATGCTGTAAATACTTTCAGGTACCTGTTCATAGTTCTAACGAGGGTTTAAAGACAAAGTATCAAACACAAAGGATCGATAGCAGTGAAACCATGGCTGGCATCTTGTTGGTTATTCCCAACTAGAATAGATCAATTCAGTCAATTGTTGAGTGGTAAGTCAATATTGAGGTATATCCCATTGATCAATGGGTCTACTCTAGTCAGGACTAGCAGCAGGATTTAGGCCTATATCTTTAACTGGAATCCCAAATATGCCCTCATCCTCCATTCCATTCTAAATCATTCTAAATCTTATTGCTACTGAGAATTTCCCTCTGGAATATCAGGAAACCATGTACAAGTTTAGCTACTCTTCATTACTCAGTACAACTACATCTGCTACACAGAGAGGGAAATATTCACTGTGCATAAAATTAGATATATTAGGCCACAAATTTTCAAGTCAAAGGACTTATCATATGAGGCCAACATTGCAGAATTACGGTGGGATAGTAGCACGAATGGTTTCCTGTTATCACATGATATCATTGTCCTCCCATGGTCTGCTGTATGCTCCAGCTGTTAATTACACATAACTTTTCATTCATGCGCAAAAGCCATGAATTGATGTCAATAGCGCTCTTTTTGTGGTATTGACAAACATGCAATAATTCCATCCCACTGTAGTTCTGATACTACCATGTGAATGGGCATTCCTCTCTCTTTTCCCCTTCCCCATTCCCAACAAGAACACATAATTAAACTTCCAGGTGAGATCATGAGGAGGACCTATAGGATGCTCTTTTAATAAACTGTCACCTTTTCTCTGAATTTTTTTTTATTTGTTTAATTGTTTAATTGTTAAGTTGTGAATTTGTTAATTTCTTTGCTAATTTGTTTGGTTTTGGTGTATTTAATCAAAGTGGTTTTTTATCAGAAGAACAGCTGAAAGATCACCCATACAAAATTGTGGAAGTAGGAGAATTTTTTAAAAGATGCATGGCAGGCCATTTCAAAGCGTTAATTCTCCATCATTATGGTACAATGCAAAAACAAGTGTTACTATAGTGTGAGCTTCAATCCCAATCTTAAAACACTAGTAGGTGGTCATGAGATCTTCCGTTAGTGGTACTGTTGTGCAAGCAGTGTGTAATAATTACTATAGTCATGCCGCTATATTTTCACTTTCCTCAGCATTGCAAATAGTATTTATTTCTCTAGACTTGCTGCACTATTCACTTCTTTGTTGGATGCACACAGAATTACATAGAATCATAGAGTTGGAAGAGACCACAAGGGCCATCCAGTCCAACCCCCTGCCAATACAATATGTCCACGTTAATTCTGACTTATCAGGGCAAGATATTCACTTATCAGGTACCTTTTCCCAGACTAACAAAAATTAACTAAAAGCAAGCCTAATTTAGGAATAAGCTCCCTTCCCCCAAATCCATGCTTGGCAACTATCACCTGTAGCAGAGGAGGTGATGCTTCCAGGTATTCCATTTACTCATCATTCACTTTCCAATCTCTTTTTAAACCCTTGTTTCTCCATTCCAAGTACAATAGAAAAATTATGCACACCATACCACACATATTTCTCTGGGGGGATTACAGATTTACTTTGTGTGTGGTTTGTTTTTTTTCCTTTTGTGAAAACATTTGTATCAGCATATTTTTGGAAATATTTTTTTCTAGTACTGAAGTCTCCTGGAAGTGAAATAAACTCAAATTATAGAGCCTTATTATTCCTGCTCTAATTCTCAATGTCAGTTCTATATTTAATTAAAATAATGAAACCCACTATTAAGCATCTATGTAATGCAGCAAAAATTAATATATATGACTGATACTTGCTAGTTTTAATTTTTTAAAAAAATTAAGTACAAGAAACTAAACAAAAAATGTTCATTATTGTAACAAAAATGGATATAGACAACAAAAACCCACCATGCTGTTTTAAAACAGAGAATAATTTCACAGTGCTTTTAAGCCAAATGCTATGGAGATTTTGTCATTCCTACCAGCCCAAATAGACCAGGGAAGAATTTTTACTACCCCTTCCCAGTTGAGTGTGTATGTATGGGAGGGGGATGAAGACAATTGCTGCTGTTGTTTTTCCAGATTTAGGTGAGACCAACCAATCAGGGGTCTGTCACACATGAGATATTGACAATTAACACTTCCCATCTACCTTGTAATTTCCAGAGTGTTTTTGCAGGAAATACAAAGTGTGTTCTTTTCACCTTGAGTTTCCCCCCTGCCACCTGTCACTTTGGGAAGGCTTCTCCCCCTCCCTTATAATCAGTTTTGCCTTAACCTTTGTCAGTTTCATTATTTCTTTTTCTTGGCCTGTTCAAGATTGTCAGAGCCAGCCAGTGGTGGTCATGCCACTTTGTTGCCACTGGTGATGTTTCCTGGGAATCCCTGCCAGTGATGATATGTGCTGCCCCTCTGCTATTGCTTTTGTTCAGTTGTTGCTCTACCAGTGGTACTTTTATGAGGGCAGGGGGATGAATCAGTTCCTTTTTGCCAGTGGTAGTTTCTGCCACGCTGCTGCCACTAGTTCCTGCCAGTTATTTGTGGTGCTGCTCCACCACCACCCATAATATTTTGGCAAACCCTTTATTAATATTATTTTGCTAGTGCTGGTTTATGCTGCTCTGTCATCACTGTCACTAGTGTCAGGCCTGCCTACTTGGCTACTGTCTGACAACCTTTTGTGGCTGGTGTAACCTTGTGTGGTTCTGCCACCGTGACTACACACTGCCTCAAATTTCCTGCTTATGCTGCTCCACTACCATCAGTTCTGCTTTTTCCAATTTTCCTGTCAGGACATCCCTCTATATACCCAGTGTGGGATCTAGCAGATGGGACATGATGGGATATTATTCCATACACACCTTTCAGTTGAGGTATTTCACCCTTTAAATCTCCCTAAGGGCTGGATTCTGAGCCCTCACTGTTTAAAGTTAGCTATGCTAACTACTTTGCATACTGCAGACAGGTTTTCTTAAATAAAGTTAAGACCATTCAATGCTTGCTGTCTTATGCTCATCCTCAATTGGAGGGGGGGGGTTTGCAATAATTTTATATTTAATTCTGTGAATTATGTAAAAACACACAAAACACATGCAAAGGGTTCTTGTAGCACGTTTGAGACTAACTGAAGAGGTTGATAGCATAAGCTTTTGTAGACTAAGTCTACTTCATCAGATGCAAGTTCTCCTTCATCACTTGTATCTGATGAAGCAGATTTAGGTCTTGTCTAGTTGGGCTTTACACCCTGTCTTGGCCCTGTCTTTGAGGCCTGCAATCCAAACAATGCAGGGCTTTTGCCCCGTTTTGCTCTCGGACAGTCCTCACAACACCTAGGGCTAAGATGGGACTAAGATGGAGTAAAGTCCAATAAACCAGGATATTAAAGTACCTTGGAAAAATGTTTCACTTCAGAAGAAACTGATCGGGCCTGAGGAGGCCCAACCACTACACTGGCCCATCACTGCAGCTGTCATCCATGTCACACACTCTGGATCCAGAAAGCAGGCCCGCTACATGTGACCAGGCTAGTTATGTGTAGGGGGCCTTGCTCATATGCTCCGGGCCTCCTGCCTAGATCCAGAGAGTGGGATGTGGGCAGTGGTGGCAGCTGCAGGGATGGGCTGGCATAGCGGTCTGAACTCCATCTCATTTCAATAATAGGGGAGCAATGGGCCAGATCCATGGAGAGAATATGCTAGCAGAAACCGGCTTCAAAAGGTTATGCTACCAATTTCTTTCTCTCAGTCTCAAGGATTCTACAAGATCCCTGGATTTGATACTGATTGAGACTAACATGGCTATGTCTTTGGATTCTACTACATAAAAATGTGTTTAATTTCCAATTATTTTTGTAAGGGTTGAATGTTGGACTAGGACTCTGGGAGACCAGGGTTCAAATCCCAGACATGGAAACCCCCACTGGTGACCCTGGAGAAGTCACACTCTGTCAGCCTCAGGAGAAGGCAATGGAAAATCACCTCTGATCAAATCTTGCCAAGAAAACCCTATGAAATGTTTACCTTATCAGAAATGATTTGAAGGCACACAACAAACAAAATACAGCCTACATCATCTCTGGCCTACACTTTGAAATAATGTACACTTAGGTAGACTGACAGCATCAATGAGATTTATACTAATGTTGATTTACAATTCTGAAATTTATTCAGTTGTATTATTCTAAATGGGACTAACTGTTGGATTTAGGACATTTCATATCAATTCTTCCATTTCACCTCCTCCCCAAAAGAGCAGGAAATCAATTTACCAGACTTCTATTTTAAAAGCTAAATAACATGAAAATCTTGAATAACCATTCTAGTCCATTGGATTGCACTTCTGATAGGATGGTTTCAAGAATTAGAAGCTGGCTCATCATTTCTCCTACCAGTCATTTCCATTGTACTTTGGCCACTGCATAAGTACTATTGCATGTGAAAACAATGCTGTCATAGAACTACAACTTAGGAAGAATTCACAGAAGATGAGCATAAGAACTTTAACTATAATTTATCTGCAATATCCAATGATATCTGGTACACATGGTACAGCCTCCACAGTTAACACACCATGAGATCCAGTATAAATAAATTTATAGTTACATGTGGTACAACTCTGTTTTCCTTCCATCCTATAATCAAGTCAACAGAAATGTATCTGTCCTGGCCCTAAACAAGTCATCTGGGCAGTCTTTTATCTTCTGCACAATTCAGAATGGTCCATATGATTACTTCCTCCTTCCTTTATAGTCCAAGTAGAAAATTGAGGAATGTAGTGTCCCCAAGCCACTAAGTGCTCTGCAAGCATAGTACACACTTGGACACAGGCCTTTATTCTGTATAACATCATATCTATATATAATGTTCCTATCTATATACCGCCGAGCCCCTGTATCCATATGAATTCAGTTCCTGAACTTACCGAGCATACCAGAAACCGTGGATAACAGTGAACCCTATTAAAACAAAGGACTTTCATTAAAAACATACCATAGAGTTGTGTTGGCAGGCCTAAAAGATGCCTAGAGAGGATGCCTCTCAAGGCATTTTCTAGTGTGACTCTATGATATGTGTATTTTGTCTCCCATGGATAACTGAAACTGTGGATGTTGGTTCTACAGATATGGGGGTCTGACTGTACACAACTAGAAGAATTCAATGCAACTATCTCCTCCTTTCTTTTAGTGCATACAGAAAAACTGACAGATTTTAATTACATTATATACTTTGATATTTATTACTTCTTAAAAAATACAAGATATAGTTGTTCCTTAATATTCGCTGGGGTTTGGTTCCAGGATCTGCCGTGGATACCAAAATCGTGAATACTCGAGTCCCATTATATGTAATGGCATAGCAAAATGGTGTCCCTTATATAAGATGGCAAAATCAAGGATTGCTTTTTGGATTATTAATTTTTAAGAATAATTTCAAGATGTGAATACTTAAATCTGTGGATACCAAATTCGTGAATACAGAGGGACAACTGTATAAAGTAGTTAACACCTTATTCTTCAATTCCTATTTGTTGTTTGTTGTTGTGTACCCTCAAGTCATTTCTGACTTATGTGTCAAGTCATTTCTGACTTACGGCAACCCTAAGGTGAACCTATCACAGGGTTTTCTTGACAAGATTTTTTTCAGAGGGGGTTTGCCTTTGCCTTCCTCTATGGCTGAGAGGGTGTGACTTGCCCAGGGTCACCCAATGGGTTTCCATGGCTGAGCAGGGATTTGAATCCTGTTCTCTAAAGATGTAGTCTAACACTCAAACCACTACACCACACTTACTAAAATTAGCAGCTTACTAATCAATAGAAACAAAATAATCCAAGCTAAAAACTCATAGTTAAATAAACAAACAAGGGTTTGTTTATAAATAAAAAGATAAGGGGATATGACTGAATAAAAGTGGTAGGTTTTAAAGGGTTGAGACACAAGCTTGGGGTAATTGCTTATTTTAAGTTCTTGAGAATCTACAACTGCAGGTAAGACTAAGTAGAACAGATGGTTCGAAAAAAGGAATGTTAAATGAAATTTTAAGGAAACCCTGAAATGATTTTATCGAAAGATGAATAAAGGATCCCCCAATACAATTCAAAATATTCTAGACATCAGTTACTTTTTCATTCAGGATAGAATCTAGCAGAGAATAAAACAATTTGTTTTAATTAAGTAATACTCTTGATAAGAATTATCATTTTATGCCCAAGTCATTTGGACATGCAAGTTAAACAACCAAGTGCTGATAGATTTGCATCAACATAAACATCTGTTTAACAAATGCATTTAAAGTTCAAATACTTTTTAATTTCATTTTTTTCTTGCCAAATGAAATAAACATCTAAAATAGAATGCACTACAATTTTAGATGACAAAGGAAAAATTAAATAAAAGACAGGTAGCTAACATTAGAGCAAAACAGAATAAATACATATTTTAAAAAACAAATGTGAAAGTTGTAATATAAAAGCAATAGCAATAGCATTGATATTTATATACCCTTATCAGTGCCAAAGCACTCCCTAAGCGTTTCACAATGATTTTTAGCTAATTGCCCCCAACAAGCTGGGTACGCATTTTACTGACCTACAGGAGGATGAAAGTCTGAGTCAACCTTGGAGCCCCCTGGGATTGAACTCATAACCTTGTAGCTTGCAATACTGGTATTTAACCACTGCGCCACCAGGTGCAACTTCTTAATAATGTGAAGTAGGAATGTGCAACCGTAGAAGGCTATGATCACTACACCTTAAAATGCACCCACCACACACACACATACACACACACACAATCAAATTTGTGGTGTGAGGAAAATTTTCCCCTATTATAGACTTCCCATTTTATTCCCACAAGATTCCTTTTTTTAAGAACAGGAAGTGAGTGGAAGTTAATTCCATTTCACTTCCTTTAAAAAAAAAGAACTAAATTGTCTCAGGGGACAATGACATAGTGAAAATGCCCCCTACTCCACCTAGAGGTCATTTGCAGGCAAAAATACATTTTTTAAATTTTAATTTTAATTTTGTCAGACTTCACAAACAACAATTTTTTGATAGAAAAATTGAAATGGAAAAAAGAATAATTATAATTCTATATAGAAAATAGAATTATTAATAGACACATAATACAATATATTTAGTGTTATCTTAAAAATACAGTATGCAATAACTAGTAACATAATCATCTAAATAGGGGGGAAATAAACACAGAAAACAAACAATACTTCCTTAAAAATACTTTTTGAAAAAGATGGTTTGACTGGGGGGGAGGGGCCACCAAAACTTGACATCCCACAACTGATGAAAAGCATGCTTTTTTGGTTCTTCTCAAATTACCTGCCCCCAATGTACTTTTTAATGTTACCCCTTATTTGATATACTTATACAAGCTTTTTAAAGACAGAGGGCCCATCTATATGAGGGGGAAAATGTGAGTTGATGTGTTCTCACACAATTTCGAAGCAGGATTGCCTTGTCCTAACGGTGTTTTTCGAAATCACAGGCACAGAACACTACCCACTTTTGCTGTCCCAATGGGCATGCCTATGATTCAAGATAGAAGCCATGATTTGCATTTTTATTTTTGCCAGTCACTGCCGCTGAATGGTAGTGTTTTTTTTAAAGGCATATCTTAGGTGCGAAAGTGCGATAGTGTGATATTCTGCCTAAATACTAATACCCTGGTTTGCTCAGAAAGTGAGATATCATTGTCCACAGAGAGCTCATGCATCTTTCCTTATTATTCTGAAAACAATGCAAAACATTCTACAAAGAGATTGGAACACTTCTTTATAAAATTAGATTTACCCCCTACAAAGAGCATACTAAAATATCTGCAATGTATGAAACAATAATTACCAAATAAATAAAACAAATGTTTGTTTCATAAATTCTGGAGGGCAAAACTTGATGGATACTTGATCTCCCTTTGGAAAGATATATATTTCACAGAGGAAGTTACGATTTAACAAACTGCTGACGAGATAACAGATCAATGTAGGCAGATCTCTGTGGGGTATATAATTTTAAGTAATTTTTCTACAACCTCTTATACAGAAAGGTCACTCATCGGAAGTGCTGATTCAAAATAGCATAAGACATTGTCAGTGGAAAGAATTAAGATGAAGAGATAGAGGAGAGCAGAGTGACTATTTCAAAGCTCCCTAATAATAGCAAAGGCAGGCAATATGCTGAAATGTAGACAGCAGATCTGTATGAATAAGCATTTAACATTTCCAGGATGTGTTCTACTATATATTTAGAAAGCAAAACAGCTGCTTCATATAATATTTTACATTAGATCAGCTTTTTCTGCATGAACCAAGGTTGCATTCACCACATCTTCCCAATAGTTTATGATTTTATTTCTGAATAAAGACAACATAATTATCCAAACTGTACCTGCCTGTGTCCCTCTGCTATAAATGTTCTATCAACCCCACAGTGTCCATTTCTGTTTATAATTCTGGAAACTGACATCATTTTATATCTCTGTAGTAATGCACAGAACCAATTTCCATTCAGTATATCTACAATAGGTGCTACCCCAATCTTGGTATGGCAGGACTCATACAGATATATATGAATGAAAACAAAAAGACAACTGCTATGTGGTTATTTCCCCCTTTTTCTCTCCCTCTCTTTTCTTAACAGTCAGCATATAATCTCCATAATATGTATACTAGCCTTAAAAAGCAGCCAGATCAAATTCTATAAAATATCATGGCAACTTCATTTCGAGTCCTTAGAACTGTAATATATCACTAAACTAGATTATTTTTCTAAAGCTGGAGTGATGCCCCAAATGACATTGAACTACAAGCCCCAGTAGCTGTAGCCTTGACTCTAGATGTTGTACCGTACCTCAGGAAAAGCTAAGTAACCACTTATTAACCTTGACCTATCTGTTGCCTCAAATTACTGTACTTTCATAACTACACACGTGCTGCTGTGGTGGGAAGAGAGGAAAAAATATCCACTGCTTTATGTCTCTTTCTCATTCCCCAACATACTGTAGTTGTTGTTACCTGACCTTGAGTGGGCTTTGACTCATGGTGACCCTATGGATGAGACATCTCCAAGACACTATGTCCTCAGCCACCCTATCTAGGTCCTGCAGGTTCTGACTTAATTATCTTGATTAAGTATATTCACCTAGTGTGTGGCTTTCTTCTCTTACCTAGCATTGTTGACTTTTCTAGTGAGCTTTTTCTAGTGAGCTTCTCCTTCTCATGATGTGTCCTCATTTTGGTCATCTTGGCTTCTAATGAGAGGTCAGGTTTGATCTGTTCTAAGACCCATTTGTTTGTCTTTTTCACCATCCATGGGATCCTCAACACTCTTCTCAAACACCACATCTGAAATGAGTTGATTTTCTTCCTATAAGCTTTCTTCACTGTCCAGAGCTCACATCCCTACATGGTGATAGGCAATATGATGGTTTGAACAATCCTGACTTTAGTGCTCAGATTATATCTTTGCATTTTATAACCTTATTCAGTTCTTTCATTGCCGCCCTTCCCAGTCCCAGTCTTCCTCTGGTTTCCTGGCTGCAGTCTCTGTTCTGGGCTATATTTGCTCCAAGGAATGGGAATTCTTTCACTTTTTCAATTTCTTTGTTGTCTGTTTTGAATCTGTGTAGATCCTCTGTGATCATTATTTTTTAAATTATTTTCTTTATTAAAAATAGCCAAACAAAAAGAAAACATAAGACAAAATACAACACCATATATATACAATACAAACACAGAAAAATAATATAACACACACAAATATTACAATACATTTAACAATAAATAAATAAAAATACAGACAAGCACATAAATCTATAAAAAACATCTACTTACTTCCTTACCATTCTGGATCAAGAACTTGCTACTACTGCTCATATGCCCTTGCTTTAATACATGAACCTGAGTTCATTTACCCCTGCAAATTGTTTCTACACAGTATCTATGTACATACAGAGTTAATTCAATTTCTAATTTCATTTTCTTGAACCCTGTATTCTATTAATCCATCATTCTGTTCTAATCTCCTACTACTGAGTTTAATTATTATACCTTATATGTTTAACTTTGTTTAATCAGTGAGCCAAATAGCTGCACAATCACACCATTCTGACCTCAAAAAGTCTATCCATTTCTCCCAATCCTTCCTAAATCTATTCATTGTTTTATATCTAATCCACAAAGTGAGTTTCTCCATTCTCGCAATTTCCTCTAATTTCAAAATCCATTCCTCTATATTTGGTAACTCTTTTTGTTTCCAATATCTGGCTAGAACAATTCTAGCTGAGGTGGTCATAAAAAGCATTAATTTTCTGTGTTCCTTTGGAATTTCATTGTCAACTAAGTTTAGTAAAAATATCTCTGGTTTAAATCTAAATTCTATTTTTAGTATTTTCTTAATCCAGTTATAAATGTTTATCCAGAACTTTTTTACAATGCTACAAGACCACCACATATGGTAGAAAGATCCTACTTCACTTCCACATTTCCAGCATTTGGATTCTTTATTCTTATAAATTTTAGCTAATCTTTGTGGTGTCATATACCAACAGAACATTACCTTATAGCAGTTTCCCCTCAGTTCCATACATGGCGTAAATTTAGTATTTCTTTTCCACAGTTTTTCCCAGTCTTCTAGAAGTATATTATACCCGATATTCTATACCCACTTAACCATATACTCCTTAACAGTTTCTGACTCTAATTCCAAATTCAGTAATACTTTATATATTTTTGAGATTTTCAATGCTTTCTGATCTGTCACTATTTTGTCTAAGTCCATCTGGTTATATCTATCTTGTATCTCTCCAACATTTGTCTGTGTTGGAACCAGTTACATTCTTTTCCATCTTCCTTTAGTTCATCTATTGCTCTTAGCCTACTTTTATTTCATTCTACTTTCAATAGGTCTTTATAAGTCCACCACCCTCCTTTGTTCAACATCTCCGTTCTTCTAAAAGTTCTTGAGGGGATGTCCATAATGGAAGCCTTAGATATAACTTTTTTTTTAATATCTTTCCAAACATTTAACATTGATCTCCTGAAAATATGATTTTTGAAGTCCTTATCGATTTTATCCTTATCATACCATAGGTATGCATGGAACAGGGCTCCACCGTGGCCGCACAGCCTCTAAGGGGGAAAGCCCATTTGTGGACAGCACAGGACAGGGAGGCTCCTCCCCTTGATGATGTTGCTGGCAGGCGCCAGCGATGAGGAGCGATGGGCGGGGGGAGAGGCTATTTAAGCCTTCCCGCCCTGGGCTCCGGCCTCTTTGTAAAATCGGCGCTGAAGGGAGCGGACACCAGGCGCTCGGTTGGCTGAGAGCTAGTGGGCTACCGCGGTGTGGAGAACCCGTTGGGCTCATCGCAGCAAGTGGCCTTCGGGCCGTTGGCCTTCGGGCCGTGGTTTTGTTCCCTGGGTGGCACAGGGGTTCGGAGGAGGGCAGCGGGGGAAGGCAGCGGGCCACCTGGCTGGGTGGTGGGCTAGTGGTCGCGGGGATCCACTGACTGCACACCCCTCCCCCCTTATTTTCCTTCGGCACGCTGCTCACACAGCAGGACAAACGGTCAGGGCCAGGATCGGCCTTGCCACGTGGGGGGTGTCGTATAATTGCGGTAGAACGCCGGTGGGGGCCAGGATCAGCCTGGCCATGTAGGAGGAGTCAGTTGCGGGTCCCAAATTAACTCTGCATTTGGCCTACTCTGGCCTGTAGATTCAGCATCGGATAACAATAATAATAATAATCACATCTGGCAGGCTGTGGTTCAATAATAATAATAATAATCACCCTGCTGAGGCTGGATTGCTTCTTGAGTCTGGATTGACTGTTTGACTGTGTGGGTCTGTTTGCAGGCTGTGGCCTAGTCGGGCCTTGTCGGGCCTTTGGATTCCTTTTCAATAATAATAATAATAATAATCACATCCTACAGGCCCCCTGTTCAATAATAATAATAATAGTTATCCTTCTCGAGTTTGGATTGCCTTCTTTGACTGTGTGGGTCTGATTGCAGGCTGCAGCCTAGTCGGGCCTTGTCGGGCCTTTGGATTCTCCTTTCATTAATAATAATAATAATCACATCCTACAGGCGCCCTGTTCAATAATAATAATCATCATCATCATCCTTCTCGAGTTTGGATTGTCTTTTTTGACTGTGTGGATCTGATTGCCTGTGTGGGTCTAATTGTAGGCTGCGGCCTAGTAGGGCCTTGTTGGGCCTTTGGATTCTGTTTTCAATAATAATAATAATAATTACATCCTACAGGCCCCCTGTTCAATAATAATAATAATAATAATAATAATAATCCTTCTTGAGTTTGGATTGCCTTTTGACTGTGTGGGTCTGGTTGCAGGCCGCGGCCTAGTCGGGCCTTATCGGGCCTTTTGATTCTCTTTTCAATAATAATAATAATAATCACATCCTACGAGCTCACTGTTCAATAATACTAATAATCACCCTTCGAGTGATAGTTTCGATGTTGTAGATGGCTCCTAAAAAGGGAAAGCCGGGGGGAAAGGGTAAGGGCCTGGCCCCAAAATGCCCTGCGCCCCCCCCCCACAGCCATCTAGTGAGGATGAGGAAGAGATTCCTGGATGGGCTATCTTAGATCGGATTCAGCATTTGGAGAGGTTGCAAGGTGTAAAGGATGGGGATGCAGGACAGAAGGGTGATCCGCTGGGGAGAAAGAAGTTGACTAATCAAATCCTTGCTCGACTAGATGCGCTGGAGAGGAGGATTCAAGGGGATGATGCATCTGGTTCTGCGCTGCATGCAGAGGGCGCCATTCCATTGGCTGACCCTGCAGGGGAACCGGAGCCAACAGAGATTGCGATGGCAACTGGTGAGTCTGCTGATTTGAATTACCCCACTACGATGCCTCTGTGGCCATGGGGTGGATGGCCCGGGTCTCATATGGCTCAGGGTTCCAGATCCCAAGGTGTTCAAGGGGGATGGCCAATGACCCAGCAGGTCCTTAATTGGACACCACCTCAGTGGTCTCCATGGGGTCCAGTTTACCCAGGTCTAGGGGGTCACCCAGTAAATGACTGGGCAGTAGCCGGCCCTTCTCGCAGTGGGGGATACGATATGGTGGCCTATGCAGCTATACCCTTTGGGGAGATGTCTCTCCCCTTGGGTGACCACTTACTTCAATCCACAAGGGACAAGATATTGAAGGGGGAATATGTTGATGTTTTCTCCCTCCTATATCGTGAGATTGAGAAGAAGGATAAGGACGATATGGATGAGAAGGAAAGGGAAAAAATTAGAAAGAGGAAAGTGGAGCCTACCTGGACTAATTGGCTGTCGGGTTTTCTAATATTAGCCGGGATGATTGCGAAGGTTCAACCGCATAGAGCGGCGGCCTTGTTCCAGTATATGGACATTATTCATCGGGCCTACGTGGATTTCGCTGGCCTGGCTTGGCTGCTCTACGACGAAGCTTTCGGATGAGGGCCGCAATTTACCCCTCCCTCTGTTGGGACATGATGCACCCACAGTTGTGGATGCAACTCATGACCCTGGCTCGCCCTATTCAAGGGGAACGGACCCATAGTGGCCATTTACTTAGGACTCCGGGTGCAAATGCACCTAAAAGCCAAGCTACTTCCACTACTGGCCAAAGAATGCTGTGTTGGGAATTTAGGTCCCATGGGTCCTGTTCCAGGAAGCCCTGCAGGTTTAACCATGAGTGCTCTATCTGCGGGGCCTCTCATTCCTTTCGTAACTGCCCGAGGGGTAGGGGCCAGTTCAGGGGGTCAAAAGGATCTGGAGGAATGGGCAGAGGCGGAGCCCCTTCGGCTCCTCCTCAAAAAGGGCCCCAGCCCAATTAAGTTAGATGTTTTAGACCGGTAGCTTGCTCTTTACCCCGACAAACAGGCTGCCACCTACCTATCACGGGGTTTTCACTTTGGATTTCGTATCCTCTATCAGGGGTTACACCACTTGTTTCAGGCTAAGAATTTGTTATCAGTAAGAGGAAAGGAAAGCATTGCTCGGGAGAAGATCAGGAAGGAAGTAGCTGAGGGGCGGGTAATTGGCCCCGTTATCCGCCCTCCGGTACGCAATTTACGGGTCTCACCCTTAGGAATAGTACCCAAAAAAGCTCCCGGGGATTTTCGGTTGATACACCATTTATCCTACCCTAAGGGTGTCTCTGTTAATGATTATATCCCACCCGAACTTTGCTCAGTTAAATACACATCTTTTGATTCAGCAGTTCGTGTAGTCCGGCAGCATGGGCCAGGGGCCGAGATGGCGAAATGCAACATTAAGTCTGCCTTTCGCCTTTTCCCAGTTCATCCTGATGACTTCGAATTGTTAGGCTTTCAATTTGAGGGAGGATTCTATATGGATCGGGCCCTCCCTATGGGCTGTTCAGTCTCCTGCAATGCTTTTGAGACTTTTAGTACCTTTCTGGAGTGGGCTCTACAAGCTAGGACTGGGCTGGGGGGGTCGTGCATTACCTAGACGATTTTTTGTTTGTGGGTCAGATTGGTAGTGGGTCTTGTGACTATCTATTGCAGCAGTTTGAATTGCTCATGGGGGAATTGGGAGTGCCTTTGGCGCCAGAAAAGACGGAGGGCCCAGCTCAGAAATTAACCTTTTTAGGTATTGAAATAGACACGGTACAGGAGCTCTGCCGGCTCTCTGAGGGGAAGGTACAGGAATCGCGGGATAGGGTTAGCCAGTTTAAGAAATTACACAAGGCCACATTGAGGGAATTTCAGGTGCTCATTGGGCATCTGAATTTTGCTTCCAAGGTCGTTGCCCCGGGCAGGGCCTTCCTCCGCTGGTTGTGTGATGCTATTGCAGGTGTCCAGTGGCCTTATTTTCGGATACGAATTACGCAAGAAATCCAGGCGGATTTGGGCGTTTGGCAACAGTTTTTGGATACCTTCAATGGCATTTCATTCTGGCGGGAGGAAAGGAAATTACAGGGTGCTCTCCAGGTAGCATCGGCCACGGCAGGTTTGGGGTGTATTTCCGGGGCCTCTGGTGCGCCGGCACATGGCCGGCAGCATGGGCTGGAACAGAGGTTACTAGAGACCTTACATTTCTTGAGTTTTTTCCCCATCTTGGTAGCCACCACCATCTGGGCGCATGAGCTCGCCAATTCATCAGTGCACTTTTGGTGTGATAATTTGACCACAGTGCAAGTTATAAACACCCTGAGATTGAAATCCCGGCGCATTATGGGGCTGGTTCGGGCTTTTACTCTCCAATGCCTTCGGCATAATATCCTGTTTTTAGCATGGCATGTAGCGGGCGTTAACAACGAGATTACTGATGCTCTTTCCCGCATGCAGATGGGGAGCTTCAGAGAGTTGGCTCCGGGGGCAGCGCTCATAGGCGACGAGATGCCGGCAGACCTATGGCGACATGGGAATCCAAATTTCCCTAGGTATGTCGGGGGCATTGAGCACCCGGAGGAGTTATGCCAGGGCAGTCCGCGAGTTCTACAGCTTTCGGGAACATGAGAGGTTAGGTCAGGGCACGCAGGTCCTGGTGACACACCTAATGCAGTTCTGTGTACACCTGTACTCCAGGGGCTTGTCCGCCCAGTCAATTAAGGGTAGGCTTTCCACCACAGCCTTCTGGCTTAGGGCACCGTGGATCTCACAGGGGACTTTCGTATCCGGAAAGCTTTGGAGGGCTGGGCTAGGGAAAGGGAAAAGAAAAGAGATCAGAGGGCACCCCTTTCGGCCAACATACTGAAGGGTTTACGAAAGGCATGGGTTGGGATTTGTGTGTCCCCCTATGAGGCAATTTTGTTTCATGCAGCTTCCCTTTTGGCATTTTTTTGGGCCCTTAGAATAAGTGAATTGGTTTGTGGGTCTAAGAATGATACTTCGGGTAGGGCATTGGAGTTTAGGGATGTTGAGGTGGATAGGAATGAGATCACTTTTACTCTTCGATTTTCGAAAACCGATCAACTAGTGAGGGGCAGGACATCAAGGTTGACACACTGTAGCAACTCCGAACTGTGCCCAGTTAGGGCTTTACAGGATTATATCCAGGTCAGAGGTGCATACCATGGACCATTGTTTGTCCATGTAGATTCTTTCCCCCTAACCAGGTATCAGTTTTGGAAAGTGACATCCAGGGCCCTGGAGGAGATTGGGTTGGTGGGCGCATGCTTTGGAACCCATTCCTTTTGCATTGGAGCCGCTTCCACGGCCGCTGCTATGGGTATGTCACAAACGGCCGTCCAAACCATTGGGCGTTGGAGATCCTCCGCCTTTAGGAGGTATGTTCGCCCTCTTTTCTACTGATGTTTCTTCCCCTTTTGTCTTCCAGGTTATAGACCCTCGATGGTGAGACGCCGGGTGCTGATTTGTGGCCACAGTATGGTGTACTGGGTGGCACAACAGGCCCGGATGAGTTATTTTGGATCTCACCTTAGCTTGGGGGACAGGGTTACCATTGAGTGGGTGGGGAAGAGGGGCCTTCGTTGGCATGGCCTGTTGGCACTTTTGTTTGAAGAAAGACGGGGACCGCTGCCTGATTTGCTTGTTATTCATTTGGGGGGGAATGACTTGGGTTTACTCAAGGGTAAGGCCTTGATACTACAAGCGACCCACTACATGAAGGTCATATGGTCGCGGTGGCCAGGGGTTGCAATTATGTGGTCAGCCATATTTCCACGGCAAATTTGGCGTGGAGAAGGGAATCCCCGTCTGATTGACGGGGCAAGGAGGACGGTCAACAGACAAATTAACAAATTTTTGACTCAGGGTGGTGGTTTCTATTTACCTCATCCGGCAATAAAGTTTGAAAGGCCCGAGCTCTACCGAGCTGACGGGGTGCACCTTTCAGATGCAGGGAACATTTTGTTTTTGGAGGATCTTCAGCAGGGGTTGAGGAACTGGTTAGATGGCCAGTGGGGAGTAAGGGACTAAGAGGACGCTTGCCCCTTATCTGTGGTGGAAAAGGGGGAGGCGTAGCTTACGGTGTGCACCTACGGCACCGATTTCGGTGAAGGAATGGTCTCTGGAAGGGTCTCCTTAGGCCGTACGACCTGGGAGAACAGAAGGAGACCTACCTTGGGGTCGGCCTGGAGGATAATTCCCACACCTTAACGCGTACGCCTTGGGTGGGGGACTTTCGGGTTGACCTTCCAGACACGAGCTGGCTAGAGAGCAACCACAGGGCATGTGGTTGCTCATCAGGGCTCAGGTGCTCGTCAGGGGAAGTTGGGGGCATATGTCCAGCAGGGACAATCCGCCCTAGCTGCTCCCTCACTAGGTTGCCTCCCCCTGCTGAAGAATTTAAAGGGATTTAAATAGGTAGGGCATTAAATAAAGACCCTTTATTTTACCCATATCTGTGTGTGGCCTCGTTATTTCTCCGAGTCTGTCCATAAACCAAATCTCATATTTACCTCTTCTAAAGTTACTATCCTATCATTACTTAATCGGAATCAATCGTATAACCACATTAGAATGGATGAATTATAATACACTCTCAAATTTGGAACCACAAACCCCCTTTATCCTTTTCCTCTTGTAGCACCTTCCACTTCACCCTTGGTTTTTTGTTTGCCCATATAAATTTTAATATACTTCTTTCCCGTATTTTAAATAATTTACCATTATACAGGATTGGGAGGTTTTGGAATAGGAACAACAACTTCGGTAAGATCATCACTTTTACCACTGCAATTTTCCTCATAATTGATAAATTTAATTTTCCCCATTTATTTAAATCATCCTTTATCTCTCTCCAAACTCTATTATAGTTATTTTTCAGTAAGTGAAGATTATTATTTGTTATTATACCCAAATATCTCGCTTCCTTTGGAATTTTATAGTTTGATATTCTCCTCAGCTCTTTGTCACCTTTTTTTTGTAGGTTTTTCATTATTAATACTTTTTTTTAATTAACTTTTATTCCCGAGACCTCTCCAAATACCTGCAACTTTTCCTGCAGCTTTCCAAGTCACTTTACAGGATCCTCCAAAGTTAACACTATATCATCTGCGAATGCTACTATTTTATATTCTTGTTTCTTCATTTTAACTCCTGCTATTTCTTTGTCCTCTCTAACATTTCTGGATAAAACCTCCAAGCTCAAAATAAAAAGCAGAGGAGATAATGGACATCCTTGCCTTACTCCCCTTTCTATTTCTATATCAGATGTTTTTGTCTATTAACTATAATTTGAGCCAATTGTCTCTTATAGATTGCTTTGACGCCTTGTATAAAATTTTCTCCTAATTGAATTCTCTCCATAACAGCTATCATATGTTGCCATCTCACACTATCGAATGCTTTTTCAGCATCCAACAGAATTAAAGCTAATTTCTTTCCGGGGTTCATCTCTCCATATTCTATAATATTCAGTACTCTCCTAATATTGTTTCTCATCTGTCTTTCTGGTAAAAAACCAGATTGGTCTTGATTTATCCAGTCTTTTAAGATATTTTTCAACCTCTCTGCCAAAATTGTCACATAAATTTTGTAATCTGTATTCAGCAGAGAGATTGGTTTGCAGTTTTTCATCTCCTCAGAGTCTTTATTTTCCTTAGGAATTAGAACAACATTTGCATTTGTCCAAGAGAGTGGTATATCCTCTCCTAACATTATTTTTATTGAATAACTTGCTTAATGGTATCTTTAATTGTTTACCAAAAATCTTGTAATAGCAGGCTGAGAAACCATCCGGGCCTGGCATTTTACCATTTTTCAATTTTGTAATTGCTTGCTCTACCTCTGCTATAGTAATTCTTTTGTTTAAATCTTCTCTCTGCTGTGGGTTTATTTTATCAATGTTTTGTTCATCAAGATAATTTCTAATCTGGTCTGTCATTGATTGTTTCGGTGTTGTTTCTTTAAAGAGATTTGTATAGAAAGTTTCAAAGCTTCTTCTGATTTCTGTTTCCCTTATCATTATTTTACCCCCTATCTTTTATTTTCAAAATTTATTGTCTTTCTTGGGTTTTTTTCACTTTATATGCTAGCCACTTTCCTGTTCTATTACTTTGCTCATAATATCTTTGTTTCATAAATCTTAATTTCTTATCAATTTCTTTAGCTATATCTGTTTCCATTTGCTTTTGTAAGATTTTTAATTCTTGTATCACTTTTGTATTTGTTGGATTCTCTCTCAATTCCTTTTCTTTTTGTTTTAGTGCATCTTGCAGTTCTTGCATTTTTTCCCGTGTTCTCTTAATTTTTTCAGTTTATTAGCATTAACACTCCTCTAATTACAGTTTTACTCGCATGCCATACAATCTGAATTGATACTTCTCCTTCCTTGTTCTCTTTAAAATAGTTCCTCAAAGCAGTTCTTATCCTTTCCTGTGTAGATTCTTCTTGTAATAATATTTCTTTGAGCCTCCAGTTGTAGCTTCTTATTCTATTTTTTAGCCTCAGTTTTATCATATTATGATCAGAAATTGTCCTTGGATATATTTCCATTGATGCTACCTGGCCGGCTATGTTTCTTGAAACTAAAAACATGTCAATATGAGAGAGTTAATGGTGTCTATCAGAGAGGAAAGTATATTCTCTAATATCATTGTACAGATATCTGTATATTTCTATCAAGGATAAATTTTCCAGTAATTCAAAAAAAGAATTGTGTAATTTACCTTGTGTCTTTTTTATTCCTTTTCTTGATGTCCTATCTTTCAATGGGTCCACGACCCCATTCCAGTCACCTAGGCAAATTATACTATCATAGTCTATCTCCAGTATTGAACTCATTAGTCCTTTATAAAATTTCTGTCTCTATTCTCCGACGGGGCATAAATACCCAGTATTAGGGGTTTTTTTTCCCCATCACCTGTAACTCTATTCCAATGTATCTACCATTAGCATCCTTTATTATTTCTTTCACTTTTAAATTTCTTTTAACATAAATCACAATTCCTTTTTTTCGTCCCTATTGAGTTTATAAATTCTTGACCTAATTTCCTATTTTTTAACAAATTTTTGTTTTTCCTTTATATGTGTCTCTTAAATACAAACATCTGCCTTGTTTTTTTCTAAATAATGAAATATCCATTTTCTTTTATGTGGGGAGTCCATCCCTCTTACATTCCATGACACCAAACTGAGATCCATACTTCAAATTTAACTCCTTAGATTTATTTAATTTATAATAAGTATCTTCTAGTTCTCTTGTTCTAATTCTACCACTATTTCTTTTCCTTCCTCCTCCCCTTCTTTTCCATTTTCTCCTTCCGATCCCGACCGTTGCCTTTCTTCTTCTCCTTCTTCTAATTCTCCACCTGTCTCTTCCCCTATCTCCCCTTCTTATCTACCTCCTCCTCTTCCATTACGTCCTCCCTATTGCCTCTCATTTTTCCAATTTCCTCTTCTAGTACATCCTCCCTACTACCTCTCATTTTTTCAATTTCATCCTCTATTTACTCTTGCATCTCTTCATCTTTCTGTTTTCCTTGTTCCTTATTCAGTTTCCTCCCCGCTGCTTTTAATGATCCCTGTTTATCGCTCTCTCTTTTCTCATTTTTCCACTTTCTTTACCATCTAAATCCCTGCCAAATTTTGCTAGAAAATCCTTTGCTTTTTTATAGTATTTAATCTATATCTTCTTTGATGATATGTGAAGGAGATTACTTCTATTTTTTCCCATCGATATTGTATTCCTTTCTTCTGTAATTTATGTGTAATAAATTGATATTCTTTTCTTTTCCTTAATATTTGAGCTGGAACATCTTTATAAATTGTTACTTCTTTATCTTCAATAGTTAGCTTAGTATCATAGTGTTTTTTTTTTCCAAAATTTGATCTCTGATTTTCCCCCTTATAAAATATATTACAATGTCCCGTGGTAACTTCCTTTGTGTGGCTACTTTCGAGTTTATTCTGAAAATTTTATCAATTTCCATTTCCATCCTCTCTAGGGGTGTATCAATATATTTTGCTAAGCTTGGGATTAATCTTTCATATAAATTTTCTTCTTCCGTTTCCATCAACTCCCTCAATTTTAAACATTTCTCTCTCAATCTCATATGTACTTCCAAATCTCTCAGCTCGCCCTGTTCTTGCTCCTTTCTTAAATAATCTGTTGTTTTTTCTAAGCTTTTTGTTTTGCAATCTAAATTTTCCACCTTTTCACTTAAATGTTTTACATCTTCTGTTATTTTAGTTAATTTTTTTCCAAAATCATCCAGTTCCCTCTTGATATCTTTCATAATTTCTTTCACTTCCAAAGTCATCTCCTCCCTGAATCACCTCAATTCCTGTAGTAGTAATTGTTGTGTATCCACTACTTCTATCGATTGTCTTCTCGTTGTTAATGGTTGGGTTTGCGTATTTCTTTTAACTGGCAGTTTGCTTTTATTAACAGTCTTTTCTATGGCCACAGTTGCTCTATGTAAATCAGTTCCCTTGAGCTAATCTGACCCCCACAGAGTAGTTTAAATATTCAGCCTCTCAACCCAAGTTTGTCTTCTCAATCTATAAGCGTAAAGTCCAAAATCTAATATCCCATATACAAGTAGATTCGAATATTACAACACTTCAGTCTGTTTCAGTATTTCAATACTGCAACAACTTCAATGTTTCAATATCAACACATGTAATGTTCAATATTCAATATTTCAATATTTCATTATTCTAATCTTTACCCACTATAATTATATTTAGATATTTCTCATTTCTTTCTATGTAAGAATTTTTACTTACTTTTAATTTCTTTTGTCAGTTGCTCTCTTACTACTTTAGTACCTCTGGTAACCTTAATATTTAGTATTAAGGTAATATTTAATATTACACCATTAGGTAACAATGATTATTCAAGCTCAATACCAAACTTTCTCAGGTTCCTCACACTGAATAGGGAGCTCTGAAGGGGGGTTCTATTTGTATTTCTTTGAACATTTTGTTGTTGTGTGCCTTCGAGTCATTTCTGACTTATGGTGACCCTAAGGTGAACCTATCATGGGATTTTCTTCCCAAGAAGTGTTCAGAAGGGGTTTGCCTTTGCCCTCCTCTGAGACTGAGAAAGTATAAAATGCCCAGTGGGTTTCCATGGCTGAGTGGGGATTCAAACCTTGGTCTCCAGAGTCGTACTCCAAGGGGGTTCCTGTTCATTTGGAAAGTTCTTCTTAAAACATATTACAGTCGTCCCTCCACATTCGCGGGGGTTACGTTCTTGAGACCCCCGCGAATGTGGAAAAACCATGAATAACAATGGCTCCTGCAATCCCCCCAGAGGGAGGGAGGCAGCGGGAGGGTGTCTGGCCAGCCTGGCTGGCCTCTCTGCAAGCCTTCCTGAGGGGACTCCGGGCCTTAGAATACTCGGAGCCTGCTTAGGAAGGCCAGGACGGCAGTGGGTGGGTGAGCAGGCGGGTGGGCGGACAGGTGAGGAGGCTGCGCTGCCACCCCCCGGCCTTCCGAAGTGAGCGCTGGGGCTTTGGATCCCCGGCGCCCGCTTCGGAAGGCCGGGGAGAGCAGCGGGCGGGCGGGCGGGTGGCCAGGTGGGTGGGGAGGAGGTTGTGCTGCCACCCCACGGCCTTCCAAAGAGAGCACTGGGGCTTTGGAGCCCTGGTGCCCACTTCGGAAGGCCAAGGAGAGCAGCGGGCGGGTGGGCGGGTGGGGAGGAGGCTGCGCTGCCACCCCACAGCCTTCTGAAGTGAGGGCTGGGGCTTTGGAGCCCCGGCACCCACTTCGGAAGGCTGGGGAGAGCAGTGGGCAGGTGGGAGGGAAGCTGCCTGTCCTCTCCCCGGCCTTCCTGAGGGGACTCTGGGTCTTAGAAGCCTCGGAGTCCCTTTAGGAAGGCCAGGAAAGTCGGAGGGAGGGAGGCTGCCCGCCCCATCCCCCAGCCTTCCTGAGCAGACTCCGGGGCTTTGAAGCCACGGAGCCACCTCTGGAAGGCCGGAGAAGGTGCAGGCAGGAGGTTTCTCTAGGGGCAGCCTTCTCTAAGGGGCTGGGGCTAAACCGTGAATAATCAAAACCGCGAATAATCAAAACCGCGAATGTCGAGGGGCAGCTGTAATTAAAAACAAAATGAACATCTAAAACTTCAACATAAAGATCAAATAATATAGCAAATAATCATAGAAATGGATTCAGACACATTTCATAGAATCATAGAGTTGGAAGAGACCACAAGGGCCATCTGGTGCAACCCCCTGCCATGCAGGAATACTCAATCAAAGCATATAATAATAATAATAATAATAATAATAATATTTTATTTCTATCCCGCCCCTCTGCAACACAATCAGGGCGGCTTACAATATAAAAACTCCATAGTCCCAGTACCCTAGCCCACCCCCCCTTAAAATAATATTAAACTATAAAAGATTAAAATCATACAGTAAATTAATAATATATAAATTAGAAAAAGATTAAAACATACAATAGTTTTTTGTTTTTTTGTTTTTTAAATCTGATTACAGCTCAGGGAGGACAGCCGAGTCTTGGGCCGGGATAGTTATTCAGGAAAGGCCTGCCGGAAAAGATCCATCTTGACAGCTTTTTTAAAGCTGTCTAAGGTGTTAATAAGACGGATCTCGTCCGGCAGGCCATTCCATAATCTGGGAGCAGCAGCGGAGAAGGCCCTCTGGGACGTCACCGACAGCCTTGTTTTCACAGGCTGTAGCAGAATCCTCCCAGAGGACCGAAGTGCGTGGGGAGGGTCGTACGGAAGGAGGCGGTCCCGGAGATAAGTTGGACCCAAACCATGCAGGGCTTTAAAGGTTATAACCAACACCTTGTACTGTGCCCGGAAACGAATGGGCAGCCAGTGGAGAGCTTTTAGCACAGGTGTTATATGCTCTCTTCTGGAAACACTAGAAATCAACCTGGCTGCCATGTTCTGAACTAGTTGAAGTTTCCGAGTTAAGCACAAGGGTAGCCCCATGTAGAGTGCATTACAGAAACCCAGACGGGAGGTTACCAGTGCATGTACCACAGTTTCGAGGTCCCTAGTTTCCAGGAAAGGGCGCAGCTGGCGTATCAGCTGAAGTTGATAACAGGCACTCCTGACCGTCGCATTTACCTGATTAGACATCTGGAGCGTTGGGTCCAGGAGCACCCCCAGACTGCGAACACAGTCTTTGGAGGAGAGTGTAGTTCCATCCAGGACTGGTAGTTGTAAAGCATGGCTGACAGATGGTCATCCAGCCTCTGTTTAAAAACCTCCAAAGAAAGAGACTCCATCATACTATGAGGCAGCGCATTCCATTGGTGAACAGCTCTTACTGTCAGTAAATTTTTCCTAATGTTTAGATGGAATCTCTTTTCCTATAGTTTGAACCCATTGTTCCATGTCCTAGTCTCTGGAGCAGCAGAAAAAAGCTTGCTCCATCCTCAATATGGCATCCCTTCAAATATTTATACGTGGCTATCATGTCACTTAATAACCTTCTCTTCTCCAGGGTAAACATATCCAGCTTCTTAAGCCACTCCTCATAGGGCGTGGTTTCCAGACCTTTTACCATTTTACTCACCCTCCTCTGGACACGTTTCAGCTTGTCCATATCCTTCTGGAATTGTGTTGCCCAGAACTGGACACAGTATTCCAGGTGAGGTCTGACTAAAGCAGAATAGAGTGGCACTATTACTTCCCTTAATCTTGACACGATACTCCTGTTGATGCAGCCTAGAATCGCATTGGCTTTTCTGGCTACCACATCACACTGCTGACTCATGTTCAGCTTGTGGTCCACTAAGACTCCAAGATCTCTTTTGCATGTACTGCTAACAAGCCAGGTGTGCACCATCCTATATCTTCACATGTCAATTGTTCTGCCTAAGTGTAATACTGCACATTTCTCCCTGTTGAAATTCATTTTGTTAATTTTGGCCCAGCTTTTTAATATGTTAAGGTCATTTTGAATTCTGTATCTGTCCTCTGGGGTGTTAGCGACCCCTCCTAATTTGGTGTCATCTGCAAACATGATAAGAACACCCTCTGCATGTATTTCTGGTAATTTTTTTCACAATATCTTCAAAACTTTAAATGTAGAAAATAAAAAATGGTGACCAAATCTCATAAATAGTATCCTACTCTGTTCCTTGGCTCATTACACTTGCTGAATCAAATATCCCAAACTATTAGACCACCCATTGACCATAAGTAAGAGTCCACCTTCCACAACTTTGTCATCACCAGTGTGTAAAGTTCTATATGAATTCAAGTAAATACAAATAGCAGTTCTGTTCAGACCTTGCTTATCCATCTGGCATAATCAGGAATATGGAAGCTGACATACAGATACTGGGGGAAATTTCAGAATGCAGGACCAGTGCTTCTTTCATATGTTTGAATATAATATATAAGCATAACTCATGGACTGGATTAGACAGTAAGAGCATATATGGAGGATGCTGGTAAGAATCTCTCCTTATTTCTGTGAACATTATTTTTGATTGTGTTTGCTATGAAGAGTATCATATTTTCATTCCTGGAAAGACTTGTTTTCCTTGTCAGTGAAATTCTATTTATTTCAGCAGATCTTAGCAAAATGGGGAGGGGGGAACTCTACTATAAAAGTTGGATTAATCAGCATGTTTCTTCTGTATTGCCTCAAGCAGTGTGCTTAGTAATTGGATAATTTGTCTTTGCTTTCATAACCATAACGGGTGGAATCAGGGGACAGCTCGACTCATTTTGTCAGAACAGCCATACATTTATTCAGAAGGTTACTTTACAAGATGAAGTGTGAGAACTTGACACTGTGTTGCTTGGTATCATTGTGCTATATTATGCACATAATACAAATACATAAGAACAATCTGAAATACATTAAGTATGTGAAAACTGAGAATAATTGAAAAACAAACTGATTTCAGAAGGTAGCTTTGCTGACAGTTGGAAAGTGCCTTTTCCAGTGTGGTAAACATCTGTTCTATCATGATTGTTTAGCTTGCTCCCACTACCCACAGAGTAGCAAAAACACTCAATTGTTCTATTAGAGAATCCTAGAAACATTAGGATAACAGTTAATATACGTTATCCTGGTGTTTCCGTGGTGCTCTAATTTATTCTGAAGACATTTTTCAACAGTTTTGTTTAGGGTATTCAATTACTGCTCTGCTGAACTGCAAGTTAATTTTTCATAGCATGATATTAGGCTAATTACCCCAGAAATTTTAGTATGACAAGGTAGCAAGTAAGCTTCCAAGACTGCTTAGTCATAATATACATGTGTGTTTGCAGGAAGAATGGCATATATTTGTGCATGATACATGGCACAATTTTTCTATGTGATCAAGATTTCAAATGTTGTCCATCACATGCAGGTACACAGAAAGGACTATTTATATACGATTATATTCATAGCCTTTCCCCAACTGACATTGTTAAGAGATCTGAAGGCCCACCAAAACAGGGGGGGGGGTGTAGTTTTCAAAAAACATCCAAAGCTTTTCTTCATATAAAAAATAGATTATGGAATATTTTATTTTAGAATAATCAATAAAATGTTTAAGACCAGGTGTTCTATTATTTATTCTTGCACTTCACTTTCTTTTCTCTGTTCTTTTTTTTTTTTTTTACTATTATTGAATTGTTTTGGGTTTTTTGCACTTTTATTGGGCTTGGGGGCTTGCCTGTTCCTCATAAACTGACAAAGTCACTGGGGTTCCATATAGTTCAAATGTTCCTTACAGCTGAGGACTTTATTGCTCCATTTGTAACAAAAAACTATTTTCTGAATAAATTGTGCTTTTAATATGCCCAACATTACCACTTTATACTTTTTAAATATATAAAACATGATGATTTTGTGCCAAGCCAAGTTATATATAACATATTTCTATTTCTAAAGTAAGGGAGTGACTTTCAGTCTTGAAAGGATGCTAATATTACATTTTTCCCCATTTTTCAAAAAATAAAATAAAAATCTTTTCCTGAAATTAAATGGGAAGAAAAATCACATGGCTTCAACATTTCTGGAAGTTTAGCTCTCTACAGAAAACATCACCTTGCAACACATGCCATTCTTCACTAATTTTTGTACTAAAATGTATTAGTTGTAAAATTAAAATAGTAATCTTACTGGCCAAAATTTAATTATATTTTTTTTGCAAATTCTGAGGTTTGTTCACAAAACAAGGTACTGTACATGTTAAATACAATTGGCCTTCCATATCCATGGGTTCTGCGTCCATGGAGTCAAACAACCACAGGTCTAAAATATTGGGGGGGGGGGGAATTCCAATAAGCAGCCCTTGTTGTTCACCATTTAATATAAGGGATGCCATTTTATTGTGCCATTGTAAATAATGGGACTTGAGCATCCACAGGTTTTGGTATCCATGGGGGGTCCTGGAACCAAAACCCAATGGATACTGAGGGCCCAATGTAGCAGACTTCATTTAAAACTTATGTGGGAGTTTGAAGAGCACAGAGATGGAGGGGAAAGGGACACACTAGACCTATTTGGGTGGCCTCCAAATCTAAGAATGAAGGTGAATGAATCTTGCCCCTTCCATACCTGATCTTCTCATGTTGATGGAAAAGGTCTTCAGTGAAGCTGTAATTTGACATTCAGCTGAACCACGACAAGAGTTAAAATAGTTCAAGTAGCGGAGACATTCAATCATTCTAGACTGAATGAAGTATTATAAATTCATGTAGATGAATCTGAGCAGAATTCTCAGCAGAATGCAGAACTGCAAATCTTCTTCATGGATAAGGGGATGTCAATGGAATGGCCAGAGCCAGAGGGTCAATCCCTGCCTTCTCTTCATGCTTAGATTTCTCAAATGGCTAAATAAGACTCTTGTCCACATGGTTGATTTACACTAACATGATTGCTTTGTTGAACATTCATGAGCATATAAAAATGCCATCATATGGGTATACAGTATTACATGTAATTAGAAGCACAGCTGAGTGATCCTTCCCTCACATGGGTGGTCAAGCCCTCATCCTGCCTTCCATGAAGATAATGTACATACCATTAATATTTTCACAGGACATGGATTAACTGCCTGATCTACTGAATTTAAGTAGATATTAGTGTCTTTAGGTGCCCAGACTTAAAATAAAATACATTTTGTCAGTATCTTTTGTTTCAGGTTTTCTAAAAGAGAAATACTATCTCTGAATTGCATACTAATAATTTTCATTTTGACACACTCTACTCAATATTCTACTTTTAAAAAATAAGGGAGAAACATGCCCTTAAGAGGAATGCTTTTGTTACAGTCACACCTTTGTCAATAACTGCTGGTAGCACAAAGAAAGTTATGTGATCTCTCTTTCTCATAAGATATGCTTTCTGGTTTCTCAATTTTTAGTGTCCAAAGCTTCATCTGAAAATTATTAAGTTTTTTTTTAAGTACTGTACTGTGTTGTGATCCTCTACAGATACACAGCCAGTGGCAAATATATTATTCATATATATTTTTCAACACAGGATCCAGATCACCCTTCTGTTTGGGGGTTAGAAACAGGAATAGCAAAGTGCCCAGGCTTACTTATTACAATCAAATCTCTTTGCCAAGGTATAAATAGGAAAGTGGAAAATAATTTTATATTGATCTTTACAAACAATACAATGACAGAATGTCCATTTACCAGATTTACTGTGGATCTAGCAAGAGTTTTTTTTTTTTTTTAAAGAAACATTCAGGTCAATGTCAGCTGATTCTATTCCACTGAGTATTCCATTTACTAGCCTACATTCTGAAATAACAGTCCCTATCCCCATTGTTTTAGTCCAGGCCTTTCCAGCAGCAAGGGAGAAGACCATTTCTTCCTGGCTTTTAACTTTAATTTGTAACTTCCATTTCACAGTAGGGCTTGGCTTTCTGCTGGATCACTGGTTGTGGTTTTGTTGCTCTGCTTCAGCCTTTGCTCCCCTGAAGCCTTATCTCCCCCACCCCCATTTGGTCATTAAGTAGCAGCCATTTACTGGTTCTTCCTTAATTGTGGTTTCCTATTCTGTCAGTGAGAGCTTTGTATTGCCCAACCACTGATTTGCCTTGGATATGGTTACCTACCTTGACACCCCCAGCCCCATATCTACATTAATAATTGGCAATATTTAATAATTACGTCAACATGTGGCCTTCCACACAGTGTGGCCATTAACCCTCGAAAATTCCACCACATTGCAAAGACTAGCGTTTAGACACAGTCAGGTATGCACTTAGGGAGAGTGCATTTCTAAAGAAATTTTAATTTGCAAGGCAACTGAAGGCAGGTACACCTTTCTAATCCCATCTGCCAAGGCTGGCAAACTCAAACCTGTAAATGACCCTCATTGGTTTACCCTTACCTAAACAAAGTTGCTTCCTACTTTTCACTCATAAAGTATCCACCCATTAAAACACCATTAACATATCCGGAACATCTTTGTCGCTCTCTGAGCAACACCATGAAGCATTGTCTTCTACTCTAAATCCCATCCCCAGAAGGCAAATACTAACTTTAAAAACCACTCCAAAACAACACCAATCTGTCTTCAGCTCCTCCTCCTACATCCTGGTTTGCTTACTGACTCTCAGAGCACAACTCTGAGACCCCTACTGCTAAAGGAACATGCCCTCTACAAGAAAGGTGTTACATCACCCACTGGAAATTCCCTTCACTATTCCTCTATCTCACTCTCTCCCACTTTATTCGCTAGTCTTGTGTATATGCTCGATGTCTGAATGTGTGTGTGAATGTTAGCATTGTTTTCTCAAATAAAGATAATTTATTGTACTGTCTAGCTTATGTCTCCTCCCTATTACTGGTATAAATAGGTCAAAAGGTCCTGCTGTTGCCCCTCTTGCATTGCCAAGCTGAGTATACTAAATTCTTCAATTTAATATCGATATCCAGAGGGTCTTCATGACCCACGAGCCTTTAGGTTAACAATGTGATCTCTTCTCTTTGATAAGCTGTCAGCAGTGGTCATGCTGCACTTTACTTCTGATTTTCTTTACAGTGATGTTTGTGTGTGCACACAATCACTTTCTGTGTTGCTAGAGTTGTATCTCCTTTATTTGTCTTCTGGTGGTTCCCATCCCTTATTCCTTCCTATACTGCTCAGAACCACTGAGCTTTTCACATATTTATTCACCCTAGTTCCTAGCCTGTCAGCAGCAATTGTGTTGCACCCTGATGCTGACTTTCCTGGCTGAAACAGTTGTGTGTTCTGCCATCCTCTGTATGGGAGATCACTACTACACTTTGTTCCCTTTCACTCTTCTTTCCCCTGGTTCCTTCCTCTGCTTCTGTTATGCTGGCCATGAGGCTTTATCAACAGAAGCAAATTATTTAAACAGACACTCGATAGCTGGCTTGTTGGTATCCATTTGAGTAGTGCTGCTGTCACTGCAAGTTTTTTCCTTGTCTTTTCTTTTGAAGCAATGCCTTATTGCTATCTTGCAATAAGGACTTCTTTTCTGCTTTGGCTTTCTTCTCTTTACATTTCTAATTGCCTTACATTTCATCTATTTTCCTTTTTTGTTGCCATATTAACCAGAGTCCAGAGTTTAGTAGGCTAAGTGGTCTCAAAGTTAAACTGGATAGTTGAGCTCGAGGGCTGTAAATTTGTTTCCCTGGTGGTTCTTTCTTGGGCTTTCAATGATTGTCCTTGTGATTAGCTTTATTATTTTCTGCTGATTAAATGATTCATATTGGTGGCTCCTGCAAATTAATATTATATTTGATTTGTTCAGTTGATTAGTCCTTCTTGATAAACTATTTAGTTGTTGCTGTTGTTGGTGTGTGGTTAAGTTCTTTCCAACTTAAGTCAACCACAAAGTGAAGATTTGTTTAGAGGTGGTTTGTCATAGCCTTCCTCTTAGGCCAGTTGACTGGGACCTTCCTAATGTCACCCAATGGGTTTCTATCACCAAATGGAGAATCAAACCATGGTCTCCTGTAGTCCTAGTCCAATTCTCAAACCACAACACCACACTGACTTTCTTCTATTTATTACTCACAATTGTTTATAGATTTTATTGACTGCTCAATTATTAATTCTGTGTAAATAATTTATAATTTATTCTCTTTTTAAAATAATTGATTAGATCATTAATAATTTTTCTGTCTCATTGACCTTTGAGATCTAGTTCATTCATCACTGCATTTTAATTCATTGCAATCTATTAATTACTCTTAATTAGCATAGTCACTACTATGGCACCCTCCAAATGCTATTTTTTTATTATTTTTACTTTGCAGCTTTGGAAGGTTACAAAGAAGAATTTGCCACTATCTGGGGGTGAAGATGAAATGGCTTTCAGATTGTTACATCAGATTGTTTTATCCATGTAGGGCCTCCCGAATAGGATACAGTTGTTTGAGAATGAAAAAACCTTGAGAATGAATGCCAGTTAGCATCCTCATCTTCTAAAGTTAATACTCCTTTGGCTTTAACTGTGTCTCCCCAGCTAATTTCAGTTCTTCCTACTAATACTTCTTTGTCACTCGCTGAGTCTTCAGCTCAAGCTGCACTGCCATGTATTCCCCCAGGCATTGTTGATGACAATGTGTTATCTTCTCACCGCACAGTTTGAGGCACTGGAGGCACAGCCACATTTAAAACATCAGCAGGGTTGCAGCCAGCATATGACATTACCAATAATGCTTCTGAGAGGGGAATCACTGAGGCGGTTCCACAGTTCCAAACAGGTGAGCTTGTATTGCAGCCACTTCTCTCAGAGGCTTTGCCAGGTCTTCTTCATCACAGCAGCCATCAGCCAGACGTTTAAACATTTCACGAGGACCACCATGGCCTATTACTGAAGATTATGTCACCAACTTGCCCTGTTAAAGGAGATCACACTGGCACTGGTCATTTCTTTTCCCAAAGTCAGTCTTCTCCATTTCTTTTTGCAGGTGGGGCTCTCTGGGTCCATCAACATCCTGCTGAGATTTTAATTTTGCCAACAGATGCTTCCACATCCATGCAGATACATGCTTGTGCTTTATGTGCAAGGCCCTATTTGAGCTTTACCTGTCTGGGGACTAAAGAAATCTGTAGTCAAGTCTCCATTTTGCCCAAGAAACCCCCTAGGGGG
This sequence comes from Gambelia wislizenii, assembly GCA_030847615.1. Taxonomy (NCBI): domain Eukaryota; kingdom Metazoa; phylum Chordata; class Lepidosauria; order Squamata; family Crotaphytidae; genus Gambelia; species Gambelia wislizenii. The sequence goes on along the minus strand of JAUMIR010000005.1, from coordinate 83,579,521 downwards.
TGGGACTAATCAGTTCAGACAAGGCTCATGGTCTTATTAATTGGATGCATTGTAGCAGCTGCTATGTTATGTCTTAACTCAAATAAAAAGGTTGCTAGTTATCTTTTAGAGTTTTTCCCACAGAAGGTTTTCAGATCCCTTACATGCTTCTCTAGATGCCAGTTTTAATATTACAGTTGTCCCTTCATATCCACGGATTTGGTACCCATGGATTTAAGTATTCATGGCTTGAAAATTTTCTTAAAAAATAATAATCCAAAAAGCAAACCTTGATTTTGCCATCTTATATAAGGGACACCACTTTGCTGTGGCATTGCATATAATGGGACTTGAGTATTCACAGATTTTGGTATCCACGGGGGGTCCTGGAACCAAACCCCAGCGAATATGAAGGGACAACTGTAACCAGAAGATGGTTTGCGTAATGCTTGGCACTGGGAGGGAGAAAACAGTGACATAAATCACTACTGGGAATTGTTCTCAATGTGCCCATCTCGTGCACAGTTTCAGCTAGCTGCTGGATGAGTTGGGAGTTCTTTTAGGCAGAGGGAGAAAAAATAGGACCCAATGACTTGCTTCATGGTTTCAGGCACTGAGATAGAAAACAGCCAGTCTAGCCATCACCAGTCTCAAAGCTTGCCACACTGCATTCCTTCCTTTTGAGTTCCAAAAACTTACTTTGGATAAACTTCAAAGACTTGTGAACCATCTTAATTTGGCCTGCAGAGTGGTTGCTACTAGAAGAGCTTTCCTGAGACACCTCTGTGATACCATGTTGGGCCTTCAGGCCCAACATCACAGAATCAGGGTTTCAACCCAGATGCTTGGCTTTTCTCCTTGAAATACTTTTTTTTTTTTTTTGGTGGCACCAGGTTCAGGTACATGAAGCAGAATTGCCTGTACTAGGTCTCAGGAGCTTTTCTGTTGAGACTTAGTTGTGGTGGAACCTTATCCAGGTTTGCCCCACAGTTCCAACTCCTGGGCTTCTATCACTCACCTTGCCCTTTTACTCTCAACATTTCTGCCTGTATCAGGTACTAGAATAAGTGTCTGTGTTGGTCAGTGGGTTCAGTGTGACTAGTTTTTAATGATTAAATTAAAATAGTCACACAGATATAGAAAATAAATAGCATAAAACAGTAAAGATTTATTATACAATGAATAAAATAAACATCTAGCTTTAGTTTGATTCCACACACAGTACAGAGTAACACCTCAAACAAAGCAATACTTGGTCCTTAACTCTTTCACATTTTCTGTTCCCAAAAACCTAATTCACTCTATTTCTGACTGATCTCTTTTTATAGACAAGCTTCTAAGTTAAAGCCTCCCTCCACCCCATCACGTTGTTCAAACTCTATTCATCACAAAGCATATTGCAGGAAAATAAGATTCCTCAGAAGGCCATTCCACCAGACCCATTGAACCTTGGCACATGCTACGTAGCTGATCTGGCACCTAGCACTCAAGGTAGTTACTGTAGGAAGGTTTACAGATTGTCGTAGACAGGCTTGCATTATACCCTCTTAGCCTGCTCCTGTGAATCACATACTATAATTTGTTGTCATTTGAAAAATACAGGCTTGGCTGTTCATTCTATCACTGGTACTTGTCTTTTATACCAAGGCACAAGGCTTTTTCTAACTTTTCAGGATTTGTAAGTCAGGAAAGAGCTTGCAAGCTGTTCTAAAGAGTCTGCATCCCTTCCTGATGGTAGGCGTCCCATTATCCCAACATTATACAGAGGTAACTTGCTTACATTTGGAGTTTGAGACAGTCTTTGGAAGCCCATTACTAGCATTTTCGGAACCTTTAGGTTAAATAAAACTGGGTTTTTCTGATCAAGCCTAGTTTTGGTGTGATGTCACTTTTCACACTGGGAACGTCCAAATCACCCAAAGTTGGTTCAAGACAGACTAGTGTGGCAATGGCACCAAGATCATTTTAATCTGGTATCTTCTGAGGGCTTTTTTCCCTATGCTGTTGCTTTCCAATTCTATTTGAATATGTGGGGTCATGATGATGGTTATTGCGTAACCCAGAAAGCTGGTTCCTATTTTCACAGTATCAGTTTTGGAAAGTGCTTCATTCTACCCTGTATGAGAGTGGCTTTAATCCTGCCCAATTTGGGACACATTCGTTCATGACTGCTGATTCCATAGGTTTAGGAAAGCCTATGATTAAACATAATGACAGGTAGAAATGATCTGCATTTAAGGCCTATATCAGATCTTTGTTTTGTTGTAATACTTCTTTGGGGAGTCTGCTTTCTTGGAGTTATTAATACTATTCCTTCTCTTTAAATAGTTTGGCCTGCTGGGACTATGTTTGGGTCCTTATGTAATCACCTTCTGGGCTCTCAAAAGAGCAAACATCTCCAGAATCAGACTGGTTTGTATTGACTGGTTGAAGAAGCAGGCATGTGCTGGAAATGTCTTCTTTCCTTGTTACAACCTTATTTTGAGCACAGTTCTCATCATCCTGGGGGTTGTCTAGATAGTGAAAACAATCCTAATAGAATTTGCAGAGAATACCTTTTGTCCCAATGAGACATGACCAAGATTCACGGTTTTGGAAGAGGGGGGGCAAAAACTCAATTTACTGTGTGGGAATAGCTGTTCTGGCTTTCCCCAAGATTTTTTCAATGTGAGGAAATGCACTTTACTGTTTGTTTGGACAACCTATTCTTATTGCAGCATATTCTCAGTGAGGGAAGAAGTGGAAAGCAGGGGCTGTGTATGGGTGGGGGCTTGTTGGCAATGAAGTGGCTGGCAGCACCTTTTTGAAGTTTTGTGTTACCCATCATGCATTTTTTTGTGTCACTGAGGTGACCAAACAGCATTTTTAAGTGGAAGGTCACACTTGTGCACCTTAAATTTATAGTTAAAAAAAATACTGTGTAGCAGCAACAAGTTGTGAAGAATAATAATACAAGTAATTCACTCTTGGCCACCATCTTGATTCACAGGCATGGCTGCATGTGCACTTCAAACACGGATAGCTTCACATACCAGCAATTTTGCCAAAGGACCATGGAGACAAATTAACACTGCTGTGAATTTGCATTAATGCACAGCAATCCACATTATAGCTTCTCATCTCGACAAGATCATGTGCCTAGCTTTATCCCATCAGGTCTCAAGGGATCTTGAGACAATGTCCTTGCATCTCAGGTTGGCCATAATCTGGCCTGAGATGGTTCAGCCAACAATTTGGAAAAGGAAATATTAGTCCCAGGAAATTGCACAAAGCATGCCAGTGCATTAATGACAAAGCTGAAAAGATTTGTTGGTTACTATGAAGAGCCTATATGAGTCATAGTGCAGTTTATCATTCAAAAAGCCAGCTATTTTGTCCTGATGATTTTAATTTATCCATTAAGGTTGCAATTTGTTTTTAACCAATCTACAGCATGCACTGCATGACTTTTTGGTCAGCAGGAGGGAGAAGGGATGCCAGATATAGTTGGCTTCCTTCTATAGTGGCACAGTGCAGTCCAAGGTGGTCAGGCAAATTTGGACTTTTGAGGAATCATGTAATAAAAATTCTTCCACCAGGAGGTGCCCTCAAAGCACCAGGCAAGAGGTGTTCCTTTGGGGTATGTTGGCAGGACTGAAAGAGACCGTAACAGGGACTAATTGGCCCTACTGCAGCCTGTGTACCCAACTGAGGAATTTGATTGTGACATGATACAATGGGGCATTGCCTTATATGCACTTTTAAGCTAACAAGTTTCATCCTCAAATTGTCGCTGTTTGGTGTTAGTATAGTCTTATTGCTTTCCATGTTGCATATTGATTTAACATAAACAAAGCAAAACTCATGTTAACATTAAAGTTTTTTGTCCTGCCTTCATTCCTCAATATGCATGTCCATGGATAGGAGAGCAATGCCAGACTTAATTCTTCAGCAACACTGAGTCATGGCTTGTTCTCAGGCTTCTTCCTCTGCTTATTTTATCACATGTTGTATTATTTCCACCCCATCTGAAGATCTTGTGTTTCAAAATTTTGGAAGACTAATAAGGACAGACATGTGTTCATATGGCATCAAGAAGAGGTGTCTTACTTTTAAATCTCTTCCATTGAAGGTTGCAGTTCAATGAATGTAAAAGAAGTACTTGAAATATTCCTTCTACATATACAAATCATCACCACATTATAGGTTGGATTCAGACTCAGACATGTGTAACTGGGCTACTGGAAGCAGACTTTACCATCTTCTTTTAACATCATCAGCCCCTTCAGCCCTCTAAAAATTGCTAGACAGAGGGCCTGCTGAAAGGTGTGAGCAGTGGTATGCTTGGGAGCACACCAGTCACAACAATCAATCACCAACAATCAGGCAGAGGGACTTTCTGCAAGCAAAGTCAAATCCTGGATTAAACCCACACTTAATGTATGTTACATATATTAGTAGTGTTGAAGTCCTAAATAGATGAATAAACAAGTATCTAAGATAAAACAATTTTCTGAAAATTAGTGATATTTACAGTTTTGATGGAGGAAGAAAAAGAATGCATGAATATATGTCATGGTCAGGACAGATGGATCAACATCAAAGAGACTGGTCAATGGCAAAATTTTCCATGGAAATCTTATGTTGTCTTGGGCAAGTTACTATTTCTTAGCCAATTGAGAGAGGCTGTGCACTTGAAAACAAGAAAACAAGAAAAACAAATGTAAAAAAAAATAAGTAAAAAGGGGTATGCCATATAAAACTCTTACTTTTATTTTCTAGTAATATCTGTATGTTTGATTACAAACTACTTTCAGTCATGAAAAATAGTTAGTAGAAAATATAGAAATGCATGAAATACGATGGCCTAAATCCAATCCAACCAGAGTAGACCCACTGAATCATCTGCTGAACAGCGGATCAACACTTAGATATATCCCATTGATATAATGGGTTTACTCTAATTAGAACTAGCAGTTGGATTTAAGCCAAACATTTTTAATACAGCATGGTTACTAGTAAAACCATGCAAAATTCATTAATTCATATCCATTTGCAAATATCGCAAGACTAAACTTTGATAAAATATACAGCCGCTCTTGATCAGTTTAATTCTTAAAACATGGTTCTTTTAAAGAGAGTGTTGGTTCTTCAGAACTAATGTCCAAAGAGAAATCAAACTGCCAGGAAAAAAAGCTTTGGGAAATCACTCAAAGTTGGACCCAAGTCCTGCAAACCACCAAAGGCTAATTAGTTGTAGACTGAAGAAGCCGTTCCATATTGAGGTTAACATGGGTATGCTGGCAATAATCCAAGCAATTCATCTTAATTGACTTATATATTGGATTATTAGGTCTGGCTCACAAAGGAAAGAGTGTCCACAATCAACTAAGTACCCAACATACTCTATTACACATATGTAAATACACATATGTGTCCTACAATTCTGTATTCAGGAGTAAGTCCATAGGGAATACAAATGTTGACTGTAGGAGGGTAGAATTCACCCCAATGCTAGGAGAAATATTGACCTCTGCAGTCTTTCTGTATTATGCTGGGCAGCTTTTTACAGGGCCACCAACTAGTTTCTGATCCAGAATGTTTACCAAAATATACAAGAACACATCATATGCAGCTTTAGGCTACTGAAATTCCCTTGTATGAGGGAACATGAAAAGAGGAAGGGAACAAATTCCAGAAAGGTAATCTTGTATTGGGGTTGGGGAGGCAATAAAGTAAATGAAGTGCTTACAGTTTAACTCTTGAAGTTTGTTCCTTTTCATTTGTGTTTGAATTATACAGGGAAAATGGAATGGAGTGAAATGGAGGAAACCACAGCATCGGAGGGGGGGGGAGTTAAAGAAACTGGGGCAGGCTGCAATAGTATACTTGCTCTTTCCTACAATCTGAGGGCCACATAAAAGAAAAGTGGAAAGTTTTAACATTCAGGTAAATCCAAAAGGAGGCAGAAAGACCATCTGCTCATCTGTAGAAACTATAATTTTTGAATAATTTGCTCTGCTCATCACCCATCAAAGCTCTCTCAGTAATACAAAAGTATTGCTGGATGGAAGTGGGGAACAAGGACATAGGATTTCAAAGCCAGGAGTGGCAAGACCCAGGGAGGGTAAGGAAGGTTATGCCAGATAATTTGTTCTTCCTGAAATCCAGGACTCCAAGGTCAGTTACAGTCAAGTATTAGCTGAAAGTTTCCTGTGTGAAGGGGGTTGTGGCAGAAATTCCTATATCTTTCAAGAGGGACACAAATATCTCAGAAATTTCAGATGAGGTGGCTTCTTTATTACATATATTTAAAAGGTGACAGGAGCATCTTTATTTACTCTGTATGCTGTGCTTTCTGCAACTGGACTTGTTTATCTCAGATTGGCCTTTTTAGTCATCAGCGCATTTGCAGAAAGCGTGGGATGAGTCCTTCCTGAATCTTCGTTTGCGAAGAAAAGCTAGAGAGAGAGAGAGATTGCATAGGAAAGAATTTTAAATGCAAGTGCAATGTCATAGTAGGGTACAGTCTTTCTACAAAACAAATAAATTTCTTACATTCAAAGGTTAAAAAAATTGACATTCTCTTAAATTTCTATATTTATTATATCTGGCTGTCATATGCCAAGTGAAATTAAACAGATCTATGTAACATGTACTCCGGAAAAGCACATTGCTCAATAGAAGAGGCAGAACACATATAATTACAGCAAACACAGAGTATGCATTTTTATTTTTCAAGGTGTGCATCAATGACATCTTATCAAGGGACACAGTTATTATGTACTCTTATCTGGAGTGGCATTACACTGATTCAAAGCTTAGTGCTTCACTCCATTTGATTTTTTTCCCCTCAAGCATGCATTAAAGCCCTCAACAGAAAACATTTATTGTATTAATGCCACCCTACCTCAAAGTGAAGAATGTGTAAGGATGAACAAATACTAGATTGCTTTCTCATTTTTAAAACTCATGCTTCAATCTAACCCTTAACTAGTCTACTACAAAGAATCAGCTTTTCTCTCATTCACAGCAAGTGTGAAAGAAAATATGGCACATGGCAAAAAACAAAACAAAACAAAACCCTGAATTAAAATGACTTATGGAGAGTAGAACATTTGTCATAGTGCAGAATCTGTGAGGGCCATCTGGCGGCTTACACATTTGTGAACATTCTTGAATTAGTTTATTTATGCTCCTAGGGATAGGGCTCTGTTCAGTCATATGGCATGAATCTTCTGCAGTTTATCTGACTTCCTATGCATGCCTACAAACAAGATGTTTCATCTGACACCAGCAAGAATAGTTTCCAGATACTGCCTTAAGAATGTTTATCCACAGAACTATGTGAATGGCACCCAAGAGGAGATTCCTTCAGCAGACATCAGCTGCTTTCAGTAGGGATCCCCTCTAGAAAGTAAATCATTTTTCAGATTCCAAATGAGAACTTAACTGTACCAAGACAATTAAAGATCCTTTGGGGAGGGGGGGATGCAAAGGATTTCTGCTTGCAGACTATAACAGTGATTGTATTAAAACTCTGAATTGCTCATCATCTATAGAGAGACATAGTCCCCTGTCATCTTCTGTTTGTTTGGCGGCAATCCAGGCTATATGAAATTGACCCATACTGCAGCCAGATAACAAATATTGTGTTCAGGACTGGTTTCACTCTAGAAGAGTGCTTATGGAATGACAAGATATTTTCTAGTCTATTAGTTTGGGGTTTATTAACTGAACAAGATTTTTTGAAAAATAGGATGACAGAAAAAGATCCAAGAGAAATTACAGTCCTAGAAACAGTCAATAAAATAAACCTAGGATTTTAGAATTAAATGAGAATTCCTTTAAAAATCAATTCATATCAGTATTTTAATCAATTTCTGAAATTTGGATATATTTTCTTTGACTATTTTTGAGCTATGGTTGGTTTAATCCATGGATGCAGAACCTGTGGATATGGAAGACAAACTGTAATGTGTTTCTTTCTGTTTCAATCTGTCCCATTATCAGTACATAAAGTAAAACTTATGAATCCATGGAAAAATCCAGAAAGATTTATATCACAGGGAAATCTTTGAGATGTATTAACAGTATCAAGTACAGTTACATAGTTACCTAATCTTAAAATATGACACATTCCAATTGATTCAAATTACTAAATATATAAAATAAGATACAGTACTTCAGTAGCTTGGATTAAAATAGAGAAATGAAAACAGAATCACAATTATATGGGAGAGACATTATTTTCATCCAAATAAAGAAAGAACAAAAATAAGAAAATAGCCAACCCATCACAGAAGAAAAGTTTAATATATGGTTTAAGCATATCTCTCTCTCTCTGGCTTTTCTTCGCAAATGAAGATCCAGAAAGGACTCATCCTGTGTTTTCTGCAAGCACGCTGATGACTGAAAAGGCTAATCTGAGATAAACAAGTCCGGTTGTAGAAAGCACAGCAGAAGATCTCCTTGAGTGACGTTTCCAGGTTGTGATTTTTTATACGTTGTTGTTTCTCTTCAAGACTTGTTCGGCGTGAGCTCTCAAATAAGGCTGCAGCATTGTGGATAGTGCGGCCCGATGTGAGGCCAGGGCAGACCATTGTTGGTGATCAATTTGGCCAAGCCTGAAATGTTGTTTCAGGAAGTCCTTGTATCACTTTTTTGGAGTGCCCCTCTTATGTTGACCTGTGGCGAGTTCACCGTAGAGTACTATTTTTCGGAGGTGATGGTCCTCCATCCTAGAAACGTACCCTGCCCAGTGCAGCTGTGTTCTCAATATCATGGCCTCAATGCTGGTGATCCCCGCTTGCTCAAGACAGCAACATTCATCATATAGTCAGTCCAGTGTATATTTAGGATTGTGCGTATACAGCACTGATGAAAGCATTCCAGGAGTCATAAGTGTTGGTGATAGGTGACCCGTGTTTCAGTCCCGTAAAGGAGAATCGACAATACAATGGCTCTATACACACTGATTTTTGTGCTTCACCTCAGGTGTTTGTTACTCCAGACTCTTTTGTAAAATCTTCCAAATGTGCTATATGCCTTTGCTAAACTTTAAGCATATAAGACTCTAAAGTCTAAACATTAGACTCTAAACTTTAACCATATAAAAATAATCCTAACACCAACATGAACACTTCTCTATCTTTTAAAGAGCATTTTCTATTTAAACAAAATGATGAATGTAATCAGTGTAAGCAATAAAGAACAGAATACAGTATATACTACACAGGACTCATCTGTAAGCGATAAAGCTATACAGTCAGATTAATTCAAAAGTAAACAGGAACCAATAAAATCTGGCTACAATTAATACAGATAAATTATTTCTTTGGCAAATTAAACAGAGACATACTGTAGCAATACTACAGACAGAACAACAGGGAAAGTTTAAAGGATATTACAAGATAATAAGTTAGGAAAATCCAAGGGAATCAGACTTCTCTGGAAGTCAGATTTAGGAACAGAGATATTAGAGAAGCAATAAAATACAATTTTGTCAACAACGTCCTATAAATCAATATCTGCTCAAAATAAATACCCCCCCTAATAAATAGCATGACTGTCCAATCAAGTGGAATAAAATTAGTAAGGATGTATCAAAGCTATGCTGGAAAGGTTATAGCAAAATAGGAAACTGGCAATGTAGATGGCTTACATAACCTCAGAAAGTTTCTGGGGTAAAATATGAAATTAGTTAAGCAAGATGTTATGCCAAACAGTATGTTATACAGAAGCTATATTGTTAATATCCATGTTTGAAAATGTATACAAAAAACTGCCATAGGACTTCTCATAGAACACCTCATAACACACTTATTAAGCACTGCAAGATGAGAAACATAGCCAAAAATGAATTTGACACTTTACAGATACTCGAAACTTATAAATAACATATTAATGTGCAACACAGTCTTCTGCCTAAATTATGCAGAAGAAGCTCTTTTGGGGGACTATCTTGGTGGGTGATCAACTCTCCTGGATTAGAAAGTGCAGTGGCTGAATGGCCACCTCTCAGGAATACTTTACTTTGGATTCCTGCCCTGGCAGAGGATTGACTCTACAGTCCTTGGAACCTAAGCCATCAATATATCTCAAATCCATAAAGTATTGAGAGAAGCCAGAACCAGAGCATCTGAAAAGGAGGGATAGGAAAAATATTTTAAAATATTCAAGAAATGGTTGATTTTTCAAAATAATCATTTAGAAATCCTAATGGGATGAAATCTAGATGGGAATATTCATAGTTTTAGACATAATACACACACACACACACACACACACACCACATGGTTCATTTGCATAGAAAACAGCATTTTCTGCACATGGAACAGCATTTTCTCAGCACAAAAGAATATTTCTGTGCAGAAATATGATTTTGTGTGTGTGTGTGTGTATGTGTGCATAAAAGCTGCTTCATGCACAGAAAATGCTGTTTTCTATGCAAAAAAATGTGAATTTCATTCAGAAAAAGTATTGAACTGCAAACAGTAATAAAAAACTACAGTTTTAAAAGACCCTCTCACACCAAGAAGAAAACTGTTAAATTAGCCATTCATTTATTCAAGAAAAAATTAAGCAAACAATTATATCCTTAATGTAGAGTACAAACAAACAGTACAGAAGAATTGATGGTAGATGTAGGAATGAAAAACAAGAGGCAGAGGGCAGCTGGGCTTAAATCCCTTCTAGCCCCACCCTCTGTTCCCCTGGCGACAGCGCATGTCTCCATCCTGCACTCCATCAAAAGGGGTTCCTACTGCTCAGTTGTAACCGCACTGGGAACCCTAAAATACTTTGTGGATGCTACCACTCACAATGACTAAGTGACCTTTTTTATTGCTTCAGGGGGAAATGGCAAACTTTATTGGGGGGAAAACAGTGCAGAAAAATGAATTGCGCAAAGCACATAATAAACTCTGCTCAAACACACAGTTTTGCCAAAAAAAGTGATGGCACAGGACCAGCAGCACAAGTGTCTAAAATGTGCATGAATTATGAAGACATTCACACAGTGTTAGGTCCTGTGCAGACTTTACTTATAGCCTATACAGATTACAGAAAAGGGTTCTCATTCTCACATTTCTGGCAGAAACAAAGAATCATGGTTGTCCTTGGTAAGGTTACTTTCAGCATTAAGAAACAAATATTTGTTCAGTATGAGGTTTGTTTGTTTTTCGTATTGTTTACAACTCTGGTTGACCCTAACACACATGATTTATTGGCACATAGTACATTAAGGTCTTAAGAAAGGGATGATATATGTGGAAGCGAAGTCTCAAAATCAAGGTGGTAACAGAATAAACTGATAGGTTTAAACGAAGTTGATACCACAAAGCAATGCTCTCTAGAATGAAAATAAAACTAAAGTACCCACATTACACAATTAAGTGTGTGTGTGTGTGTGTGTGTGTGTGATAAAAATATAGCTTTCTGAACAAGCCCATGATGTTTAGAGGTTTGTTGAAAGAATATTCCTACTCTAAATCACATCTAGAAATAAATTATTTATTTCAAAATACTCAGTTCTTTTACATCAGGGATAGAAACCCATATTCTGCAAATGGTTCTGCAGGTGAACCATACATATGAATCTAATGTCGATCCTCCTCTCACCTCATATTGGTAAGTCCTGGAGGAACAAATCTAGACCCCTGGTTGTTGTGTCAGCTGCAAGATTTAGAGGGATTTGTGACCAAGCAAACTCTGCTATTAGCAGGTGCAGTAACACCCATGGTTTCAGACATGTGGACATATACCTGATGTCATATGGTCCATGTAGGTTTGGAGAGGTGGGGATCTAGTCGACAAGCAAAAACAAACAAACAAACAAAAAAACCCTATCCCTGATTGACATGGTTCTGGTGAACTTACTTTCCTTGAATTGACATTTCTTTTTTTGTGTCATTTTTCTTCTTATCCTTTACTGTCTTTGCTCTTATTTACTCTTATTTACTTATTTACTCTTACTACCATGTTAATATGTATAAGAAACAACATGATGTTACATGAAGAATCTACTATGTCACTTTGAGAGTTCTAGTATGTCCAGAACAACATCATGTCAGATGTTAATTACATAGCAGTTATTGGTAAAAACAAGTAAGGCCACAGACTTTGAGGCAATGAATCAAAATGGCACCATGAAGCAGCAGTCAAGGAACAAAACAGCAATGAAGAGCATGCAGGAGAAGTACTGTACATTCACAACAAACAAAATGGGTAGTGTTTTCAACACACACCCTATCCATGGGCTAGCCATTCACGGACTGGAGTGTCCACAGATTGACATGCCCTATATTATTCCATGGCAGCACATGCACCATTAAATGTATTTCAAAGGCACAGGTCAACCCCCATATCCACAGGGGATACATTCCAAAAACCCCATGGACACACGAAACCATGGATAATAAAGAACCCTATTATTTTCAATAAGAAGAATGTCGGAGGTTCACCATAGAATCACATTGGAAGACCTAAAAATGCCTAGAGAGAGCATATATTTTCAGACGTGCATAAGTGAAACCGTAGATACCAAATCTGTGGATACAGAGGTTGACCTGTATTTTCTATTCTGAAGCATGGTTCTTTTTATTCCTAAAATCTTGAGAAGCTGGAAAGTTTGGAAAAAAAAATCTTAACATATGCACTTTTTCTGCTACTTTTGTTAACACTGCATATTTTCCTTATTTTTCTTCCTGGTGTGAGGCCGTGTTCTGGAAGAGTTTCTTTCTGATGTTTCGCCTGCATCTGTGGCTGACATCTTCAGAGAATGGTTGGGTAGGAGTGTGGGTGGGGGGGTTATATACTGTGAACCCCTGTTGGAGAGGAAATGTAAATTTGTGTAATTGAGTGGCTAGTTGTGTATTTGAACAGCAAATGAACTCCACCCAGGGACAGGGGGATTTCCAGAAGACAATGGACCATTAGCCAACCATTAGCCAAACAGACACTAATCCTCCTTGCATATCTCCACCCAGAAACTAGCCAGAACACGGCCTCACAGCCCGGGAAAAAAAACCAAGGAAAATCTATGGATGCCGGCTGTGAAAGCCTTCGACGACACTGGATATGTTTTGATCTTGCTTTCCTACTTTCCAACAGTTATACTTTTCAAAAATAAAATTAACAAACTACCTTATGATGACCAAGATCATCTCTAAAGTGCCACCAAGAAAAAGAACAAGCACACCGGGCTTTACAGAGTATAAAATGTTATGACTAATTATTTCATGTTCATCACAACATAATTTTAAATTATTTCAACATCACTACATATTCAAGGCCTGCTGGATTCCAGGGTAAACTGTATTTTGTGCATTGATTCTTTTCATGAGTGCTTTTCTCAGATTTTCCCACATATTCTGTTAATATCCTGATGTGAGTATAATAACTTTTAGAACTACATTTTACAATGTTCTTCAGGTACTTGGCCTTTGTCTTTTAAAAAACCCCATTACTTCTAAAATGATAATAATACTCAAAGGATCAAGTTTTAAAATGACATTACTGTCATTTGTCATTCTATATTGCATTTTTAAAAAATATAACTTAATGCTAATAAGTGCTTGCTGCTGAAGAGGTTTACATTAAACATCTGTCACTTGCACCCAGAAGTAGCATTACAGGGAACTCTCACATTGTTATTCTTCTCTATAACACTATATAATTTACATATACATAGTTTATAGGTATTCATTATTTCATTCTACTGACTGCTTCAATATTCTAATATATAGTATCTTTTAGCACATCTCATGAAATACAGTATTACTTGGATTTCTAAAACAAAACATCAAAAGGAAATCTGAGTATCTGAAATCCAGAAGTTTTAAAAGCTTCAGATTTTGCTCACAAACTATTTCCAAGTAAATATTTTATTTTTAAAGCAATTTTAATGATGTATGATATAAGAACTTACTGCTTAAGGTCCACACAGAAAACAGCTGCTATAGCATGGCAAATTATTAATTGATCACTTCTTCATATATACAAATACATTAATATTTCAAATTTAGTATAATACTACAACCACTGTATGTTTTTTTTGTAAGTTATTATTTGAAACATTACCACATTCCTCATACACAAATGAGTAATTGAAAATCCAATTTTCCTGATATACTAAAAATCAAACCACTTTTTACTGTTTAAATCTCAGCTGCATGTCAACAAAGATATCACCATTTATTAAAATCTAACCAGTACATCAGCATGATGACATGAAATTAGTAAAGCTTTCAGTTTTCTTTGTTCTCTTGCACACAGAAGCCTTGGAGCATCAGTGAAACTGATCAGTGTAAATGGTCCTATCTAACCCAAAACTTTGCATTAATTTACATTTGCCAAATTCTTGAGTTGGGTTAAAAAGACTCTACTCTCAGTGTGTCAGACACTTAGAAGCAAGTATTCTAGAATTTATTAGAGTCCGCTCAGCAGACATTAGTACTTAGGAGAAGTACTGTACTTGCTATGTACCCAAAGGTGAAGAGATTGGCATGAACTCACTTTACCCCATGACCCAAAGGTGAAGATATTAATAATAAAATAAACTGTGCACAATCTCAGCAGCCTACATCTATTTTGTGGTACCAGGGAGACAAAACAAGTCTAAGCAAAAAAGGCCTAGTAAGCACTTTTTACTATCCCCTTGTGCTTCAAACAGGAAATATTCGTGATCATTAGAAATGTTGATATGGCACACTGACAGCCATGTCCACTGGCATTGCATGAGCTCATGATTCCGTCTGGGAAGAGACCTGATGTAGCTCAGTAGCAGAGGGAATGTTTTGACTGCAGAGGGATGCAGATTAACTTCCTGGCATGTCCAGGGAGTGCTAAGGGGGAGAAAGTCAATTTGAAATTGAGGACAACAACGACGACAATAATATTTCCTAATTTATTTTCTGCACAGAAAAATCTATTTCTTGTGCAGAAAATGCTGTTTTGAGTGCAAAAACACCACATGTAATTTTTGTACAAAAACAACTCAAATTGTGAACAGGCTTCAAACACTGGAGGGGTTTCAAAGTCTTTCTCACAGGTGGAAGAAAATTGCTAAAATTATTCGTTATTTACTTTGAGAAGAAACTTAGTGAAGAATTACCGGTACTTCCCTAACCACAACCAACATCAAGCCATAGTCCCAAATACATGTGTTCCAACTGAGGCATTTACCACAAAAGGCTTTTCTCAGTCATGAAAGCACTTCAGTATTTGGTTGGATTTCTGTGGCCCACACAATGCCATGTGTATTCAGTGTTCCCTCCATCTCCGCTCGATCTCTGGTGCACTACAACTCATTGACAATTTTTGCCCAATAGCCCTTAATCGTGCAAAACTCCAGCAAAAAAACACACATATGGTGTGAAATTGCGTACTTGTTCCGGCTTCTCATCATCATGTGATCATGTGAGGGCGTGACCAGGCTGCTCATTCTTCACTCGGCCCATAAACTCTTCCCAATTCAACTTCCTGTGACATCCAACAGAGATGTCCTGGCACTGTTTTTATTTCAAATTTTAGTGTAATCTCTAGAGAGTATAGAGAATTTTGAATTAAAAAAGAAATGTACTTTTAAAGTCCAGCACAGTTGCATTGCTAATGTTACTTTATAAAAATCAAGTGCGGGAAGGGCATACTGAATATGCAAATAGTGCGTCCTGAAACTGCTGTGGTCATATCGTCATATCATTGCACCAAACATGCTGCTAAGAATGCATGTGCTATGTGAGGGAAATACTGCGCTGAGGCTCAATTATCGCGAGATCGCGCAAAATCCAAACGTGAACACAGCAAGATTCACACAATCATGCATGCGCACAATCATACGAGGAAGTGACTTGAGGAGGAGGAGATTGATGCATAAATGGGAAAATGATGGAAAGGAGGGGCATAGCCCGCAAATGTGGTATGCAGAAAGCGCAACACTCGCTTGTTCTTCTGCCTCTGTTCCGGAACGGGCTGATACATGTGGTGCAAAAGAGACATGAATTCATCATTTACATGATGGAATCATTGCACCTTTGGACCTCTGTGTGGTAAACGTCTGTCATTCAGAGGGTCTATTTGCTACTACTCCTTATTTGCTATTTTCTGATTGGCCTGGGGAGCTTTTTGATCTTAGTCCTCAGGTATGCAATAGCTGTAGCTTGTTCTTCACTGAGCCCAAAAGCAAGATATGTTGTTCCCCAGAGGCATGCTAATTCTGATACTGGAGATACTATAACAACCACTAGCTATACCCAGTGTAACATACACCGTTATCTGCATATATAAAACGCTTTGGTATGATTCTATGTTTCCATTCCTATTCTGCTGATTGGCCACTTAGGAAACGTGTCAAGAGTACGATCATTTGACGCAATAATATATAACCTTTCAGATCAACTATGATGGCTAATGTCATGCCGAGACTCCCTCTGCCACTGCCATGCAACTGCATGTACACACACCACGCACGCGAAGGTGCGAGAGCCCTACCATCACCATGCAACCGCATGTACACACACACATACCACACAACACACACAACACACTAAACACACACACCATGTGCGCCAGGACATGAGAGCCCCTCTGCTGCCGCCATGCAACCACACATACACACACACCACATGCACCAGGACATGAAAGTTCCTCCACGACTGCCATGCAATCGCACATATACACACAAACACCACACTAAACACATACACACACCATGCTACACACATACACCATGTGCAGCAGGATGTGAGAGCCGTTCCACCACTGTCATGCAACCATGCATACACACACTACACACACACACATACACACACACCACATGCCAGGATGCGAGAGCCCCTCTGCCACCACCATGCAATTGCACAAACACACAAACACCCCACACTACACACACACACACACACCATACTCTACATTTACTACACACACACACATACACACACACTACACACAGTCCATGTGTGGCAGGATGTGAGAGCTCCTCCACTGCCATGTTTAGAAAGGACTTGAAGCTTTCCACATGTTTCCACCGCAAGGCCCAAGAGGAAGGAACAGCTAAAGACAGCACAGAAGGTCCAGGGTGCACCTACAGACAGTGCCCAGAGCCCAAGGGGACAGACAGTACAGAAAGGCCCCACACAGCACAGAAAGGCCTCAGACCCCAGGTCCCAAGCCGCACAGAAAGGTCCCAGGTGCCAGGCAGCAGAGAAATGCCCAAAGCCCCAGGTAGCACATAATGGCCCCAGGCCACAGAGAAATGCCCAAAGCCCCAGACCGCACAGAATGACCCCAAGAAGCACAGAAAGGTCCCAAGCCCCAGACTGCACAGAAAGGCCCCAAGTAGCACAGAAAGGCCCTAGGCCCCAGACAGCATAGAAAAGCCCCAGGTTGCACAGAAAGGCCCCAGACTGCATGTAAAGGCCCCAGGTCCCAGGCAGCACAGAAAAGCCCCAGGTTGCACAGAAGGCCCCCAGGTAGCAGACAAGGTCCCCAGGACACACAGAAAGGCCCCAGACCCCAGGCAGCACAAAAAGGTCCCAGGCCACACAGAAAGGTCCCAGACCCCAGGCAGCACAGAAAGGCCCCAAACACCCTTTGAAAGGCCCCAGGCAGCACAGAAAGGTAGGACAGGAGGGAAAAAAAGAAAGAAAAGGGTGAGGGACAAACAGAAAGCAGCATTATTTTTTCCCATGCATGCATATTAATACAGCAAGGGGAGCTGGCTGAGTATTTACTTACTGCAGCTCAACAGGCAAAGATGTGGCTGTAGGCCAAGGAGGTGGTACTGAAAAACACCCTCAAGCTGCTGATTGGCCAGCCAACAGAGCACTACGATTGGTTGGGTATGTTTTCCAAGCAGCCAATCAGCACACTTGGAATGGCAACATACCCAAAAGAATTAGATAGATAGATAGATAGATAGATAGATAGATAGATGACTGGTAGACACTGATAAATGCACCCTCCATGAATTTGGTTATTAATTACCATGGTATTGAATTCCACAGTCCACTGTATAAGAAAGTATTTCCCTTTTCCATCCTGGATCTTCCAAAACTCAACTTTATTGGGTGATCCAGGATTCTGATATTATGAAGTAGCAGAGCTCTCTACTTTCTTAATGTAAGGCAGTTGCACATTTCATTTCTTCAGTTTTTCTTCCTTTTGGCCTTTTAGAGATTTGTGTGGGCCCATAGTCCCATGAGAAGAAAATCAACCCCCATATGCATTGAAAATCAATACATCTCTATCTTAATTGTTGAAAACTCTCATTGAAATCAATAATCTCAGCTCTGATCATTTATGTGTCATTTCTAACTCTTCAATAACCTTTTTGTAACAACCTGAACATGTTTGGTCCAAGTTTTGAGTCCTGAGATGGGACTGGAGAGATACACTCTCAGAGCAGGTGGAAGAAGGCAAAATATCAGTTAGCTCTCCATCAACTATATATTCACATTTGTTGTGGCTATGAGCCTTCAGTTTTTTCGGATTTATGGTGCTGTAAGCTGAACATATCATGGGGTTTCCTTGGGAAGATTTGTTCAAAGGGGGTTTGTCTTTGCCTTCCTCTGAAACTGAAAGAATGTGACGTGCCCAATGTCACCCAGTGGGTTTCAATGGTAGAGTGGGGATTTAAACCTGGTCTCCAGAGTTGTAGTTCAACACTCAAACTACTATATCATACTGGCTCTCATATATTCGCATACATTCTAGCATGTACTGTACATATGAGGGATATAAAAGAAAGATATGTCAGTCTTGCAGGTTTGGGAAGAGTAACATGGGAAGTTTTAGGACAATATTCTGCCCATTTTGTTTTGACTGCCTAATTGTTACTGTTATTTTAAAACAAGAAAAAAAAGTCCCAGGCTTCCAGGCTCAGGACTGAGTCCAAAAGTATGCCCAAGCTATGAACCTGAGATTTCAGGCAGAGTATTACCCTAATAGGCCCTATTCCCTGATCTGACCAGGAGCACCTCTGTCTTGTCTGGAGTACACTTCAATTTGTTTGCCCCTATACACTCCATTACTTACAACAGACACTGGTTTAGCACTGAAACAGCTTTCTTGGATTAGATGGAAAGGAGATATAGAACTGGGCATCATCAGCATACTGGTGACACCGAACCCCAAATATCTGGACAACCTCTTCCAGCAGTTTCATGTAGATGTTAAACAGCATAGGAGACACAGTGTTGAACCCAATGGTCAGAGTGTCAAATAGGAGTCCCCCAGCACCACCTTCTGAGTACTTCTCTGCAGGAAGGACTGAAGCCACTGTGAAACAGTGCCTCTAATTCCCATCCCAGAAAGGTGGCCCAGAAGAATACTATGGTTGATGTTATTGAAAGCCACTGGGATGTCCAACAGAACCAAGAAAGACACACTCCCTCTGTCCAACTAAAAAAATAAACCCCACCAAAAAAACAAAACAAAACAAAACAAAACCCAACCCACACCATTTAATATGCTATCATACTGCCCTTCTGCCAAATCAATCAAGGCAGTACTTCATCCTATGGTCCAGTCAGTAAGTTGCTCAGGCACCAGGTGACTGGAGTGCAAGAGCTGTCAAGTACTTAATTCTGCCTGGTCAGTCACAGGTTATCTAAGCAAGAAGATGGGAGAAACAAGAGGGGTATCGCCTTACACCAAGTCAGTAGTCCAAATAAACAAAGCCAGCAAGGAGCAAAACAGAGTTATCAATCCTAGCCAGTCCAAAGGTAAGGAAAAACACAAATGCTACCAGGGTACTACCAGTCACCAAGATAAGGCAGTTGCACACAACAAAGATGCTGGGGAGGTGCTGGGAGGTTTATGGGCAGCTATCTCAGATTCCTAATTAATCAGTGTCTCCTATTTAACAGCCACTGGGACCAGCATTTCTGTCTTTGTTGCTCAGCAAAGGATAGGGGAGTATCTTTAGCCTCTGCTATCTCCTGATGGTGAACAGGGACCCCTACTGCCTCAGCCACTGGCTCCTCGGACTCAGGAGATTTTCACATGGGGCCAAAATGTCCTGTTACTGCCCCGCCACCTCCTCTCCCACTCCTGCCACAGAATGGAGAAAAATGTTTGCACACTTACCTCCATTCCATGACAGGAATGCCTTCCCCATCCCCAAGCTGGCTGGCCATAAATGCAGTCGTCATAAGGCTGCATTTACTTCTGTGAACTCAATTCTTGGCCATTCTCACAAGAGAACGGCCATGCGGCAAATTAAAAAATACCTCCCAAATGTCAAAACAAGAAACAAAATACAAAAATAAATTTTTAAAAATACATGTAACCCGGGGAGTGGGGGAAGGGTACCACTTACCTGGGTGTCCCGTTCCTGCCTGGATGTGTCCAGAACGGACCTCCCCCCTGCAGCTGTCATGGCAGGAGAGGAACAGGACACCTTTCAGACCACCCTGATTCTGTAATAGAAACAGAACAGGGTGGTCATTAATGACTTCTCCCCATGACTGAAATATCACAGGGAGAAAACAGAATGGTAACATTGAGGGCACAGAAGGGGGCGAACGTTGTCTGAAAGAAAAATCTTTCAGCGACCCTGTTCAATGCCTGCAATGGAACAAATAGGTGGTGTGAAAATCTCCTGACAGACTTTCATTATCAGGAGCTGCAGATTCCTGGCAATCTGCCTCCTCCTCTGTGTCTGAATTATCGAGAGGATGAGTTATGACATACTTTACAGCTTTAAGTATTGAAATTAGTAATTGCTAAGAACAAACATATTTAGGGTATTCTCATGCCAGCTGAAGGATGGCACAAGCTTCCTAGCACCAGCTACCTCAACTCTGCTCTCTCTTTAAGGTACAGCAGTTTTAAATAGGTCCAATGAAGGAGAACTGTCCCAATCAGTCCTCACAGGCTGTTTATGGTTGCTTCAGAGATTGATAGCATGAGCTGCTAATTTGTTCATAAATATATTTATTTATTGCTTTTTTTCCCCCAGGGCTCCCAAAGCAACGTATAATAATAAGATTAAACAACATATTTTAATATAGATTAAAACCATTCTTAAAAATTGCTTTCAAAAGGCAAAAAACACTTTTCAAAAATCCTTTAAACACAGATTTTAAAGCATTTTAAAAGCTATTACTACTTACACATTTTATATATCCCAAATCTTGTGGGTATATAGCACTGACTTTTAAACTCCTTAAAATCTATTTTAAAAACAATGAAGGTAAAACTAAGGATTCCATTGCAGCAGCTTTTACTTTTGAATTTCTCAAACTGTAACTATGACAACATGCAGACAAGAGCTTTGAGTTGTTCACTACTCCTAAATTCAACTGCCATTCATTGGAATTTGCTGTGTAATTGCAACATGTTAAAAATGCACTAATAAGATTTTGGCATACTGCCTTAAGCAACAGCAACAATGTAATGTTATATCAGCCATTAAGGATGAAGGCAATAATTTATACACATCTTTATGGATAGAAATTTATTTCTTTAATTTTTACACCAATCTTTGCAGCTCTGATAATGAAACACATCAGCACTATATGGAGGCTTTTTTCTCTCATATTAAACTTCCACATTTGGATGTATCACAACAGCAACTCCTTTCAGAACCTTTGTACCTGGAGGAAATTACCAGAGTTATTTTAAATATGAAAAATAGGAAAGCACATGGTCCAGATAGGTTTCCAATCAAATGTATAAAACTCTTTCAAACTTACAGGTTCCCTCCCCATTGTTTTTATGTTTGCTTGGAACCTCTTGTGTGCTATCAGACAAAATTCTAGTATTGCTCACTAATAATACTTATATAACTTTCATCCCTAAACCTGACAAAGATCCTAGTACAGTTGTCCCTCCACATTTATGGATTTGGCATTCATGGTTTTAAGTATTCACAGCTTGAAAATATTCTTTAAAAAATAATAATCCAAAAAGCGAACCTTGATTTTGCCATCTTATATAAGGGACACCATTTTGCTATACCATTGCATATAATGGGACTTGAGTATTCACGGATTTGGGTATTCACGGGGGGTCCTGGAACCAAACCCAAGCGAATGTGAAGGGACAACTGTAGTTGTGCCAAATATTGACCTATATCTTTAGCATTAATGTAGATATTAAATATTTAACTGCTCTCTTGGCCAATAGATTGCAAAAAGTAATTTATTTAAAAAAATAGCTAGGGGAGTCATAATATCAGCTTGATTGTGGATGTGGTAGCTTTAAATTCTGACAGAACTAATCCAGTAGCCATTACTTCCTTAGATGTGAAAAGTCCTTTGATAAAATTTATTGGAAAATGTATTGGATATTTATTTTTACTACATTGGCTAATTTTGGGTTTCCTAAAAAGTTTTTGAAATGGATTAAAATGTTATATTCTGCACCAAGGGCAGGAGTAATGACTAATGGTCTACTTTTGCTCTTTTAAAAATTGAAACAAGGTACCAGACAAGGATCTCCACTTTTCTCATTGATCTTTAATCTATGCTTGGAACCCCTTGTGTGCTATCAGACAAAATTATAGTATCAATGGTTTTGTATATGCTTGCTTAGAAATTAAAAATGTTATTTTACGTAGATCAGTGGTTCTTAGCCTTTCTTTACCAGGTACCCCCATTAAACATCTTTTGTTGCCATGTACCCCCAAGACCTAAGATTTAAAACCCTAATAATGATAGTGATACAATTACATCATCCATTAAACCTTCCCTAAGAAGCACTGGAGGAGAGGGAAGACTTTTCTTCTGCCTCTTCCTGCAATTTTGTGTGGCTGCAGCAGATTGAATGGCAATGTGCAGGCCAAGCCAGTCAGCCAAACTTTCCCTTGGATCCTCTCACATGGCCATTCCACTGCAGGGAGGAGGTGGGCTGAGCAACCTTCAAGCCTTCATGGAACCCCATGAGGACATCACAGACCCCTGGGGATCCCCAGACCACAGGGTTAAGAAAAACTGATGTAGATTATCTTTTGGCACATCTAAAACCCCCGTAAAAGTCAATCCTGGTTACGATGAATTGATTAATAATGTTGGTAAAGTATCTGGCTGTTCAATTAATTGGTATAAATTGGAAATAATGCTTGTCAGAGATAAGAATGACCCCAGTACTTTTAAAAAATGGTAGTTCCAATACTGCTCAAATTGTTATTACTTACTTGGGTATAATTAAAAAACATATGAGAAAAGTTTGAACGATCTTGGCATGTTCAGCTTGGTGAAGAGAAAAGCAGTTTGGCAATTGAACCAGTCGCCTAGAGAGGTGGTGAGGTCTCGTTCTCTGGATGTCTTCAGAAAGAGGCTGGATAAGCTACCTGTTGGGATGCTTTAATGCTGGAGATCTGCATTAAGCACAAAGTTGGACTAGATGATCCATGGGGCCCTTTCCAACTCTATAATTCTATGACTATCTCCAGAGATATATCTCAGAATATAACCAAGTTTATAAAAGATATTAATATCCAGACAGATAGGAGGGTTTTCAATTAAAATGAACATTATACCTAGAATTGTTTGTTACTCGTTAATTTCCTTTGCTTATACCATGCAAATATTTTCAAAAATTTAATACATTCTTTAGGAAATGGGGGATCTCTTCTCATCCCAAAAAAGGATGCAATGACCAATTCAAGAAGGTGGGTCTAGTTTCCCAGACCTTGCCACGTATCATTGGACATACTCGTTATCCTGCACTACATTTTGGACTCCCTTACCCAGAATACGTAATCCACCATGATCAGTTTTGGAACACTATTTTTTGGGCACCTTTATCTAAATGAATGGCATTAAATTCTCAATTTGTTATAATGGATAGATTATTGTTTACAAGCTCTGCAGCTAGACCCACCTGACAAATATTATCACACCAATTGCAATTTGATTTGTATGCCGACACTGAACAGACTTTACGGGGAAATCCTCATCTAAAGAAGTCATGTCAGACTAATCCTTTATCTTTTTTATAGTGTTACTTGGTAGATGAAAGGAGTGTTGTGGATGTAGCATATCTTGATATCAGTAAGGCCTTCAACAAAGTCTCCCATGATATTCTTGCAATTAAGCTTCTAAAATGTGGGCTAGATAATGCTATTGTTAGGTGGATTTGTAATTGGTTGATTGTCTGAACCCAAAAGGTGCTCACCAATGACCCTTCTTCATCCTGGAGAGAAGTGACTAGTGATGTGTCACAGCATTCTGTCCTGTGCCCAGTGCTATTCGACATCTTTATCAATGACTTGGATGGATGGAATAGAGGGCAGGCTTATCAAATTTGCCCATGACACCAAATTAGGAAGGGTAGTGAATACCCCAGAGAAAAGGATCAAAATTCAAAATGACCTTAACAGATTGAAGAGTTTGGCCAAAACTAACAAAATAAATTTCAACAGGGAGAAGTGAAAGTTATTACATTTAGATAGAAAAATAAAATAAAATGCAGAGATATAGGATGGGTGACACCTGGCTCAACAACTGTCCATGTGAAAGGGATCTAGGAGTCTTAGCAGACTGCAAGCTGAACATGAATAAACAGTGTGACATAGCAGCTTAAAAAAGCCAATGAAATTCTAGGCTGCATCAATAGGAGTAGAGTGTCTGGATGTAAAAGTACCAGTCTATTCTGCTTTGATCAGACTTCACTTGGAATACTGTGGCCAGTTCTGGGCACATAAATTGAAGGATTTTGACAAGCTGGATCATGTCGAGAGGACCAAAATGGTCAATGTTCCAGAAGCCATGCCCTATAAGAACTGGCTTAGGGAGCTGGGTATGTTTAGCCTGCAGAAGAGAAGGTTAAGAAGTGATATGATAGCCATGTTTAAATATTAGAAAGGATGTCATACTGAGGATGGAGCAAGCTTATTTTCTGCTGCTCCAGACACTAGGACATGTAGCAATGGACTCAAACTACAGGAAAAGAGATTCCACCTTAGCATTAGGAAGAACATCCTGATGGTAAGAGCTGTTCAACAGTGGAATACCCTGCATCCAAGTATTATGAAGTCTCCTTCTTTGGAGGTTTTTAAACAGAGGCTGGATGACCATATGTCAGGAGTGTTTTGGTTGTGTATTCCAGCATGGCAGGCAGTTGGACTGGGAGACCCTCATGGTCTCTTCAAACTCTATGATTCTAAGATAGCAGGGGGGAACATTTTTAAAGAAGACATGGGCACAAAATTGGATTTCTACCTTACATCGATTAGCATAGCCATGGGGTGGGGATTGGTCTTTGCCATGAGGGAAGGGCGGAGACCAAAGCAGGGATGTTGGTCAGATGTCCCGACGTCAGGAGAGGGGTGGGGCTGAGCAGGAGGCCTATTTAAGGCTGCTCCGCCCTGCCCACTCTCTCTTCGTTCTTAAAAATATGGGGGAGGTGCAGATTCGGTGTACACCTTGGCACCTATTTGAGTGAAGGGAAGGTCTTTGGAACGACCAATAAAGTCATGGGACTTAGCGGAAGGGAAGGAGACTCACCTTGGGGCTGGCCCGAGGGATAAGCCCCCACTCTAATCCGTGCGGCTTGAGTGGGGGAATTTTGGGTTGGTCTTCCAGACGCGGGCCGGCTTGAGAGCAACCCCAGTGCTGGGGTTCCTCTCAAGGGCTCAGGTGCTTGCCCGGGGAAGCTGGGGGGTAAGGTCTCAGTTAGACCTATGGACTCAGCTGCTCCCTCACCAGGTTGCTTCCCCCCCAATGGAGATCCTTGAGGGCTTAAATAGGTAGGGTTCAATAAAGCCCCTTTTATTTCACCCATACATCTTGTGTCTGGTCTCTTTATTCCCTGAGTCGTGTGGCAATGAGTTTCTGTCCTCCTCAAGTTGGCCAGATCACTTTAAGGAGATTTTCAGATGCCTCTTTCAGCATCTTGCCACGCAAGCAGCCTCCGGAGCAGTAATGAGGCTGCCGCGCAGCAAAGGGTCTATTTTGGACGACGCCGTTTCTCTCTCGGCGTCGTCCGTGAGTGTTGCGGCTAGCATTGGAGGTGGCCGCACTGCTTTTTACTCATGGACAACTTCTGTGAGTGAAAAACAGTGCGGCCACCTCCAATGCTAGCTGCAACACTCACGGACGATGCCGAGAGAGAAACGGCGTCGTCCAAAATTGACCCTTTGCTGTGTGGCAGCCTCGTTACTGCTCCAGAGGCTGCTTGTGCGGCAAGACGCTGAAAGAGGTGTCTGAAAATCTCCAAACTTACCTTCAGTAGCTAAATGGCAATACTTACAGTTACAACACACACTGGAATCCAGATTTGGTAGAGCAGTTCTCTGTGTGTCTGAGGTTCCTTTAATTTTAGAAACACTTATTGAAACTGATCATCCATATATATAATTTTTTCTTATCCTCAAAAAAGTATGATATGCAAGATTTATATCAGGAATGGAACAGGGAATTGGAATGCCCAATTTTTGCTAATCAATGGTCATCAGTTTTAACATCTATATAGCTAACATCTATATATTTATAGATATTTATAGATATTCATTTAACATCTATATTGGATTGGCCTTTTTAGTCATCAGTGCACTTGCAGAAAGCGTGGGGAGAGTCCTTCCTGAATCTTCGTTTGTGAAGAAAAGCCAGAGAGAGAGAGAGAGAGAGAGAGAGAGAGAGATTCATTTAACATCTATATATTTAACACCTAACATCTATATATTTAACATCTATATCTATGATGCACATATTCTTTTAAAGTACTTACCTATGTCTTAGAACATAACACATGGTCAGTGGACATGGATCTTTTGTGCCCCTTTGACTGCTAAAAGACTGCTACTCCAGCAATGGAAAGATAACCTATCCCCAATTGTGATCCAATGGATAGAAGATTTAACAACACTTACAACATTTGGAAGAGTGAAAGATGATGTAATTTGCAAATGAACTTATATTCAGATATTTGGTCTGCTTTTATTGAAATTTATGAGTAATGGTTTTTCTTTTTTAAAAAAATATCTTTATCCTTATTGCTGTAATAGCATCATGATGTGTATCTGAGAGTCTTACAATGTAATTTTATTTTGCATATTTATTTAAAATTATTTTAAACATGTATTTTAAAAAGTAAGCCTCTAACTCTAAGGGCTTCTATTTCCATTTTAATGGAACACACATTCATTTTTCTCAGTTTGTCACAAATACCAATGAAACATAGTTTCAGTCTCTGTTCATTACCTAACAGTGTAATACACTACATTATTGTTTGAATTAGCAACACTGCTTTTGACGATACTTTCAATTATGGTGCTCTCCGTTTTTTGCCTGTATATACAAATTAATTGTAGGGTAGACACAAAATAAAGTACCATGATAGAAACTGTATTTTATTGTAAGTTATTTGTGTCTTGACAGTGTGCCACTGTGGTAGCACTGTCTGACTACTTTATGCCTCTAGGAAGTTAGTAATGGCCTTCATTAATTCATAAAATTAAGTCTTCATTGTCTCCTGCATAGGGGCAGTTGAAAAATTACAGTTAGAGAGATGTGATAATATTTTATTAAGCAAACATTATTTACTTATTTATCTCATCTAGTCACATTTGTTAGTATATATTTCCATTGGGCATCTAAGAATCTTGTAACCTTTTAGGATAGTACTCTAACATATCTTTGCATTGTGTTATATATACTCATCTCAACATTCGTATCATCACACCCTCAAGAATATCTTTTCTGTGCATTGAAATGCTTGCTGTCAACAGCCTGAATATCCTGACATTTGCACAGAAAAACTATAGTAAAATTTATACTGTGCATTTGCCATAATATATCCACCTATGTTCAACTCAGCAAAGTAGTAATAGCTCTTGGCAGAATGCATATTTATCTTGGCTGAGAAGCTGTCAGTAGCAACATGGTGGGTGTCAATTGCCATGAAGTATGTGATGCAAACACATTTTTGCCAGTTACATTCATTAGGCCTCATAATGACTGATGTCACCAGTGTACTGTAGCAATAAATTATCTTAAGGACACTAATTATATTTTTTCTTCAGCTGAATTCATTCTTTGCAAACTTGCAAATGCAAGCTGTAGAAGTTTTATTTTACACTTCACAAACCACAGGCTCAAGACATGGATCAAATGGAAAGTTCACATAAACAAACAGAATAAATACTAGGGCTCTATGGGGCAAAGTAAGTGACATGGGCCAATCATTAAGAGCTGCCTGGCTTGGCTTCACAGGAAACCAAATATTAATATAAATTCATTAAATGGTATCTTTAGTATTTTTCAGTCATATGGAAAAGGTAGAGTAAGTAGAAAACATACAACCAAATTAGAATCCTAGAAAATATTTTGCCACATAAATTCTAGGGCTATACACAGGGCCTCCACTTTGGTTTAGAGCCGAATCTGGCAATTCAGATCTAGGTCCAGGTTGATCTAGACCAGTGGTTCTCAACCTGTGGGTCCCCAGATGTTGTTGGACTACAGTTCTCAGGAGCCCTCTGAGGTCTCACTTTGACAGCCAGGTGGTCCTCCCAGTCATTAGAGGGGCTGTAGGATTGAACTCACAGCCTCACTAATGACTGGAAGGACCACCTGGCTGTCAAGATAAGACCTCAGAGGGCTCCTGGGAAC
The DNA here is from genome assembly GCA_030847615.1 of Gambelia wislizenii. Classification (NCBI taxonomy): domain Eukaryota; kingdom Metazoa; phylum Chordata; class Lepidosauria; order Squamata; family Crotaphytidae; genus Gambelia; species Gambelia wislizenii. The sequence goes on along the minus strand of JAUMIR010000005.1, from coordinate 83,551,004 downwards.
TGTAGTCCAACAACATCTGGGGACCCATAGGTTGAGAACTACTGATCTAGACTGTTCCAAACTCAATGCAACCCTGCCCAGGAATCCAAATTGAGATATGGAAATCTGGATCACCAGTCCTCCCCTACTGATTTCATTGGGAAACCAAAATGGCTAGAATGTTTTTTTTCTTGTAGAAAATAGGACCAGCAATAATAAAGAAAACACTATTAATAAAGTTAAAAAGATAATCTGAGTATAATAAATATAATCAAAATACAACTTCTAAAGAATATGACAGTAACCAATAAACTAAGTGCAATGGCAGGACATATGAGGATTCAAGCCTATCTGTAGAACAAAGCCTACTTGAGGATTGGAATTCATTTGCTATTTTTGTGGATTACTGTCAGGATTGGTCCCGGATATGACCTTTTCCTGCCAAGTTTCAGTTCTGCTCTATTTCTGTTCTATCATTTTTTGTGGCTAATTGTGTTTGCATTCTTTGGTGCTTGCTAACGAGCTTGTACTGTAGCGGGAGACAAGGGAGGATATGTTATATGTCTGCAACTATATGATTAAAGTAGGCATCTGGTGGCAGTCGTCCTCTCCATTGGCACCCCCTTGTCGTGGGAGAGAGGCTTGTGTACCTTAATGATGTTTTGAGCTATGCTGGCGGTGGCATAATAGCCACTGGTAGGGTCTCCCATGCCAGACAGGTCAAAACCGAAGGGTCTGACAAAGAGTGTCAAAGGGCAGGATGGGCTCTCTAGCCTTGTGGCAACTGTCCTAGGAGAAGAAAAACTCTAATCCCAAACCCGGGCAGATAATAATAATAATAATAATATTTATTTATACCCCGCCCCTCTGTTAAAACAATCATCCAAACGATGGTGCTCGTCCAACCCTGTAAGGTCAACCATCTAAGAGAAGGAAACTAATCAAACCTACGACCCGAGGACCTCGCTGCTACCGTCCATACTTGCAAGGCCAGCAGACGAACCTTTGGTTTAAAGGGTGAGGCCAGTTCTCTGCACGCTGCGCTCCACCAGAAAAATCCATTGCACAGGCTCGAAGGACAAATCCAGTTCCAAAAAAGCCCTGTAGCAACAGGCGAGGGAAGCCGCAGCCCCAACCCTGCATGCAGGCGGTTCAGGACATTGCTCGCTCGAGGCTGACCCAGGAGATGACAGTCTTGTTCAGCAGCATCCTGAACGACCAAGCAGCCTTTTTTAAGGAGAGCACTGCTTGTTCCATATGGAGAGGGGCCTAGAAAAGGTGGCCTAACGAAAGGTCATCCCCAACTACCTGGTTGGCTAGCCGTGGCCAATGGGAATCTTCTGATGTGGTCAAACCAAGGCAAAGAAACAAAGGCACACACCGGCCTCCAAAGGTGTAAATAAACTAACACTTGCATGCTGGAACATCAGAACCATGCAAAACACTGAAGATAGTGGATGGCCTGAGCGTCGTTCTGCCCTAATAGCCCATGAACTATCATGGCTTAATATTGACATCGCTGCTCTTAGTGAAGTTCGCTTCCATGAGGAAGGCAGCCTTAAAGAACATGGCGCCGGCTACACACTTTACTGGTCTGGCAAACCCAAAACCGAAAAACATCTTTCAGGAGTAGGCTTTATGATTAAAAACTCCATTGCCTCCAAACTCGAAACCTTGCCAACAGGACACACTGATCGCATTATTTCCTTACGCCTCCCACATGTTGTTCTCTTTAGTATATATGCCCCAACTATGCAAGCTGACCCTGTAGAGAAAGACAAATTCTACACAGACTTATGCCAACTCATACAAAAAGTCCCTGTAGAAGATAAAATTATTATCCTTGGTGACTTCAATGCCAGAGTAAGAAAGAACTCCAAAGCCTGGAAAGGTGTCTTAGGCAAGCATGGTGTTGGAAATTGCAATGATAACGAACGCCTCCTGCTAGAGTTCTGTGCAGAACAACAGCTGACTATTGCAAACACAATCTTTCAGCAGAAAGATAGCTTGAAGACACCCTGGATGCATCCCCGATCCAAACATTGGTACCTCATTGACTATGTTCTAGTCCGTCAGAGAGACATTCGTGATGTCCGTCATACCTGAGTGATGCCCAGTGCAGAATGCCAAACAGATCATCGCCTCGTCAGATGTAAACTAAATCTTCATCTTAAGTTCAAACCTAAGAGGGGTGGCATCTGAAAGAAGAGACTCCAAGTCAACAATCTTCAACAAGCTACCATGAGAGACAACATCCAGGCAAATCTACAAACAAAACTTGAAGACCATCCTACAGATCCTTCTCCTACAGTGCTTTGGCAACATATCAAAAACAGTATCCTCCAGTCTGCGGAAGAATCCCTCGGGTTCTCCCACAAGAAAAATCAAGACTGGTTTGATGAAAACAACCAAGAGATCCAGGAGCTGTTGGCAAAGAAGAGAACTGCTCACCAGGCATACCTCGCCCAGCCAACCTGCCATGTAAGAAAAGCAGCTTTCTGCCTCACATGTAGTAAACTACAACAAAAACTCCGAGACATGCAGAACAAGTGGTAGATCAATATAGCAGAAAAGACACAACGCTGTGCAGATCTGGGTGATCATAGAGGATTTTATGAAGCTCTTAAAGCAGTGTTTGGACCTACTTATCAGGTCCAAAGCTCCTTATACAGTACAGATGGTCAAACATTAATTACTGATAAAGCCTCCATCCTGAATCGATGGGCTGAACATTTTCAAAGTCTCTTTAGCAGCAACTGAGTAGTCCAAGGCTCAGCTATCCAACATATGACACAAAAACCAATGAAAAATGAATTGGACATAGCTCCCACTTTGGAATAGACCCTTAAGGCCATACAGCAGATGAAAAACGGCAAGGCAGCTGGGATTAATGGAATCCCACCTGAAGTTTGGAAACACGGAGGTCATGCACTCCATTAAAAATTCCATGAATTCCTTGTGAATTGCTGGGAAAAAGGGGAACTGCCATCAGACCTCCAAGATGCAGTCATCATCACCCTGTACAAGAAAAAAGGAGCAAAATCCGACTGCTCAAACTATTGAGGCATAACACTGCTCTCTATTGCTGGAAAAATCCTTGCAAGGATACTCCTGAACAGATTAGTTCCTGCTATTGCAGAAGAACTTCTCCCTGAAAGCCAATGTGGCTTCAGAGCCAATAGGAGTACTACAGACATAGTATTTGCCCTTAGAGAACTGCAAGAAAAATGTAGGGAGCAGAACAAGGGTCTCTATGTAACATTTGTCAACCTCACCAAAGCCTTCGACACTGTAAGTAGAAAAGGTCTGTGGCAGATCCTGGAAAGACTAGTATGTCCCCCCAAATTCCATAAAATGATTATCTTGCTACACGAGGGCCAGCGTGGTGATGTCACATATGGTGATGCTCTTTCAGAACCCTTTCTAATAACTAATGGAGTGAAGCAAGGTTGTTTTCTTGCACCAACTTTATTTACAATCTTCTTTAGCATGATGCTCCAAAGGGCTATGGCAGAGCTTGAAGAAGACGACGGCATCTATATACGTTACCATACTGACGGTAGCTTGTTTAACTTAAGCTGTCTGAGGGCTCACACTAAGACTCTAAACTATCTAGTCCGTGAGCTGCTCTTCGCCGATGATGCTGCCCTTGTTGCCCACACAGAAGCAGCTCTGCAGCGCCTAACATCCTCCTTTGCAACAGCTGCAGAGCTGTTTGGGCTGGAAGTCAACCTGAAGAAAACAGAAGTTCTTTACCAGCCTGCACCACAGGACGAACACCACCATCCCCACATTGCCGTCAGCAAATCTGTGCTCAAGTCCGTTCAGCAGTTCACCTACCTGGGAAGCATCATCTCCTCAAATTGACATAGAGATCAATCACAGATTAGCAAAGGCATACAGTGCATTTGGAAGACTTCACAAAAGAGTCTGGAGCAATAAACACCTGAGGCAAAGCACAAAAATCAGTGTGTATAGAGCCATTGTACTGCCTATCCTCCTTTATGGATCTGAAACATGGGTCACGTATCACCACCACCTACGACTCCTCGAGCGCTTTCATCAGCGCTGTCTATGCACAATCCTAAATATACACTGGACTGACTATGTGACGAATCTTGCTGTCCTTGAGCAAGCAGGGATCACCAGTTTGAGGCCATGATATTGAGAACGCAGCTGCGCTGGGCAGGGCACGTTTCTAGGATGGAGGACCATCACCTCCCAAAAATACTACTCTACGGTGAACTCGCCACGGGTCAGCGTAAGAGGGGCGCTCCAAAAAAGCAATACAAAGACTCCCTGAAACATCTCAGGCTCGGCCAAATTGATTACCAACAGTGGTCTGCTCTGGCCTCACATCGGGAGGCATGGAGACGCACTATCCACAATGCTGCAGCCTTATTTGAGAACTCACGCCAAACAAGTCTTGAAGAGAAACGACAGCGCAGAAAGAATCACAACCTAAAAACATCACCCAAGGAGATCTTCTGCTGTGCTTTTTGGAACCGGACTTGTTTATCTCGGATTGGCCTTTTTAGTCATCAGCGTGCTTGCAGAAAGCGGGGGATGAGTCCTTCCTGAATCTTCATTTGCGAAGAAAAGCCAGAGAGAGGGGGGGGTGGCTGTCGTGAGAATAATGGGGTGTGCCCACTCTCCATGAGAAAGGGGGTTGTATATGATGGATCGCCACTGATCGTGTAGCACACCAGATCTGTAGATTGCAAATACTTTTAAACCTAATTTGTAAATAGTTTCATTCTGAGCATCCAATGTTGTAAGGATCACTCTTTAGATTACTGAACCAAATAAAGCTTACTGTATAACCCTGCAGCTGCTGGTTGCTAAGTCTAAGGAAGCCATTACATGACCATTACAGCCAGTTTGCATTGGAGTTGATACATCAGTGTGGATTAAAGGCTACATCCTACAACCTAAACATTTGTCTAAAACATTTATCATTGGTTTCTACAGATTGGTACTTTGTTTTACTGAGTTTTTGTCATCATTTGTTCATTTAGCAGTTCCTGGAATAATTCATTTTGAGACTTTCCTCTCTTCTAGCATATAAGGATTATAATGTGATGTACAGGTTTTCTTTATTTCAGTATTAGTGGTTGCTGTCATGGGCCAGATCTCAGACTCAGATAAGAAGCTCTCTCTGTAGAAGGGCTGCCTCAGGAGGCACAGAGCCACAAACCACCTGTACCTGCACCTTCACCTTGACCCATCAGAGGAAGCCGCTGAGGAAGCATCAGGGCCCCCAAGCCCATGGACCCTGTGACTAGAGAGGAGAGCAGACTAGATATGAGACAGTCAATGAGGCTCCTTGCCAGACAGCAGGAGAAGTGTTTTTAATTATGGGCAGCTGGCTGCAGCCCATTTAAGAGATAGGGCTTTGGCCCAGGTTTGTTGATGAAAACAATTGTCTGCTCTCTGGCTAGCACTCCTCTGCCCCTGTTCCCGATTTTTGTGACTCTGAACCTTGGACTGCCTGATGAACTTGCTTGATTCTTGAGCCCTTCAATGGGCTGACCCTGGGGCCCTTCTGCAAATGGACTCTCATAGGCAAGGACACTCTTAAGTCAATTGCCTCCTCCTCAGCATGGTCTGTGGACGTGCTACAGCTGAGCCAGGACTGTTATTGACATTCTTTAGGTGTTGCATTGCTTGTTATTCTAGTTGATTATACTTAGATTCTCTTATGAATATTTTATTTGTTCAGTCTGTGTTCTTAACTGTCTTAATATTGTGTCAAAAAGAAAACAGTGTTGGCAACTGGTGCAGTTCCTTTAAGATTGGTGTTATATATTATCTGTATGATACCCCTGCCAGCAATCTTGCATCTGCATTTTGAACTAGCTTTAGCTTCTGGGTTCTCTTCAAGAGCAGGCCCTTGCAGACCACATTTTGTTTGTCTAATCAAGAAGTTAGCAGTGCATAGACTATGGCGGGTAAGTTATCACTGTCCAGGAAAGTGGCACACCATCTGGAGCTGGCACCAAGCACTCTGAGCCATGGAGTCCACTTGGGCCTCCAGTGACAAAAATGGATTTAGGAGTACTCCCAAGTTATGCACCTGATCCTTCAGGGGGAGTGCAAACCCACTGAGGGCAGATTGATTATACAATTTCTTGACTCAAGAACCAGAAATCTATAGAACCTCCATATTATCTGGATTCAGCTTCAGTTTATAGGCCCTTATCCAGCCCATTATAGCATCTAGGCACTGTTCCAGCACCTGCATATCTTCAGCTGACTTCAATGACAAGGATGATTAGAATTGAGTGTCATCATCATACTGTTGGCACCCAGCCCCCAAACTCCTTATGACCTCCCACAACAGCTACATATAAACATTAAACAGCATGGGAGACAAGATGGAACTCTGCAGCACTCCAAGCCCAACTTCGAGAAAATCCCCAACCTACAGCTGAATGAGTGCAGAAAAGAAGAACAAAGGCAATAGGCCACCAAGTAGACAGGCAGCAGCACTTGGCAGAGATGGGCAGGCAGGCAAGCAAGCAAGCAAGCAGGCTGTGCTTCCCATCCTGACTCAAGATGCTTCTTGCTTTTTAAGTAAGAATGACAAGCACAGAGTGTGAGTCAGCAAAGCCCATTAAAGTTTAATGTTCAAATATAAAAGTGATAATGAAATGACAGCTTATGTAAGATGCTTTTTGTGTGCATTTTTGTTTTTGCTTTATCATGCCCACAGTTTAGCTGGTTAATTACATAGCAAAAAGGAGATGAGGGGGACAAAGTGTTTTAACAGAAGCCTAACTGGCAAGATCACCCTAAAAATTCCTTTAATCCCCACTTGTTATTTGGTGATCTGGGCTAATGTTGGAAACCTCCATATCATGGGCCCATACATCTCCCACAGTTGCCTTTCTAAGCCTCTTAGGGATGGGGGAAGGAAGATTCTGACAGCTGTTTTTGCCAGGGATTCCATAGTCTTATGTCCCTGCCCTATGAGTCTTATAAGTGCTGCTTGGGACTTTTCTGAGTCAGACTATTTGGCACTGAACCTTATACAGTCATTCTAGAGAAATATTGGCTTTCCCTGATTATTTCTGATGTCCAAATCTTTGGACTGTGTCATTCTACTAAACAACTGAATTGTGCCAGTCTGATTCAACCCAGAGCTGAATTCAGTCTGTATTACCTGACTTTCTTCAGAATATAGCCCAATTGGTTATATAGCCCTACTGTCTATTTTATGGCCACTTTTAGGGTTAGACATACTCACCCTGCCTCAATATGCGAAAAGTACTTGGAAAACTGTGTGTACTGTGGCTACAGCACAGTTGGTTTTCCAAGCTACCCTTCCATAGTGACTTGGCCTTGAGACACCACCACCTCACCCCAGTCACTCATAGAATATGCTACTTGGAGCTGCCTTATTTTGTGCTGGAAACTTACACAAATCAATACTGAAAAACATATTTTAACTTTTTTTTTCTGTTCAAAATATGACCATTGTGCAATTTAAAAAAAAAAAGCATTTAGAGCATGGCTTTCTATTAAAACCTTCTGTAAATTGCAGATGTAGGCAGAAATGCCAGAATTTGCCCATACCCAAATTCAGACATCTTCTCCAGAGGGCTATTTTCAAATCTGGCATTGGGAGGTCTAACATATTCGGAAGGATAAATGTCCCTATTTCTATCATGGTAAATGTCAATTGGCACCAACTCAAACAAGCACCTGTATCAGTAAGGGGAAAGTAGCTACCAGTTTATTATTTTAAAAAAATTTAGGGGTCTAGAGATTTTTCACTTGCATTTTATTGCTGTCTTAAAGTTGCTGAAGATAATTTTACATGTAATCATTACTACTCATTATTAGAAAACAATATCATTTTACCATTTCCTTTTGCTATTATATTAAAGCAATGATCAAGAACTAAACACAGTGGCTTAATCTAATTTTAGTCCCAACTAGACTAGATCTCTTGAAAGGTTTGTGGTTTTTTTCATCCCCACTTAAGTAAGTCTAATTGATTTCAACAACCTACTCCAGTTGTGATTAAAACTGAATTTAAGTCACAGCATTTTATTTTCAAGATGGGCTACAATTCCACCAATTCAATTACTTACCTCCCTTTAATTGAAACTTTACCTGAAATGTTGATTTTCTGATTAAACCACTAAAACTTTGTAGGCCTGAAAACTATGTTCAATAAATTAATCTTCAATAAATATATAATAAGCAGGCTGATATTCTTCTCATTATTGTAACCTCTCTCTAGCAGGAGCAGGCCTTTTGCTTCAGGCATTTTAATTCATCCAGCAACACTCAGTTGACACTATTCTGGCCAACCACCAAACATTCACTAGTCTGTTTGTATTGACATAACCTCAGTGAACTCTGCAGCAGAGACTAGGATTTAAACCAAGAGCTGCACTGCAGAAAAGAACAAGAACTAAAATAACTTATGTTCTATTCCTGTGAGATGAATAACATTATTCAAGTAATGTTTACCTATTTTTTTTAAAAAAATCAACAGCCTAAAGAATTTTGGCAGTGAGACAGATGTTCAGAAGTACTAATTTTAGAACTTTTAGGACATTGTAATATTCTGATTAGGCAGTAACTAATTTAACAAGGAAAAGGCGCATTGCTGTAAAGGTCTTTTTAAGTTAGTTGGCTCTCTGCCTTTCCACAAGTCATCCCTATTATACTTTAATCTACAGCTTTTTTCTCAGATTGGCCTTTTTAGTCATCAGCGCACTTGCAGAAAGCACGGAGGAGTCCTTCCTGAATCTTCATTTGCAAAGAAAAGCCAGAGAGAGAGAGAGAGAGAGAGAGAGAGAGAGCATTTTTTTTCATCCAAGTTACCAATTTCCTATATATTTGTCCCTGTAATCAAAGCTGATCTTTTTTTACTCCCTTGTGTACATGGTATGCTTCTAGAAAATGCTTTACCATTTTGTCTTGCTCTCTCTTTCCTCCCTATTAAAACAGTATAGGTTTACATATATCTAATGGGAACGCAGATTGGTTTCCTTGGAATATCAAATCTCCATGCCATATCAACCCCTCTTTTAAAAGAAACCTGGATGGGTTGGTTGGTTGGAAACAAAGGTCTACAAAGCAACTCAAGAGTCTGGAATTAGGCTCACTGAGTGCAGAAGTACCTCCACCATACTCTGGCCTGTAGTTTGTGCAGCACAAATATAATTTTAAAGCAAGAATAATTTACACTACAAACTATCTTTCCTCTGCTTCTATGTGAAAAGTCTCCCCCACACACACATTTTAGATCAAACAAATTAGGATGGGCCCTGGAAAATGGAAAGTATATCATCCAGAATCAAACATTAGTCCACCTTAATATTATCTGATTTTCTCTAGCATTTCAAATAGGGACTGAACTGAGACCTGGTATATGCTAAGTAGGTACACCACCAAAAAAATCTATTTAGCTCTCCCAAAGAACTGCATAATTCACTTAAATGCCACTTTGCATGCTTTTCCTTAATATCCTTCACTATTTGTATGGGAATTCAAAATGTGGAGGATTTAAAATGGCAGCCAACCTGCCAGTATAGTTGCATTTGGCAGCAGAAAAAAGAGGAGGCCTGAAAAACCGTTATGTGCACTGCTGCTACAAATGTAAATCTCCATTCCTGAGTGATTGCAGGACAATTTCTTCTCACTCAGACAATTTCAGTGAAATGATCCTTCAATTCTGTACTCACAAATATGGTGGGAAATTTCAAGAGGCATTTGGAACAATGGAAACTGTCTCTAAGAGTATACTGCATTTTGGATTAGAGTAAAGCCTGTTAATACAATGATCATTACTTCTAGCATATGTAAATCATGACTCTGCATCAAGTGTATACTGTAATGTTTATATTTGACTATTTCATTCTTGCAAGTGAAGATGAACTATTCCCAGAGTTTTCTCTCTGTTGTGAAGAAAACAAATATTTCTTTATGCAGTTCTCATTTGGCTATCCTAAAATCATTTCACAAAATTGTTAAGCACAGATATACATATATAGGGGGGTGCATGCAAATTGGGTGTGTGCGCGCAAAAAACACTTGTTTACAGACAGCCACATGCATTTTTGTTTCAAGATTGCTGTTTTCTACACAAAACCCAACAATCTTGCACTAAAGTATGGACATAGTTATGTTGTGCAAGATTTTTTTTATGTAGAAAACAACAATCTTGCAGAAAAAACATGTGGCTACTGGAAACAAGTGGGGTTTTTTTCTGTGTGTGCAAAACCAATTGCATGTCCAGGCAAGATGCCCCTCCTCCTCCCCCCATCCACAAAGAGAGTCAGACACCAAATAGATTGACATATATTGGCAACAATGGCCCCAATTTTATTCATGACAGATACAGTTGGTTGTCTCAAATACATGGGTTTGATTCCTGCCATCAACCAACCCACTTGTTGGTCAATGAATCCATTGTCAGCCTGTCTGCCAACAAGTACCACTTAGGAAGGGTGAGGAGTCTGGGCAGGCCCCTGGATGCCTACCAACCTCCTCATATTCCCCCTTCCACCACCAAAAGGTGAAGGGCATTGGCAATTGGATGCCCCGAGCTGGCATGCTCACCTGGCCCATGCCTCTTTCTTCACTGGGGATCTCTGTGACCCTGACCTTCACCATGAACTTGAAGGAGACCCCCCCAATACCGATGACCTTGGATCAGAACCCATGCCAATCACCAATAAAGGTGGGCCTATGCTGGCCTGTCTTTCTCCAACCTGACACAGCTGCCACCAACAAGGAGAAACTGGGCCCCTAATACCTGAAAGCAAGGTACACAATTAATGGAATACAGCAATGCCCCTAATACCTGACAGTAAGGTACACAGTCAATAGAATACAGCAATGCAGCCCTTTCTGGTGTGAAACAACACAAGCACAGTTCTAAATGTTGTTGATGGTCAAGTCCAGCCAGATGTATCCAGCAAAGGCCCCAGTACACCATCTGCACAAGCACTTGATGGTCTCTGCAGGCAGGCCATTCACTGCAGCCGTGGTGGCTGCTCCAATCCTGAATGGATGTCCACCAAACTCAGCTGTGGGTAGGCCAACCCACCTCAGCACCGCTCTGAATATACTGATGAACTGGAATCTCGTGAGCAGAGACATGTCCCTATGAATTAAAAGAGGGTCTCAACTGCAGTGCTCTGCCAGAAGAGTCCTATTTGGACTTGCACCCTAACTCACCAACTCTTAGGGCAGCAAAGAAAGGTGTGGTAAAGGGCATACTGAAAAGGAGTGTCTCATAGCTGGAATGGCAGAACTCGCCTAATCTGGCCACAATCTTCCACAGGATATTTAAGGAAACTGGTCTGTGTGCATCCGAACTCTGCTGGGCTGTCCTCCGCCCACCACAGCTCTCCAGATGTGGAAGATGGCACAAGGGTCCCTCAAGTGATCCCAAATTCCTTCCAATTTGTCTAGGGGCAAGCAGGAGACCCTTTGAACTGAATCCAACATAAACCAGTGAACATAAATCCAACATAAACATAAACCCAAGTAAACCAGTGATGTAGCAGTACCCACCGTCTTCTCTGGTGCCAGGGGAACACCAACTTCTCATGCCAAAACGTGAAAGGAATGAACATTCTTCCCTCCTGGCTGACCCCATCATAAGGAAATCATCCAAACAGTGGGTGACAAATGGGGACCTAGTTCTGTGTTTTAAGGCCCATTCAAGGAACGTGCTGAAGGCCTCAAACTCAACACAGCTTATGGCACAACCCATGGGCATGGGCATGTCATAATACCATTGACCCTGAAATTTGAAACCTAGTAAGCAGTGGTCCTCAGGGTGAACCGGCAGCAACATGAATGCAGATTGTATTTCACATTTAGCTACTGCCTGCTCCAGCAAGGTGGCTGGGAATATATTCCCGACCACCAGACCGGAGTGAAGCCTGTGAACAGTGCAAGCCTCATTCCCCTCCCAGCCAATCAGATCAAACCTGTGGATTGCATCTGATTGGCTGGGAAGCTATCCTCCCTAGCCAATCAGGATGAAGCAAGTTTTGCCCTGATTTACCAGGGCTCCAATCTTCCCCAGCCACCGGAAGAGCCAGCCAGGAAAGACAGAGCAAGCATGGTAGCAGCCATGCACCTCCAGCCTGCCAGAGGAGAAGGGGAGAGGAATGCTGGGTCACCCGCTGGGACCACAATCAGACCGACAGGTGAGTCCAGCAGTCCCCATTTCATGCAAAACCCCCACATGTATTTCTGTGCAGAGTAGATTCACTTCAGGATGTGCAAATGCTAGACAAAAATTGCTCAGTTCTCACCATTGTATTATTCTTCATGACTGGGATCCTGTCTACACTATTAAAAAAAAAATCTCTAAACCCCTGCATTCCCCCTGAATCTGTGGCTATAAGAACACATGATACATGGTCCTACCTGCCCCAGATTCAGGACATTTTACCTTGATGCAGGGTTTTTTTTGCTTTGGTTTCCCCGTCCCCCTAAGAATTTTGCTCACCGCCACTGCAACCCAGGTCAGATCCTGGTGCAAAATTTTAAACTGTGTGTTTAAGCTCCAGTGGCAAGTTGCTGTCAATTTCCCTGCCAAAGGGAGAGGTTTTTCCTCTCTGCTTCCCTCATGGGCACTCTGCCTCTTCCCTCACCTGCTTGACCATCACTTTGATTGATGAGGTAAACAGTAGGTACAGAAGCAAGGGCAAGATTAAGCAGAGGAGGGGGGAAATCCTCTCCCTTCAGCAGGGAACTTGCCAGGAACCTGTTTTTGAGTCTTCTAGAAACCACTGGAAAGCTTCTTCCAAGATGCATATACTGTGAAGAAGAGATGTAAGTATTGATTCATTGTAGATAAGTTTATTCTGTTAATGTTGACACTGGATAACTTGAAGATATACTTGCCGCTGACCAAGACCATGGCCGAAACCGTCTGGCATTCCAACAGAAGGACTGAAATACAACTCAAGCCATCTGCTTTTGGGGGGGGGGTTCCCCTCCTTCCTAGGACTACAGCCCAATTTACTTCTTTGTAGTGTGTGATTTATACTTTCAGTGATATTATTATTTGAATGTAGACCATGGTTGTATCACTTTAACTTGTGTAATATATATATATATATATATATATTCAGATCCTAACTTTTGTTGCTCAACTTACCATGCCTGTGAAACATAAGCACACTTAAGTACAGTTGGATCACCTAAAGAAGAATCCCATTCTTTCCCAAGTCACGCTTTATTTGCATTGTTTACAGCAGAAACACTGCTGTAACTCAACAATGATAGTCTATTTTTCTCCAGCCATCCTTCACCATCCTCCCAATGCCAATGTTGCAAAAAAAAAATCATGTAGCTAAACAGAAGATGAGAAAGGGGTATGGCTGGACTGTTTGTAAAAGGGAGCTTTGTTAACTGAGCTATGCTTATACTACAGCTCAGACCAGTACTTCTTAAGCTATCTGATGTGGGTGACCCTTCCCCCCATATGTCTAGGACTAATACCATATTTTTACCCATTTGCTATATTTGTCCTTTTTATGGAAATTCTATAGCTGATGGCTTCTGGACTAGCATCAGTCCATAGACTTAGCATAGACTAAACTTACTGTCAGAGGGGAACACTTTAATTTTGTTTTGCACCTGCCAGAAAAAAAAGTCACTAAATGTGCAACCTATTGCAGTAGATGAACCTGGAATCATAGTATTTCACTAAGGCAGACAATGACTCTTTCTCAGACCACATCATTTGAATCCAGATTCCTAATTGCTTTATGTTTTGAAACACATTATATCTTTAAAATTTGTGTTCTTCTATATACCATCTATTGCATACCCTCAGGCTTGTATATAATTTTAGAAGTTTCACATCTTGTTATTCAGGGAAAATGATACACTTATACAATTAGCCATTTTGAAAACATCAGTTTTAAAACTAACTTTTACACAGCTATCATGCTTTTCAGTGCCTACCCTCTTCTCTAACCATTCTCAAGAGTGGCTTATGCTGATTTTTGAGTGCTCTTCAGTTGCATTTTCCTCTGACTGCTTGTAGAAATTTAGCCTTAGGGCTTCAGTCCAGTTAAACAAGCATGCCAGATTTTAACAAGACACCACAGAGCAATGGAAGAATTCTATTCTTTTTTAATGTCAGTTACTTTCTAACATGAATGCATCAATAATATTTCTAAATTTCTACATACATGAGTTATTAACAAATCCTAGGAAGAACTCTGGAAGTCCTTATGGCCAGATACTTAAAGAAGCCTCTGACCATCCATGAGTAAATGTTAAACTCTACACTATGAGCACCAAAATGCTATGTATATTTTTCTGAAAGTATGCCTGACTGAATATAGTGACACTTGAAAGAGCTGCTTAAAAATGCACCACATGATGTCTTTTTTTTCTTGGCAATTCAGCTCTCTCAAACCTGCTTACTTATACACAGTTGGCCCTCCATAGCCACAGATTCAACCAACCACAGCTTTAAAATATTCCGAATTCCTCCCCCCCCCCCAAAAAAAGAAGAAACCTTGCTGTTTTACCATTTTTATATAACGGATGCCATTTTGTGGCACTATTGTATATAATGAGACTTGAGTATCCACAGATTTTGGTATCCATGGTGGGTCCTTGAACCAAACCCCAGCAGCTATCAAGAGCCCACTGTACTGCAATAGCAGGTGTTAGATTTCACACCAATTTCAAGGTGAAAGTTTATCTAGTGACAATTTGATTTCCTTCAAGCCCTTAAACTAACTTAACCCACCTTGGTGCCTTTCCTATGTGTTGCACTACAGCTGCCATCATTTCTAACCAGGAAGGCATGGCAACGAAGGTGGGCTAAAGGTGACAAGAGCGGTAGTCTAACATACTTGGCAGGCATCCTGTTGGGGAAGGTTGCTATAACTTTCCACAGTCTCATTAACGTTAGAATAGATTATCTCCATAGTCCATTAAACTTGCTCCAATAATCAACTGATCAGATATACAGTAATCTGTGACACTTTGAATTATCCCAGATTGACAGAAGTGTCTCTGTTTTATAGTTGTGTTCCCAACCATATCAACAGTCACAAAAAGAGAGAATAACAGCAACTGCAAGACAGACTTATTTGTGCTACAGATCTTCAATTCTTCTAATATTTATTATTGTAGATGCAGAGTGCTAGAGCCCCCCAGTTCTTCAGAAACATGTCTCTCTCCCCCACATCTTTTGTAGTGACAACAAACAGAAGACTCACCCACCTTTTCTACAATTTCAATATCATCCTTTACACACATTTATTCCTTTACTCCTTTACTGTCTGGTAGTGCAGTAACTTTTCTCTTCTTCATATTTTAGCAATATATTTTTACCAATTCTAGATAAAAGCAAATAGGACCCTTTAGATTTAGTAGTCAGAAGTTTCAAAATAAGAAGACATGAGCCATTTGAAGGGGCCTATGGAGCACTTCCAGAAGAGATATTTAAGACTTGGTGAGTAAAATTTAACTAGTAATTCAAAGAACTTCAGACAAAAGGACTGCAAGATACTGGATGATATACAGGATACAATGGTCAAATTA
Source organism: Gambelia wislizenii (assembly GCA_030847615.1). Taxonomy (NCBI): domain Eukaryota; kingdom Metazoa; phylum Chordata; class Lepidosauria; order Squamata; family Crotaphytidae; genus Gambelia; species Gambelia wislizenii. Next base: position 83,535,470 of record JAUMIR010000005.1, on the reverse strand, counting down.
AATATTCAAGTGGAAAACAAGGGCATGGTTTAAGGGAAAGAAAATGAAGATTGTGGAAGAAGTTTGAAAAACACACCAGGTTTCAGTTCAGATGGCATACATGAGAAAATTTCATCAATGGAGGCAAAGCTGATGGTAGAAGAGAAAATTGGGCATTGTATAAGCAGGGATGATAGAATCAGGAAACAAAGACCAAAAGTAAGTTGGGTGTAATTTGTTCCTTTAAAAGCTGAGAAGATCAGAGTCCAAAGACTGAGGATTTAATTACTGTAAAAGAGGTGTCCAACACTGAAGTACTGACAGTTGATAAGAAGCATTGCTTAGCTGGATTTATCAGTTCAGTTATGAGATATAGAATGTCCCAGTCAAGGGAAAGTGAAGTCATATGTAAGTCATCAGAACAATGCGATTTAGACATGTATAGTTTTGTTTAGATGAGAATCTCTCTCCACCACATCTCTTTTGACATAAACATACACTCCAGCTTAATTCAATTAAGGCTGTTTGTTTATGAGATTTACCACTTTAAACATCAAAAAGCACAGAAGACACATATATGTATGTTTCAAAATAAATAACAATGTAGTCTAGTAATAATAGCATTGACTGCTTTCAACAGTACAGTACGAAGGTACATAAATGTATGTTTTAAAATAACAATGTTGTTTAGTAATAATGGCATTGACTGCTACCAACAGTATAGTACAAAGGCACATAAATGTGTGTTTCAAAATAAATAACAATGTCTCTCTCTCTCTCTCTCTCTCTCTCTCTCTCTCTCTCTGGCTTTTCTTTGCAAACGAAGATTCAGGAAGGACTCATCCCATGCTTTCTGCATGCGCACTGATGACTAAAAAGGCCAATCCAAGATAAACAAATCCAGTTGTACAAATCACAGCAGAAGGTCTCCTTGGATGATGTTTCCAATAACAATGTAGTTTAGTAATAATGGCATTTACTGCTTCCAACAGTACAGTACGACCCCCATTCCACAGGGGATACATTCCCAGATTTACTGTGGATACCGTACATGACAAATAATGTTGAACCCTCTTAAAATGAATGACTTCCAGCCCAAACATACCATGGAGTTGTGCTGGAGGACCTAGAAGATGCCTAGAGAGAACACTTCTCTAGGCATCTTCTATATCCTGTAGCATAGGTCTATGGTCAGCTTCAAGCAGAAGCATACCATACAGCCATACTGGAGGACCTAGAAGATGCCTGGAAGGGCTATACTTTTTCAGATGCAAGTAAGTGAATCTGTGGGTACAGGTCCTGTGGGTTGTACTTATTACCAGAATAGTCACTTTCAGATTCTTCTCCTAAAGCAGCCACATGGTAGCAGCTTTTCTTCCAGTATGTGACCAAAATTACACACTACATGTGGATAACACAAGAGAGAAATGTGGTGATAGCAGTTGGATTAAATTAGGGCCACATTAATTAATATAAACAGATTTGCAAATAAGTTCCAGTACACAAACACTAGCATATGAACAGTCAGCTGGACCCCTGTACAAAAGGGGTGGGTCTGCTTGCTCCCAGGAAAAGACACCCTCTGGAGTTCACCAATTTAATTCAAGGATATCTTCTCATACCACCTCTTAATTCTTGAACAGTGAGTGGGTAGGTGAATTGGGTTGGTCCCAACATAATATCTTTAAATCCCACAGTTCTTGTAGTCCTGAGCAGCAGGTTTCAGAAAACCCTGACTACCATGAAAGCTCCTCTGGGTATCCACCTACCCTCTAACCACCCAACTTGCTGGATGTTATGTAGAAATTGTATTACACTACTCCAGAGACTAGAACATGAACAAATGGATTCAAATTTCAGTAAAAAAGGATTCCATCAGGAAGAACATCTTCATTGTAAGAGCTGTTCCGCAGAGGAATAGATTGCCTTGAAGGGTGGTGGAATCTCCTTCTTTCAACATCTTTAAAGGCTTTAAACAATATCTTTTAGAAGTGCTTCAGTTGTATATTGCTGAGTGGCAGTGGGTTGGACAAGATCCTGTGATTCTATACCTGCCAGTCAAATGAGGCCTGTTTAATTTAACAGATTCACCAAAGTAAACTCTCCTGTATTCTCAAATTCCTAATAGCACCCATCCATTCAGTACAAAATGAGCCAAAACATTCTGATCCAGGCAGCCTGATATCAGGAGTGGGGGCGGAATCCTATTTCACCCAAAAGGAGCAACAAGGATAAGGAGAAAGCTATCAGAAGGGGAGTCAAAAAGCAGATCCTGGCTAACAACCACAATGCAATCCCAAGCTTCATCCTTGATGTGGGTTTCAGCCACACACCATCACTTCCTTTGCTCTCACAAACCTCCTTTCCCCCATGACATTGCTATAGCAGGAGTAGTATCCTTTTTAAGAAACATAGGTAATGCTGTAATTTTTATCTTCCATGGGAACACATCCCCTGAACTGTCCTGATTCAGATTAGTTGAATGATGGACCAAAAGGAGAACCTGGAATACCTGGGGAGCAGGGGCCATTTGGACCAAGGGGTCCCAAGGGTGAGCCAGGCAAAAATGAAATGGTAGATTACAATGGCAATATCAATGAAGCTTTGCAGGTAAGAAAACTACATGTAATGATGATCTTTTAAAAATCTTTTAATATTGCTGTATATCTATTGCCAGCAGATCACTTTTTGGAGGTGATCATAGAGACATTAGTAATAAGATCCCCTCCCACTCCTGCATTAATGTTGCAGATGTTTATAGGAGTTACCTAGCTGTAACAGATGTTTATAGACTGGTTAGCCAGTAGGAATAAGTGGGGGGGGGGGAAACAGCTTACAGTACAGTGAACCCTCTCAAAAGTAGAAAAAACATGAATGTCGTAAAAAAAAACAACAACAACCAAACATGCATGCTACAGACTCCTGCCAAGAGCGCCAGCCTATCACTCCCTTTCTAACCTTGCCATCATGATGTCTCAGCTAGATTTTAAAGCCCTTCCCTGCCCTGGTCCTCTTCCTCTCAATCCTTCTCTCCTTCCAACAGCCTGTCACTCCCTTTCCCAAGGAGTGGGAGAAAGACAAGTAGGGCAATGAGGTTGATGGACTGGGAAGGGGTTTAAATTCTGGCTGAGGCATCATGGTAACAAGGTTGGGAAAGAAGTAAGAAGCTGATGTTGGTGGAAAGAGCAATTGAGAGGAGGATTGAGCCACCACCTGGCTCTCAGTGGGTAGGGTTGTTCCCCCCCTCCGCCAATATTTATTTAATAAATTACTAGAGTTTTCTACACATCTTGGTTCATTACAGTATAGCTAAACAAATATACAAAATATCAGGAGATCAAGTTTTGGTTATATATAATACATTTCCAATTATCTCATTGCGTAACCTTAACTCCTTGACTTCCCCTGTTACACTAACCAAAATGTTTTTTTCTTTTAATGGTATTTGAATTTCATCTTCTGATTAATTTACACTTTAATCTTTGTTATAGCTTTTCTGTTACTAAATACTCCAAAAACTCATTTCATTTGCAATCGGAAGGCTCCTCTTCGTCTTGGAAGGATGTGACCAGTGGGGTGCCACAGGGTTCTGTCCTGGGCCCAGTGCTATTCAACATCTTTATCAATGATTTGGATGAGGGAATTAGGGGCATACTTATCAAATTTGCAGATGACATCAAATTAGGAGGAGTAGCTAATACCCTAGAGGACAGGATCAAAATTCAGAATGACCTGGATAGACTGGAGAGCTGGGCCAAAGCTAACAAAATGAAATTCAATACGGAGAAATGTAAAGTACTGCATTTAGGGCGGAAAAATGAAATGCATAAATATAGGATGGGAGAGACCTGGCTGAATGAGACCACGTGCGAAAGGGATCTACGAGTCCTAGTAGACCACAAGTTGAACATGAGCCAGCAGTGCGATGCGGCAGCTAAAAAGGCCAATGCGATTTTGGGCTGTATCAATAGAAGTATAGTGTCTAGATCAAGGGAAGTAATAGTGCCACTCTATTCTGCCTTGGTCAGACCTCACTTAGAATACTGTGTCCAGTTCTGGGCACCACAATTCAAAAAGGATATTGACAAATTGGAGCGTGTCCAGAGAAGCGCAACTAAAATGGTGAAAGGTCTGGAAACGATGCCTTATGAGGAAAGACTTAGGGAGCTGGGTATGTTTAGCCTGGAAAAAAGACGGTTAAGAGGCAATATGATAGCCCTGTTTAAGTATTTGAAGGGATGTCACGCTGAGGATGGAGCAGGCTTGTTTTCTGCTGCTCCAGAGACTGGAACACGGAGCAATGGGTGCAAGCTCCAGAAACAGAGATTCCACCTCAACATTAGGAGGAACTTTTTGACAGTAAGAGCTGTTCGGCAGTGGAACGCACTCCCTCGGAGTGTGGTGGGGTCTCCTTCCTTGGAGGTCTTTAAACAGAGGCTGGATGGCCATCTGTTGGGGATGCTTTGATCGTGATTTCCTGCGTGGCAGGGGGTTGGACTGGATGGCCCTCGTGGTCTCTTCCAACTCTGCAATTCTATGATTCTATGATTCTATGGGCAACTGCCATTGCTTTTTAAAAAGAAAAATAACAACATGAAGCATAGATTAGCTTACTCACAAAGAAGGTATAGCACATATCAGCCAGAGGCACAGATGCTTCAACAATAAAATGTCATGTACATGGCATCAGCTAGAACAAAGGTGAACATGTACTGACACCACTGCTAGGGAACAACAGATTTAAATGGCTGTGTGGGAAAACTCAACAGCTTTGCTATAACAAAGTCAGTTATTTAGCTTTCATGCCTAAATTAGGCAATTTATAAAAAAGGGGTACACAGCAATTCAGTTCATGATTTCAGTTTATAACACCAAGTTTATTTTTAAGAACTATGATCATGAATAGAAATTGAGTATGAAAGATCAAGTATAAGAAAAAATATATCGGGAGAAGGGTGAAGGAATCCAAATCCAAATGTTCTTTCATATAGCATAGAAATTTTCAATATTGATTATGTAATTTAGCCAAATTATAAATTCTATCCAGCTGAGGATAAAAATAATGAAGGGGGGGTACTGGTTTAATTCCATATTCCCTTTTGCATATCCCATTAAGTGTTTCTACATTTGCATTCACAATATGCAATTGTATAGTATCTCTGTTCATGCTCACTATTTGAAAGTGAACTTACTCCTATATAAGTGGATGGCAGCAAGCTTTACTCATGTGAAGAAAGATTTAATGTATGAAAAAGATTCATGGCAGTCTATCTGCAAATCAGAAAGTATGCTTAAAATCCTCAATGGAGCTAGTCTAAGTTTGTTTCCCTACTTCTTTTATCAAGGTATCTCAGGATCTATGCTCCTACCTATGTTCAGTGTGAAGATTTAATATTCACACATTTGTATTTATTAAGAACAAATATCACAGACTTGTAGAGCAAGGGTGCCCAGATGAAAGAGTCCAAGTAGAAGCATTATCCTAATTTTTAAAAAATAGAGCTTACAAAAAAACCCAGGATATAGCCTTCCTCCAGCAAAGAACTGGTGCTTAAATGGATAAATGCTTTTAATTTTTGAGTTTTGCTAAATCCTGTAGTTTACTTGGGAGATTACTGTGGATTTAATAATCTTGCTTTACATTTTTATGTTAGTTTTAATTGTACTATATTTTTCTAGGTCATACTGAGGACTAGTTTGGTAAGAAAGCAAAGTAATAACTTAATTATAAGCCTCCTTTACCTTCTTCTGATGTTTTATTGCCAATGCAGTAAAAAGTCTCTCAAAGTATTGTCTCCAAAATACTACTGAAACATTCATATGGAATTGATCTGGGTATCATATTGTATTTGTAAGTAATATTGTCTTTGAAAGCTGCAACAATTCTTGTCCTGTGTGGCAGGGGGTTGGACTGGATGGTCCTTGTGGTCTCTTCCAACTCTACAATTCTATGATTCTGTGATTCTATTAATTTGTATTACATAGCACATGTCCCATAAGAACTGTTCAGAATTCTTGTACTTGAAAATGTTTCTGGAATACATGGTCAATTCATAGAACAGGCACCATCTCAGGCTCCAGCACTGTAATTTCCAACATTTTGTAACACCTTGCAAGGAAGAACCACTGGCAATAATCTTTGAGAATGCCTGGAGAACAGGAGAGGTCCCAGCAGACTGGAAGATGGCAAGTCTCCCCATCTTTAAAAAAAAAGGGGGGGGGAGAAGACCGAAATAATTACTGCCCAGTCAGCCTGACATCAATACTAGGAAAGATTCTAGAGCAGATCATTAAACAGACAGTCTGTAAGCACTTAGAAAGGGATGCTGTAATCACTGAAAGTCAACATGGATTTCTCAAAAACAAGTCATGCCAAACTAATCTCATCTCTTTTTTGATAGAGTTACCAACTTGATAGAGGAAGGGAATGCTGTGGATGTCGTGTATCTTGATTTCAGTAAGGATTTTGACAAGGTTCCTCATGATATTCTTGCAAAAAAGTTAGAAACGTGAGCTAGGCCATGAAATTGTTAGGTGGATTTATAATTGGTTGACTGACCAAACCCAAAGGGTAGTCACCAATGCCTCCTTTTCATCCTGGAGAGAAGTGACCAGCAGGGTGCCACAGGGTTCAGTCTGTAGCCCAGTGCTATTCAAATCTTTATCAATGACTTGGATGAGGGAATAGAGGGTATGCTTATCAAGTTTGCAGATGACACAAAATTAGGAGGGGTAGCTAATACCCTAGAATACAGGATCAGAATCCAAAATTACCTGAACAGATTAGAAAGCTGGGCCAAAACGAACCAAAAGAATTTCAACAGGGAGAAATGTAGGATACTACAGTTGGGCAGTAAAAATGAAATGCACAGATATAGGATGGGTGATACCTGGCTTGATGGCAGGACATGCGAAAGATATCTAGGAGTCTTAGTGGACCACAAGCTGAAAATGAGTCAGCAGTGTGATGTACCAGCTAAAAAAGCCAATGCAATTCTAGGCTGCATTAATAGGAGTAAAGTGTCTAGATCAAGGGAGGTAATCATCCCACTGTATTCTGCTTTGGTCAGATCTCACCTGGAATACTGTGTCCAGTTCTGGACACCTCAATTCAGGAAGGATATTGAGAAGCTGGAACGTGTCCAGAGGAGGGCAAACAGGATGGTGGGAGGTTTGGAAGCCATGCCCTATGAGGAGTGGCTCAGGGAGCTGGGCATGTTTAGTCTGGAGAAGAGAAGGTTGAGAGGGGACATGATAGCCATGTTTAAATATTTGAAAGAATGTCATACTGAGGATGGAGCAAGCTTGTTTTCTGCTCCTCCAGAGACTAGGACATGGAGAAATGGGTTCAAACTACAGGAAAAGAGATTCCACCTAAACATTAGGAAGAACTTCCTGACAGTAAGAGCTGTTCGGAAGTGGAATACACTGCCTCAGAGTGTGGTGGAGTCTCCTTCTTTAGAGGTTTTTAAACAGAGGCTGGATAGTCATCTGTTGGGAATGATTTGATTGTGTATTCCTTCATGGCAGGGGGTTGGACTGGATGGCCCTTGCAGTCTCTTCCAACTTTATATTCTATGATTCTATAAGAATGATTGCCTTTTCTAGTATCAGGTTGCCAGATTCCTATCCTGTAACTCCACATTTGTTAGCAATTAACTCATTCTGTAGAGCATTCTTTCTAATGATCTATACTTTTCAAGAGTTCTAAATTCTTTAAAAAAGATGTTATCTCCTTAAAATAGTGCTATATAAAATTAGTCATTTTTCCAATGGGATGTCACAACAGTCATGTTTTCCAATGGGAAGCCACAGTTCCATAGACACTCTAGATTATAAGGTATGTGTAGCATGCTGCTGCACACTACCTGATCACTCACACTTGAAGAAGGAGCTGCTAAGAAAACTAGGATACCTCTCTCTGTCACATTCACATCCAAAACAAGAGGAACCCATATTTCTTCCTCCAAGCCAGAGCAATAATAATCTTAGAATAAACCATGGGTTATTTCCCTGGCTTTTTCAGGGAGAAGCAAGCTAGCATACTGCTCTGTTCAGACATCGAATTAAACAAAACCCTGGTTTATTGTGATATCTGGAAAAGCCCAATGAAAGCAGGCACACATTAACTATGGACTGATGCATACATATATATTGGGAGAACGACTGGAACTTAATGAAGGTTCTATTGTAACACAGTTCAGAGTTTGAAGCATTAGTATACAAGGTATGAGTTACTACAAAAATATGTTTTCCAGAGTTAATGCTAGTGTTGTTGTTGTTGTTGTTGTTGTGTCCCTTCAAGTAATTTCCACCTTAAATTAGGCAAATGTACCACAGAGTTTTATTGGTGAGATTTTTTCAGAGTGGGTTTGCCATTGCCTTCTACTGAGGCTGAGATTATGTGACTTGCCCAGGGTCACCAGTGGGGAATTGAACTGGTCTCTTGGAGTTCTTGTCCAACACTCATATCATTAAACTACTGATGTATCAGGCTACTTTTCATACTTCTTCTTTACCCATAGCAATGCAACAGAGATGCAAATTATTTCATTGTTGCACATGATCATGATTTTTCAATGTTTTCTCCTCAGTGTATGAGAACATGAAAGTTTTTGTCACCTTTGATGATCCCCACCCCATTTTTTAAATTTCTTTGCCAAAATTTCATACAAAACATTGCATTTTGTGCAAAACAGTGTGCAAAAAAAATGTATTTTATCCAAAATACAATATTTTAAGCATTTTTTTTTTTACAAATCCCCAAATGTGAACTTCCAAAAGATAGGCAAAAGCACTCAAATGTGGTAAGACATCCTCTTGTGAAAGATGAGAAAACCTGAAAATATTCTTCACATTCGTACATTTAATTACTACTTTACTTTCTCACACCACAGATCAACTTCTAAAATTATTTGCACAAAATCTTGCACAAGCAATCAGTACTCTAAAATAGTTCTGCTATGTGTCACAAATTTGTTGGGACACATTTTTTGAGCTCCATATACTGGGAAAGCAAATTCAGATAACATTTGCTACATTGTAGCATGACACTTTTGAACAGCAAGCATCAGTAGAAGACTTACAGACCTAATTGCACCTTCCTGTAGTTCCACTTTTTATGTAGATATTAAGTAGCTGATTCACTACATTGCTGGATTTCAACCAAACAAGATCAAGCAGCTCATCTAAAAGAATTTTCCACAGTAAAGCACCTTAATGTGATAGCTGAACCACTAGATAAGAAATATGACCTCTATATAAAGTGATTATTGACTATGAGAAGCTTTCAATTTAGTTGAAAATGGCTTTGTGTAAGAGCTCTCAAGAGGCAGTGACAAAGGTTACATTCAGTGCCTTTAACATATAGCAAAAGGAAATGGAACTTCCAGCAACCTCTTTTATACTGAATGATCACACTAAAGAAAGAAGGGTAAGTCACAGTCTAACACCTCTTTCTATATCCTTTCCTAGTATGTCCAAATTGAAACTGGCACAAAAAAATTGAAAAGGTCATGACTTGGCTAATTTCAAAATTATAACTTTGCTGGAGAGCTTGTGACCCTAAGACCGCTACCTTAAGCTCACGTACTTAGAAAAGTGTCCTGGTAACAAGGAGAGTAAGTTTCCGTAGAATTAAAATCCATTTACAAAACTGTAATTATCACTGAAAATTAACCTCATGCACAGCAATGAAATAACTGAATGCTGATGCATATGTGTTACAAATAAAGTTTGAATAAAGCTCTGTTCTTGTAGTTTTCTCTATCATATACAAATGTATTTAAAATAACTTGTTAAACAGGACAATGGAATGGTTCTTAATAACTGCTACACTCACAAAATAGAGATTTCCTGCTCCCTTTTCCCTTCCCCAGTTGACTCTTTACTGGCACCTGAAACTCAGCTCCCCATGGTTGCAGAATTCTCATCACACTACTTAGAAGACTTAATGGGGGAATATTTTACACCTCTCCACCTATGTACTTGTTCTCAAAGACATGGTATAAACCTGTCTAATCTCTTCTTTCAAAAGTCACACCTCCTAGCTTTACTTTTGTGTAAATAAAACCACATTTTTATTCTCCATTGCGCATAAAAGTGAGTTAATACTTATTTTTACTGATTTCCTATTCTATTTACCTTAACACCAGTTTTCACTGTCACTTTCCATTAGTTCTCTTTATTTTCCTCATATTGTAGTTTTCAAGATCTCTCCCATTTATCTGCATACAATGATTAAAGTTTTACTTCTGCTGAGTCTATTTTGGAAAGAAAGTCCCTTTTCATGTCTGCTCTGCAAATTCCATTTTTTTCCTCATGGGGTAAAATCATTAATTGCAAAGTTCTGAATTGAGAAATGCCTTACTTGAAGATGTGGATGTGTAGAGCCACAAGAGCAATAAACCAGAAATGTAGCCACTCTCCTCATAGTGAGATGATGAGTGCTATTAATAACTTATTCAATATGAGGTAAAGGCCATCATTAAACTTCCTACGAATCTGTTAGCAGTTGACAGACAGAAAATATAAATTAATATGCTTTGTGGACTAGAGACTATTACAATTGTTCCTGAGTGCATTACTATTATAGTCCTCCAAATCTGGCTGGCATCCTTCCTCATAGTATAATTGTAGAACCATCACTATAACACAGTTCTTAGACATAATTAGTTCCCAAAACAGCTTACAACTACAGTCTACAAAAATGTACAATGTATTAGAGATACATGGAGTTGTCTATGTACCCTTACTCTTGACAGGTCGTGTTCCCTTAAAGACTGTGAACAGAATGCTTCCAGGTGAGGATTTTACTGTGCAGATGACAATTCTATAGCTTTAATTAATGTATAGAATTGTTTGGAGTATCTAGACAACATACTCTTCCTTTTGTAACATTCCTCTGCCATCCTGCCATTTCTGTCTTTCTTCCCCCCACACACACACAAAAAAGTCCACTGTGGGAGAAGAAGAGGAGTGACAGGATGCCTTTTGACTCTTGACTCTGGAATCACACATGATTGAGTTGCTTCCCCACCACCACCAGGAAAAGGAGAAAGGTTGCTTAAGATTGACTGAAGGGCCTGTTTCAGATGATCATGTATCAGTTCTATAAGCCAAAATATAAAAGAGCCTTGTGCCTACATGCCTTTCCTCTTCCTTTTTTGGCATGCCACAATCAAAACTGACAGTCTTTAATTAAGTCAATTATAACTATGTCTGAAATAAGCTGTGGTTAAGCAAGTTTGATGTAGACTAGGATCTTAAATCAACTTTCATAATATGATTTAATATTGCAGAAGCAATACCTTTTTCAGTATAGACATAATAAGCTATCATTTTAGAATGGGTTGGACTAGATGGGCTTTGGGAACACTTCCTTTTAGGGTTAACAGTTGCTGTCGAGTTTTTTTTGTAGTTTCTCGTTTGCCTGAAGCTTATGCAAAACTACATTTTCTTTGTGCTGACCACTAATCTTTGCCCTAGATACTTGCTAAGTTGAAACTAGTTAGTTCCCTGAAAGCTGGAGCCAGGGACGGTGGAACTAGAGATGATAGAAAGAATGTTAGTTGCAGCCTCTGAAAATCATTCTGCTCTTTCTGAAGGATAGCTGTTGTTTTCTTCAAGGATTATTGTCAAAGAGTTCTGTAACATTAGAACTGGTCAAAGAGTTCTGTAACATTAGAAGAAAAATATACTGCTTACTGGGAAAACAGGGTGTGCTCATGCATGGTTCCCTCTGCTGCTTTGCTAAGGCTGAAAGGATATAAAATGCTGTGCTTTGCAATAAACTTCATTTATTTTCTTTTTATTCAGAGCAGTGAACCTGATCCATGGTTGGAGCTGATGAACCCTTTGATCAAAGAAATACTGCCCTGGTGGTGCAGTGGTTAAATGCTAGTACTGAAGCCACAATGTTGTGTGTTTGATCCCAGAGGGCTCCAAGGTTGACTTAGCCTTCCATCCTTCCATAGGTCAGTGAAATGAGTACCCAGCTCCTTGGGGACAATTAGCTAACACATTGTAAACCGCTTAAGGAGTGCTTTGGCACTGATAAGCAGTATACAAATAGAAGTGCTATTGCTTCTGGTTCTTTTTTCTTTCCTATCCAGATTTGGGGTTCAAATCAAAATGCATGTCTCACCTGGGAGATAATGGTAGGGTTGACATTTCAGATACACCCAACAATTTGGGAGGTCATCTGGGAATTTTGCAACACAGCACACCCTGTCTCTGACTCATGCCTCATTTGAAAACAGGATTGCACACTACAGGTTCCAACAGGTTGAGTTTTACCCTCTATCCCCATTTGAGGCAGGTGCCCAGCAGTAGGTGGGTCAAGTGTTAGTTGTGGGGCCCTTGATTATGAAGGATGGGTCAAGGTGAGAACAGACCTGACACCATGATGTGGGACATCATTAACAAAGCGAAATTCCTTGACCAAGTAGGGAAAAAATGATGATTGAATTGTGTAAACACAGTTGGATTGGTTTCACAGCTGTCCCATGTAGAGATTTTGGCAAACCAGGACCCGGGGAGAAAGTTGGATTATTGAGATTTATGGGCAGATGCTATTTCCCTCTGAGGGGCCTGCATGAGGCCAATGATCAGCACCATGCCACCCCCTCCTCCAACATCTCCCTTGGAACTGCCCATTCCTGGGGACATTGGAGTGGGGGGGGGGATCTGCAGATTGGTCCCAATCCCATAAAGGAGGGGTAAGTACCCTAGATATTTCTGGGGCACAATATGGACCTTCAGCCTCATAAGTTGATGCAGAAACAACCCCTACTAGACATGGTCTGGGGGGAAATAAGTAAGCAATGACCCTTGTAGAGGGGAAAAGATGCTGAATAAAAAAAACCTGTCAAGAACTCCTAAGAACTGAATGAATAGGCACCTAACACTTGTGTGTATGTGTGGTCTTTTTCATTGGTCACCTCAAAGATTTGGGAGTGAAAAAGCTGTGTTGTTTTATGTGTTTGCACAGGCACCAAAAACCCCACTGGCTTTGCTCTGGATAGGGACTTCCTCCTATCCAGGGGAAGGGCGTGTATGCGTGGATGGGCTTTCTCTAGCTCACATTGACTAGAGAGCTTCTTGAAAATAGCTGTTTCCTACCTGAAGTGGTATGTGTTTCTTTCCATTTGTTCTTTTGCTTGAATCCTTAAAGTGGGAGCTGCTGACAAGGGCACCTGGTTGGACTGTGCATTGTTTGTTGCTTTTTGTTTTGCTTTGTTTTGGGGAAAGGATAGTGTGGAGGCCTTTCTGTGATTTGGATGTTGTGATGGGTTTTTACTAACTGAGTAGTGGTTAGATAGAGTGCTGATTAGAAAGATTCTGGCAAACACAGATTTTGTGAAAAGAAAAAGGAAAGCGAATAACAAAAACAAGAGGTTATAAGGAGGCTTCAGTTGGTGGCTTTGATAAGTGCAGGAAGGGTTTTTGTGAAAGTAGTAGAGGGGAAGAGAAAAGTGTTGAAGAAGAGATTGTGGCTGGTGTTGAAGAAGAGATTGTGGCTGGTTTCAAGGAGAAAATGCCCATGGAATATGGGAAATAGAGATGTTTTCTTTTCAGAACAATATACTATGGATCCTGTTCCCATGGGGGCCCTTCCTGATCACCATGTGCACCAACAACAAGAGATAAGCACACTCAGCATTTCCCTCAATGCTGATCCCAGGGGATACATGCAATAGTAAAAGTCCAGACCGCTTGCTTAAAATGACTCTGGTTGCTTTTCTTATGTGATAACTGTGCATATTGGAAATAGATTGTTTTCTCATTTATAGACACAAGTGTTACTTTCTTTTCTCTCTTAACTCATGCAGAATCACAGTGAACATCTGTTTATCAAACATGTTTCCTTAAGCATTTTTTAATGTATTCAAAAACCCTCTTTTGTTTCAAATGGGTAAAAAACTTTTAGGTAAACCTGTAACCAGTCTCACCTACACCCCTGATAGGGTAGGATAGGTAATCCATGGGGAACCCCCTCCCTTAGAAACAGCTATTGCTTCATGCCTTCCGCTGTCTTGCCTGTCTCCTTTGGGGTGATGTTGGTTCTCTGTTTGTTTGCCTTCCCTGTCAGAATCTATATAAAAGCCTTGCTTCCACCACCTTCCACCCTCAACAGCTATTGGACCATTAATATTGGACTATTTTGTAGCAAAAAAAGACACCAAACAAGGGTTTTGGGTTTTTTTAGCTCAAAGGTCACAGTGGCTAGATCAAACCTGTAATATGACTCTCCAGCAATGTGGCCCCTTGAAACAAGCTACTATTCTGCCAGTCAAGTCTAGTAACACAGCTCTGCATGTAGGGATGACTTCATTTGATGCACAAATGAGCTCATACTATTTGGAAGATAAGAAAATGATGGGCTATGCTATTACAATGGAATGGGACATTATTGAATCACATCCACCCCTGAACAGTGGGGGCCCATGTGGAAGAAGCACTGGCCTGCCAGCTCTTCCATAATAAAGATGTTGCCATCTGTACTGACAGTCAGAGGTGGCTCGTTGCCATATTCATATCAGACATTATAGGGGATTTAAGACTCCTGTGGAAAAACCATCCAACATGTGACTCTAATCTGGCTAAGAAACGCTGTGGAGCACTGCAGAGCCCATATTGACCAATGTAGCCACCAAAGGGGCTGCATGATTTCCTTTGAGTCTGGCCCTGCTGGCCGATGGTGCAACGTACTTTTAATTCTTCAGGCTTTGCCTTCCTAGGCTTCCTCGACTGAGACTGCCTGATGGCAATGGCTTAGAGTGATGCAGTGCAATGATATGTTACTTTAATGTTGATACTCAATGCTGATACTTTAGCATTGACACTCAAGTAGGGTTGCTATAATTCTCTGCCACAAAACTGGGACAAAAGTATACAGGACTGGATTGGGTGGATTATCACCAAAAACAAGACAAAACCCCCACATTTTGACATTTAACTCTGTTTTATTGCATATTTCAGTACTTTAAGGTGTCTTAACCAATTGTACTTTTCAAAACTCTGCACCTGGGCCAGGTACTTTGATTCCCCCCCCCCACTACTATACATCAGTTTGCAAAATCCAGTGTAATTTACATCAGCCATTGACTAACAGCAAGCCTAAACCAAGGACATGTGTGTTCAAATACCACATAAGTGTGGTCAAGATGGCAAAAGTTATCAATGAAGAAGAATACACAAGCAAGCAGAAGCTGCAGCAGTTTGTTTTTGCCTGAGTGTTATGGGGTGAAGGAAAAGATTGTGCTCCCTCCTCTCATCTCCTCTCCTGCAAGGAATGTGTGCATGGCAGGAGGAGAAGGAAAAAGGCATCTCTCCATCCATCCTTTTTCTTTCTTTCTCCAGCACAGGAGCCTGGGGACTTTAAGTCACAGCCCCCTCCCAAACTTATTCTCTGTTCCAGGAACCCAGTGGCGGGTGTCATCTTTTCCTCTCCTCTCCTGTGTCCACAACTGACAAAAGGACAACATTTCCCACTAGGTCACACTGCCCCCCCCCACAGCAAGGATCTCCCTCTGCATTCCCCTCCATCATGGAAGGTCAGAAGAAAGGGAGGGTGTCTTTCTTTCCAAAGCAAGCTGCAGGGATCAGGGCCCTCCCCAGCTAGAAATGGGGGCTCTTCTCCTCCCCCTCCTGCCTCTCCCTCACAAAGCACAATTCAGGGTATCCCTTCCCCCAAATATCCCCCCATACCTCTTTTAGTCCTGTCTGCTCCACCCACTGGGCCTCTCTCCCTCCTCCTTGCCAAGGGAGCAAAAGAGGAGGGTCTTCATGTCCTCCTCTTCCAGATATGTGAAAGGTTTCTCTCTCTTTTTTCTTTTTCTTCTTCCTCTAAAGTCTGAGCATTTCCTGCTTCCCTAGGAAGCTGTGTGCTCTGCTCTCTTAACCCTTGGAGATACAAAGAGGGGCAGAAGAGAAGCCTACCCTTCCCTCCCTCTCTGCAGTCTCTCTTGTTATGGCTCCCCTTTCCCTTGGAACCCCCAGGCAAGGACCCTCTGTGTCCACTAGGCCACCTGACCCTTCCCCCTCCCTCCTCCTCCCCCTTCCTGGGCATCCCCTCTGGCGAGAGCCTTTGGGCTGTTCTCCAGTGCCTCTTTGCCCTCCTGTCTCCTTCCCCCTCCCATCCTCTTCCTTCAGCTGCCTTCACTTCCTGCCCTCCCATTGGGGACCCAAAGTGAGGAAGCTGGAGGAATCCGGGATCTCTGTTGCTTCAAGCAGGCCAGCCAGACAGGCCAATTTTCAGTCTCTTCAATCTAGGATTTTCCCGTATTTCTGGGACTAATGGCAAGCCTACACTCAAGCAACTTTGATGAATACCAGCAGCTTGTGTAAAAAGCAACAGTACTGCAAGTGAAGCTGTTTACTACAGTTTGACAACATAGTAGCATATTGTCAATGCTGAAGGCTGAAATCTAAAGTATGAGAGAAAGGAGACTATTAAGATTCGTTGATGAAGAAGTTTAAGGATTAAAATTGACAAACAACACACTGTACTGATCAAAGATACATTTCAGCTACTACTGTATTCTATCTTTTGTAACAAGCAGTAACTATTCCAGCTGTAACTCTCATCACAAAACAATGTAATACAGTACCATTTATAAACTGCAAAGTCTTTGAAAAGCAAGGTCAACCTAAGTCTAAATTATAATTATCTGCAAGTAGAATTCAACTACACTGAAGAACATATGGTGATGTCTGTAAAGTGTGCTTTGAACACTCCCAAGTTGTTTTATCTTTACAAAAGAGAAACCATGCTGATGGTGATTGAAATAGCTTTGAAGTGTTTTAATCTGATCTTAAAGTTATGAGCCTGGGCTATACTTTTAATATTGATTCTAGTTGAATTATGCACAGTTTAAGCAGTTGAGGGCAAACTATGACTTTGGATTTCTTATGTACCCTGCACAGTGCATTTCCAAGTTATAGAAACTGCCATATGAAGACTCTGCCCCATAACAAGAGCTCTAAGATATAAATATAGATATAGATATAGATATAGATATAGTAACAAGAACTTCCAAAGAATGGAGAGCTACACTGTCTTCCATGGGACCCTGGAAACCATGCCCCAACCCATTTTTATCCCCTATGTGTCCCAATCCACACATATACAATTAGGATCCAAAGAAAGTGTTTGCTCCAATATTGCCAGTAGCACATCAAGCTTCTAGGGATCACTACTGGCCATTTCATTTCATTTTGGGCCATTTTGGCACAAACTCACCCTA
This sequence comes from Gambelia wislizenii, assembly GCA_030847615.1. Lineage (NCBI taxonomy): Eukaryota > Metazoa > Chordata > Lepidosauria > Squamata > Crotaphytidae > Gambelia > Gambelia wislizenii. The sequence continues at coordinate 83,518,242 of JAUMIR010000005.1, read as the reverse complement.
AAAAAAAAGCAAAGGGCACACAAATGCAATGAAATGGTAATGTGCCACTCCCCTAAGACCTGTCAGCATGATTACTCATGTTTGGGAGAAAAAAATGGGTGAGGGTTGTGGAGACCATTGGAGGCCAAATATGGTCTTATGGGCCCATTTGGCCTCTGCTTTCCCCACCTCTGCCCTACACCAAATACAGGGAACCTTTATCAGTCCAAGGACAGGACTTATTTTCAGAGAAGTACACTTGTAGGGGAGGGTATTTTTCAGTGATGGGTGGGGCTCAATTCAAGGGATAGCACTAAAAATAACAGCATGTTTCTCACTTATTTTTTTTTTCATTGCTATGAATAAGACTTAAATTTGCCTTATACAGTTGTCCTTCCACATTCACGGATTTGACATTCACGGATTTGAGTATTCACGGCTTGAAAAATATTCTTTAAAAAATAACAATCCTAATAGCAAACCTTGATTTTGCCATCTTATATAAGGGACACCATTTTGCTCTGCCATTGCATATAATGGGACTTGAGTATTCACGGATTTGGGTATTCACGGGGGGTCCTGGAACCAAACCCCAGCGAATGTGAAGGGACAACTGTAGTTTTATTGCTATGACTGAGTCTTAGGAGAGGCATTTCAACCTTTCAAAATGGGGAAATGCAATGCAAAAGCCAGGAGGGGGAAAAAATTGATGAGGATATCCAGAAGGCCAGATTCAGCCCCAGGTCCTGAGGTTCCCCTAAAATATTTTTAGGGACATAAAATATGTCCACACACACACACACACACACTTACACACACTTACTTAAATTGCTTTCAAGAGCAAGTTATTGTCTAGAAAGGAAAACAAAAACAGGATCCCCCCTCCACAGGTATAGCCACAAGGAATTTAAATGCTATAGCTAAAGTTGTCTTTAGGTTTTCAAACACCTTTGACAATTCAAGCCATGACACACAACATAAAATAAAAATAAAATAAATTGGAAATGAATCCCTAATAATTAAAAAATCAACATACTGAAGAGATGCTGAGAGATTATTGCCCAAAAGAAGCAAACAGAGGCTAGAATTCTTTTGGTGCACTATGATGGCAGTTGCATGATTTCCAGGGTCCCACAACAGTGATGAGGAAAGCTAGACAAAATCTGCCTGCTCTAAGCAGCCTATTTTTCTGATGCCTCACTTCTTCACAACCACTGTGCCAGTAACCTTTTTTTTTTTTATCACCACCAATTACAGCTGCATAACCATGCTTGTGTATTATACCAATCTGATTCTGGCCATATTTTCTCTTATTAATGTTGCTCCTAAAGTAAAATTAGGTCACTTCCCTATTCCCACATACTTTCTATGCTTTATTAACACTCAAAATCTTGCTCTCACACTCATTTTTTTAAACCTTATTTATGCTGGTTATTCCTAGGAAACGATAACAAAACAATTACTACTATCCCATTTTCCATAATCAATGCCACTAACGTACACTACATATTTACCTGCAGAGACAAACTGTGTTGCTGCTATTAATGATTAATAGTGAAACCTTCTAGTTTTATTCTCGACCACACCAAGTTTTACATGACTTTTGCAATGTATGATGCAATTTCCACACAGACACACAAATGTCTAATAGAAAGTGTTGACTCAGTGTGAAGCCAGCAGCTATGAAAAAAGCAAATACTGTGCTAAGGATGATTAGGGAAGGGAGCAGAAATAAATCTGTCAATATTGAAATGCCCTCAAAGTGTAGACTTAGACAAATTCATGGTGTGGCTACATTTGGAATACTGTGTACAGTTCTGCTTGCCTGATCACTAAAAGGAAACTGCAGAAGTGCAAAGAGGACAACCACAAATGATGAAGAAACTGCAGCATGTTTCCTATGGCAGAGGGGACATTTCTAAAACATTTTAGCTTTGAAGAATGCCACTATCCAGCTTCAAAAACTAAAGCATAGTTTAGAGGGAAATATTTTACCACCTCTCTCATAATACCAGAATTCATAAACCAATTGGTGGAAAATACAGGAGAGACTGAAGAAAGTACTTTCTATGTGGTGATGTCCATTACATTAGATAATTTTAAAAGGGGCTTTAAAAACTCATGGCAAATTAGTAGCAATTCATGACTAGCAGGAGTCCATGAAGTCCAGATTTAGTAGTCCAATCAGCAAAAATTAATCTGGCAAGCATATTTTACAGCAACAGAGGTAATAAAACATTGATGGTCACTGTATTTTTTGCTTCTCTGCAGCATTTCCCATTACAACCCAAATATCTTACTCCATTACTATATAGTTTCTTATTTTAGGAGATTATCAGACCAGTTTAATAATCAGGGACTCCACAGGATCAAGAAAGGGCTTCCTTTTCAGACAATGTTGTCCCTGTCCCATTTTGCCCCCATGCTGCTTCCATACCATTCTGTGTTATTTTTTAATTGATGGCCGAATGCCATCAATAGATTAACCATTCTGTTTCAGTAATGGAATCACAAGTGAGTGAAAAGGCACCCCGCTCCTGTGCTGTGATCTGGGAGGTCCATGCTTTCGGAGGCGATCCAGACATCCAGGTAAGTGACAGCCTTTTTTGTACCCTCCCCTGTGTACTTTTTTTTTTTTTTTTAGTGTGTTTAGGTACTTAGGTTAACTATTTGACATTTGGTTTTATTTTTATTTTTAAATTTCCCACGCAATGCCGACCTCCCTGTAAGGTCCTGTAAGGTCACTTCCAGTGGTGATCGGGACATCCAAGTAAGTGACAGCCTTTTTTTGTACTCTCCCATGAATACTTTTTTTTTTTTTTGGTTCTTTTTGTTTAGTGTGTTTAGGTACTTAGGTTAACTTTTTTATATTAGTTTTATTTTTATTTTTAAATTTCTCATGTGATGCCGACCTCCTTGTAAGGTCCTGTAAGGTCAGTACAGGACAGTTCCAGTGGCGATTGGGACATCCAGGTAAGTGACAGCCATTTATGTACTCTCCCTTGTTTACTTGGGTTTTTTTTTGTGTGTGTGTGTGTGTGTTTAGGTACTTAGGTTAACTTTTTGATATTTGGTTTTATTTTTATTTGTAAATTTCTCATGTGATACCGACCTCCCTGTAAGGTCCTGTAAGGTCAGTACAGGACACTTCCAGTGGCGATCGGGACATCCAGGTAAGTGACAGCCTTTTTTGTAGCCTCCCCTGATTACTTGTGTGTTTGCTGGTGAGTTTAGGTGCTTACTTTAACTTTTAGATTTTTATTTTTATTGTTTTTTCCCCATGTGATCGTCCTCTTGTGAGGACCGCCAGGATTTGATCACCAGGAAATGAATGGAGGTCTCTGAGAGCTCCATTCACACTTGGGCTGCCGGAGGAGGAAGACATTTTAATCTGGGAAAATGTAGGTGTGTGTGGGGGGAAATTAATTGTGGCAGGAATGGGATAGGAGCGGGGTGGGAATTAGAAGGTGAGATGGGGATGCTATATTTGTCCCCATCTGATAATCTCATTAGTCAGCCTTTGGGGCAAGGGGGGCACTGAGGGAGATGGTATTTGTTCTGTAGTTTTCTTGTGGAACAAGGCAGTCTTAGAAGACTTTTGTACTTCTAACAGAACTGTGAAATGGGAAGGATCCAGATGCGGTGGTACGGAAGGAAGGAAGCAGGCAATAAACAACTGAGGGAAGTAAGTGAAAATAACAAAAGGAAGCTCTTATAGATGACAGTCAGAACCAGGAAACAGACACTCTCAAAACATTTACTGCAGGGATTTCTTGTAGCCTAACTTGGCTGCAACAATACAATCACCTCTTTTTGAGATTAAAATTGTGGCAAATGCATTTTTAATGCTCCATTTTATATGAAAAATACATATTGCTTTGTGTGTGCTCAGAGAAAGCATGACTTCAAATACTAAACAATACATGCAAACTGTGTCCTTTTTGAGGACTTCCCATGGACATTTTGTTAGCTTCTGTGGAAATAGGATGCAACGATGGCTCTAGTGAGGCAATCTTGTTTTTTTAACATCAATTTTCTCTTTAATACAGTAGAGATCTATGCATAGCTTGTACTTATACACAGCACTGTGCAAGTTATTCCAAGTCTGTTCCTTCATGGTTTGTGTTTGGGATGGAGCCCAAAGGAGCGTTCATTATATATTACAAGGACATTACAGTACTGAAGGTTAATTGTGGAATACAGAAGTGGAGTGAGAGCTATCTTGAAATCTACAATCCTATGAGATTTTGGTGGCTTTCAAAGTAACTGGACATAGACCTACCTAACATCCAATAATAACATAAAGTGCTGTGTTCTTTTGAAAGCCAAAATTGAGGTTATGGCTAAGATAGTAGGAACACACTTTAAGTAAAGACAAAATATGGCAAACAAAGAAAGACATGACTGATGAGAGGCAAAGTATCCTATGCTGGATTATGTTAATTTGGATTTCACTAAATTAATTAAATTGTAGTCCAGCAGTTAATAGTAATCTTGCCTTTAACTTTTTCCTAGGCTGGTGTTGGAAGAAAGTATTATTCATTATGTCAAAGTAAGATTGCACATTGAAACCCAATGAACTCCTGACTACTTATGACTAATTCTTTATTTTTAATTTGCTTTTATGGATCTGTTTATAATGCTAATGTATTTTTAATGTCTACTTACTTCATTATGTGAATACATATATGCAAAATAGCTTGCTGGAGATGATGATAATTATTTGTTTCAAAGAACAAATTATATGTTAAACTATTTTCAAGGGCTGGTTATATGGTAGAGACTAGACCATATGCTTCATTGTAGAATTCTGACTCACTGCCAACTGTATCTGTCACAGAGAAAATCATGCAATTATTAGTTTACAAGTAAAAATTAAGAGCAAGTTTGCTTTCCAAAATTACAATAATAAGATGAAACTTTCAGTGACTGTTAATTGCAGAAACAACTGTGTGCACATTATTGATTTGCTCAAGCCACACACTAGTTTTAAACAAGTTTGCACAAAATCAATGTTTGAATGATTAGTGTGACAGAGTGCAGTTTAATCCCAAATGAGCAAGTTTCTGAAAGCAAAAGTGAAGCCAGTGTATAAGTTCCAAAGTGAATATCTGCATGGATTCTTATCACAGAGTCACATGTTCCACCTATTAGGATCAGGCATTACACACTGTAATACAGACTGAAATACAAATATTGCTACCAAGTGTATGGGTAATGGTTGAATGTTAAGTCTCTCCCATTTACCTTCACCACAAATAAAACATTTGGCTTTAAAACAACATGTACATGGATTTATAATTTGTGTGTGTGTGTGTGTGCATATATATGTGTGTGTGTGTGTGTGTGTTTTGACAACAAAATATCAATAAAACCAGAAAGACAAAACAAAAAGACTACCAGAATTAACCGTGCAACAAAAAATATTTCTTTAGCTCTATCCAAAAATAAGTACACAATATCTCTTTAACAGCATAATTGTCTTAAAGACATGACACCCAAAATGTTTGTTGATGACATGGTGGACAACACAATGGTTCATACTCAATTATTGATGAAATAAATGGAGGCCAAGCTCTTTCAAATCTTTCTTTTTTGAGTTCATATCTAGCCATTAGGAGTCTCCAAGTCCATTTTTGTACAAGAGCAATTCCCACACATGCTCACACCAGCATCTAAATGAAAGATCTTTCCATGTCCCCCATGTTTGTGTGATTTTTAACTGTAGACCCCAGCAATAAAACAATAACTTCTTTATGTGAGATATTTAAATTCCCTCCTTCAAAAATGGTTAAATGTTTACACTGCTTTCAAATCAAAAGAAATTTGTAATTTTAATACTGTGGTTATTACTGCCTGAAGTAAATAAGAACGGCCAAGGTAATGCATATGATCAGCCTTACTTCACAATGACTAGGTTAAAAAAACCCTGAGATTTCAAGAACCTTAGAGATACACCACATTATTGCTTTATAAATGTTATTATTTATTTTTTCCATCATAATCAAGATTAATATCCCTCCTGTCAATTAGAAAAATATTCAAACAATACAAGATTAAAAGACAAAACCATGAAAACTATATAAAATCTGATAGGCAGCAAAGACAAGTTGCTATGCTTTATTATTAAATTTAAAACATTATTAGTAGAAACAACCACAATGGAGAAAGAGCCACAATGACAAAAAGAGGAACTATTAATTTAATGATATCAAAATTATGGGGGTTGAGCTGCAGCATCATTCTTTCCAAACATGTCAAATTGCATACACAAAATGTTACGTACTTGAGAATTCAGCAGAGCCAACAGGTGGAAAGTCCGTTGAAGCAGTATGAACTCACAATCCTTTTATCTTTTTCTGGATTTCAGAACTTTGAAGAGGATGCACAGAATCATGTTGCCCAACTGACAGACAGATGGGGCTATATCACTTCACTTTACAGCTGTATAGCTAGCACCCCCTGGCCAAGTTTTGCTCAGTATTCCGTATTTGCAATTGAAATATGAAGCTAACATTGTATGTAGGTGCACATTGGGGGCAAAATTCAAACAAATACCAACACTTTGTACCCATCTCATTGTACAGTATTCTGCAAATCTGACGATCTTCACAGCTAAGGCAGCAGGTTTATTTATTTATTTATTGCTGCATAAATCACAGTCTTCCCAAGATGTGCAGTAATAATGCACACACTCCATGGGGTTTATCACAGCCAAAAAGATCTTTGAAATTAAGTGTTGTAGAGGTCAGTTACTTAGTAACTTCCTAAAGTAGAATGATTCTTTCAATACAGTTAACTGTCTTGATTAATTTGTTCCCCGCGCCCCCCCAAAATAAAATAAAATAAAAAGATTATCAGCACATCCAGTCTGTAACAAGAAAATATTTAAGGAAAGCATTTGATCAGAAACATTTTTATTTAGCTATCAGACAGACAGAACTGATGATACCATCTGGCAATGAAGTTGTGGGACCAAAGCTGTAAGATGTGAATACATTCTTTTAATTGCACTACCAGAGGAATTTTCTAGCATTTTTCCTCAATGGAAATGAAAGCGCATCCGAGCTTATAAATTGCTCATCTAGAAACTAGTGGGGATGGAAGCAAGTCCTAATATTTTGGCTTTAGTTTCACAGCATTATTATTTCTTTAAAAAAAATTAAGCCATATAATTTCTGTAGGAAATCATTATCCTGTCATAACAGACTATTCTATTCACATTATCTCTTAATTAACACTGAAACATTTAAAAGCCATTAGAATCCATCCTCAAGAGTTCTAGATTGTAAGAGTTCAAATCCAGCTGTCTTTAATAGTACACATTACTTTTTCATCTATACACACACCAGCAAAAACACACATTTATGTATGTTGGCAGCAAATAACATTGTTTAGTTTCATATTTAAGAATTGTTAATTCAGAAGTACTCTTTGCCCTAAATTCCTCATGTTAAAGAATTAAAAGCAATTACTGCAATTGCCATTATAATTGCTGTAAGCCATTAAGTCACAAGGTGTTAAAGCAGTCTATAATGTTTATCATTAAAACTGGTAATGAACACCAACATTTATACATAAATATTTTCAGAACTGGCACCTTGGCATAGTGGATCACAACAACTGAATCAGTAACCCATGTTTCTTTAAAAGGAACAAATATCTGACCATTACAGGCACCAGTGTATATTCAAGAACTTAGAACAATTATCTGAGAAAGATTTTGTGTAGTCCTGCATGACTACTCAGTTCCAATGTTTATATACCACACTGCTACCAATCAGTCAAAATCTGGAAAAAAAATCTATATTTTATCAAGCATAGTCAGAATAATGTATGCAATTAGAACTTTCATGTAAAATACACATATTTATTTGCACATACTGCATTGGTTTTCATTATTTGTGTGGAGAAAAATCTGTATCGTCTATAATCCCTATTTTAATGATGTTCATATCTAAGTGCAATGTTTAGCTTAGATCCATAGTTCTCATGATTTGTTAACTTTGTCTACTTCTAAAGAGCTAAACATTGCTCAAAACATGCATAAAGAAGAATAATTGTAGGATGTTTGCATAAACCACATTAAATTGCATGATGTGACCTCTCCAGCATATTTTTGGTGCAGAATTTCAATTTACATGACAGAGAATAATATCCACCTTGAATATGACAGACCACTACTGTGCCTTACTTAACTTGTACAAAGGTTTCATATATTACTGTGGACTGATATATAAGGCATTCAGGTTTTTTGATACAACAAAATGATAGCAACCATGAATCATAACACATAACCCCTTTTCTATAATGTTTATTTTTCTAAATGACATCTATACGGCCAGGTTTTTTTAAAAAAACTATTCCATTTTCTTTAGAGTAAAATCCAGGCTACCAAGCTCTTGCAAACATCGATGGACCTACAACTACAATCCACACTTTTTGCCCTTATTTCTGAAGTACCTGACACACCTGAATGCTGCTCTTTTCTGGACATTATTTTACCAATTCAAATTCCCAATGAAGAGAGTTATTTCAGAATACCGCTAGTCTCAGGCTACTTAATCCCCACCCCCAGGGTTCCCTCCAATTAGTCCTCCAGAAGACCTGCTGGTGCAGAAACGAAATGTTGTCATAACAAAATGCACTTTATTTAATGATGAAAACCATGCCAAATACATACTAAATTTAAGGAGCAAACATATTGCTTCAGCGCCAACAAAACTAGTCAAGTGTGCCCTGCAGTTGTCAATGATGTAGAAGATGCTTGCTTACAACTTGGCTTCCATGTACCTTGACTTTGGGGATTCAGATCCAGGTGAGGACAACTGAGTACCTGCAACAGCAAAAATGATACACATCGTCTTCATCCTGTATTGTTGTATGAAACATATGGGCCTTTCTGTGCTGCTGAAACAGTATGCATGGCTCCCCAGATATTGGAATACAACTCCCATCATTTCTCAAACAAGGTGTTCTGCCTAGGGCTGACGTGTTTCAGTTCAACAACACCTTAGAGGGTCACAAGTTGTCTGTCCCCCACTAAAGAAATCTTCCTGTGAGTTATCATGCCTGCTTGTTGCGTAAATGGATGAAGTAGTTGGGGTAAAATGGTACAGCTTTGAAATTAGCGGGGGGGTTGGGGGGGTAATGATCAGCCAAGAATCTTAGGGACAACATGGTTTTTTGATGGGATAGGGGTCAGGATCTCCCATTAGTCAATTTGGTGGCCACAACTTTACTCACCATTTAGTTATTTGACATTGTGCAATTTCAGAGGATCAGAATTATATGCAGACATTAGTTGTAGCATTTCACCCCACTAAATTATGCAACACCAAAAATTCATTTAAAGAATATATATATATATATATATGTATAATACATATCACAAGCAAGCATCCAGTTGTTCAATTAGTGCTTGCAAGTGCTTGACAATTTCTTCCAAAGTGCTGTACATTTTCTTCCAAACAGCCTTTTTGGGACTGCAGATTTTTTAATTCAATGCATTCAGAGGAAAACTGAGTGTCCAGTTGGAAATGACTCCCAATTTAGCTGGTTAAAAAGGAAAGTGCATCTTACTTCAAGGATCCCCAGGAACCATAGGAGGAAGATCGAATTTTCCTATTTTACCCCATTTTTCCCCCTGATGTGATCTCTAGTGATGTGAATAAAGGATAAAGACACGCATGCTGGAACACAGTTGGAAGGATAGGAAGTCCTACTCATTAAAAAGAATCCTGTTGACCCAAGAGTCCTTGACCAGGTATGTGAACTTTTTACAACTACTGTATTCCTATTTCCCTGAAGACATCCCCCATTGCATGCCCATCAACAAGGGGAAAAAAGGAATGAAGTGTTTATGGAATAAGTATAAGTAACGAATAAAAATAAATTCTATCACTTCACAACCATACTACTTTTGTAAACTACAACCACTTTTACAGTCAAAACTAAAGCCTTTTTGTCTTTCATATACATGCATACACTATACTTTAAATGAACCACAGAATCCACTGCTGCTGGACACAGTATCAAACTAGTCTTAAATGAAGCTTAATTCTATTAACATAATATGAGTATTTTGTAGAATGCTGGATTATAATTTTAAAAATACATGAACTGTAAAGCAATGTTTCAGTTTTATAAATGGACACCCAAAAACCTGTGTATAATATCTCAGGAAAGCCAAGCTGTCCTCCTGCATATTTTCTAGAAGCACTACAGCTAACCTGTACTACAATTCTATGTCTACCCAAACCCAAGTCCCACTGCATTCAATCAAATTTACTCACAGATAAGCAACACGGAAGTGCAGCCTGTCTTCTGAATAACATCTGTAAGAAAGTTTTCAAATCTCAAGTTTGTGTTAAGCGCATTTGAAACTTGTGAAATTACAGCCATCTACTGAAGTAATAATCTAGATCAGTGGCTCTTAACCTTTTCTTTACCAGGGACTCCCTTTAAATATCTTTTGTTGCTGCAGACCCCCAAGACTTAACTCAAGATTTAAAACCCTAACAACAACAAAACTACCTGATGATAATAATACCTAATACAGTTACAGCATCCATTAACCCTTCCCTCAGAGGCACTGGAGTGGTGGTAGGGGGAGACTTTTCTCCTATTTTTAGCTGGAGCAGATTGAAGAGCAATGTGCAGGCCAAGCCAGACAGCCATTACCTTGGCCCCTGTCACATGGGACGGATGCCCTGTGACGATAACATGGCCCCCTGGTTGTCCACAGACCACAGGTTACTTGCTCTAGATCAATTGATTAAAATGTATATTGTGTTTAACCTGATCAGTAAAGTATGATTTTCTGCTTTTAGTAGTAGAATTAAATGCTTACTCCCCTCTCCCCCCCCCACATATACATACACACAGAGAGAGAAAGAGAGGGAGAAGAAATAGCTTCTCTTTAGTTCATGGGGCATACACCCATGTAGGTGTATATATTATTACAGTCTTAGCTACAAAAGAACAAATCATTTACAGCAAATAAATAAATAAAATAACAACTCACACTAGACCAGACTTACCATATCAACAACTGTTCAAGTTAAAATACTGGTTACACAGTTATAGATTTACTGTACAGTCAAAACAATAGGCAAACACAAGCAATAAAATGTTGAAATATGATTTAAGCTGATTGAAAAAATAATTAGAATGTAAATATAGAAAACAAGTAAGATTTGATCTAAACTAAGTTAGTCATGCATTAGTTCCACTGAAGTCAAAGGATGTCAATTAGCTGTGACTAATTTGCCTATTGATTCAATAGGACTAACATGAGTTGCTAGCCTATATTTATATGTGAGAACATCGCACTGAACTAAAAGGCACTTCTGAGTACACACATAAATTACTAACTTGTTAGACTGGATACAGTCTATTCTTGGGTAAATATACCAACAAAACAGAGGAAAACATTATCATTTACAGCTTGATTTCTGTATGCAGGTCCTCTAACGAAAAGCTCAGGGCTACACACAATCTATTATGGAACTACTTTCCTAAAGCTTTGAGTGAGAAGCAACACCATGACCACATCTACCACGTTATTACTTGTGCTAAAATCTATCAGGCACCAACATCATGCATGGAATTCTCAATGGAACATTGAAAACTCTGTATGCATTGACTTTTTGATGAAGGTTTGTACCAGATAGCAAAAGAAATGAAATACACACAAGAGTTCTATCCATCCCATCAGCTTCTAAGTGCATGCTGCACCTAGAAGAAAGCACAAACAAGAACAGACAGTGGCCATTACAGTAAGAGCTTGTGGTGTGCATTAAAGTACATGGGGGAGGGAGAAGATATGATAAGAAATCAAAGAAGCAGATTTTAAGAAACAAGAATGTACACTCGAAATAGGAACTTACTTAAGTGACTTTTTGTGGCCTAGATCCAACTGTGTCATTCCACTTTCAGAAACTGTTTCATCAGCAGAATTTGGAAGAGTCAATCCCCCTACAGCTGCAGGCACCTTCCAAATTTGTTCCAAAGGTTAGGAAACTCTACAGTGCAGATTTGGGGGTGGGATGGGGAGCTTGGGGAAGGATGAGAAAAGTGGAAAGTTCTGTTTTGCTAGCAGTATACCAACACACAGTTGGATTTAACACTAGGGGAACGAAGTCTAATCTTATTCTTACCTAGTAGACCTATTTTTTTAAAAAAAAAAGAATGGGATGTTACTCATAGCCAACTGAACTGATTTCAAGGGGTCTGCTCTAGCTAAGCCTTGGTCAAACAACTTGATCTGCAAACCAGATGTGCTAGATTATATTGAATGAAATTGATTTATTTAGTACCATAGGTTTCAGATTGATTTAAGTTGAAGTGTTTCACATTAACAGAGTTCTAGATTAGTTCTACTAGACTATCTGTATTTAAGACTATTGAGAAAGGTAACATCAGTGGTAACAGGGTCTTCTTAACTCAAAGGCTTAAATGTAGTTTCATTTATGACTAACTAGATTTTAAACCTATATAAAGTATACACAAACTTTTCAAAATGATTATATGTTTAAAGGATATCAACCTGGTCAGTGGCGGTGGGGAGCTTTAATAATGCATTATTCCTTCCAGCAGTCCTTTGTTGAGTTTATGTTGTGTGAACATATGCAATAATCAGCTTTCAAAATGCTATTTAACTTTTGGGCACTGAATTAGCAAATCTGTAACTAAGAAAAAAGGTGACAAATTGATTTCCAAAAAGTTATATTGCAAGAAATTGAAGGGGATTCTTCCACATATATTTCCCTCCTAACCCCAAATGAACCCACTTTCACTCCTCAGATGTTAATAGCCTGACTTAAAAAATTCACTAAAGAGCTCATTTATGGAAGATTATTGATATGCCTATCAAAGGGCGTAATTCAGCAAAAGCTGGATACTTTACTTTCTCAGTGGTCAATGGAAAAATCAAAGCACATGGTTAAAATCAATTGTATGCAAGTGCACTCAGCTTCACCTAGATCATGCTTAAAGTATTTAACTGAAAACATGTTAAGAATAAGCACCAGAGCATTTTCCATCTGAGCATTCTACATTAAGTTTAAATCTTCTCTAATGAAATGCAAACCAGTTATAAAAAACAAACTTAACTTTAATTTTCATAAGCGGTTGTAGAAGTTGTGAATGAAACACACACATCACAGGAAAGTGAAACCTTAAGTTCCCCTCCTATTTAGCAGTCATTAAACATATGTTTTCTTCTGGCAACTTGGCTGAACAACAGAACAACTGAAACTCACTTCCAACCAATAACCACCTTCATGCTTTTAAGTAATATTTTATGTTAAATTGTTGCACTCCTGTAACATAGCAACCAACATTTCTGCCACTGTTCATCCCTAGAATAAAGGACAAATTTTACTGTGACACAGAATCAGCCACTTCACAAGTACAATCACTTTAAAACTAGCCACAGGAAACTGAAATGTTTTCCAATTACACCTGCCTAAGTATGCTGCATGCTTTATCTAGCTTCAGCAAATTACACTCCTGTACATATATAGTCACAAAGAGCTAACTTCTTAACAGCAAGGCATAAGTCTTTCACCATACATTGCAAAAACAATCCACAACGAAGGTCATTAATATCAAAGCAATACACCTAAGGCAGACAAACCAAAGCTACAAATTACATTTTACCAGACACTTAACACAAGCACATTGTAACACCGAAGAAATTGATTCATCAGTCATCAGTGGTTAGTAGTGGAGAGAAATTGGTTCCCCACCACTCTCTATGTTGGGGGGAAATATGCGATATTACCTTATGTTTAACAATGATTAGACAGTTTATTCAAAGAGAGCCTGGTGCCGTTTTTTCCATTGCTCCATCTGCTGGATGTCTCTACAAACACTAACAACTAAACTCCCTTACAGGGGAGGGGGGTGGCAGAGAAGTAACATCGAACAATTCAGCAGGTGGCTTCTGCAATCTTTTAATACTTTCTGTCTAGGTTCTTACTGAAAATCCAACTGGCTTCCTAAATTAAGGAAACAGGATTTACGCTCTGCTGTCGAAGCTACATTGAGCGCAAACCTATCGATCTGATCCGCGCTGAAATCATCGTCACAGGGGTCCAATGCAAATACACCTTACCTGCTAACTAAAGCAGGCCGAACAGCCTTTTCCCAAAGGACACCTGCACATTTGCCATCAACCTTAGCTAATCATGTATTATTATTATTATTATTATTATTATTTTAAAAAAGGCATCCAGTTCCCTTCTGAGAAAGTGTCAGCGTTCAGTACGATGCCCTCTAAATGAAGAAGGAAGCTTTTACCTAGAAGCGAGCCCCCTTGGGATTGAACCGGAAGGTTTCTCTTCATTCAGGTTTCAGACAACTCGGGACTTGGAGGGGAAGGGAAGGGAGACAACCACCCCGTCCCTCCCCTTCGAGAGGCAAGTGGCGGCGAAGCCAAACTTCTCTCCCCGGTCCTTTTCCCTCGTCGCTTCCAAACTTGCCTGCCGGCCCCACGGAACTCCGTTGCGGAGCCAAGGCGCGCCAAAAGAGCACCTCGAGCCCCCCAAACTCCGGGAGCCAAACGCCCAGCGCTTCCAAAGGCGGCCTCTATATAACGGCGCGGCTGCCAGAGCAGCGGAGGAGGCTCTTTGGCTCCTCCTCGGAGCGCGGAAACGTCTCTTGCCCTCCCCAGCCCCTGGAGTCGCGCCCACTCGGGGAAGGCGGGCGGCGGAAGAGGGGGCAACGGAGAGAGCTGCCAGGGCCAGGCTGAGGTAAACTTTGACACGAAACCCGCTCTGTGAACCCAGGAGGGGTGGGAGGGAAAGAGAAACGCCGCACACCGAGGCACCCAAAGCAAGGACCTACCTGTGCCTCCGGGTCTGGGCCGGTTGAAGCCCTCCCACTCCGAGAACGAGTCGTCGTCGTCGCCGGGCTCTCAGCCAAGGCAACGCCGCGGGAGCCGCCAGCACGGAGGGCAAGCTGCGAGCAACACGTTTGCCTTCAACTTCGCAGCATCAGTCACACAGTCACACACACACGCGCGCGCCGAAGACGAGGAGCGCCGGCCGCAGCGTTCCGCTCCCGAAGCCTCGCCGTCCCAACTCTCCCCAAAGATGCGGCTCCCTCAGCTTCTCTTCTTGGCGCCAAGGTGAGATTGGGAGGGAGGGCGCGGGGTCTCCCGCCGCCTTCTCGCCACACCGCCCCTCACCACCCCCTGTTCGAGGTTCCTCCCGAGGCTTTTCGTTCACCCTCCGCCTTCAGACCGACAGACAAGTCAGTCAGTCCGTCCGTCGCTCCCTCCGGCTTCACTCCTCACTCGCCGACAGCTCCCGGGAACTCCGGGCGTACATTGAGAGGAGAGGTTGAAATGTGGCGGGTGGGAATGGACTGTGGGGGGCGACGACTGCTGAGGAGCAAAAGGGCTTGGCCGGAGGAAGAGAGCGAGCGAGCGAGCAGCACGTCTGGCGGGCTCCAGCCGCTCCTTCTAGGCGCCCGCGGGAGGAGGAGGAGAAGGAGAGACGAGCCAGCACCCAAAGGCTACGCGGGCAAAGGCGAGGAGAGCCACACGCGCAGCCTGCCCGGGTGGGAGCCCAGGTGGAGCAAGCGGCTGCTAAAGCCTGTCAGCATCCCAGGGCGGCTGCTGGTGCTGCTGCTAGTGGCGGTGGTTGCAGTTTCGCCTTTTCTTCTTCTTCCTCCTCCTCCTCTTAAGGCGGCTGCCGCTGGTTGCGGCCGTTGCTCCCCTCCTTAACCTTCTCGGGAGGAGCGCTCCCACCACAACGCCCTTTCGCCACGGAGGAGGCGAGTTTGGCCCGCCTGAATGGCCGGGTTTTACTGAGGAGCCGGCAGGGGTGCTCTCCCTCTCTCTCTCTCTCTCCCTCCCTCCCTCGCTCGCGCGCGCCTCCGTACCCACCCTCACGTGCCTTAAAGGTACACCGCAGGTTCGCGCATCCTTGGCGCTGGCGGACGGGGCGCGTTATTTTCTAAAGCACCTTCGGCGGCGGCTGAGGGGGGGCACGCGCCCGCGAGCACGTGACTGGCTCCCTTTTGGCGTGAAGGAGGGCTGCGAGAAGGGCAACGCGGAAGGAGGGGCGGCGGGGTTGGGAAGCGCATGCCAGCAGGTGTCAATGGAGTCAAGGGGAAAGGGAGAAACATGTTCCAAGGAGCAGATGGAAGGGTGAGGGGAGAGAACAAGATAGGCAGGCATAGGCTGATAGGAAACAAACAGGAAACGAACGGGTTGTGTTTCATGGGAGGAGACGTCTCAGGACCGACCCATGTGTAATGGCTGGGCCCCAGGCAGCAGCAGGAGCTGGAACAGTGGCAAACAATCCTGGACTCCTCACCTGGACTGGCACCGGTGTGCCAAAGCCTTGAGGGATGTTCGCCCTTCCTACAGCATCCTTTCCTCTCATATTTTAGGAACACCTGACAGGCAGGGTCTGCTAGCCAGCATCTACACGTTAACAGAGTCGCCCTTTGTTAGTTTCACTTCAGATACTGTCCTTTCCTGCCACAAAATGATGTAGAATGTGACTTAGCACCTAAAGAGCAAAAGCAAATTTCATTCCCTACTTCCACCCCCCCCTTTGCGCCTTGTCATCATGATTTAGCTGACTTTTAAAATGCAAAATGGTTTCTTTGCCATCTTTTATTTTCCTTTTTAAAAATCAACTCTTTGTTGGCTTGCTTCCTGTGCCATAGTGAGATAGCTGAAGCCATTGAAAAGGATGGCATGGCTAAGAGGGCAGAGGGAGAAAATAATGTCAGCTGTTAACAATTGAAATAATGTGTGTGCCAGAGTAAAATTCCACCAAAGGTTGTGGCTGTTTCCATGGGGCCCCCTATACGTTGATAGAGTCCGGGTCCAAAATTTACCTGTCCATACCACTTGTAACACCAATACTAGGTGTCAATACTAGGTAAAGGGTGCTGAAGGCTGCCACTTATAATGGTGAAGCAGCTAAGTAGATGGAGAGGCAGCTAAACAGAAAATAGCAGCTTCGTCTCTTTCTCTCTTATAGAGGCTGGAAAAGAGCAAGGAAGACCTCCCAAGGTAATAACACCTTGGAATCATCTCCATATACTATATTGTCTTGTTGGGATTTTGCCCTATGTGAGTAGGAGAAGCATGCAAGGGATATAAGATAGCTGCTAGTCCTGTCTCATTTCTTGCTCACTCTTCTTGGCCATTGAGATCAGAATGGATTGGGCCTATAGTGCTATTTAGAGGCATTGTGCAAGCAGCTGCCTCTTTCTGTTTGTTTGCCCTATGCCACTGAACAAATGCAGCATGGAGGATTAGTCATAGAAAAAGCAACACTCTACTTGCTTCTCATGTGAACACCCTTGTTCTTTTTCAGCTTCCTCTGAAGATAGGAAAGATGGCTGTAAAATTTTTGTAGTTAGGCTTTTAGTGTACTGACACAGCATATCTTTTAAAAGTGTGGAAGAGGAAGCAATTTAGAGGCCACTGGATCAGAAAGTGATGGCAGGTGTCTGCTTTGGTATAAGATGACAAGTGACCAAGAATAATAATGAGGAAGGTACTGTAGTAACCCCAGGTGGAATGCACAAAAGGAAGCCTAATAAGGTCTAAGTGTAATAACAATGAAAAGCATGACAGTGGTAAGGTAAGGATGGGTAAAAGCATGAAAAAAAATGTAGTTTAGACACTACTTGCTACCTAATGAGAGGGAGAAAAGAAGGCATTGGCCAAGGAGTGTGGAAGGGGTCTGGTGAACCCAAAGTGGAGTGTATCCATTCCATGGAGCTAGGAGAATGAAACACATCAGACAGTGAAGTGTCAGTAAACATAATCATGTGAGCCATGGGATTGTGGAATGGCTAGGAACTACTATGAGGAGATTTGTGAGCAAGCCAACATAATATATAGGGTATTAAGCATACTACTATTACACAATAAGATGATTTACACAAGGGTAAATATGAAAATAAGTCAATGTAATAGCATGGGAAATGGCCAATAAATATGACTTATGAGTAAGAGAAAAATAGCTGAGATTGAATGCAGTGCCTACCCTTTTTTAGATGTGGGACACTTCTGTTCAAGTACCTATTCTAAGGTTGCCAGGTGAAATAAGGGACCCAAGCAACATCTGCTGGAATTCCCTCTTTTATTCAACTAGTAAAGGGACAGAAGCCCTGTCTCTTATTTCATCTAGCATCCCTAGCTTAATCAGTCATGAAGGGATTAGCTTCCCAGGAGCCAACTTTCTACAACAGAGTTCAGCCCTGCAACTTAAGAAGTAGTAATAAACAATGCCTTTTCTATACCTCTGAGCAACCAGAATTATAAGGCTTCTTAAAGACTAGGGCTATGATTCTGTGCAGTACAAGAGAATTAGCCTTTTCTAGCACAGTTCTAGCACAGTTTACACAGTCTGAGTAAACATACATAGGATTGAACTGTAAGACATTTATTGTGACATAAGCTCTCATGGCATTGATTCAGCCTTCCATCCTTTCGTAGGTCGGTAAATTGAGTACCCAGCTTGTGGGGGGCAATTAGCTAACACACATTGGAAACTGTTTAATGCAGTGTAGATGTGTAAATAGCTATTGCTTAAAACAATTTGTAAGCCGCTCTGATAGCCTTGTGGCTGAAGAGTGGGGTATAAATAAATAAATAAATAAAGATTCTGTGTCCCCTGAATTCCTAAGGTATAATCCCTACTGTGGGGTGTGGGTGTGGGAATAGTGGAAACCAAAGGCCATGAAATGGAAGATTTCCATTACACCTGTGATAGTTCTCTGTGTATACAAATGTCATTTCTTATTTTGTTCAGATGTGAGTTTTGCATAGTATTCACTATCTACTGATTCCAATGTTTCTGTTTTTTCTTTGTGTGTGTGTGTGGGGGGGTATATATGGTATATCTGCCAGATGAAGCATACCTTAATGCCATACATATTATCAGAGAGTATCTGAGTGCTATAATCTCACATTTTTGAAATTGAGCATGGAGAATATAAAATGAGTAATTTTTAAACTGTTCTAGAATGGTTTAAATATGCAGTCTTATTCCATAATTTTTGCCTGAATTTTTCTTCATGAATATGTCATTTGCTATATTGCCACTTGCAGGATTCCCATGAGTGGCATAAGACACTAAAACAGAGGATTTTGAGGTTGACAAGCCACACCCACACTTCCACATTAGTAGGCACAACCTGATGGAGCTTGAGATGTGGCAGGAGATCTACTGCTCCATCCTTCCCAACACACTTAATATTTTTTTTCCTTTTTTGTGAAAAGGCTGGGTATAAATTGAGTAAAAGACTGATTTAATAGTAGATATACTGAGTCAGGTTTATACCCAAGTACAGTAATTAAAACATGAAAATTATATAGCTGCCCAAGATCTGTCATGATTCATTCCCCCTATTTATTATATTATTGCATGCCTTAAATAATTGTTAAAACAATTTAAAATAAGCAAACATCATCTACATAGGACTTTTTCAGACAGAGGAAAAAAACCCCAAGGAGGTTGGGAGAAGAAAAGGGCTGTCGTGCTTACACAGCCCCGTTTCAGACAGGCCCATCCTCCTCCGCCCTCCTCCTGACCTCCGCCCGACCTTTCCCCATGCTGCTGGCACCACTTTTTATTCACAGGAAATCTCCATGAGTAAAAAGTGGTGCCCGCAGCATGGGGGAAGGTCAGGAGGAGGTTGGGAGGAGGACTGCATTGTCTGAAACTGGGCTGTGTAAGTGCAACAGCCCCATTCTTCTCCTGACCTCCTTGGGTTTCCCCCCCCCCCCCCACCGTCTGAAAAAGCCCATAGTATGAATCTGAGGACTGTATTCTTTGGAGACAACCACATTCCAGGAGACAGGAGTCTTCCAGAGTCTCCATGCCTATTTGATAACCTTGGGAGAAAAATATGTTTGGCATTGGGTGGCCTAAAAGAATGTGATGTTTCTTGAATTTATGCTTTTGCCTCATTTTTCCAAGAAGAAAGATGAGTTTATCTTCCTAAGGTTTACTACCAAAGGAGAAGGAAAGACTGATCTTTTTGCTAGTGTACTTTTTCAGAGCTCTTGGAGAGTCAAGGGTTGTATATACAGTGGAAAATATATTCTAATAGTGATTTACATGACATTGTATAAAGATAACTTTGTGCTCTTAAATATCATGCTTAATGTTTAGATGGACCCACTGTTAACACATTTTTTCCACAGTGTACTTTCTACCTGTGCTAGAGATTTTTTTTACCAGTATTGTAAGTGGTCTACTAAAGCAATCAGGCTTTTACAAAAGATATAAATAGAGAACTAGGGTAAACATACTTTCTAGCCCTAGCAAATCTGAAAGTATCACTGTTGTTGTTTTATATGATTCATTGTGACTTATATCAGTTTACTTAAAAAAATTCAAGCCCTCACTGAAAAAAATTATAATGTTCATGGATTCATTATTCTGTTGCATCTGTCTATCTATTTATCTATCTATCTATCTCTGTTTTGAGGAACAGAGTTGATGCAACCAGACGGTACTACTGGGCTGTGATACACAGTTACATATATTGTTTCTTTGCAAGTTAAGTCAAGGGAGTAATAATGAACTATGTGTCGAGGCTCTAAATTTCCTACATTTTATGTAAGCCTCCCAGCAAACAAGTTTTTTTTTTCACTTCTGATTTTCAAAATGGAGAAATGGACAAGGGGACCATTCACCGTAGTTTCAAAGCTGCTGAAGGCCAACTACAACAACCACTATTAGACTTATCTAGCCATGCTTCAGGCTAATGTATGTCTTCCATTATTAAAAAAAAAAAAGAAGTGAGGTGAAAGGATTTCTTATTGTTGTCATTATTATCAGCTGAGACTTAACCAAAAACTGCTTATGTTAGCTGGAAAACTGACTTTGCCGGCTGATCGCAGAATAAAGAGACCACACACATGAAATGGGGTGAAATAAAATATTTTATTAAATCAACCTATTTAATTCCCTCTAATATCTTCAACAGGGGGAGGCAACCTGGTGAGGGACCAGCTGAGGCAGTAGGTCTATACTGGACCACACCCCTCAGCCTTGCCTGGGCCCTGAAGAGGAACCCCAGTTGCGTGGGGCTGCTCCCCAGCTGGCCCCCATCTGGAAGGTGAACCCAAAAGTCCCTCACCCAAGCCCCACGGATTGGGGTGAAGGATTATCCTTTAGGCCAACCCCAAGGTGGGTCTCCTTTCGTCCCCTTAGGCCCCATGACCTGAAGTGGCCCTTCCAGAGACCCAACCTTTACTGAAAATTGGTGCCAAGGTGCCCACCGAAGCTACGCCTCCCCCTTCCCCACCACAGAAAGGGGCAAGCATCTGCTTAGTCCCTTCCCTCACCAGCTCGTGCAAAAGGTTCCTCACCCCCTGCTGAAGATCACCCAGAAAGATTAAATTTCCAGAGTCAGAAAGGTGCACCCCATCTGCTCTGTAGAGCTTGGGCCTTTTGGACACAATGTCAGGGTGTGGCAGATAGTATCCCAACCCCCGATGCATGGCATTCTTAATTTCTGGTTGGCTCCCCTCCGGGCCTTATCCAATGAATGGGGATCACCTTCCCCTCTCCAATGCCATCTTGGCAGCATGGCAGACCACATGACGGTAACTTCAGGCCACTGTGACCTGATTACCCACATGTCATGGATGGCCTGAAGGACCAGTGCTTTCCCCTTCAGCAACCCCAAGTCATTCCCCCCTAAGTGCAGAATCAAAATATTAGGTGGAGGCCCTTGGCGCTCCTCAAAAAGCAGTGGCAACAGGCCACACCAACGTAAACCCCTTTTCCTCAACCACTCCATTGTTGTCCCATTCCCCAGACCCAGGTGAGGCCCATAGTGACACAGCCGGGCCTCCTGGGCCTCCCAGTACACCATACTGTGGCCACAGATCAGCACCCGCAGCCTCACCAGCATCGGCCTAGAATCTGCAAAACAAAATGGGAAGACAGCAAGTTAGTAGATGAGTGGACGCACATAGCACCGATAGGAGGAGGACCTCTATCGGCCAATCCCTTGGATTGCTGTGGTCGGCATGCCCATTGCTGCAGCTGTGGAGGTGGCACCTATGCAGAAAGAATAGGTAGCAAAGCAGACCCCATGAAGACCCAGCTTACCCAATGCTCTAGATGTCAATGCCCAGAACTTGTACTTAGTCAGCGGGGAAAAATCCGAATGCACAAAGAGCGGGCCTGAGTATGGACCTCGAACTGCTAAAAACTGTTGCAATGCCGTAACAGGGCATAAATCTGGGTCACTGCACGGCAGCAAACAACATTACTTGCCCTTCCCGTGCTGGTCCGTCTTAGAGAAACACAGTGTCAGAGTAACCTGATGCTCTTCCATGTTAACATCCCTGAGTTCCAGAGCTCTATGAGATGCATCCGTCCTGGATACCTGCATGAGCTCACTGATGCGTAAAGCACCAAAAAAGGCTGTCAAGGCTGCTGCATGAAAAAGAAGCACCTCATAAGGAGACATACAAATGCCGGCCCAAACCGCGGCTAAACATTTCAAAATAGCGGGTGAAACAGGAACTCTACTATCAGCTCTATGCCCGCGTTCTCTGGAGCAGCGGTCTTCCGAATGCGGAAATCCCCTGTACTGTCTGGAACTCCTTGGGCTTTAAGCCAGAAGGCAATCGGGCTTTAAGCCAGAAGGCGAGGATAAACCCTTATGATAAAGGAAGACGCAGAACTGAAACAAATGTTTGAAGGGCACTGGAATGCCCTGTTTAAAACCTGACTGCTTCCTGAATTGAAAAAACTCACGTATAGCCCTGGTGTATCCTTTCATCGTGCTTGGAGCCATGGACATACCTAATGCCCTCACGAGCTCCGCCTCCCAAGCCTCCACAGGCTTGCCAGCATTGGGTCGCCCTCGGGTGCTGCGTCGGGGGCCAACTCTCTGAAGCGCTCCATCTGCGTGCGGGAAAGAGCGTCAGCAATGCCATTGTTAATGCCTGCCACATGCCAAGCGACAAGCAGAATATTAAACTTCAAACACTGCAATGTAAAGGCCCTGACGAGCACCATCACCCGAGGGGATTTTGAGGTGAGGGAGTTTATCACTTGGACAGTTGCCATATTATCGCACCAAAAGTGCACAGATGAATTTGCCAATTTCTCAGCCGAAATAGTGGCCGCCACCAGGATTGGGAAGAATTCTAAAAAAGTTAAATTAGCCACTATATCTGATGCTGCCCAATCAGAAGGCCACCTACTTGCACACCACTGTCCACCAAAATAAACCCCAAACCCCCTGGATCCCGCCACATCAGAGGCTGTCTGGAGATTACCTTTGAGCTTCCGTTCCTCATGCCAAAAGGAGATGCCATTGAATTGTCCTAAAAACTGTTGCCAAACAAGGAAACCTGCCCTTAAATCCTTAGATATGCAGATTAAAAAATAGGGCTGTCGTACACCCTTAATAGCATCACACAATCTGCGAAGGAAAGCCCTCCCCATCACTACCACCTTGCACACGAAATTCAAATGTCCGATAAGGACCTGAAATTCACGCAAAGTAGCGTTATGCCTCGCTAAAAACTGGGAAACCCTACTCCTTAAATCAGTGACCTTAACTGTAGACAATCTACATTGCTGATTGACTGTGTCAATTTCGACCCCCAAAAAGGTCAACACCTGGGCAGGACCTTCCATTTTGGGGGGTGCCAGGGGGACCCCAGTTCACCTGCCAACGCTTCAAACTGATGCAGCAAATAAGCACACTGGCCAGACTGATAAGGCCCTTTCACTAAAAAGTCATCTAAATAGTGTACGACACTGTATAGTCCAGTTCTAGCCCTCAAGGCCCATTCAAGAAAGGTGCTGAAAGTTTTGAATGCATTGCACGAAACTGAACAGCCCATGGAGAGAGCCCGGTCCATATAAAACTGCCCCTCAAACTGGAAACCCAACAATTTGAACTCATCCGGATGAACTGGCAAAAGGGGAAAAGCAGACTTAATGTCACATTTTGCCAGCTCAGCCCCCCAACCCTGAAGTCGAACTGCCCTGACGGCCGCATCAAAGGATGTGTACCTTACCGTACACAACTCATGGGGAATAGAGTCATTCACTGAATCCCCTTAGGGTACGATAAATGGTGGATAAGTCTAAATTCCCCAGGGGCCTTTTTGGGCACGACGCCCAGAGGTGAAACTCTTAGGTTGGGAACTGGAGGACTAGGAAAAGGACCTAAAACACCACCCTCCTTAACCTTCTTCCTAATTTTTTCTCTAACCACATGCTGCATACCCAAAACTGATTTTAAATTGCGGGCCCTAAATGGCTGCCTAACACCCTGAAATGGAATCCTAAACCCAAACTGGAAACCCTCAAGTAAATAGTTGGCTGCCCTCCTGTCAGGGTAGACTTTGAGCCATCGCTGTAGAACCTCATTGTTGATTGGGCTGTGCCCCTTTTAGAGGGAGATTAGTTGAAACTCTGCCCCTCCCTCCTTGATTGGCCCTACCACCTCGGGCAGCTGTTTTTCCCCTGGAGCAGTTCCAAAAGGAATGCCCCCCTCTGCAGATGGAGCATTCGTGACTCAATCTGCAGGGTTTTCTGGCACAAAAACCATGTGAACTAAATTCCCAGCACACCTGTTTAGCAGCTGGAGCTGTGCTGGCAAGAGAACTTGTCCTTGGACTGTTAAATACCTTAACTAAATGTCCACTATGGGTCCTCTCTCCTTGAATCGGGTGAGCCGGAGTCATGAGTTGCATCCATAACTGAGGATGCATCATGTCCCATCTCAAAGATGGATAAATTGCAGCCCTCATCCGAAAAGCCTCATCATACAGGAGCTATGCTGGACCTGCAAAATTGCCATATGCCCTATGAATTATATCTAAGTACTAAAGAGGGCTGCTGCACGATGAGGATGTGCCTTAACTACAACCCCTGCATAAATGAGGAATCCGGAGAGCCAATTAGTCCAATTCCGCTCTACCTTTCTCTTCTTCAATTTTTCCTTATCCTTCTCATCCATTTCATGATCTTTTTTCTCCACTTCTCTATAAAGTAGAGAAAATAGGTCCACGTATTCTCCCTTCACTATTTTGTTCCTGGTAGTTTGAAGCAAATGGTCACCTAAGGGGAGGGACATTTCTCCAAAAGAAATGGCAGAGTAAGCAATGGACTCATAACCTGACCCTTGAGCCATGCAAGGTAAACCCTGGGTCAACCCAAAGGGAGGGACAGTGGATCCCGGCCTGTAAGGTAGCCAAGGGGACCATTGCGATGGGCCCCAAGTCAAAGCCTGTTGTTGCAATGGCCAGGACCCCTGTATAGACTACGTACCCACGCTGGTGTTTCCCGTATTTTGTGACATGGGGGGCCAAGCTCCCCAAGGCCAAGTCCCACCCATAATGGGATTAGATGTTTGACCAACAGACTCACCTGAAGTCCCCGGAACCGCGTTGTCACTAACTGGCTGTATCAAAGGATTGCTTGAAGGCTGCTCAATCCCAGTCACATCATCGTCATGCCGAGACCCCGAAGCCCCACCTGGATGAATATTGCGCTCCAATGCATCTAGTCAGGAAAGAATATCATCAGCAATCCTCCTCGTTTTTTCTTGTCCATGAGATTCAGCAACCGTTTCCTGGTGAACACCCTGCAGCTTCTCCAAATGCTGAATCCGCTCCAAGATTTCCTTCCATGGGATCCGATCCTCATCCTCACTGGATGAATGAGGATCGGGTACCACCGGGATCGGTAGCTGTGGTTTTACTGCTCGCCCCTTGCCCTTCTGACCTCCTTTGCCATTTTTAGAGGCCATCATAAACCAATGAGGCAACAATTAAACTTCCAACTCCAATGAACTATACACAGGAACAATCAAGCTTTAACTTGATGTTGTTTCTTCTAAGTATAATTGAACCACACTGCAACTGCTGCTATACAAGTAAAAGTGTATAGCAGCGCTAAGCAAATCAGAAGCCCCCCACAATGCTGTAGCACCTGTCAACAGACAGCCTAAGATGGCTGAGCCCTTACAAAATGGCTGCCCTAAAATTTGAAGCCCATCAAAATGGTCCCTGGCTTTAAACTAGAGTGGGGGGGACCCCTGGTGGCCCACCTAAAACTGCAGGCAGCAATGGAATTAAGGCAGCAACAATATGAATGCAACCAACTCCCCCTGGTGGCCCACCTAAACTGCAAGCAGCAGTAAATAAAGTAACAATGTAGGGGAATATCCAACCACCCCCTGGTGGCCCGCCAAGGGATCTGAAAGATAGCATGACCGTTAAGGTTGGTCCCCTGGTGGCCTGCAAACTAACAAGGCAGTGAGCAAAGAAAGGCAATTAACTATGCCCCAACCAAGCCAAAGCCCCCCAAACAGAGAAGGATTATTCAGGCAAGCTGCCCCCACGCCCCGAAGGACCCCATCCTGCACACTCGCCCCTCATAACTAGGGGAAAAATGCCCCCCAAAATGCTGCTTGCCACAACAGGCAGCAATCATTTGCCCTCCTAACAATACTCCCTGACACGTCATTGAGGAAAAAACTGGAGTCGTCAGAGGACTCCGATGCCTGCTTGCCAGGCACCCACTGAATGCCAAGAACCAGCCAGCGAGCAGCCGCTGATCCTCCTTCGCCCTGTTGGTCGCCGCCGTGACCGGCCGACAGCCGAAGGAAAAAAACGCAGGGTTAAGACCCTCTGCGGTTGAGCCTGAAGACAAGCAGGGCTCTGATTCAACCCGCCGCTGGCTCAGTCCCTCACCCAGTTGCACCGACTCTCCCCTCAAACTCCGCAGTGCAACAGACAGCAGGCAAGCAGCGATCTCAAGGATTGCTCTAAGCAAGGAGGAGGAGGTGAGGGGCGGCAGGGCCCTTTATAGCCTCTGGCCCCGCCCCTCATCCTCCATTGCAGGCGTTTTATGCTGCCTGCAACACAGGGATGGTCTCCATGCCGCAACCAGGGTGGCAAAGTACAGCTCCCCATGCCTAGCAGCTCTGCTGCATGGCAGGGAGCCGGATTTGCTTCTTCTAATTGAGTTTACAAAGAGAAAACACTAACCCCTGTGGGAGAATATTCTGCAAAGTTAGTACAGCATATCTTATAGCACCTGTTCTCCAATGTTAATAAATAAACATTTTTATTGTGTTTCCCCCCTCAGTCTTTGTGAAGTGATTCATACCTAAGCAGTTAATAAATGTTAACAGTTTTTCAGTAATAGCAACTGGAGTATTATATCACCATATCCTCCTAGAATATGCCGGATGGGTCTTCCAAATACCTTTTCTCTCTCTATTTTAGCAAGTCTGTGGGGTTTTATCCTCTTTTAATTGGACCTGATTCTTGAATGGAATAGAAATGCTTCTTTCAATAACAACATTGCAACTTTTCTGTAGTCAAGTAAAAACATCATATGTTTCCTTATCAGTGATAAAACTCACTGTCAAATGCAAAAAGTGCCCAAAACAAATATATACACCCTTTGCATTCAAAGCTGCTAATTTACTGGCTTTGTTTTAGAGCAGTTTACTTTAAGAAGGTGTTCAAAAGGAAAACTATTAATAGTCTTAAGAAATCTTTACAAACCATTTCTTTGAGTTGGATGTGATTGTAAATTGTAGTGGTCACTAGCACTTAACTGAAAGCCTAAAAGTTAACTGTGAGAATGTGAATTCAGCTAGTTTACTTACTCATTAGGGATGGAGCAAAACAGTAGGTATTGACTGAGTGGCATGCAAATTTTGCAGAACCACTTTAAATTGTTTTAGCTGGGTTCTTTAAATGGGAAAAGCTGTTAACTGTTTAACTTTTATGTGATTCTTACATTAACATTGTTATCTTTAAGGGCAGTTAAAGGAGAGAACAATGGCTTGCATACATGTAATCACATTTCCTTGCTTGTTGTGGACAATCTTGAAATCTGTATTGGCCACATGCTGTATTCCTCTTATGCAGGATACAGCAATAAAAATGCAGTTATTTTGTTTCCTTTAATACATGGTCAGTGAAAGCTCTGGCTTGGAAATGCATGCTTTTCAGATGGTACTGGGCATTGTACCTCACCACTGGCAACATTGACTGGGGCTGTTACAGGAATTTGGAGCCCAACAACATCCTAAAGGGAATATTCTCCATCCTGGACTAAGGGATTCATAACACAAGGCAGGATCTAGTGCTGGATATTTGTGGATGGAAATGTAGAATACAGTAGAAGCAACGTGGGTGGGGATATCACCTTCCTTTATGCACCCCAAAAACCAGCTTCAAAGGGGTTGGAAACCATATGAAGCCAATTTTCTGGCAGCTTAAAAGATTGCGAGGGTGATGGAGAACACAAGGAAGTTCTAGACTGCTTGTGCTGTAGCAATAGCATCACACTGGATTTAGACTGTAGCTGCTATTAACATGTATTTACCACTAAACTAAAGAGGCTGTATAAAATGGCACGTTGCTATTCAAGGTTGCAGTTCTCTGCAAAAATATTTGGGACTCAAACTCATTGTAGTGAGGCATTGAGATTTTTGAGTAGGCATGAATAGAATTAGTTTATATGGAAGGATCTAGAAGATAGGCTTTCATAAAAGATAACTAAGGCTTTTTGGATGTGTGGATAAGGAGGGTAAACTACAATTATTGACTACAAGGGTGTGCCTCTGGTATGCTAAGACTGAGTTGTGGAGGAAGTCTGTTTTGAGCTTAATGTTAAGGCCAGCACAAATCATCTCATAGGCCAGTGGACAGGGATAGGATTACTTGTGTGTTGGGACCATGGGTTTACCAAAATTACTAGTGGGTAACATAACTGACAGATAACCTGCTGCATTAATGCTAAACAAAAGCAACTGAGAGGTGGAGAAGGCAATAACAAGATGTACTTCCAAGCTTTAAACTGCACTATCTTCATAATGATAATATTTTTGCCAGACCATAGCAAGGGAGAAAACCATTGTAGATGGATGTTTGTGTCATTCCTATCTTAATCAGTTTAGGAGATTATGAGATTGGGGGGAACATGCCAAAAAATCATATTTCCAACCATGTCACAAGATCACTAAAAGAACAGAAAGGGCAACCTTATCAGACGTCCTTCTGCTGTTCTGGGGGCATAGTGCTGCCATGGACGAGGCTTCCCTTTTCTGTTGATGGGGACAAGCTGCTAATAAAAAAGGTACCTTACTCATGGCAGCGCTACATCCCCGAGATGCTGGAGGATGTCATTGTCTGATAATCTCATCTCTTCCTGTTCTAGTGATCTTCTGGCACAGTTTTTGCCACGCCTGATAATCTTCTTAGTAGTTTAAAGTTATATCTTCACTTGTATTCTCCCTGAATACTATGTCACTGGTCTATGGTATGAATCACACTGCTGCCATCCTCCTTGTTGCCACCTCAACAACTACAATAGAGCACATGGGACTGTGCCAGCCAAGCCAGCACTTGAACCATGTCATAGCCCTCCTCCACAATTTAGTGAAGCCACACTCCCTTAACTATAAAAGTAACTAAAAAGTTAAAATTATACCACAGAGGAGTACAGTTATCACTTGTTTAGTTGTTATCATAATGTAATACATCTGTTATTACAAAAAAAAATAACATTAATTATTTGTAAAGTAATGCTTACCTCATTGGCTGAGTAAGGGAATGCCTCATCTGGGATTGATATTGCACTTTGCCTGAAACCTGAGGTGGAAATTTGACTTGATTTTTGTGCAAACCATGAAACATCATCCCCACTAACTACATTAAAAAGTATAGCTATAGCTTTCTATTTCTTTTGGCATAATTAGATCAGAATTGCAAGCTCCATAGTCCCTTCTGAGAGGGGAATCCTGCCAAATTTCTGTAGCCTTCAGCTAATTCACACTGTTTGCTCTTACTCACCACCTCTTGAACTCTTTTACTTTTCTTGCTTTGCTGCCTATTATGCACTTATGCACACTCACACTCAGAACTGAGGTGAATGTTGGCATAAGCAATTAAAAATACCAGTTCACTTGGAAAACTGGGTGGTGTGAAGAATCTGTGCTTGTGTGTTTTGCTAAATGATGGCCAGCTACATCTCTCATTAGAACAATACAAAAGCAGACACATTCAGTGCTAGGTTGCCTTCTCTGTACCAATAGTGTCCATCTAGATAGTAGCAGGAGCAAGCATAGCCTAGAATCATCTTGCACTAACAGCAAATCTAGCTGCACTATCTGCCTAATAGCACCACCACCTTACTCGCCATAGGATTCTAACTGAAAATAAAGCAGTTCCCTAATTGGAAGCTACAGCTCTCAGTCACAAAAGTACACCTCCTTTTTTGAAACTGAAGAGGGTTCCAAATGGGGCCCAAAAAGATCACCATGCCTTCTGAGATTCTAAGGAGATTTTCAGACAGGCAAAAATCTCCCCTTGCCGCGCGAGCAGCCTCCCGAAACTGCTGCGCGGCAAGGGTCTTTTTCGGACCGCGCTGTGCCTGTGGCGAAACCGTCCGTGTCACTTCCGTGAAGCTTGGGACGGCTCCGCGTCATATTTCAAGCACGGGCAGCCTCCGTGATTGAAATATGGCGCGGAGCCGTCCCAAGCTTCACGGAAGTGACACGGACGGTTTCGCCACAGGCACAGCGCGGTCCGAAAAAGACCCTTGCCGCGCAGCAGTTTCGGGAGGCTGCTTGCGCGGCAAGGGGAGATTTTTGCCTGTCTGAAAATCTCCTAAGACTGATCAAACATCTCAGCCCACCAAGTGAGTTTGAATATCTGTGGTGTGGAAATATTCACATAGGATTTGAGCTGCCATACCCCTATCTAATAGTAAACCTTTGAACACTGTAGATGACATATATTCCAATGAAATTAGTAGGATTTATTTGCACCTAGTAATGCTATCTATAGCTTCTGTGCAATTTGAGTTTCCTAAAAGAATAAAACCTTTATATTGTTCACACAATGCCACCTGCTATCTCTGCAAAATAAGAGCTCAACACATCCATTGATTGAATTGGATTGGAGCAAAGATGTTTTAAAATGCATTTATATGTTTCTTTAACACATTCTTTTTTCATGCCTTGTTCTCAAGTCTGTCAATAAAGAATCTTAAGCAGATTTTCTTCCTTTCTATATATGGAAGACAACGTGAATGAGACCACAGTGTCTGACCATTCATACAATCTAGGAACTTATTTTTGTCTTTATTGGGGCCTAGCATTGTGCTACTTTGAAAGAAAAGGTTTTAATTTCAGCTTTCTGGTAGATTATGTTTGGGGATTCACTTGACCTGAGTTAATGCACTTGAAGGTATTAATGGGCAGTCAGTAGAAGAAGTAAGTAGTGGATCCACAGTGAATCCCAGTGACAGGAAAGAGATGCCTTTTCTTCTTGGAATGACAAAACAGTTCACTAAAGGCTTCTTGGTATTCTCTTCTTCACTGCACAATTAATTCTGCCACTGCTTGGCAATATTGCTACTTGTATAATTACAGTCATACTAAAACTGACCTATAGACTGCCAGCTGTTAGCAATTTTCATTGCAGCAATAAATGGTCTATTTAATTCTTGCTTTCTTTTCTGCATTTTTATCCAGCTTTTAATCTGCAAAAGCACTTTACCATCACATCACATGACTGATGCAGCAGACTCAAACTTATTCTTGTCTACCATTTGCCTCCAAATTTGGTTGTCATGATGCTTGCTGTTTATCTTTTTATAGCCTTTGTCAAACTTTTATAAAAATCTGTATAAGAATATGTAGGAGTACATTTTTAAGTCTCTTCAATTTCATACAAAATTAAAACCATAAAAGAGTATATCTTTTTTTATATATAATTTGATATATTCCCAACAGAAATTATATCATTGCCCCATCCAACCCAATCTTAAAAATAATTATTTTCTTAATTTACTGATTTACTGGGCTCTCCAGTCAGACCCCCATATCCCAGTTATCTATGAGGCACAAAATGGGTGTGCATACCATAGAGTTGCACTGCAAAATCCTCTCTAAACATATTCTAGGTTCTCCAACACAACTCTATGGTATGTTTTTTTTTTTCCCGGTAAGGCCTTTATTTTAATAGTGTTAGCTGTTATCTGAGGCTTCTAGTGTCCACAGCAAGTCTGGGAACTAAACCTCTGCAGATAATGGGGGCCCGACTATAATTCCCTCAGTGAAAACACAATAAAGTATTATCAGCAATGTACCAGTTTTCTCCCTTGAGGTCACCAACAGTCACAGTATTAGGAAAGCACAAATCCCTTGAGGCAAAAAGGTGTGTAAGAAGTGCAGAAGAAGTGGAGGGGCGTGGCTTCAAACTTCACAACAACTATGCATTCTGGTATGTAAGAATATGAGTTAATAAATTAGGCTAATAGGATGAAATAAGGAGTATTCAGCCATGGTATCTGTGGATCGCTCATATCCAAAATAGTTCCTACACCTCTACAGATAGCAGTTAGTACAAGAAAGCTGTTTGGACTTAATGGTCCACCATTGCCTTTTTTCCATGACTGTTGGGAGTCACAGAACTAAGCAAAGTGGAAACAACACTGGTGGATTCAATACTGGCTACAAATGTGTAGGAACCATTTAAATTCTTTATTACTTTAGTTGAAGAGTTGTACCAGCCGTGTTACTATGAGTGCAGCTTTACTTACGGGATTCCATCATGTAGAAAAGAAAACATAGTAGCTGCAAAGAAACGATGGCTCACATAAAGGAGGATTTCTCTTGTCAGGTTGCTTGGTCACATTTTGTGTGGTGCCAAGTGTCTGTGGAAATGGGTGCTGGTACAGTTCCTGGTTACAAAATAATGATCTCAGAGCATAATTACTATTTATTACATTGTGTAAAATATAAGCCCATTAGCCATATTCAGAGGTCTGGATCCTATTGTGGCAGCATCCTCACACAACCCCTGGTTGCAATTCTGTATTATCCTTCCTTTTGCAAGTGGTTCCAAACAGTTAAAAAAATAAGGGTTGTGTTGAGCAATCAGGATGATCAAGCACCCAAACAAAGCTCCATCAGCCCCTTGAGCCACAGTAGGATACTGGTGTTCTCTGCTGTGTTGATGTCTGGCTCTTCCACCCCTTCCTGTCCAATCACATGCAACTTACACTGGTGCTGGGGTCCCCTCCCCCCACTGACAAAACTGAACAAAATCATGGTCAATATCTTTGTATCTTGTTTACTGAATTATCACAATCCCATATCAAAGTGTTTCTGGTTTTGCCTTTCCTGTTGCAACACATTAAACACACACACACACACACACACAGAGACTTAAAA
This sequence comes from Gambelia wislizenii, assembly GCA_030847615.1. Classification (NCBI taxonomy): domain Eukaryota; kingdom Metazoa; phylum Chordata; class Lepidosauria; order Squamata; family Crotaphytidae; genus Gambelia; species Gambelia wislizenii. Next base: position 83,485,026 of record JAUMIR010000005.1, on the reverse strand, counting down.
GACAACCTCTTTTTTTGAACCAGGAGATGCAGGCTGTATTTCTATGCCCGTGTACCTGAGATTAAGCACCACTAAAATAAGACTTGCTTCTGAATCAACACATATAGGATTATGTTGTCATACCCTTGTAATTATAAGAAGGATCCTAAATTTTGGTTTGAATAGTAGATTCATATTCTTAGCTCTGTGAACTTCCCTTAAGTGGTTTTGCCAATTTACTGAATCATTCTGTTCTGGCTTATATGTTTGTTTTTTACCCTTTCAAATTCTAACTGTATCATTACAGGATAGTGGAAAAGATCATATGCAGGAATTTAGTCCTTTTATATGAAAATTCTGAAACACTGGTGGTGAAGTAATTGATAGTACTGTATCCTAACATGTGTTCTGTATTTTTTATGCTAAAGAAATAAAGATGGAATATTACTATGTCTTGTGTCTTCAGTCTGTTTTTCAAATAAGTAAACTTTTAACCTGTGTTCTGCTGGCTTCTATTTACCTGCTATATACCTCTGTGGTATGGATTCATAGGTGATTATATCTGTTCACTTGACAATTAAAACAAATATGTGAAATCTGTATAAAACAAGAAAAAGTAAAAATATGATCAAATTATTTCTGCTTGACTTTGGTGGTTAAAGTCTAAACTCTAGTGTCTAAAGTTTAGGGTCTTCCAAAATATTACTTAAGTCTGGATAAAACAGAAGGAAACTAACATTTATAGAATAATGAAATAGTTGCCAAGAACTCATGTGATGTACTAGTCTTGATTCAATTAGTTAGAGATGAGATCAATTTATTAAGAAAACATCTAGGGTTGCAATCTTTGCACTGTTACCCAAAAGCAAGTTCTTAGGATGGGAGGATATGTGAGGAGGATTAGTGTCTATTTAGCTCATGGTCCATTGTCTGCTGGAAAGCCCCCTGTCCCTGGGTGAACTTGATTTGCATGTGTTGAGTTTTTATTTTGGTGTTTTTCAATTGAAAATAAAACTCAACACATGCAAATGAACTTCACTCAGGGACAGGGCTTTTTAGTGAGCTGATAGACACTAATCCCCCTCACATATCCTCCCACCCTAAGAACTGAACATCCTACAACTGAATACACAAAGTTACATGCTAATCCTCTTCAACAGGGACTCACAGTATATAAACTCCATGCACCCACACCCCACCATTTTCTGAAGATGCCAGCCAAAGATGCAGGTGAAACATCAGGAATAAACTCTTCTAGAACTCTTCACATCCCAGAAAAACACATACACACACACAAAAAAACCTATGGATGTTGGCTGTGAAAGCCTTCGACTTCACATATGAATAGTAATTTTCATCATCATTGTCAGAGGCTTTCAATGGACCCACAGGTATCTTCCACCTGTTTTCTACTCTATGAGGTTTATCACACACTGAAGTAAAGCAGCAGGGCAGCCGGAAGGTTCCTCTTTCTGTGCTGCCTTACTGCATGATATCATTGTTCTTCCAGTGTTCTGCTGTTCCTCTCCCATGGGAGACGGAGGTAAAACCACATCTTTTTACTGACAGGAAAAAGCTACTTCTAACTACTTCTTTAGATCACTGAAGAAGTCTGAAATAACCTACTATACTTTTATATCTAGTACAAAGCTCTTATTGTGTGCCTACATGTATAAATTTTCTATTTGGTACCAGAAATACATACAGGAGAGTGTCAGGTCTTATCTCCTTCAGATCCCCTGTCAGATATTTTATTTATTTCTCCTAGCTGCTTAAAGTCTCTCCAATAATATTGTCTTAACTTGTGCTGCTCTCTGTCTATTTTACCTGAAGTCATAATCCTTCATCTGAGATTCAAATTTGTTTCTACAGCAACCATTGTGATAAGAGAGAATAGATACTTCAGAGGTGAAGAAAAGGCATGAAACCGCAAACAGTTAGGTAAATTCCTTGCTTTCATGCAACTAGGCCCATGTAATAATAAAAAGACAACACATTAAAAAAAAAGCATTCTGACATAAAGATGGATTTTCAGAATTTTTGAAGTATTACAAATTGGCATCTTCTGGCAAGATACTAATGCTAATTCCTGACAAGAGGTTGAAGCTAATATATTGGGTATTACAGAGCTGGGGGATCAACCCCTACGCGAAGGCTGAGTTCAATAAATTACATTCTGCCAATATAATCAGTATGGTGGGGCAGTACTGCTTCTATTCAGAAAATTGTTTGAAAGATTGATTTGAAATGTGGCAGCATGGGAAAGGTAAGGTTGAAGGTGGTCCATGCCATGTAGGTTTTGGAAAGGGGGCTGTTTATAGGAGGTTAAAGTTTGACAAGTTATCTACAGTAGTTTAGCAGGTTTGGGCAGTTTTCTTCCCCTTAAGGACTTTATCAGCTACTTCTCCATTTGTACAGTGTCTTTTGGGAAATAGTTTATGATGTCTGGTCAGGGAGAAGGTAGTGCATGCTTTGCAATAGCAGTAGTGCCACATGTTTGGATGAAGATGATGATGATTAAGATTAAGAATGTGATTTATCAATCTGTTTTATCAGTTTCCTAAGTTTTCTCTGGGAGCATGCTCTATTCTCTGGAGTGGACAGGAGGAAGAGCATATAGAATGTAAGTGAATGGTGCTGGTAGCTTGGGAGATGGGGGAGATTGCAGAGGAAGAAGAAGCAAGAGGCCAAACTGGAGAGTGGGAAGAGAGTGAAGAAAAGTGAAGATCAGAGGTTTGGGGATGGAAAATAGGATTTCAGAGGTGTTTATTTTGTTGTTGTTGTTATATTACATGGGTGGGGAAAGAACTTGAAGCTGAGGTCTGTGGAACTGGGCAAGCACATGCCAGCAACAGGGACATTGCAGGATAATGTATGACCCATCAAAATAATTACTTATAATAATATAATTAATATAGTATAATATAATTATAAAATTATTGTTGTTGTTGTGTGCCTTCAAGTTGTTTCCAACTTATGGTGACCTTAAGGCAAACCAATCACAGGGTTTTCTGACGCTGAGACTGTGTGACTTGCCCAAGATCACTCATTTTCATGGCCAAAAGTGGGATTTGAACCCTAGTCCATAGTTTGTAGTCCAATGCTCAAATCACTATGCCACTCTGGCTCTATAAAATAATTACTTAGAACCAATTCATGTACACAGGTGGACAAAAACGTACATCAGGCATGCTCCACCTTCCTTCCAGAGAGTTGGGGCTATCTCACATTGCCCTGTTTTGGTACCAACAAGAATCCAGGTCCCTGGAGAGAGTACAGGAGGCAACTGAACATTGGAGAATCCCAGAGGGAAGCAACAAGGATGATGTAGCAGCATAGGCAGGCCAGTTCAAATCAAATGCAGTCAAACAGTAAATCCAAATGGAGCCACAAGGGAAATCCAAAATCATGGTCATTAAATGGAGTAAGGTCTGAGGTTTATCAGGCAACATGAACCAGGAACATGAGTCAGGAATGTTGCATCCACCAGATAGAACTGTTGTGAGCAACAAGTTCCCCGAGGGAGGTGCTGGAATTTATGGTCTGTTGTCAGCACACAACAGTTCTCTGATTAATGGGTGTTAAAAGTTCCAACCTCCACAGCTCCTCCTTTTCCCTGCTTTGTTCTGCAATGGTAGGTGCTGTTAACCCTGTGTCTTGCTGCTCAGAAACTGCCATGCCTTCTTATTTATTTATTTATTTATTTATTTATGGTATTTATACCCCACTCTTCAGCTGCAAAGGCTCTCAGAGCGGCTTACAAATTGTTAAGCAACAGCACCTACACAGCTACACTGCTTTTATAGTGCACTAGGCACTCGCCAAATGGTTTCCAATGTGTGTTAGCTAATTGTCCCCACAAGCCGGTTACTCATTTTAGCAACCTACAAAAGGATGGAAGGCTGAGTGAATCTTGTAGCCCTTGGGATTGAACTTGCAATGTTATGGCTGCAGTACCAGCATTTAACCACTGCACCATCGGGGCTCTTGTCCCTCTGCCTTACTAGCTTGGAGTTCTGTCTCACTTTCTTGACCTTCTGCCTCATTATCTGAGTCTGAATACTTGGGGTGGGGCACAACACACATGGAAAAACCTCTTTTACATATATGCCAGGTTTGGGCATAGTTACTTTAAAAAGTAATTAGTTTTAGTTATAATTCCAAAATAGTCACCAAATAGTCCTCTGTAGTGAGAGGCTACTTGCATTCCCAACTCTTCTGCTTTGGATTCCTTGGATTCCACAGGGTAAGTTATGACAGCAAGAGACTTTCCCCACTCCAAACAGTTAAAACAAAGCAATAATAACTGAGTTAATAACTAACAATTTGCTGCCCTTTCATGGCATTCAAAATTACTGTCTAATGGTAGGGCTAGCTCTCCTTGGCAGGTCAGGGCCAAACTCAATGTTTTTTGCTGCTTTGTGGTGACACCTTACCTGACATCTTACCTTTCCACAAATGGTTTATATATTTAATATATAAATTGTGGCACTCCTCCCCTTCTTTCTCAGGGACAGCAAGTGAATCTACTCTTGATTTACTGCTGTTCTGAGTTCTATGGTAACTCTCTTCTTGTAAGACCCTGGCCTTTCAGATGTTTGGCAGTAGCAGATCCAGCATAAAACTAGAAGCACTTGCGGGAGGACTTGGAGTAATGGAAAAGTGAATTTGCCACCCGTGCAGAAATGGATCCACCAACTGCCCAATCTATTATTTTTTCTTTATGTGGCATGGTCATGAACAATAATTGCTTATTAGGACAAGAAAATGAACTGGGCAGGAGCTATACTCTATCCAGCTTAATTTGATAATTTGGTAAAAGCAAGAAATTTAGCTTGGCCTTTGCTTTAAGGAAATGCCACATTCTGGTGTATCAATTTATAATTAAGCACAAAATCATCAGTTTACAGTTACTTGCTTTTAGAAAACATTTTTCTTTAAAGACAGAGTTTGTTCCCAAAGATGTTACAGATAATGCAGAGTTTACAGTTCAACCTTTGAACATGGGCTTTGGAAATTGAAATTCAACAAATTGCTTAGGTAACTCCTGTTTTGTTAAATAAACAAATCTCGCACACTTTTATGTGCCCCTGTATTGTTTAATATGCTATACTTTGCTCATTCTTAGCAGCCGTTCTGAAATAACATATACCACTGAGATATTAAACATTTTTCTGCTAAGATTATTCCACTGTGGTCATATTTGAGATATGGTCATTAATGCTTGGAGGTAAGAATCTGTTGTTGGTATTTGTTTGGGTTATTTTTGCACCTTATAACCTTTCCTATAACCTTGGGCCTTCATAAGCTCATTAAAAATTAAATTGCTTATTATACCCTAGCATCAATTTCCACTTTGACCACAAAGCACAATAGCTAAGTAGATTTACCTAGAACATATTTCAGTAATGAGAAAGGATGAGACAAGTTTAACTTTTTCAGTGCCAGAACAAAAAATATGCAAAAATATAAAGAAAACAATTGCATATATTCCTCTGTAGAAAAAAAATCTACAGCATCAGCTATGCTTAAAAATCCAAGTACATTAAAGTTTAATTAATCTTGTTTTTCATTTTAGTGATCTGAGCAATATGGCAGGCTAAATAGTATCATTAATATTTATTATTTGACCATTTTAAATGTTTTTTTTAAAGTTGTGACAAATGTAAGACAATGGGAATAGTTCCACTATGCTCTATGTAAGAGATATTCCTATCACTGAAGGACATATTCCAAAATGAAAGCCATTAGATGCTCATATACTAGTAACCTATACAGTTACATGGAAACAAGGGCCATTAAACACAATGGAACTTATTTCTAAGTAAGGATGCAGAACATTTCACTGAAATACAAATAGAATGATAAATTATTCTATTTTCACGGGATCTCTTCTGGCTAGAAAATTGCCATCACATGCTTACTAAGAAAGTTTGCTAGCATTTTTCCAAATGCTTCTTTTCAGACTCCATCAACATTTTAACCATGCAGCTTTCCCCAAATCGTTTTAGGAGAAAGTCCGACTAAAGCTGAAAATCTATTATTTGAAAGTCTGCCTTGACTTTGTTCTCAGAGTATGTATGGTTCTCTCATATATCACACATAAAAATCCTATATAGTGTAAAGATATTGTGTAAAAAGTCTACGTGACATTTTCAAGGGTAAGCAATGATATAAGTTTGCTTTGTGAATACTAAAGTTACTGGTAGAAAACACCTTTAAATCTCCTACTTTCAGTTGGTTGATAGTCTGCTGTATTTGTCATACAAACATGATCAAATCTGTCTTCAGAATAGTTTCTTTGACATGGACCTACCCCAGAAATTATTTGGTCTATAGTATCATGTAAGTTTCCAAAATACATTGCTTAGTTTTTAGAATAGTCATGTAGAAAAGACCAAAGTACTTTCTTCCAATGACATTTTGATAAAGATGATAAAGAATAACTACTAGCTTCGTGACAAACTAATGTATTTCTGCTGTTTTTCTGCTCCCAGCTGCCATTCTAATCAACTACCTGGTGTATCCACACTACCTTTCTTTTGACTATTTGAAAACCAAACTTGGATTCACAGCTCTGGTGTTCTCTGTAGTGTCATCGTTACCAGGAATCATGTTCCCCTTTCACTGCTATTTTCTCCCTCTCCAGACATACTTGTTATCCATTGTGTTTCAGGCATTTTCTAGTACTCCATGAAGCAACATAAATATGCAAAAGGTTTGTGGTATTTCCACCTTTCTGAAAATAATAAATAGATTGCAATGGGAAGCAGGATTTTTAATGCTTTTGTGGATTTCTTTTAAACAAGGTCAACAAGAATAACAAGAAAAGCTTCTTTGTGAGCTATTGTAGATGTTAAGTGATCAGAAATAACATCCCATCTTGGTACAAGCACAACCCACCCACCCTCACCAATCCTTCACATGTTTATAAAGCCAATTCCAAATGTACTGCCCTTTTAAAAATGCTTGCAAAGTACTTCATTAGTCATATATTAATGGAATTGTTTTCCTGGCCTCTTTGCTAAAAAGTAGTTGCTTCTGCGGTCTTCCATGTCAGTGGGGCTGTGAACCCATATAGTTTTTTAGTCCAGATTTTAATGAAGGTGTCCAACGTGCTGAATCCTGTCCCTCCAAACACCTTTAAATTGCAGACTTAAGCCCAGAGTAGATTTATTGCCCTACTGACATGGAAGCCACAAGTCACCACTGTGAAAAAGCTGCAATTGATTCACAATAAAACTAAAATAAAACATTAAATGGGAAAAAGTGCAACATTATAGAATCATAGAATCATAGAATTGTAGAGTTGGAAGAGACTGCGGACTTTTTTGAACGAAGAAAAATAACGCAAGCAGCCTCTCCAGCTTGCGAGGCTGCTGCGCTGCAAAGCGCCCCTTTCGTATGACGCTCGCCCCTGCTGGTACTGTTGCAGTACCCCAGGGAGAGCTGAGCATCATATTTCGTTGATTTTTTACTCACAAAAGTTGATCATGAGTAAAAATCAACGAAATATGACGCTCAGCTCTCCCTGCGGTACCGCAACAGTACTAGCAGGGGCGAGCGTCATACGAAAGGGGCGCTTTGCAGCGCAGCAGCCTCACAAGCTGGAGAGGCTGCTTGCGTTATTTTTCTTCATCTGAAAAAGTCCCACAAGGGCCATCCAGTCCAGCCCCCTGCCACGCAGGAATCATGATCAAAGCATCCCTGACAGATGGCCATCCAGCCTCTGTTTAAAGACCTCCAAGGAAGGAGATCCCACCATGCTCTGAGGGAGTGTGTTCCACTGCCGAACAGCTCTTTTTATATTTTATTCCTTTTTGCAATCACCCTGCCTCATTTACAAATCTTAGAAAGGGGTAGAATCTAGATGTTGTTGTCTTCTGTTTGCAACCCTCTCATGTTTTCTCCCCGTATTCTCCATTTTTTTTTCTTTTCACAGAAGAAAATTCCACCAAGGAGTGAAAATCAAAACAGTTACACAGTGTCTTCTAATACAGAGTGATCTGCCCAGCCAGAAACACCCTTGCAATGTTACCAGATTGATTAGCATTTTGTATGGTACTTTAACTTTGCCTTTTAAACTAGTATTACTGAGTTGTATTATATGGTCAATTAACACTTTCTAAATTTACTATCAATACAGTAGCTGTCTAAATATATATTGCATCAAAACTTATGGATTGTGGATATTAAAAATATGTTCACAAAAATATTTTTTTATTTTAATTAACTATATTCTTTCCTGTTAGAAAGAAGGTCTGTAAGAAGATGAAGTATCAAAACTTGTATACATTCCACTGGTATTCAGGCTGATTCCTCAAATGTGGATATTCTGAAAACAATTGGTGCTAGAATACACCATAAGTCAAGCCAGTATTTTGGCTGTGACCTCTAATCATGGCATGAAGTAGAAAGGTGGATTACCCTCATTCTGTCAACCTATATAAGTTTCTTTTTCAGCCATCTAATTTTAGGATGTATTCCTGCAGCCTGTGTCCTCCCAAAATATGATGAAGCACAGTTTTCTAGAGCTGCTTTAGTGGCTAAGAATATACCCTTATTATGCTGGCAGTCTAAAGAAATTCCAGCATCAAAATACTCAACACAGAACATAGCAGCCTTGTAATTACAGAGGAAGGGAGTGCTCTACAGTCCTACCCACCAAGCCTGCCCAACCTGAGGAACCAGATCAACTAACATGGTCAAAGGTTAGGGCTTAGAGTAGTGTAGCCTAAAATATATGGAGGACTTCATGTCAGAGAATGCTGTTGCACTTGCTTACTTGGGAATACATCACATTGAATTGAAAGGGGAAAGCTAGGGTGGACCAACACTTCAACCTAACTGGAAAGGCCAGGCTGGCTAGCTGCCACCCCACCACAACTTCACTTCTGGAAATATTCACAAAACCTTACATAACGGTTCTGTCATAGCCAAATCAGCAATACACCAGTCCTAATGACTTGTTGGAGAGGTCTATAGTGACCTGAACCTTGCTGGACTAACTCCAGGCAAGACAGTAGAGCAGGACTGGGTTTTGTAAGATGTTTTTGCAAATCTTTTAACACAATATCCTTACCTTCACACAATCAGAAGGAAATTATTTATGTCAGCTTTCAGGCTAAATATTGTGAAATGTGGTTGAAGGCTGGAAGAGGTTCGGATCCTTTAGATTCCATTCTGCCTAGAGACTGCTCACTCAACCATTCTTTTTCTCCCATATGGACATATTCAGAGTTTTAAATTAGGCATGTCAGGTATCACAGGACTGTACCATAAAACAGGAAATCTGATTTAAAAAAAATTCAGACATGTCCAAATTACAAGAATACCAAATACAAGTGAAAGTCATCATTCAAAAATTACATCTTAATGAAAATTGCACACAAACAAGACAAATATTTATTCGCCTGACTGTTTATTTAGTGCATTTATATCCTGCCTTTGTTTTATCATAGTGCCCATGGTGATGCAAGAAACCTTAGGAAGACAACTGTCAAACTATTATTTTTTAAAAAATGACAACAACCCATGGTCTATGTAATGTAGCTATTAAGGAAAATATTTGAAGGATCTTACTTTAATGGGCAGCCATCATGATTAAAGAAACTTATTCATTGTTCTAATCCAACTACCTATTATTAATGGTATTTCATTATACTCTAGCCATGACTAGGTGCACTTTTTGCACTCTTAATTCTTTCAGTCCATGAAATTTTGAACATGCATTTAGTCCTTACTATGTGTATGTAAGTGGCAAGCATCTTGTGCCATGATAGTGAATAACTGCCATGCTTTTCCTGGCATGATATGCAGTGGTGTGTTACTATGGTAATACTTGAACAAAGAGAAGAGAAAATCTGAGAAGGTACACTTGAAACAGTTTATTAAGATCCAGCATATTTCATCTTGATAGGTGACTCTTTTTCAGAGGCAATTGAACCAGTTTCATCAAGAGCCAGCTCAAAAGATTTGGCATAGTGTCTCCGAAAGCAAATAGCTTGTTGAATTGCCCCCGAAGAAGAGTCATCAAATTTGAAATTCACTAAGCGTTAATGAATGTCCTCAAGTGTACTTTCTGAAGCTTTTGCTTCTCTGCATTCCTATGCTGGCACCCTCTTTCCCACTCTTTCCTACAATGATACATATATCATAGCTCATACATGAGGGTGAAGTACAGTGGAAAGCAGGACTAAACAGTAGTAGCTATAGAATCATAAGCATACATGACAAGTCTTTCCAACCACTCTCAGTGCTAATCTCCTTTAACAGGGCCATAATTATCTCTCTTTTGGTAGTTGCAGCGCCAGGTTGGGTAGGCATAAAAGAAAAGAAAAATACTAGTTGTTTCTGATGACAAAAGAAACCTCAACAATATTAATCAATCTTATATATATTTGATGTCTTTTATTAGTTAGCACCAGAAATCTAGTGTTGAATAAACTATGTTCAGAAGGCATCCACCTATTTATGATACACATAATTTTAAATAAACAATCTTTCCAAAATTATTTTTTTTCCTTTGTGGTATCCTTCTATGCTCACAGTCACTGTGTGTAGTTGAAATTTGTTTCTGAATCAGTTAGTCAAGAAAGCATATATCTATGGAATTTTTTTAAAATAATCAGATTGGGGTAATAGTATATGGGGTATGGAACTTTGCCCCCCCCCTTTGTGGCTCTGAACTGGGCTATGGTCTACTTCTTACATTTGCATATGAAATAAGTTCCCATTGAAGTAAACAAGAGCTTTCTTTCATTTGCAAATGATAAGGGCACAAAGTCTGTAATGTAATGAACCAGAGTTGTCGAATGGGCAAAGTAGTTGAGTAAGTAGAATAGGGGGAAGGGACACTCACTTTTTTTCTGAAAAAATATAAATATGTTAGAACAGGCAGCTTTATTTATTTCCTTGATGGAAGTTGTCATACTACAAATCAAAGCTTCTACTGGTATTTTTTTTTTTTTAAAAAAAATGCTCTTCAAGTTACTGCTGTCCTTGCTACTAGCTTCACATTTTGGTTAATGGTTGCTTTAAAAATTCAAGGATCTGATTTCTGTTTTAAAAATTCAAGGATCTGATTTCTTTAAAAATGTGTATGTCTCTATGTGCAAGCACATGCATGTGTCTAGAGATTCTCTGTTACCAAGAGAACTATAAGAATAAGAAAAGAATAGGGTTAACAAACCTATGTCTTGGGAGCTGGCATGACCTGATTTCCCTTTTAGCTGAAGATAGATATATTATCTATATACAAAAAATATCTATACTGACCTATTTGCCATCAAATAGCCACATAAGACTGGATATAAGGGTATATTTTATAAAAATCTATTTTACAGCCCTATGTTAAGGAGTTGCTTCCTTTTAGTTAGTATTTCACGTGGCAACTTTTGTCTCCCTCTTCACTTGTCACCACTTTTGTATTTCATGATTGTTGGCATCCTACCATTACCTACACTTCATATCAACCAGGAACACTTATTTGGTATTTTAATCTGATCGGCGTTATGTTATGTGCCTTCAAGTCATTTTCTTACTTATAGCAACCCTAAAGTGAAACTATCACTTTTTGTTTGTTGGTTTTTTGGCAAGATTGTTCAGAGGAAGTTTGCCTTTGCCTTCTTTGGTTAAGTATATACTGTATTTATTTAAACATTGGCCAACGCATATCCTGATACCCCCATACATCATGTATTTTCTCAAAATTAAAAGCAAAACAAAACTATTTTCTCCATTTTAAAAATAATAATTGGGGGGGTGGGGAGACATAAGGCTTCGAAAATGTGAATTGATCATGTAAAAGTTCTAAATATTTGAGCTATATTTGAGCAAAACCATATTGGCTGTTCACAACATGACACTATTCTCTGCTCAGCAATGGAAACACCCCAATGAATAACATTCATTCTGCTATCCAATAAATAATATTTAGCTGAATGACTAGTCAACAAAAAAAGAATACTACAGTTCATAGTAAGGACTTTTTCGGACGCATGAAAAGTAACGCAAGCAGCGTCGCCAGGTTGCGACACTGCTGCGCAAGAGGGCGTCCGTTTCGGACGACGCTCCTCCCAGCGGTACTGTTGCAGTACCGCTGGGACATTTGAGCGTGATTTTTTTCATTCCCAGCGTCATATTTTACTCGCGATCGCTGAAAAAGACATTTAAGGTGACAAAAGATATTTAAAGGGGGGGGTGTCTGGTAAAGAAAAGGTTGAGGACCACTGGTCTGGAATGAGGAATAACTAAGGGAGCTGGGTAGGTTTAGCATGAAGAAGAGAAGATTGAGAGGTAATATGATAACCACTTTTAAATATCTGAAAGGGTTTCATGTGGAGATGGAGTGTCTTTTCTGCAGTTCCAAAAGAGAGGACCCGGAGTAATGAATTATGTGAAAAGAGAAATTGTTTAAACATTAGGAAGAACTTCCTAATGGTAACAGTTGTTCCACAGTGGAAAAGATTATCTTGGAAATTGGTGGACTTTCCTTTGATGGAGTTTAAAACAACAACAACAACAACAGAGGATGAATGACTACTTCATTCCAATTCTATGATTCAACAATTCTATGATTATTAATCTGCTTATGGTATGTCATATATCACAAAACAGCAAAGCTGCATTTGGATTTGCAATGAATAGATGTTCTATTTTAAAAAGTCATTCTTAGGTTAAATTATCAATTTTTCCACATTGCGGCCGAGTGTCAAGGAGCCCCCCCCCAGTCCTGCCCACAAGGATAAACATACAAATATAACATGCACAAGGTAAGTTTATAACAAGGAAGTAAAAGGATAATTGGCGGAAGGGCCACAACTTTCTGTTTGGTGACAGATGTTAGAGGTTGGTCTGGGCATGAGTTATCTGGGGCAGGATGAGAGCCCTCAACCTGCCCAGGCCAAAACCCAAGTCCGCCCCGAAAGGTGGACCTAACCCCCGGTCACGTGGGGGTCACGTGACCATCACGTGTCTGGATGTGAGACCAGGTCACGTGTCCGGTCGCGTGCCTGGAAGTGAACAACTTTTGAGACCAGATCACATGACATACCACGTGCCTGATGATATCCCCCTGGGGGGGAGCTGCCCAGAGGAGGTCCTGGCAAACCTTCCAGTAACTCCCAACTCCCCCCCAAGATGGGACAAAAACTCATGCCCACTGCCAACAAAGCTGAGCAAGAACCGCTCGGCTTCCGCCAACCCTATAGCTATCACCAGAGAGAAAGACTGCCTGCCTGGAGGGATCTGCAGCTTAGCCCTAACTGTGGAGGAGATCGAGTCCCGGACGAATGTACGCGGAAAACGCCTTGGACCGCCATCTTCCCAGGTGTTGGATGTCTGAAGTCGACATGCCTTCTGCTGCTGCGGTGGTGGCTGCGCCGATCCGGAAGGAGTGACCGCTGAATTCGTCAGGTGGGTATCCAATATGCCTCAAAGCGGCAACTTCAAAGCCCAGATGTAGTGAAGCACTTCTCGTTCTGTGGTTGGCCAGGAGTTCCCGTATCCGTGACACCTTCTGAAGTTGTCAAACTTTCGGGCCACCTGGGAATAACTGGCCCGGGTGGAAGGTGCCAAGGAGTTAAGGACCCCCTGGAGCACTGTTCCTTCCCAAGATGCCAGAGTTCGAACGGGAAGGTAACTGGAGTGGGGTCTGCTTCTGGCGTTAACTCCTGAAATCTGCCATCCTGGAATCAAGATAAAGCATCCGCTATTTCATTATTTACACCTGGGACATGGCACGCAGTGAAGGAAATATTGGCTGCCAGGCAGACCAGGACGAATTCCCTGACGAGTCGCATGACCCGGTCAGACTTAGAAGACTGGGGGTTAATAATGCGGACCACCGTCTGGTTGTCGCACCAAAAACACTCGCTTGTCCCGAAACTCGTCTCTCCACAGATAGACTGCCACTAGTATGGGAAAAAACTCAAGAAATGTTAGGTCCCGAATAACATCGGATTCCCTCCAGGCAGGAGGCCAAGGCTGAGCGCACCAGTGCCTGTTGAAGAAAATCCCAAACCCAACCCCCCCTGCCGTGTCCGAGTGGACCTGCAATCCCATCCCAAGTGCCTCCCCCCCTGCCAAAAGTCACCCCATTGTAGCCCTCCAAGAATCTAAGCCACACCCTCAGAACCTCCTTAACCCCCTTGGTGAGCCAGATGCGATGGTGAGGGGACTTAATGCTGGCGGTAATTCTTGCCAGTCTGCTACAGAAAGCCCTGCCTGGAGCCACTACCCTACAAGCAAAGTTGAGGTGGCCCAGTAAGGACTGGACTTCCTTCAGGGAGGCTTTCTTGTGCACTAGGAGGGATAGCAGCATACGCTTGACCCCGGCCAACTTATCTTCGGGTAGTCGTGAGACTTCTGCTACTGAGTCCAACGTGATCCCCAAGTAGGTGATGTTGCTGGCCGGGACCACCGTTTTGTCCGGGGCCAAGGGGATGCAAAGCTCCTGGGCCAAATCCTGAAAAGATTTAAGCAGAAACCTGCACTCCGACCCCCCGGCCGCCCTGATCATTAGAAAATCATCAAGGTAATGAGTGACCAGGGCCAAGCTGGTCCTGAGTTTAAGGGCCCATTCCAGGAAGGTGCTGAACGCCTCGAAGGCAAAACAGCTAATAGAGCACCCCATGGGAATAGCCATGTCGTAGTACCACTGGCCCTGGAACTTGAAACCCAACAAGCAGTGGTCATCGGGGTGGACTGGCAGCAGCCGGAATGCAGACTGAATGTCGCATTTTGCCATAAGGGCACCCGGGCCACAGGATCTAACTAACTTTACCGCATGATCGAATGACGCATATCACACTGAGCAGAGCTCGGGCGGTATAGCGTCATTTACAGATGCTCCCTTGGGGTAGGATAAGTGGTGGATAAGGAGGAATTCGCCTGGCGTTTTCTTGGGGACAACACCCAAGGGGGAGACCCCGAAGTTGCTGAAAGGAGGTGCGGGGAAGGGACCAGCAACACTCCATGCAGCACACTCCTTGGCAGTCTTGGTGGCCACTACCTCGGGGAGCTCTGAAGCGGACTTAAGGTTGCCAGAATCCGAGGCTAGCCTGGGGCCTAAAGCTGGAATCCTGAAACCAATGGAGAACCCGTCCCTGAGATATGAGGCTGCTTGCTTATTGGGATATAATGCCAATAGGGGGAGGAGTGCCTGGAGCCTGATGGGCCTAAATGCCAAGCACCCCCCATAGGTTGTCACTACTGTTTCCTGCTTCCCTGCCTGGCATTGCTGCCTGACCCTGAATCCCTCTGGACGCCGGAGGAAGCAGGGCATCCTGAGTGAAAGGGCTAGGCAGAAGCACCGGGTCGAGGACAGCTAGCCCTAGGGCACGATCCATAGCAGTTCTTGCAGTAGTGCTCGAACTTGCAATGGGATCGCTGGCATTTTCCCGCATTGTACTCCCAGCAAACCAACTGGTGGGCATCCCTCTTACGAGGCAGCTTGCCCGCTTCAGGTTTCCCCTTGATGTGAGAACCCACAATGATGAGCCAAAGCTTGTCATTAATAAGATCCCACCTAGCCGTAGGGTTCCAGGAGGCCCTCTTGCAGAAGGCAGAGTCATACTGAATGGCTGCCGCCTCCCCCGCCAAAGACTTGGCCTTGAGCACATTGCTCCGGTGGTTGGCCAAGTGCCACCCTCTGTCTGGGTAAGCCATACCCACTACCCCCATGAAAACTGAGTACCCCGCCAACCAGTTGGGGAACGAGCGCTCCACCGGGTCTGGTTTGTCTTTGTCAGAAGCTTTCTCTGATTTAGGGGTGCTGCCCACCTCTCCCTTGGGCTTGAGGAGTGAGAAGATATCCACATAATATCCCTTAAGGATATTATTGTGGGTCTTTCTGTCCAGGTGGATCCCGGGAAGGTCCTCGTGGTCCAGAAAAAGTCTGGGAGTGGAGGGCCCTGCAGTGGCTGCCCCATCCTGCCATGCCCTGGATGGCCTGGGCGAGCCCGGTTCCGCAGCAGCCCTGGCCTTAATGGCCCAAGAAGGCAACCCCAGAACCTGTGCCGCCGTAGATCAATACCCTGCCCAATCCATATCCTCATCGGAGGACTCACCTGAGATCCCTCGCTGTCTGAGTCCTTCTTCCTACGCTTGGCCCGCCGTTTCTTGCCATCCTTCTCCTTCCCATGGTCTTTCTTTCCTGGGGCTCTGCCCCCCTGCACCGGGGAAGAGTCATCGGAGGACACCACGCTGACCTCACTAGGCAAAGGCGACCTGCGTTTGCCACGCCATCCCGCCGTCATTGCTGACTGCTGAGCAGCTTGATCCTTGGCAGAAGAGGTGGCCGCGGCTTCGAGGTCCGCCATGGGCTGAGGGGCTGGCGCGGCAGCACCAACCTCCGATCCCCTACCGGAGCTCAATTCCCCAACCTGCTAGGCAAGGAGCATGACCGCACGGGTCAGTTCCTAGAGATTGGTGGCCGCGGTGCCACCAAGGATGTGTTCAATGGCCTTGGATCCCGCTGCCGCCCCCCTAGTGGGGTTGGCCTTCTGGGCATGAGGTGCCAGGGATGCCCAAGATTTGGGCGTACGGCTAGAGTGCGCTCAAGTCGCAGGCCTGCTGGGAGCAGTCTTCTTTTTGGGCTCCATTCCCAAGGAATGAGGGTAATAGTGATTTCAGCTCTAATAATATCTGACCCAGAAATGGCCTACAAGGATCTCTCTTGGCTTGTCCGCCCTGTTTTATAAGGCAGCTCCAAACAGAGCTTGCCTCCCTTGTGGCTTGTCTTCCACTCTCCTGGCTTGTCCACCCCAAATGATTGCTCCCTGGCTTGTCCGCTCCGCTTAGGGGTGCTCTCCCTTTTGCCCCCTGATGGGCAGTCTTATTCCTGTCTTGTCCGCCCTCTTGCCGGCCACCCATTGACCCGCACTGGGTTGAGTCCCAGTGACCCTCCCCGCAAATTCGGGCTGAAGAGCCCACGAGCCTTCCGATGGGCTCACTATATGGGCTGCCGCCTGTAGGTCCATAAGGCTGCCCCCGTGGACTCAGGAGTCCTCCCCCCAGTGGCTGCCACCCACTGGGTCCAGCCAGGCAGTGCCTACTGGCCCATCATCCCACAGGCCCTGGTAGCTGGGTCTGCCCCCGCGGGCACCCCCTGGCATCAGGAGTCCTTCCAGCGGCCTAGGCCCACTGGTTCCGGTTGAGCCAGGGCTCCCATAGCCCGTCCTCCTCTACTCCCCAGCTGCCGGGTTCCGCTTCCGCAGGCACCCCGGCCACCTGTCCTGGCCTGCAAGTCTTGCCGGGCCCAGCGGGCCAAATGTCCTGCTGCCACTCCCCTTGGGCCTGCTGGCCCTGAACCCGCAGCTGCCACCCCCCCACGGGCCTTCCCAGCCCCACTGCTTTGTCTGCACCGCTTTGGCCTTGGCCTCGGCCTCACCACCGCCACTTGCTTGGCCTCGCTGCAGCCTCCTTCGGCCTCCCGGCCTCACTGCCACTGCAGCCACGCTCCCCCTTCTTCTCACTAAGGCTGGCCAGTCAGCTCTACCCAGTGTCCTCGGCTCCTCGGCTCCTCTTCGGCGGCTTCTTCTGGAGCTCTTCGGAGTGCTTCTTCCTCTTCGGCTCACAAGAGCCGTGAGCCAGCCGGGAATATATACCCAGCCGGCGGACCACGGAGGGAACTGGCCCCGCCTTCCATCCAATCAGCAGCCATGCTGAGCGCGGGTCCCAATTAGCCGAAGGCAGGGTGAGCCAGCCAATTGGGTAGAAGCAGCCTCCTCCCGATTGGATACCTCTGGTTCCTCTTCTCTGTCTGCAGAGCAGGCTGGGAAGAGGAAGGCCGGCATGGCGGCACCCATGCCGGCCACAAGTTGGTCCGGGCGTGGGGGTGACACCAGTTGCAAAAGCGGCCGCCAGGTAAGTCCCGGAAGCCAGCTTGTAAAATTAGCCCTTTTATAAGGGTGATCATTATAGTCTGAGTGAAAATATAAAGTGTATATAGAAGAGGAATACTGCCTGTTGTTGTTATTGTTGTTGTTGTTGTTTTAATGGCAAACAAGTTTCCACATTACATATAAAGCAACTCATCTCTACTATGTTGCTGTCTCATTAGTTTATGGACCTGACACTCTCCAGGGATTGCACTCACAAATTCGCATAATGTTTATGAGCACTAGATTTTGCATTTGAATCTGTAATATCACCAAAAGATGTGGTGTACACATCAAACTCCCTGTTGACTAAAAAGCTGTAGATGCTAAAAGAATAGGGAAAACTGACATAGAACAACTCTAAACAATACTAAAGTGCATCAGAGGAGAGGAATTGGTTTGAAGTGTTAGCTGAAATACACAACGTGTGTACAATTTTAAACTTTAGCATTAATTTGACTGCAAAATCCTCTCCCCTTCTTTCTTTGGGAAAATTGTGCAGATATTTTTCCCCTAAATCCTACATATTTTTATTCAGAACCATGACTTAGTGGTATACTTTCATGAAGATATTTATATATATGTGTGTGTGTGTGTGTATATATATATATATATATATATTTGTAGTCAGTGGAGTGGGAAATATTTTGGCCTCCAGATATTGTTGGGCTGATGCTCCCAGCTTTCTTCACCCTTAGCAGCCCAACAACACATGATTCTCAACCCAGCTGTAGAGAATATATTGGTCTGACAAGATTTATTTAGTTTAAAACATTGGTTTAATATCCCTTATACCCAACAGAAGTTATTACAACCCTGTTATTTAATTACCTCACTCAATCAAAAGCTAAGGCCATAATGAAAGTTCATGGGTTAAAAGTCAATGCTAAATTATTAGTATGAGTAAATGTGGCAAGTCAAATATATTTCATTACATCTAGAGCTGGGTGAGCTCAGAGCAGAAATTGGTTGGCAATTATGAGCAAGACTAGGGAACTCTTGGCTTTTAGAGTTCCAAATTAAGTATAACCCTACACATGTCTATTAAAAACCAAACCCTACTAAGTTCAATGGGACTTGCTCCAAGGTAAGTCTATAAGAACTTTGGCCTAAATTACTGGGAACGTGCAAATGCTTTTTTGAGATGCATAGATGTTCTTGCAATGTTCCTTGAAATTGTAGGTGCTAGGATCAGAAAAAAACAATACTATCTAGGGAACAGTGTAATGCTCACTTTCACTCCTCCTTGTGCATCATTCATGATACCTTGCCTTGTTTATAAATCTGGAGCTTGTGTGGCAGCTAGAACATCAGTAGGGACAGCCACTGTTTTATTTATTGGATGATATGTGGCTACTGCAAAAGGAGAACATGCTTCCTCCACATTGATTCCTCAGTTCTTGACCAGCCCTTCAAGGAAGCTTACTGTGAAGCTACAATAAGGTCAGTGAAGGGTAGGTTTCGAGTAGCAATTAAGTACTACGTGATTATAATTCAGAAGAGTGGGCTTTGGATAGGTATGGTAGTATAAACTTCAGTAATATCAATAATCACAAATGCTGCTATAGATCAATTGATCAGTTGACCAATACTGCTGTGTTCAATGTGTAATATTCTCAGTTGTTCTTGAGAAGAAAGCATGTATTAACTGAGTAGACATTTTTGGTACAATTTGTTTTCATACAGATAAAGCTGTGAATCCAAATATTTTCTGAACTGGATAATTTGTTATATAGGTGAGATTTTAGTTAACAGATAGGTGTTAAAGGAGGTATTGCAGGTAATAGATAGGACTCCTACCAGTCAGGAGCCACATCTTATCTCCTATGATACTAGCACACTTTTTCCATTGCTAGCCAGGATATTATCATGGTTAGTGTGCAAGCCTTCCTTTAGCATTCAGCCTGGTGAGCCTACAAAGGCCAGTCCCAGCTAAATAAAACCTCATTCATTTAACTATACATATAATCTGATGCTTCCATTACAGCAAAGGAAAAATTAAGAGAGGGAGATAAAGCAAGGTGAGAGGAGATACATCAACTCAGCAAGCGGTCCATTTCAGTCATTGGGCCATATACCAAGCATAGCCTCTGCCTGGGTCTGATGGTAGAGTGATATTTGGAGAGGTGAGGAGATGAAACTGGGGTCACTTTTTAGCCATGAGGATGGAACACCTCTGGCCAACTTCTATTGTGAATAGGGGTGGAGAGGAAAAACCCATTTTGCAACCATTGAGGAAAAACCCATTGTGCAACCATTGAGGATTCTGCTATATTTGAATGGATTAGTGAATGACTCATCTCCAGGTGTTCTTCAGGAAAAACTCTGACCTGTGTTTGACCTGTTTGAGGAATTTAGAAGGCCCCTCCCTAAGTTGTACATGACTCCATCCTTAGTACCTAGGGAGTCCCTGGTTTACCTGCCAATCAAGTGGAAGGCCAATCAAGTCAGATTATTAAATATCTTGCCAATTGTGCAATATTCTAAGATGAGGATTGTCAGGGTAGGTAAAAGTGCAGGAGGAGGAATGCACTTTGGGACCAGCCCAGACCTTATTATCTCCCAGATTGTGAGTCATGGGGCTTGGGGGAAGGAGTGGGCCCCAAAGATTCTCTCTGGTCACAATGACCATCTGGCTAGTGTCAGACGATAAGATTACGTGGGACATTTGGGCAAGGGTGTTAGTCCATCTACAATTGAGTAGGTGGTCAAGAAGGACCCTTGGCCTCAACTGAATTCTGCACTAATTAAGCCTCACTGAAGAAGTTCAATGCTACTTTCATAAATGTGTCCCTTAGTTTACCCCATCACTTGTGTCTCCTTTTTTATTTCTGTGTTGGTGCACAATGCTATATCAAGCAAGTCATGAATAACAGCAGTCTCCATGGAACATAAATTCATTCCATTGCAACTTTTACCCTGTTCTGTTGCATCTATCCTCCTTTGTGGCTCTATTGCTTTTTATGCAATCTATGCAAGGAGCTCTGCAAAACAGACTTCAGCTGGACCTTCTTCAAAAAACTAGACTTTCCACTATGGTTGTAACACTTTTCTTTATTTTTTTTAATAAAGGGGGCCGCTGGACTCACCTGCTTGCCCCGGCGGCTAATTTGTAGGTCTGGTCTGGTCTCCCTGGCTCCTCTTCTATGTGATGGGTGGCATGGGTGCTACCATACTTGTCTTCAAGCACTTGGGCAGATGGCGTTCAGGGGCCTTTGCTGGGTACACATGACCTGGTTTGTCAATTCCACTGCACAAAGTCTAAGAGACTGGTCTCCCTTCACTTGGGTGGAGCGTTAAGGTTTCATTGGTGGCAGTTGCTGGGGTTGGTGGAAGGTGGACCCAGTTTGGGACCACCTTTTGTAGCGGTTGGCATGGGTCCTGATACAAGGTCACCAGTAATGGGGGGTCTCTGTCAAGTCCATGGCCAAGTTCATGGACACACCAGCCTCCCCAATGGTTGGTGAGAAGGGTGTGAGGGATGTGGCAGGAATGTGGTGGCTCACCCCAGGATTCCTCCACCTTCATTGTGGTGAGTGTCGGTGGTGGACCAACAGTGGTTTCATCGACCACCATTTAGGTTGGTTGATGTCTGGATCTAGACCCATGTGATTTGAGCCAACCATTGCAGCTGTTATGAAAAAAGATGTGGCCTTTATTTCCAATATATATATATATATATATAGGGAGAGAGAGAGAGAGAGAGAGAGAGTGTCTGTCATTATTTGGGGAAGAAGGGTGAGGGGAACACATCCGGCCTGCACACGCAAGGTTGCTTCCCCTCAAAGCATCTAGATGACATGTTAATTCTACCCTTAAAACTCAGGCAGGCATGTTCAACTACGTGAGGAGCTTCTACTGTCTTCTGCCAAAGAACCCTTCCTTAAACCAAGTCTAGAAATATTAGACACTAGGCTGCTTTAGATTTATGCTCCCAAAACAAAAAGGACCAACAATTGGCAAACTGTGCAGAATTTTTTGCAGAAAGAGAACGTTCTGAAAGAGCATGATTGGGTTGGTCATACTCTTCTAGATTTGAACAGTTCTATGAAGTAAAAAATTGATGGTTAAATCTCACATATTTATGGGAATGTGAGAAAGCAGCTGGTCAGTTAACAAAACCAGATTACTGCTTGGGTCCTGCAGTGAGGAAAGTTATCAGAGGCAAATTATCCAGCTAGCCATGAAGAAAGGTATATATTGACTGCTTTTACCTCTTTTATGATTCATAACTTAAGTTATAAAATAACTATCCAACTTTTTCTTTATAAACAAAAGTAATGATTGAGAGTGTACTTTTAAATAAAACCAAGGAGATTTCAAGGTACGAAATCACAGGAACTCAGTGCTGTTCATGCACATGAACTTCAAGAAAGATCATCAAGACATGATAATCCAGCAAAAACTATTTGTTTTATTTTTATTATTATAATTTAGAAAAATATTTATATGCCACACACCACATGCTAGGGTCTCAAGGTGGCATCATGGTGAGTGTTGGTGGTGGACCAACAGTGGTTTCATCGACCAGCATTGGGGTTGGTTGATGTCTGGATCTAGACCTATGTGATTTGAGCGAACCATTGCAGCTGTTATCAATAAAGTTGTGGCCTTTATTGCCAATATATATAACCATCATGTATCAATATAACTTTCCAATATATATATATATATATATATATATGTATGTATTGTGTCTGTCATTATTTGGGGAAGAAGGATGAGGGGAACACAACTTAAACAGTTCAAAACAATTCAAACTCATACTACTAAACTCAAACTCAACTTAAACAGTTCAAGTTCAAAACAATTTATGGAGACAAATTTGTCCACTTCATGAGTGGGGTGGCAAAATCCAATGCTTTAA
Organism: Gambelia wislizenii; assembly: GCA_030847615.1. Classification (NCBI taxonomy): domain Eukaryota; kingdom Metazoa; phylum Chordata; class Lepidosauria; order Squamata; family Crotaphytidae; genus Gambelia; species Gambelia wislizenii. The sequence continues at coordinate 83,462,298 of JAUMIR010000005.1, read as the reverse complement.
TTATTATTTCTTTGTGTTGAAGTCTACAGAAATAAACACTGTACCACTGACTTGGAAGTATGTGAGTAGTTTGTTTTTAGTAAATGGGAACTAGCATTCAAAATTCCTTACTGAATTTGAATTACATCTTTTCTGTAAACATTTCCTTCATTAAGAAAAACAGGTTCTTTTAAAGAAGTTATTTGGGGTCATGTTTACTGTATAAATTGATTCAGAAACTTTTAAGGCCAGAAGTTTGCTTTTATTGCTGCTGTATTTTGCTCCAGGTTTTCTGAGTTTCTTTACAATTCCAAGGTTACTGTACTGAGCATTTGCCTTCTATTATTTTATAAACAAGTATCATAACTTTTGCGATTACCCATGCCGCAGAAAGAACACATGTTTTCATTGTTTGGTGCTCTATTGTAGTAAAAGAAATGTACATCTGCTTACAAATAAACACACACTGAAAGCTGAAGTGCTTTTGGAGTTAGAACAGCTAATTCAACCAACCATTCTATATGCAGGTATCCTCAGTTTGCTGGATTAAAAGGTATTAGTATTATTATTTACTATAACCTAGAAAGATATGTAAGCCTAAGTTTTTAATGTCTTTTCTAACTGGATGCAAAGTCCAATTTCTCAAACAAATTTATCCTGCTTAAAAATAAATCTTTGCAAATATACCACATTCACGGGGGTCACGTTCTTGAGACCCCCGCAAATGTGGAAAAACCGTGAATAACAACTGCTCCCAGAGGGAGGGAGGCCATGGGACGGTGTCTGGCCAGCCTGGCAGGCCTCTCCGCAAGCCTTCCTGAGGGGACTTCGGGCCTTAGAATACCCGGAGCCTGCTTAGGAAGGCCGGAGACAGCAGCAGGTGGGTGGGTGAGTAAGCGGGTGGGAGGGTGGGGAGGAGGCTGTGCTGCCTCTCCCTGGTCTTCCTAAGCGGATGCCGGGGCTTTGGAACCCCGGTGCCTGCTAAGGAAGGCCGGGGATGGCAGTGGGCAGGCGGGTGAGTAGGTGGGCAGGCAGGTGGGGAGGAGGCTGTGCTGCCTCCCCCCAGCCTTCCTAAGCAGACGCCAGGGCTTTGGAGCCCCGGAGCCCACTTAGGAAGGCCAGGGAAGGTAGTGGGCAGGTGGGTGGGGAGGAGGCTATGCTGCCTCTCCCCAGCCTTCCTAAGTGGACGCCGGGGCTTCGGAGCCCCGGAGCCTGGTTAGGAAGGCCGCAGACGGCAGCGGGCGGGCGGGTGAGTTAGCGGGCGGTCGGGTGGGAAGGAGGCTGCACTGCCTCTTCCCGGTCTTCCTAAGCAGACGCCAGGGCTTTGGAGCCCAGGAGCCTGGTTAGGAAGGTTGGGGACGGCAGCGGGCGGGCAGTTGAGTAGGCGGGCAGGCGGGGATGAGGCTGCGCTGCCTCTCTTTGGCCGTTCTAAGTGGACACCGGGGCTTTGGAGCCCCAGGGCCTGCTTAGGAAGGCCGGGGAAGGCAGTGGGCAGGCGGGTGAGTAGGCGGGTGGGCAGGGAGGAGGCTGCACTGCCTCTCCCTGGGCTTCCCAAGCTGACACCAGGCCTTTGGAGCCCCGGAGCCTGCTTAGGAAGGCTGGGGACGGCAGTGGGCGGGCATGTGAGTAAGCGGGCAGGTGGGTGGGGAGGAGGCTGCGCTGCCTCTTCCCAGCCTTCCTAAGTGGATGCCGGGGTTTTGAAGCCCCGGAGCCCGCTTGAAAAGGCTGGGGAAGGCAGCAGGGAGGTGGCTGCCTTCCTCTCCCCAGCCTTCCTGAGTGGACTCCGGGACTTAGAAGCCTCGGAGTCGCCTCAGGAAGGCTGGGGAAGGCAGCAGGTGGGTGGGAGGGAAGCTGCCTGGCCTCTCCCCAGCCTTCCTGAGGGGACTCCGGGTTTTAGAAGCCTCAGAGTCCCCTCAGGAAGGCCAGTGAAGGCAGAGGGAGGGAGGCTGCCCGCCCCGTCCCCCAGCCTTCCTGAGCAGACTCCGGGGCTTTGAAGCCCCGGAACTGCCTCTGGAAGGCCAGAGAAGGTGCAGGCAGAAGGTTGCCCTGCCTTTCAGCAGCCTTCCCTAAGGGGGCTGGGGCTAAACTGCAAATAATCAAAACCGTGAGTGTGAAAGCCGCGAATGTGGAGGGGCAACTGTATATGGTAAAGTATAGCTTCATTTTCTAATACAAAAATATTTTTTCACATTTTATATGTGCATACAATATATATGTGTTTGAATGATATTTCCACTTGGAAAAGCAGGGTCCCAAAGAATTTAAACTGCTTAGCAGAATTTGGACTTGGGAGAGTTTGTCATAACCAAAGTGCAGATTATTTTTAATTCATAACCTGCAACTTTAACTATTTATAGTCATGGGCAGATTACAATGTGCAGGGATAAGAATCTTATTCCTAGCCATCTCCCCCATGTGCCTGTAGTTACAGCGCTTAGGGAAAAAAAGTTTCCATTGGTAGCAACGAGTACTTTTGAGAAATCTATTACTTTGCACATACAAACACACGCACCTTAGTGTTTCTTACGTGCACATGGGCATGATTTTTACATTTGCATATAAAGACCCCTTATAGACACATTCACACTTTCTCCCATCTCCTAAAATGGTACTAAACATTTTTATTAAGATTACTTTTTTATTTATACTGATAGTTTCCATTCCACTATATGATAGTGATGTGACATAGGACAGCAGCCTGCCAATGGTATTTTATGGCCTCGGTGTACTGGAAGTTTAACTTAAATTAATGGATAAATCTTTGTATTACTCCACCATCTCTATAGAGTTAGAAACCAGCAGGTCATGAGATCAAACTAATTACCCTAGCAGTAACCCATAGCATTATTTTATCTAGTTATTTATTTAAATATTTTTATTCCACCCTCTATCATCAAATCTCATGGCAGCATACAATTATAACAACATAAGTAATTTTTTAAGATTCTAAAAAACCCAACAAAATAATTTAAATAAGACAAAAGAATATTAACAAATCATTAAGTTAAAACAACAAGAGATGGTTAAAACCAGGCACATGTGTATTAGAAGGTGAGGGGGTGGGATTAGGCCCCAAAGACTTTAACATAAAGAAGATTATCAGAGGATTCTTTTAAAATGTTATTTTACTGACATTAAATAAACCACACACATTTGTATGCCAGCAAAAGAATTCTCCCCACCGCACATACCTTCATCTCATGATAAAGGTAGCCCCAGAAATAAAGAAGAAGTGAACAGAGCCCCATTCACTTCCGTGCTTGAAATCCCACGAGACTTTGTTGCACAGGAAATTTAAAAACAAAAACAAAATAAACACAGAAAAAGTTACACTAAGCACCTAAACACACTTTAAATGTTCCAAGTAACCCGGGAGGGTCATAAAAAGAGTGAAACTTACCTGGATGTCCCAATCTCACCTGGAAGTGTTCACACCAGACCGGCCATTCTTGCTGCAGTGATGGGATTTAAATGGCCTGAGGTTTTGCATGATGGCAATGCTGGCACCAAAACAGAACATGCACAGTAGTTAAAATGCCAGTACTGCAAACCACAAGGTTATGAGTTCTTTCCAAGAGGGCTCCAAGGTTGACTCAGCCTTCCATCCTTCTGTAGGCCAGTAAAATAAGTACCCAGCTTATTGGGGGCACTTATCTAAAAAATTAAGTAAGTTGTAAACCACTTAGGGATTGCTTTGGCACTATTAAGTTCTATATGAATATCAATGCTATTGCTATTGATATCTATTGACGGCTTCAGCCATCAATAAAAGGAAATGAGAGCAAAATGCAAATTGATGATGTCATCTGATATTGGCATCCTTTTGCATCCCACTGGCATCGTGATTGCACCACATTTACTGCATATTGGTGCCAATTATTCCTCCAAGGAATGGGCATTCCATAAACAGAATGACACAGCAAGAGAAGGCCCTCTGCTGTATCCATGTGTGAGCTATTGCTCCAACTAGTGAGAAATGGAGGAGGGTCCTTCCAGCAGATCTCAGCTCTTGGGTAGATATATACCGGTAGATGAGATCCTTGAGACATCAAAATCTCATGACATTTAGGGCTTTGAATGTCAGCAACGGCACTTTGAATTCAGACTGGAAGCGAATTGGCAGGCAGAACAGTTCCTTTAAGATTAGTGTTATATGCCGTCTACATTATACTCTTTATGATCCCATACCAGGAGAAAGGGAGGGTGTAAGATCATTCAACCAACCCATCAATCATACCCTGGACAGCGATCTTGTTGCTGTATTTTGCACTAGCTGTAGCTTTATCACACTATGCTATTATAGTGCTAGTATTCCATTTTAACTGCTCTGGCTGCCTCCTGTAGAATCCTGGGATTTGAAGTTTAGGGAAGGGCATTTAGAACTCTCAGCCAGAGAGCTTTTAGGCCACCCTAAACTATAAACCCTAGAAATCCACAGGAGGCAGCCACAGCAGTTAAAGAGGAATAATAGCACTATAACAGTATAGTCTGATAAAGCTCCAAGTAATCTTCAAGAGCACCCTGACCTAAAACACATTACAGTAGTCTAACTGGAATATTACCAGTGCAGGGACTGCTGTTGCTAAGTTATCCCTGCCCAGGAAAGCAGTACCTGGTACATTAAGAGAGCTGGCACCAAGCACTCAAAGCCACAGAGTCTACTTGGGTCTCCAGTGCTAGATATTAATGAAGTAGTATTCCCAAGCTACACACCTGCTCTTCTGGGACAGTGCAACTCCCAGACTTAATAACCATCAATCTACAGAGCTTCCATGTTGTTGTTGTTTGTTGTTATTTGCCCTCATCCAGCATATTACAGCATCCAGGCCCCTGCACAGCCTTAGATGACGCTGGCAACAAAGAAAGGTTGAGCTGGCTGTTATCAGCATACTGAGGGCACCCAACACCAAAACTTCTAATGATGATCCTCAGAGGATTCATATGGATGTTAGACACCATAGGAAATAAGATGGACTCCTATGGCACCCCACAACATAATGGCCAGGGGGATGAAAAGAAATCCCCCAATGTTGCTTTGACTCGCAGACAGGAATGAAACCACTATTACACACTAGCTCCTATTCCCATCCAAGGTAGCCAGTCCAGTAAGATTGTAGCAAAAGTTACTGAGAGACTGAAGAAGATCAACAGGGTAGAACCTCCTCCCCCTTCACTCAGAGTAGGTTGTCAATCAGAGTGTTAGAACCTGAGTGTTCTGACTAGAGTCAAAACATCACTGGAAAAATGCTACAGAATTTAAAAGAATGGGTTGTATATGTGTGCCCCTTTGCAGAATAGTTTAAGCATTCAGTATTCAGAGTGAAGTCCATGTAACTGAAACCAAATACCACTTCAATAAGCTTTTTCCAGACTGGATAGCAAGAGCAGAACAATATAATAGACATGGGCATAGCAACAAAGGAACAAGGGAGAGAAAGTTGTTATTGTTAACTGTTGTCAAGTTGACTTCAACTTATGACAATCCCATGAATGAGAGACCTCTAAGTCACCCTATTATCAACAGCCCTGTTCAGGTTTTGCAGGCTCAGGGCCATGGCTTCCTTGATCGAGTCTCTCCATCTGAAATGCAGTCTTCCTCTTTTCCTACTGCTACCTTACCAAGCATCATTGTCTTGTCTAGTGAGTCATGTCTTCTCATGATATGGCTAAAGTCATTACGAGGAAATAAATTATTGTCTTTTCTAGAGAGTCATTTCTCATGATATGGCCAAAGTCATTACCAGCTCTGGTAATTACTGAGCTGCTTTGGAACTAGCAAGGCAGCTTTCCCTCCCAACAGCAATAGCTTTCTCTGATTTTCCCCCACCACCTCTGTGCACTCCTGCAAAAATTACACTATGCTGGAATAATGGACCATTATGCTGTTGTAAAGCACCAACAGGATTCCAGCCACAATCTCAAAATTATTTTTTAAAAATTAAACAAAATGATAGGGGAAAATATAAAAGATGATGTCAACAAAGATGGCATATTTTCATATATAATTAGCAATATATAATTTATTATGAACAGTAAAAGTTTGTGATGTAATAACATACGGTAATAGCTTGATGAAGAATTGCATTATATCCAATGATTCTATATTGTGGGGAAAGTGGAATGTCTACAGTTTATGAGATCTGGAAAGTACACACATACACAATAACTTCTCCATTCATTTCATCTTAAAAAGTGCAGAGGGGCTTTTTTGACACATTCAAGGATACCTCTCTAACCCGCATCTTTGTTTATGACACACATATTGAAAAGGAGTTATGAAAGACTGGAATCTTGCTCAATATTAGTCCATTAGTGGTCTTCAAAAAGGAATTACCGAACAGTTTGTTTTAGAAAAAGAATTACACATTATTCCTCAGGAAAGAGGTATTAAGTGTGCATGGGAGAACAGCATTACTGAACTGAAACACTGAAAAAAAATCATAAAAGCAATTCTCCCACTACGGTCTTTTTCAGAGGGGCTTTATATTCTGTGGCAGGCATGGAACAGGGTCAAGAAAGGGTTTCCTTTTCAGACGACATCGACCCCGTCCCATGCTGCTTCCGATTTATAGTAATCATGGGGGAACATTGTGAATAGACCACCCATTTCATTTCTGTCATGGAATCACGGGTGGTTGAAAGGTGCCCCATTCCTCTCCTGTTATGCTGGCACGATGGCAGCCATGGGGGGAGGTCTGTGCTGAATACGTCCGGTGGAGATTGGGATGAGGAGGTAAGTGACACCCTCCCCCCCCGGGTTACTTGTAAATTTTAGAAAGTGTTTTGGGGCTTGTTTTTTTTTTTTAAGTTTATTTTGACTTTTATTTTTAAATTTCCCATATGACCATTCTCTTGCAAGAATGGGTGGGGTTTGCTTTCCAGGTCATAAATGCAGCTTTATGATGGCTGCATTTACTCCTGGCAAGCCATGGGGAGGGGTAGGATATTCCTGTCCTGGCAGAATGTAGGTGTGCAAACGTTTTCATTTTATTCTGTTGCAGGGATGGGAGTGGGGTGGGGGGGTGTTTAGTGAGGCAGGAACAGGGTAAAAGTCCCCATCTGAAAAAGTCCTACCTCTTCATTGTCTTACAAGTTCTGTCTATTAAATAAAGAGACAGTGTTTCTACCTTTCAGATATATCAGGGAGAACTCATTGTGAATTCTTGAGTGGTGACCTTGAACATGTCTGAACCTGCATGATAAACATCAATACTCTCGGCAGTTCAGTTAATTGTCATTTAAAGCAACTGTGTTGTCTGTCATGTGCTGGAAAAATGCTAAGTTTAAAAGTTGAGCAACATTTCAATTTTAAATTTTTAGTAAAACTGAACAAAACAACAACAGAATCTTTTCATATGCTTACTGAGGCCTACAAGGAAGACTGCATGTCTCATGTGTGTGTGTCTCAGTGGCACAAAAGGTTCAGAGAAGGATGTGAAAATATGGAAGACGATGAACGTCCTGGACAACCTTCCACTTCAAGAACCAAAGTAATTGTGGAAAAAATCAGCCAGATTGTTCGAGGAGACTACCAACTCAGTGTCTGAATGACAGCTGAAGCTGTGAACATTGACAAAAACACTGCGAGGAAAGTTTTGCATGAGGATCTCAACATGAGAAAAGTTTGTGCCAAGATGGTCCCTAGGGTTCTCACACCAGAGCAAAAAGAGTGCCACAAAGAAATCTGCACTGACATTCTGCAGCAACTAGAGATTGACCCAAACCTTTTTCTAAAAACTATCACTTGTGATGAAACCTGGATCTTCCAGTGTGATCCTGAGACAAAACAACAGTCAATGCACTAGAAAACACCATCATCACAAAGAATGGAAAAAGCACATCAAAGGAAGTCCACATTAAAAGCCATGTTCATTGGTTGTTTTTTTTTACATCACGGGCATAAATTTGGCAGAATGGGTTCCAGAAGGCAGAACAGTGAACCAGCTTTATTATAAGGAACTTTTGACAAAGCTGAGAAAAAGAGTCAGGGGGGAAAAAAAGGCCAGAACTGTGGAAAAAATGGTTTCACAGTTCATCAAGACAATGTGCTTGTTCACACAGCACTTTCTGTGAAGCAGTTTTTGGCTGATAAATGCATTACTACACTTGAACATCCTCCATTTTCACCAGATTTGGCACCATGTGACTTTTTTCTTTTTCCTAAAGTGAAATTGGCACTTAAAGGAACACATTTTGAGTCAATTGATGTAGTAAAGAAGAAAATGGCAGATGTTTTGAAACAGCTGACAGAAACTGATCTGCTCCATGCCTTTGACCATGGAGCAGATCAGTTTCTGTCAGCTGTTTCAACACATCTGCCATTTTCTTCTTTACTACATCAATAAGACTGCATCGGTGGAAAATTGGTGGAAAATAAGACTGCATCGGTGTGTGAGTGTGAATGGAGAGTATATTGAAGGGGACAAGCATTAGAATTGGAATACATATAAATAAAGCTGGGCTATTTTATCAGTCTTGTTATGTAATAGACAGACCTTGTACAGTGACATCTATACAGATTGAAAATAGTGTTGAGGCAAAAGGAACCACAGATTGAAGAAAAGTGGCAAGTTTTTGTTGTGGGAGGAGAAGAAACTGTTACTGACCTCATGTTGAAGTTTTGTTGTGAAAGTACCATGGCATCTTGCCCTGTCTTTTATTACTATCTTTATATCTAAAGAAAAGCAAAAACCTTAAATACCAACACTCAACATTTTTTCTAATAGTAGCCCAACTTGAAATAGCTTCTGTTTGGAAAACAGGTGATGTAACATTTGAAAAATGGTGGAAGTGCATATGGGACCCTGGGTTGCTTGAGGAACTGTCAGACAATATAAGAAGGATAACAGGAGATTAAAACCAAGACTCTTTTGGACTTCCTGTAGGGGGAGCGAGGACGCCAGATAGGACCTAACGGGGCTCCGTGGGGACCTGTTGTCCGAGAGCAGCAAAGGGGGGTCTGACAAGAAGACCACCCCAACTTTATACCTGAGAAGGTACAAGAAGAGTGGGGTTTGCAGTAGCTGTAAGGAGTAAGGAGCAATGGAGCACATGGGAGAGCAAAAGGAGGAGCAGACGGGATGCGACGAGGGAACAGACGGGGCTGAGCAAGGAGTGGAAAAGCACAGACGGATAGGCGAACAGACAGGGCTGGAGCGAAGGAGCAGAGCTAAGGAGTGGAGTGGACTCTGATGGAATGGATTGACGGAAGGGAGCAGACAGTGGTTAAGTGAGCAACGGAAAGGAGGAGTAAACCAGGGAGGTGATAGAGGCTCAGAGGAAAGGCTGAAGGGAAAGACAGAGAGTGCAGAAAGGATTAAGAGGCAAGGAGCGGAACTGGGCAGAGGACCAGAGGCAGAGACATTGAACAGACTGTTATAACTGTGAATGTTTGGGATTGTGATTGGGGAAGGTGGTTGATAAATAAATAAATAATAGCACAACAAAATATATGGGGGAAAATAAATAAATAGAAGTAAAGAAAACTAAAGAAAAAAACAAACAAAAAATAACAATAATATAATATAGTAAGGAGAAAAAAAACATCAATAAGAAAAAAAATACATAATTACTGCTGAATAGACCAACAGCAAAAGAAAGGCATCAGAGGTAGGGGGAAAAAGGGGGGGGGGAAGAGATTAAAAATCATTAGAATTAAAGGGATATCGGTTTGACATTAATTGATAAAAGAAAGGCCCACATGTATCTGATCTTGAAATAGATATCTTACACCTTTAACTTTACATTATAACTATTTTAAATCCATTTTGCTTAAACAACTTTACTGGCTAGATATTAATTTGATATTTCATTGGCTGGATATTGGCTCAATAATAATTGGTATTGGCATACTAATTGGTATTAATTAAGCTGATACCCCTTTTCTATATATTATAGCTCAAACTATTCACTTACTTTATTATCAAGAGAAGTGTTGAGGTAATTTGACAGAGTCAGATATATTTGAGACAAAATACAGATCAGAAATGCCGCCCAAACAAATTGACATTAATGCTCAGATCCTGGAAGAACTCAAATCTTTTAAGAGAGAGAGAAAGGAGGAAATACAAAACCTTAAGAAAGATATGAAGCAAGATTTTGTCAAAACAGAGAAGAGATTGGATAAAATGTCAACAGATCTGAAAGAAATTAAAGGAGAGGTAGACAGCGTGAAGAATAGGACAACAACCTTAGAAAATCAGACAATACATATGGCAAAATACTTGGATAAAGAAAAACAGATTAACCTCTCCCAAGAGATAAGGTACAGGGAGAAGTGTGTGAAACTGAGAGGTTTAGTAGAAATGAGATATGAAAATCTACAAGAAAGGTTGATACCAGCCATTGCGAACTATGTGCAAGAACCAGAAGAAAATATAGAGAAGGAGGTTGACAGGATATTCAGAGTAAACTCGGTAATTGCGAAGGAGCGAAAACTACTGAGAGATATCGTGATTTCCTTCACAAGATCTAAATATAGAGACAAACTAATCCAAATGAATTATACGCGTAAATTAATAATTGAGGGGAAGGAAATCCAAATATATTAAGACATCCCAAGTGAAATTCTCAGAAAATGACCTGAGTACAAGCAACTTACCCAAAGATTAACACGTATGAGAGTTAATTTTAGATGGAATCGAATAGAAGGAGTCTCCTTTATGTATCGACATAAAAGATAGAAAAGTAAATTCAGCTGAGAAAGTGAAAGAAATGATGAAAAGACTTGACGAAGAGGAGAAAGATAAGAGGAGAAGGAAAACTAGATGAGAGGGTAACAAACAAACAACGAATAATGGAAATGAGGAAGACTCAGAGGAGAAAGTGGAGAGAGATGATAACCTTGAAAAAGAAGAAGCACCATGTGAGGAGTCTGAAAAGGAAGAAGATGAGGAGGAACACAGGAAAAAAGATAAAGCAGAAGGAGGAGAGGGGGAAGAGGAGGAAGGCATATAAAGAATGACATTGACTATAACATTGTGGAACGTGAAAGGCCTCAACACATTAGTTAAGAGAAGGAAGGTGTACCACTACTTGGAGAAGAACAAAGCAGACATAACTTGTCTTCAAGAGATTAGAATACGTCAAACTGAGAGCAAATATCTTAAAAATCAAAAATTAGGCCAAAAATTTGCTTCTTTATCACCAAAAAAAGAAAAAAAGGGTGATAATATATGTAAATAAAAAGTACGAAGCAAAACAGATATTGAATAATAATAAAGGCCATTTGATTGGAATAGAACTAAACCTCCCTAATCAAAAGATATATAAAATCGCAATCTACGGCCCATTAGCAAAAAGAGAACGATTTTATAAAGATTTGCATCTGAAGCTGACAAAGTTAGAAAAAGGATTAATAATACTTACTGTGGACTTTAATGGTGTATTGGATGGGAAAAGGGATAGATCGGGAGGAAGTAGAGAGAATCAGGGCAGACTTCTGCAGGTCTGCTTTGATCTAATGGAAGAATTTCACTTAACAGATCTATGGACAGCTAAATATCAAAAGGAGAAAGGATATACATACTATTCAGAGACCCACAAGATGATGTCAAGAATTGATAAGTTTCGGATAACGAAGACCCTGCTGCCAAGAATAGGTGAGATGGAAATAACACCAAAAATTATATCCGACCATAATCCCATAAGGTTGAAAATGGTATTACTTAAGAAAGAATACACATGGAGACTTAGGGATGACTTAATAAAGGAAGATAATTTTGTCCTAAAAATGAAGGGAAGAATAAGTCAATTTTTCAATAAAAACAAAAAGGAAGGCGTGAAAATGAGGATAGTGTGGGATGCCTTCAAAGCTACAATTAGAGGTTTATTTTTACAAAGAGGAGCTGAAAAGGCAAAAGCAAGGAGAGATAAAGATCAAGAGCTTCTGCATAAATTGAAAGAAAAAGAGAGGAAATTGAGAGGAAAACCCCATAACAAAGTATTAATTAAGGAAATAGAATTGATAAAAAGATTGATTGATAAGACAATGGTCGAGGAGATTGGACAGAAATTGAAGAAAATAAAACAGAGGGTATTCGAAAAGGCTAATAAGATGGTTGTCCTACAGACGGAAAAATGAAAAAGAAAAGAGGATGATAACAGAAATTGAAGTGAAGGGGAAACTTTTAACAGTTCAAGAAGATATCAAAAAAGCATTTGTTGGTTACTATTCTCTGCTGTACAAAGAAATAACACGAGAAGAAGCTTGGGAAACTAAGATGAATAGATACGTAAAGGAGAATAAATTTATGAGGATTTCAGAGGACCATAGGTTGAAATTATCTGAACCCTTTACTTTGGAAGAAATGGCCAAGGTAATCCAAGATTTAAAAAGTGGCAAGGCGCCAGGACCTGATTGTTTTACGGACATCTTTTATAAAACCTTCGAAAAAGAAATATCAAGTCACCTCCTAGAGGTTATTAACAAGACGCATAAAGGGGGGATGCCGGACACATGGAAAACGGCAATCATTACAATGATCTGGAACGAAGGCAAAGAAAAAACCGATATTAGGAACTATCGTCCGATCTCCCTTCTTAATGTGGACTACAAGATCTATGCAAGTATGTTGACAAATAGAATAAAAGGTGTATTAAAAGAAATAATACATTCTGATCAATGTGGCTTTCTCCCAGGAAGATTACTATCAACCATTATTAGGTATATAATCGACATATTGGATTTCCTGGAAAAGAACAACGATCGGAAAGCAGCTATAATATTTGCAGACACAGAGAAAGCATTTGATAATATCAATTGGCGCTGTTTAATCAGAACAATAGATGAACTTGGATTTGGCCAATTTATAATAGCTAACATAGAAAAAAAATATACATGGAACAAAAAGCTTCTATTATAGGGAATGGAGAGAGAACATAAGAAATCCCAATTCAAAAAGGGACTAGACAAGGGTGTCCTCTGTTTCCGTTGCTCTTTATAACAGTACTGGAAATCCTACTGAACAAGATCAGAGAAGAAAAAAAGATACAAGGATTAAAAATTAGGAACCAGGAATACAAGGTCAGAGCATTTGCAAACGACATAGCCATTATTCTAGAAAACCACATCAATAATGTTAACTGTTTAATAGAAACCATTGAGGAGTTTGGTGGTTATGCCAGACTTAAGATAAATAAGGATAAAACTATAATTTTCTCCAAGAATATATATAAAAAAAGAGCAAGAAATATTAAGAGAAAGGTCCAAATGCAAATTAGAACAGAAAGTGAAATATCTTGGGGTCTGGATATCCAATAGAAACTTAGACCTATATGACAATAATTATAAGAAAACCTGGAAGATGATTAAGGAAAACTTAAAGGTCTGGTCTAAATTGAACCTTTCATTAATGGAGAAAATAGCAGCGATCAAAATGTCCGCCCACCCAAAGATAATGTTTCTGTTTCAAAATTTGCCAATTATATCGGATGATAAGCCATTCAAAAGATGGAAGAAAGATCTGAGCGAATTTATATGGAACGGCCGGAAAGCAAGAATAAAGTGGCAAACACTAATAGAAAGATCTTAAAGAGGAAGACTAGACCTGCCAGACTTGCAAATTTATTATAAGGCATGTACTTTAGTTTGGACAAGCAAATGGATTAAACTGGAAGATCAGAAGCTATTAACCCTAGAAGGAGCGGGACTAAGACTAGGCTGGCATGCCTATTTAGGATATAACAAGGCAGCAATACACAAAGATTTCAACAATCATATTGTAAGGAGAGCGTTGTTGCAGAGCTGGAACAAAATAGAAAAGCAATATTTTGGGAAGATACCAAAATGGATATCTCCGGTCGAGGCCTTCATTGGAAGATGGGGACAAATTGGCAAACCAGATAGATGGATCACCTATAAAGAACTATCTAAAAAGGAGAAAGATGGAAAGATAGAAATAAGAACGAGGGAGGAACTACAATAAGAGGGATGGCAGTTCAACTGGTTCTCTTATCAGCAAATATATAGTAGGTTCAAAAAAGATGAAAAAGAGTTCAGCTTCCTAAAAGAAGAGACAGACTTTGAAAAGATCATATGAGATGATAAGAGAAAGAAGATAGCAAGATTAGACAACTTTTTTATTTCCAAACAGCTCGAAATGGAGGAAGTAAGGGAATCAATGATAAAATGGGCTAAGGACATCAGAGAAGCAATTCATTTGGAAGAATGGGAAGGGGCATGGAAGAAAACAAAAAAAATCATGGCATGGCAGGATCTGAAAGAAAACAGCTTTAAAATAACTAACAGATGGTACCTAACCCCAACCAGATTAAATAAAATGTATGGTCAAAAAGAGAAAGGCTGTTGGAAATGTGACAAAGATATAGGTATGCTTAAACATATGTGGTGGACATGCTCTATCATAAAAAAATTCTGGTTGAAAGTGCACAAGATAATCCAAAAAATATTCAATATCGAATTTGAATTAAATCCAAAGTTATACCTTCTCAATATCACTTCAATTTTAACAAGAAGAGTAGAAGAAAAAATATTGGCAAATACTATTATATCTATGTACGGCTGCCCACATGATAATTGCTGCACAATGGAAAAATAAAGAAGAACCATTGATAGTAAATTGGTTAAATAAATATTACTAATGAGAGAAAATGACAAATTAACTCGAATAATAAACCAAGATGTGGTAGAAAAAACAGAAATAGAATGGTTATCAGTAATCAAACCTGTAATGACTAGCAAGAAACTTATTTACACAGTGGGTCAAAGCACTGAAATGTCTTGAAAAATGTATTTAGCAAAATAGAATAATAGAATCATAGTTTCCTGCCAGAGAGAAGATCAGCTTCTGGACAGCCAGTTTCCTGCCAGTTTCCAGGCCAGTTTCCAGCCAGGGAGAAGAAGGAGAGCAGCTTCTGGACAGACATTTTGACTGGGGAGATTGAATTTTTTTTAAAACTGTTGGGAGAGGCTGCTTGTTGCTGAGGGGGTGGAGTTGCTCTGAGTCACACCTGTAAGTCACTAGGGGGTGAAGCTGGGAGCCTAGCTCTATATAACTCCTTGGAGAGGCTTTCCAGGCCAGTTTCCTGCCAGAGAGAATTTCAGTGACCAAACAAAAATACAGCATACCTAAAAGTACAGCTTAGCGTTCTCAGCATTACCTAAAAGTTTTTAGGAACAGCAGCTGCGAAGTCTCAGAGGAGGCGTGTGGTGGTGGCGGGGGACTCCTTTTTGCAGGGTACAGAAGCAGTGGTTTGTAGGCCTGACAAGAATACATTTAAAGCATAGTTAAAAACATACAGGATAAAAACACAGCATGCCACTTTAAACACTATTCTGCTAATCAGTCATTCTCAACCTGTGGGTCTCCAGATGTTGTTGGACTACAGTTCCCAGGAGCCCTGGTGGTGCAGTGGTTAAATGCCAGTACTACAGCCACAATGTGAGTTCAATCCTACAGCAGTAGGCTGCAGTACAGGCATTTAACCACTGCGCTACCAGGGCTCCTGGGACCCACAGGTTGAGAACACTGTGCTATATAATTAAAAATCAATGAAAGGCCTGTCTAAATAAAAAGGTGCTAACCTACCGGTCGAAAGAGAGGAAAGGATATGATAGACGCATCCTCCAGTTTTCCTCCTATAGCCTCTCCCCCCCACAATCAATTTTCTTGAAATGTGTTTGCCTTTTCACATTTTTTAAAAAATGGTGGTACAAGGAGATGGATTGAAAGTTCCTTAAAAAAATGTACTAGGGTGAGGAGACCCAATAGCCATAAAAGAGTTTTGCTGCAAATCAGAAGCACAACATCTTGATAGCTTATACTATTGCTATGGCAATATGGATGGAGAGAAGACTGCATTTTGTACCACAGACAAGTGACTTATAGTACAGATCTCCCCCTGTATCCACAAGGAATACGTTCCTGGACTTACCATTTATAAATGAAACACAGATAATAGCAAACCCTATTTTTTAAAAAGGACTTCCGGTACAAACTTACCATAGAGTTGCTTGGAGGACCTAGTGATTCCTAGAGAGGACACCTGTCCTTGCAGGGTGACTGTATGGTATGTGTCCCTATTTTTTCAGCTGTGGATAACTGAAACTGTGGATATTGATTCTGTGGATATGAGGTGTGTGTGACCTCTGTTCAGCTTTTTAAAAGAAGGTAACTATTTAGTTACTTTTTAGAAGCGTTAAATAATTTGTTAAAAAATATGATAGCAAGAACTAGCCAATTCTTTTCTTCTTAAAACTAAAAGTATAGACTAAGGACTTTTTCAGACACCCTAAAACCTGTCAGGGGAGGGCGGGAGAGGTACGCGGCTATCGTGCTGCATGGGGGTCAGTTTTGGACAATGCTGTCCCTTTCCCATCACTGTCTGTGTTACTTCCATGTTCAATCTATTGCAAACGCACCATTTTTTTACTCACAGATCAAACACGGAAGTAATGCGGATGACAAAGGGAGAGGGATGGCGTCATCCGAAACTGACCTCCTGCTGCACGATAGCCACGTACCTCTCCTGCCCTCCCCTGATGGGTTTTAGGGCATCTGAAAAGTCCTCAAAGTAGCTACCTTATAGTTAGGCACCTAACCCAGTATTGTCAATTTGTAGTAACTCTCTAGAGCTTCAGTCAGGATTCTTTCTTAGCCCTACCAAAGGCTCCTTCATGTTCCCTGGTGTCTCACATCGAGGCACTAACCACAGCCAATTCTGCTTGGCTTCTGAATTCAGATGAAGTCAGGTATGCTTAAGGTGATATGGTGTTACAAATATAAACAATGACTTTGAAAGTAGTTTTCACAATATCCATTAAGTATAGTGAATTTCTGAAAGGAATAAAAATGATCCATAAAGAATTTTCCAATAAAGTTGGCAAAGTTACTAGAGCTATCTGGATTGCTCAAGACAGCGTGTGGGGAGTGTGTAAGTAGAATAACTGCATGAGGTGTATGTTATTGTTTTGTTTTTGGTGTGATTCCTCCCCTCTGCACTGGAATCAGCAAAGTCAATTGGTATGGCCAGTGCCAAATTACTTATCTTTCCATGAGAGGAACATTTGAGGTTTCTCACATGGAGACCAAAAACTTAGAAAGAATGCCATTGCTTGCCAAGGAATATCCTTGGTGTAGCTGCTCCACATGTAGCTAACAGTGCTAGATTCATTTGTTAAGCCATAATCAGCTAACCCTTGCTGAAAGAGTTCCTTAATTAAATCAAATTAATTTCTCTTTATCACATGATGTCTAGGCAAATGGAAAGTAATCTGTTGTGACCAAGGGGCAAATTTTGAATCAGCTTCTCCTTTCCACTACATTAAAGTCTAGAAGCCTAAAATCTGAGTAATAGATATGCAAATATTTATATGGAATTCACTAGGATTTGTTCAAAGCTAGTCCTAAATATAGCAGCCCCATTGAATCAACGAGATTTACAGAAATGCTGACTTACCATTCAGCAATTCATTGAATAGGTCTACTCCGCTTGGGACTAGCAATTTGGTGCAGGCCAATATATCAGATATGATGAGGTAATGACACCAAATGTGGTGATACTAGGATGAAGATTAAAAAACAAAAACAAAAACCATACCATTCCCATCTTCCCATCATTATTACAATTAACTAAACCCAATTTTTCCAACATTTATATACTCAGAACTTTAAAAAAAATCCATTATGGTTTGTTTATATCTCGAGTTGCAGACTTTTCGCTGTGATGTTTTATCACAGCTGTGGCCTCAGGATAATTGGAAACTGCTGACAATTTCCCCCCACTCATGCTGATTTTCCTGTGTCTCACTACAGTTACAGAAACAAGGAGACTTTCTTTTCTATCACTGTTATCTGAATACATTTTCAAATATACATGACCTTGCTACCAAAGCTGTATAATGCATTTCTAATGGGAAGGCCATAAACTGAAACCAAGCGTACCTTGACTTAAGAACAGTTAAGAACTGCCAACTCTATACAGAAGTTGGGATTAAGTAGTTAGAAACTTCAGCAAGAACCTAGAGAATTCTCACATACTTCCTGAGTAGAACAAAGAGAACAAAGTCCCACAGTAGTTCATGAAGATTTTAGCTGTGCCATCAACTGCATAAGAGCCTAATTTCTTAAGTAGATTGCTACTATAAATTTCTTAGCACACATAGGGCTATTACCATTGAAGAGGGGGGAAATTAAAGCCTAAGAGAACGCCACAGTGGTATTTTGAGATTATTGTTGCAATTAAGGAGCAGCCATTGCAGCACAGAAAATGGTGATTGATTTTCACTACAATGCCATTCTCAGAAGAGCAGACAAACCTGTTCAAAAGCAAAGTCTTCCAGATACTCACAAGGTAGCTCTTTGCACTTACTTTGGAGTATGTGGATATTTTTATGGTACCCAGAATTTTCAGTGCACAATAAGTACTTCAAGCACAGCCTCAAAAGAACTATTGCAAATACTCTTCAGCTTTCTCTCAAATTGAGATTTTGTGTGTGTCATTCATGGGTGGGATGAATGAGTTAATATTACAAGTTTGTATTTGGCATCATGAGATAATAATTACAGATTGCAGTGTACCAGAACACGACTGGAAGCCCTCTGGTTATTAACACTGCTGGTATCACTTGGCTCTAAAAATGTCATTACATTTGCTAGACACACAGATGAACATACAGAGTTCTCTCTGATCTTGGATGTGTTTTCTCCACAGAGATTTTTTCTCACTTTGTTCTGATTATTATTTTGCAGCCTGCAGGTACTATACGAAGGCTTACATCACTCTTTTACAATTGTGTAGATGGTTATACTTGCGTTAGTGTTACAGGAAGCAGAAGTGTGTGCTGCTGATTTAAAGTTTGGACCATCCTCCATACAAATAGGTGCGGGTCTTTAGCTGAGGGATGACAGACATACACTCATCTAAAACTTCATTCCCTAGAGATCACTCTTTTCTCCATGGATGCTCCATTAACAGAGCAGCATCTGAGAGTACTATTGCATTTCCCCATGCAATTGGCTGCCAAAGCAGAAAAGGGGAAAGAATTAGATTTGTGAGAATTGCAGCACTGCATTAGAATTGCAGCACTTCCATTTTGGGGGGTGAGCAGTAGATTGATCATTAGGATACCATAGAGGAGACACTTGATCTCACTGGGAGGGGCCCTTGTGACACTATAGGAGGGTGCTTGTGAAAGTAGGTAGGATAGGCAAGGGTTGGAAAAGGGGGTGGACAGCTTTTGAGTCAGCTGTTTATTCGACCAGGTATGAGGAAAACTTGGGGATATGGTCTGAGAATCTGGGTAAAAACCTAACTAAGAACCTTTAAAGCTTTTTTTAAAAAAAACTAGTTAAATTATTTAATATGGTTTTACTCTGCTTACATTATTTTTTATATTGTGAATTGATATGAACTTAAGTTGTACACTGCTGAAAGATCCTATCTTACAAGGCATGATATAAATATTTTGATTAATTAATAAATATAATTAACAAGGTGATATGGTTTGGAGTTGCAGGAAGGAAGGCATTTTTTAGGTTTATGCCGGCAGAAAAGTGAACTGGACAGCTGCAGTATGTGCTGGCATTCCTGCTCATTGCATCCTGTACAACTTTACCTACACCACACAAGACATGTTGGGAGTTTCTCCAGATCTTACACTGCTGCTAGGGCCTGCAGAAGAATCACCATCAACCCTTAGAACATTTTTTGAAGGATATCACCTGATGCTGCCAGAATGTACAGAACAAGGTTCACAAATCATAATGCTAGCACTTCACTTCCTGCCAGGCTTGGAAAGACATAATGGGACTAAGAAGTACAGGCACCTATTGACTCTCTCCCCAGTCCTTCACTCCAGGCTTATCCATGTGCACATATTGTACAAGTACAGCACATGACAAACAGCTTCAAGATTTGCTAGTGAGGCCTGGTGCCAGCTGGGAGTGGGTGGATATGGTCTGAGAAGCACAGCAAATCCCTGTACCTCAGTTAGAACCCTGAGATGTAGCAACACTAGATAGCATACTGTATTATTATTATTGTTTATTGCTTATTTACATTTACTGCATTGTGCAAGAAATGCATGTGAAAGTAGTGCCCAACTGAAAACATGGAAGGGGGTGGGAAACTTATGTGACAGATAAATCTTTCCTTCATCTCCATACTACTGAATCATTTTAAGAGCCAAATATTGTTTCAGAAGCCACTAAGAGATAAAACTGCTAAATATTCACAAATCTAGACTGGCTCAGCCTATCATGACAGGTCATCGTTCCATGCCTTACTTGCTAAAAGTTAGGGCCATTCTGTCACTTTGTGCTCAAAACAAACATAATTCAGATTAATTGCTGCATAAATCTGAGAAATTGCATCCTTTTCCTACCCACTTTGGCATTTTTGTTCTATAGCAAGAAGCTTACTCACAATATGGAAGCAATGAATGGATACTTGTAAGATCATCTTCATGGAGTATGGATTTCTTTACACCAACTGCAGTCAATCCTGTAACCTTTTTCTACAATTCTTCTGAGCAAATGATTCTGCACTGAATACACCTTAATTCTTACTCCCTTAATCCATTGCTGATTGCTGAATGTTCTGTGCCAACCTGATGTCGAGCTGTCTATTCCCTTACAAACTTCAAAACTCATTGTAACTAACTAGAGGGGAAAGTGAAAAATTATTTAAATAGCTGTGGCAGAATAGAGAATGGGAAAGAATTTTATTTTCTTTTTCATTTGGTGTGGGATGTCTGATGGGGAATTTGTGCAAATGGAAAATCGGCTTTCAAAAAACCATGCCTGTCAGTGGTGCAAGCAGTAAGACATAAGCCTGTCTGATTTCACAGAATAATAGGATTGCTATGAGCCTTATTGTATAACACTGCCTCAGGTTGAAGCTGTACTCTACAATGAAGTATATGCATGTTATTAATAACAGCACAGCTGATGCTCATCTATTTTTCTTTCATTTTGAGAAAGGTAAGCAACACCACAGCCAAGGTAGGTGAACAGAGTTACAGGGACAAACACTTTATTAGTTACATTTATATCTTCATTTTCTTCCAGTGAGCTTCCCATGGCAATCCTCTTCCCCAATTCCCCCGACTGAGGTAGGTCAGGCTTTGAAAAAATGACTGAGTGAATTTCATGGATCAGTGGGGCTAGAACTCAGGTTTTCTGTGTACCAGCCAACCTTCTATTTTATTTGTATTACTCCTTCCCTCCCTTATGTGTGTGTGTACCCCCCTCCTCTCCCTATATATGGGGCCTAAATACCCTAATGGCACAAGATTCCATCTGATCTTGGAAGCTAATCAGGGTCAGCCCTGATTAGTACTTGGATGGGTGACTGCCACTGAATGCCATTATACGCTATATTTCAGAGGAAGGAACTAGCACAACCACCTCCAAGTATTTCTTGCCTTAAAAATCCCTATGAAATTCATGTGGTCTCCATAAGTCAACAGGAAGTTGAAGGCTTCATATGTGAATGGGCCACTAGGCTCAAGAGTGCTAATGTATTGTGATTGTGAACTTTGTTGCTGATGATGTTTGCTATCAACAAAACTTCAGCTTTTGGCACTCCTCTGAATGGAGCCCTCCAACTGCCTTGCTCGGGTCTTGCAAGCTCAGGGCTATGGCTTCCTTGATTCAGTCCATCTTCTTGTAGTGCAATCCTCCTCTTTTCCTACTTCCTTCTTCTTTACTGAACATTATTGTCTTTTCCAATGAGTCACATTGTCTCTGGATATATACAAAACATGTCAGCATTGGTTTAGTCTTCACTTCTAGTGAGAATTCAGGATTGATTTGGTCTAAGACCCATTCATTTGTCTTTTTGGCTGTCTATGGTATCTGTAGAACCATCTTCTAGTATCTCATTTTCCACCCAATCAATAAAGAGACAGACAAAAAAAATGTATGGATAGACTAAGGTGCACTTTATTAACTATTTAATTTTGATCTAGATTACAGTTTTTTAGTGCTGTATGTGCTGAAGCAGGTGGAATCTTACTGCCTTTCCTGCATGGCAAAGGTGAGCTGTACCTAACCCCATAGGTGAGCCAGCCAAACCAGCTTGTCCTTTTTTGGTCTGTTTCCAGGATGTCTAAACCTGTTGACCTTCCCCCGAAACTTAAAGAAAGCCAATCACGTCCAGTCACAAAGGTTGTTCCCTTTCCTATCCCTGGGTCTCATGCCCCAATGGGGAGGTCTAGAGAACTCCCTTTTACCAAAATGTGCCTGTAGGTGCTCACCAATTATTGACCAAAATTTCACTTTCTGCACTAACCTGCCACCTCACCACATCAGGCCTCTTAACAAGGCCTTCGAGCCCTGCTGTAGACCCTCTAGAATATTGTGTTGCCCATAACTGATTAGTCAATAATGTAACAAAGACAACAACTATGTAAACCATTTTTGGTTCATTTTTATTAAAAGCTGTGCCTTGATATCAATATAGGGATGTCCATGAGAAAGCAGGAAATAAAAGTATTCTGCAGAGTCAAGCCAAAGAGCATGCATTTCAGGGAGCTGAGGGTGGCCCACCTTTATGGTTGGGAAAATCACACCTTAGGTACTGAGAACAACATCTCCTTTGGAAATGGATACTCTCTTCCTGCATCTGTCTCTGAGAGGAACAGCTATCAACTAAACAAGGGACTCTCATTACTTTGTAGATGAAACTCATATGACAGCCCAGAGAGACAAATGAGGGGTCTGCAAAACATCCATCCATGTTAAATCACCCCACTTCCCCCCCAAACCTGGTTATCTGGAATTCCTTCATATAAACACTTGAGAACTATTAGAAGCCATAATAAGTTATGGATTTCAAAAGAGGATTTTCTTATTACCCCCCCCCCCGCAGGAAACTTAGATTCTTTGGTTCAGTCCCAATTTCCAGCTGAATCCATGCTGCTCTGCATCCCAACTCCCCCTCCTCTATTGTCTCTGTGGGGTCCACTACCTCTGTGGTCTGAACTCACACTGCCCTGTTCCACGATCCCTTCTCCTTGTCTCCTATATTAACTCCCTGGCTTCCCTTTTAATCTTAACAACTTTCCCTTAAGTTTCTTCTGCATTTGTTGCTGCTGCTCGAGAGTAACACCACTTCTCATGAGGAGAACCTAGCTTGAGGATCAGGTGTAGTACTACCCCCAAGTCTCCAATTATGACCTTTTCCTAACAACTTTTTGTCTTACTCTGGTAGTCTTATTGCTTTATAATGTGTGTGCATGGTGTGTGTGAATGCTTTCTGTTAAACCAATAAAGACTCATTCTGAAGTCAAAGGCTTTCATGGCCGGCATCCATAGATTTTCCTTGTTTTTTTTTCCGGGCTGTGAGGCCGTGTTCTGGAAGAGTTTATTCCTGACGTTTCACCTGCATCTGTTACTGGCATCTTCAGATGGTTGGGTAGGAGTGTGTGTGGGGTTTATATACTATGAACACCTGTTGGGAGGATATGTAAATTTGTGTATTTGAATGGCTAGTTTCTGGGTGGAGATATGCAAGGAGGATTAGTATCTGTTTGGCTAATGGTTGATTAATGGTCCATTATCATTCATTGCTTTTGACAGCTGTCTTCTATGTGTTTTCCATAACTCCGCCTGTAGGCATAGGGTTATGATCCTGGTATTGTTACACACCTCTTGTTATGCCATTTGAGTTGCTTATTTCTCCAAATTAAGCACAGTTCAAGAGTGGACATTTCCACTGCCACCAGTGATTAGCGTAACAATAATATCTTCCTTTAAAAGTTTTGTTTTTCTCACAAAGAATAGTGGGATGTACCAAGTAATGTTCCAAACCTGCTTGCTGGTTTACTCTTCATCTTGTACAACCTGGACATCTAGGTTCACCTTCTCCTCTCCAAACATGTTTCATCCCCGCCTCCCACCTGGGGCCTCAGTGCAAAATGTTGATGGCATTGTTTCTCTCTCCTTCCAGGAGGGCAACGACAAGCATCCCCCAAGTATTCCCTGTTCCAGATGACGCAAGGCAAGGGACCAGATTCAAGTGAGTTGATTTCTCCCCTGTCAGCTTCCTTCACTGTCCAGCTTTCACAACCATACATAGAATGGTTTCGGCAGGCCTTTCCTAATTAGATCCCGGCCTGAGGGGATTCTGGCCTCTTTTAGTCCGCTGGCCATTTATTGTA
The DNA here is from genome assembly GCA_030847615.1 of Gambelia wislizenii. NCBI lineage: Eukaryota > Metazoa > Chordata > Lepidosauria > Squamata > Crotaphytidae > Gambelia > Gambelia wislizenii. The sequence continues at coordinate 83,438,195 of JAUMIR010000005.1, read as the reverse complement.
TTTTATTGTATTTATTGTTTTTAAATGTGATTTTAGATCAGTTGGTTTTAATGTATAATTGTTTAATATTTTTTTATGGGGGAGGGTGGGGTGGGGTGGGGGTGTTTGGGGATTTTATCTGTATTGTATTTTAATTTTTGTAAGCCACCCCGATTGTTTTGACAGAGGGGCGGAGTATAAATAAATATTATTATTATTATTATTATTATTATTAGAAATCAGAAATAATATGGCATGGACTACTTTAGTGTTTGTCAGTGCAGGTTGGGGGGAATCCAGGACTTCCATATGTACACTCACATATGTGTGCACATTAGGGACAAAATAATGAAATATGTGCAGGCAGTTGTGATGTTAATATAGGAAAGACTAGTTCACCCAAGGCAATCATATTTGCTGACGGGACAGAAAAGTTTTCTGTGGATGCCCTTTAAACTTTGTCAGCTCATCACTGTCTGCCACATGAAAAAGAACGTTTCTAGTTTACACAATGCATGCTGTTTAAAATCCCTTCAAGAGGCTGATTACACTTGAAGAGGTCTGCAACCTCCAATGCTTTAATTGCTCAAAAATAGCTTATGTAGATAATTCTAAAAGGGAGTGCAGATGTATGTGTAGTGATAGCTAAGAGAAGGCAGCTGATTTGGCTGTAATGAGTGCTTTTTCATCAGTGCAAGAATGACATTTCTCATTTCTCTCCAAGTAAGCCACTTCATGCCTTTTTAATCTGGTATTTTACAAAAAGAAATGTCCCAAGCCCTATAGATAAGCTATCTTTCACCCTACATAGATGTACCTGCTTTTTAGATGTACCTCCTTTTACTGTTTTCTTCCATTTCTTCTTTCTTCATCACCCTTGTGTGTTCATTGCTCATTCTCCCTCTCTTTATTCTCTATACCCCTGTTCTTTGTGTCAATGTCAATTCTCTATTCTCTCTGTTCTGCACCCCTACATTCTCTTGTCAGTTTTTGGGTTTTTTTGTTTGTTTGTTTTTACATGTATGTTGTTTTCTGACATGACAATCTGCTACCATCTAAAGAGAGTTTTCAGAAAAAGGACAGCTCAGGCTTCAAAACTGCCTTGCATGAAAGACTGATCAACAATACATTTAGAACTGTGGCAATTATTTTTGTAGGTTTCCCCCCCTTTTGTTCTTATCATGTCAACTGCCATGAGGGCTGAGGTTAGCCAAAGAAGGGAGCACAATGAGGCCATGAGCAGAGACCCCGTGTGTATGTTAGGGAAAATCTTTGTGGGCTCACCCCCCCTCAAGGCAAAGTAATGACATTAACTCTGTTGGGAATGCCACATTTTATTTCCTCCTACATTTTTAATTTTTTACATCCAAATAAGAAACACTTTGAAAATTTTGATAAATTCTTCAAAAGTGAACTGTAATGAATTTCTCCCCATTGGCAGCATCCAATACATACAGTTCTTCCAGCATGACAAGGCCAATGTTTTACTTGCCTTCCACATAGGAGATAAAGATAAAGAGTCTCTCAGAAAATAAAAAGGTAACAACCCTAATTCACCACTAAGAAATTCAAACCCAGCCTTTCAAGAGTTCTGTACACAAAGCGTAGGATCCAAATGGACAGATCTTTCTTTCATATTTGAAACTCTAAAATATGTAATTTTCTATTCTAAATATATAAACATGTGCAAATCTTGTTAAAACCTTATTTAAAAAGCTGCAAGAGAATTCCCACACATCCCTATCTATCGAAGCAGCATGGTAATTGATGGATTATCTGCTCTGGTAAGTGACTGACAGATGAAGAAGCTTTGATGACCAGCCAAGAAATAGGGAGAGCAGACACAAGTAGATGGGTTTTAAAAAGGGCTACTTTATTGACCTATAGCCTATTTAACTGATTGAGACCAGTTTATTAGCAAAAAAAAAGAGTGTGAGTAACCTGATGCAGTTCCATCCAGGGCTCAGATATCAACCTGTGACCAGTCTCTTTGGTCTTCCCTTGGGAGAAACACCTGACCCTGAGCACAATTGAAAAACCATTGGTTGCTACCCAGATGGTCATGTACTGGAAGGCAAATACAGGGGGGGGGGGCAACCCCCAGTCCCAGGACTTTTTATAAGAGAAAGTAAACCCCAAGGGCAGACTCCTTCTCCCCCCTCCAAGTCCCATAACCTGTAGGGGCAGTGCCAGAACCAAACCCTTCACCAAAAGGATGCCAAGGTGTACAGCACCTTGAGTCCCTATATTGGGAGAAAGGCAGGATATAAATAAATAAAATAATAATAAATAATAATAGACTGATATATTAAATTCACCCTGTTACGTGCCATGCATAAGGGAAGTGTCTCCTTAGTCCATTTCCCCCACCAGGCCAGTTAACATGGCTCGCAAAGCTTCTGCAAATTCTTCAGGAAAAGCATGTTATCTGCTTCTGACAAAATAACACCATCAGCCCTGTAGAGCTCTAGCCATCAGAAAACTATGGTATGATGTGACACAAAGTGACCCAACCCTCTGTTTAGAGCATTGTGATTAGCCTATCTCCAGGCAGGGTCAAACCATCTGTGATCCCCTTCACCTCAACAAACAATAATCCCCTCAGGCCATTTATTCTGAATATAACAAAAGTCATACAATGTTTGCAGGATGAGGGCCTTATTCTTCAGTAAGTCCAGGTCATTACTACCAAGGTGAATGACCAACACTTTTGTGGGTGGCCCTGTGTGTTCCTCAAACAACAGTTGTAGCAAACCGTTCCACTGGAGGCCCCTCTTACCAGGCCACTCCACCATGGCACTCTCTCTCAGACCCAGCTGAGTGTCAAAATAACAATTTCAGGCCTGTCATGCTGCCTAGCAGACTATGCTGTGGCCAAAGATGAAGCCTTGACATCTCAGCAAACAGCGCCTAAAAACTAAAGAAAACAATGCATTAGTCTGAGTGATATCAGAATGTAAGAGGGTGTGGAACGCTGCAGACTTCCAATGCCCAACGTGCTGAATGGTCTGCAGACCCAAGACCATGGCAAAATCTTTCGAGGCCGCCCCAATCCTGAAAGAATGAGTGCCAATATTAACCCCTTGTAAACCCAGACATCAGAGGGCCTCAGACATCACAAACTAAAACTAATACCTGATAAGGGGAGAAAGATTAACATGACAAAAATGAACACTGTTTCCATCCCTTTCAGTCTTACAAAAGATTATAGAGCATATACTGGGCAAAGAGCTGGGTCATTGGAAAACCCTAAAATTACCTGCACCCCTTTACCCATCTGGTCAGTTTTGGACAATCTGATTTGCAAAACTGCCTTACTATGAAGTTACGGATAAAAACCAAGACCCTTCCTGTTGTATCATTCTTGGTAGATGTCACAGGTTCGCTTACCCACAAGACCCCCCCCCCCCAAATGCAGTCAGAGCTGCTGAATGGAACAAAGCACCATCATGTGAATTTATACCAAGGACTGCCCACTGGTCACTTAACTCCCCATGAATGTCAGAAGACAAAGGTTCTCTTTTATCAAACACATGCCCACTTTTGTAGTCCCACCTTGCTAATGCTTACAGATTCTGAAATGCCCTATGGCATCCTGATAGTCTTGAGAAAATCTTGGTAAATTCTGATCAGGAACAAACTGAAAGAGAATTCTCACACAGCCTCATCTATCAAAGCAAAGGGGCAACTGATGGATTATCTGCTCTGATAAGTGACTGAGGGATGATGAGGCTTTTCAGTTTTATTCTTGGTTGTGACTGCTTGGCGTGTGAAAAGTGAGAGAGTGAAAAAAATAATTAAGCAGATGCTGGTACTATTTTTCTTTTTCTTTTTTTTAAATGGAGCTCCCATGTTACTCTAGCAGTTTAACTGGTAAAACTTATTTGCAAGGTTGCTTACATTTCTAATTAAAAGCTAAAGGTTGCATTTCAGCTGGCTGAAGATCTTTTATTAAAGCTCAATGGCCTAAAACTGATTCCTAGTCCCAACTAGAGCAGATTTATTAAATAGATCACTAAATTGATTCAGTGGGTCTCTGTTTTGGCCTGACAAATGGGTTTAGGCCAATGTGTTTTGGAAGTTAATCTTATGAAGTCAGAAGTAAGTACTCCATTCGATTGAATGTATTCGCATTTCAGTGTGCTCTGAATTACAATTCTGCTCATTTTAATAAAATGGGTACTGTGCTCTATACTGCTTTCCTGTAGCATGTGCATGTGCTTGCCTTTTTATGCTTCCAGAAGACACTGATACTGGGTATACACACTATTCATAGTAATTTATAACTGAGCTTCAGTCCCTCCAATGTGATATATGCCATCCTGTGCCAGCAATGCCCTTCTATACTCTACACTGGATAAATAGCATAGTCTGTACACAAGAGGCTAAATGGACACAAATCTGACATTAGAAATGGCAATATCCAAATACCAGTTGCAGAACATTTCAACCTTCCTGGACATACAGTGTGGAATTTACAGGTCAAAGTCCTTGAACAAGGAAATTACAAAGGAAGACTAGAAAGAGAAATTGCTGAATTGAAATATATTCATAAATTCTAGTCCATAAACAGAGGTATGAACAAAGACAATGGCTTCATGGAACACAACATATGTGGATACAAGAGTCCTTGCTACTGCACATATAAGAAAAGGAATTATCTTAGAGTTTTGAACCCTGGGAATCTGACTTTTGGTAATCAGATTTATTGCTTTCACATATCAACTCTACCTGACCCCTGTAAAGATCTGAAAGATTTGTATCACCTCTCCTAGCCCCTTGAAAATTTAGGGAAAGTGACATAATTTTCATCTTTCTGGATCCTATTACATTCTATTCCACTCCAACAGTTGTATAAAAATGCTTTATACCTGAGGCTTTAATATCACTCTGTAGTGCATCTGAAGAAGTGGATTTATATCCACATCAGCTCATCCTGAAATAAAAATCAGTTAGTCTTAAAGCTGCTTCCACAGTCCTCTTTTTCTCTTCCTTCCTTCCTCCTTTTTATGCTACAGGAGACTATGGAGATTATCAGACGTGGCTAATGTGGCACCAGAATAATGACATCAGAACTCAAAAGGATACCAACATCACACGATGTTGTGCTTTTGTGTTCTGCTGTTGTTATTCTGGCATTTCTTTTTATTGATGGGCTAAGCCATTAATAGGTCACCCGTACCATTTTGGTGCAGGCATTGCTGGCATCTGAAACCTTGCACCATTGTCCTGCTGTGAATACAGCATCATTGGGGGGGGGGGGTTCCTGCCAGAACACTCCCAGGTGGGGTTGCAAAAACAAGGTAGGCTACCCTCTTTTTATGAACCTCCCCAGGTTACTTGGTTGTGGGTTTTTTTGGTAGTGTGTTTATGTGCTTTAAAAAACCCTTTTCTTGTTATTTTACTTTTCTCCACGCTTGTGTCTTCTCACAAGAATGGGCAAGATTTTAGTCCAGGAAATAAATGAAACTCCATTAGAGCTCTATTCATTCCTGGGCTGCCTGTCGACAAAAGAGAAGGCAAGCATGATGGGGAGGGTTATTGTGCCTGGGCAGGGGTGGTATTGGACATTGTGGGAGAGGAACTCCTTTTGCGTTCCTGTCTGATAATCTCCTAACACAGCTTCTTGCTTGAAAAAGATCCCGAACAGTTACCTATGCCTATAGGATATTTCCTAGTGCTTTGTAAGCTAATGTTACAGTCATGAAAACTGGGAAGCAGAAACACGCAAAGCCGGTTCTGAGCTGTCTGCCTGTTGGAGATATTTTTGACAACTTTTATAATCAGAGGGAAACTATTCTGAATAGAACAACAATAAACCTATAAGGGGTGGATGTGTCACTGAGTGCACACTGAGAAAATGTGTGCAATGTGTTATTTCTAACAAAAGCTGCTGAGGGATGGCATCATAGTCACTGTCAGCTCCTCCATGCGAAGTAATGCAAGTGCCTTGGGTGTCTTTGTCAATCTTCAGCCTAAGGCCACTGTTGATGGAGAAATAAGGAATTGTTAAAGGCAATGACAGGCAGTTTAGTCAAGAAGGGTTTGGGAATAAGGACATGATCATTGAGGAATAATTTGTTACAGTCACAATGTAAAGCAACAAAGAAAGAAGAATGAAAACTTTTTTCTTCCAGCAACAGAACAATAAACAGGAATTCCATTTCATGGAATTAAGGCAGCTTTTTGTCTGTGACAAATAGCAGCACATGCTTTGTGCTAGCATAATGCTTTCTGGGGGGCATTTTGAAACCTGTGGCACAAAGTATTCCCATGGCAAACCAACTTTAGTCAAAACTAATATCTTGTTTAAGATTCTATGTTTGTTCAAACAGAAATATATGTAGCTGTGAATATTGTTTTAAATTTTGCAAATGGAATAAAACAGGACATAGCTAATTCTTATTTTAACAGTACACAGTTTGGATGTTCGCTATAAAAGTAATCTGGACTTCCAAAGGCTGAGCAGCAAAAGAGTTTTCAAGTATTCAGACATTATCAAAGCTAACTAGGGTATTTCTTGATAATATATAGTGTCAGCACACACACACAAAAGTAGATCCTGAAGCATACAGTCTACTGTGGCTGGTGTTATTGCTGAAGGAGACATACATGGTACAGGTACATGGATGGAAATGCATAGTCCCTCTCTCAGGTATATTTGTGCTATACATTAACACCACTGCATCAAATCTTAATGAAATAGTCCTTTGAGGTCAATTTTTCTTTTCTTTTTAATGTTCACCAACAATTATGGCCCTTCACAAACATCATAAGGTCTAAACAAAGGCAGGTAGCATCTTGAACACCAGGCAGGCAGAGGGCAGACTTTACCCAGCAGCTAATAATTTTAAAAATGAAAGCAGTAAAATCCCCATTCCAGCAGTAAATTCCCCTTCTTTAAGTGAAAGCTGCCATGTTACATCATCTAAAAACACTATTTTGAATTTAACTATTGGGGTGAAAAAATTTTCTTTGTGCAGTCAGCTTGGCTATGACCTTGTTTATTTTACTGGAGGTGAAAGAAGGATGAGCATCAGCTGCCCCGTTTTTAATAACTGGCATGTCTTTTATTATAAAGCACAGCTTCAACCTGAGGATGTATAGTAAAAAAAAAAATGCTGATAGCAATTCAATTACTCTGTGAAATCAGGCAGGTTTACCACCTCTCGCTGCTTTGGTGGGTAGATTTATCAACTGCACAAATTCCCAATCAGATACCCAGCATTAAAAAAAAGAAAAAAAAATCCATGCTGAACACAAGGCATAATTTGTTCTTGCTTTACATCCTATATCAGTGACAGTTACACAATAGGAGTTAGGAGTTCACCTACTGGGAAGCCTGCTTCTTACTTTCAGCTTTACATGTGACTTAGAGAAGACTAGCATGTGAAGCATGGTTTGGGACAGTTGGGACTGGCTGGCCGAAGAAGGGAAAGAAGAACAGCACCAAACCAGGCATGGTGACAATAGGTTGACTCCCAGAATTTGGTTTGTAAGGCCATTTTGCAATGTACCATGTTCTTGAGGGGAGGTTGGTTGGGAGTGTGGTGGCACTGGCTCTCAACAAGTCAAGGAATATGGGAACCCACATGGATTCAGTATGGGACAGGACACCTAAGCCCTGCAAAATGGGACAACCTCTACAAAATAGGACACCTGAAAACCTTAAGGATGGCTGATGACCTTTGATGAATCTATCCCATATGTACATGTCCACAAAGAAGCTTTAAAGCAAGAGGACAAGAAGTATTTTTGTATAACTCAGGCAATATATCTGCTTCTGCTTTAAGCTACTATTCAATAGAGAAGTATTCAGAGTTTAGTTCTGAAGCCTGTAGTCATTGTACCTGACTCAAAACCAAGTATTATTAAATTTAGAACATAAACATGTACATGAGAAAAAGAACCAGACTGGAAGGAAGATTTCTTATGGCTTAATATTTTTAGTTACCCTGAATATGATCTTGATGAATGGGTTCCTGCCATCCCTAGGCTAGATAATAGCTACACAAGAAATCTGAAATGGGCCTAAAATATTTTTCAGCACACCAATACTCTGACTCCAACTCTGTCAAGATTTAGGCCTTGACTTCATTAACAGTTTGATATTGGGTAATTTAAGAAAAATACAGCTTTCAGATATACATATTCCCTGCAGAGTAACAACCAATCTGGCACCAACAGGAAGAGGTAATGAGAAGTGTAATTACCTAATATAAATGAGCTTAGTAGTGCTTACTTTCTAGCTTGAAAGCGCCACCTGTTTTCATTAGCATTTCTATACCTTGTATTTCAATTGCGTTGTACACAGAATAGAGTGCATTTTTGTCAGCCAAAATGTACATATTTATTCCAGGTGAATCTCTGGATTTTCTCCTTCTCTTTAAGAAAAGACATAACAGTGTCAACAAAACTTACCTTGAGGAGGGTTGGAGTATTTTGACTGTTCCCACCTCAGAAAACATGTGAATACTGGCTATTACTGAAGTGCATAAATTATGCCAAAGTAAAGATAAAAAGTGATAATGTGTGGTCCTTTGGTTAATCAGTACAATTGACAGCTTGACAAATCTCCCCTGTCAAATGAAGCTGGAACACTTATTCCTCAAACTCTTTACATTTCATGGCATTTTAATTTCCTCTTCAGAATCCGCTTTAACAACATGCTTTGCTTCTTGCATTGTAATAATACTCCATTGACAATGTAGGTGAACACTGACTTATCTGATGCCAGAGAAATCAGCATTTCTCCTAAAAAAAAATTAAAAAGGGAATGAAATTCATTCTAATTTAAATCCATGTGTTATTATGGCACTCACTGCACATTCCTTCCTTTACAAAACCGTGAGTGAAAATTTCACTGCAGGTGCAACAGAGGAATACCTAACATTTGCTCTGGACTCATTCTTATGAACTGTACACTTGAATTGAAATATAAAACTCCAAAGTAAAATCTACCTGAGAGTTTGTCTTCTCCTAGATAATTAAGGGTCTGGAGATTGTCCCCAAATCCCAAGACCCATCACTGTCTTGACACAATGACCCTCCCCATCAGACTTACCTTCTCTTGCATCCAAAGGCAGCCCAGAAATGACTGGCACTCTAATGGAGCTCCATTCACTTCCTGGACTGAAATCCCACCCATTCTCGTGAGAAGACATGAGCGTGGGAAATTCAAAAAGAAAAAGAAAATACACACAAAAATGTTCACAAAAGTACCTACACACACTAAAAAATATAACAAGTAACCTGGGCAGGGTACAAAAAAGAAGGTAGAAACAACCCCACCCAGAAGTGTTCTGGCAGGACTGCCCATTGACAATGTATTCATGAGTCATAAATGAAGTGAGGTTTCAGACACCGGCAATGCCGGCACCAAAACTGGACAGGCGATTCATTGACAGTTCCAGCCCATCAATAAAAGAATGACAGTGGAACACAAAAGGATGACATTGTGTGATATTGTGTCCCTCTTGCCTTACGCTGGCGTCATTTTGGCACCACATTAGTGCATCTGATAATCTCCTTAGACAGTTTGCTATGGTGTATTCTTGCTTCATGATATGCCCACTAGATAGAAAACAAGCTATAAAAGTGCAAACTAGCTACAGAAGTACCTGATAAAATCTTGTTCCCCAAACCCTTAAACAATCAGAACAAACATGTTCTGTGCCATGTTTAGGTTCATTTTAGTATATCTAAATGTGTCCAATGCTCAGAGTTCATCAATAATATATAGATCATAAAAAAAGTATTCAAATTTATTTGGCATATAGTATCAAGAAGCATCAAACATGTTCAAAATGAATTTCAGGTTAAAGAAGCCTCAGTATACAAATTATTGCTGTCCTTTATAGTAAAGGTACACATGTAATTCAGTCCATCCCCAAATTCCAAATTGTATCAGCCTTATACATTTGGAAACAATGGTTTCCAATTGACTATGTGGTCAGGCAAGGCTGCATTTTATCACACTATCTGTTTAATTTGTATCCTGAAAATATTATATTTATATAAAGCAGGACTAGAAATAGTATATATAAAGCAGGACTTTTATACACAAAGCAGGAGGAAGGAGGTGTGAAATTTTGAGAAAGGAACATCAAAAGTTTAAGATATGCAGATGACACCATACTACTAGCAGAAAATAACAAAGACTTGGAACGATTATTGAAGGAAGTCAAGGCAGAAAGTGCAAAGGCAGGTTTATAGCTGAACATTAAGAAAACAAAAATAATGACCACTGATGATTTACAGAACTTTAAAGTAGACAATGAAGACATTGAAATAGTTAAAGATTTTTCATACCTTGGTTCAATCATTTATCAGACTGGAGACTGCAGCCAAAAAATAAGAAGGCTAGGACTTGGAAGGGCAGCTATGAAGGAAACATACAAAATCCTGAAGTGTCAAGATATATCACTGAATACTAAAGTTAGGATGGTTCATGCCATTTTATTTCACTTTTTTTTTCATATGATTTGAAAGCTGGACAGTGAATAAAGCTGATGGGAAGAATACCAATACATATGAAATGTGGTCCTGGAGAAGAGTTTTGTGGATACAGTGGACTACTAACAATACAAATCAATCGGTCCTAGAGCAAATCAAGCCAGAACTCTTCTTAGAAGCCAAGATGACTAAACTGAGACTGTTGTAGTAGGGCCATATCATGAGAAGCTGTGACTCACTAGAAAATGCTTGATAAGTTTAAAGGCAGAAGGAAAACAAGAAGACCACATTCTAGATGGATAGATTCAGTCAAGGAAGCCATGGCCCTGAGTCTGCAAGACCTAAGCAGGGCAGTTGAGAATAGGGTGACTTGGATGTCTCTCATTCATGAGGTCATTATAAAGTCAAAGTAAACTTAACGGCAGTTAACAACAGCAGCAGAAACGACAATCAATCTATCAATCTGATTTGGTCCAATCAGGAATGGGTCTATATCAGATAGCATTGAATCTCATGGGTTCTGAAGCATGCCTAATTTATATCCAGTGATTTTCAAACATGCTCTGTAATAGCAGATGATTCATCAGGATGGGGAGGGGATGTTGGGGAAGTGCTTCCCCCCTTCAATGTAGAACTCATGTTTGATGGGAGGGGGTTAGGGTGGAGTTGGAATCAGAGCTCTAGCTTCCAGTCTATGGCCAGAGTTTCATTAGCACGACTGAAACTTCTAACCATGGTGCTTGTGATGTTACTGAAGTTACATACTTGAATTTCCCACTTTTTCTTTTTGCTTAATTTTGGGCTGCTTGCAGGTTAGGTAGAGACTAGAGAGACTGGAAAGCCGCCTATGTGTGCATTTGTTTGTTTTTTAGCTTAAGGAGGTATGACATTTTTTTTTTGGTACTTCTGTTCTAGAGCTGCTTCTGCTTGGTTGTTTGTGAATGATGATTCAGGAGACTGCCCCACCAATTTGGAGATTAGCAGGCATGGAAAAAAACACGTCAAAAGATCACTACAGGAACAGGAAGGGATGAGATTATCAGACAATGTCATCCTCCAGAGTTCTAGTGGTTTAGTGCAGCCATGAGTAAGGCATCCCTTTTTGTTGGTGGCTTGTCCCTATCAATAGAAAAGGGAAGCCTTGTCTGTGGAAGCTATGCCCCTGGAATGGCAGAAAATTGCAGCGACTGGTAATGTCTCTCTTTCTGATCTTCTGGTGTGGTTGGGGATGCATGATTTTGTGCATTCCCCCATGCCTGATAATCTCCTTTTTTAAAGCTTTGATTTAATTTAACTGTGAAGGTGGGAGTGTGTTAGAAATCAGGAAACAAATACTTCTATTTTCACTATGTTAGTACATTGCTTTTTTTCTGAGGTATAGACAGGCAGTTACAATTATTCAATGTTCCCTCCAACACAAGTTAATCTGCTGCCTCTTTTATTCATCTTCTTACAGAAATTTTGTTACTCAGTAGTCTGTCAGTACCAGATTAAGACATCAGTAAATTAAGAGACACAGATGCAGCTTTGTTAAATGGTAAAACACAACACACATTTGTTCAATAAAGTTTATTCAAGTTTCGGTTTGGGAGCCAAGTCATTCTCAAGCACTGCACTTTGGCTTGGGTATCTGACTCCTTGCAGCATTCTCAAAGCAATTTGAGCTCTCTCTGTGTATGTAAGTGAGATAAGAGAAGCCTTCTTTTTTTTTTCTTTTTTTTTCTTTTTTTTTTGTAAGGCTTAAATGCATCTAACTCTTTTGGGAAAATAGCCACTTGTTTTTATGTAGGAGGAATGCTAGGTAGGAAGTGAAGAGAAACCTAGGCGGGTGTTAGAAGCCATTTGGATCCCCCCTCCCACCAAATCCTTCAGCTTTCACTAGTACAAGGGCACTGAGGAAACAGTACCAGAACCAAAGTTTCAAGACTAAGCAGTCAACAGTTTTCCAAAAGATTTCTTCCCACTAAAAGTAACAGAATGTTAAAGGTTAAAAAAAAAGTAATATTAAAGCTGCCTAATATGAAAGACTATAAAGCTATGTGCCTGAATTTTGGCAGAGTCAGTCCCTTCTTTAGGGTCTAGAAACTTCCAAGTTTCATCCAGAGGTATGAAGAAACAGAAAACTTATAAGCAGTTTTATAGCCAGTCCAGAGTCTGGATTGATCCAGTGTGTATTGGGGCACAATGTGAATCAGTGAAACAGACCCCAAATTGGATCAGATGACCTTTGCACAGCACTAGTTTGAAGTATAATTTCACATATTCAGATGGATTTTTTTATTACGGGAAAATTCAGTGTATCATTATAGAATTGTAGACAGCAATATATTTCTATGTGGCATCTCTGTGGGCTCCATCTATTTCAACATGGTGACTACTTGAAATTGCTTCTGATGCTTATAAGGGTGAGTCATTTCTAGATGGTATGTAGGGGAGAAAGCATTTTAAAACTTGACAAAATGCCTTACAGTTTCGGTTCTTCAATCAAAAAAGAACTGAATGAAATAGCTAGGACTGAATGAAATTACTACTTACACAGAGCAAATAATTTATAACAATCAGGGCCTCTGGGTACAAAGAAAATGGGAGAAATTGTGTACAGTTGAAAAGGTAACATTAGTGTCACAGGGAGATTAGACAGTTACTAACAATTTAACAGCCAAGAGCTACCTTTATAAAGGTTCCCTTGGTTTCATTAATCTACTTTGCAACAGAGAGAAGCTCAAGCAACAAGGGAGCACTATGAAGAATATGCAGACTATCTAACTGTTTCTACTGACGCCACTGAAACACTGTTGGATTATCACTCTCTGTCACTTTCATCTATTTATACACTCTGCATGTCCTATAGCAACTGCTACACTGTGTTTAATCATATTTAACCACTTGAATGTCAGAAAGCTAAATAGTTTTTAACTACTCATTTTTACCTTCAACTATATGTAATTTTATTACTCTTATCCTGAACTCATTATTAATGCTGACAGCTCTAGACAGGCCATCAGTATTGTGGGCTATGGACTTCATTTCTTCTCAGGACCACAAGCTACCCATGTCAAGGAAATGATTTAAAACAGTAACTTCTTACTGGCAGCTTTCTGTTATTCACCCTAGTTTGAACTTCCATACTGGTTTTACATTATTATTATCACTCTCAGTTTCACAGCCTGCCAGGTGCTACTGAGTAGAGTTTGGGTCATTCAGATTTTATCCAAGAAGTTAGGAATTAGTGAAATATAATTATCCATTATGTGGCACATGCCAAGTATTGTCTCTGTAATTGTGCTATTGTGAGCCTATCTATGGTGATTTAATTCAGACATTTTCTCTGTTTGTTTGACACTGCTCTCAGATCACCTATGACCACTGGAACCACAGTTGTTTCTTTCCCCCTCCCCTGATCTTTCTTCTCCTTTACTTACTGTTCCTCAAAATTAAGACGATCCTACTGTTGGAATCACTGGGCGGGGGACACACACCACAAAATAGGTAATGTACATGATGCAAAACACTATTTTTCATAATTTCCTAGAACATGTACGTCAAAGCTCGAGTGTAAAATCATCCCTTCAGGCATTCTGTTACTTAATGTTTATGCAACAAGGAGAGCTAAGTTTGTAAAGAAACACAGCAATCGCCATGTTGTGACTCACAGTTCTAGATTCACTGGGTGTCCTAGAACAAGTTACTTAGCTTGTTACTTACTCATCACTGTAAAAAGTTGGTTTATACTCTGGAATTATTAGAGTGTTTGCACAGGTAACTACATAGTCCAGATATCCTAACTGCTATTAAGTGCATGGAAATTGACATTTTAATTCATCTTCCTCAAAGTTGGGAAGGGGCTTAATTCAAATTAGTTTCCTAATTAATTAGGAAAAGTTGAAGGAAAGCATTAATCAGGGAGACACTTGATAGGTGATATTGTTCAAACAACAAAAACAACAAAACCTCCCTAGAGTTTTTCATATCCTTATTCTTTGTTTATATATACATTTTTTCCAGATGGGTTTCTCAGTTTCTAGTGATAGTGTTATTTGGTTAGTTTCTGGATTGAATTTTCTGCAGATCTCTTCCAGTGCTGTTTCCAGTTTTAGTCTCAGTATTGATGGGATCCAACCTTACCCCTTCTTCCTTTTTTGTCATTGTGAGCCTCAGGGCAGGGAACTGTTTTGTTGTTATTTTACTTGAAAAGTGCCATGTACAGCAATAGTGCTATATCAATATATGATCTTTGTCTTCATCTTCTTCTATCCTTGGCTTTGTACAGCTCAATGATGGCAAGAGAAAACAAAAGGAAGCCTACAGTTATTTTCTAAAGTACACTTCAAGAACATTTTCAACTTCTATGATTCAAACATTATTTATTTATTTATTTTTATTCGCAGCATTATTCAATTCACATATTACATACCACATCTATATTTATAAAGACTGCCATGTTAATGCCACATAACTTTCCATTTTTTCCCCCTTACCCTCCCTCCATTCATTCATCAAACTTCCCACTTCCGCTCGTTCCCACCACCCCAATCATTCACTTTGACTTCCAACTTTCTCCTCCTATTTGGGTTAGGCACAATTCATTTGCTTCAATTATACATTATCTCCTTCCTCTTTTCCCCATCCCTGTAATATTTAATATTCTCAATTATTTTCCCTTCTCTGCATTATTTATTTACTTTCTTAACTGCTTATAATTTTTGACGCCAAAGCTATTCTGTTTTTGGCGCCCCTTTACTTAAATATCTTCTCTTTTTTAAAATGTTCCTTCTTTTTATTACCACCTCAGTTCCCGTAAGTTCTGTGATATTCCATTGTTGTTTCCAATAGCCGCAAGAAGCTTTCTTGGGAAGGTGGGAAGATACGAGTACATGGTTGAGATATGAAGACTTGATAAATCAAGAAAAGTGGAAAAAGGAAGGAGAAATAAAAATCTTCACACAAGAGGAACTAGAAATAAAAGGAATACAAATGAATTGGTTAAAGTACTTGCAATTAAAAAATAGATTTTTGGAAGACATGATAGAGCTTGGACTGGAAACAACGGAGATGGAGATGGATAAAGTGATCTGGGGAAAAGAGGAGAAGAAAATATCACAATATTACAAACTATTACTTGAAAGAGAGCTGGAGAAAGAGCCTGTAACAGAGGCAATGAACAAATGGGCGCAGGACCTAGGAGAAACAATAATGCTGGAAGAATGGTATAGTGCATGGAAAGACACTGATAAATTTACGGCGTGCCTGGCTTTAAAAGAAAACCACCTAAAAATGGTAAATAGGTGGTATTTAACACCTGCAAGGATTCAAACTTTAATTGTACTATTCTATTACCGTGCCACACAATCTAGATTAGAATCCTGGGGTGAGGGTAGGTACATTCACACACACACACACCACTGTGGTCCTTATCCATATCTGCTCCCCTCACTTTAAAGTTGCATCAAAAAACAGTCTCTTTGGAACAAATTGAACCATTTTTTCTACTTTTTCAGGTGCAGGGGACCTGATCTGGATGAATTATGATCTAGACTTGAACCACAGGTGAGAGCCCCCACCTTCCATGCCATGGTTACAACACAGATCAGCTGTCTAGACTAGTGATTTCTGAAACCAGTAGCTTATGCTTAGAGGTAAACCATGCCTTGTCTAAGTGTCTAAAAGAAGGACAAATGTTTTGAATGGAAATCAGAAGAGAAGTGGTAAGAGTTGCAGAAGAGATAAAAGTGGAGGACAGTCATGAGTAGCTTTGTGCACTTCTAATTGTTTCTAATAGTGCCTTTTCACCTTTTCTGCACCAACAGCTTTATTTTTAAAATCAACATGCAGCTTTCCATACAGAAAACAATTTTGGCTCTAATTGGACCACTGGTGCCCTGCCTCCAGCAACAACTAATAACTGATTTATGAGTTTCACATCTGCAGTAACAAGATCATGTAATCTAAAGTAAGTTCATTTAACAAAACCTTTTTGGTATGATAAATGAAAGGAGTCATAACAATGGTTGGAATATCAAATGAAGGGGAACATTGGTATACTTACATATGTTTATTTGCAAAAATATGTTTAATTTAGTACCTCCTGAATTGCCAATTATACTAAAATCAGGAATGGGGCATTCTCCCCAACTTCACTCCTTTGTTATATTTTTTGTTTGATCTGCCTTGCGCTCCATTCTTCTTGCTTTCTGGTTTAATTAAGAGCATTTATTAAATCAATTACAGAACTGGAGTATGGACAGTTTGATATGTTTACAGCTGCCTAGTAGTCACTGACTTCCATGTTGCTATGGAATCTTGGTCTAGGTGTTGTTGTTGACATACAAAACCCTAAATACCTCAGGACAAGGATTCAGTGGAGACTTTTGTGTGCAGCTAATATAAGGCAATCTTGCAACATCACAAAAGCAGGTTTGGAACTCCATTTCCCAAGTAAAAATGCTTGTTGAAAATGTCTCTATTCTCATGGGTACTTCATCTCCAAAATTAATTTTCAATGCTTCCCCCCCTGCAATGAAGTTTGAATGTTTGTTTAAAACATTTCATCATTCATTATTTTAATTCTTTAGTTATACAGTATTATGTTTAAAATGTTATATATTTACTTGTAATGCAAACAGCTTGGCACAATAGCAAGCTAGGCTGTGTAGTGTCTAACTGGACCTTGCAGACCCTGATAGGCTCCAGTTAGTCAATGTAAGACCTGAAAGGCCCTGATTGGGCCTTGTGGGCCCTGATAGATTCCAGCTAGGCTGTTAAGTCCTGATAGGCTCCTGATTGGGACTGACAGGCTCCAGGACTGAAGAATCTGGGCCTGTTTGGTGTTTTGATTGTTGGACTAGGATTCCTGTCCCAGTCTTTAGAAATGGTACCTAAGAAGGGCAATGGGGGGCTTAAGGGATTCAGAAGATGTTACCTACAAAGCATCCACCTCTTGAAACAACCTACCTCTTGGGTTAATTTGAAGCATCCACCACTTGAATTAATAGACACATGGGCCCCGATCTGTCCCGTACCAGCAGGAATGTGTTAAACTGGGTATTTTTTTTTTAAAAAAAAGGGTCCTATCCAGGCTTGCTCTTGTTCCAGTCCACATGTGTACCGGGGGTGGCGAGGACCACCCAGGAGTAGAATGGGGCAAAAGTCCTGCATCATCTGGACTGCAGGGCTCTGGAATGGGGTAAAGCCAGTGTAGTATTTGGCCAGTGTAGACAAGCCCTGTGTGTTTCCAAAGTCAATAAAAGACTTGCCTCTAATAACTAAAATTATGAAACAAATAACTGAATAAGATTTACCTCATGACTCTGAGGAACTGGGTGATTCCCTAGTGGATGGGTGGGTTACTGGCATTGTGATCTCAGAGCTGTGAATGGTAATGTGAGTTTTCAGGTCTTTAGTTTGGCAAATGTCAAAAACTTGCACCTCAGTAAGTTTCCAGCATTTGGACACATTAGCTGGGGTTCTGCCCATTTTGAGAGTGTATTTACAATTCAGTATCTAGGTTGCTGCTGTTTTTTCTCCCCTTTCTTTGCAGTTATCTAGTGTAATAACCAACAAGCAAAGCTTCATTCTCTGTTCCCTAAATATGAGATAAGGTAACTTCAAGCCCCTTCTTAGTTCCTTGTGACATTTATGGAGCAATTTAAATGAAGTGATTGTAGATTCTCTTCATTTTTCTGTAGGACGACAGCATCCTGTCAGTTTGGTAGGGTGTTATATATTTTCAAGTAACTGACACACTTTTCTTCTTAGACAGTTGATTTTTAGGTGCTCAAGATATTATGGCAAATTACTGGGGGTTGGATAGACATTCATTCCTGTATTAAAATTATAGACAAATCATCTTCCCAAGATATTCTTCCCTCAGATAATTTATTTATTGTGCCTGTTGTGTAGCAGCACCCTCATAGCACTCTTGGCAAGAGACTTACAGTGAGGAGTCACTACAACTTTTCTTGTCCATGATATCCAGACCCACGGTGGGGGGAGGAAACTGTTGGCATTCTCAACCATGGGAACTCTCTAGTTTTCAGCAGATCTTGTAAGAGTTTATAATCTTCTCCTTTTATCAGAAGGTCCACTGGTAGCTGCTATTAGAGGAAGGTTTTTACATATCTCTTTGTTGACTCACTGGTAGCTATAAAGAATCTTTATTAACCTATATTTTACCAAACCATTGGATTAATCTTATTTTCTACAAGTTGTTAGTGTGGCATATTTCCCTACACCCTGCTGTTAACTTATGGATGCCTACAGGGAGTTCTTGTTAACTTATATTTTATCTAAGGTTTTATTTTCTACAGTCATTAGTGCAAGGTGTTTCTGTTCTTCCCCTACTGACTCACTGGTATCTACAAGATAGTCCTGTTAACCTTACCATTGTGTTGATCTTATTTTTTACAGGCACAAACAGATAACCTAGGAAAATAATGTTTAATTTGTTTGATTTGATTTACAGATAAAAATAGGTTGTTGGTTTCACATTGAGTTTAATACTGCTACTGTTTATTTTGCTTTGACAAGAATAAATTATACCATTAATATGATGTCCTGTTTTGGGGGACCACATTTCATTCTGATTGGTTGTAAAGTCTATCAGAGTGCATTTAGCTCATGTAAGCCAATTCTAAAGCCATTTGGGTTCTAACAGAATCTCTAGGCTGTGAGCCAGATTATAGTCCAGTCCTCTATACTAATTTAGGAGGTGACTACAACCCATAAAGAGTTTCCTTGCCTCATTGTCCAATAAGATGACCAGATTTCTGAGCATTGGCTTTTGCTTTCAGGAACCAGGGATACCAAGATAACAATGGGTTGCTTTAGAATTTGCAAGGGATTAGAGGGTTGGTCTTGGAAGTAGGGCCAAGTATTGGATAGGTGGGAACCATTATCTCCTGATATTCTCATGGGTGTGTGGAATACTTGGTCAGTCATTTGCACCTCAGTTTACGAGGCCATTTTATTCCAAGCAGCATCTTTAACTGCCCATTTTTTATGCATTGCCTGTTAGTAAGCTGGCCATGTTGTCTAAGGGGGATATATCAGACAGAGCATAGATTCTAAATGATATCAATCTTTCTGGGTGCAGGCTGTGTTAACAGTTCATACCTGTAAGACTGATCAAAGGGGAGGTAGGAACAAAAAGGGGATGTTTGTCATGAACAGGCCTTGTGCCCTGTTCATGCTCTGCAGAGTTCTGTGCATATTAGGGGAGTAATGCTATTTATATTGTAATGCTAAATTTTCACCTCTTACTAAATACCAATTCTGGACTGTTACTTCCAAGGCCCTACATTAGTTGGGCCTTCAGGGGATTAATTTTGGAATCCATTCATTTCAGATTGGGGCTGCTTCCATAGCTTTTACCACAGTTCTAGGCATGGGATCAATCAGTGTATTGGGCGCTGAATTTCCTTTTCATATAAGAGGCATGTCCAACCTCTCAAGTTTGATTGGTTTTGTTCATTTTTCTGATCTTCTTATCTTTTCTAGATTCTATGTCTGGAAAGAGATGAGTCATGACTTGCAGCCACAGTATGATCTATTGGGCAGTGCACCAGGCCAGAAAGTGCCATTTTGTGGTTTAATTGGGGTTGAGCAGTTGGGCCACAGTGGAGGGGAAGAGAGGCCTTTATTGGCATGATTTGTTACCACTCTTATTTAGGGAGCTCACAGAGCCTCCCTCTCATATTTTGGTTATCCACTTAGGTGGGAATGACCCTAGTTTGTTGAAGGGCAAAGCCCTTATTCTGCAGTCTCTGCATGACCTTCAGATAATTCAGGCCAAATGGCCAGGGCTATATTTTATTGTGGTCAGCCATTTTGCCTCAGCAAATTGGATATGATGAGTGTGATACACATTGCTTTGATAGAGCCATTAAGAGGGTAATAAATCAATCCATAATGCCTTAAATAGAGGGTTGGA
This sequence comes from Gambelia wislizenii, assembly GCA_030847615.1. Taxonomy (NCBI): domain Eukaryota; kingdom Metazoa; phylum Chordata; class Lepidosauria; order Squamata; family Crotaphytidae; genus Gambelia; species Gambelia wislizenii. The sequence continues at coordinate 83,417,833 of JAUMIR010000005.1, read as the reverse complement.
CCACTTTCTCCCATATCCATAAATTATCTTTCAATGGCCTGAGCTCTACAGAGTGGATGGCATGCATTTATCAGAAGAGGCTAATATGTTGCTCAGGAGCGGGGTGAAACAAGGTGTGAGGCCACTTTTGGCCAGACTGGTGAGGGAAAGGGACTAAGAAGATGCTTGTCCTTTGTCTATGGCAGGTAGCGGGGAGAGAAAAGTAAGAGTTATGGTGAGCACCTTGGCACCCATTTGGTGAAGGGGAGGATTCTAGAACTGCCTCTTTAGGTAGTTAGGACATAGGGGGTTGAGAAGGAGACTACCCATAGGGATGGCCTGGGGGCTTTGCCCTCACTTTAAGTCTTAGGACTTGGAAGGGGGGATTCCTCAGGTCTTCCTTCTAGGAGATGGCCAGATGGAGAGCAACTGAGCTAATGAGTTGCCCTTGAAACTCAGGAGTATTGCCCAGGAGAAGGCTGAGAAGGAAGTCAAGGGGTGATGCCTGCCTCAGCTGATGCCATAGTAGGTTTCCCCCTTGCTCTTTTCCAGTTTAAATAGGGCTTAGCTTAAATTAAGTGGCCCTTATTCAACCTAGTCTTCTGTGTCTGGTCTTGTTATTCAATGGTTGGTCAGCAAAGGACTGGGAGGAATGGAGGCTAAGCACAATGCTTGTTTCAGCAATATTAAAAATTCACTAAACAACATTGTAAATTGATCCACCGTTACACCTGGAATTCTCCAGCCTGTTTGTGGGCAACAATGGGTCTGAGGACAGTGTTTTAGTGATATTCACTCTGAAATCTCCAAACGTTCAAGGGGAATACTGGAATATTCTTGGACAACTGATTTCTGGGGGACGGGGGAATCAGACCAGTGTACAGATAACAACATTATTTCAAAGTCTAAACTCTGCTGATAGACAAGCTGACAACCTTTCATGTTATTTAGAACTATGAACCAAGCAGCAGCATTTGGATACAGAGACATAAGATTTGCTAGTGTTATACTGTTAGTCAATTCATGCAGTAACAGGCCTGATAAAGGACCCTTGAGCCTGTTAAAAACACAAATCACCCTGACATAGGAGAAGAGATCTGTTTTCACAGTGAGGATTTTTAACATCAGACATACCCTACCCTGAAATTATTGTTCATCAAATGCTACAATTAAAAATTCCTTATGTAGAAGTAGCAGTTTCCAATAATAATAATAATAAAAAGAAATTATCATTTCAGTCATCCATAACACTGTGCTGATCAATGTGATATGTGTTGAAATGATTTATAATCAACCCACTGTGAGGACTCCCCCAATAAATCTCACATGCTTTCATTTATGACATATTCAAGTTGGCTTATATAACTATCCTTATCACTAAATCTCTGCATATTTCATTATTCTACAGCTGATAAGTGACAGGTATATGCACAGAATGGACTCTATTGAAAGACATAAAAGCATTGTGTTTGAAGTAATGAGGGGTGCTGTGCAAGTTCTGTCCATGGTGTTTCACATATGATGGCACATTCATACATGAGATTTATCATTTGACCTTGCAGTTGCTGAGTGACAAACTGGAATATATGTAGTCCCTCTTTGAACAATGCTTTAAGAGTTCTCTCAGCGAGGTAGTTTTACTGGCTTAAATTATGTGCTTCAAGACTATCATTACTGTTTCCTGGATTTAACTTTAATTTTTTTGTTTATTCCAGCTGTACTCTGACTACAGACCTTGCACAGTAAATGAAGATTTATCACCCACTTTTTCTAAATCATTGAACTTGAGTCAGGTTTTTTAAAAAGTCTGAGTGGTTCCATTTGTTGTTAATTATCCTCAGCATTTTCCCAAGACAATGTAACTTCCTGGGGTCCACCTCACAATAAAATCCAATGTAACCAAGTTGTTTCCATTGGCTCCTTGGAGATGATTAAAAGAAACAAATAATTAAAGCACCAGTGACAAGAGGGTAATTACCAGACATCATGAGGATGCAGGAGTGGGGAATTGACATTTGTACTCTTTGGTCTCCAGAGCGAATAGATGGAAGGCTTGAGGTAAACAATTACCAATTCTCTCATCACTTCAGTAGAAGTTTAAAACACACGTACATAATTTTTATCTCTTGTATTTGAGCTCTACGGACATCACAGAGTGTGTGAACTGACTGGTGCCCTCGGGCACTTTTAATTTGATAAGTAGGCATGTTTCTCACATTTGCTGAAACAGTTATGTTCACAGTGCATTAAATGTGTCCAATTTATTTAAAGCTAAACTTGGTACTTCCTAAGTGCACTTTCTGGATTTCCTGAACAGTTTCTTAACACTGTGTGCACTTCCCTTGAGAAACATAATTGTGTCGCACCATCATCTCCTCCACACTCTCACACACAGACACAAACACATGCAGAAAACCATGGATAAAACACGCTGCCTTTACAATGGAAAATGAGAGAAACACTAACATGGGAACGTTTTATTATAAGGTACATATTTGAATATCTTAAAAGGCAAATTAAGTGTGTGTGTGTGTGTGTGTGTGTATGTGTGTAGCAGGGATATGGACAAAAGGTCAAGGAACCAAAAAACAAGGAAAAAGGAAGGAGAAAATGAAGCCTTATTACCTATCCTTAAGTCATTGAAAAAAACAGAGGAGGGAAAATGCTTAGTGATAGATTAAATAAAGAACACAGGATTTCAGGCATTTCAGATCATCATAAATTACCTGTGGTATGAGGATGGGTGTTTTGCTTGCATTTCCAACAATTAGTTGGGCAAAATGGAAGATGTTTGATAATTCATACTAAGAATAGGTAAACTATAGCTCATGGAGTTCTTCCCCACCAAAATAAGCTCACAATGGCTTTTTTCCAGCCAAATTTCACTAAACGTCACCCCAATCAATCCCTCAGAGCAAACAGTTGTTGTATCCTTGCCTCTGCTTATTCATGTTGCCACTGGATGATTCCATATCAGAGTTCTTTCTGGTCTCATTACTGGTTGAAAACCTCTAGGTGTTGTCTCCACTGCCTTTTGAGAATAGCAATATGGAACTGAGGTTGGCTGCACATAGCAAAGAATTTTGTTAAAGTTTGTTTAAAAAATGTTAACTACGTTCACAAATTTCTTCATATTTGGGAAAGAAATGCCTTGTACAGGTTGACCCCTGTATCCACCAGGGATACATTCCAAGTCTCCTGTTGATATTTGAAACTATGGATAATAGGGAACCCTATTATTGTCAATGAGACAGATGCTGGAGGTTGACCATAGAATCACATTGGAGGACATAGAAATGCCTAGAGAGAACATATTTTTTTAAGGCGTGGATAAGTGGATTCCAGACATGAATACCAAATCTGTGAATATGGGGGTCAACCTGTATTTTAAAAAATCTGAATGTGAGCAAAAAGCAAATTGGGAAGACCAGAAGAAAGAGTTCTCCCATGTTATATGTGTACATGCTGCCAGTGGGCAGCTTAGTTATAAGGTACTTCACTAGCTGTAGGTAAGCAAGTAGGTTTATACCAAAGTTTCAAAAGCTATGAGAAAGAACACTCTGAGGTTGATTATATGGTAAAAAATATCCAGGAAGAATCCTACTCATCCTCATGCTCATTGGGGAAGACACACACTATTTGGAAGGAGGGGAGGCAACCCCCCCACAAAATATGTGACTTTCCATCCCGTTATTTGTCATTTAAAAAAAAATAGTGCAGGAAAACCATACTACTGATTGTCTGATCAATCAGCAACCATCTCGGATAAAGGGCACACAGCAGAGCTGAACTGTGATTGGTCAGACCTCAGAGGGGGTGAACTTGCAAGGGATGCCTTGCAATTGAGTATCTGTCATTGTTTGGTCCACCGCTGCCTCCGAAGCCCAGTGCCAGATTCCTCTCCCTCCTCCTTGCCGCTGCTTCTAGATAAGGCTGGGCAACCCTAGGGCTCCCTGTCCCCGATCGCCTGGCTGCTTAACTTATGTGTTTTTGGGAGGTCATGGCTTCTCCCCCTGCCCACTTGCTGCTGCCTCTCTTGCCTTCCTGCTGTCTGGCCAGGGGGGGCTCCGAGGATCACCAGCTAACCCTCCTGCCCTACTTGGTTGCATTTCTGGCCCTGTGCCCTTTGGCCTCAGCCTCTTCCTGATTCCTGGGGGGGATTCAAAGCTCCCAGCCCAGCAGGTTTGGCCTTGGAAGGAGCCTGAGCCCTGGAGAAGCCTCGCCAAATATCCTGGTGCCAAGTGCCCCCTCCTCTTTCTCCTAGGAAGAAAGGTCACCTGGGCATGTGCAGAGTCATGGCTCCCTCCCTCCGAAGTGAACCCTTGGCTGCAGCAGCAATGGGGTGCCATAAAAGATGGGCTGTTCTCGTCAGTCACAGAGAAAGGGCCCTAGACCATGGCAGCCCATCAGACCCAGCACTCCACTGGATGCCACAGCTGAGGGCTCTGCCTCCCTGACTGCCAGTCAGGGTCCCTAGGCCATACCAGCATCAAGGTAGAGCCTTCAGCCACAGCAGGTGGCTTCTGCCGCTGAGGCCCTGTTCCCTCATTGGCAGAAGTCTCTGCAGCCAGTAGGGAGCTGGGCAAGGGCTGAGTGGGACAGACCTCCCCCCATCCACTAGCCAGCTGTTCCTCCTAGCTCCCTGGCAGCTGTGGAGGCTTCTGACACCAAGGGCCCATTCCTTCAGTGGCAGAAGCCTCTGCAGCTGGCGGGGAGCTGGGTGAGGACCGAGTAGGGCTGACCTCATCATCCACTAGCCGGCTGTTTCTCCAAGCTCATCTCTGTGGGTGCTTCCACCAGCGAGGGCCCATTCCCTCGGCGGCAGAAGCCTCTGCAGCCGGCGGGGAGCTGGATGAGGGCTGCATGGGGCAGACCTCCTCCCATCCACTAGACGGCCATTTCTCCTGGCTCCCTGCCAGCTGTGGAGGCTTCTGCCACCAAGGACCCATTCCCTCAGTGGCAGAAGCCTCTGCAACCAGCAGGGACTGGGCAAGGGCTGAAGGGGGCTGACATCCTCCCCATCCACTACCCGGCCATTTCTCCCAGGTCCCCACTGGCTGTGGAGGCTTCTGCCACCGAGGGCCCATTCCCCCAGTGGCAAAAGTTTCTGCAGCTGGTGGGGAGCCAGGTGAGGGCCTAGCAGGGCAGCCTTCCCCCCATCCACTAGCCAGCCAATTATGCAAACGCATCGTGGGCACAACGTGGGACAGGACCAAAATGGAGGTAACACGAAATTTTTCGTGTTCAATTCTGCCATGTAGCTGAGGCCTTTGAGTACCTTAGAAGAAGGGCATGGTGCTGAGTGCATATACTGTACATGGCAGCCCACAGAATCATTGAAAAGGAAGACACATTCTCATAGGGAGCCCTGGTCGTGCAGTGGTTAAATGCCAGTACTGCAAGTCACCATGTTGCAAGTTCAATTCCAGAGGGCTCCAAGGTTCACTCAGCCTTCCATCCTTTCGTAGGTAAAATGAGTATCCAGCTTGTGGGGAAATTAGCTAATACATGTTGGAAACTGCTTAATGCAGTATAGATGTGTAAACTGATATTGCTTAAAAACAAATTGTAAGCCGCCCTGATAGCCTTTGTGGCTGAAGAGTGGGGTATAAATACCTAATTAAATAGACTTCACTCTGATGCAACCATTAACTGAAAGTATCAGATCTATGAAAGCTCCCTCCACTTACAGTATTTTCCCATTCACTTCAGTGAAGGCAAGCATTTTCTTCATGTGTTTTTGAAACTTCATTGAAATGAATTGGGAATCCTGTTTCTGCAAATTCCATATGACTACGGTTTTCAATAAATGTAATTAAGGAGTCTTCACCGAGAAAACTTAAGAGAAAATCAGTAGAATGCAACCAGAGGATGAATGGAAAATGTGTTTTCACTGAAATAAGTGCCTCCCATCTTTCTTCATGGTAAAAGTGTAATGTGCCTCCCATCTTTCTTCATGGTAAAAGTGTAATGTGCTAAGTGTTAGAATTCCCACAACCAGTCATGTATATATGAATTGTACAAATCCTATTTAAAGATGGGGATGGTGAGGAGTCTTATTCCAAAGCTCCATTTACTTAAGCTTCATGAATTTTGAATAACGAGAATATCTTCCAGAGTAATTATGACGACCAATTGATTTTATTATGATGAAGACAATCAAAGTGCATGCCTAATTAATTTGTCTGACTATTTACAATAAATTGTTGCTTGTGTTGGCACACAGTGTGGAAGCAAGGATGCACGAGGAAAACATTTTTTAAGACGACAATCACTGCTGAAAGAAATTAATAATGATATAATGGATCTTTTCCCCTGTAACAATATGAACCAGACGAGTGGTCCAAAAACATTATCATAGCTCTTGGTTCACAATAATCTGCTTTATTCAGCAGTCATTGTTCCACCTGAAGCACTGGGGTGTATGCTCAAATGTTGATTAATGTCTGCATCATATTGATCTTGGATAGCTTGGCATAACAGGATCACATTGTACAGTAAACTTCAAATTGATTCTTAACAGAATCATTTCCAAAGTAATTCAACACTGATTTATTCATGAATCCACAGGAGCCATTTATTTTTTATTTTCTACCTTGGCTTTGGAATGTAAGATATAATATAATACTCTTCAGCCACATGTGCATCTTGGCAGTATTTTGCTTTTAACCCTTCATGTTGTAAATTAACATTGTCTCCTGAGTGATACATATTAACTAATACAAATTTTATTGCTTTTGACAGATTCTGCTAGCTTCTGAAACAGTGAATGTGTCAGAAAAGAGACACGTGGAATAGACTGTTGAAAGAAATAAGTATATAGACGGCATCAAACAGAAGACACCAGCTTTTCTAATCAGGCCAAAATCTATTTTGATTTTATAAATATTCAGATTAAGTTTGCAAGCTAATTAAGTTAAAAGGAGTTATCCAGACCAAACTGATCTTTGTGGGTATTCTTGGTCAATCAAATATGTGTTCAGAGAGCACAGAGGGTGCTGTCATTTTAGTTATAATGTGCAGGGGGGTGTACAGTGGTGGAAATAGAACAGGCTAGTGGAGGAGAAGGGGGAGGAAGATATATCTTATGACTCTTCCTCCTTCTGGTTTACCATCCAACCAACAGATTTCTGGCTGCTGTATTACAACTCCTTCATGTCAAAAAGTGCTTCTGCTTAATGCCAGGTCAATGGCTGTGAAGAGTATTATGATCCAGGATTTTATCTTGGATGCACAGGTTGACCTTGCATGTTTAACTGAAACCTGGTTGACCAAAGAGGGGGAAATCAACTAGATCCAGTTGTGCACACCACGTTTCCAAGTGCAGTAGCAGATAGGATCTGATGGGTGAGGATGAGGAGTTTCAGTGGTCTATCATGAGTCCATCGTCCTACTGAGCTCCAAAAGTTGAGTGGGTTCACCTAGGCAATGAGACCAGCTTGGTGTACTATATACACCATTGCCCAACTGTCTCCCTGGCTGAGCCACTGGAGGTAGTTTTGGTAGTGGTATTGGTCTCTCCCAAACTTATTGTGTTGGGTGATTTTAACATCCATGCCAAGACTGCATCATCATGACCAGCTCAGGATTTTATGTCTTCCATGAGCCTGTCTCAGTAAAATCTGGCCCTAAAAATTTAGCAGGCCACATTCTTTATCTGTATTTTGCAGGACAGGATTAGGACAATCTATAGAAAGGGATTTTTTGAAAGAACTCCATTGTCATGGAACACCTGGTAAAGTTTAGATTTGCTGGAACTCCTAACCTGTACAGGGGTGGAGGACCCATTAAAGTAGTTCTCGCCAGAGCCAAATGGATCTGGAAGGATTCCTGAATGGTCTGTGGGATTTTCCAGCTGCTAGAGCTGATGATCTCATAATATCCTGCTTGATATGTTGAATAGAGATGACCTGAGCAAATGACTCAGTTATTCCTAAGTATCCTTTATTTGGGTGCAGAACACAGGGTCCTTGGTTTTCTGAGTACTTCAGGGCAATGAAACTCCTGGGTAGAAAAAATCAGGATGAATCCAGTGGGTATGGGTTGGGGCCCATTTTAGAGCCTACTCCACAGCAATGAGGGCAATGAAGAAATTATTGTTGTTACAGTTTGGGCAGGTAATTGAGGCATATACTTTTCCCAGTTTTTCTAGTTTTAATGGATGAGTTTCTGTTCATTTAGCATAATGGTGTGGACAAGTTGCTTGGAGAAGTGATACCAACCACTTTCTGTTAGACTTATGTCCATCCTGGCTAATCAGAACTGTCAGTGTAGATACAGTAAATGGTAGCGATAGTAAATGATTCTTTGAAAGAGGACTATGATCCAGCTCCTCTAAAAGAAGCAATTGTAAGTCCTTGGTTGAAGAAACCTTTGTTGGACCCCAGATCCATAGATAACTATCGGCCAGTGTCTAATCTTCCCTTTCTAAGGAAGGCCTTAGAATGAGTGCTGCAGTACAGCTTCAGGCTTTCTTGGATGAAATAGATTACCTGGATCCATTCCAATCTGGTTTCAGATTGGATCCTACCAGGAAGGGGTTATGGGATAGAAATAGCCTTGGTGGCCTTGGGGGATTACTTGCATTGGGAGCTTGACAGGTTCACTGTATTCCTCTTGTTCCTCTTGTATCTATCAGCAGCATTTTGTACCATTGATCATGGTATCCTTCTGGGCTATTTGGATGATATGGGACTTGGAGGGCTGAGGCATTCGTTTTCAGCCTTCTGGGGTTCCACAGAGCTCAATACTGTCCCTTAACCCTTTTAAACATCTACATGAAGCTTCATCCAGAGTTTTGGGGTTGGGTGCCATTAGTATAATGATAGCTGGCTCTATCACTCTGATGCCAAGGAGGCTGTGGAAATTTTCAATCATTTTATGCATGCAGTAAATGAACTGAGGCTCAGTCTAGACAAGACAGAAGTGCTGTTGATAAGAAACCACTGTGGGGTTGGGATCACAACCTGTTGATAGGGTTGCACTCCCTCTGAAAATCAAGGTACATAGCTTGGAGATGGTCTTGGACCCAATGATGCTTTTGGAAGACAGGTGGCTGTGATGGCTAGGAATGCCTTTGCCCAGCTTTGGCTGGTGTTGCAGCTGTGCCCTTTCCTGGGAAAGGCAGGTCTGTTCACAGTGGTTCTTACCCATTATTTCCTCCATCTTAGACTACCATAATATACTCTATGTGAAGCTGCCCTTGAAAAGTGTTCAGAAGCTGTAGATAGTGTAAAACGCAACCATCAGACTAGTGTCAAGTTTGCATTTTAGAAACCACATAACACTGATCTTCCCAGAACTGCACTGGCTTCCATTTTGCTTCTGCTCTGAATTCAAGGTTCTGGGTTTGACCTACAAAGCCCTAAACCTGGCATGGGGCCAAGATATCCAAAATAGTACCTCATATATTATCCTGCTTGAAATTTGGGATCCTGAGCGGAGGCCCTATTACATTTCCCAGCACCTCATGAAGTTAGGTTGATATCCACATGTAACCAGGCTTTTTCTGTAGCAGCACCCTGACCATGGAACTCCCTGCCAAGAAGTTAGGCTTGATCCCTCTGTTTTGGGCTGTTTGGTAAGAAGGTAAAATGGTGGTGTTCTGCATGACCTTTTAAGGTTCAAACTACTCTGTCTAATTCTCTGTTGTAAAATTATATTTAAGGACTGTTTTTAGACTGTTTTAAAAGTTCTTAAAATTCAACTTTAATGTGTTTTTAAAGTTTTTATTGATCAATTAATCAATTGATTGATCAATAATGATTTCTTCTTATTTCTTTACCATTTTCTGTAATAGAATGGATTTTTAAACAACCAGTCTTTTCCCAATAATAGTACTTTATTATACAGCTTTCCCAAAGAGCTTATTTAATTTTACTTTACTGGGAAAAAAATAAAAATAAAAAAAATCAAGGGCTACTTCATACATCCTTAGGTAAGTATTTTGTGTGTGCCTATGACACAGTGAAGGTATGATTTTTAACTGTCTATCTAAACAGTTATATACAACAGCAAAGTATACATGGACTATAGTTTCCTGATAGATCTAATGAGTTTCATGGGAAATTCCTAATATATGTAATATGGATTTCATAGAGTTCCCTGCCATGTGTAACCAGTTTAAGAAGAAATGATATTTACAAGTAGTTTATTGTGAGAAAATGGAAATTTTTTTGGATGTTTATATCTATTCTAAATGACTGACTTCTCAGCAGAAGCAAGACATATGCATGGTACATGTAATACTCAAATGGACGCAGCATGTGATGTTGGTTCTCCAGCTCCTAACCTGGCTGGGAATTAGAGTGCACTGTTCTTTCCCCAGTACCTCTGCTGACTCTGGAAGGAAACTTATTGATGAACTACTACTATTTCTTCCCCCCCCCGCCCCCTCCTCACTTCATCAACAGATGGATAAGATCTCTTTAGATGTCTAAGCATTCTGCTCTGGGTATTTCCAGATTGGCCTCAAGAAATGTGAGTTCTTGTGATATAGCTCCTTGGTTTTTGCCAGCTGTTTTCAGTTCTGTATCCACTCATCCCATTCTGTTTTGGGCATGGGGTGATGCTCATAGTAATTTCATAGAGCTGCACCTGGGCCTTCCAAAGCCCCCCACCCCTTTTTAAAAAGAGTATAATTTGCTAAGGTTTGAAAGGCAAATTTTCTTCTCTTTGAATTTTTAAAAAGTTATAGTGTAAAAATACTATATTACAGATGTACCCATAAACTATAGCACTGTAACCCTAAAAGAAAATTGAAAAAAAAAAGGAGAAGAGAAACTTAGTTTGTTGTTGTTGTTGTTGTTGTTCCAATATGTCTCAGGCTTAAAAAGAAACCCACTCAAGCATGGATATAGAAAGTTACTGCTAATGCTGGGAACTGCTAGAAAATAGTGTGAGACAAAAGAAATATTGTTTTGATATTTTTAAAAACAGCAAGGACTACACTGACAAATACCATAGGCTCCTGATATATTTGCACCATGTGCAGGAACTCTTTCTTTAATGGGAGACAGAACTATCTTCCAGTTCCTTCCAAAGTCTCCCTGCTTCATCCACAACAAGGAAGTAACTGGACATATGACACTTAGGAGATTTTCACACGCCGAAAATATCGCTGCCAGAAACCGGGACAGAAATATTTCTGTCCCGGAAGCAGCGCCACGGTTCGCACGCTCACCTCCCTCTCCCGTTGTTCCGTCGTCCTCGCTTTGGGTTTTTTCCTCTCTCTTCCGGAATATTTTATTAACGGCAAACTCCCGTTAGTAAAATATTCCAGAAGAGGGAGGGAAAAACCCAAAGCGAGGACGACGGAACAACGGGAGAGGGAGGTGAGCGTGCGAACCGCGGCGCTGCTTCCGGGACAGAAATATTTCTGTCCCGGTTTCTGGCGGCAATATTTTCGGCGTGTGAAAATCTCCTTAGGGTATTATCAGATGTGGCTGTAATCACAGAATTATAGTGCAACAGTACCACAAATGGGTTCTTGTTAATGCACAATGTTGTTGTCCTCCCATGGTCAATGTGTGCACCACCCATTAATTGCTCACCACTTTTCATTAATGGGAAAATCTGTGAATAGCTCTTGATATTGCTCGTTCTGCAGTTTTGATAAGTGTGCAAAATCACGTCCCACTGTATCATGTTATTACAGTGTTAATGGGTGGTCCTTTTTAATTCCTCCCAACAAGGAGGATGGAGGAGGACACAGGATGCTTTTTTAATGAACTGTTACCTTTCCTTGGTAAATTTTTATGTTTAAGTGTTTATTTGTTAATTTCTTTCATTATTTATGTGTTTTTGGTGTGTTTAAACAAAGCCGCATCGTCTCATGAGAACAGCCCAAATCTTGCCCATACAAAATCATAAAAGTAAAATCCCATTCTTAAACTGCTAGTGGTGGTCCTGCAATGATTCCATGGTGTTTGTGTTTTGAAATTATGACATGGTTATGCATGTTTATGGTCACATGTGATAATTACTGTAGTCATGCCACTGTGTTCTATTTTCCTCAGCTGTAGAATTACAGTGTGTTTAAATGCTAGTCTGATAAAGTTTCCTGTCAAAGCTAAGATTTGTTCTTCAAAGGAATTTAAAGTTTATTTGTTACTTCTATAAACAAAAGTTACAGATAGACTGTCAGAAACAATTGTGGGCATCATATATTTACAGAACCTCACGTAGAAAGTATTTGCCAACATTGTTCAAGTTACAGTTCAAAGTATGAGAAAATAAGGAAAATAAAAAAATTCCTGACGTGCTAAAGACATTATTGAATATACTACAGACAGTCCTTTAGATTTTTCTGCATGTTTCCATACCTGTCTTGAATACACCATATTGTGTAAATCAAAAAAGGAAATCAAGCTTCATGTAGCCTTGTTTTTAGCAATTACATCATTATGTGGTGAACAGATGAGGGCAAATAAACAAATTGCATTTAGTTTTGTAATACAACATCTTGATTTTTTTTAATAAAGGGTGATATAGTAACATAGATTCAGATTTATCTAGCCATCTAAATCACACTTTTAAACTGCTGGATCTTTTCAAAGACCATTCCGATTCTTTATTTCATGAGAATTGATCACTGTATGTTTTGAAGCCATGGACCAGAATGGTAAGAGAGCTTTGCAAAGAATAATAATAGCCATCACAAGAACTATATGGCTGTTAAGACACAGGAGATTTGGGTGGGGCTATATATTGCAGATTTAAAAAGCTACTAGTTGGTATGAGGTAATTAATGAATGACTGTACTTTTCCATTAGATCAGTAGGATTCTTTATTTCAGTAGGACTTACTTCCAAGAATATTTGTTTTGGATGCCAGCATTTGCTTGTTAGCTAGGATCTCAAACTAGTAAAACAATTTGAGGACTACCATAATAGAATATACTGGGTGAAAGAAAGAAAAATCACCATTAAGCTGGACCTGAATGATCTCTTGTTACAAAAAAAATGTAGATTACAAATAACATGATAGATTGTGTAAATCTCTCTCTCTCTCTCTCTTTAACAACAGGGGATCTGAAAGATTTGTCACAATGATTTCGAAATGGTGAGTTGGCATGTCAAATATGGAGTTTTAGAGAGGAAAAATAATGATATTACTAGGGCTCAGTTACACGACAGTTTTTATCCGGGGGAGAAGCGAGATATCCTCATCCCGAGTTCGTCTCTTATTGTTTACACGATTTGTCCCTGGATGAACAATATCCCGGGATTGTTGTTTACAAGACAACCTTTTCCATGACAAAAGCAAGATCCTGAGCCATAGTATCCGTTGCTTTTTTGTTTGTTTGTTTACACTGGAAAAGGTTCTAGGATATTTTTTTTAGCTGTCAGTTGCATATGCGTTTACTCATTTTTTCACAACCTTGGTGACATATTTCCCATGTAGTTTCCCACCACGAGCAATGCTACTGGCTGCCAGAAATGTTTGCTCAAGCTTCTGCATTGGTCAGAGAAGGAAGGCAAAGGCAACCCCCTCTGCACAATTCCTTTTTTATAAAAATCCCCTGATGGGCTTGCCACAGAGGTTAATGCCAAATAAATGTAAAAATCCATTTAAAGGGTGATAGATGGCACACATCAGTGTGAAACTATATTTAAAAAAGACAAGCCTCCGTGCAGGGGATGGGGAGGGAAGGAAACGGAGAGGCAAACTGGGAGCCCAGAAGTTGGCAGTGTGAAACTCCATTTTAAAAAGACAAGCCTCTGTGCAGGGGAGAGGGGTGGAGAGGCAATCTGGGAGCCCAGAGGTTGGCAGTGTGAAACTCCATTTAAAAAATAAAAGCCTCCATGCAGGGGAGGTGGGGGGACAGGTTTTTTTGGAGCTGAGAGGTTTGCAATGTAAAAATCCATTGGACAGGGTGACTTATGGCACAAACATACACAAACCTTCGTGCAGCCGAGAGGGAAGCCTTTGCTTTCAGCTGGTGAGGCTGAATCTATTGAACAGGGTGACTGACCCCTCCTTCTCTGAACTCTGTGACCACCCCTGCCCATCTCAATTTCCAGCCATCACCTACTCCGACCTGTTCACATATCCAATTTTCCGCAACCTCCCGAGACTTTTTAAAAAATTCGGGACAAACGGAAGGACGGAAAGTCACGCTTCTTGGAAGATATATGGTGCCCCCCCCCTTTTGAAAAGCTTGAGATCATCATGATGAACATATGAACAACCAGGGTTCATCATGTGTTCATCTCATGACATTTTCATCATGTAAACGACCCCCTAGATTCAACAGACAAAACCGCTTTAAAAATATGAAGAGCCTTCATGTCCTTTTAAAAGTGTTAGCACTGTGAAAGAGGATGCAGCTGCTTTGCTCCCATTTCATTCCTCCATGGCTCCAGGCAACTGATGAATCCAATGTGTCTTTCTCATTGTGTTTAGGCATTAAGCAGTTAGTGTCACTGTTCTTCTGAATGTTATGTAATATTTTATGTTCAGTGTTCTATATGGAAATGTAATACTTTTGACTACATATTTTAACATGTATTTATGGTTTGTTGATACAGTTTTTACAACTGGGATAAATATTTATGTTCATACATGCTTTTTATTTATCTTTTATATAATATAAACATTCATATTTATTTGTAGATTGATCCTGAGGAAGGTACCCCCCCTTTTTTTTTTTTTTGCTTAAATCAATTGGGCAGATTTTAATATATAGACATTCTGAGCTCAAACATTCTGTCTTAGCATTGTTCTGTACATTCACTTCCACTCTGTTTGAGAGGAAAAGGAGAAATAAGAGTTGTGTGTCCTCAGCTCAACTAGATTTGGTAACAACACACTCCCAAAACCTGATGACCCCATCTAGAAATGTCACATTGTTGTTAAACAGCATGGAAGATAAAATAAACTCCTGTAGAACCTGACACTAGAGGCTCCATGGAGCTATGGTCATTGTAAACAAGTCAGACTATATACAGGAGGGTGAGAGACAACTGTCCAACACCATATTTTACAGAATCCTCTCTAAAGCTCCCACTGATGAATATCTAAAGGAACTACACAAACCACACTGATTATACAGCACTGAACTCAAATGGACACATCCCAGGAGTCCAAACCATGCATCTTCTTTTTATTACCCCAAATACACAAACGTGACAATCCTGAAGACCTATTGTTCTCAGTTCTCAGGTCATATGCCATCAACACTCTAAGCTACATGAAGAATACAAGTGATTTGCTGAGGAAAATACAGTCCCTCCACAACCTCCCAGAGAACACCATCCTTGCCATTATGGATGTGGAATCCCTATACACCAACATCCCATACCAATATGGATTACAAGCCATCCTGAATGAGGCTACAGTAGGACTAGCCACCAAACTCTGCCACTTTGTACTTAGTCATAACTACTTCACTTTTGGGAATAATATGTAACTCCAAGTCAGTGGCAAACAAGTATGCAAACATCTTCATGTCTGTCAAGGAACAACAATTGAAGGAGCAAGATGAATACCAAGGAACCATTTACTACCAAACAGACCAAAAACACAAAATGACAGAAATCCCCTAGTGGTCACCAACAGTCCCCAGCTGAGACCACTCAAATGCATAATCAGTGAGTTACAAGCAGTTCTGGAGAATAACACAGCCGTCTTACAAGCTCTTATAAGCAAGCTATAGACAGCCTCCAAATCTTAAAAAACTAATCACTTATAACAGAATACTTAACATGGATGGTAAAACATGGACAAGACCCTGCCACAAACCGAGATGCCAACTCTGTCTCTACATCTACTCTGAGAGCACTACTACAGGGACTAATAACATTACTCACAATACGAGAAGTAGATTGAACAAACAGGACAGTCTCTACACAAGAGGATTAATGGACACAAATCTGACATTAGAAATTTCAATTCCCCCAAATCAGTTACAGAACATTTCAACTTTCCTGAACATATACAGTAAGCGATATACAGGTTGCGGTCCTTGACCAAAGGAAGACTAGAAAGAGGAAGATTGGAATTGAGTTTTATTTACAAATTTCAATCCATTAGCAAAGGTTTGAACAAAGAAAATGGCTTCATGGCACACTACATATACTGATACAAGAGTCCTCACTACTGCTCATATATATAAAAAAGGAGTTTTCTTAGAGAGTGGTTTGAACCCAAGGAAACTGACTTTTGGTAAGCAGATTAATTGCTTTCACACATCAACACTAACTGACCAATGTAAAGATCTGTATCACATTGCACAGCCCTTTGAAATTTTAGGGCAAGGGTCATGATTTGCATCTTTCTGCATCCTATTACATTACATCCCACTCCCACAACTGAGTACATTTATTTTGCACAACTGAGCATTTACTATCACCCAGTACAGCATCTGAAGAAGTGGGTTTATATCCATGAAAGCTCATGAGAAAATAAAAAAAAACAGTTAGTCTTAAATGTGCTGTCACATTCCCTTTTCTCCCTCCACCTGCCCTTTCCTTCCTCCTTTGTATGACTTAAGTATGAAATGAAAAATTATAAGTTCTAAAAGTTAAATGTAGAAATAATACATTTATTCCTTCTGGCTATAGAATGTAATAGTATATAAGTGCTATGGAAATAACTATAAAATGAAATGTTTTATTTATTTATTTATTTATTTATTTATTTATTCTTGCAAGCATTCTGTCCAGTTATCCCTTCCTTAAGACAGGGAGGATGGAACAGCTGATGGAACAGCTTCTGTCAGTGGAATGGAGAAGGAATAATTCCCAGCACTCTGGGCATCGCCAAAATCTGCTCCAGAGGTTTGAGGAACTTTCTGGATCTTATTTGGTGAAGTGAAGTGAGGAGAAAAAAAACTTATTTCACAACTGGAAGTGTGAACATGACATTGTATTCCTCTCCTCTTTTTTGCTGAGATCCCGATTCCTTCAAATATTATTATTACTCCAATAACAATCTTGGAAATAACAAAATAGCAGTAAGAAATTGTTCTATTAATGACAAAAGGGCTTTAGTAGAGGGAGAATGGGAGAAAACTACAGAACAATTCATATATGTCAGGACACTCCAAACAGTTCATATATGTCAGCACACTCCAAAATCACTAAACAGAAATATCAAATTTTTTGAAACAAATAAGAACATAGAAAGGAATCATTCTCCTCAAAAAAAGTGCAACAGATTGAAAAACAGTGGCAATGTGAAGAAAATATTGTTACCTGAGGGGAAAGTTACAATAGGCTACTGTGTTTTGCTTTGAAACAATAACTGAGATGTGAAAGGTTAATTGTAGAGTGAAGAAAAAAGGTCTCTTGTGATACTAGCTTGGAACAGAGAGGTTATACTTTATAAGTGCCAAACAACAGTTAAAACTGCAATTTCCTTTAGTTTATGGTAAACAGACTATATGACAGGGACAGTTTCTTTCTTATATATTGGTGGATGGAACAAAAAAATGTTAAATTTTTAGATTTTCCTTGGGTTTTTTTCTGGACTGTGAGGCTGTGTTCTGGAACAGTTTCTTTCTGACATTTTGCCTATATCTGTGGCTGGCATCTTCAGAGAATGGTTGGGTAGGAGTGTGTCTGGGGTTTATATGCTGTGAACCCCTGTAGGGGAGAGTATATGTTAATTTCTGTAATTGAATAGTTAATTTCTGGGTATAGAAATGCAAGACTCATTAGTGTCTGTTTGGCTGATGGTTGGTTGATAGGCCATTATCTGCTGGAAATCTCCATTTCCCTGGGTGGAATTCCTTTGTAAGTGTTGAGTTTTAATTCTATTGTATTTCAAAACTGGGAGCCAGATTTTGTTTACTTTTAAGGTTTCTTCTTTCCTGTTGAAGTTCTTAAATTTTTATTGGACTGGGAACATTCCAAAGTTGCCTGTTTGTCCTTTGTTTGAAACTAGACGAAACAGGGTAGAATTTGTTTTTGTTGTTAAAGTGCTTTCAAATTGACTCCGAATCATAGGTTTTCTTGGCAATATTTGTTCAGAGGAGGTTTTCCATTGCCTTCTTCTAAGGCTGAGAGAGTGTGACTTGTCCAAGGTCACCCAATTGGATTTCTATGGCTGAGCTGGGATTCAAGCCTGGTCTTCCTAAGTCCCAGTCCAACACTCAAACCACTTCATCATGCTGGCTTGGTGGAATTCTACCCACCAGTAAATTCATTGTTGGGAGGGTCTCTGCTGGACCGTATTTTAGGACAGGTTCCACACTAAATAGTAAGCTGGGGCCAGGCAATCAAGAAGTCTAAATTGTGGAGCATTTTGAAAGGGTCCCATAGGGCAGGCATTAAACATGGCACAAGTAGGTGCACTGGAAGAATATTTACTATCCTTAGTGGTTGTTGAACCTATATTTTTAGTTAGCTAACCAATAGACAGTGAAAGTATTAGTACACTACTGCTTAGCAGAAATATGTAATTTCAAATATCTAATTGCCTTTGCATTCTGTTACCCATCTCGGGTTGAGATATTGATTTCTTTTCAGTAGCACAGAGAAACTATAGAAAGCAAAGATCAACCAGCAGCCAAGAGTGAAGTCATGAGCTTTTGCCACTCTTAAATACCTTAGGCTTCCTGCCAACAAATGCGGGTGGGGGGACTTGAGAACAACAGAGTACAGCATACATAGGAATCTCATTCTTAAAAACTGCTTATTTATTGAGCAGTTGGTAAGCATGCTTTTGCACTGTCTGAAATGATAGTGCCCACAGCCACAACTTCCCTACTTCTAACTTCTGTCATGAGATATTTCAGTAACCTACAAATAGCTGCAAAATAGTCTTTACACTGCATTTCCAAAGGGAGTATCATTATTTAGATTATGTACAAAATAGATTCCCCTCCCTTCTCTCCCTCATCACAAACCATCCCTGGATCTCAGATGTGAGCTGCAAGCAATTTCTGATGATAGTATTTTGCTGAAGGCTCTTAGAGGTGCAGCTGCCATGTGGCTGGCAATGCCAGCAGGAAGGCTCAGGTTGAGAAGCGATATAAGCTGTAATATAAAACTTTAGCCACCAAGGGAATCACCAGCAGTACCACATAGTTAGATTTAAATATTTAATCTAATGAAATCATGAGCCCAGGCAAGTGGTATGTACGATTGCTACTTTGGGGAAATTGCTGCATAGTTTATTGAGCATGGATGAAGAAACAAGGGCATTCTAAACATTTTCCAGGAGCATAGACTAAAACAAAAGGTCTTAATGACATTACTACCTTGCTTTAAAAAAAAAGCCAATTTTTTTTTGCATGAAAAAGAAATTTAATGTAATTAATAGAATTTTGCCTGTATTACATCAATACATGAATGGACATGCAACTACCGTACATTTATTTTCAGTTCCAGCATTCTAAAAGAGTTCAGTCTATTTCAGGGTCTCCTGGTCAATATGCATATATATTTTTGATACCTTTGTATGGTCTGTGCATAAGGACAACAGAATAATCTCCAAAGAGCACTCTTTAAGCATTCAGAAAATTCAGCTTCTTGGCCAGGATATTGAACTGGAGGTAGGTATCTGGAACATGTTGAGCCTTTGCTGAGACAACTATATTGGCTTTCTATTTGCTCATAGGAACTATTCCATATACTGAGTATGACCTTTAAAACCATGAACATTTTGGGAAGATAGGACTTATAGGACTACCTTCCCCAGTATGAGTCCACCCATGTATTAAGATAAGACATTATTGTAGGGGTGGAAATTCTCAAGGCACCAGGAGAAATCTCAAAGAATTGATGTGCTTCTCTGGGTCTCCAAGTGGGAAGAGAAATCTCAGGGCAAGCACCACTAGAGGAGGAGAAAGCTCAATTCTTGCGTGTAAGATAGCTTTGAAGCTGGACAGCCATATACACTAGGCTTGCTCAATATCTATACACCAAAAAGCAAGGTGTGAAAGGAGGGGATCAGGGAGAAAAGGTAGGTGCATGCAGTTGGGCCCCTTGTGTCAGAAGCCTGTGTGTGTGCACGTGCCTTCAAGTTGCCTGTCAACTTATGGTGACCCCCTTAATTTCGTAGGATTGTCTTAGTCAAAGAATACTCAGAGGTGGTTTTGCCAGTTCCTTCCTCTAAAATATAGTCTCCAAGTACTAAACAGGGTTGACTCTGTTTAGGTTGAAAGATCAGATGGGTTCTGATGCCTTCAGAGTATTTAGGCCTGGTGGAATAAAAAAGGATAGTTGTGAGTTTTCCACAAATGGTGACAGCAGGTATTTTCAACCTGCTTTTGGTGAAACCATGTGGGACATAAGCCCTTGTGGGGAAAGTGGCAGCTGCTGCACTTACTGGGTGTATTTTGCTTGCCTAGTTTTTTTTTTTTAATGCTTTTTTGTCTGGCTGGGGGTTGCCCATGGCCCAATTTCCACCTCCTAATCCTTGCTGCCCCACCTCTGTGGCATCAGAATGGCCCATGCCTGTGATATCATAAGGGCTTAACCACTGTTCTCCTGTTTTGCCCCTGGAATCCCAGGGAGTAGGAAGCTGCTAACTTTACAGCTGTACCAATTTGTCCAAATCTCATATTTAGTTGAAATTACTGAGTAGGCCTTTTCTCTGACTGTACTTTGGCTCTGGAACTCCTTGCCAAGAAGGCCTTCCTTAACGACCTTCAGCTACAGTTTAAAGGCCTTTCTCTTTAGGATGGCTTTAATATTTACACACCAAATGAAACTGTGCCTGGCTTTATAGCTTCTACTCTTTGATTCCATTCTGTGTTCTTCTCTAGGGCTTATATAATCTCCTTGATAACTTTGTGCTTGTCTGCACAGGCTATTTACCCTGTCTTCCCCCTGTCTTGGAGCTTTGCAGTCCAAATCATGTTGGGCTTTTGCTTTGTTTTACCCCTGGCGAGTCCAGATGATACCTGACACAAAGCTGGTGGATGTTGAGGTAAAGCCCTTTACAATGGTGTAATTAAACAGCCAGGAAAACCCATGTTATACGGGAAAACCCACATCAGGCCACTGTGGGAATGTAGGGTCTGTACCTGCATGCCAGCCTGGCTGCCACAACTTCCAGCTACACGCTGGCTGGCTGCCACCACCTCCAGAGTCACTCTGAAGCCAGGAAGGAGGCTCTCAGCACATGATCAAGTCCCCATGCATGTGACCTACCTTGATCACATGCTGAGGGCCTCCTTCCTGTCTTCAGAGGAAGCGACATGCGATAGCAGGGAGATGGCTGCCAGTATGGGCCAGCTTGTCTGTGCAGACTCCCTCCCATTTTGTTTAGGTAATGGAAGGGGGAAACAGGCCAGATCCAGAGCAAGAATACCCTGGCAGGAAGCTGGCATATTCAGGCAGGTCTAGACAAGTCCTTTATTTTTGTAGCTGCTTGTTTCTGAAATGTTTATCTCATGCTGTTGCTTTTTACTTGTGATTATTTTATTGCATTTTTACTGTTAGCAACTTGGACTTTTAAAAGGAAAGGCAAGATGTAAATAATCACAAAATGAAACATGATCCTGGTTATCTAATACATGTACCTGCACACATGCATGGATATGTGTGTGCATAGTCACACATACACAAATGTTAGTTCTATGAGCCATATAGTGTAAAACAAACAATTGGTTGGAAAATCTTTCTTTCAAGGACAAAAAATTATTATAGAATTCAGAAGTCCCCACAATCAAAATTTATTGAAATAAAAATAATAGCTGAATTCTATACTTCATTATCAGAGTAGCATAAGCAAGGAAAAAGCTGTGTTTGTCTTTATCAGAACAACTGTATTATTTCAGAAATGTAAGTGCACTATAAAATATTAATGGGGCACTGCATTATGCCAGCAATTAAAATGTCAAATTAAATATACCTGATGCTGTTTCCATGAACATGTTGATAATATATCATCTGTCTGGTGTGCAATGTTGTTTGCAATCAAACTTTAACACACAGTTGAGATTTAAAATGCCACTGAATACCATTGTTTCCATGTTATAAGGCATTTTACTCCACTGTTACTGCTTCCCGTTGCTGGCCAAAAATGTGAACAATCCCTCGGATATTCTTAGTCCTAAAGGAAAACTACCCTCCTCCGTGAAACCACATAGGAAGCACCTTTGATCTTTCTTTATGTTATGTAAAAGGAAATGATTTGGAAGTGTAATTAATAATAAATGTATTTAATGTTCAGTTCGGAAGGAGAAAGACACTTTGTATGTGCTGTGCATACCGCTCTCTTGAGGCATAAATGATAATATTTGATTTGATTCATTTATGGCCTGGCCTGCTCTTGTAGAATGAAATGGAAGAGGCCTGAGGTGGTAGAATGTAGTACTTCTTCATTTCTGGTGGGAGATGAATGCTTCTCTTATGTAACAAAATGTTCCACAGTCAGAAAATTAGTATATTAGTGTCAGAACTTAAATGGAGCCTTTATCCTGATGTGCTAGGTTTTTGTTCTGTTTAAGCTGCAGAAGCTTGGCATATAGGAGACATCAAACATGGCATATGCATTCAGAGAGAGTACGGTACACTTGCCGTTACAAGACCATTCTGCCACATTTTCCTGCTGGATGCGTGTGTCACATGTGTGGGTGAATGCATCCATAAAGTGTAGGCCAAGCAAAACAAAGTTCTCTTGGTTATGAGAGTCACACAATTTTTGACCAGAACCAAACTTTTAAACAACCCAGATTAACTGGAAAAGTTTTTAGCTCTGGCTTCCTGTATGGAAACAATTCCTGGGCTGGTGATGGCATTTGTTTGCCACAGTATTTTGCACGTGTACAAAGCAGTTAATTTGCTTTACATGCTATGGCCCTGTCTACACGATTTAAATAATACGTACGGTGTGCAGAAGTTCGCGCTTTGGTACACACAACCGTTCAGATTCACAAGCATCCAAAAGAGGGGGACTTGGTTTTCCACCCTGAAATACGCTCATGCGGTGTTCAGGAGGGAAAGCGGATCGCGATGAGAAATCAGTGCGCCCTTCAAATGGCTGACGGGTCTGTACAGTCCGTTCGCACACACATGAACAGGCAGTGTAATCTGATTGGCTGGCCGAGTAGAGGGGGCGGGGCTAGCACAGAGGAAAATTGGGAGCGGACGCCATGTTGGTTTCCCGGCTAGTGAGAGTCTGGTATGTCCATGAATTTTATATAGTTATTTTTATTTTATATTGTAAATAGGGAAAACCGACTTTCTGCAAAGCAGGGACCTTTAAAAAAAATGCGGCGGGAGATTTAAAACCACTGCTTGGCTTGCTCGCTCCAGCCAGCTTCGGGAAGGGGGCTCATACGGAGTTTAGGGGGGTAAAAAATCGTGTAAGCGGATCGTATGCATACAAACGACAGCCTATTCGTATTTTTTACCCCCCAAACGGATTTTTTAAGATCGTATAGACGCACCCTAAATGACCCTTGAAATTGTACATGCTAGTTGTGTAAAACCTCCAAGGGAAAATTCACCCTTACCTTGCTCCTTTTTGTTTAAGTGCAATCATGTGCCATTGATATTCCAACAGTCTAGATCAGATCTCAGTATACCCATAGTAATATGAAGAGGGTAATATTTGTAACCTATTTCTAAGCCTCATGCATTCTCCTACTTGGTTTCTCCAAAAGAAAAATGTTCAGGCTTCAAGTTCAAATGAAACATCTAGGTTAAAAACAAGGAAACAAACCATCTGACACAATAAAAGCCAGCATACATGAATGTGTGCATGCACACACACACACACACACACACACACACAAATATCACACACACTAACTCACTGGAAAAATCAGTGTGGCTGCAGATGTGAAACTGAAAAAGCTGTATGTAGTTTCATCCTTAAAGTTGTGTGGCTTCTTCCAGCCCATCACATTTTGTGGACAAATATCTCTAGTGGAGAGCTTTTTGTACTTACCTGAGTTCCTTGTGTGATTAAGTCAGATCATGATTTTCTGTGGATACAAAAAAAAATAAAAATAAATAAGTAAAAAAAATAAAAATAATAAAAAAAATAAAGGTTCATCATACCTTGATGTGTATGGAGGAGCCATGTGATCTTAGGCATGAGACTAACCACATACATCTCAACCCAGCTGTATCTACATTAGCTACCGTAGTGAATAATATCAAAGTGTGGCTGGACAGACACACATATTGTTTTAGATATATATTTATTTTTGATGTCTTCAATCTACCAACAGTTACATATGCATAAATTTTTGAAAATTATAAGTTTAAATTCTAGGTTAGACTGTGAGTTATGATTAGAAACATGTTAGCAGAGAGACAATGAGACTGAGTACTCTTTCAGCTGGAGACAAGCTGAGGCCCCCAAACATATTTGAGGGTCTCATTTGGGCCTTGGGTGTACATGGCCACAGGAGACTTCATTGCATGTACTGGTGGGCTGATACCTTCTTTCCAAGAACCTGAGCAGTTCTCTAGGACTTTAGGTGGGAATAAAAGCCAATCAAATAGGACTGGCTTTCCTTGACATGGTAGGTCTTCAGTTGGGTCCACTAGGAGACATAAACCCATTTTCCTGGCAAACAGCTGACAATCCAGCATCACATCCAGTTATGTTTTATTGAAGTGGTGAAGCTAAAGCAATCTTCCACTTTCAGATTTGCAGCTCCTCTTAATTACATTTCCAAAGTCTGTTTAATATTTTCAAAATATTAAACAGAAGGTTAATTAATTATTAAATTAAATTAATTTAATTTAATTAAATATTAAACAGAAGGTTAATGTTGAAGGTTAATTTCGAGATATTTATAAACTCTGTGCTCTGTTCAAGATCCCTTTGCAACTTTTGATATTGGTGTTGTTGTTGGTTGTTGTTGTTATGCAATGTCAAGTTGACTTTGACTTATGGCAACACTATCGATGAGAGATCTCTAAAATCTTGTATTATTAATGAAAGAGGAACTTTTCAGTAGTAGCACCCCATCTGTTCAGTTCTCCCCAAAGAGGCTTAGCAGACCACATACATTATGGCCTTTGTGCCAGGAAAGATATGTCTTCATACTTTTAGATCGTAACGTTTTTTCACACCTTGATGCTTGCTATTTTTTTTTAAAAAAAACAAGCTGTGATATTTCATTATTTACTTATGGCTTTATCAGATCTACCTTTAATAGCATCAATAAGCAGCCTCAGCATGACTGGAGCACAAATGGATTCTTGTTTGCTTTCTGCATTTGTGATGTCAGCAATTCTTGCAAGAAGACACAAGTGCAGCAAAAATAAAAAAAACAGCAAAATTAACACAAACAAGTACACACAAGCACATAAACACACTTTAAAACTTCAAAGTAAACCAGAGAAGTTCATAAAAAGAGCTTTCCCTACCTGGCTTTTGTGTTCTCACCTGGAAGTGTTCTGGCAGGACTGCCCATTGATGAGATAATCATGAGAGGACAACGGCGCATGTTTTCAAATGTCAGCAATGCCAGCAAAAAACTGCCATGGGAGATCTATTGATGGCTTGGCCTGCCAATAAAAAGAATGCCTTATTCCCTACACATAATTACAAAAGCACAATGTCATCTGATACGAGCGTGCTTTTCCGTTGATTGGCTGTTGCTATGATGCCATTTTTGCCATGTCTGATAAAGTCCCAAGCCTATAGTATTCTGATCTTTTGTATTTACTATACCATACAAATTGTTTTACCATTTGCTTTTCCCCCAGATGTTTATGCTTTAATTATATTTTTTTTCTATTGTGGATGCTCTATGGCTTTTTAATGGAAAAGTCTTTTAAATAAGTAAGTGATTTCCTCCTCCATAACATTGAGTTCAATTAAATTTAATTTTTCAATTCACTCTGTTTCTCATGGCAATAAAAGAGATTAACGTATATAAAATGTGTATTGCATCAATGTTCATATCTGTTAATATTTTTTAATGGTTAAAATTCTCAGTGGGTAGTCATGAGCTGGCAATTCCTTCTTCAGATTGTCAGTAAATTAACATGAGTGCAATAACTTTTGCTTCAGACAAAGGTCTTTCCAGATGTGTCAGAAAGATTCACCATCTGTTTTAGGTATGCAAGACTGAAAATTATCTTTAAAATTAAAGATTTTGTATGGTTCGTTTGAAAATGCTCTTACCTTAAAAGGGGGGGGGATTCTTGCTCCTCAGTTGTAAAGTTCTGGTACTTAGTAGCAAGAGGTTAATTTGCAGCAGAATTTTGCGTTAGAGAATTATAGAACTGAACTAATTATTATAGTATTTTACACATTGCACTTGAGTTACAGATAAGTGCTAATTTGAAATATTAATTTAAATGAGGTGTGTAGGTATTCGGTGAAAGCATTAAGAAATAATTCTATCCATGGATTATTCAGTTTGTTCTGAAAAGCTTGATAGGAAATTCAGAAATATGATGAATCAGATGTTAATCTAGCTAGAGTTTCTCCTTTTCTACTCTTCCCAGTTCTCACTTATCTCATTGTTATACCTGTGTCCAAAACAAGTGTATGCCATGTTGAGATGAAGTTTACACTCATATGTGTTTCACAGCCTAAATCCGTCATCACACTAACACTGCAGTACTAGTATGAATGTCTTCCTCTCCCACTGCAATCCTCAGAATCACCTCAAAACTTATCCAGAAGGTTTTCCACCCCTCTGGAGCATGTTGTTTGGAGTGCACAGGAAGCTGCAGTGGTGAGGAAAAATTGTTCTTCTTTTGAATCCACTGGTGGAAGCATTCTCTTGGTGGATTTTAGTCTCTGTCAGTACACCTTCAGAATTAATTCCATCATGGTTGTCAGAAGAGCATCACATTAAATACAGTGACCTAAATCAAATGGGTTTTTACATAAGTGTTAACTTACCATTCAGTAACTGATTCATTGGGCTTATAATAGAATTTCGAGTTAAGTCTCAGGTATAGCTTAAAGGGGAAAAACTCCAAAACATGCATGACTATATTTTTAGGATGCTCTGCTATCCCCTCCCTATAATATCTCAAAATTGGAAAATATTGGATACTTTGAAAGGGTCAGTAGTCTGGGGTGATCTAAAAAGAGGTCAGGTGGAGGTCACAAGGACCTGAGAAAGTCTTAGAAATGTTTTAGCAAGCAAGTCCAAACTAGCATTGTGTGGAAGCCCCTGGTAAACAAAGCCATTAAGGAGCTATGTGCTAATCCCTTCTTGGGCACCTCAACAACGAGTCACCCCACCTAAACAATCAGATGACCTTTCCATCCCAAATCCCAAGGAAATATCTGCTTCTGTCCTGCATTGAGAGGTTGTCATTAATCATTAAGCCCATCGATTTCTATCTTCCAGCCATAAATAGTGATCAGTTAAGTTTTGGTTTGCTTTGTTTACTCGGTGGGAAACCCATGTAGGCTTTGTCCTTGCCTGCGTACACCTTCAGGATATGAAGCAGGGTATAAATATTAGTTCCCCCAACAATAGAAAGCTGTGCCACTGTGGGTGAGACCAGCCACTCTCTTTCTCAGCACACTCCAGATTGGAATTTACTGTGCCACCCCCAGACTTCTGTCTGAGTACTTCAAAACTCCACTCTTCAAAACTGGTAACTATCACTCTATTTCTTGAATCTATCCCTCTATTCAACTTTTCTGCCTTACTCTTTGATAGCCTTGTGTGGTTCTTGTGAGTGTGTGATCCATGTGTGAATGCTTTTTGTGCTATTTCCAATAAAAATATTTTATTTTACTTTAACCTGGAATTCTCTGCAGTTAGTACTGGTATACATAGGTGAAAAGGTCCCCACAGTTACCCTACTGTTGCAAGCATAGTGTTTGAACTAATAATCACCCCATCTAGACTTTGATCTCATGGGTGGATATCAAAGCACCCCCCACCTCTTAGGCTAACATGTGGACAAATCTGATGCGGGGGTACACATACAGTATAACCAAGTGCAAAGTGAATGCCACCACTGAAAAATTAAATTGTGAAAGGTTAATATTTATGTTTGGGGGAGTTGCTTGAAGATTGTTTTAGAAAATGATCTTTAGGATGGGCTTTCTCTCCATCAGAGAGAACATTTTTGTAAATGCCTTGAAATGAACACTAGAAATCAGGACCGGTTTAAGGAATTTTGGGCCCTCCTGCAATGCTTTATTTTTTGGGCCCCATATGTTTATCTCAGGTCAATGTAACCTAACTCAACCTAAGCTATTCACAGTACAGGATATTCAGATTATTACTAATAATGTTTTTGCACGAGGAGAGTTACTACGGGGGCCCCCACAATGATGCCCCCCCCCCGCGGATGCTGGTGCCTTAAACCGGCCCTGCTACAAATATTACTGAATGTTCTGATTTTTTTTTTCCAAATGCTATGCATAGTTTGTCACCTTGGGCATAGGATTTGGTATCTGAAAGAGTATCTGATTGAACCATATAGTACAATATTGAAAAGCATCTTCAAAACTGCAGGTTTAGAGGTGCAAATTCAGGATGAACTTGTCTTGCTTTCTTCAACCACACATAAAGGCATGAAGCTGTTCACTAAGACTGTGTTATGCCACTTCTTTGTTAGGTGCCTGACAAAGAACATCATCATACATGATGTTCTGTCATACAAGATGAATTAACCATAGAATGTGGCAGAATGGTACAAATCAAAAACAGCAGTTATACATTTAAAGAAAGAGAATGCTAGTCATAACTGCTGCATTTTTGGGACACTTTTAAAATCTTACTTTGTCTTGGTTCAAAAAATACCAGTATGTTTGTCTGGAATATATTTTATATATTCAGTAAGTGTTATGTTGTGTATTAGTGGTGCATACACAATTACAGAGAGGTATTTGTTAATATGAGAGTGACATTATGTAAAAAGTTATCATTCATTATGTGGGGAAAATGACTAATAGAGATTTTATGTATGTCACAGCACGCAGCAGAATGACCTGAGAGATGTATAACCTGTGCTTGATTAGGCCAGCTCACATATAATGACAAAGAGTCAGTCTTGTGTCCACATACTCACATTTCCCCTTCCCTTCCGTTTCTTACATGACAGGATTAAGTGTCTCTGGATTTATTAAAACACATTTTCCTATTTCACCTAAACCAAGAAACTATCATTCAGTCTGTTAACAAACCAGGACCTGATCTGATACTGGTTTGCAAATAGAAAAAAAATAGAAATTAAACAGGCTTATCACTGGATATGATGGGAAACAATGGAATACTAAACTCTGGAACTATTAGAATCTGTCATGGAAAATACAGGAGAGTGTGAAGGAAGAAGGGAAACTTAGAGCCCACCCGCACTGCAGAACTGTAGCACTATTATTCTATTTTAGCTGCTATGACTCCACCATATGGAATTCTTGGATTTCTAGTCTTGTGAGGCACTAGAACACTTTGGCTAAGAATTCTAAATGTTCCTCCCTAAACTGTCAATCCCAGGAGTCCATAGAATGGAACCATGCCAGCTAAAGAGGAATAATAGCACAATAACTGTGTAGGGTGAATAGGCTCTTGGACATAAGGTTTGTTCTTGGCCTAATATATAATTGTTTATTTGACTGAGATTGTTACATCTCTATCAGCTCTTTAGTTCTATCATCAGCAGAATTTGGCTCATTAAAATATGCTGCAGTTATGTTTGTTGTGCTTTACTCTTAAATGGCACAGTTAAAATATGCTACGTGGGGGATTCAGACTTGGGATGTGCACAATCAGGATTACCACTTTGTGTAGGCCCCGTCTACACAATGAAAAAATCTGTGCGGCATTTGAAAGATTGATAATGTGTACACACAGCCATTGGGTGCATACGTATCTTTCAGAAGGGGGGCTAGTGAATCCCCCATAAAGTACCTGAAATCAGCATTTGGGAGGAATAATGAATCTCGGCCATAATCCATACAACCGTTCGAATTGTTGATCGTCTGTACACTCCATTCACACACATATGAACAGGTAGTGTAATCTGATTGGCTGGCTGAGCACAGGGGCCGGGGCTAGCAAAGAGGGGATTTGGGAGCAGCTGCCATGTTGGATTCCCAACTAAGCAAGAGCCCGTTAAGTCCATGAAATGGAGATTTTTACATTTATTCATTTTTATTTTATATTGTAAATATGGAAAACCAACTGTCTGCATAACAGGAACCTTTTAAAAAACATTTTTAAAAGTGGCAGGAGATTTAAAACTGCTGCTTGGATCACTCGATTCAGCCAGCCGGGCAAGGGGGGGGGTGTCATACAGCGTTTGGGGTGTGTGTGTAAATATCATGTAGGCAGATCGTACAGATTCGAATGCCTGCCTTTTCGAATTTTTTACACCCCAAACAGATTTTTTTTCCATCGTGTAGATGGGGCCTTATTAGATCATAGACTGATTTGTGTGTGTGTGTGTGTGTGTCTTCAAGTAGCCTGTGGACTTATGGTGACCCATGGATTTCATAGGATTTCTTTCAATTATTTTTTAGACAAAGAATACTCGAAGGTTATTTTGCCAGTTTCTTCCTTTGAAATATGGCCTACCTAATATTTGTTGGTGGTCTCCCATCCAAGTACTAACCAGGTCTGACTCTAACCTTGCTTAGCTTTCAAGATCAGATGGGATTTGGTTCCTTTGAGTATTTAGGCCCTAGAAATCAGTCTCTCTCTGGCTTTTCTTTGTAAACAAAGATTCAGGAAGGACTTATCCTGCGCTTTCTACAAGTGCGCTGATGACTGAAAAGGCCAATCTGAGATAAACAAGTCTGGTTGCAGAAAGCACAGCAGAAGGTCTCATTGGGTGATGTTTCTGGGTTGTGGTTAGGGTTAGGGTTAGGGTCTGAGTTGTCGTTTCTCTTCAAGACTTGTTTGGCGTGAGTTCTCAAATAAGGCTGCAGCATTGTGGATAGTGCGTCTCCAGGCCTCCCGATGTGAGGCCAGGGCAGACCATTGAAGTCAAATATATAAATGGTGTTGTTTGCATATATCAGAGAAGCAGGGATCAAAGATTGTATATAAACTTTTAACTGGGATGGCTTTACAAGTAAAGAATATTAATCACTGTCAAATTATTCCCTAGTTTTTCATGCCCAAACCCATGCAACTAGTTCCAGCTAACAAAGGCTCAGACTGGTGGGATCTCAATATCCTTCCACTTGTTAAGGAAATTTGATCATGAATTCCTGGTTAAATGTGCCAACTTTGTATCTGCATTTGTCAAAAAAGCTTTGCACTTTGGCTTTCAAAGTGCTAGCAACTTGTGGTCTAGAGGCACACTGAACCCATGGAACATCTTAATTTATGCGACTCCCATCTAGGTTAACAACAACAATAAAAACAAAATCTTGGTTGTAAAAAAGAAAAATTTTCTTCCTGTTTTCCTCTTAAACATTAGTAAAGTATCATTACTTTACTCAAAATCATAACATTCTAAGCTGCAATTGTGATCTATTAGCACAAATTTTTATATGACTATAAAGTATGACCTAGTTTATAAGTCTAGACATTTCAATGAGGATTTAAATTTTCAATAATCCTTGAACGAACAATGATCAATCTTAATCAAAGAGATTAATAAGGTGTAATTGGAATGTTCAAATGTGTAAGAAGTGGAACTTTTCTTAAGGTGGATGTAGTTTAAGTATAATATTACTGAACTGTACATTTATCAGGTGCCCTTAAATATTTTTAAATGAGAAGACTACTAAATACAAACCAAAGACTTAACAACAACCCATTTTGCTAAATCACTTTCTTAATTCTAATCAATGAACTGACTTAAATCACAGATGTTTAAAAACAAAAACAGAAAAAAAGATTATGATTATGATTCACTTTTGCTTCATCTTTGAAAATGTATCTGTATATATTAGCATCAGGACAAAACAAAGTAGCATTATTTTGCATCATGCCCTCTGGAAGATCTGGATAGAAACCAATAATACACTACAGTGCATGGCAAATGAGATTTATCACACAAGTGCATCTGTCCAGGTGTATCAATAACATTAGACATTGTAGGGTTGTAAATTCCAGGATAATGTGAAGGAGAGAAAAGGTCTGTGACAATGTTAGCAAAACTGGATCAATATAATCAGCTAATGCAGAACGTCCTGGAAAAGTCCTGTACAGATCTATTTCTAGCTTATTTTATGCAGTGAAGAAGTATATTGTCTGGATATTGTCCATCCTTGTGGAGAGTTTACTGCCCTTTCCCCCATGTTTCTTGCTTATCTGCTTCGACTCTTCTGCAGTTCCAGGTTGTACATTTCTACAGATAGTTGCACATTTGCAGCGGGCACGTAAGTCACATATATTCAACAATATTCCCATGGAGTAAGGCATAATAGCACTTGGATTTTTCTTCCTTCATAAAATTGGCAGGTTCACTTAATGTCCCATTCATTCCTGCTTGTCTTCTGTTTTTGTGCCCATAACAGTTTGCAATGTATTAGAGGCAAGGTCAACAAATTAAGTCAGAGTGCAAATACATTAAATTCTATTATGCAAAATCTAGCCAAACTCCAGAGAAAAATAGTGCATCTCTCAAAACAAAATCTGAACTGACAGTTCTGCCAACCCCCAGCTGGATGCCACTTCAGCAGTGCAAGCCTGTCTGTGCCACCAAAAGTAGGTTAATAGGATGGGGTGACAATAGCACTTTTCTGATCCCTTTCTTTTAGTTGTAGAACTAAAATGGAGAGTTGGCAACCTTTTAGAAAACATGTTCAAATCAAATGAAAATGCTGGCCCAGCCTGTGAAATAGTTTTGCTCTGGATATATTTAGTTTTTTTTAAACTTTCTTTTTACTTTTTAGAGAATCCAGAAATCAGATTTTTTGTTAGCCTAAATCCAACTGCTATCTCCAGCTAGGGTAAATCTACTGAATTAATTGCTAAAACACAAACCAACAGTTATGTAAATTGCACTTATTTAGCCTGCTTACTCTAGTTGGGATTAACAATTTATTTAGACCTTCCTTCCCAACTCCGTTCTCATAGAATCATGGAATCACTGATTTGGAAGGGGCCTCATGGGCCATCAAGTTGAATGCCTGCTCAATGCAGGATCCTCGGCTAAAGCATTCCCAGCAGTTAGCTGTTCAGTCTCATTCTGAAGATATCTAGAGAAGGAGCCATCACCACCTCTCTAGGCAATCAGTTCCATTGCCAAACCACTCTTACTGTCAAGAACTTCTACCCTCTGAGCAGCAGAGAACAAGCATGCTCCCTTCTCTCTGTGACAGCCCTTGAGGTATCTTTTGTCATGGTTTTCATGCCTTGTACATTTTAATGGCTCAATTGTTATATGTAGCACTGAACTAGAAACACAAAGTCAGTATCCCAACTATAAATATCCTAAAGCAGAAGTAATCTTTTACAAATGACTTTGGATGATGGTGTCAAATTTGCAGTTGACACCAAATTAGGAGGGGTAGCTAATACCCCAAAGGACAGGATCAGAATTCAAAATGACCTTAACAGATTAAAAAGCTGGGCCAAAACAAGCAAAATGAATTTCAACAGGGAGAAATGTAAGGTACTACACTTAGGTAGTAAACATTAAATACACAGATATAGGATTGGAACACCTGACTTGACAATAGTACATGTGAAAAGATCTAGGAGTCTTAGTAGAACACAAGCTGAACATACATCAACAGTGTGATGGGGCAGCTAAAAAAGCAAATGTGATTCTAGGCTGTGTCAATAGAAGTATCATGTCTAGATTGAAGGAAGTGATAGTATCACTCTATTCTGCTTTGGTCAGACCTCTCCTGGAATACTCTGCCCAATTTTGGGAACCACAATTCAAGAAGGATGTTGATAAGCTGGAGCGTGTTCAGAGAAGGGCGACCAAAATGGTGAAAGGACTGGAAACCATGCCATATGAGGAGCAGCTTATGGAGCTGGGTATGTTTAACCTGAAGAAGAGAAGGTTAAGAGGTGACATGATAGCCATGTTTAAATATTTGAAGGGATGTCATATTGAAGATGGAGCAAGCTTGTTTTCTGCTGCTCCAGAGACTGAGGACTTTATCAGACCACCCTCCATAAACTTTCTTTTTCTGGCATATTTTGAAATATTTTTATGCCGGCAAAAGACCCCACCACACCAGACCTACCTTAACCAGTGCGAAAAGGCAGCCCCGGCAGTAACAGAGCATGAATGGAGTTCCGTTTACTTCTGGGTTCCAAATCTCAGCAATTTTCATGAGAAGAGG
This sequence comes from Gambelia wislizenii, assembly GCA_030847615.1. NCBI lineage: Eukaryota > Metazoa > Chordata > Lepidosauria > Squamata > Crotaphytidae > Gambelia > Gambelia wislizenii. Next base: position 83,383,753 of record JAUMIR010000005.1, on the reverse strand, counting down.
CGAGCGTGGCAAATTTGAAAAAGGAAAAGAAAAACAAATTCACAAAACATACACCAAAACACAAAAACACACTTTAAAAGTCCCAAGCAAACCAGGGAGGTTTATAAAAAGAGTGTCCCCTACCTGGCTGTAGCAAAACTCACCAGGAAGTGTTCTGGCATTTATGCTGTATTTGGTGCGGGCTTTCAAATGCCAGCAATGCTGGGAAGAACGCACCACAGCAGATCTAGTGATGGCTTGGCCCATCAATAAAAAGGAATGGCTTTTTGACAGGACAAGATCATGAAAGGACAAGATCATATGATATGCACACCCTTTTGCATTCATTAGGTATCGTTATGATGCCATATTTGCCTGGTTTGATAAAGTCCTAAGACCCAGTGCAATGGATTCAAACTACAGGAAACATTGCACTACAACTAAATATTAGGAAGGACTTCCTGACTTTAAGACAGTGGAATGCACTACCTCCAAGTGTGGTGGAGTCTCTTTCTTTGGAGGTGTTTAAACATAGGCTGGATGGACATCTGTCTGGAGTGTTTTGATTGTGTTATCCTGCATGGCCGAATGGCCCTTGTGGTCTCTTCCAGCTCTATGATTCTATGATTCTATCTTTCACACCACACTATTGTAGTACAATGATTTCACATTACAGGTGCTCTTTTACACAACACAGTTACAGTACTATTACTCCATCTTAACAGTCATGAGAACATCCTGTGGAAACCTGTGATTTGGGGTTTGTGTGTATGTGCCTTCAAGCTGCCTGTCATAGGGTTTCCTTAGGCAAAGAATACTCAGAGGTGGTTTTGCCAGTTCCTATCTCTGAAATATAACCTAGAGTTCCTGGTATTCATTGGTGGTCTTGTATCCAAGTACTAAATAGGGCTGCCCCTGCTTAGCTTCCAAGATGAAACAGGATCTGGTGCCTTTAGAGTATTTAGGCCCCTATTTTCAGTTTAGGGAGGGCTATTCTGAATTCTCAGCCAGAGAGTTCTTCTGGTCACTCACCAATCTACACACCCAAGGATTCTATAGCACACAGCCATGGCCATTAAAATGGAATAATAGGGCTATAACTCTATTGTGTGAAAGGTCACCTGTAATGTTATTACTGCACTACACAGGAGAAACTGATACTAATTTAATAAGTCTACAAAATTCTTATGCTGGTTAAATGAAAATAAATCACACCAGATATAAAATGGTTTTACCTTAAAACAGGGGTGGGCAAGGTGCCTATAACCTCCAAGATTAGTTTTGAAGCCCTTCCCCCAGTCCTTTCCCTGTCAAAATTAAGGGTGAATGATCTCTTCTGTAGGCCTCTTAAGGTCATAAGGCCTATCCTAAACTATTTAACACCCCAAGGACCCATTTTCAAAATCAGAAGTGTGTGTGTGTGTATGAGGGATATGTGTACAGAAAACAAGCTTCTCAGATCCAACAAAGTTGCTCACTGTGGTGATTTACCATTTAACGTACCACTTTGCCACCAGGTATCAGGCTCTGCCTAAATCTCTACTGCCAACAAATGGGAAGACTTCCACAAATATTATGATTACCACCAAGAATAAGGGCTTTCTTTTACCAATGTAAGGACCTTCTCCTGTCCTACTGTTTTGGCCATTAACTGCAGCGTCAGCCTAGATGTCCTCAAAGTACATGTGTGTGATATTATGCTACTGAAATCTTCACCAGGCACCATCACACTTTATCCACTGCTGCCACCAAAAACACCATGTCTGAATCCAAGCTTTATAATATATAGCTTCCCTGGAGGCCAAAGGTCTATAAATACAAAGAATTTATTAATAGAAGATGAACATTACAGAACAGATTAATTATTTAATACATTTAAAATACAGTTACACTCTCTCACACACTCCACTCCTAGCTAATTCAGACTCTGAAACACCACTCATTAATTCCTAAAGCCGACTGACTGACTCTCTTAACCCTAATCTTTACTTCGCTCAGTCCTTTCTGACTAACTTAATTGATTATATCAACTGTTATCCCAACCATCATTCACCAAACTTTTCCAAAACCCTTCAGAAATTCCACTCTCAATATTCCATTCTCACCCCCTCCAAACAGCTTGTGACCTTATACACAGTGCATATCTAAACAAATTACCTTAATGTATAGTAAATTAAACAACATTTTACACCCAAAGTCCATGGTATTATACCCCACTTTAAAAGCATGGTTTTCAAATAGAATGAAATAGGGTAAGTTTGAAATAGCAGATTTAGGTCTTGTCTTTACGAGGAGGAAAAATATGAACACATTCGGAAAGGCAGGCATTTGCAATGATGCAACGTCTACACAGCCAAAAGACCCCACCTAAACTCCGCATGACCCCCTAGCCAGATGGCTGCCACAAGTGATTTATTTGCAATTTTAAATCTGCTGCCGCCATTTAAAAAAAAAAACAAACAGTTTCCCAGGGTGCACACAAGCAACACTTTGTATTTACAAATAAAGAAATAAAAAAACAGGATGAGATCACCGTTTGATTGACCCTTGCTTAGCCAAAAATCAAACATGGTGGGAGCAGCTGCTTTCCTTCTTTGCTAGTTTCACCACTGTGCTCATCCAGCCAATCAGATTTCACTGACTATTCATATCTGTATGAACGTGAGTGTTCAAATGGTCGCACATTCGGAAGTCATATGGAGCTTTTCAGGAAATCCATACAAAGCTCTGGACCCAGTGCACATGGACTTTGTGGTGGATTTGGCTGCCCCCCTTCCAAATGACACGTATTTCTGCAAATGGCAGTTTGAATGGAATGCCTATCTTTTGCATCACATTTGTATTATTTTGACCGTATAGACAGGACTTTAGTGTCTTTTGTGATTTTTTTTAAAAAACAATCTGTATCTTCCTGTGGTGCTTGTATAATTCCTCTCTCATTAGGATTATAACATATGCTAATTATATTGCAGTATAGTATAAATTAATGAATTAATAAGAAATTAGCTATAGTCCTTGAGAGAAAGCATATGGAAAAAATAAAAATGCAGAAGCACTTGAAGGCTTTTTAAACAACTGGAACTACCCATGTTTTTCTAAACTACCACATATTTTAGGGCTATTTCGTTTACTTATGAGTCTAATGCTAATGCCTAATTATTTTTTTAAATCTGACATTTTAACATATAAATGTTGCTTTATGTCCAAACACATCACTCCTACTTTTTTTTTCTTAATGCCTCTCTTTAGAAAACACCCTGCTTATGAGCTTAAAATGTCTTTTTTCAAAACCATTCATGCAGGAACAAAGGCCTTGGTAGCCCATAGCAAAACAAATGATAGTCATGTATATTTTCTAGCCATGCCAGAATTAAATAAAAAAGCTAAAATAATGGGGGTCAATATTGCAAATGGCTGAATAGGAATTTGTGGATTAAGTACCATCCAGAGTTAGCACTGACTGACAGAACATGTTGATGTGAATGTTCTCAAGAACAGTATGTACAGTACTCTTACTCTTCAGGACAGTTAGACCATCAGTGAGATGCACGCTGGTGTGTGGTTCTGTTTTGCCATATAGATGTTTATGGAAAACTTTCAAACTAGATTGAGGTTTGGTTGTGATTGACAGTGCCAACCAGTGAAGCATCAGCTTGCTTGAAGTCACTGATATGAAACAAAATCCCAATGATGTAACTATTGAGACTTCTCAGGTGAGAAATTGTTATTATTTGTATTGATTTTAGTAAGCAAGTTTTCTCTTTTTGCTTGCACAAAGAGTAACCCATAAATAACTAATAGAGTATTTCTTTGGCTTTAAATGTCAGAGCCAGAGAACAGCCTGGGACCACCTGATGCTGTAGCAGTGTAGCACTATGGAAGCTAAGCAGGTTCCATGAGTCTGATCATGTCTGAATGAAAAATGTGAGGAACTCCACTTCAGGTGCTTTGAGATTTTTCTAAAGTAGTATTTAAGTATACTCATGACACAAAGTGGCTTAGCCCATTGTTTTGAATTGAATATACCCAACACTACATCTCCAGACTCCAAGGACATGTCAGGGTGGATGCAAAGTAGTAACTTCATGCACAATAGAATCACAAATAAAACATCAACAAGGGGATCAGCTATTTTAGCTCATGTATGGGGATAATCAGAAAAGCAAAAGCACAGATGGAGCTCAGGCTTGCTAGAGAGGTTAAAAACAATAAAAATGGCTTTTTGGATATGTCCACAGGAAAAGAAAGAACAAGAAAATGGTAGGGCCACTGAGTGGAAAAGATGGTGAAAGGCTAACAGGGGACAGAGAAAAGGCAGAACTATTTAACACCTTCTTTGCCTCCGTCTTCTCCCAAAAGGAGAACAGTGCTCAATCTGGAGAAAATGGAGCAGATGATGCAGTAGGGGAAATGGAGCATAAACTAGGTAAAGAGGTTATTCAGGAATACCTGGCCAGTATAAATGAATTCAAGTCTCCAGGGCCAGATGAACTATTGTTATTTAGTTATTGTTATTTTTTGAAGTATATTTTCAAACCGTGAATACTGTACTTAAAACCATGAATGCCAAATCCGTGAATGTGGAGGGACAACTGTACATCCAAGGGTACTAAAAGAACTGGCAGAAGTAATCTCAGAATCACTGGCAATAATCTTTAAGAAATTCTGGAGAACAGGAGAGGTCCCAGCAGACTGGAGGAGGGCAAATATTGTCCCCATCTTTAAAAATGGTGGGGGAAGAAGACCCAAATAATTACCACCCAGTCAGCCTGATATCAATACTAGAATCATAGAATTGTAGAATTGGAAGAGACCACCAGGGCCATGCAGGAAATCACAATCAAAGCATCCCCAACAGATGGCCATCCAGCCTCTGTTTAAAGACCACCAAGGAAGGAGACCCCACCATGCTCCGAGGGAGTGCGTTCCACTGCTGAACAGCTCTTACTGTCAAAAAAGTGCCTCCGAATGTTGAGGTGGAATCTCTGTTCCTGGAGCTTGCATCCATTGCTCCGTGTTCCAGTCTCTGGAGCAGCAGAAAACAAGCTTGATCCATCCTCAATGTGACACCCCTTCAAATACTTAAACAGGGCTATCATATCGCCTCTTAACCGTCTTTTTTTCCAGGCTAAACATACCCAGCTCCCTAAGTCTCTCCTCATAAGGCATGATTTCCAGACCTTTCACCATTTTAGTCGCCCTTCTCTGGACACGCTCCAATTTGTCAATATCCTTTTTGAATTGTGGTGCCCAGAACTGGACACAGTATTCTAGGTGAGGTCTGACCAAGGCAGAATAGAGTGGCACTATTACTTCCCTTGATCTAGACACTATACTTCTATTGATGCAGCCCAAAATTGCATTGGCCTTTTTAGCTGCTGCATCATGCTGTTGGCTCATGTTCAACTTCTGGTCTACTAGGACTCCTAGATCCCTTTCACACATACTCTCATTCAGCCAGGTCTCCCCCATCCTATATCTATGCATTTCATTTTTCCGCCCTAAGTGCAGTACCTTGCATTTCTCCATATTGAATTTCATTTTGTTAGCTTTGGCCCAGCTCTCCAGTCTATCCAGGTCATTTTGAATGTTGATCCTGTCCTCTAGGTTATTAGCTACTCCTCCTAATTTGGTGCCATCTGCAAATTTGATAAGTATGCCCCTAATTCCATCATCCAAGTCATTGATAAAGATGTTAAATAGCACTGGGCCCAGGACAGAACCCCGTGGCACCCCACTGGTCACATCTTTCCAAGATGAAGTGGAGCCACTGCAGAGCACCCTTTGGGTTCGGCCAGTCAACCAATTACAAATCCATTTAACAGGAAATTACTAGGAAAGATTCTAGAGCAGATCGTTAAGTAGACAGTCTGTAAGCACTTAGAAAGGAATGCCGTGATCACTAAATGTCAACATGGGTTTTTGAAAAACAAATCATGCCAGACTAATCTTATCTTTCTCTCTCTCTCTCTTTTCTTTTTCTTTTCTTTTCTTTTCTTTTTTTTTTTTTTTGGATAGAGTTATATACTTGGTAGATGAAGGGAATGCTGTGGATGTATTATATCTTGATTTCAGTAAGGTCTTTGACAAAGTCCCCCATGATATTCTTGCAAAACAGTTAGTAACCTGTGGGCTAGACAATGTAACTTTTAGCTGGATTTGTAATTGCTTGATGGGCCGAATCCAAAGGGTAGTCACCAGTGGCTCCTCTTCACCCTGGAGAGAAGTGACCAGTGGGGTGCCACAGGGTTCTGTCCTGGGCCCAGTGCTATTCAACATCTTTATCAATGACCTGGATGAGAGAATAGAGGGCATTCTTATCAAGTTTGCAGATGACACCAAATTAGGAGGGGTAGCTCCTAATACCCCAGAGGACAGGATCAGAATCCAAAATGACCTCAGTAGTTTAGAATGCTGTGCCAAAACTAACAAAATGAATTTCAACAGGGAGAAATGTAGGATACTACACTTGGGCAGTAATAATGAAATGCACAGATACAGGGTGGATGACACCTGGCTTGATGGCAGTACATGTGAAAGTGATCTAGGAGTCTTAGTGGACCACAAACTGAACGTGTGTCAGCAGTGTGATGCAGCAGTTAAAAAAGCCAATGTGATTCAAGGCTGCATCAATAGGAGTATAGCGTCTAGATCAAGGTTTTCTGTCAATAAAAGCAGTGCCTGCAGCATGGGGGAAAGTCGAGAGGAGGTCAGGAGGAGGACGGAGGAGGATGGTGGCGTCTGAAATGGGACTCTGTAAGCGTGATAGCCCCATTCTTCTCCTGACCTCCTTGGGAGCTTTTTTCCTCATTTGAAAAAGTCCTTAGTCAGCAAAGCCAAGTAAGTACAGGTCTGTTATAATTGGAGATACAGTGTTTCTAATAAGGGCAACACTGACCTGGCTCAAAGCTTGACCCAGGGTAACTTCTGTAGTCGGCTGATTTCAGTTTACTTGTTAATGCAGCCAGCAGTGGGTTCTAATCAGTTCTTCCCAGCTACTGTTGGGCATCATTTGGAAGAGAAATATGGTCAGATATCTGTGGGGGCTTGTCTATTAGAGCCAGAATACCATGCCTTCTGGCTGATGTATTCTTGCCCCAGAGCTGACCCCATTACAATGAGAAAAAGGGCAGAAGTCTGCATGCACTTGCCAGCCCATATCAGGGGGAGACTCTGATGTTGTTGCAGGTTGCTCTCTCTGAAGCTAGGAAGGAGGGTGTCAGCACATGATCAAGGCTGGTCACATTCATGGGGCCATGATCACATGCTGGGGGCCTCCTTCCCAGCTTTAGACCAACACTAGCAGTGACAGCATTCGGCGATGCAATCCAGCATGCAGGTATAGATTCATCCATTCCTGTGCTAGACCCTTCTGGGTTTCCCCACATGATGCAGATTTTCCTGGATGTTCTTAAAAATGTTTTAAAATTGTTTACCCCAGCTCCCCACCCCACTCCTGGCTTTGCTTCAGATGTTGTGAGGTCTGTCTGGAGGGGAATTGAGGGAAGAGATTTGAGTTGTTTGAACTGCAGGGCTTCAACACAGGGGGGAAACTGAGATATATCGCCTGCCTATACAAGCTATAGGTCACTGACACTCTCTGGCTGATAGGCAAGTGGGCCTTCAGTTGTTGGGCTATCACAGTAGACTTTTACCAGAATTGTGTCTCAGGCTGCTTACCTACACTATATACACAAAATCTTTCCCCAGACCCACACTTTATACCAGATGTGCAATAACAAAGAATCAAGTGAAATCAAGCAAGCAACAGTATATAGTAGGTGAAAAAAGAGCCAACCAGTAATGCCCCCCTGCAAAAAATAAATTGTACTTAGCACTAGAGTAGGTGACTAACATCAACCCATACCCCTATGTACTATGGATAGGTAGTCTTCACCACATTGAAACAATGAGGTTTTGTAAAATGGCATTTGGCCTTCTAAAGGACTATGGATGCCAACTCTCAGAAGAGCAAAGTGGTCTCCACCCCAACAGCTGGAGAAATGAATTTATTGCAGGTGAGGGCTTGTCTACATAGGCAAAATAATGCATACTCACCCCCTATTCATGGCACAGTTAAAACAGCATATTTGACAATCCACATCTTCACTGGATTCCCCCCCCCCCATATAACTCTGGATCTGGAAGATTCACAGTTTGCTTTTCATTTGAGGAGAAAAAAAAAACAGACTTTTTTTTTTGGCCATGTGACAGCTGTGGATTAGCTTCAGTGTGAAGCTGGAGGTGGGACAGTTTGAAGCCAGTGGATGCATTCTGGGACAATATATTTGCATGCATGAGCAAACAGGGGGGGAAAACCCAGAGCACCCTCAGCCATGTGGCCGGAAATAGTATGATCTATGGGACACATGATCAGCATAGGTCCATACTTTTACTCCAATGCAGATTACAGTGTGGCAGGATATTTCAATCTACAATCTAAGAAGCCTAGTGAGTGTGGTGTTTATGGACCTGCTGCAGATCAAAAGCATCCACCATGACTACAAGGTAGGTGTGGGGTTTTCCACCAGTGCAGACAAGCCCTAAGATTGTTTCTTTATAGTAGATATATTTACTAATAAGAACAGACACCCCCCCGGACCCTGAAGAATGGTGGATCCGGGGGAGGTGTTTTAATGATGAGCAGGGAGGCGAGCCATGGGCTGGCCTGGGCGTGGACACGCCCCGGCCGGGAGGAGTCAGGGGAGGCACCAAGGCAGGGCCTATTTTACCCACGGCCTCCCCTGGTCCCCTCCTCTTTTCCATCGGTTCGAAAAGGAGAGCAGTTCGTGGGACTGGGATAAGTTTCCTTCGTTCCTTTGTTCTGTTCTTTGTTTGTTCCTTTGTCGCTTTTCTTTGTCTGTGGGGGGGTAGTGCGCTCCCTATTTACTATTTTACTCCTTCTACTTCTTTCCTACTTTCTGCTTTCGCTCTGCAACCTTGTGCCTTGTCCCCATTGCTCTCCATTGATCTCCCCCATTGATCTCCCCATTTCTCTCTCTGTTTGCTCATTGCTGTTTCCTCATTGGTTCCCATTGGTTCCTCATAATTTGTTTGCTCAGTTGGATTGCCTTTGATTGCCTTTGTTTGCCTTTGCCTTTGATTGCCTTTGTTTTAATTTGTGTTTGTTTGCCTTTGTTTGCCTTTGCCTTTGATTGCCTTTGTTGTAATTTGCCTTTGCCTTTGTTTGCCCCCCCCCCACACCCCACTCATCGCCGCTCGCCTCCGCCTGGCCGCGCGCTCGCCTGGCCTCTCCGGCCCCCTTTGCCTGGCCTGGCCGCTCGCCTGGCCGCTGGGTCCCGGGCCGCTCGCCCCCTCCCCCCCCCTCTCCTGTAGAACCGCGCTTGCCTCGCCTCTCCGGCCCTCTTTGCCTGGCCTGGCCGCTCGCCTGGCCGCTGGGTCCCGGGCCGCTCGCCCCTTCCCCCCCTCTCCTGTAGAACCGCGCGGCTCTTTGTCGGCTTCTTGCCTGGCTGCCGCTCGTAGAACCGCGCTTGCCTGGCCTCTCCGGCCCTCTTTGCCTGGTCTGGCCGCTCGCCTGGCCGCTGGGTCCCGGGCCGCTCGCCCCTCCCCCCCCCTCTCCTGTAGAACTGCGCGGCTCTTTGTCGGCTTCTTGCCTGGCTGCCGCTCGCCCCCCCCCTCTCCAGGAGAACCGCGCGGCTTCGGCTTCTTGCCTGACTGCCGCTCGCCCCCCCCCCCTCTCCAGGAGAACCGCGCGGCTTCGGCTTCTTGCCTGGCTGCCGCTCGCCCCCCCCCCTCTCCAGGAGAACCGCGCGGTTTTTTGTCACCCGGCCTCCCTGTGCGGCTCTTTGTTTGTAGTTGGGTTCCCGGCCGCGTGGTGCCCCCCCCCCCATCGGAGCCAGCCGCCATTGGGGTTTGATCTTCAGCCACGTGGCGCACCCCCCCCCCCATCGGAGCCAGCCGCCATTGGGGTTTGATCTTCAGCCACGTGGCGCACCCCCCCCCTTCGGAGCCAGCCGCCATTGGGGTTTTGGTATTCAGCCACGTGGCGTACCCCCCCCCATTGGGGTTTGCTTTGCTGGCTTCATTGAATTGAATCATTTGAATTGATTTTAGTTTCTCTGGTTAATTAATTCTATTCAATTAATTTTAAATTCTCTTTGATTTCAATTTAATTTTAAATTCAATTGATTCTTGGCTATTTAGTTCAATTGATTCTCTGGTTCATTAATTCTATTCAATTAATTTTTAATTCTCTTTAATTTCAATTTAATTTTAAATTCAATTGCCCCTATCTATGGCGGGGAGCGGGGAGATGATAAATTGGCGTTCACCTATGGCAACCTCAAATTGAGTGGTAGGATATCCTTCACTGAACTGTACCGGCGTCCTTAACGGATAGGGTACAGGGAGGCAGGATATCCTTGGGGCCAGCCTCGGGGGGGGAGATCCTTCTCAGAAGCTATGTGGCTTAGGGATTTCCTTCCCGATGCGGGGCCCTCCAGCTGATGGCGCCCAAAGGGAACCCCTGACACCGGGATCCCCCTTGGGGCTCAGGTGAGTCGCCCAGGGGCGCTGGGGGTTAGGTCAGGGGTGACCAACCGCCCATGCGCGTGCCCCCATGAGGGATCTCCCCCCCCTTTTCCATATTCGGCATACCACAAGAAATTACAGTAAATAGGCAATATATCAATAAAGTGGCCCGTATTTTAACCCAATCTTATGTGTGTGGTCTCGTCATTTCTGCGTCAATCATTAACAGACACCCCCCCGGACCCTGAAGAATGGTGGATCCGGGGGAGGTGTTTTAATGATGAGCAGGGAGGCGAGCCATGGGCTGGCCTGGGCGTGGACACGCCCCGGCCGGGAGGAGTCAGGGGAGGCACCAAGGCAGGGCCTATTTTACCCACGGCCTCCCCTGGTCCCCTCCTCTTTTCCATCGGTTCGAAAACCCACCCACCCTGCCTCTGCCACAGTATGACATCTCTGGTCGCATTCTGGGCCGGGTAGGAATTTTTACCTGCTCTTTTCCGAGGGGTGTTTTGCCTACCCCATACTGTCGCTTTGGACGTTGACAATTGGCACCGGGTGCGGTTTCTTAAATAGGTGGTCACTTGCGGGGAGCGGGGAGATGATAAATTGGCGTTCACCTATGGCAACCTCAAATTGAGTGGTAGGATATCCTTCACTGAACTGTACCGGCGTCCTTAACGGATAGGGTACAGGGAGGCAGGATATCCTTGGGGCCAGCCTCGGGGGGGAGATCCTTCTCAGAAGCTATGTGGCTTAGGGATTTCCTTCCCGATGCGGGGCCCTCCAGCTGATGGCGCCCAAAGGGAACCCCTGACACCGGGATCCCCCTTGGGGCTCAGGTGAGTCGCCCAGGGGCGCTGGGGGTTAGGTCAGGGGTGACCAACCGCCCATGCGCGTGCCCCCATGAGGGATCTCCCCCCCCTTTTCCATATTCGGCATACCACAAGAAATTACAGTAAATAGGCAATATATCAATAAAGTGGCCCGTATTTTAACCCAATCTTATGTGTGTGGTCTCGTCATTTCTGCGTCAATCATTAATAGCAAATGAGTACTGTGACTAATGATGCACGAAAATCCTTTTGCTCAACCTGGAAGGAAATCACAAAAGGTATCTGTGCATACTCCATGTGATGAACACTGTCAGTGAAATTCTTCATTGATGGAAGCTCTTCACACTGGTAGACTCTAGTCAATCAATCAACCTAGGCTAGTAAATGTCGTGTGATCTGAACATTTAAGACATTTCTCCACAACCATGGAAGTTGTTTATCTGTGCCATGCTGAGAGCCACTTAAGTTAATATGCACTGGGGCACATTACACAGTCCCTGTTTAATGTTTATATGTTTGAGTAATTCCTACTTGCAAGGAAGATAATTTCTACCATAGATAAGTGCTGAAGAGCATTACCATGATTTGGATGAGTTTTTAAACAGAGGTTATCATATATTATTACAGTGAGCAGTATGACTGCAGTGGTTGTGGCAGCTTCATGCTTCTTTTGTGATAAATCGGCCATCTGTAATGTAAGATGACAACATTGTTCCAAAGGTTGGTTGAATGGTACCATGGAGAATAGTGACTTCTATTTTTGGTTATTGCTTTGGGCAACATATTTACTATAAGTAGTACCCTCATCTATCCTTAATGGAAGTGGGAAAGTGAGCATGGACAACTTTTGATGTGATTGGTAGGTAGCTTATAAGATAGATAGATAGATAGATAGATAGATAGATAGACAGACAGACACACACACACATCTTTAAGGTATATGACTTGTTTTACAGATGTAGTGTAGAATGTGTGTTGTGAACTTCTGTGATTATGCACACTGCTCTCTCTCTCTCTCTCTTTCTCTTTCTCTGATACAAGAAGGAGTGTACAGTTGCTGAAGATTTTTTTTTTAAATGAAAGAGAACTAAGAAGAGGGAGAGAAATCAAAACAGACTAATAAACACAGTATTTCTTTTGCAGTGATGTCACCAGCATCATCCAAAATATACATGCAACATTAGGGCAAGGACCATCCTCACAGAAAATAAGAGAACCATTTGTACACATGCTGACTGATAGCAACTTTGCCTATGGACTGCACCTTAGCAATCATATTTACCCTAATAAATGGAACACCTGCCAGCATCACATAATCTGCTTAATTCAGCTAGAACTGTCTGAAAAAGTTTTTCATTTGCCTAAATCAAGGCTGCAGTCTTAAGTATATACATTGAATTACTTCTCATTTATTGATATATATTTTTGTTAGACAACTTACCAGATGAATGCCTTTTCAGAAAATTTACTTTACACCTTACTTTAGAACAGAGGTGGGGAACCTGCTGTCCTATAGCTCTTACTGGTGCTACATATATTGATAGTCCCTCATTTCTGTCCATATAGTTGGAGCTGATGAAAATTACAATCCAGTATCAGATGGAGGCCCATACCCCCCCAGCCCCGCTTTAGCATCATGTTTACTTTAAGATCAGATTATTAAATTGTTCATACCATACTCAAACTAACAATGACTTTCCTTTGATTTTCATATACTACTCACTGCTTCCTTGGATCACTGAATGTTGATTTCAGCTAGAAAATAATAAGTGTATACAACACTGTTTTGCCTATATATGATGAGTTCGGCATTATATTCGTAAACATGATGACATTATTTCTCTGTGCATTCTGAAACAGAATAGTTTCTAGTGTGCAAAAATAAAATATCCTTTAAATAAATAAATAAATAAATAAATAAAAATAAGTATTCAAAAGAAAGGATACCGTTTCCCCCTTCCCTCTTTATATAGTGGTCCTTTAAGGTCAGTATGCGTTTTCTGAGTTCAGGATAGAAGTTTTGTTTAGTTTTGTTTTTTGCTTTCTCTCCAATGAATAGAATTTCCTATTGCTTAACTGTCACCACACATATTTACTGTTTTGCTAAGTTAGTGCATTTTGCTCCAGGAAGCCACTTTGTTTTTTTGATTTTGGGCCATGCTTGGACATCACTCATCAAATACCCTAGCTAATTGCTAAGTATAGCCAGGAAATGCACTGCTCATAATTATGTATACAGCAGTTACAGGGTGACTTCTTTCTCTCCTGCTGCCTCTAATTTCTCATCTCTCTGGATCCCAAGCTCTCTGTCCCAATCCTTTGGTATTACCCATGTTGGAATACTACTTGGTCAATACACATTATCTGTCTCTATGGTTTCTTCCATGGGAACAAGAATCCTAGTCAATCCAGGTTTCCTCCTCAAATTCCAGTGTTGGGAACCCTACATGCCCAAGTCTGTGTATGCACAGGGCCCTTTCAGTCTGATTTTGATCATAAAGAGGTGGGGGCATACCAAATCCATGTGTTGGCATTTGGGTATGGGACTTGACTCAGAAACCTCTTCACTCTTTTGGTATCCCTCAGTACTTGCAATTGAAAAGGGTGGCACTATTCCTCCTCACCTGTGCCCTTGTGAGAACTGATGTATGTTTTTCTTTGCAAAACTAAATGTGTAATTTAATAAAGCCACACATCCTAGTTGAAAGCAGAAGAAGCATGGCAAACTTAAATGACAGAAGAGTTAAACGCAAGTACAATAAACTGTGCTTTTCCCCCACCACACACACACACATCAAAATATTAGCTCAAGTCTTCATTGCTGTTGTGGCAAAAAATATTCTTTTTGGGTGCTTGTAATAAACTTCACGTGATGCAATACCTATAACAAGTTTTGCTATGTCAGAAGATTTTTATTTCAGGTAGGAATACTGTATTTAAAAAAAACAACAACCCTTTTGTAGGACATGGACTGAATATAAGTGACCCTATATTTCATTTCAGTTGAAGATGTGAAGATAAATAGCACTTTTTGTGCTGCATAGGTACATCTGATGAATCATACAGATATTGCTAAAAGCACTCTTTCTGGTACCCTTTCAAGCATCTGTGCAGTGTGCTCTATGTGGGAATGAATAGAACAACCTAATCATCTGAAATGCTTTTTGAAATGTGCGAGCAGGATGGATCTAGATGGATTTTATGTCAGAGATCATATTTATCCATTCGTGTGCTACTTGGTGGTATTAGCAGTAGGGTGATCTATTAATGCTACAAGGAGAAATTGCTGTGATGAGGGTCACCTGACTGAAAATGAAGTTAGCTTATTTTTTTCGCAGTCATCACTCTGTTCCAGATAGTTGATTTCTTTGTTTCTCTGATTTCCTGATGCACTGGGGGGGAATAAAACCTCTGAAGAGTGCAATTAAAGATTTTCTTCTGAATGAGTGGCTTCTACTTTTTTTTTAACTAAGTACACAACCTCCCCCCACACCAAAATCTGATTAGAGACAATATTTCCATCCCCTTTTAATTTTTTTCATAAACTATCTTTAACCATAGCTGGCTTAAAATAAGTCATCTTACTTATGGGCCAGATCATAAATTAGTTTCCAACATCTTTATGGCTCTCGAAAAAGCAGAGATGAATTGAGCGCTGTGGGGCTGACTTAATTGGCTGAAACGCTTTTAAAATGTGATGTGGTGTGATTTAATCAGACTGTGGCACTAATGGAGTTAAGCACTCTGTCCACTAGGAAATGATAGTCTTTCGCAGAGTTCTAAGTGCCTGTTTATGGCTCTGTTGAAGGTGCTCTTTTGCAATTCTGGTATTCTAACCATTTGCCTAGAATTAGAGGTGTGGGTGGGGGGAAGAAGTACATTTTCTGTACCACAAAATGTAGAAGATGTCTAGGACCTTACGTTAGCCTCAATAAAGTGTATTCATTTGAAAATAATCAATAATACATAAAATGTCAAATGAGTATTCTCAAATATCTGAGAACAAATAAATGCCTTCCCTTTCGCCAAATAGCAGCACATCTATGCACATGCCCATTTCAGAAAAGGCTGTGCATCATCTCGTTTTCTATTAAATCAGCATTAATGTGAACAAATTGCAGTGCTTCAATAGCACTAATGCATAACAATTTATGAATTCTCTGGTCCTGCTTCACAGAGTAGTGGAGGGTGGTGGTGGGGGGAGCCTACATTTTCTAGAAAGGAAATCACCTGGATGGAATCAACAGCTTTATCTCTATCCACATTTCCTTCACCCTAGCATTTGAATGCATACCACCATCATAAAGTCTTGGTTGATGGGAGAATCTGAACAAAGCAGACTGCTCAATAACTTTCTTTTTCAGTTGGACTGTCTCCTGGGATTCTTTGTTGCTGAAGTGAACCAATGTGATTGAGCCTTGATGCCTAAATTCCAAGGATGGTTCTTCAATATAAGATCCTTAGATTTTAATCTATGGTGCTCAGTGATGAGGGAGGGGGGAGGAGCACAATCAAGACATTCTGAGCATCAGAAAGATGGTCTACATGTAGTAAAAATGCAATGCGATAACTTAACTACATCTGCTTCTTTTTGGTTCCCTAGCTGTCACCTTTGTATCCTTCATTTATTTATTTTCCTTCACATCCAACTTTTATCCAGTGGAAAATTGCAAAATGGCTTACAGAATAAAACAATTCAGCTAAAAACAGATAAGTTATCACATTAAACATCCATTAAAAAGTAACAAATTGAGCCATGATTAAAAACACACACACACACAAGCACTGATTTTTTTTTAAAGCATGAATCAGGGGAAGCTGGACACTGTAAAG
This sequence comes from Gambelia wislizenii, assembly GCA_030847615.1. Taxonomy (NCBI): domain Eukaryota; kingdom Metazoa; phylum Chordata; class Lepidosauria; order Squamata; family Crotaphytidae; genus Gambelia; species Gambelia wislizenii. The sequence goes on along the minus strand of JAUMIR010000005.1, from coordinate 83,367,617 downwards.
CAAGAAATGAAATGTATAAACATTGCAATACTTGGGGGTGAGCAAGCTCAAGTGGACAGGAATGGGACATTCTGAGTCAGGTAAATTACACAGTGTTTTACTCAGGAAATGAAAATCTAAGCAGAAATGAGATGGCATTAATAGTGAGGAGAGATGTAGCAAAAGTGGCCAAAGGATATAATGCAAAGTCTAACCAAATCATGTCAATAATACTTCAGTGAAAATCTATCAGTATAATCTCAATCCAAGTTTATGCTCCAACTACAGAGGCAGAAGAAGAAGAAGTACTTGAAAGATTCTGTGCTGGAATCCAGGAAGAAATTGGTCACATGCCAAAACAGGACTTCTTGTTAATCATAGGCGATTGGAATACAGAAATAGGAAATAGAATAGAATCAGCAACAGTAGGAAAATTTAGCCCAGGATCAAGAAGTGAAGCAGCAGAACAACTAATTGAATTTTGCAAGGCCAACAGCTGGTTCATCACAAACACATTCTTCAAATAATCAGAGGTGACTGTATACATGAACACCATCTGATGACCAATGTATAAATCAAATAGACTACATAATTGGAAGCAGAAGATGGAGAAGCTCCATTCTCTGCACAAACAAGACCAGGAACAGATTGTGACATAGATCATGAACTACTAATAGCAAAAATTAGAGTAAAGCTGAAGAAGAGCACTAAACATGCCATCATGCCAAAGTACAACCTGCAGGGTGACTTAGAGGTCTCTCATTCATAGGGTCACCATAAATCGAAGTGAACTTGACAGAAGTTAAAAACAACAGATGTCTTTCCACTTATGTTTTTCAGGATCCAAACCCTAATTCAGTGGATGGATGGGTAGATAGATAGATAGATAGATAGATAGATAGATAGATAGATAGATTTAAAATAGCTGAAAACATGTAAAAGACCATAACAAATGTAGGGACAAAAGTGACATTAAAAGATTAATCTGCATCAGCCAGTTAGTGACTGAAAGTGTATCTGGGGGGAAAGGGGGCTGCCTGTCAGTAGAAGAGGAGAAAAGAGTACCCAGCCTTGCTTCCCATGGAAGGGGAGGTCCGCAACCTGGAGCAGTCACTGAAAAGGCCCTTTCTCATGTCCTCACCAAATGTGCCACTGAGAGTGGCTAAATCTCAAAACTCATTCAGGCTTGCATGAGACATAGGGTCCTTTAGATTATTTGTTCTTGAATCTTCACAAACCTCTTCAACCTTATAAGTTGAACCTAATACATCTTGAGCCAGAGAGGGCAGGGGCAGGTGACTAAGAGTTGTAGATTTTCAATAATCTGTTCCTATTGACCCTCTGTAATTCCATAGCATCAAAATGTGCCATTATAATAGGAAAGAAACTGATGGGCCATTGGCACCAGATCAACAATTACAATCCACAAGCATTTGTGGCTTTTCCCAAAGTTTGAAAAAATATGTGAAAATGCACATTCCCATCTGTTTGGACAACCAATTCCCCAGTGAAATGTATTCCATAATTCACTCGCAGCCACCATCTTTATTCAGGGACATGCCTCTGTGTGAACTTCAAACATGGATAAATGAACACTGCTGCAATTATGTGTGAATGCACAGCAGCTCACATTATATCTTCTAATCTAGACAAGCCCTAGCTTTTAGAGGAGAGCCTAGCTGAAGTCTTTTTTGCAGAACGCCTAGCAAAAACTGCACAGAAAGCAATGAAACGACTGGCATGAAGGAGAGGAAATGCAACAGATCAGGATAAAAGCTCAGTCTGTGTATGTGCCTTTAAGTCACCTATCAAGTTGTAACATAATAATCATTATAGCTGTTAATGGCAGCTATGCTGTTGCTACCTGATGAAGACTCAAACCATGCTGGTAAGAGAAAATATCAGCCCTGAAATAGGCTGGATATGCTAAAGATACATTTCCCATTCTGCTTGTAACAGATGCTGATAGATATAGGAATGCCCAGGGATGTTATCTCCTTTAAATGCCTGTGTTCTCTTCACAGAGGACCTATGTGTTAGGACATTCCAATATTGTTTAAAAAGTTAAGTTGATCTTTGTGTAAATGTAGAGATGCCTGCTAAGGAAATGCACACAGTATAAATCTTCAGTCCTTATGATGTATAGAATGCATGATGCCTTATATGCAATGTAATGTAATGAAAGTAATATATCTAGACATTAAAAAAAATCTAGTTTTGTATATCTTTGACTACATATAATAAATAACCTAAAAGACTAACAGAGAGCCTTATCATTCTCCCACATAAATATTCTGATGTTCCAAGGATTCTTAACAGGAGTGTTCATGCTAATTCTACTGCAATTCAAGAACTGAAAGCCAAATGACCAGAAATTTAAAAAAAGGGACCAACAAACAGATACAGATTAACTGGCAAATGGCAAGCAACCCTCAGTCTAAAGAGGTGGGGTGGGGAACCATGCTTGTTTCAGGTGGTACCCCAGATGGGACACAGAGCAGCTAATACTATTCAGAATTGGGAGTCAATGGATCTGCAGTAACCCTCAACTTCTTAAATATTTGTTGATGAGCAGTTCAGAAAATGTCATAAAAGGATATGAAAACCTAGATAAACCTGACAGAGAGAGTTAGGACTTTATCAGATTTGTCAAAAAACACATCATAAGGATGGGACGATATCCCAAAGGGCTAAAATTATCAGATGACATCATTACTCACCTGTTTCCTCTGTGTGGTGCAGGCATAAATAAGGTGTCACTTTTACTGATGGCTTTTCCCATCAATAAAAAAGTGATGCCTTATTCACACCCTTGCCATGCAGTGGGAATGGGCAAGGACGTGGGCATCTGATATTGTCCCATCCTTATGACACAAATTTGGGTGCACTTTTTTGCCATCTTTTTCCATGTTTGATAGTCCTTAGAAAGCAGTACAGCAAGGTGCAAAAAGGCTTGCAAAGGTACCACTTTTATGGATGATACAGTTCAAGAAAATTGGCTGTATGCTAGCACCCATATAGAATCGCTCATGATTACGGAAGATATTGTTAACACCCTATGGAGAAGCCATAGAAAGAAGAGACCCTCAGATGACCATGCCTGTTTCAGGGGAAAAAAAGAGAGGGTTGGAGATTCAGTTGCAATTGCAAAGGAAGGGCTTGGCCAGCAGCCCCTTTTGTGGCCTGCCCGGAGTCCCCTTGGTCTCAGCAGCCCCCTGAGGCCACATGATGGCCAGCATGGGGGCTGCCATGTCGTTCATCTCTCTCTTTGCCTGCCCCATGGGCCGGGAGAGGGATGCGAAGGGCTGACCAATTGGGAGCGGGCCTCCCCCATTCCAATTGGCTGATTCAGCCTTGGGGGAGGGTCTTATGTCCACCTCTTCTGGTGTGGCCAGATGACATGGGTTTCTGCACCAGGGCAGGAAGTATAGCATAGGGACAAGATGAAGCAAGCTGAGAGGCTAGTTCAAATGTATTGCGCAAGGTGAAGCAAAGTGCAAGTGTACTGCCTTCTTCAGACTCAGGAACCACCAGCTTCAGAGTTCAACAGTAAACTTTATTGGTACAACAATCTAAAGAGTTCACACTATAATGTTTGTTGCTCAGAATGAAAACTATTTACAAAGCATTAAGGTGAAAAGTATTTGTAATCTACAAATCTGGTGGGCTCTGCAGTCATCCACCATACCCACTCCCTTTTCTCATGGAGAGTACACACAACCCAGTATTTTCACAGCTACCACACAGGTGCATAGTTAATCATACAGTTGCAGACACATAACATATCCTCCCTTATCTCCAGGACAGTACAAGCTTGTTAGCAGGTATAGGAAAAATGCAAACAGTTAACCGGCAAATGAAAGAACAGAAATGGGAAAAAAACACTAAAACTTGGCAGGAGAAGGTAATGTCTGGGACCAATCCTGACGAAGGAAAAGAGTTGTGATTTTAAATTTGTCTCTACTTTCCTCTGTGAATCAGACAGCTCTTACTATTGGGAGATTCCTGTGATGTTTTCCTGTATCTGTACCTTTTTGCTGTAAGTTAAAAAAAATGATGGCCAAAACAACAACACACAACCAAAAACCTGCAGTTACCTTATGAAAAAAAAATCATTATAAATGTCTACGTATGCTAAAATGTTGTGTTGTGATTCTTCTTGTTGTTGTTACTAGCACACCAGAAAAGTACTCTGCCACTTTACATGGTTCCTGTCTTTATTTTAACCTCCAAAACAACTGTGTAAGATTTTCTGAGAGATTGTGATGGCCTAAGATTACATGGTGAATTCCATGACTAAGCAGGGATTTTAACTTGGGTCTCTCTGTTCCAAGTCCAGCATCTTAAATATTACCTTATACTAGTTCTCAGAAGGGTAGTTTCTATAAAAATGATACCAAAGCTAAAAGACAGTGATAGAAATTACTAATGTGCTGAATTTGCATAATTAGAATGCAAATTAATAATAAGTATAATCATAGCAACATGCATAATTGTAATTATTTGCAAGGACACATAATTATGATAATTTCCATTATATATAAATTAGGTGTCTGGATTGGAGGGACTGGAATCTGACAACCCTGTTCATGGCCCTAACTAAACTGACATAATGGGAAGATTTCAATATGAGGATTGAAATGATTGCAGTTAATAATTATTACAAGAAGTGAGATGCTGCATTATGTTGCAAATGACTGCCAGGATTTAGGACCCTATGTTTATACAGAAATCCCTTGCTTGTAAGATCAACTATATTCTTTTTTTAAAAAAAACCCCATAACCTGAAGATATAGGAAGCAAGGAAACAAAACGTGTCAACTTTCTCTCACACATTTTCATGTACACTTATCTCCTAATCTTGGGGAGAAGTGATGTTGGGTATGACTAAGATCAGAAACTAGGGGGCTTAGCACACTCCAAAGTAAAGTGATGAGGCAGCAGGATGTCATTGTTCTTCCAGCATTCTTTTGTTCCGGTCCCATGGGGGACCAAGGTAAAACTGTGTCTTTTTGCTAACAGGTTTTTCTGGTTAGCAAAAAGATACAGTTTTACTTCATCCCCCCTGGGACTGGAATGAAAGAATGACTTCATCATGCAATAAGGCAGTACAGAAAATGGAATGTTCTTATTGCCTTGCTGCTTTTCTTTGGACTGCAGTAAGCCCCTAGGAAATCTTCATATTCAAAAAAATAAATTTTAAAAAATCCATGATCAGGATTATGTTCTGTCAGTTATATGTCACCAACACTTAACCAAAAATATATTGTATATGTTGTGGAATTAACAGTGTAATGGGAAATATGCAAGATACTGGAGTCCTGTATCTGAAATTATAGATATATAACTACATTGAGGAAAAAAGCAAGTTTAAATCTTCATATCATTGCAAATTGCAGTAAATGAACTGCTCACTGCCTTAATAAACTTTAATATGCTTCCTATAAAACCTAATTGTGATGTTTAGTGTGTACCTATACTGGTAAATTCTAATTAATTTGAGATAGGGAAGGAAATAGAAGTCAAAGTTTTAAAAATTGACTTCCTTTCCTATCTACTTCTAATCTGAATATAACCTAATGAACCAAATTTAATTCGATATTTAGCCTAGCCTTTCCTCTCTTGCAGCTAAAGTAACAACAGATTTTATTTTTGCAGCTATTATGCATGTGCTATAGCATTGCTAAGGCTATTGATTTGGTCAATAACCATTTATTCACATCCAAACCAAGCATAATTGGATGGACATAAGATAAAGTGTAACAGAGTAGTTATCTCGTTAGCTAATGGGGGGGGGACTGAGGATGTGAACTGAAACTACTCCTTACCAGGCATAAATGTATTATATAATTTATTTCCTCTGAAGCACCTGCCATTGGCCATACTAAGAAACAATGTAGGAAAGAGGGAAAGAATTGATACGTCCCAGCATGTCTTATTTTAGAATCATGACATGAAGCTTTTCCTGGACGCTACCACGTTAGTATGCAGTTAAGACTGAACAGATAGTCCCACAAGCATTTGTACACAAGGAAGAGTCCTAGCCTAGATGTGCTGAGTTCCTATGTGCAAGGAGAGGTTTTTTTTTTGTGTGTGTGCATGGTTGTAGTTAATTCAAAGCAACTAGTACACATCTACATTCTAAATGATCTGGAAGAAGCAGTGGAGTTTCTTGTGCTCATATGTTTCTTATTTTCACATGATAGAACTGTTATCCAGCTCTACTTATGCTTCTCTGAATGAATACTACAGCTGAATAATGGTTCTGTCCTTTAAAAGGGACTGAGTTATAGGAGATTATCAGACAGGAACAAAAAAATGTTCCTGTCTCACAATCTCCTCTCCCGTCCCTCTCCCAGCACAATAATTAAAAGTTTCAGTCCTACCTTAATTGTGTGTGCCAGGCAGCCCAGGAGTGAATGGAGCTCTAACGGAGCTACATTCACTTCCTGGAATGGAATCCCGCCCATTTTCATGAGAAGACAAGAGCGTGGGAAATTCAAACATAAAAAGCAAACTAATAGAGAAAAAATGAAAGCAAGCATAAAAACACACTTTAAAATTTCCAAGTAAAGCAAGGAAGTTTTAAAAAACTGCATCACTTACCTGGATGTCCTGATCTCACCAGGAAGTGTTCTGCCAGGGACCTCCCATTGATGATGGGATCTCGCCAGCAAAACAGGCACCTTTGCAGTTGCATGAACATCTGTGACAGAATTGGAACAGGGGTTCCATTGATGGCTTCTCCCATCAATGAAAAGCAGTGCTGGTGGAACAGCAGCAGAATGGGAACATTACAAGAGGGGAACAATGTCATCTGAAAAGGAAGCCCTTTAGCGATCTCCTGTCATCATGATAATGCCATTTTTAGAGCATCTGATAATGTCCATAGTTAAAGTGGAACCATTAAAATTATTGGGACTCATTAATAACTCGTTTAACTTCAGTGGGTCTCCTCTAAGTATGACTAAGTCTGGATATTACTATCTGCATGCTTATAATATCTTACTAATGCTATAGATTTCTTCCTTCTGTGCAGGCAAAAACAAACAAACAAACACCCCCCCGCCATTTGCTCTTACCCTAGGAACAGTTTTGTTCTTTGGTGGAAACATATAGCTTGGAATACACGAATGTTAAACTCAATAAGGATGTTCCTGTGATTTTAGTCCATTTAGAAGAAATATTTCATTCTGTTATAGATATCAACTTGGAATATACTGGACGTAAAGAGGAGTCTTCCAAAAAGATAACCTCAAGTATGTCTCAAAAAGGTACTTCTAAGAGGGCTTGGGGAGTGGTGGCAATGTTAGGGTTCCTTCTAGGTGAAGCAAAGGTTTTAGTGATTTTATGAGGACTAGAAGAGCTGGAGAGCCAGCATGGTGTACTGGGTTGAGCAATGGTCTTTGGCTCTGGAGACCATGGAAAGCCACTGGGTGACCTTGCACAAGTTACATTCTCTCAATCTCAGGAGTAGGCAAAGGCAAACCCCTATGATAGGTTTGCTTTAGGGTTGCCATAAGTTAGAAATGAATTGAAGGCAAACAACAATAAAGAAGATCTGAAGGGAGAGAAGCATATAGTCAGGAGGAAATAGGAAGGTAAATCAAAGTGAATAGGTGTGATTACTGATCATAAGCACTTCAGGCAAGAACTGAAAGATAACTGATGAAATGGCAGGTGTCTCATAGTCAGATATGATCATTGTTGTTAACTATCCTTGAGTCAGCTTTGACTCATGGAGACCCCATGTATGAGACATCTCCAAGACTCCTGTCCTCACCCCTCTACTCAGGCCCTGCAGGTTCAGGCATGTGGCCTCATTGACTGAGTCTATCAAACACAGTGTGTGGTCTTCCTCTCTTTCTTTTCCCCTCCACCTTTCCTAGAATTACTGACTTTTCTAGTGAGCCGTTCCTTCTCATAATGTGTCCGCAGCCTCAGTTTGGTCATCTTGGCTTCTAATGAGAGGTCAGGCTTGATCTGTTCTAAAACCTATTTGTTTGTCTTCTTGGCCATTCACAGGATTCTTAGCACTCTTCTCAAACACCACACCTCAAATGAATGTATCTTCTTCCCATCAACTTTCCTCACTGTCCAGCTTTCACATCTGTACATGGTAATTGAAAATACAATGGTTTGAACAATCCTGACTTTGTGCTTTTATATTTTTACATTTTATGATTTTATCCCCATTCTTTCATAACTGTCCTTCACAGTCCCAGTCATCTTCTGATTTCCTGGCTGCAGTCCCCATTCTGGGCTATGATTGATCCAGGGAATGGGAATTCTTTCACCATTTCAATTTCCTCATTGTTTATTTTGAATTTGTGTAGATCCTCTCTGGTCATTATTTTTGTTTTCTTAATGTTCAACATTAAGTCTGCTTTTGTGCTTTTTTCTTTGATTTTCCTTAGGAGTTGCTGTAAGTCTTTGTTGTTTTCTGCTAGTAGCATTGCACCATAAAATCCATCTATGTGACCAGTGAATATTTAAAGAACAATTACCTTACAGAATTTAATATAGAAACTTGTAAAAAATGTAAGTGATATAGGTTAATATTTGGGGGGGGGGGGAAATAGCACCTTTAAGGGATATGGATTTGTTTAAAGCTCCAGAATATTTCTTTCCTTGTAACTTCATTGTCATCTTACTGAATTAATATTACCCATTGGTGATACTCTTTGTGAAAAAGGCAGATTCAAACACCTGACATTTTAACCTCCTCTGGCTCTTATTCTATGCTTCTTGATCTCTTTATTTCCTAGTAATTTCATCTTTTCCTTTCCAGGAGATCATAACTGACATAAAATGTGAAAACATTCATATAAGTAACTTCTAAGCAGCAACCCATTCTTTAAGGGAAAAAAAAAAGATGTGCAGGAGTTCACTTACCCATTCCAGGACATATTTGAGAAATGTAAGAGGAAGCCAAAAGTTACCATAGCAAGATAACAACATAAAAAAGAAACTTCACTACTGTATTAGTTCCGTCACCATGAGGCATACCCAGTTGGTATTAAACATCAAAGCAGTGTCAGAAAATGTTCCTATGCAATACACTTATTGTAGTTCTATATCATTTCATTGTCATGACACCATCCTAAGGAATAGTGGGGGTTTGTCTACACGAAGGAAAAAAATGGACTGTTCCACAGTAATAGCAAGTCACAGCAGCTGTGACCTGTCTTAATGGTTTTACAACCCTCATAAACTTTGCATGCCTGTAGCTGAGATGGTGGCCATGAGTGGATTAATCGCATTTTAAAATCTGCTGCCGCCAATTTTTTTTAAAAAAAATATTTCTATGGTGCACACAATCAATAGTCTGCCTTTCCAAAAAAAGAGAGAAAAAATGATAGCACAAACCTCCATTTTATTGCCTTAGTGATCAGTCACTAAGGCAAAAATCCAACATGGTGGAAGTGGCCACTCATCCAGCCAATCAGGTTTGCACTTTATTTTGTATGGGGAAGCGATTCATGTCGAATTGCTTGTCTTAGCGAGCAAAAATGTGCATATCACTTTAACTTTTTAAAGTCAGGAAAAGCTATGAATGCTTTTCCGGTGTAGTTTCCCCTCTTTTTGCCCCCCCCCTTCACAATGAGATAATGTGGGATCCCATTAAGACAGCTCATTTTATCAGCGCATTCTGTGAGGGGTATTTTCATTGTGTGGACAACCCCCTGGGATTGCAATTTGGTGAGGCAATTAACATTCTGTCCTAGAGAGCACTATCACTCTTGTTCAGAGGAGTAAACTAGAGCTCTCTAGCAGAGAACTCTTAGAAGCTCATCAAACTACAAGTCCCAGGACTCTATAGGATGGAATTGTGACAATTGAAATGGTTTAAAATTGCTGTTGCTGTGTGATATAGATACACGTAGAAGAAGCATGACAGATTGAAGTAGCAAAATCATCTGTGTTCAATGTTCAATGTGAATATTCTTCTGCTGGTACAATTAACATAAACCTTCCTTCTTATGTCTGAGTCTATCCTATTCACTATTTATCAAGGGAAAAATCATCAACAGCTGTTGTATAGACTAGACAGAAAGGGGGGAAATAGCAGTTGGATGCTCATCCAACTGTGGATGTGAATGTCTGCCAAAACTTCATTTTTTTTTCTTGAAAGATGCACTTTCTGGTGTGTATTAAAATACATATTCCCAACCACAACAAGCAGAACCCATCATGAATAACTATGTACCACTGGATTGGGCATACATGGGCTCAACCTAATGTGCACCATAAACAAACAAAACCGTATGATGAGCCTATAAGTGGCACTTCCAAGAATACTTTATGCACATGTTCATGTGATATTGCTTCTGCTGCTGTCCTGGGGAGGGATTCTGGAAATTATAGTCTGCCAAAGTGATGTTTTCATGCTCTGAATTTATTATTGTATTGTTGCATTATTGTTATATTTCTGCTTCCAGAGAAGGTGAGAAGTAGTTGTGGGAATCTGTTTCAGATTATTTTTATTGTTGTTGTGTGCTATCAAGTCAGCTGCCACTTACGGCAACCTTATCGTAGGGTTTCTTGGCAAGATTTATTCAGAGGATATTTGCCATTGCTGAGAGACTGTGACTTGCCCAAGGTCAAGGGGGTTTCATGCCTAAGTGGGGGTTTGAACCCTTTGGTCCAGTTCCTAAATAACTTGTCTAGTTATATGTGCTTTGCCTTTTTCAGAAGGAAGGAGAACCTTTGCTCCTTCATCTAAGATGACAAAATATCCTGGACTAGTTTTGCTTACACAGGGCCAAAATATTTTAGAGGCCACCTCTTTTTGTGTAAGCATCTACTGATCATGCTCTTTTCATTAGGCCTTGCTCCGTTCACTTCTTAGCATAGCCAGGACCAAGAATTGTACTGTAGTCTTTATAAGAATTCCAGGACTCAGAAGATCTAGGAGATTATCAGACCCCTAATAGGGTGTTACAGGAATACCAGGAGATCACCAAAGGGCTTCCCTTTTGGACCATGTGGTCCTTGTCCTGTTATGTTCCCATCTGTCCCCATTTTGCCCTCATTAACCTTGCCTTCTTCTTAATCATGGTTTAAGCCGTGAATAGATCATCCGTTCCATTCCTGTCATGGAACGAGCAGCAAGCATAAAGGTGCACCATTCCCATAGTGTGATGCCAACTGTAGTGGGAGGTCCATTCCAGAACATATCCGGGTGTGATCGGGACATCCAGGAAATGACACCATTTTTGTACACTCCTTGGGGTTACTTTGTATTTTTTTAAGTCTGTATTTGTGCTTGCTGTCACTTTTGGATGTATTTTTGGCTTTTATTTATTTATTTATTTATTTTGCATTTCCCATGTGCTTGTCCTTTTGCAAGACTGGCCTGGGATTTCAACCAGGAAGTGAATGCTGCTCTGTGCGAGCTGCATTCACTCCATGGCTGCTGAGGGGAGCGGATGGACCCACAATTGAGGTAAGTGCAAAACAGTTTGTTATTGTACCGGGATGGGTTCGGGGGGTAGCAGAAGAGGAGATAGCAAGACGGGGATGCTATTTTTGTCCCCGTTTGATAATATCCCTTATAATATTCCAAAATGGGGGAACTCTCTTTTGAGAAGTTTTTGGTGATTAACGAAACTGGTGGAAGCAGAGAGAGGTTGTTTCATCTCTAAATCATTATTTTTGCTGTTAGACCTATTGTTTTATAGCTTTTAAATTCATTTTATATAATTTGCTGTTAATATGGGAAAGGAATGTTGTAAATATTTACATGAAACAAATAAATACAAACACAGTGACCATCTGGTTCTTTTTAAGCTCAATGAGTTTGCAATACAACATGATGCAATAAAACAATGAAGTTTCACCAGTAGGACTGTGCTTCCATGCTTCTGTTGGCAGCATAAGTTGCTCATGAAGCTACTAATTGCTGCTGGCGTTCAAGGCCTTCCTTCTGTAACTGCACACACAGACTGAGGCAACACAGTTATGGCAACCATGTGGATCTCTCGGACATGCAAGAAGTACCCTCATAATCATATTTTCTGTTGCCAAGCTTTACAACACTTAGCATAAACCCTGACATTTAGCTCCTGTGAAACAGAGACAACTTTCTGCTGCAAACCTCAACTAATTATGTTATTAGAATCTGAATACCAATTTATTGAAGTGGCATAAGACTGGCATGCCTTAGTTCCACAGCAGAAATGACTACATATGGATGCCAGATGAAACAGCAATGCACAAAACGTTATTATATGCTAAAGAAAAGGTCTGAATACCTCTCTTATTTTTTTAAAATTACTTTTTATGTGCATTAGCAATTCCTAAAATCCATCTGAAATGCTGGAAAATACTAAGACATAAATTCTTTACAAATGTACCTCTGCCCATGGTCAATTTCACTTACCTTTATATTAGTTTCAGCAAAAAGATGGAGATTGTACCCCTTCACAGGTTGTTGCCAGCATTTCTGACCATTGGTTGTACTAAGTGGGACTGATGGGAACTATAATCCAATATCTCAAGGGACACAGATTCCCAACTGCATCATTGAAAAGAAATAAAGTGTTTCTTCTCAGATTGCAAAGAGGGATGAGAAGATTTTTTGCATTTGTTTTTTCCTTGCATTTCCTCTTGAGGTATGGGATGAGTATATCTGAGAATGTTTCACTCCTACTTCACCTTCTTTGAATGGTGAAGACAAAGAATATAAGCACATCTATTGACCATTCAGCCTGGAAAAGGGTCTAGGAGGAGAACATGTTCCTGGTGAATGTTTCAATGTGCTTACCAAAAATAATACATATAACAGCATCACATTAAAATCTTAAGCCTGTATGCACTTATGAATTCTGCTTTTAACTGGTCTCAGGTCTATTTACTCAGGTAGAGATCTCAGACAAATTCCTCAGCAAGAAAGTGTTCATAGGCTTATATTATCCAAATAAGTAATGCTCTACTTTCTGTAAAAAGGATCTAAGAGGTCTTAGCAGACCACAAACAAAAGCATTACTCAACAGTGTGACACAGTGTGATGCTGCAGTGCACAACAACAACAACAAAAATCTAATGTAATTTTAGGCTGCATTAACAGAAATATAATATCTAGATCAAAGGAAGTGATAATACCACTCTTCTGCTTTAGTCAGACCTCACTTAATGTGTCCATTCCTGGGCATCACCAATTTAATAATAATATTGATATTCTGAAACTTGTTCTAAGAGGGATATGAAGGAAGTAAAAAGTATGAAAACCCATAGTGTAAGGAACATTTGAGGAACCTGTGCCATTTAGCCTGGACAGAAGAAGATTGAGAGGCAATATTCAATTATCTGAAGGCATGTCAAATGGAAGATGGAATCAGCTTGTTTCTCGCTTGATCAAGCAGTTGGACATGGAACAAAAGATTGAAATTACAAGGAAACCTCTTCCAAACAGACATTAGCAATGGTTTTAAAGTGAGGTTGGATGGCAATCTGTGAGGGATGATTTAACTGTGGATTCCTCGATTGACAAATTTTTTGACTAAAGGATCCTTGACATGTCTTCAAACTCTCTAATTTTATGATTCTGTATATAAGAATTATATTTGTGCAAATTGCACAATAACTACAACTGATGTCTGTTTGTTGAACTTTTTCCAGAGGGGGACAAGTGATTGAGTTGTGCCCTTTTCACTAATTAGGACATCCTTCTGTGCTTGCTGTGTGCATGTGCATTCCATGACAAGGAGAAAGAAAGTAGTTTTGTGCTGAGACATTCTGCACGAATCATGAGAACTCATGCTGGAGAACAGAATTGTTCCAAGGACTGCCAATTTCTCAACAGGATGGCTTGACATATCAGGACAGCCTTTCTTGTAAAGAATGAGAAATTTTGCAAATATTCTTCATATCCATAGATAACAAACCAAGGAAAGTTCTTTTTGGAATGCCAGAATCACTGAGCAATTTTAAATAGCTGAAGAGTCTCTTTCTAGCTCTGTCTCATACACCTGTTTACAAAGATGTATAAGTTGCTGCTTTGAAAATTATTTCATTTATTGTATTTTTCAAAACCACAAGTACTTTAATATTTTCTTAGAAGTGTGATTAGGTATTATCTTAAGCACATAAAAGTACATTTGTCATGACTCATCTGAGAATCTAATTTTCCCTAGAACTCTTCCAGCTAGAGGAGTGATCCTGAAATTATGTAATAAATTAAAGATAAAATGTCCAGAGTTTTCTTCTTTTGCTGATAGAATCATTTTGGAAATCTTTAGGATTTAAATGATATAGTACATTTGATACTAACATCTCACACAGTTTATGTATGTAGTGTGAGTTTGTGTGTCAGACAGCTGGCGGGGGGGGGCGGTAATGTATCCTTTCTTTAGATCTGGAAAGGCATTGTTTTGGGGACATTTTCCCCAATCCTCATTTTGTCTGAGATGTGATGCCCTACCCACCCTGCTCCATAAATCAGACAGTATATGCCAAAGAGAGCACATATCATTGCCAAATTCTGAGCTCACCTTGGTGCTTATCTAGTATCCACAGCTGTTCATCATTGTAGGATCAGGACCAAGATACAAGAGGAAGAAGAAGGTGCAGTCTGGGACTAAAGATTGTGGTGGTCAGAGATCAAGAAGTGCATTATGAAAGCAAAAGGCAAAAATGAATTCAAGGATAAATCAAGGTCAGCTTTTCTGCACTCACATGCTTAAAAGGATATGCATTATCAGAATGGAACAAATTAAAAACAAAATCTACAGCCACAGATCAGTACAGCATAAACTTAGTTCAAAACATATGTAACAACTGTATTTTTTTATCCTTTTGAGTGAAAAATTCATGCCATTTGTTTAAATGATTGGTTAAAAAAATGGCTAAGCTTAACAACAACATATAAGTTGTTCATTTATATTCTGCCTTTCCCCACAAGTGGGACCCAAGGCAGCTAACAGCATCTTTAAAATAATGCAAATTAAAAACAATTTAAAAGTTAAAATTACATTTAAACATACAAAATTAAAACAATGAAACAGTCGATAGGTTAAAAACATCAAACAGTAAAAACATTAAAATACATTAAAAACTGTTTTTAGAAAACCCAGTCACAATCTTAAAACCACACCAGACAACCTTAGAAACCCAGCCTTTGTCAATTCATAAAAACGTGGCAGCATAAACATGTTTTCACCTGCTGCTGGAAGGAGAGCAAGGATGGGGCCACCCTGGCCTCTCTGTAGAGGGAGTTCCAATGTCGGGGAGCAACCACTAAGAAGGCCCTCTCCATTGTTCCCACCAAACGAGCCTGAGAAAGTGATGGAACAGAGAGAAGGGCTTCTCCAGATTGTCTTAATTCTCTACTGGGGTCACACAGGGGGGATTAATAAAGCAAAATATATAAATAAAGCAAATTAATTTTCATACTCAGAAGGAAACCCTGTTGTTCTTACTTAATCTTACAATTAGTTAATTAACATCAATAGTGCTTACTCCTAAGTAAATGATTACAGGATTGCAACCTAAAGTGTTTTCCTACATGAGGGTATTTTTCAGTGATTGTACTGTGACATAACGAAGCAGACGTATTCCGGAATACAAACCTTACCTACTGCGCAGTGCCCTCCATTCTGTTTCTGAAATGGAATGACAGGTTTTCAAAGTGTTACAAGCATAGTGCACACCATATGAAAACCACGCCTCCCCACAATCTCCTCCTCCTCCATCTTTATAACGTCAGTTAGTCTACTTTGTTTGTGCATGTGCCCCTTTTAAAAATGTATGTATTGAATCACTCCATGAGTCCTTCATTCAGCCCACATGGTGTTCGATATTCTCCTGAGTTTTCTGTGTCAGAGGAAAGAACTTGCAAACAGAGGAAAGAACTGCTCTTGGGTATACACACACACACACCATATGCCAATAAAACCAGAAACATTTGTCAACGTCTTCCTTTAGTCTGCTGAACTATGCAAATTGGGAGGCTCTGGGCATTTATTTAACCTGAGACCTCTTTTGCAAAAATGTAACAAAGAACAAAGAGGAGCTTTTGCAGCAATTAGCACTTTAAATGCTTAACACTGAAACTGTATCAAGTCACTTCCTGAAAAGAGAAGGTGGAAGCCTTCACCCCCTATAAGCCTTGTTGGTGAAGTAGGCAGCGTGTCATAGTCAGGTGGTAGTGAGTTTGAGGCTCACATGGGGCAACCTTTTCTTTCATCATTCATCATTTTTAGCATTTTAGCATTTCCTTCCCCTCCTCTTCCCTCTGCCCTAAAAGACTTATGTTTGTTATTTCAGATACTTAACTAAGTAGTTGATACAGGATTCCAGCCAATACTTGATCTGGGAGTAAGAACTGAGGTGGTGCAGGGCAACAGAAGGTATGGCTGAAACAGAGTGAAAGTTTGGTTCAAAGGAAGGCAGGAGAGATGTCTGAAAGCTATCCCACCTTCAATTCACTCTGTTCCCCGAAATGGATTGGAGAGCATACCAGCCATGCCACAGAACCTTACCTTGCTCCTTAGCAATGCCAGGTCGGTAAAAAACAAGATCCACATCATCTATTATCTTCTTTTGGAAGATGATGCCAACCTGGCTTGTTTTACTGAGACCTGGCTGGGAGAGGATAGCACCATAACTTGGGTGCAGGCCCTCCCAGCCGGGTACTCTGTCAGTGAGCAGGTAGGGGGAAGTGGGTGAGGGGGCAGAGTGTCTCTGGTTCATAAAAATAACCTTACCTTGACCAGGATACCTGTCCAGAAGATGGTCCACTTCGAGTTTATGTACCTGAGCCTGAAGACCAGTGAGAGTTTAGGGACTCTGTTAGCATACTGTCCACCCCATTGTCTAACAGACTCCCTAACCGAGCTGACACAACTTGTCTCAGAGTTGCTGTTGGAATCACCCAGACTGTTAGTTATGGGCAACTTCAGCATCCCACTTGAGATCAGCTTGTCAAATCTATCAGGTGCAGTTCAGGAGTTCATGGAGTCCATGACAAACACGGGCCTATCCCAATTGGTCAACAGGCCCACTCATTGTGCCGGTCATACCCTCGATGCGGCCTTTAGTATGGAACAGGAATATCTGTGGGCAGAGGTGACTAAAACCACTGGATTGTCATGGACGGATCACTTGCTGATCAAGGCTGAACTCAGAGCCACTGTCCATCCTGCTGGGGGTGGAGGACCTAGTAGAATGGTCCGCCCTTGAAGGCTAATGGAACCAATTGGATTCCAGAAAGCCTTAGAGGGTTTATTGGTTGGTAACACCAGTATTTCTGTCGAAGCCTTGGTCAATACTTGGAACACTGACCTTACCAAGGCTATCAACACGATCGCTCCCAAGCATCCTCTCCAACCTGCTTCAAATCACCATCCATGGTATACTGAAGAACTTAGGAAGTTGAAGTGGGTTGGACAACGACGAGAGTGAGTCTGGCGAAAAACTCAGCTCTTGTCTGACAAGACTCGTCATAGGAAATTTCATCGTTCCTATAGAGAGGCAATATGTGCAGCGAGGAAATCCTTCTCTTCTGCACGCGTTGCATCTGCTGAGTCTCACCCAGCAGAGCGGTTTAGGGTGGTGAGGGAACTGACACAGGTTCCACCTGTGCAGAACTCATTACTAAACCCAACAATGGCCTGCTGTGATGCATTTAACAACTTCTTTGCACATAAAATCTCTCAGATAAGAGCCAATTTGGACACCGGGGGTGGAGCAGATTCAAATGGTGAGGTGTCCAGTAACTCCATTGATTAGGTTTCAATCTGTAAGTACTGATTACGTGGACAAGCTCTTTGGGAGAGTGAGGAAGACTACCTGCCTTCTTGACCCTTGCCCTTCATGGCTGGCCGGCCAGGAGGGTGATGCCTTGAGGAAGTTCCTCAGGGACATCATCAGTGCATCTCTTTGGGAAGGTCATGTTCCATCTTGCCTGAAGGAAGCAGCAGTTAGACTGCTCCTAAAAAAGACCTTCCCTTGATCCTCTGGATATGAAGAACTACAGTCCAGTCTCCTTATTACCTTTTTTGAGCAAAGTGATCAAGAGGGCGGTTGCTCTTCAACTCCAAGCTGTCTTGGAAGAAACTGATTATCTAGATCCATTTCAAACTTGCTTTAGAACGGGATTTGGAGTTGAGATGGCTATGGTTGCCTTAACTGATGACCTCTGCCTGAACATCAACAGAGGTAATGTGGCCCTGTTGGTGTTACTGGAATTCTCAGCAGCTTTTGATACAATAGAACACAACATCCTCTTGGATTGCCTGAGAAGGTTAAGAATCAGAGGCACCACTTTGCAGTGGTTCTGCACCTTCCTCTAAGGTAGATTCAAGAGGGTGATGCTCAGGGACAGTTGCTCTGCAAGGAAAGAACTTAATTGTGGTGTCCCACAAGGCACCATCCTGTCCCTGATGCTATTTAACATATATATGAAGCCGCTGGGAGATATCATCCGGAGGCATGGGGCGGGATGTTATCAGTACGCTGATG
The DNA here is from genome assembly GCA_030847615.1 of Gambelia wislizenii. Lineage (NCBI taxonomy): Eukaryota > Metazoa > Chordata > Lepidosauria > Squamata > Crotaphytidae > Gambelia > Gambelia wislizenii. The sequence goes on along the minus strand of JAUMIR010000005.1, from coordinate 83,349,173 downwards.
ACACCCAGATATATTTCTCCATGTCTCAGTCTTCAGCTCTGACTTCAGATGGTGTCTCTTCTCTCAATGATTGCCTTAAGGCAGCAATGGACTGGATGAGGAAAAAAAAATTGAAGCTGAATCCAGACAAAACGGAGGTTCTCACAGTAGCAGCCCCAAACCCAGGTACTAGGATACAACCTCCAGTCCTGGATGGAGTCACACTCTCCTCCAAGGACTGTGTTTGCAGTTTGGGGGTACTCCTGGACTCATTGCTCCAGATGACAAATCAGGTAAATGCAACAGTCAGGAGTGCCTGTTATCAGCTTCGGCTGATCTGCCAGTTGCACACTTTCCTGGAAGTTGGGAACCTTGAGACCGTGGTACATGCTCTGGTAATCTCCCGTCTTGATTTCTGTAATGCAATCTACATTGGGCTACCCTCGTGCTTTGTCTGGAAACTTCAACCCGTACAGAATATGGCAGCCAGATTGGTCCCGGGTACATCTAGAAGAGACCATAGAATAGAGATCTCAAGATCACTTCACTCGCTGCCCATTAGTTTCCGGGCCCAGTACAAGGTGTTGATTATCACCTTTAAAGCACTAAATGGCTTGAGTCCAACCTATCTTCGGGACTGCCTCCTTCCATAAAATCCTCCCTGTGGGCTCAGGTCCTCTGGGAGGAATCTGTTGCAACATTTAAAAACTAGGCTCTCATCGACATCCCAGAGGACCTTTTCAGCTATTGCTCCCAGATTATGGAACAGCCTGCTGGATGAGATCCATCACATTACCACCTTAAATAGCTTTAAAAAAGCTCTTAAGGTGGATCTCTTCCAGCAGGCCTTTCCTGAATAAATACCCAGCCATCTTAATTAGTCTGATCCCATCCAGCTTTTTAAGAGAGAGAGTGGGGAGGGTGGAGCAGCCTTAAATAGGCTTCTAGCTCAGCCCTGCCCCATCTCATGACGTCAGAACGCCAGCCTGACATCCAACACTGGTCTCCACCCTCCCCTGCGGCAAAGACCAATCCCCACCCGAAAGCAAGCTTAATGGGAGGGGATTGGGATTATTGTGTTGTTTTATGTATTTTTAGTATTTATTGTGTTTTAAATGTTTAATTATTTAATTGTATTTTAAAGGGTGGGTGGGATGGAGTTGTATGTAGATTTTAATATTGTAAGCCACCCTGACTGCATTTTGTAGAGGGGCAGGATATAAATAAATGTTATTATTATTATTATTATTATTACTTTTTAAAAGTGTCCTTTCTGTTTCAAGGCAGCACTTTTCTAATTGATCAAACATTGCATCCAAATGACCATTAATGGTTTCCTGTTTTTTCCTTACCTTATAAAGATCAGAGCAATTTGCCCACCCACATTCACCCACCCACATTCACCAATTTGCCCACCCACATTCACAGCAAAAAGGGATTTTAATTGCACTTCCAAGGAAGAAGAGGAGGAAGGAGGCAATGCTAACATGCTAAAAATTATAAATGAAGAAAGAAAAGTTTGCCCCATGTGAGTTTGCCCTCGAACTCACAACCTCCTAATCATGAGACTGATATGCTGCCTTCTTCACCAACAAGACCTATGTGGAGTGAAGGAGCAGAAAAGGAATTGACTTGATACAATTTCAGCATTAGGCATGTAAGGAAACTTTATATTAAATGCATTAAATGTAAGTATTGGTAAATGCAAGTATTGGTAAATAAAGCAACCATGGAATTTTGCGAAGTATTGGCAAATGCAAGTATTGGTAAATTAAGCAGCCACATAATTTTGTGAAAAAGTTACTGGATGACTCAGGAATGAAATTAGCCTGTGAGTTTGACCACTGGACAACTGGATCAACCATCGGAAGTTGAATGCCAGGGAAGCAGGAGTAATAACAAATCGGGGAACAGTGGGTGGCAGGCATGCCCACTCCTGCTATGTGTGGAAAGTTACTACTGCACAGTAAAAACATGTTGGTTTTATGTCGGAATCACTTTTATTGCACCAAGTGCCCATGAATTAAAAAAAAACGCTTCTGGGACTCAGCACAAATGGTACAAGCACCAAAGGGGGGCAATGTCATCTGATCAGAATAGTTTCACTTCCAGTACTGTTACTGAAGCATAGTGCAACAACAGGTCATGTAGTATTCCTCCAAGGCAACATTCCTATACGTGCTTTCTTGGAATAAATTCTGTTCAACTCAGTGAGTCTTGCTTCTGAGTAGATATCCATAGGATTGATCTGTGAAATAAAAAGGGGGGGAAGGCGAAACCCACAGCTCTCTAGATGTTTTTGATCATCAATTCCCATCATTCTCAGTTAGTATTGCCAATGGCCATTTAAAACTGAAGTTGGAATCCAACAACATCTGGAGCGCCATAGGTTTCCCATCACTGACTCTTAAGTTCTCATACCTCTCATTGCTTGTGGTACCGTGTAATATGAGAAATAGCTATCTTTCTGCTCAATATAACACCTAGGCAACAATATATCATTTGCTGAAGCTCACTGGCTGCAAGAAGAAGCATATTTTCTATCATGGGTAAAATGAAAGAAAAATGAAAACTCTAGTGATCATAATTATATTTATGTAGTGCTAAAGAGCTTCCATATTAGTTCTACACTTATTAAAAAATAGGGCTGTGACACTGTATTCATATTGATTTTCTCAAAAAGATAAAGAATGCTTTAATGTTCAACAGTAACTCAAAGTGATAAGCAGCTCCATTGTCTGCGAGAAACACAGCATAGAATATTGGATGTATTCACAATTTATAGGCTCTTTGGGGAAGTGGCAACTGCAAATAGATTACGATGAAGCAGAGTAAAACATTCAAAATTTCTCAAATATATACTTAAAACCACAACATAGTCCCCGGACTTTTAAGTAGCAAAAGAAATAATTATGTAATAAGTAATAAAGTCTGCGATCCCACTTTTCTGTCTATATGTCCAAACCCAAGCATGTAACCTCAAAAACAAGCCACACTGAATTTGGGATTGCAGCCTGAAAGTGTAGTCCTATGCAGGGTTACTTTGAAATAAGTTTCATTGAGTTGAATGCACTTATTCTTAGGTAAATAGGTGTACAATTACAGCTTATGGCTCAGATACTTAAATCTTATTTATTTCAGTTGATTAGGGTCCAGGTAAAATTTGTTCAGGGCTGAACTGTAACTCATTTTTTAGTTTGGTTGTCTGGATATTTCTTGAAGTGCTGCATTTAAGTTGAGAGTCTTTGGAAAACATTAAGCCGTTGATGGTTGGTTGGTTGTTGTTGTTGTTGTTGTGTGCCTTCAAGTTGTTTCCAACTTATGGTGACCCTAAGATTAACCTATCACAGGGTTTTCTTGGCAAGATTTGTTCAGAGGGGGCTTATCATTGCCTTTCTCTGAGGCTGAGAGAAGGTGACTTGCCCAAGATCACCCAGTGGGTTTCAATGGCATAGTGGGGATTTGAACACGGGTCTCCAGAGTCCTAGTCCAACACTCAAAACCACTACACCATGATGGCACCATTGATGGTTCTCCCTTCATTTTACCTCCTAATGTTGACTTTTTATGGAGCTCTATTTCATTAAGAGGTACAAAATCTTTTTTGATTTATGACAAACAGCATTTTGCTGCTGTGAATGCATCTTAAAGCATTTCTTTTAAGCCTACACTAGAGTGTAGAACCATTCTCAGAAATGCTTTAGTTAGAAACACCAGTCCAGAAATTCAGTATGCTTATGTAGAGAGCAGTAGTTGAAAATTTACCATGGGTTTCTTACAGCAGATTCTTCGGTTCTTTCTTATCTCCAAACCATCTGGTGAATCAAGCTGACCTTCTTGCACTGGGGAAAACTGCTTTGACATTCTGTGCCAGAGAAAGCACATAGGACCATTTTTGTTGGTTGTATGGTGCTTTCATCTTCTGCAAAATATTTTTTTCTCATTTCCTAATCAGGGCAGTCAGACACGAACACATACATTCTGCAATAAATGTCCAGTATTACCTTCCAAATACAATTAGGGTATCACATTTCTAACTTTTAAATACTATTCCATTCATATCAGACAAAACAACATGCTATCAACTGAGATCTCTGTATGTGAAGGCTGTGTTCACCACAACCACCCACCATACAAAAGGCAAGGTGTGCTTTGTCTTCAGAGGTGTGAACTGGATAATTGCAGCAAGAAACTAAAAAATGACCAAAGATCTTTTCCATCCCTAATGTGCATGTATTGAAACACTGTAATTTGAAGAAGAGTGACCAATAAGTGGAACAACCTGATATTTCAGTAATATTGCTATATCTATCTCTTTAAAGAAAAGGAAAGGTGTGTATGTATAGTATGAGGTCTGTCTATTAAATAATAAGACTGTTACAATAATCCATCTTTATTTATATATATTACAATTCTAATGCTTGTTCCCTTCAATATACTCCCCGTTTACACTCATACAACTATGCAGTATTGTTTTCCACTGGTTGAAGGCATGGAGCAGATCAGTTTCTGTCAGCTGTTTCAACACATCTGTCATCTTCTTCTTTACTGCATCAGTTGACTCAAAACGTTTTCCTTTAAGCACTGATTTCACTTTAGGGAAAAGAAAAATGTGCCAAATTTGGTGAATATGGAGGATGTTCAAGTGTAGTACAGTAATGCATTTATCGATTATCGACCAAAAACTGCTTCACAGAAAGTGCTGTGTGAGCAGGTGCATTGTCTTGATGAAGCATGAAACCATTTTCAAACAGTTCTGGCCTTTTTTCACCCTGATTCTTTCTCTCAGCTTTGTCAAAACTTCCTTGTAATAATGCTGGTTCACGGTTCTGCCTTCTGAAACTCATTCTGCCAAAATTACAGCCTTGATGTCACAAAAAATCAATGAGCATGGCTTTGAATGTGGACTTGTTTTGACATTTTTTTTTAATTCTTGGTGATGATGGTGTTTTCCAGTGCATTGACTGTTGTTTGTCTCAGGATCATACTGGAAGATCCAGGTTTCAACACAAGTGATTAATTTTTGGGGGAGGGAAAGTTGTAGCAGAATGTCAGCGCAAATTTCCTAGTGGCACTCTTTTTGCTCTGGTGTGAGAACCCTAGGGACCATCTTGACACAAACTTTTCTCATGTTGAGATATGCAAATTTTTCCATGCATATCTTTGTCAATGTCCACAACCTCAGCTATCATTCAGACACTGACCCTGCAGTCTCCACAAACAATCTGGCTGATTTTCTCCACAATTCCTTTGGTTCTTGAAGTGGAAGGTCATTGCCGGGGGGAGGAGCTAGCTTCCATGGCATAAGAACAATTCCCAGGATGGGTGCTCAAGGTAATGGAATTAAATTAATAATTTCCCCTCAAAAAGGCATGAGGAGAGGTTTTGAAGGAAGATTTATGGCTGTGAACTACTAAGGAATGTTAATAGAGGAGAGAATTGCAGTTTGAAGAAGCCTAAAGTAAAAAAATATATGTTACTTTCAGTTTTGCCCAATCTCAGAGCTGCCTCCAACATTACTAAAAGGAACATTTTGCTAATAAATCACTAAGGTTGGAGAAAGCAGTGAACAATTGAAGGCAAATAAAAAGGATGATTTAACAGGGGAAGAAATAATTGATCTAACTGGAGAATAAGTGGAAAGCTTTAAAAAAATATATAGGTAGTGGAGGAAGGAGGGGCCATCAACAGAAGGGGAAGAATGAAAGTTTGGAGTGTTCTGATTTTCTTATGTCTAAAAAAAGAAGAAATATTGCAGAAAAAAGTTGGTTGGGGCCACAAATATTAGCTAAACCATCAGACAGATCTCATAAGAGGTTGCAAAGGATATCTCTGGAAGCACAAAATAATAAGGGTGAACCAGGAGGGCTAAGTATGGAAAAGGAAACAAGCCCCCAAAAGAGTGGTCCTTCAGATTCCTCTGCCCCAGATCCTCCATCCCCAAGGGGGAAGGAAGGAAGGGGAGAAAGCACAGAGGATATTAAAACTTATATGGATTCTTTTTTAACAAAAATGATGACAGAATTTAGAGAAGACAAAAAGAGAATGTTTTCAGAGTTTGCAGGCATAAGAAGATGTGCAGAAGGAGAGGAAAAGATCTGAAGAAAGATTTGTGGAAATGAGTACAAAAATACAAGGAATACAAGGAGATATTCTTAATATAGTAAAAGAGAACAAAGAAATAATCAAAACTCAAACACTTCAAGGCAGTCAAATTCAGGACAATATGAATAAAATTACAGATATGGGGGGAAATTGATATACATGCAAGATTATCAATGCAGGAATAACATTAGAATAAGGTTTCTGCCAGAATCTGTGGGGAAAGATCAAGGATCTAATCTGAAATCTGAAGTGTTGAAATGGCTACAGCAAGTGACCCCAGCTGTGAAATGGAGGGAAGAGGACATTGAGCGTATACACAGAGAACTGACAGGAAGGAGAAGTATTTTGCCAAGAGATGTTATTGTTAGAGTTATTAATTATAATAACAAGGAGGAATTGATGAGAACAGTCAAGAAACATCGAGAGAGACTGAAGTATGGAGATGTAGGGGTGGAATTATATGACTACTGTCCACAAACAGTAATTTGGAGAAGATCGATGAAGCCTTGTATTGCTATTCTTTTGAAAGCTGGTATAAAATATGCTTGGGGATACCCAGTGTTTTTGAAATTTGAGTGGGCAGGAAAAAGATATAGAATGGAAACACCGGAAGAAGGACTGCGACTGTTTGAGGAGTTGGAAATACATAAGAAGGAGTATGGAGCTGATGGAAAAGCAGACAGCGGAGATGGAAAAGTTTAGACAGATAAAGAAAGCAGAAGGAAGAAGAATAAAATTACAGGGAGGAGGGGAATTTTTTTTATTTTTATGAGCACTCAGGAGGGAGGGAGTTCTTTTGGGCCATTGGATGATCTCTTCACCACTCCTCCACTGGAAGACCTGGGGGAGCATGAGCAAGGCAATTTGCCTTGGGAAGAAAAGGTGGGAAGGTAAAGAAGGGAAAGGGGGGAGGGGGGAAGGGAATGGGGAAGAATTGGGAAGGGGTGGGAATGGGGAAGGGAGGTCACTTTTTGGAGCCGGAAGATCTCATAGAAAACGTAATAAGGAATCTAATGGTTAATAAATTAAAGATATCAACCTTAAATGTTCATGGCCTTGGCATGGTAATAAAACGAAAAAGGATTGAAGCATTATTGAAGAAGGATCAAGCGGATATAATATTTTTGCAAGAGACACATCAAAAAAGGGAAGGAGTAAATGAACTGAAATTCAATAGGATAAGAGTTTATGAAAAAGCATATGGAAATTCAAAAGATAGAGGGGTAGCAATATTAATAGCAAAAAATGTAATTTTTTTCATTAAAAAGGTGAAAAAAGATGAAAATGGAAGATATATTATAATGCAAGGTGAAATGGGAGAAGATAAATATGTTCTAATGAATGTATATGCTCCAAATGAAAAACAGGAGGAATTTTATGAGAAAGTATTTAAAAAGAAATGGAGAATATGCAAGAACAAAATATTGTTGTAGCAGGAGACTTTAACATTCAAATGGAAAGAATAAAAGATAAATCAAATTACTCATTAAGGCTTAAATATGATAATATTACAAATTTAAATAAAATAATAAAAAGAAAGGGGTTGAAAGATGTGTGGAGATTGGTAAAGGGAGATGAAAGGAAATATACATACTTTTCAATGGTACATAAGAGTTATTCAAGAACTGATTATATTTTTGTATCAAAAAATTTGATTGATAAAATTATAAATGCAGAGATAGGAAGTATAAAAGTAACAGATCATGCCTTGGTCAATGTGGAGATTATAATGAAGAGAGATTATGAACAGGTGAAAAGGTGGAGGTTGAATTCAAAGATTTTAAATTATAGAGAAATAGTAGAAAAAAATTGAGCATGAATGGCAAGAATTATAGAAATTAAATGATAAAGAAGTATCAAAAGGAATTTTGTGGGATACTATGAAAGCTGTGACAAGGGGGATATGCATCAAAGAAACCTTTAACTTAAAAAAAAGCAAGAAGAAAGAAAAGGGAAATTAGAAAGGGAAATAGAATTATTAGAAAATAAATATATATTAGATAAGGAAAAACAAACTTATATTGAGTTACGAGCAAAGAGGGAGGAATTGGATTAAATGGAAGTAGATGAAGTACAGGAAAATTTAATTTATTTAAGAAGGGAGTATTTTGAATTTAGTAATAAAAAATAAATAAAATGTTGGCTAGATCCACACAGAAGAAGAAAATGGAAAATATGATAAATAGGATTAGAGATAAATCAGGTAAAATGTATAGAACAATGAAGAAAAAACTAACAATTTTTGAGGAGTTTTATAAAGACTTGTACCAAGCAGGGAATAAACCAGTGGAACAAATAGAAAAATATGTAGGGGAAAATTGAAGATTAAAATAGAAGAGGAAGATAGGGATTTATTAGAAAAACCAATTACGAAAATGGAAGTAGAGGAAGCAATAAATACATTAAAAAGTGGGAAACCTCCAGGAATGGATGGGTTAGGACCAGATTATTATAAAGTATTTAAAAAGAAGTTTATACCTAAATTATTTGAATTATATAATAATATAATAACTGGAGATAAAATCCCTCGATCATGGCAACAATCATTGATAATATTAATACCAAAACCAGATAAGGATTTGATGGACCCTGGAATACAGGCCTATATTATTGATAACTCAAGATGCAAAGTTATTATCAGCAATAATGGCAAAGAGAATGAATAGTTGTATATATAAATATATATTAAAGGATCAATGTGGATTTGTGAAAGGAAGACAAATGTCAAATTTAATATGAAGGGTGTTAAATAAAATACATATAATTGGCCAAACAAAATTAAAGGCACAGATATTAGCATTAGATATATTTAAAGCATTTGACTCTGTGGAATGGCCAACATTAAAAATAATACTGGAAGAATTTGGAATGGGGAAGAGGTTTAGAGGATTAATAGATCATTTATATTCCCACAACAAAGCTACAGTGATGGTTAATGATGGAATAACAAGAGAGATAAAAATAATGAGAGGAACAAGACAAGTTTGCCCACTTTCACCAATATTGTTTGCAATAGAAATTCTAGCAAACGTGATAAGAGATCATGAATGGGATAAGATTTGGAAACAAAGACAACTAAAAATATGTCAATACGAATAAAAGAAAATTATTATAAAATAATATGGAGATGGTATTTGACACCAGCAAGATTGCATAATATAGACAAGAATAATTCTAAATATTGTTGGAGAGGTTGTCAAGCTATAGGTACATATGTGTATATGTGGTGGAATTGTAAATTTGTACAGTAGTTTTGGGAAATGGTTTTTATAGAAATAGAGAATATTCTGAATAGAAATATAGAAAGGAAACCGAGTATAACATTGATGTCAATTTATAATGGAGAGAATGGGAACCAAGCAGAAAAGGATTTAATAACAAATTTATCAACAGAAGCAAGATTAATTATAGCAAGACATTGGAAAATACAAATAAATGTACAAGTGGAGGAGTGGTATAAAGAGGTTTGGAAAATGGCAATAAATGATAAGTTAACATGTAGAATTAAAGTAAGAAGAGGAAGTTGGAAAGAAAGTGATTTTGATAAAATTTGGAAAGTATTTGTTAAAAAAGTATTACAGACAAAAGATGGGAGGTTACCTCCATGAGAAGAAATGAGATTCTGGAAAGATTAGGTAAGGGATAATGGCTCCGGTGAAGGGGAGCACTGAGGTGGGGGAGGGTAGGGAATTAATATTCTTGAAAAAAATCATAGTAAAGAATCTATGTTAACTTTTGAAATTAGTTAATAGAAAAATTGTGATGTTTATGGTAATATTATGTGTTATACTAAATAAGTATTGATTGGCTATTATAATGTATGATTATATTCTAAAAAAAGAAAAGAAATGGAAGGTCGTCCAGGGCATTCATTGGCTTCCACATTCTCACATCCTTCTCAGAATCTTTTGTGCCACTCAAACACATGTGCATGAAATATAGAGTCTCCTCCATAGGCCTCAGTAAGCATTTGAAAAGAGTATATTGGTGTTTTGTTCAATTTTACTAAAAATTTCAAATTGACACATTGCTTGATTTACTTAGCACTTTTCTAGCACAAAACAGACAACACAGAATCATAATATTCTACTCCTTTGGTGACTCCTGACTTAGGCCTTGTCTTCATGGGCCAAATTAAATGTCCTCCCCATGTTCCTGTGCCTGGCTGTCCAGATGATGTAGGGTTTTGGCTCTGTTTCTAGTCTGAATTGTCTGGGTGATGTCCTGGCAGTTCCAACGAGAATCTGGTGCAAACACCCCTTAAAATGAAGCAGACACATGGCAACCCCCCCCCACACCTCACTGTTTGCTGTAGTTCTTCTGGATAAAATGGTGAGTTCTGTTACCATGACATTGTGTGCGTGTGTCCACACACATGGCCTGCGTGGTGCCTGGTGCATGCGTTGCATCTGCTGTGGTCACCGCAAGGCACCCAGCCATGTGACTATGCCCATGCCCCTCATTCCTGGCCTTGGAAGACGTGACTGGCACAGGGAAGATAAGTGCTAGTTTGTGTGTGGGGTGTGCGGACACCCCTCCATTGCTGCAACAGAAGAGCAGGTAATGGGGGAGGGAGACACCTGGGGACTGGAATACTCTGGCCAGAATGTGGACTATTCTGGCCAGTGCAGACAAGACCTTAGTTGCATTCGAATGGAGTTAGGATTTTTCTGTTGCTGTTCTGGTCTTGTTGGAGAGAGATAAAATTCTTGTCTAGTTTCTAAACTGGTATGCTCCCTAAATATTCCATGAACATCTATTAGGGATGAAAGAGCAGGGACTTTTTGAGTGGTTCACAATTTAGTATATCTTGCCCAGGCCATGTATGCTGTGCAAGACATGCTGAAGAGTCAGCATTCAGGCTACAGAAGATGTCTATGATGCTTACCAAATGATATTTATCTTTATGTTGTGAAAATGGGACAAAAAGAAGGCATATTGCAATTGAATAAATATTTGAGGAAATAATCAATGCAACCCATAGACAAATTGAGAGATGAAATATATAGCACATGTGTGATTGAGAGATATTGAAGAAAATGAGCAGTAAAAATGTTAGCTGAAGCAGTAAATGCAAATTTGATTTTCCTTGTTGACACTCAATAAATGAGACACTATTCATATTTACATGACAGTAAGCCCAATTGTCTATTTGAGACTTACTTGTAAGTAAATGGCACAGGGAATCATTAAAATTTTATTCTAGCTTGAGAAAAAGCATCTAGATGTATATAGAAAGGCTTTAAAAATAATCTGATCCACATATATGATTGGCCTATTTTACTCTATTTTTCTATGGTGGGCAAAATAAATTGCATCTAAGTCTTATTAGAATAATATATCAGCACATTCACATGCAGTCAGTTCTAGCTGAGTAGGTTAATCTTGTAACAGATAATGCTTATACAGCAGCAGCAGTTTCAAAAAAAAACTATAACAAATTACATTAATGGTGTTGCAAAAATAAAGTAGGGAGTTTTTATATAGACCAAAAAGAAAATGTCGTATTACATCTCATTTTGACTAGTGCCTTGGCCTTTAGAAGAACAGAAGTATTATTGACACTGATGTTCTTCCATGAATCATCACAACTTGACCTGTCTTTACCAGTAGAACCTTTACCTTACATAGAAAACACTCAACAACTACTTATTACTAGAAGCCAAATCTTTGCGGAAATTCTTAGCAGGGATGGTACTTCAAACTCATACTTCAATTAGCTCAAGCAGTTTCCTGACCCATGAAAATATCATACAAGAAAAACGAGGCACGGCCAGCTAGTTCTTCTCTACTTGTGTATAAAGCATTTTAAAAAGTCCTACATGATATTCTTCTCTGAGTGCCATTCTTTCAGTTTGAGGAGGATGTGACCACTTGGATGGTTCTAGTGATCTGATACAGGATATAATGTAAGGATTTTATTACAGATGAAAAGAAGAAATTGCCTCATACTGAATTAGACCACCTAGGTTAGATATTGTCTATAAGACTGGTAGTAGCTGCTCAGGCTTTAAGTGCTTGTCCAAGAGTAAGGAGCCCTGGTGGCCCAGTGGTTAACTGCCAGTACTGCTCATTGTGAGTTCGATCCTACAGGGCTCCAAGGTTGATTCAGCCTTCCATCCTTCTGTTCCGTTCTGCCCGGCAACCCCACAGAGGATGCTTCGTCTGTGACTGACACTCATGGAGGAAGTGTCATCAGCCGTGGAAGCCTGTTCCACCAGGCGCGGGGGAAGCCTGACCTGCTCAGTCCTTGCCCAACTCTCTGCTAGCTGGGGCACCTTATGCCACTGAGGAAACAGTTCTTTGGTGGCAGAAGCCTCCACAGCTGACAGGGAGCCAGGAGAAAGGGTGGGCTAGGGGAGGGGGAGGTCTAGCCTACTTGGTCCTTGCCTGGCTTTCTGCTGGCTGTGGCAGCTTCTGCCACCACGAGTAAGTCCCTCGGTGGCAGCAGGGAGCAGGGAGAAATGTCCTCCTAGGGGAGGGGGAAGGTCTGGCCTGCTCGGTCCTCGCCCGGCTCCCTGCCAGCTGTGTCTGCTTCTGTCACCGAGGGAATGCGCCTCAGTGGCAGGGGGAACAGGGAGAAATGGTTGCCTAGGGGAGGGGGGAGGTCTGGCCCACTTGCCCTTTGCCCCTTGCCTGGCTCCCTGCCAGCTATGGCTGCTTCTGCCACCGAGGGAATGCCCCTCAGTGGCAGAGGGGAGCAGGGATAAACAGCTGCCTAGGGAAGGGGGAGGTGTGGCCCGCTCAGCCCTCGTCCAGCTCCCTGCCAGCTGCAGCTGCTTCTGCAACTGAGGTAATGTCCCTCGGTGGCAGCGGGGAGCAGAGAGAAACAGCCAGCTAGGGGAGGAGGAGGTCTCGCCCACTTGGCCCTCGCCCAGCTCTCTGTTGGTTGTGGCAGCTTCTGCCAGCAGGCCTTCGGAAGCAGCAGGGAACCCTACACAGGGCCATTCATAAATGGCAGATCCTGAATTGCAAGGCTTCCCTTGCAAGCCCTCCAAGGTCTGGCCAATCATGATTCAGCTCTGCTGTGTGCCCCTTTCCCGGGATGGTTGCTGATTGATCAGACAACCAATAGTGCAGTTTTTCCCAGATATTCCAGCAAAATCCATAGAAAATAGAAGGATGGAAAGTCACGGGTTTACTGGGTTTTTGCTACCCCTCCTTCCAAATAGTGTATGTCTACCCCGATGAGTGTGGGGACCAATAGGGTTCATCCTGATTTCTTCTTGGTTAATTTTTTTCCATGTAAATAGCCCCCAGCATTTTTATCCCTGCTACAGTATTTGGCTATAGCTGAAAGAGCAACAAAGCAAGGCAAACTCTTATAATAACACAAATCAAGCATTCTGCTGCCATCATGGAGCAGATGCTCTTCTGTCACTCTGTGGGCTGTATGGTAATATAGATTTGAGGAATTATAGAATTGTTCACAGAGTCAATGTATTTACTATGTAGTTTATGACTTCTTATATATTGGAATAGGAACTGAACTGGTGGGTTCCTGCCAATTCAGTCTCTCATCCCCTCCTCCATTATCCCCCCTCAGTTGTTTTAGTACTGGTAGAGTGAACAGCTGACAGAATTCTCTGGCTTTGGATCTAATAGCCATAGGCCCCCTTGGTTCCCCAAACAGCAGTTAAACAATTGGATGAGCTGGTCAGTTAAGGTAGATAATTTGGGGAGATGTTCTCTGAACAACTCTATCATTCCCAATTCTTTATACCCCAATACACACATACCCTGGCAATAACACAGATCTCTTCCATCATCAAAGGTCTGGGCAGAGCTTTGAAAAATTACTTTGTACAATTAGAATTCCCCAGCCAGCATTTCCCCTCCAAAAAAAGAAAAAAAGGATAACATTTCCAACCTTAGAGTCTGACCCTATCTGTAGTGCTGTTCGTTCCTACTTCCTGTTATAATTCTATAGGTCTGTGTCCTACAGCTTCTGTTTGTCAAGCAACAGACTGTACTCTCCCCTAATTCTTGTAGCCATCTTGTCTCTTGTCCAAAATATTTTGCTTTCCTGTCAAAGCACAGATTCCCTCCTGAGTCATGATTCATGAGGAGTCCCAGGTCCTGAAGAATATAAAGCTTTTTGATATTCTTTGTATTATTACCGCTTTAGTTCCCTAACACTTGTGCTGTTTTCTTCAAACCCAAGTTCTCATCAACCTTTCTTCCAGATTCTTATTTCTCAGGTGTTACCTACTCTGTGCCTTCCTTGTTTCTGAGCTACCTATCTCGTAGGTTACCTTCATCCTGGGAGTGCATCCAAGCTCCCAGCTTGCCCCGTACCATCATGATGGGTAATATTGGGTTGGCTGGGATTGATTTGGCTGAGTCCGAAGTCCTGAAGAATATAAAGCTTCTTCAATATTCTTTGTATTATTACAGCTTTAGTTCCCTAACGTTTGTGCTGTTTTCTTCAAACCCAAGTTCTCATCAACCTTTCTTTCAGATTCTTCTTTCTCAGGTGTTACCTACTTGGTGCCTTCCTTGTCTCTGAGCTATCTATCTCATAGGTTCCCTTTGTCCTGGGAGTGCATCCAAGCTCCCAGCTTGCACCGTACCATCATGATGGGTAATAGTGGTTTGGCTGGGATTATGTCTATTCTGTCTAGTTTCAACCAAAACTGGCATTCCTACCCTTTAAAAAAGCTGAGCTGAAAACTGGCTAGCTTTCTGAGCACGTGAAACAGCTTAGGCTGTCACAATCAGCTTTTTCCAGTGCCAGCCATAGACATATTGCAGCTTAAAGGGAAGCCCAACTGGGTTCCTTTCCCTATTAGAGCCAAGACCTTTAAAAATATTGAATAGTTGTGTGATTCAGACACCAGTTCCTGCTTTCATCACTGCCAATGTCTTGCTGACACAAGAAGCAGGTTGCCCTACTATGGTGCATAGTCTACTAAACATAGGTACAACCCACTATGGATATTTCTTAGTTAGATCCAGACTTACTCATGCTTACAGCAGACCTACTGAAATCAAGTGGATGAATGAAATATGATAGATGAGATTATGACACCAGGATTTTAACCTGTAGCAATTGTGTTAGTGAAGCAAACAGAAACATACTGGTATTGAAGCAAACTTTATCACATTTCTGCTTCAATACCGGTATGTTTCCGTTTGCTTCACTAATGAGATTGCTGTGCAATACCACTGGAAGGATGAGAGGAAGAAAAGAGACACATGGGAAGCAGGAGGGGGCACGGAATAAAAGAGACAGATTGGGTAGGAGGGGGAATAGTCAGATCTGGCTGGCAGTGGGGTGGAGAAAGAGGAAGAGAAAGGGAAGAGGACAAACTCTACATGACTGCTGGTATGAAGCAGAAGAGGACTTATCGCATGGAGGCAATAATGAAAACGCAGCACTATTGAGGGCCTAGTGATGGGTTTCCCTGTCAAGGAAAAGGTGCCCTCCAGCAGCAGTTTAAATGCAGACTGGCAACAGCACAGAAACGATGTGTGATAAGGAACAGTTGCATATGTTATTATCCTGCTCTAGTAGCACAGGTAAAGCCTCATGTGATAATCTCCTACGATTGCTTTGAATAGATCTAGAACCACAGAATCATAAAGTTGGAAGAGACCACAAGAGCCATCTAGTCCAACCCCTGCCATGAAGGAATATCCAATCAAAGCACTCTCCACATATGGTCATCCAGCCTCACTTTGAAAACCTCCAAAGAAGGAGACTCCACCACACTCCAAGGCAGTGCATTCCACTGTTGGACGGCTCATACTGTCAGCAAGTTCTTCCTAATGTTTAGGTGAAGTATTTTCCTGTAGTTCAAATCGATTGTTCCATGTCCTAGTCTCTGGAACAGCAGAAACAAGCTTGCTCTTTCTTCAATTTGACATCCTTTCAAATATTTAAACATGGCTATCATGTCACCTCTTCTCCAGGCTAACAGCTCCATAAGCCACTCCTCATAGGGCATGGCTTCCAGACCTTTCACCATTTTGGTCTCCCTCTACTCTTAAGCAATACTGAGTAAGTCTGTTTCCATACTTTTTCTCTTTCATTCACAGCAGGGGTGGACAACTACCAGGGGTTGGAGGACCACATTTCCTCCCCTACAAGACCTTGCAAGCTGTACCCCCCCACACACACTCCTACCCTTGATTTTCTTTTTTGTTTCACTTTTTAATCATTTTCTAAAAAACTTTTTTTAAACTCCAGAGGCATGACCCCTTGCTACTCTTCAATCCTCAAATATATATTCTTTGTCATGCCTTTCACTTAGCTGTTTTTCTTCTAAATATCTCCTTCCCTCCTCCTCAGTGCTGCCTTTCTCCTTTCCCTCTCTTCCCCTCTCCCCCTAATCTGGGAAAAAGAAGAAAAAGAAAGAAGCTGATTTAGGAATTTTTTTGGGGGGGAGGGGAATTAAGATTTTTTTTTCTTGAAATAAGACCATGCTACTGAAAAATACACCTGACCGCAAAAGGCCGTAACAATAATGCAAAAAATAAAAATAAAAAATGTTTTCCTCTTTTCTTACTAATTCAAAAATAAAACTATCTATCCTAACACTAATACATTTTCCCTCTTAATCTAAACACACTATAATCACTTTTTTTCTTTTCCAGTAAACATTATATTTATACCTTTATACTAAAATTAGAAGTTACACATTACAATTATACATATTTGGAAAAGAAAAATTAATGAAAATTAATGAAAATATGATACAAAAGTACAAAAATAATAAAAAAATATTTTTTAAGGGATATCATTTTTATTTAATGATATCCCTTAAGTTATTGCTGGGGTTGTGCCAAAACCAAATTCCAACAATGGTTTGGCAATTTCTCTTTTTCACTCAAAGCTAAATTTTCAATTACGTTCTTAACATAATAAGCAGTGCCTTTTACATCCTGCAGATTTTGACTGTTTACCTCCCTTTGTCTTGGAAAAATAATCCCAACATCACATAGAGGTTTACCAGGCACACCATGGACCAGGGCACTGTCCAAAAATTCACAGCCGGGGAACCAGACTCCTTCCTCTTTCTCTTTTGGCCCACCGACTTTCTGGGTCCCCTGATAACCTCTGGAGGTTCAATTCCTTAAAAGTATTGTCTCCCAAGCCTGTTGTGTCAAATCTGGCCAATCCAGGACCCAGGCCACCTCCTCCCATGTTTCCCGGGTGCTTGGGCAATCCTGGGCAAAATGTTTGATTGCCTCCCTTTGTGCCACACCACTCAAAATCTCAGCCTTTTTACATTTCAGATGGGGAAAAGTCTGCTTATTCTCTGTGGCCCACGTTTTCCTTCCCCTCAGATTAAGAACCTAATGGTAGAGCCTCCACCCCAAGTTCCACAACTTTTGGGGGACCCTTTTGTCCATGAAATACTCAATTGGGCTAGTCTGGTGCTTTAGGTAGTCTGACAAATCTGGTTTGGAATGGTGTTTTTGCAAACATGGGTTAACGTAAATCTCCTCCACTATTTTCCTGTACAAAACTCTCTTGATGCTCTGACCTGGCCTGTCTTCCCCCTTTAATTCCTCAGCATGAATTCTATATTTCTTTAGGTAAAACACAAAATCTCTCAAATAATCTGGTGCTTTCAATTTTTCAGGCAAAGAAAACCTAAAACTTAATTAGCCTTCCTCCCACCAGGTCTTTCCCCATCTAGTCTCCATCCAGCACTCACAAAACAAAACTAGCCAAGCCTGACCCTTTTGCAACATAGAAAACAGAAAAGATGGTGATGAACTTAGGTCCCAGGGCTGGGAAGCCCAGCCCCGCTTGCTCTACCTTCCCATAAGCCACTGCTCTTGCCAGGGGGAACGTGGCCATTCCCTAAAGGAACTTGAAGAGAACCCGGTCAGCTTCTTTAATCACTGAATCTCGAGGCAGGAAAACAGCTGCCAAGTTGGCTGCCACCAGAAGCAGTTAGGAATTTACAAAAGTGACTCTCCAGTAAATGGTCAGCATTCATCTCTGCCAGAGGGCCACCATCTCCTTCACTATTTCCAACTAACGATACCAATTTTCTCTCTATCCCTCAGGTGCCACTGCAAAGTTCAGTCCCAGGATCTTCAACCTTTGCTTCCTGCTCTGCTTGCCACCCTTCCTTTCCTTCAACCACATCCTTTAGAGGAACAGCTGTCATCTTGTCCTCTGCAGCAAAAATCCTGATCAAAAAACTCTTTTCCATGTTAAGTTGAGCACCAGAAACTCAACTGTAGGCCTCAAAAGCATCTTTAATCTTTCTAACTTCCAACCTGTCCTTAACCAAGAGGGACACATCATCAGCATGGGCCACAAATTTAACAGATTTACACCCAACCAATGATGAACTGTCCAACAGACGTGGGATTCGGATCCCCAAGATGCTCTTGTCTAAACTCATCTTACACAGGATAGCATCTAACGCAATAACATCCAAAAGAGGGCTCAGCGGACAATCTTGCCTCACCCCAGAATTTAATTTAATCCTCTTTCCTCTATGACCATTGACTTGCAAAACCACCACTGCATCCTTATAAAGCAATTTAACTAAAGCAATAAATCTGTCTGGCACTCCCTTCCACTTGAGAGCTTCCCATAGGAACATATGACCTACATTGTCAAAAGCTTTCATCTGGTCGACCTGTAGGATTTGACCAGTCCACGCTCCCTACTTACTGAGTTGGAACACTTCCTGAAACAAACAAAGAGAGTCTACCATAGTTCTACCCAGCACATCACTGGACTGTGCTTCCATCATGATCTTATCAGCCACCTTAGCCAGCTGGTTGTTCAGTATTTTTGCCAACATGTGGTAATCTACCTTGGTCAGAGCTATGGCATGCCAGTTTTTTGGGAAGGTAGGATTGTCCTCCTTTGGGGAAAAAATCAGGACCTCCCTGATAAAATGTCTCAGGGTGCTCATTATTATCCCACAAAAAATTAAACAAAGTGGTTAAGGGGGGAACAATCCACTTTCTGTAAACTTTATAAAAATTCCAATTGAGGCCATCTGGGCCAGGGACTGACTTACCCTTCCCTTGAACTATGACATCATGAAGTTCTTGTTCTTCTATAGGAGAGACCAACTTCTTCCTGTCCTCCAGACTCAAAGCCTTATAGAGGGTGGCCATCTGGTCCTCCAAAAAAGCTGATAAAAAAACCTTCATCTCTTCTAAGTCTATGTTCTTTCAAGCATATAACTGCCTATAATATCCCTCCATAATATTCAGCATCTCACTCGGTCTAAATGAAATAGGGTCCGACTCAGAGGCCCCCAAGCCATTTAATTTGATGGGAGCTTTTGGACTCTGGGTGCCTGCCCATTCA
Source organism: Gambelia wislizenii (assembly GCA_030847615.1). Lineage (NCBI taxonomy): Eukaryota > Metazoa > Chordata > Lepidosauria > Squamata > Crotaphytidae > Gambelia > Gambelia wislizenii. The sequence continues at coordinate 83,329,795 of JAUMIR010000005.1, read as the reverse complement.
CCCATGTCTACCACACCACCTTGAGTCCTAAAATGTTTAGTCCTCTTTCTGTTTTGTCTTTGCTTTTGGCAAAATCTTGCCATCACTCCCCTCGCCCAGGTAAGCTCTTGTTCTGAAAAAGGGACACCTTGGTTCACTCGATAATGACACTTCAAAAAATGATAAATGGCCAAATGATACTCCTGAATCTGTCTCTCATTAACGTTGGTCTCACAAACCCGGCTAGTGGCCCGAACTGCACTTTACACATTCCCACCACCTGCACAAATCATCCCTGTGGATGTCAGCAAGAGTTAGGCTGTGGGCTAGTGTTGAGCTGATGCACTTTTTGCATGCCACATTTTTCAAAAATTTGGGGTGCAGCCTCCAGAGAGGTCTCCCTTAGGGGTAAACCTGATCTATACTGAACTCTACAGCCAAGAGCCCATGATCCGACCAAGAAGTGATCATAACAGTGCACTTCTCCACCTTTACTGTACCCCCCTTTACTGTAAAGAGACAATAGAATTGAAGCTGGTTCCTAGTGGCGACTCTAATTCTTTTTCTAGGGCAGTCAAGCTGGAGCATCTGGGGAAGGGAGAGGGATGAAGTGAAGGAGGAGGGAAGGAGAGAGCTCTGCTGTGCCACCTTTCTTTGGTTGGGGGAAATGTATTTGGTTGAGGGGGCTGTATTTTCCCCCTCCCTTTCAGGCACACAGGGAGAGGGAGAAGAGGACAAGTAAGTGAACTGTGCCATGTTGCCTTCTTCAGTTGTGGTAGTGGCAGCCTTTTCTCCTTTTTCAGGTAGGAAGGAAGGTGGGCAGGTAACCTCTGTGGCTGTAATGATGCAATTTTTATTAGCAAACTGTACTTGGCAGAACATTTGGCACTGTGTTTCAGCAGGAGATTATTATATTTTGGGTGGCTGCACAAAAGGGCTGGGGACACATGAGACCTATGAGACATACTTTGCTCACCCTGATTTAATTTTACCCTGATTTATAGTAATGAAGGTTTTTTAATAAACAAGATGTATAACAAAGAAACAATGTGAGGGGTATAATAATTGGGAAGTGAAATCATCCACATCAATGCAGGCATGTATACCTAGTGTGACCATTGTAAGACAATATAGTATTTGAAACAGCACAGTGCACAAAAGCCTAGGGTAGACTTTCCTTATTTGCCTCGTGCAGAATGCCACTGTGATAAATAATGCTAGTTCATACAATCAGACATCCTTCACAACAGTTATGCATATAGCTTTAGGCTTGGGATGCTCACATATACAGTATATCAGTTTTAAAGTTTTTCTACAGTACTCCACCTGGAAGAGTTCAACTTATTAACCTTGGCCTTCGGTATTATTCTGCATTGTGCATCACTGCATGCCTTTGGAAATGCAGCTTTGTGTTTCATATGCATATCCAAATAGTAGCTGATTTTGCAGGTTATATGAGTTGCAGATTATATGAGTTGTGTTGATATTTTGTGAGGATGACTGGGGGTATTCAGGAGTCAATGGAAATTGGGTATACTGTGTAAGAGGGGCTCCTGGAGACAAAAGACAGAAAATCTAAGCTATAATCTGTATCAAACCAGTCCTTCAGAACAGTCACGATGACATCCCATTTAACTACATACAGCTACTCATGAAGTTTTCCAGAAAAGGCAATATGTGGATTGCAGTTTAAGTGCAAGCAAAATACACACAGCTGAATGAGATGGAGAACTAATACAAACCAGAAATCAAAGGACATTAGGTGGGAGTGGATGAAAAGGGCACGTATAATGATGTTTTTAAAGGACAGTCTATTCCTTGTGAGATAGAACTATTGTTGGTGCTAAGTAACCACAGAAAAAGGATCCCCTTCCTCTTTTTCATCTTCTCCAGAGAGTACAGGAGACCATTTTCTCTTTACTTACGGTATGCCTGCTCTGCTCTATTTATTAACTGTCCCAGTCCTGTTCATAAAATGATACCATTGTATTCATACATTTATGTAATTAACAGGGAAATATTTTATTATAATTATCTGAGCCACCTAAAGCCTAATGGAGCCATCACTGTTTTAGGCAGGTTAGTGTGAAATTTAATTTGCAGTAATCTGCAAGGCTGATGGGTGTATAATAATCAATGTGCAATGAAGGGAAGTAATGTGGCTTTTAAAAAAAAAAGAAAAGAAAAAGGCTAGAAGTAAACAGACCTTGAACAATATATATTTTCAAAAAATGGCTAAAGGCAGGGTTCCAAAATTGCACACACACACACACAAACACACGAGTGACCTAATTTTTCAGTCTTTCTTATACCCACTTGAGGGTAAAGGTCTGTTGCATAATATGGCTAGAGATCAAGAAATTCATCAGAATTTTAGGGCTGGAGACAAATGCAATATTTTTTTCATGACTTTAACCTTTGCTAAGGTCATCCTGGACATGGAAAACTTCCCAGCAGAATTCAAAGGCAAAGCAAAAAGCAGATTCACTCTACTGAGCTTAATTGACTGGGAACCAGAGGAACTATGGACAGAAGCTAAGGAGAGCAGAAATAAATTGACAGTGGCCAAAAAATGAAAGAGACAAAGCAATAAAGGACAGACAAGATGCTTCAAGCAAAATGTGAAGCAAAATAAAAGGGAGACAGGCACAGAACTAAAACCATGAATGATACAGGCCAACAATGAGTGAGCAGGGATAAAGAGAATTACTATAATACTCAATGTAGAGAAACTGAAGCTGACAACAAGAAAAGAAGAACAAGGGATCTCTTCCACAAGATCCAGGAATTCAAAGGTTAGTTCAAACCAAGGGTGGGAATGCTTTTTGATCAGCAGAGGAACATAATACCTGACCAAACTGAAATAAAAACTCTATGCAAGCAGTATACAGAAAGGTTTTACAAAAGAGATGAAAGGATGGAAGACAGCTGGGAAGAAGAACCATATGAAGAAGAACCCCAAATTATGGCAAGTGAAGTGAAGGCAGTACTCAAATCAACTGGAAAGAATAAATCACCAGGAACAGATGACATTCCAATAGGTATGCCACAATCCAGAGAAGAGGAATAAACTGCAGTCCTAACAGTAATCTGTCAGCAAATATGGAAAACAAAATAGTGGCCCAGTAACTGGAAACAATTAGTGTATATCCCCATTCCCAAAAAAGGAGACTCAAAATATTGCAACAACTACAGGAACATCAAATTAATTTCCCACACAAGCAAAATCATGCTCAGAATTCGGCAGCAAAGACTCATACCATACCTGGAGAGAGAAATTTCAGAGGTGCAAGCCGGGTTGAAAAAGATAGAGGTACTAGGGATCACATAGCAAACATTCATTGGATAATGGAGCACAGCATATAGACTACAGCAAAGCATTTGGCTGCATAGATCATGAGAAACTGTGGATCACTCTTAATGAAATGGGTGTACCATCACACTTGATTGTCCTAATGCATAACCTGTATTTAGGACAGGAAGCCACTGTAAGACCAGAATATGGAGAAACAAAATGGTTTCTAATAGGAAAGTGAGTCAGACAAGGCTGCATTCTATCGCCCTACTTGTTCAATGTGTACACAGAATATTCCATATGTAGAGCAGACTTAGATTCAGAGGAAAGAGAAGTGAAGATTGGAGGAAAGAACATCAACAATCTATGCAGAGCACACTACATTACTAGCAGAAAACAACAAAGACTTAGGGCAAATACTAATAGAAGTCAAAGAAGAAAGCACAAAAGCAGGCTTAATGCTGAATATTAAGAAGACAAAAATAATGACCAGAGAGGATCTACACAAATTCAAAATAGACAATGAGGAAATCAATCATAACCCAGAATGGGGACTGCAGCCAGGAAATCAGAAGACTGTGACTGGGAAGGGCAGCTATGAAAGAACTACATAAGATCAGAAAATGCAAAGATATAAAACTTAGCACCAAATTCAGGATTGTTCAACCATGATATTTCCCATCACCGTGTATGGATGTGAGAGCTGGACAGTGAAGAAAGTTGATAGGAAGAAAATCAACTCATTTGAGATACGGTGTTTGGGAAGAGTGTTGAGGAGCCAGTGGATGGCTAAAAAGACAAACAAATGGGTCTTAGAACAGATCAAGCCTGATCTCTCATTAGAAGCCAAGATGACCAAATTAAGGCTGTTGGACTTCAGACACATCATGAGAAGGAACAGCTCACTAGAAAAGTCAATAATGTTGGTGGAAGGAAAAAGAAGAGAGGAAGACTGCACACTAGGTGGATAGACTCAATCACAGAAGACTTGAACCTGCAGGACCTACGTAGGGTGGTTGAGGACAGGGGGTCTTGGAGATGTCTCATCCATGGGGTCACCATCAGTCAAGACCAACTTGAGGGGAAGTTAATAAAAACAACCAGGTCATCCTGTTCATACAATGAAACCCAGCTTTTGTCAGTGCAGCAATTTATTTGCTAATCTAAGATTTCTTTTAGTTTGCTATTCAATTTTCAAACTAATTCCCACAATGGGTAGTGAAAAGTAAGAACACATAACTACTTAATTCAACATAAGCACAACAAAAACTTAAAACAGCTTAAAAATGCAGAATATAGAAGCAGAATTAAAAATACACTTAAAAGCAATGGAAGCTGAATGAGTCAGGACAAATAAAAGGAAGACATTCACAAAGCATATGGAGTTTGCAATCGTAGGATGTCATAATAATCACTAAACTGGATGGATTTAAAATCACTTAGAAATCATAGAGGATATCGGTATCAATGGCATGAAGGTTAGATGTTACCTCTAGCTTCATTGACAATATGCTCTTTAGTATCAGTTGCTGGGGAACAAATATAAGCTGAAAGGTGTAATGACCCTTGTGTCCTCATTATGTGTTTCTCATAGGAAGTTGGACATGTGGGAACAGAATGCTGCCTGAAAGTTTCTTTTGGCTTGATCCAGCAAGTCTCTCCCTTTGTTCTTCTAGAACAAAATCCCTCAGTAGGAAATGCTCCCCAGGCACAGCCCTAAAAACAACTAAAACTCTACCTGAATAAAAAGCTCTGTTATTTAGCATGTGAAACTTAAAAGGAAAGGCACCAGATGAGGTTGATCTATAGCTAGATTGGAAGATGCAGCTAGTGCAAAATGCAACACCTAAGATATTCAGTTTTAAAGTAGAGCTGCTTACTGTCAAGAGTCCTAACCTGGGTTTGGAGCTGTGTCAACCAGTCTTGGATAGGGTTACACTCCCCCTGAAAGACTGTGGGGCTGGTTCCACGACAGGAAAAAGTTTGCAAGATTCTGCATTACCGTTCTTTTGCATTAGGAGTGCATAAATCACATGACTCCTGGCATTTTCGGAAGATGCAGCCAGATCCAGACACTTTCTGTTTTCCTTAGTTCACACAGGCAAAGGTGTGTGTGTGGGGGTCACCTCCAGAGGATTAAAGCCAGGCAGGAGGTGAGGAGGGAGCAAGGAGGGGGTTATGGAGACCATTAATAATGAGAGGAAAGAAAAAGGACAAACAAGAGATCGAAAGAGCAATCTGTCAACTCCCCCCCCCGTCTTCCCCAGCCCCGAAAGGCTTCTATAAAGAAAGGAGTCAATGAAAGCACGAACAAGCAAAAGCATGGTGGAGCAAACTCCTTCCCTTCACGCATGCACACACAAACGCACACCACAGAAGCAGGGCTTGCCTGAATCCTGATTGTTTTCCCTGCCTCTGAAGCCTTGAATAAAGGCAAGTGAATGGAAGGACAAACAAACAAAAGGACGAACATGCAATTGGCTGTTTCACCTGCACACACACACACACTCACACCAGCAATCTTCCCAACCCCCAAAGACTTCCTTTGAAACAGACAGGAAGTGCTCAGAGCAGATTTTCCAAAGTGGGCTGTAAGCAGAAGGAGGGTGAATTTCTTCTCTCCAACCCCTCAGTCTATTCGGATAAAGCAGAATGGTCACTCCAACCAATCAATATTCAGCTCTACTCACAGTAATTCAAAAAGGTAGATACCAGTTTACACGATCGTTAGTTCCCATGACAAATTATGCGCATTTTTGCAAACTTAATCAAAAAAGTGTGGAAAACTAGCGAAAGCTGATACTGCGCAACTTATGGGTTTTTTGTACCCCCTCTTTCTGAAAAGGGCGCTGTTGCTTCGAAATGCATGGGAACTATACTATTGTTGCATTCTTTGAGGATTTATTTTGCCGTGTAAACAACCCCTGTGTTTGCAGCCTGAGTGTTTCTGGATTTGTCACTCCAAACAACAGCTCAGATAGATTAATGGCTGTGGCAGAAACTCAGAGAGTACCTTCAAACACCAGCCAACTTTACCAAATTGTTCAGCATGGCGGCCTCCACCCTCTTTTCCTATCACCTTCCTTCAGATTGCCCCGTAGTTCATTTTTACTGAACTAGGGTTGAAGCTTTTTAACCCAAATATGTGGATGTGTGGTATTACTCTGGTAAGTGTGCCTTTAAACTGTCTGTATAAGGAATGAGTCATGAGGAGTCTGGATATTTTGAATAAATAACAAGGGATTGATTTATTAAAGAATAAAGATGAAACATTAATCAGGCAATTTTGTGCTTATTATTGTATTGACATCAGTACTGTACAGGATATCACCATTCAGTGACCAATCTCCAATATATCAGCACACAGATTAACCCTTGGATATCCTAATGCTTTTAATTTAATCCCAGACTCAGTCTGTCTTTGTTTCATTCAGCCTCAACACTCAGACTTCCCAACCACTGAACACAATCTTCCTGGATTCAAACCTCATTCAAAACCTCACACAAGCCTCAACCTAATAAATCAACTTCCACTTCAACTGCAACTGGACTGCATTTGAATTCCTAACAGTCATGCATATCTTCAAACACACAGAAACCCTCCCATTACAGCTTCCTGCTCTAGGATTGGTTCTCTCATGCTCACATCTCATTTGTCCAGGTTCATGCCCTTCACAATGGCCAGGAGTGCTTACTACCAGCTTTGGCTATGCCCCTTCCTAGAGTTGGAGGACCTAAAGATGGTAGTGCATGCGCTGGTAACTTTAAGGCTGGATTTTTGCAATGTGCTGTATGTTGGCTACCTGTGTACCAAGTTCGGAAACTTCAATTGGTTCCAAAACACGGCAACCAGATTAGTCACTGGTATACCCAGGTGTGATCATATTACACCAATATTAAAATTACTCCACTGGCTGCCAATTAATTTCCAGGCAAGGTACAAAGCGTTAGTTATTACGTTTAAAGTCTTACATGGTTTTGGTCCAGGATACCTACAAGGTTGCCGTCTCCTGTATAATCTGCCCCATACACATAGGTCCTCTGGGAGACATTTGCTCCAGCCAGCTAGGACTAGGTTGGCAATGGTCACCCAGAGGACTTTTTCTTCAGCTGCCCCTAGACTGTTGAATGGCTTGCTGGTAGAGATACGACAGCTTAACACACTGTCAGAATTTGAAGTAGCATTAAAGACCATTCGCTTCCAGCAGGCCTATCCAGATGATTTTAAAGTGTGAATTTTAAATTATTTACTGATTGTTTTAAAATGTCTTAGTTTTACTTGTTTTTAAATTGATAATTGTGTTTAACTGATATGTGTTTTTAACTAATATTATGTTTATGTGTTTATGTGTTGTTGACCACCTCAATCCACAGGGAGATGTGGGCAAGAAATAATGATGATGATGATGATGATGATGGGGATGATAATAATAATAATAATAATAATAATAAACTAAGCTATGCACATATTACATCTGTACTGAAAGAACAGCACTCGCTACCTATTAGCTACTGAGCCACATTAAAAGTGTTGGTGTTTTACATGATTTATACATATTTGTCCAGCTTCTTTTACTATAAACTGCTTGGAAATCTTATGATACAAATATTGGAGTATCTTTGGTGGGATATCACTAGTTAAAATTACCACTTGCCACACCTCTAAATGTAGGGGAACAAAAAGAAGGACCTTAGAGCATGGCCTCAGTTTTGAGGCAAGTTGGAACAAAGTGATCTTTCAGGTAGTTCAATCCCAAGCCATCTAGGCTGGGAAAGACTCAAACTAGCCCATTCAATTCTTCCCCAAATAGACTAGGAAGCCAGTGAAGTTGGTCAGTATTTCTGTTCAGTATATGTTACATTTCACGGTGGCATGCCTAGCTGCCATATACTACATCAACTGAAGTTTCCAAGTAATCTTCAAAGGCAGCTCCATGTGAGCATTACTTGAGCAAACACAATTGTAACCAGTCTTTCCCTTTTAGGAAAAAATATAGCTGGCACAGCAGCCCCAGCTGGTAGAAGGCACCTCAACACAGATGATCGTTGCACTTCTGGTGCTCAAGCTTAATCTGACAAGACCCTCAAATGCAAATCTGGTCCTTATTGGAAAATGCAACTCCATCAAAAATTAATCAATCAATCAAAACATTTGAACAGCAGTACCACCTACCTACACAGCATCCATCTAATCTGAGATGACCTTTAGCTTTCATTCAGTCTGTTACTGATTTTTCCAGAATTTTACTGCATTGCTGAAATTGTATGGAAGGGAAAACAGAGTTGAGTCTTAGCATAATCTTGGTGATATCTTATTCTAAATATCCAAACAAATTCTGTAAGGACATTTGCAGACAGAATTTTAGCGTGCTTACCACGGGAGGAGCTTCCGGGAGAGGGACGGCGCTCTTGTGCGGCAGGGGGTCATTTTTGGACGCTGCCGTCCCTCTCACGGGCAACTTCCATGATTAAAATATGGCTCTGCGGCTTCCAAAGCTTCACAGAAGTAACACTGATGGTTTCAGGAGAGGGACAGCGGCGTCCGAAAATGACCTTCTGCCGCGCAAGAGCGCCGTTCCTCTCCTGGGAGCTCCTTCCGCAGTAGGCACGCTAAAACGCTGTCAGAAAATGTCTTAAGAGTCCATTTTCAATTGAATGAGAAACAAGTATAGAGCTCTACAAAACTCAAGGCACATGTGGAAACCATCAGGTATGAATAGAATCACTCCAACATAGTGAACCCTGGCTTCACAAAGGGTCATAGTCATGCTGGATACCAGGAAAGGTTGCCTTGCTACTACAGAAAGAGTTACTTTTTTTTAAATTATCTTTATTATAATTTTCACACAATTACACCATTACAGTTCAACACAGTTATACCCCTTATGAATACAACCGTACTACCATACAACCATGCAAACGTACATACATCAAGTAAATTAAAAAAAAATACATATATAAAAAATAAATTAGACATATACTACACTCCACTACCAAACCGTACTTCCTACCATACTGGTTCATAAACTTGCTATTTGTATTACTCATTTAACCCTTCCTTACCTTTACCTTACTGCCTCTATACAGTATCAATGTAATTCCCCTTACTATTGTCCAACTATTCCAAAGCCCATATTTTAATTGTCCGAGGATTGCTCGCAACCCTTCCTTCTTTATAGATATATATCTACATAGATATTTGTTATTATTTATAATTATTTGTTTATTCGTCAGCTGTTTCAACATCTGGATTTCTTTATTTCCGTTTTCTATACATAATCTTCGTTGTCTGGTAATTGACTTAATAATTCCATATTTCTGCAACTCCATTCTGATTTCAGAAATTCTATCCACTTCTCCCATTCTTTCCTAAATTTATTTTTTGTTTTATATGTAATCCATGAGTTGAGTTCTTCCATCCTCGCTATTTCCTCCATTTTTATTAGCCATTATTCTATCTTTGGGACAGTTTCTGACTTCCAATATTTGGCTAGGACTATTCTCGCTGAGCTGGTCATGAAGAATATCAAGTTCCACTGATGTTTTGGAATTTCCTTATCGATTAGATTTAATAGAAGAAGCTCTCGTGTAAATCTTAATTCAATTTTTAATATTTTTTATCCAATTATAGATGTTTATCCAATTTTTTTTCACTACTTTACATGATCACCACATATGAAAAAAGGATCCTTTTTCTCTTTTACACTTCCAGCATTTTGGGTCATTTTCTTTATAGATTTTAGCTAATTTTTGTGGTGTCATGTACCATTGAAACATTGTCTTGTAACAGTTTTCTCTTAATTCAATGCAAGATGTAAATTTTTTATTTCTTTTCCACAATTCTGCCCAATCTTCTAATTGTATATTGTGTCCTATGTTCTGCGCCCACTTTACCATATACTATTTAACTGTTTCGGCTTCAAATTCTAAATCCAATAAGATTTTATATATTTCCGCGATTTTTATTTCTCTATCTCTTACTAAAAGCTTATCTAAGGCTGTCTGTTGATGCTGTATTCCGAGTAAATTGTTGTCCATCTTATACCTCTCAAGAAGCTGCCTATGTTGGAACCAGTTACATTCTATGTGTTCTTTCTTTAATTCTTCCATTGATTTCATTCTGTACTCCCCACTTTGAATTTTTAACAAGTCTTTGTATATCAACCAATTTCCTCTGTTCAACATTTCCGTTCTTCTAAAAGCTTCTTGGGGAGATACCCATAAGGGAGGTTTCACATATAGTTTTTTCTTTATCTCTTCCAGACAGCCAGCATTGATTTCCTAAAAATATGGTTATTGAATTTTTTGTCTATCTTATCCTCCCAGTACCAGAGGTATGCGTGAAAGCCAAATTTGATGTCAACTTCTTCCAATGTTAATATTTTGTCGTTTTTTTAGGTAAGCCATTCATATAACCAAGTTAGGACTGATGAATTATAATAAAGCATAAAATTTGGCAGACCCAAGCCACCTTTATGTGTCTCTTCCTGTAAGACCTTCCAGTTTACCCTTGGTTTTTTATTAGCCCATATAAACTTTGACATATCTCCATCCCATATTTTAAATAGATTCTTATTGGATAAAACTGGAATGTTTTGAAATAAGAAAAGCATCTTCAGCAAAATCAACATTTTCACAGCAGCAATTCTCCCTAACAGCGATAGATTTAATTTATCCCATCTCTTCGGTTCTTTTTTCATTTCTCTCCATGTCGAATTGTAATTATTCTCTGTTAATTCTAAATTATTATTGGTTACTGTTATACCGAGGTATCTTATTCGTTTTACGACTTTATATTTGGTTAGCTTAGTTAACTCCTCCATCCTCTTTTTTAAGTAAATTTTTCGTTAAGATTACAGGTTTTTCTTTATTTACCTTTATTCCTGCTATCTGTCCAAATTCCCTTAATTTTTCTTGAATTTTCTCAGTGGATTTTATTGGTTCCTCTAAAGTTAAGGATAAATCATCCTCAAAAGCCGATACTCCTGTTTCTTTATCCGGACCCCTCTTATCTCCTTGTCATTTCTAATATTCCTTCATAAGATCTCTAGACACATTATAAACAATAGGGGTGACAGGGGACACACCTGTCTCACTCCCTTTTCTATTTTTATTTCCGCAGTTCTATGTCCATTCAGTATAATTTGTGCGGTTTGTTTTTTATAAATTGTCCTAATAGCTTGTATAAATTTTTCTCCCAATTCAGCTTTCTCCATTACAGCCAACATATATCCCCACCTCACGCTGTCGAAAACTTTCTCTGCATCTAAAAATAAAATAGCTAATTTCTTTTCTGGATGCATCTCTCCATATTCTATAATGTTTAATAATCTCCTGATGTTGTTTCTCATATATCTGCCTGGGAGAAACCCCGTTTGGTCGGTATTCACCCATTCGTTTAGGACTATCTTCAATCTCTCCACTAAAATTATCATAAAAAGTTTATAATCAGTATTCAACAGAGAGATTGGTCTATAATTTTTTTTATCTCATCTGGGTTTTTGTTCTCCTTTAATATTAATACAATATCTGCATTCAACCATGATGATGGTATATCCCCTCCTTCCATTATTTTGTTAAACAAGTTACATAATGGAACCTTTAATTGGTCTCTAAAGATCTTGTAATAGCTAGCTGAAAAGCCGTCCGGACCCGGTGTCTTTCCTGCTTTTAAGATTTTAATAGCCTGCTCAATCTCCGTGATGGTTATTCTTTTATTTAGATTTTCTCTCTGTTGGGCACCTATTATAGGAATTTTTTGATCATCCAAATACTTTCCTATTTTTTCATACATTGTTTCTTCCTGTTGCGTCTCTTTAAAAAGCTGTGTATACAATTCTCCAAAAAGCTTTCTAATTTCTTCTTCGTTTGTCACTACTTTGTTCTTATCTTTTATTCTCAGTATTTGTCATTTCTCCTGCGCTTTCCTTAGTCTATAAGCTAACCATTTACCCGTTTTATTACTTTGTTCATAAAATCTCTGTTTCATGAATCTCATTTTCTTTTCTATTTCTTCCATTGTATCTGTCTTCATTTGATTTTGTAACATTTTTAGCTCATTAATCACCTTTATGTTTTTTGGGTCATTTTTTAATTCTTTTTCTTTCTGGCCTATTGCATCTGATAATTTTTGCCTCTTTTCCTTTAATTTCTTGTTTCTTTCATAATTTATTTGCATCAGTACACCCCTGGTAACTGCTTTACTTGCATCCCGCAGGCTTTGAGTTGTCACACCCCCTTCCTTATTTTCATTGAAATATTTTTTTAGGGCTGCTCTGACTCTCTCTTGATTACTCTCATCCTGTAGTATTACTTCTTTTAATCTCCATCTGTAGCTTCTTTTCTGACTTTTGATTTATCATATTATGGTCGGAAATTACTCTTGGAGATATTTCCATTGATTCTATGTTCCTCATAATATTTCTAGAAACTAAAAACATATCAATACGTGATAATGAATTGTGCCTATCAGAGAAGAAAGTATATTCTCTGGAATTGCTGTAAAGATACCTCCAAACATTGACAATAGAAAGATTCTCTGTCATGTCAAAGAAAGATCTGGGGAGCTTTCCTTGCTTTTCTTTTATGACTTTACAAGGTGCTCTAGCCTTGGATGGGTCTATCACCCCGTTCCAATCCCCAAGGCATATTAAACTGTCATATTCCTTCTCTAAGATAGCCTTCAATAGATTACTGTAGAATTTTTCTCTATTTTCTGAAGGGGCATATATTCCCAAAATCAGGGTTTTTTCACCCATAATATTTACTTCTATTCCAAGGTATCTTCCTTTATCATCTTTTAAAGTTTCTTTTGCCCCAAACTCTTTTTTTACATAGAACACAATTCCTCTTTTTTTCTTCTCAATAGAGTTCACAAATTCCTGACCCAATTTTTTATTTTTCAGCAGGTTTTGATTTCCCCCCTTAATATATGTTTCCTGAATACAAATTACATCAGCTTTAGTTCTTTCTAAGTGGTGGAAAACTAAATTCCTTTTACGTGGTACATTCATACCTCTCACATTCCAGGACACTATTTTAAACACCATCTTTGAATACCTTTTATTAATAAGTTTATTATATTGTGAATATACAAGTTATTATTCTCTCAATCTGTCTCTACTTCTTCCTCTTTATCTATTTCATTATCCTCCTCTCCCTCTGTTCCTGAATATTCTAATTCGTTCACTATTTCACCTTCCACCTCCTCTTCTAATTCTGCATCATACTCTTCGTCTGACTCTCTTCTATTAGCCTTATGCTCAATCCTCATTTCCTCCCTACTACTTCTCATTTCTTCAGTGTCTTCCTCTCTACTTTCTTGCTCTTCTCTTTGTTGTTGTACCTGCTCTCTTTTATTTTGTTTTTCCCCATCTTTCTTAACTCTCTTCGGTATTTCCCTTGATTCTGTCTGCTTCTTACCATTTTCTCCTTCTTCTTTATTATAGAAATCCTTCCCATATTTAATTACAAATTCTTTTGATTTTTTTTATTGTATTCAACCTATATCTCCTTTGTCTAAAGTTGAAAGAAATCCACTCAACTTTTTCCCACCGATATTGAATTCCGTTTTTCTGCAATTTCGCTGTCAGAAATTGATATTCTTTCCTTTTTTTTAGGACTTGCGGTGGGATATCTTTATATATAGCCATCTCATTTTCCTCTATAACTAATTTTTCAACATAATTTTTCTCCAAAATTTGGTCTCTAATTTTTCCTCTTGTGAAATATATGACAATGTCTCTCAGTAGTCTTCTTTGCATAGCTACCCTTGAGTTTATCCTGAAGATCCTATCAATTTCTGTCTCCATCCTTGCTAGAGGTATCTCGATATATGCTGCTAAGCTTGGGGTTAACCTATCATATAAATCTTCTTCCTCCATTTCCACCAACCCCCTTAATTTTAGGCACTTATCTCTTAACCTCATCTGTATGTCTAATTCTCTCATCTCCCCTTGTTCTTGATTTTCTTTTAAATATTCAGTTGTTTTCTCTAGGCTTTTAGTCTTGCTATCTAGATTTTCTACTTTCTTACTCAATTGTTTCACATCTTCCATGATTTTATTTAAATTCTTTCCAAAACCATCTAGCTCTTTTTAATGTCCTATGTTTCAGCATGCCACATGGCCAGGAAGTAGGAGTGGCCTCTGCCTGCATGAGATCCCTGACATGAACAACAACACAAGCAACCTCTGAAGCAACATGTAGGCCTGTGACTTCAACACAGTCACTTTTCTTCCTTTATTTTAAAACATATTTTGCCTGATGAAGAAGCCAGTAGAGCTTCAAAAGCTTGCATCATATGTTTTGCAGTTTGGTTGGCCAACAAAGGTATAAATATTTTGTGGATTCTGGATTTTGTTTTGCTACATGACCAACATGGTTACCCCTGAATGTGTTTTCAAAATACCCAATTTAGAAAGAATGCCATAACTGAATGTATTCAAAGCTGATGAGAGTTCCAGCACCCATTCTTTTCCTGGCATGTCTTATCCAATTGGGTGACTGTGATAGGTACTGCCCCTCTATTGGTAACTGCACAGTGTTACTATTAGCATCACCTATGAGGAGACACACCACATGCATGATGTGGTGATTTATTGTGCCTTTCTCTGCAGGCAACTTGAGGATGTCAACCCTGATGGCAAGATCATGCCCCTGTAGTAACTCTTCCTGTAGGATTGAGCCCAAGGCATCGTAGAACCTTTAGGATAGGGCTGTCATATGAGGTAACTGGTGCTAGAACAGTGCCAACATGCAACAAGGCTTTTCAGGATTGAGTTTGCAGCAGAGATCAAGTGATATCGGATCAGGTGAATAGTCACTGTAAGTCACTTCAGCACTGGGCTGTAGAGATGTTAAGTGGTGCTGGCTTAATCCTTCACTACAATAATGTCCTTTGGGATCAGGCCTACCAGAGCCTGCTTTATGGCCAAGCTGAGCCAAGCCTGTTAGACTCCCTGATTTCCTCAGGATCTGGTTATCAGCCCAGAACCTTTGGATATGGTCTTCTCTTAATATAAAGAGTGATCACAGAGTGATCAGAGATTATCCACTCCACTGCTAAAGGAGCTGTTATGTACTTGCATTCCCAGATGCACTGACCAGCAGTTTCAGAGTTAAACAGAAAACGTTATTGGTATAGCAATCCAGAAAGCATATCATACAAAGTTGTTGCCCAGAATTGAAACTTATACTAAATGCATATTACAATCTATGAAATCTGGCAAGCTTCAGTAATACTGGTTACCCAGAATCTGCAGAACCCTCTTCTGATGTTAACATCTACACCATTTTCCCCAAGCTGATTGTGCCACTGCAAGCTTATCTCTCCATTTTCATTGCCAACTGTTATATTCCCCTTCCATAGTCACCACAAAACACTCATTAAAAAGCACAAAAAAACCCCACCATAATTAACAGCAAGGTTTAAAAGAAACACTGCAATTGGCAGGAAGAGGTCATGTCCGGTACCGATCCTGACAGTAGCTCTAAGGATAACGACACTCTAATATGTCTCTCCCTTTCCCTTTATAATAATAATAATAAATTATTTATACCCCGACCCTCTGCTAAAACAATCAAACATTATAATAATGACTAAAAACACCATCCACCCCACCCTCCCCCATAAAAAGACATTAAACACTATAAAATTAAAACCATCTAACTAAAAACACATTAAAAGCAAATATATACATGATTTAAAAAGCCAGGAGCCGCAGCTCCTGAGGCCAGGATCTAATAAGGAAAGGCCTGGCGAAAGAGATCTGTCTTTAGTGCTTTTTCAAAGCTACTCAAACTCATCAGCTGATGGATCTCGTTCTGCAGGCCATTCCATAAATTGGGGGCGATTACTGAAAAGGCACTCTGGGAGGTTGCAGAAAGCCTAGATTTTTGTGGCTGAAGCAAATTCCTCCCAGAGGAGTGGAGTGTGTGGGGAGGATTGTATGGGAGGAGGCGGTTCCAGAGATAAGTTGGACCCAAGCCATTTAGGGCTTTAAAGGTAATAACCAACACCTTTTACTGGGTCCAGAAACTGATAGGCAGCCAGTGGAGAGATTTCAATACTGGAGTTATATGGTCTCTCCGAGATGTTCCCGAGACCACTCTGGCTGCCATATTTTGTACCAACCAAAGTTTCTGGACCAAGCACAAGGGTAGCCCCATGTAGAGTGCATTGCAGAAATCTAGATGAGAGGTTACCAGCATGTGCACCACAGTCTCGAGGTCCCTTACTTCCAGGAAATGGCGCACCTGGCGTATCAGCCAAAGCTGATAACAAGCACTCCTGACCGTCGCATTCACTTGACTCGTCATCTGAAACGATGAATCAAGGAGCACCCCCAGACTGTGAACACAGTCCTTAATGGAGAGTGTGACCCCGTTCAGGACTGGAGGTTGCAACCCAACTCCTGGTTTCGGGGCTGCTACCGTGAGCACCTCTGTTTTGTCCAGATTTAATCTCAATCTGTTTTTCCTCATCCAGCCCATTACTGCTTTAATACAGTCATTAAGAGTTGGAATGCAAGGCTGATGATCGGGACAAGGAGAAATAGATCTGGGTGTCATGAGTATACTGATAACACTCAGCCCCATAACTCCGAATAATCTCACCCAGCGGCTTCATATAGATGTTAAAAAGCATCGGGGACAGGATAGCGCCCTGCGGAACACCACAAGTAAGCTCATTTCTACTGGAGCAGCTGTCCCCAAGCTGCACCCTCTGAGACCTGCCGAGAGGAAGGACCAGAACCACTGGAGCGCTGTGCCTCCGATTCCTAACCCACTCAGGCAATCCAGGAGAATGCCATGATCTATTATATTGCAAGCTGCTGAGAGGTCCAGAAGCACCCACAGGGACACATTACCCCTGTCAATGCTTAGATGCAGATCATCGGTCAAGGCAACCATGGCAGTCTCCACTCCAAATCCCGACCTGAAGCCAGTTTGAAATGGGTCTAGATAATCAGTTTCATCCAAGACCACTTGGAGTTGAAGAGCAACTGCTCTCTCGATCACTTTGCTCAAGAATGGTAACATAGAAACTGGCCTATAGTTGTTCATGTCCAGGGGATCCAGGGAAGGTTTTTTCAGGAGCGGCCTAACCGCCGCTTCCTTTAAACAGGATGGAACACACCCTTCCCTGAGGGATGCATTGATGATGTCCTTAAGGAAGGCACCCCCTCTGGATGGCCATCAAGGCACCCCCTCTGGATGGCCAGCCATGAAGTGCAAGGATCGAGAGGGCAGGTTGTCTTCCTCACCCTACCAAGTAGCTTGTCCACATCATCGGTAGTCACGAATTGAAATTGATCCAGTAAACTTACATCAACGGAGTTGCTGGACACCTCGTCAATTGTTTCTGTCAAAGTACTGGCATCTAAGTTGGCTCTTATCCGAGAGATTTTATCTGCAAATTAGTTGTTAAATACGTCACAGCAGGCCGTTGTTGGGTTAAGGAATGGGTCCTGCGCAGGTATAACCCATGTCATCTCCCTTACCACCCTAAACAGCTCTGCTGGACGGGACTCTGCAGACGCAATACGTGCAGAGGAGAATGATCTCTTGTATTGCCTCTCGATAGGACCGAAGAAAGTTCCTATGTCGAGTCCTGTCGGATACGAGTCGAGTTTTCTGCCAGTTGCGCTCTAGTCGTCCAACCCGCTTCATTTTCCTAAGCTCTGAAGTATACCATGGCTTACGGTTAGAAGTGGGTTGGAAAGGACGCTTGGGAGCGATCATGTCAATAGCCTTGGTAAGACTGGTGTTCCAAGTATTAACCAAAGCTTCGACAGGGTCACCGGCATTACCAACCATTTTCTCCTCTCACCTTGCTTAGCTCACTCTTTGCTAAATGCCTTCTGTATCTATGGCCCTCATCTCTTGGCAAGGAAAGATGTAATGCTATCACTGCTTCTCCTGCACTGTTCTGCCCTTTGCGTTGGCTTTCCTCATCTCTCTGCCCTCCATCATCATCACCAGCTATGGCTTTTATACCCTGGGCTTTGTCTTCTCCAGCAGCTAGCTTTCTTGTGTCTCTCTGTTGCTGAACCACTAGATGTAAATGTTGTGCTCTGCTGGACTCTCCCTAGCTAACATTGAGATGGCTGTGACGCCTGCTGCGGCCATGATGGAATCTGGGGGGTGAAATAATGTTGTCAGCAGCTTGATACCCATACCCATATAACACAGTGTTACCTCCCTACAGTGCCCAAGAGGTTGGAAAGTGAGTTCATTTCCAACCTCAGGCCTATTGAAAATCAAGTGGATCTAGATAATAAAGGTCACATAATTCAGTCTGTTTTGAGAAACTTTCCCAAAAGGGAGGTCTGAAATTTTAGTAAGGTGGATTTATTCAGAAGTTACAGCATAGCTTAACTTCTTCAAAGGAAATTGGACCACTCCTCTTAAAGAGTCATTAATTACCTCCAGGACTTGGTGAGTCAGTGTTCCCTACCAGATGTTACCAGCCAAGAGGGGGAAAAGTGAAACAAAGAGTCCTATTCCACTTGTGGAGCCAGGCCGGACTTCTCCCCATACCCGTATAACACATGACACTGACACAATGATTCATCACAAAATTATATTGAGTACTAATGATGAGTAATAGAGATAAACATACGATACATGATAAGGTATATGATAGGATATTTATAGATATATTATGGTGATGAAAAAGGCCACAACTTTGATAACAGCTGTAAATGGTTGGTGCACATCACATGGGTCCAGATCCCTTCATCAACCAACCCACTGTTGGTCAATTGCACCTGTTGGTTGCCACCGACACCAGTCTGCATGGAGGGGTGGAGTCCTGGCCAAGCTTTGCCTGCTTGACGACCCTCCCCTCCCCTCCCTCCCCTCCCCTGTGAAACAAGCAAGGAAAACAATAGGGGGATCTCTGAGAACTTGGCCTTGGCCTTGAACTTGAACTTGACAGAGTCCCTATGCCAACCACCCTCCTAAAGTTGTGACATAAATAATTGACATAAACAAGACATTGGACTCCCACCACCCAAATGGACAATAGCAGCAAAGGGAGAGAGGGTGGGTCTTCAGCTTCGTGTGAGCCAATGAGGCCTACGACACCAGGGCCGATATATAAGCTGGCCCTGGTGTAAGTGATGGCTGTAAGTGGCCATCGCAAAAGGTCACAAGAGGTAGCGTCATCTGGCTGCACTGGCCAGAAGACCCACCTCCCCTGCGAAGCCAGCCAATCAGAGCAGGGGAGGCCCACTTCAATTGGCCAGCTGATTTGCGCCCTTCTCCTGGCCTGCAAAGCAGGCCAGGAGTAAGAAGCCGAACATGGCAGCCCCCATGACAGCTGCCACACGGCCATGTGGGAGGGGAGCTGAGGGCTGGGTGCTTGGGGGCCGGGCTGGCCGGGCTGCAAAAAGGCCACTGGCCAAGCCTGGCAACCCCCCTTCAGGTTGAAAGCAATTCACAGCCAGAAATGTGTACATTTGGACATTTCAGGAGGTAGGGCTTCTCATTTCAGACATGCCTTCATCAGATTACATGCTCCCCATCCCTAATTTTTTTTTAAATTCCATGAGTATTTTTTTTCCATCCATGATTTTTGATGTATGTTTATAAAATGTACACATTTTTGTACACACTTGACCAAAGTGTTTTATGCTCCTTTTTCAAATGTCTGGATTTTGAACACTTGGGGAAGTGTGTGTGTGTGTGTGTGTGTGTGTGTGGTGTAAATCATACCATAAGCTCAGAAATACATGGATCAAAACTTTGTTACCTTTTCTGTTCAGGCCTTGCAGCAGGTACACAATAATTTTTTCACTAATTATCTGACCACGGAATGCTCATGTATCACCATTTAATAGATTTCCATATTGGAAAAATATAAGAAGAAAAATATTGATATCACTGGATATATATTGACTCAATCAGACTAAAAGATAATATATAAATATATAATATTGACTGGATCAAACTAAAGGCCTATCTAGTTCAATATTATGTTCCTACAGTAGCAGCCAGGATGCTTAAAGAAGCCCCAAATTAATATTAATCTTTCAGGATTCCATAAGGATTGGAAAAAGATTTAAAAGGGGTTGGCATGAGATCTTAAAGCTACTTGATGTGGCCTATAGGATATGTACTGCTTGCCTCTTTCAGCATTTTCTGGATAGTTGCCTTTTCCAACTATTGCTGGAGGAAAAATGCCGTATTTACAAGGCATAAGGAAAGTTCAACAGCAGGTGGCCTGGCCTTCAAGGTGCTCTACTGGTGCGAGACTCATGATTGAAAGGCACTTTACAAGCCACAGAACGACTGAATAGCCAAGTGCACTTATTAATAATGTATTTAAAAATCATACCTTGGATGAAGAAAGCATTATGTGTGGGTTGTACACATATGACAGTATTGATATTATTGTAATTTTCAATTGGTTTTAAAGACTAGGGGGGAAATGTAATAAACCAAAGGGGGAGAGGAATACGTTGGAGTAATTGTTAATAGAACTTGATTTATAGTTTTATTGTAGAATGCAGGTTCTTAAGATTCATTGCAACTTCTCTTTTGTTTAGACTGATGAATAATTAATATCCAAAGCTTCTTATATTTCTTTATAGCTAACCTTTTGACCAGTTATTTAGCTAAGTTTTATGTTAGGTTACTGACAGAGTTTGGAGGAATAATAGAAATCATGATTGCAGCTATTGTTCGTATCATAGGGGGTCATGGGCTGATGCAGAGGCTTTTAAAAATGTCTTCACATAGGGAAGGAATTTAAGGTAAATGTATTAATTTCAAAGTACTTTTTTTTCTGAAAGAAGGATTTGGCTAGTTTCCTGTTCTTTCTTTGAAAGTGGCCTCCAATTCCGAAACAAGGAAAGTACTGGTAATGGTATATGTTTATGGTGGGGAAGTGGAGATTTGGAATAGAAAGTTACTCCCATGTCCCTCATCAGGGGTGCATTTCTTGTTTGTGAACTGTTGAACAGGGCAGTAATTGAAAAGTTTAATCTCTGACATACACTGTCAGAACTTAACTTTTGATTAGGTTTTCTGTAGTGGCTGATTTCCCACTGATTCATTTTGCCTACTGTCTTCAATAAGTATAAGCTTTGTCAGCTTTGCGAGTCTTGCTATTTAAAATGACACCAGTTGTGCACAAAGCACTCTGGTGAGGGGCTATGACACCAACTCAACCTCCATTGTTTTATACCTGAGTAAGCCCATTCCCCAAAATCTGTACATTGGGTATGTACAGAGTGGACCCCTGCTTCTGAGTAGCTGCTGACCAAGCTGGCCTGGATCTGAAATAGGCTCCAAAGAGAATTCAGAGGAGAATGTTGACATATCAGTTTCTCTGTGATCGAGATCCCTTGTTGGGTGGCTACTTCAGTTATTTGGCATCCTTATACTTGACTCGACATATGGTCACACATCGGGCACAATATTATGCAGGAAGCCCAACTTCATTAAATTCCTATGTAGTCTGCAGCTGTAGAATTCCTATGTAGCTGCAGCTGTAGTCTTTGCAGATATCCACAATAAGCACACTGATTTTGGAATCTGAGGCTAACCAAAGGATATGGAAGGCTGGGAAGGGAGCCCTGGTGCCAGTACTGCAAGACACCACATTGCAAATTTGATCCCAGAGGGCTCCAAAGTTCACTCAGGCTTCCATCCTTTTGTAGGTTGGTAAAACAAGTACCCGGCTTGTGGGGGCAATTAGCTAACACACATTGGAAACTGCTTAATGTGGTGTAGATGTGTAAATTGCTATTGCTTAAACAATTTATAAGCCACTTTGGGAGCCTTTGTGGTTGAAGAGTGGGGCACAAATAAATAAATAAATAAATAATGATTTTTCCAATAGACCAGCAGCATGCCCTCACTCCTATATCTTCAGGTAAGTAAAGAAACATTGCTAACACATGAATGTGGTTATGGTCCATAACCAACTGCTGATTCATCAGTTACTGTAGTATTAGATATAAATATCATTCTTGATTTAGTCCTGTGGTGTTATTTTTCTCATGTCCCCAAGAGTTTAATTACCATACTTAAAGTGAGAATTTTAGAGCTATCTACAAATCATACATCTTCATTAATATGCCAAAAATATTACTGTAAATGCCTAGGGCCCAATTTACTCCTTATAATTGCAAAAGGGCTACTTAAGAGCTCCCTGATTCTTCCTGAAGCCCATTTCAGATCATTCCCCAATTGACTCAGGATTATTTTGGACCTCATTCAATCTAAATCTCAATCACAGTTTAGAAATACAGATTGCCTGTTTTCCCATTAACATGCACTGGGTAGCCAAAATGGCTGATTGTCTTCTTTTTCCCATCCAGACCTGGATAAGCATTGGAGACATGATAAATTCTAAAGAGGGAATTAGCAATGCCATATTGCAGACTGCCAGCTTCAGGAGTTTTTGAACTAAGCATTTATCAAACCTTCTTGTTTACTTTTTTTTAAGCATATAGACTAAGTGTTTAATCTTGCCAATTCATGCTGCTTTCCCCTTACACTATCCCCATACTATTAGGGAGCACCTATCTAGACTTCATTTACCATCCCCAAGCTGAAGAACTGCATGAAATAACAATCAGTTAAGGAGTCAGAGTTAGGTAAAGTACAGTCAGACTCCTGTATCCATGGGGGTTTGGTTCCCAGACTTATCGTGGATACCAGAAACTGCAGATAACAGCGAACCATATTAAAATAAAGGTCTACTGGGAAAAACATACCATAGAGTTGCATTGGAGGACCTAGAAGATAGCTAGACAGGATTCCTCTCTAGGCATTTTCCAGTGCAACTCTATGGTATGGGTCCCTATTTTGTGTCTTGCAGATAACTGAAACTGCAGATATTGGTTTCACAGTGACGGGGGTCTGACTGTACTGAACTAAAAGATAAACATTACCATTGAGCAAGAAATAAAATAGCAAGCAATGTTTCTCAGAGATGCGCAGGCACACAGGTTCAGAGGCAAAGCAGAGCAGCAGTCAGCTAAGTCAAATACACCTTTACAGGTGGACATTATCCACTTTCTAGGGGCACCAAAGTATGTGTCCCATAAGTTCAGGTCTGAAGTCATGTTGCCCTGAATGGTGTAGCAAAAACCAAATGTGACGGTGATAACTGAAACACATCACTGAAAGGCAATTTGGTGGGCACCAAATAATTACTGAGCAGGCAGCAGTGTTTAGCCACAGTTGGAGAAGTGTTTTAGAGGAGCAGGTAGCTCAAAAAGTCTAACCAAATTACCCTACTGATCTGACACTTCTCCCCGCCCCAGTTTTTCGGTGGCACCATACTCAATCTCTAAGATCACTGTCAAGATTCAAAGTTTAACTACTATACTGAAGAGCATCATTTCTAGATGTCCAGTGTCACCACCATGCCAAGGCATTTGGTGATCTGAGCTGGCATTAGAAATTTCAGACTAGTAGCCCATCTTTCTCTGACCTAATCTCCTCCATGGTTGCCTGTCTAAGCCTCTTGTTTCTGTGTGAAGTTGAAGGTTTTCACAACCAGCATCCATAGCTTTTCCTTGGTTTTTTTCCAGGCTGTGAGGCCATGTTCTGGAAGAGTTTCTCTTTGTTACTGTTTGTGAGACTGTTTGTGAGACTGCAAGATGCCTGTGCCAGGAAATTCAACAACACTCTTTATTCTTGCTTGGTGGTGCTTGGCTGCTGGGATTTTTCTGCCTCTATCCTGAGCAGGACCTCTTGGTGTCACCTCTGCATGTGCTTGACAATGTGGCTGGTGCTGTAATACCATGGGGATTTAACTTGCTCATTTGCTGTCTACAGTGAAGATAGATATCAATCCTGAGTTCTGTTCCACTAAGAATGGTCACAGGCAATGCTATCTCTTATCTGTGGTGATTGAAGGTTGCCTGCCTTCCATCTATTTTGTTGCCTTTGATAATTAGTCTCACAGAGACTTTCTAACTGTGGAATTAGGCTTGCTCCCCCTGCCACTAGCTTGAGTCCTTACAAGTCTTACTGGTGCTAAAGCAGACTTGCTCCTTGTTTCTACTACCATCCAAACTATTGTCCCTTGCAACTTTTATTGGGAGTGAAGACAAATCATTTGTTACCATCTAGCTGTAGGGCACCATGTGTATTTGTATTACTGTTGTAGAGATGCTTCACAATGGGTTAAGTTAAAGGAATGATCAGATGTAATATTAATAAAAATTGTTTAAGATATAAATCATTTATATGTTTAATACATTGGAAATTAAATTTTGAGGTTTGCTTGATCACCTGATATGGATGAAACAGGCAATAAATTAATTGTTTGTTTTGCTTCATAATATGAATTAAACATGCAATTATGTTAAATATATTATAATAATATATGTGCTTTGTGACTAAAATAAATAAGCTTTCTGGCAGTCCAGATGAATACACAACTGCATGCAAACAGAGTTTGCATTTGTAATTTGTAAAAATGAATCACACCACAAAAGGAAATCACCTAAAATCAACTAGCACCACTGGGGGTAGGGGGTTCATTAAATGCACAGAGACTTTCACACAATAAACAGATTTTTGCTGAAATTAATAAGAAAGGCACACAGAGGAAAAGTTAGACTCTAGTCAGCTGGTAAATGGTTCATAAATTAAAAGAGGACTCAAAGAGACCATCTAGGAAAATCCTAACCACAGTTTTCTCAATGATATGCTATTAACAACCAATCTGGTGAAAGAACGAAGAGATACAGGAGAGAATTGACTATATAACTTGAGTTACTATCCTCATAATTACTAAGACTGGAAGTGTTGGTGAGGTCCTTGCCCTAAATTGCACATTAAAACTGTCAATGAACAATGTCTAACTTTCCTTTTCCCCTTTGCATCAAACAAGCTTGGGGTTTTCTTTATATGGAAAAGATGGAAAAGATGGGCTTTTGGACCTAATACAAACCAGCTGGAATTGCCCCAATTCAGTTTTGGATTCAGATGATTTGGTTGCACCTCTCTAATTTTCAGTTTAACTGTTCAACATGGATATACATAAATATTGCATAACATATGGGTCACTGACACAATGGATGACACTACAAAAACAAATGACATTTCAATCGGCTAGAGCCAGGGCGGGAATTTGATTACCTAAAATGAAAGTCAGGATATTTAGCAAGTCAGTGCAACAAACCCATCAGCACTTCTTAATGCTAGTAAGAAAAGTAGCTAAGTGACTGTACATGATGCAAACCACCTCAGCCCACCATACCTTACCAGGCTGTGATGAGGATCACATTGGAAGGAGAACGATATATCCCACCTTGCATTTGCTGGGGGAAAAGATTGGATACAAAAACATAAATAAACAAGGCAGCAGTCTGAAAAAACACTTACCTGGGTATAAGTTTCATTGGACTCAATGGAATTTGGTAGACAAACATATCACTGTCTTTTTGTTATCAGTTATGGTGGACTGATGAATACATTGCAAAAGTAATTGTCAAAGTGGACTTAATATTTTAGCTCCTTCCACAATATCTCTGGATTAATCTTCCATCTTTGTAACACTGAGGCCTTTACTGTCAGGACATTAGCTCAGTTCTAGAAATGGTAAGTATTTATTTTATTCCACCCTTTATCCAAAGATCTCAGGGTGGCTTACAATAAAATCATCTTAAAACAATAAATAATTACAAAGTTTAAAAGATTAAAAATATATTAAACAGTTTTTCAATTTAAAAACAGAGGGGTTAAAATCAGTTAAAACAATCCTGAATAATATAGCTATAAAATGGGTGCCTCCTGGACAGATTCAGTTCAGCCTGAAGACATTAATAAAAAGCCAGGTTTAACTTTGGTCCAAAATGGTTCTAATGTTAGTGCCAATTGAGCCTCGAGAAGGAGGTAATTACACAACCAGGGTGCCTGCAGAAAAGGCCTTCTCCAATGTCTTCCCACAATTTATTCCCCCTATAGATGGTGGGCCCCTCCAACAGGTCTCAATTATCAGACAAATGTATAGTTGTCCCTTCATATTTGCAGGGGTTTGGTTCCAGGACCCTCCGTGGATACCAAAATCCGTGAATACTCAAATCCCGTTATATGCAGTGGCATAGCAAAATGGTGTCCCTTATATAAGATGGCAAAATCAAGGTTTGCTTTTTGGATTATTATTTTTTAAAGAATATTTTCAAGCCATGAATACTTAAATCTGTGGATATCAAATCCAAGGATACGGAAGGACAACTGTATATACAGGTATCTCTCTGGCTTTTCTTCGCAAACGAAGATTCAGGAAGGACTCATCCTGCGCTTTCTGCAAGCGCGCTGATGACTAAAAAGGCCAATCCGAGATAAACAAGTCCGGTTGCAAAAAGCACAGCAGAAGGTCTCCTTGGGTGATGTTTTTGGGTTGTGATTCTTTCTGCGTTGTCGTTTCTCTTCAAGACTTGTTCGTCGTGAGTTCTCAAATAAGGCTGCAGCATTGTGGATAGTGCGTCTCCATGCCTCCCGATGTGAGGCCAGGGCGGACCACTGTTGGTGATCAATTTGGCCAAGCCTGAGATGTTGTTTCAGGGAGTCTTTGTATCGCTTTTTTGGAGCGCCCCTCTTACGCTGACCCGTGGCGAGTTCACCGTAGAGTAGTATTTTTGGGAGGCGATGGTCCTCCATCCTAGAAACGTGCCCTGCCCAGCGCAGCTGTGTTCTCAATATCATGGCCTCAATGCTGGTGATCCCTGCTTGCTCAAGGACAGCAACATTCGTCACATAGTCAGTCCAGTGTATATTTAGGATTGTGCGTAGACAGCGCTGATGAAAGCGCTCGAGGAGTCGTAGGTAGTGGCGATAGGTGACCCATGTTTCAGATCCATAAAGGAGGATAGACAGTACGATGGCTCTATACACACTGATTTTTGTGCTTTGCCTCAGGTGTTTATTGCTCCAGACTCTTTTGTGAAGTCTTCCAAATGCACTATATGCCTTTGCTAATCTGTGATCGATCTCTTTGTCAATCTTGGCATCTGAGGAGATGATGCTTCCCAGGTAGGTGAACTGCTGAACGGACTTGAGCACAGTATATATAAAGAGTCATTCCCTCAATTATCGAGGTGCCAAGCCTTTTAGGACTTTAAATATTATTGCCAGCACCTTGAGTTCAGAACAGAAACATATTAGCATCCATCGCAATTCCTTCAGAACAGGTTTTTTTTAAAAAAAATTATTTAAGATATTTTCTCTTCCATGCATATATACATCAATAAGATCTTACACATCTCAAACAACAAGATCTTATATACATCAACCAAATCATATATACATCAACCAAATCTTATACAATTCTATCCCCCTCAACATTTGCTTATAACAACATCTTCTTTTTCCCCTCACTTTCATCCCTTCTCTCACTCCTTCACCTTCTGTACCTTCTATACGTTCTCCTTCTATAGTCCCCTTCTCACTACTCTCTTCCACATAAACTCCCTTCTCTGCCATCTTCTCAATCTCACCCTCTCCCTCCTACACTTACACAAACCATCAACATATACCTTCCCCTATAGTTTATCCACCCACACCCACATCCACACACATTACTTCATCCTTAAAATTGACTGCTTATATCACTTACATCTCGTTTCAGATCATTATTTTTATAAGCTTCCACAAAGTACCTCTGTTTCTCCATAACTTTGGTATATTCTTCGATTTTCTTCAATATTTGTGAACAGGTTTTATATGACATATGAGTGGAATTCCAGTGAGCAGTCTAGCTGCTGCATTTTCCACTACCTGCAGTTTCTAAGTTTTCTTCAAGGACAGCCCCACATAGAATGCATTGCAGTAGTTTATAACTGGAAAGTTATGCATGACAGATTTCAGAAGTTTTGTCACATATAGGTCTGATTTTGATGAATTTTTTAATGATTTTTAGCATTACAAACACATATACACAAATAACAACAACAATAATTTTACTTAAGCCAAAATCCAGTTGTCATATGAAACAGAGTAAAATGAGTAGAGTAGAATAGAGTAAAATGAAACCAAATCTAGACTTAACCAAGACCCCATTGATTCAACTTATAGTTGGGACTAACAATTGGATTTGGGATTTATTGTTTATTAAATCTAAATGTTGGGGTTTTCAGACTGATTTTTCAAATGCTGAATAAAGACTGCAAAATGCCCCATCCGCCCTGTTTAAATATAAAGTTAAAGTTAAGTTTATTGAGTTGTTACCCATTTTTAGTAGTTGAACCTTGAAGAAACAAATGGAAATTGTCAACATAGTATGGTTGAGTGGGTTTATCTTCCTTTCTGTTCTCTTGCAAGGACTTCTGTGCAGGGAGCTAACTGGTTCATTTGTCTTTGAGGCTTATATAATACTTTTTCCTATGGTGAACTGACTATAGAGTTCCAGGATTTCTATTTGCTCTGATGTGTTTGAAAGACACTTTACATCCCATTGTTTCTTGCTCTAGATAGATAAAGCATAATGCCTTCTACTTTCACTGAAGCTATTCAGCACTGACAACCATGAGCTATTGTTTATTTTCTTCACTCTAGCCTTTCGTATTACTTGCAGAATTTCATTTGAAATGCAAGGTCTGTTTGTCCTTGTTGATGTGAATGGGAAATTTAAATCAATTAAAAAGAAGCTGAGTAAAAGAGTGTGGTAGGCTAGTAAACTTTGGAAAACGTAGCCCTTTCAAAAACCATCCACAGAAGAGCTTATTTCAAATTCCACACTATCTCATCACAATTACAAATAGGGTATCCTGCCCTTTCTGTGCATTCTTATATTTGGAATGTAATGATTTTTGCAGGGAAAAGAAAACATTAAATAGTCACAAATGGAGAGTGCTGTGAAACCAACTCTATGTATCCGGTAGGGATTTTATCCTTCTTTCCATAGCTATGCCATATTAAAATTATGATTTGAACTGATGGACTTTTCAAAGAAATGATCTTCTACATGCCAAAATGACCCCCTTAGTCTTCAGCCATTGATTTTAGAATCAGTGTTTTACTTCTTCCACCAAAGAACCTTTTCTGAAAACACACATGCCTCTGCCCTCCCAGAGACACCCCTCCCATTGCAAGAATGGAGAAAGGAAGCATACTGATTCCCTCCAACCAGCCTTCGAACCCCTTGGTGGTAGCTCCTACCTATGAGGGAAACTAACCCACAGACATGAGTTTAGTTTCCCTCATAAGTAGGCACTACAGCCAAGGGGTTCAAAGGCAGGTTGGAGAAGGCCAGTATGCCTCCCTTGTCACATTTGAGTAAATACAAGACTGCACCAACTGCACATTAATGTCCTCTTAATCTGAAATAATTCTGATCAATACCATCTCTACCACAAAGTCCCTGAATTGTGTATGTGTTTTGATATTCTTTCTAACCTACCCTTCAGCAATAAAACAATTCAAATAAAACCTTATCTGTGCAGGTCTTTGGTTCATTCTAGCATCATTGCTTAGGAACATATCCTTGAATGACTGAAAGAGAGGCAAGGAATAGAGAATGTTGGCCGTTCCCCCCCCCCATGGGCCATAATCTTCTCATGTTGAGGTTGCTCTAGAAATTGCAAGCTAGATTATCACAAATTTGAGGAGTGAAATTTCCTCCAGCAAGGATCTTTCTTTTTATGGCTAAAGGGGTAGAAATAGAACTGTTGAAAGTGGATGAGTACTGTCATTGTCTGAAAAACAGAAAATAATTTATACTTTTACAGGTAGCAGTGCAGCAAGATGAAAGGCCTCCTTTTAGATCTAATTGCACTTGAACGACTGCCAATTAAGTTAAGAGCAGCAACCACAGGGTGCTTATTGCACATTTCTCTGTCTAGTAAAACCAGCCATAGGGAAGGGTGAAAGTGTAATTCTTTGAGACAGTGACCCACAGAAAGGAAATTGCAAAGGCCACAGATTCAAATAAGCCGGCAGTTGTTCTGCGTTCTACTAAATCATTTTGCAAGTTTATATGAATGAAACTGGGCAAATACATAACCAGAGTCTACCCTGTTTCCTGTAATAGAACTGTAGCTGCATGTAAGATAAACCATGCTGCTGCTGCTGCTGCTCTTCTTCTTCTTCTTCTTGGAAATGGGCCACCCATGATAGTAAACATTACCAATACCACAGTTTTCTGTATAGGTATGTTCAAATATTATGTTTAAAAACAGCTCCCAAAGACAAACTACTGACAACTCCAGTATCAATGCAGGAAGGAGTGTAGAAACACAGGACTTTATCCCACTGCACTGTTATAGCACTCTTAATTCTCTTTTAACTGCTGTGACTGCCTCCTGTGGAATGCTGGGATTTGCAGCTTAGGGAGGGACACTTAGCATTCTCATCAAGAAAGCTCTTAGGCTTCACTAAGTTACAAACCCCAGGATTCCACAGGAGGCAGCCAGAGCAGTTAAAGTAGAATAATAGTACTATAACAGTATAATGTGATAAAGCTCCCACTTATCCTCTGGTAAGTGGTGATGGAGTTAGAAGCTGGGATGTGGAAATCTGTTATGCCCCTTTAAGAAAATTTTTCTCTTCCTGGATTTTGCATGGGTGAGATTTCAGCTGTTCTTGCAAGAAGACATGACTTTGCTTAAACACACCAAAAACAAATACATAATGAAAGAACTTCAAAAATAAACACTTAAACAAACTTAAAAATATACCAGGCAAAGGTAACAGTTCATTAAAACAGCATCCTGTTGGTCCTCTTCATGTTCTCCCCCCAGAAGTTGAAGTATGTATTCTCGTTGGGAAAGGGGAGGGAGATAAGAGAACCACCCATCCATTCTATAATTACAGCAGGACGTGAATTCACATGCTCATCAATACTGCAAAAAGAGTGATGTTGAGGGCTATGGAGAGCTTTTGCCCATTAACGAAAAGTGTTGCCTGATGAATGGGTGGAGCATGGACTGAGCACAGGAAGACAATGACGTTGTGCGATAATGGGAGCCCATTCATGCTACCATCCCATAAAAATTGGACAATTACAGCCTTGTGTGATAATGTCCTAAAGCAAGGGGAGGAAACAACTTTCAGACTGAGAGACATTCCAGCCTATTAGAATAGAAAAAAATATGCAAAAAGATTAGAAATGAGGGTATTGGGGGAAGAAGGCATGGCCCCAGACAACAAGACTGAAAGCCCAGGAGTATTTGGACCCAGAGCTGGAGGTTCCTTACCTCGGGCTAAAATATGTTTGTACACATTTTTAGTCATGTACATGTATGTTTGCTAAAAGACAAAGGGAAATTTAAAGATACATCTACACTTGCTGACCATAAACATAATACATGCTTTTAAAAGGACACACTGTTGATATGAGCTTATTTTCCCATCCCTAGTCAGGTTTGATACCATCAGTGCTGTAAAATGACATCATAGCTGATTGGATTTTTACCCATACTGGAGAGACTATCCTATCAGCAACCACAAGTTTAATATTACACAGTACTGTACTGCTTAATTCCTGGTGATCAATGGTAATTCTACCTTAATCTTATTCAGCAGAGGTTAGAATTGTGCACAGTTTTTGTATGGCTTTTGCAGATCACAAAGTATTTCAGAAACTGCTCTGCAGAAATGCACACTTTTTCCCACACAAAAATGCAAACATGATGTTTTAGTTGCTATATACATTGCTGTATATGTTGCTTTCCATTCTTAATGAAATTATTATTCCCGTTACTGAAAAATGGGAATGGAAAGAATATTGGACAGTATTTCCCAGCAGAAAAGCTGCCAAAAATAGTAGTGCAGCAGCAAGATTCTTTGCATTTTGTGGATTTCTCAGGCAGTTTTTTCTGCTCAGAAATGCACATAGTTTATTTCCACAAAAAAGACCAATTTCTGCACATTTTGTGCAGAAAACATACTTCTTGCATGGCGAATAGTGTGTTCTGCACAGAAAACACTTTTCTGCACATAAAAGTTACTTCAATGAAGTGAAGTCACAAAGTAAAATGTCTCTAAAGAATTGTTCAGAAGTCCTCCAGCAGCAGGAAGAATGTTCATCTTTGCATCTGAGGATGAAGAATGTGAAGATTTATATTAAACGTGTTATTTTCAATTAAGCATTTCCCCATCTTCTTCAGGAGAAAACAATATTTTCAAATAGAGATCTGAAAGAATTTATGGCTAAAAATGTTTTATAATAGAGAGAGTTGCCTTTCTGTCTATGATGGGGAGAGAATTTAGTCACTATTGTGCCTAACCAGGAATTATTTCTCTGCTTTCTATACACATATAAGGGAGAAAAGATTTTAGCTTTTATCTCTGATCCCTTTTAAAATACTTGTTTGCATTTCAAATGTGTGCACAAATGTTTTATTTTTTAAAATAAATATATTTTATATTTCAATTTATAAGATTCCCCCCCCCAAAAGCTACCTCCACAATGAAGAACCAAGAAATAGTGACACAGTGCTGCACAGGTGCATCAGGGTGACAGGTTGACAAGACTCCCTCCCTGGAGCTATAAATGATAAAAAGACTCCTGGCAGCCATTTCTACCTATATATCCAGGGTAAATATTTGGTCTAGGATTGTCCTGAGAATCTGATGATATACTATGGGTATTCTATAGATACCAGCCAGGAGCCAGTGTATTTCCACTGCCCACTGCTTCCACCAGTGAAATAATAAAAAAAAATCCACCTCCCCTTCTCCCCTCTGCAGCACTAAATGGTTGTGCTAGAAGTCTGGGAAAGCCTTCAGAGCAGATTTCGGCACAACAGAAGGCTGTGGGGAGGTGGAAAAGAGGAAGAAAGTCCCAGTTCCACTGGCAGACGTAGCAGATCCAATGAACATGACAAGTTTAGTTTGACCAGAGAGTGTGTTCTTTACCACATGCCATCACTCTTCTTCTTATCAGGAATGTTTGTAACATCTTGAAATGATGATATAAGGATTTGCCAATTTCTCTGGCTTGTTTTTATAGAACAAGAAATGCCACCCACGGACTAGGTGAGATACAGCTTTCAGGTGTTAAAGAAATCTCAGAAATGAAAGCTCTTAGAAACTTTGCCGTTTAACCTCTAGTCTAAATCCTAAGCCATATCCTTTCTTTAGCTTCGGTTTTATTGATACAAATCTAATGATATAGGGTATCCTTCCTGTATACGTGGCATTTCTTAATTATCTCTATACTTTTAGCTTAATATCATCAAAATCAGGTTGAATGTCCACTATTGAGGCGAGTTTAAAGTTTGTAGTCAGCCCCATTGTTTTGGCTCTATGTGAAGAAGTGAAGCAAAATGCAGCAACTATTGGAATATTTTATTTCCAAAAGAGAGATATTGTGTGCACAGAAGTTAACCATAGATTTCTCCATGTTTCTCAGTCTCGATGCATGAAGCAGGCTATTCCAGATCAGTAGTAATTCAAGTTTAACTGGCAATGTACTGCATTTATTATTACATTTTGAATGCCAGTATCTACAGTGAATCATGGTGAATCATATTTGTAGCACTGCAGCTCAATCTGGTGGAATCAAGTAGATATATTTCTTTTCAAATGTATAGGGAATGTAAAGATTGCATTTGCATCTTGCATGTAATTATCTGGGATCAACCAAGCCACAGCACAATTTAGCAGTTTTACCTAAGTTATCTTCTATTTTACTTACTTAAGAAAATAAAAGTAAACCTATTTTTCGGCATTTCTAGATATGAATCATCTTCATCATCCACTTGCTCCTCTTGTTATGTGAATTTGCTAAATGTGTACTTTTCTAGGATACCTCAAGAAGATTACAGAAAAGAATAATAATCACTTTATATTTATATTTAATTAAAATATGCATTGGCTTTGATCCCAATAATTTCTTTATATGCATGAACTGGGCTCGTGTGCACAAGCAGAACTTTTTAATTTCCTATCTAAGGTCTTCTGGCAACATACAGAGAGCTAAATATGAAATCTTTTTATCTAGAGTGGAATAAAAGTGGTTTAATAAATAAACTTAAAATAAATCCTGTTATAGTACTACTTAGAGTACGCCATTGCAATGAGTGGGACTAGTTAACCAAAACTGAGGTGGCATTGGTTTCAACAGTTCTACTCTAAGTAGGTTCAACGTTAGATTTATTCCACAATTTATAGATAGGTAGGTA
This sequence comes from Gambelia wislizenii, assembly GCA_030847615.1. NCBI lineage: Eukaryota > Metazoa > Chordata > Lepidosauria > Squamata > Crotaphytidae > Gambelia > Gambelia wislizenii. Next base: position 83,295,421 of record JAUMIR010000005.1, on the reverse strand, counting down.
GGTAGATAGATAGATAGATAGATAGATACTGACTACAGTACTCATCTTGTGTAATCACCAATATAAAATGAACATCAGAAGAAAAGAGTGAGTTTTATGGAGGTTGAATGGGCAGGTTGAGTAGAAGGTGCACTCTTATGCAATTTATAACCAAAATACTGAAATGCATAAAGAAGGAACTTTTAAAGAGATGTTTCTGAGTTTTTAAAGATATATTTCTGAGTGCTTTTCTTTAGACATAATAGATCAAACCAATGACGTACAATGAGCAATTCTTATGTAACCTTCTATATGAAATGACACTGTCAGAAGTTTGGAGAGTTACCCAACATCAACTGGTGCAGTGCAGTTGAGCAACATATCAAGAGATAAGATTTTGCCATGGATTTGCTCAGTGGTTTCTTTTAAAGCATATTACAATTTTTCCATGCCATATAATCTAATATGTGGTAAAGGTTGGTGGACTGATCAAGTTGTAATTCATCACTTCTGATCTCTATTGTAGTTTATGGTAGGTAACTCTGAGCATTAAAGGTACTTTTCCAAAGAAAAAATTGTATGCATAGAAGTTTCATTGAAGATACAGGTTTTCATCTTTCTCTCTCTCAACAGATAGCACTGTGTTCTAATTGTTAAATTTTTAAATTCTTCTTAGCTTTTTTCCAGTTTTCAAAGACCAGAGAAGTTTTGTTATTGCATGGATATAAGGGATAAATAAGCATGTGTGTGTGTGTGTGTGTGTGTGTGTTGTATTGTGTTGTGTGGTAAGGACTAAGATGGAGTATGTGTATTTATGATTGGTAATCATAATGGTTTAAAGGTGTATAAGAGGATTTTCCACCTTATTTTTTATACTGTGCCCATATGGATACAAAACAACCAAAATCAAAACAAAATAGATATGTACAGAGGCTTAAAAATGCAGTTCAACAGAAAATACTTCAGCGTTAAAAGTTATGGGAAGAAGAATTCTTCTTATCTAGAGGGTGAGAGAAGGAGGGGGTATGAGACAGAGTTGCCACTCTGCTGAAAGCCCTTTTGGTTTATAGCATACATGAGAAGGTTGGGGTGATCATTTTGCTTCTTTTTAGCTGGTGTTCAATCTTTATAACATTTTATTTCCATTGATGACAAGGGCAAGAAATAAAGTACAATACATCACCTCCAAGATTTCTGGAGCTGCAGTGAGAAGGGTCTAGCAGTAGGCTCATTTCCTGAGATACACAGTAGATCTCCCTTTCCATCAACCACCTATGGCATCCTGTAATGTCAGGAACAACATGGATGCACCTACAATATTCTTGTTACAGAGTTGATTTTTTTCCCCTTAAGTAAAAGGCAACAACTTCAAAGAGGTGACAAAATGTTTTAATCAATTGTTTGAAGCAACACTTAATAAAACAATGTTTGGCCACTGGCCATCACATTATACATAGACCAATGTACAGTAAAGTGTCATAATCAATACAAATAATTTTTTAAGTGTAAGAATATAACAACTTTTTATTCTCTGAAGAAACAAGCCCGAAATAATGACAACACACAACAGCAATGGATGGAGGAGATAGGTTTTCATTCCCTACCCAAAGAGTATCAGTAAATTGAAGTGAACCAACAGCAAGCTTAATATTAAAAAACAAACCATGGTTGTCAGCATTTCTATATGCACATTGAAGAAATTATACACTCACATTAACCACATGATCATATGTATCACTGGCTTTCCAACACATTCATGGAATGCTGAAGTTATATTTGGTGTATGAACAAAACTGTGGAAATAAGTACTCCAACTTCCAGAAGATTCAATTGAATTGTCTGTGATATTAATTTGCATCACTTTTGATGGACTGGAACCTTTATTATATCACCTTGGTCACAAAATATAGAGAATTTTATTCCTTCTAATTCAACTTACATTATTAATGTCTTCATTCTTTAATTAGCACCATCCCTCAATTCTTAATAAACCTGTATGTCCCTCATCACAGGATCAGTAGCAGAGTTCAGATTCTAGGCAAAGGATGTGCTGTTAGGGAGATTTAAAGTTGAAAAAAATACTATTATCTTCTCCAGGTGAGGGGGAAGTAGGAGGAGGGATAGACAGAGAGGGGGGAAGGAAGGGAGAGAGAGAGAAAAAAGAGAAGGAAAAGAAAAATGAAGGAAAAGAGGGGGGGAAATCGAAAGAACAAGAGTATAAAAGGAAAGGGAGTGAATACAAAGTTAAAAGGAAATTAATTAAAGAAAAGGGGGAACTTATGTAGAAAAGACAGAGAAAGATGCATATTAAAGATAAGAAAGAAAATGAAACCAAGAAGGAAGTCATATGGTATGCAAGGGGGAGAGCAAGAAAAAAATGTGAATAAATAAATGACAAATAAACAAGTGTAAATTATAAACAATTTAATAACATCAAGGGTTGATTAAATAAATAGACGCCACACAAATAGTACCCACACATTAAGTGCCTTTAGTATACCCGGAGTGTCTATTGTCTTACCTTGGGAACCTCCAAGAAGCATTTTCTTTCACTCTAAATCCCATCCCCTGAAGGAAACAGAAGATCACAAGGGATTATGAGGCTTTGGGTAGGAATCTAAAGAACCTGGATGCACATATAGTCATTTCATCTGTCCTTCCAGTGGAAGGGCATGGCCCAGGAAGGGAGCAAAGAATAGTGGAGGTGAACAACTGGCTACAGAGATGGTGCCACCAGGAATAATTTGGCTTCCTGGACAATGGAATGTGGTTTCAGGGAAGTGGACTGCACCTCACAGCTGTTGGTAGGAATCTTTTTGCAAAGACTCTGAAAGATCTCATCAGAAGCACTTTAAACTGAGTTGTGTGGGGGAAGGAGACAGTACTCTTGAAGGGAGGAGTTCAACGAGTGCTGGAGATAATAGCCCAACTGTTATACAGAGAACAAGGCAAATAACACAACAACTCAATAATGGGAGGAATAAACCCTTTAAAAGGCAGATAGGGGAAATGGCCCATGTCTCTACATGAATGCACAAAGCATGGGAAATAAACAGGATGAACTCGAACTCTTAGCACAGCAAAACAAATATGATATCATAGGCATCACTGAAACCTGGTGGGATGAGTCTCATGGTTGGAATGTACTAATAGAGACATATAGCCTATTTCAGAAAAATAGACCATACAGAATGGGTGGTGGAGTAGCATGATATGTTAAGGATGTGTACACCTGTGAACAGATCCATGACTTAAATCCTGGGAGCCAGGTTGAGAGCATCTGGGTAAAAATTAGGGGAGAGAGAAACAACAGGGATATCATTGTGGGGGTCTACTACAGACCTCCAAGCCAAACCGAGGACTTAGATGATGCCTTCTTGGAACAGATAACCACACATTCAGAAAGGAAAGATATAGTAGTAAGGGGGATTTCAACTATCCTGATATTTGTTGGAAGTAAATTCTCTGCCAAGAATTTAAAGTCCAACAAATTCCTCACTTGCCATAGTCCAGAAGGTGGAAGAGGCAACAAGGGGATGAGCTATTTTAGATCTGATCCTAACCAATGGGGATGACCTGGTTAATGGTGTGGAAGTGGAACGATCTCTAGGGGGGAGTGACCATGTTGTCCTGGAGATTGTTATACAGAGGAAAAGGGAAGCCAAGCATAGTCAGACATGAATTCTAGACTTTAAGAAAGCTGATTTCAGAAAACTTAGGGAATTATTGGGGGTGATCCCATGGTCAGAAATACTAAGCAGATTTTCAGACAGCGTTTAACAGTGCCTACCATGGGATGAGGTCCCGGGAGAGGAACGGCGCCCTTGCGTGGCAGGGGGTCATTTTCAGATGCCGCCGTCCCTCTTCCGGGATCCTTCGTTGCACATCCGTGAAGCTTTGGAAGCGGATGCACCATATTTTAAGCATGGAAGTTGCCCGTGCTTAAAATATGGCACGGCCGCTTCCAAAGTTTCACGGATGTGCAATGAAGGATCCCGGAAGAGGGACGGCGTTGTCCAAAAATGACCCCCTGCCATGCAAGAGCGCCGTTCCTCTCCCGAGACCTCATCCCACAGTAGGCACTGTTAAATGCTGTCTGAAAATCTCCTAAAAGATAAAGGAGTTCATGAATGATGGGAGTTTCTAAAAACTGAGATATTGAAGACAAAACTTCAAACAGTTCCAATGAGGAGGAAAAAGGGGAAGTGTCTAAAGAAACCAGTATGAATGTAGAAAGAACTCTCAACTGAGCTAAAACATAAAAAGGACATGTACAAGAAATGGAAAAAGGGAGAAACCACCAAAGAAGAATTCAAACAAATAGCCAGCTCATGTAGGGGAAAAGTCAGAAAAGCCAATGCTCAACTGGAGCTCAGGCTTACTACAGGGGTTAAAAACAACAAAAAGGGTTTTTTGGGGGGTATTTCCGTAGCAAAAGGAAGAACAAGGAAATTGTAGGGCCGCTGCGGATAGAAGACGGCAAAAGGCTAACAGGAGACAGAGAAAAAGCCAAACTACTTAACATGTTCTTTGATTCAGTCTTCTCCCAAAGGGGGAACAGTGCTCAACCTGGAGAAGATGGAGCAGATGATGCAGTAGGAGAAATACAGCACAGAATTGGTAAAGAGGTAGTTCAGGAATACCTGGCCAGTATAAATTGAGTTCAAGTCTCCAGGGCCAAATGAACTTCATCCATGGATATTAAAAGAACTGGCAGAAGTAGATAATCTCAGAACCACTGTCAATAATCTTTGAGAATTCCTGGAGAACAGAAGAGGTCCCAGCAGACTGGAGGATGGCAAATGTTGTCCCCATCTTTAAAAGGGGGAAAAAAAGAAGACCGAAATAATTACCACCCAATCAGCCTGAGACCAATACTAGGAAGGATTCTAGAGCAGATCATTAAAAGACAATTTGTAACCACTTAAAAAGGAATGTCATGATCACTGAAAGTCAACATGGATTTCTCAAAAAGAAGTCATGACAGACTAATCTCATCTCTTTTTGGATAGAGTTACAAACTTGATAGATGAAGGGAACACAGTGGATATAGTGTATCTTGATTTCAGTAACGCTTTTGACAAGTTCCCCCATGATATTCTTGTAAAAAAGCTAGTCACCTATGGGCTAGACAATGCAACTGTTAGGTGAATTTGTAATAGGTTGACTTACCAAACCCAAAGAGTAGTCACCAATGGCTCCTCTTCATCTTGGAGAGAAGTGACCAGTGGGATGCCACAGGGTTCTGTCCTGCGCCCAGTGCTATTCACATCTTTATCAATGATTTGGATGAGGAAATAGAGGGTATGCTTATCAAGTTTGCAGATGACACCAAATTAGGAGGAGTAGCTAATACCCCAGAGGACAGGATCAGAATCCAAAATGACCTCAACAGATTAGAAAGCTGGGCAAATATTAACAAAATGAATTTCAACAGGGAGAAATGTAGCATACTACACTTGCGCAGTAAAAATGAAAGGCACAGATATAGGATGGGTGACACATGGCTTGAGGACAGTATATGCATGGTCCCAAAAATTGTAAATACAGATATAGGGATTATAAAAGTCACAGACCATGCGACAGTTATAGCAGATATAAAGATTATAAAAGATTATAAATTAGCAAAAAGATGGAGATTGGATACAAAAATTTTGGGTTATAAAAGTATAGTAGAGAAAATACATGTAGAATTAAAAGAAATATGGGAAATAAATAGAGTAGGACAAGGCAATCAAGCATTATTGTGGGATTCAATGAAAGCTGTAGCAAGGGGAATATTTATTAGGGAAGCACATACATTGTGGAAAAAATGGGAAAAAAGTAGGAAGAAACTAGAAGAAGAAATTAAGGGTCTAGAAAAAGATTATTTCAGAAACAGAGATAAACAGACTCACGTATTAATACAAGCAAAGAGAAAAGAGTTAGAAAAGGAAGATATAGAAACAGCAAAAAGAAATCTGTTATTTATGAAAAGAGATTTTTTTGAATATAGTAATAAAAATTCTAGAATGTTAGCAAGAGCCACACAAACAAAGAAATTTAAAAGTCTGATTGGAATTATTAAAAATGAAAAAGGGGAAAAGAGTAACTTGATAAAAGATAAATTAAAGATATTTCAAGAATATTATCAAAAATTATATTCAGCAGGTGATTCACTGAAAAATTTAGAGAAATATATACAGGAAAATTGTAAGGATATAATTAGTGAGGAGGAGAAAGAATTAATGGAAAAACCAATAACAGAACAGGAAATAGAAGATATTATAAATAAATTGAAACTAGGGAAGGTTCCAGGAGAAGATGGTTTGGGAACTGAATATTATAAAACATTTAAAAGTATATTAATACCTAGAATGAAAGAATTATATAATAATATTTTAACAGGAGATAAGATCCCACCATCATGGAAACAATCTCTGATTATATTAATTCCAAAACCAGATAAAGATTTGACAGACCCAGAATCATATAGACCAATATCATTAATAAATCAAGATGCAAAAATATTAACAGCAATAATGGCGAAAAGGATGAATAAATTTATGTACAAATATCTACAAAAAGATCAATGTGGATTTATAGAAGGAAGACAGATGGCTAACTTAACTGGAAGAGTAATAAATTTAATAGAAATAATTAGAAGAAGGAAAATTAAAGCAGGGCTTATAGCTATAGATATATTTAAAGCTTTTGATTGTGTGGAATGGCCAGCAATAAAAAATATAATGAAAACATTGGGATTTGGAGAAAAATTTAGGGGTGTGATTGACCAATTATATACAAAAAATAAAGCAACAGTAATAGTAAATGATGGTAAGACAGAACAAATAAATTTATCTAGGGGAACAAGACAAGGCTGCCCACTCTCCCCAATAATATTTGCTATGGTAATAGAAATATTAGCTAATGTAATCAGAAACGATGAAGATATAAAAGGGATAGGAAATATTGAAGAGATAAAACTGAATATGTTTGCAGATGATACTTTAATAACAATACAAGATCCATTGGAAAAAATGCAAGAGATAGAGAAACATTTGGAAACATTTGGGAAGATGACAGGTTTACAAGTAAATTGGAATAAATCAGAAATGGTGATATTTAATTATACAGAGGCAGAGCAAAAAAATATGAAGAGTAAAAAGAAATGTATTAAAATAAAAGAGCAAATAAAATATTTAGGAATAAATATTGTGGCAGAACTGGAAAAACTAGAGGACAAATTTTTTACTATGTTAAGGAAAGATATGGAGAAAAGAATAGAGAAATATGGGAAAATTAAATTGTCATGGTTTGGAAGAATAGCACTGGTTAAAATGAAAATATTACCAAAAATAAATTTTTTATTTAGAATGCTACCTATTAAAGTATCAGAAACGGAATTAAAAAAGTGGCAAAATGTGATAAATAATTATTGTAATGGAGGCAAAAGACCAAGAATCAGTAAAAATAGATGGTATAAATCTCAAAAAAAAGGAGGTTTAGGCTTACCTAATCTAAAGCTGTATTATGTAGCGAATCAACTGAGATATATTATTGATAGTGTTGCGGAAGTCAAGGAAATAGAATGGATGGAAATAAATAAACAAGAGATAGAGTTAAAATTAAGAAATATATTTTTTTGTAAACTAAAAAAGAAATTTAGGGAATCAATACAATCTGTTTCTTTAAAAAATATATTAGATATATGGAATAAATATAAAAAAGTATTAGTTCCAGGAATATCTCCATTAACGCCGGTAATATTGTTAGAGGGTTTCCCAGCAAACTTAAGAAATGAAGTGGAAGCAAAATTAGGAGGACAAGAAATTATAAGGTTGAAGGAATGGATGGGGAAAATGAAAAATAAAAATTATATGGAAAAAATATTAAAGGAGCAAGGATTTACATGGTTTAAATTGATACAGTTAGAAAGATGGACAAAAAAATGGTTAAAGGAGGATAGTTGTAGGAAAAGTACAAAATTTGAGGAATTAATTACAAAAGCTATTCAAGAGAAAAAAGTTATAAAGGGTATTACAAGCAAAATATATAGAATGTTAATGGATAATGAAGAAGTACAAGACCATTTAAAAGATGTTTGGGAAACAGATGTAGCAATTGTAATAGACAAATCTAAGTGGGGAAAAATATGGAATATGCAACATTTGAAAACATTATCAGTAAGAATAAAAGAAAATTACTATAAGATTATATGGAGATGGTATTTAACTCCAGTAAGATTGAATCAAATAGATAAAAAGCATTCAGCACAGTGCTGGAGGGGATGCCAAGAATTGGGAACGTATATGCATATGTGGTGGAATTGCAAATATGTACAGAAATTTTGGGAAATAGTAATGAAGGAAATAAGTGAAATACTGGAGATAAATATACCATTAAGCCCTGAAATAGCATTATTATCATATTGTGAAAAAATACAAGAATCTCAAATTGTTAAGGATTTGTTAACAAATTTGCTGACAGCAGCAAGGTTAATAATAGCAAAGAAATGGAAAATACAAGGTGAATACAAAATAGAAGAATGGTATGACGAGGTATGGAATATAGCAATAAATGAGAAATTAACAAATATGGTTAAGGAAAAAAAAGGAGGGTTAAATAAGAATGTTTTTGGTGAAAAATGGAGTAAATTTATAGAATTTGTATTAATAAAAGGGAGAGGAAGCAAACCTGAGATAGAAACAATGAAATTTTGGAAAGAGGGATGAATATAAAGGGAAGTCCCTCGGTGGAGGGAATCACTGTTATATATGTTTGTTAGTTTTATGTAGTAATTGTATGTCTGTTTTTTTAAATTTTAAAAAAATTAATAATTTTTTTTTTAAAAGGACAGTATATGCAAAAAGGATCATAGGAGTCTTTGTGGACCAAAAGCTGAACAAGAGACAGCAGTGTGATGCAGCAGCTAAAAAAGCGAATGCAATTCTAGGCTGCATTAATAGGAGTCTAGTGTCTAGATCAAGGGAAGTAACAGTGCCATTATTTTCTACTTTGGTCAGTCCTCACCTGGAATATTGAGTCCAGTTCTGGGCACCACAATTCAGGAAGGATATTGACAAGCTGGAACATGTCCAGAGGAGGGCGACCAGGATAGTGGGTGGTCTGGAAGCCATGTCCTATGAGGAGCACCTTAGGGAGCAGGATATGTTTCGTCTGGAGAAGAGAAGTTTGAGAGGTGACATGATAGCCATGTTTAAATATTTGAAGGGATGTCATACTGAGGATGGAGCAAGCTGTTTTCTGCTGCTCCAGAGACTAGGACATAGAGCAATAGGTTCAAACTACAGGAAAAGAGATTCTACCTAAATATATATATAAAATTCTCTTGGGTATGTTGCCTTTCCCAGTGTGCTGATTGGCTACTCAGGAAACACACCCAACCCACAACCAACCAATAACTACCAACATGCAAATTCCCTCTCCACCTCACAATTTACTCAGTCCACCTCACAACGGTCCCTCCCTCCTCTCACTCTCTCAGCCACTCTTGGGTCATGGGCTGTGATGGGATCCAGGCAGTCAATTGGTGGTGGCCACAGCAGGGTGACAGTGCGAGTCACCTTCAGCAATTCTGGGGAAAGTGTGGAACACTGAAAATGGGGTGGAGAAATTTAAACCCACTGGCCTACCTTACAGGGTTGTCAGGAGGTCTACCAGGCATTTGGGGGGAGTTTTTTTTAATGGTGTATGGTATGCTGGGTCCCACTAGTTAGGAAGAATTTCCTGACAGTAAGAGCTGTTTGGAAGTGGAATACACTGCCTCGTAGTGTGGTGGAGTCTCCTTCTTTGTAGGTTTTTAAACAGAGGCTGGATGGCCATCTGTCCGGAATGATTTGATTGTGTATTCCTGCATGGCAGAGGGTTGGACTGGTTGGCCCTTGAGGTCTACAAACGCTATGATTCTATCATGGCTATATAAACCGCCCCGATTGTTTTAACAGAGGGGCGGGGTATAAATAAATTTTATTATTATTATTATTGTTATTATTATTATTATTATAAACCCCTCCAAAATCCCACTCAGGCACACACAGATTCCTGTCCTGTGGACTCTACATCTGTCTGTGTCGCTAGGCACACAGTTCATCTTCTTCTTGACTCCATATCACATCGTGTAGCCGTTCTGGCTTCAAGACCTCTCACTCTGTTTGTTTCTTCCAAAACCTCATCCCCTCAGTTCAGTACAGTATCACCCAAAAACAACCTCCTCTATTCCTCTATCCCAATACTTCCTACTTTATTATTATTTTCTCAAATAACTAGCTATCACTGTACTTTCTAGCTTAATTTCTCCTCCTGTTTACCAGTATACGTAGGTCAAAAGATCCTGTTATCTGTTTCCTCCTCTCACATAGCCAAGCTGAGTATATTAATTCCACAAATTAATATTGATACTGATAATATTGATAATATTAAAGATAATAGTGAAGGAAAATGGGTATTGCAGTCAATATTATATCCATGGGTCTTGGAGGAATTTTCACCTAGGCAAAGATATAAGCCTCACTAGGCCTGTAAAATTCCAGCCAGGCCTCACTATGTCTTTGCTACAAGGTTAAAAGAGTCATGTCATTCATGTTGTCTGGGGAAAGGTCCAGAAGTTCTTATCTCTCTCTTCTCATGGTGGAGTCTGTGAAAGTTATGAGAAGGAAATAATCAGCTCTCACTATGAGGGAGGGAGTCTTCAGTGTGTGATTATTATTGCAGTCTGTTGTCTGTCTGAGAGAGAGAGACAGACACAGAGCAAGTCAAGATGATTTCTTAGCTCCGTAGGCATGGCTGCCTTACAGCCATGATGTACTCTGTTTTGTAGTTTGATATTAGTTATTCAATAAAGCCTATAAAGGATTTTTCCTTGTCTGTCTCCATGTTTTACACCAAGTATGCAATCAGAGGCCAGAGTCCACATGTTTCTGCTGCAACTCTGCTATTGTTCCTTCTGTTCAGTTTTGTTCAGAAGGACTGCATACCTTGACATCCTTAAGATCCCCAAGTGTTTAGGTTAACAGAGCCATGGCAGTTAAAGCAGTGTCAAACTGGATTATATCTGCAGTGCAGATGAAGCCTTAGAGGTTTAGGACTGAAATGGTTCCTCAGGTCAGGCACTCACTTGCGAGGCAACAAGACAGGAGAAATCTCTATTGCCTCCTCTGAAGACTCACAACTTCCTGAGATAAATGTCTTCATTTGGCAATCTTGTTTCAGGTTCATCTGAAATTTATATTTGCTTCCATGGACACAGCACAGATGAAGGTCACTACCCCCTTCAAAAGATTCATATCTTCCTGCTCATTCATTCTTTTGAGCCAAATCCCCCTTACTAAAACATTTCAACCCTGGCAAACTTATATTAGATTAACATGCACTAAAGAGCCAATGAGTGTAAAAAGCATTTCTTTCTGGTGACTTTGGGGGTGGGGGGTCTAACTATTTTTTCCCAACCCTGTACCAGTTTTAAACTAGTCTTTTTTATAATAGTTAAATTATTTAATGTATTTAGACTGTTTGAATTATCCTTCATTGCTTTCAATTTAAATTGTTCTAAATTATTTAAAATTGATTTCTCTTTACCCTCAAAAAATTGTGATAGAACGTAGAATATAAATATTTAACCAACCAAATACCTAAATCTTTTCTCATGAAATTGTCCAACCGAAACCAAGTTTCTGTCCAATGTAAAAATCACTGGCTGTAACTGCAAACTTACTAAAAATAAAAAAATAAAAAAAAAATTACAGGTTGCCTTGGTAGTAACAGTAAATGTGAACAACCTTGTTAACAAGTAACGGTTTTGCTGACACTTGGCAAGTTCTGTAGGTTTCTCATATAATGTTACAGGTAGTGGTAAACTGCTAGAACTATAACCTTTTACAGTTAACCATTCACAACTGATTTAATATTATATTATGTAATATATTAGAATGTTAAGCATTATTATTGCTGTTGTTGTTATTTCATTTATTGCACCTTTTTTAATATATATTTTATTACGTTTCCATAAAAGACATAACATCCATTACACATGTAATACAACAATACACACTTCCATCTCTTACACTTGTACCCAAATTATAGTTACAGCACTTTATCTAACTTCAACAAAATTTTCTTAACATAAAATAACACCTCTTACACCATTCCACAATGACTTCCTTGTTTCCGGACCTCCATACTTACTAATACAAACCTCTAATCCTGAATTTCTATATATTTTTGTTCTGCTCATCCTTGATTGCTTTCTTTGGTTTATTATATTGACTAACTTGCTGAATACATTTTTACCACCTTTTATATCCATCTAATCTTTTAGTCTTCCTCCGGATTTTCCTTTAAGATAACTATCTCTTTCCAACCCACTAGATCATCCCATGTTCTTTTATCGTCTATCATTATGGACAGCCTTTCCATTTCATAAAATTCCTTCATCTTCCTTAACCATTCATTAATTGATGGGAGTTCTTTTCCTTTCCATTTTTGGGCAAATGTTAATCTTGCCGCAGTGACAGCATATAATAGTACCTTCCAATATTTCCTACGTGTACACGGATGCAGCTTATGGAGCATATTTATTAAAAACAGTTCCGGGTCGAATGGTATATCTATATCTAACGTCTTCACTAGTATATCATGTAGTCTCTTCCAAAAAAATTTTGTTTGTTTTCAAGACCACCAAATATGCATATAAGTGCCCTTAGCTTGCCCACATTTCCAACAGACATTGGACATGTTCTTGTATATCTTGGCCATTCTTGCAGGAGTAAGATGCCACATGTTTAACATTTTATAAAAATTCTCCCTCAACCTATAACATCTTGTAAATTGGATACTGTCATTCCACGTCCTTTCCCACTCATCTATCTTTATTTCTCGGCCTATTTGTTGCGCCCATTTGATCATATAACTTTTCACCGTTTCTGGTTCCAAATTGATTTTCAATATCAAATTGTAAATTTTCATAATTACTTTAGTTCTTTCTCCATATAATATCTTGTCAAACTCTCCCTCCACCCATTCAATCCCTTCCATTTTGACATCAAATTTGAATTTTTCATATAGTTGGCGATACAGAAACCAATGACATGGAACTCCTTCATCTCTCAATTCTTCCTGGGTTTTCATCTGAAATTCCCCCCTTGATTTTTTCAAAATTGTCTTGTACGTCAACCAATTCCCCCTGAACGGGTTTTCCTTTTTATAAAAGGCCTCGTGATTAGAAACCCAGAGGGGCAGTCTTAAATATAGCTTTCGCTTATATATCTGCCAAACTCTTAGTAACGCGCGTCTTACATAATGGTGGGTGAAATCTTTGTGTACCACAGATTTATTATGCCATAAATAGGCATGCCACCCAAATCTGAGATCAAAGCCTTCTAATTCCAGCAGCTGTTCATCTTCTAGTTTCATCCAATTGATAGTCCACATCAATGCGCATGCATGATAATATAATCTCAGATCTGGGAGGCCTAATCCGCCCCTCTCTCTCGTATCCCATAGTATCTTTCTCTTGATTCTGGGTTTTCTCCCTGCCCATAGAAATGCTGCTATATCCTTATTCCAAAATGTAAAGGGTTTATCTGACGTTAAAATTGGAAGATTCTGAAAAAAAACATCATCTTAGGGAGCACAACCATTTTTATTGCCGCCATCCTTCCTAAAAAAGAGAGGTTTAGAGTTTTCCACCTTTCCAGGTCCTTTTTTATATTTTTCCAAATTTTCCCATAATTATTTTCGTAAAGGTCAGCATTGCTATTTGTAATAACGACCCCTAGATACCTTGCTTTTTTAACTAATGTTAACTTTGATTTATCAACCAATTCTTTTTCTTCTGCCTTACTTAGGTTCTTAGTTATAATAGCTGTTTTTTCTCTATTTATCTTTAGGCCTGCTAATTGGCCGAATTCTTCAATATTGTACAATAGTTTTTGTATACTTTCCTTCGGGTTATCTAAAAAGAAAACAAGATCGTCAGCAAACGCCTTCTGTTTAAACTCTTTACGCTGAACTTTTGGGCCGTGTATCTCCGGGTCAGAATTTATTTTCCTCATCAACACCTCTATTGTTGTTATAAACAATAAAGGAGAAAGGGGGCAACCTTGTCTTGTGCCCCTTTCAATCTGACATAGTTTTGTTCTTTCGCCATTCACAATTATTTGGGCCTGTTGGTTTTGATATATCCTTTTAATCCAATTTATAAAGCTCTTCCCAGTATTCATCCATTCCAAGGTTGCTATCATAAATTCCCACCTTATATTGTCAAACGCCTTTTCGGCGTCCAACAATACAATAGCAAGTTTTTTTTATCATTCTTCTTTTCGTACATCTCTATAATATCTAGGACCGTCCTAATGTTATCTTTAATTTGTCTATTAGGCAAAAAGCCATTTTGATCTTTTTGTATCCATGATGACAATATCTTTTTCAGCCTTTCAGACAAGATTTTAGCAAAAATTTTGTAATCTACATTCAGCAAGGATATCGGCCTATAGCTAGCTGGTGATAGTGGATCTTTGTCCTGTTTCAAAATTAAAATTATATTCGCATTATGCCATGAGGCCGAGCACCCCTGCTGATTAATTTCATTAATTGTCCTATGTAATGGGCTGATTAGTTCGTTTTCAAACGCTTTATAAAAGCTTGCTGTAAATCCATCAGGTCCTGGTGCCTTTCCAACTTTCATACTTCTTATTGCTTCCCTTATTTCATCCTTGGTAATGGGTTTCTCTAATTCCAATCTTTGTTCCTCTCCAATTTCATCTATATTAGCCTTATCTAAGTAATTCTCTATTTGCATCTTAATATCTTCAGTATTAGTATGCTTTTTGTATAGTTTTCTATAGAAATCGTGGAAAACATTCATTATATCCTTTTGATTAGTATACTTTTGTCCATTTATCATTATTTGCGTTATCAATTTTTTTTCTACCTCCTTTCTTAATTTATACGAAAGCCATTTCCCTGGCTTATTGGCGTGTTCGAAACAATTATGCTTTAAATATTTCAATTTCTTCGCGATTTCGTATGTCATTTCAGCATCTAAATTCCTTCGCAATTCTTTCAATTCACTTTTTAGTTTTTTGTTCTTAGGATCCAACTTTATAGCTTTTTCACTTTCCGATATTCTATCTAGGAGCTCGTTTTCTCTGGACTTTCTCTTTTTCCTCAATATGTATTCTTGTTGTATTATTGTGCCTCTTATCACCGATTTACCTGCATCCCAGACCGTGTTCCATGGGATTCCTTTATCCACATTTTCCTTAAAGAATAAGGCTAGATCTTTTTTTATCTTATTTACTATAACCTCATCTTTAAGTAAGATATCGTTAAATCTCCAATTAAACTGCCGTTTAACATTCCTTAACTCCAGGTTTATAGGACAATGATCAGAAATTATCCTTTGTAATATGTCTACCCGCTTCACTTCCCTCATTAAATTTCTTGAAATAAGGAACATGTCAATTCTTGACCAGGATTTATATCGGTCTGAATATAATGTGAAATCTCTTTCACTCCCATGATTGTGTCGTCAAATATCTATTAAACTTAACCGTTCCATCATTTCTTGAATTGCTAAAGGTAATTGGCCTCTTTTTTTTTATGTCTCTCCATTTGGTGAGACCTGTCAATATGCGAGTCCATGACACCATTCCAATCACCCATTATAATATAACTGTCATAATTAAGCTCTGATATTGTGTTTGTCAAGCTCTTTATAAAATGACTCTTATTGTTTTGTGGTCCATACACTCCCACCATCAATATGTTTTTCGCCTGTATTTTCACTTCTACCCCCAAATAAGAGCCCTTTGTATCACTAAATACTATTTTGGATTCATATTTAGAATTAACATAAATGGTCACGCCCCTCTTCTTTTTATCTCCGTCAGTTGCGAAGAGAGTACCAAGTTTTGTATTTTTCAATAGTTTTTGATCAACAGTCCTTATATGAGTCTCCTGAAGACAAATTATGTCTGCCTTTCTCTTTTCTAGAAAATGGTATACCTTATTCCTTTTGTTCGGCGAATTTAACCCATTCACGTTCCAGGATATCAGTTTGAATGCCATTTTCAATAATTAGGTTGAGTCTATTATTTATTTATTGCTTGTTTTATTGTTAATTCACTTCTTCTTTTTACAATTTATATATCTATACCTCCCACTGCTCCCTCTATTTCTTCTTCTTCTGCCTCTAATTCAATCTCGGACGTTCCTTCTGATTCTATCTCTGAATCTGATCTTTCACCTAAATTCTGGTTTCTGTCCTTATCGCTTTCCCTTTCTTTATTTATCACCTCGTGACTTTCCTTCTCTCTGTTTTTATTGTTCCTGTCTATACTATATTGAGTAAATCCCTTCTTGCTGTTCGTTTTTCCTTGAGGTTTCTTCTTTCCTTCCTCTAAGTGTGTTTGTTTCTTCTCTGTATTATCTTCTTTTTCTCTATTTGTCTGTAGCTCTGATTCCTCCTCCCTGCCCCCCTTCTTTTGTCCCTGTAATTTAGCTAGAAACCCCTTGGCTTTAGGCAGTGTATTGATTACGTACTTTTTATAGCTATGAGTCAAAGTTACACCCTCTGTTTTATTCCACTTGTATGATATATTCCTATCTCTCAGTACATGTGTCAGGAAGGAGTATTCTTTTCTTTTTTTATTATTTGGATTGGTATATCTTTGAATATCTTAACCAGTTGCCCTTCTATTTTGAATTGTTCCCTAAAATTCCTCTGAATGATCAAATCCTTAGTTCGTTCCCTTGTAAAATACACCACGATATCTCTAGGAATTTTATTCTTTTTCGCAATCCAGGAGTCAATACGATAAAATTTATCAATTTCTATATCCATCTGGTCATTTTCCCATCCTATAAATTCTGCTAGCGCCGGTATTACCCTTTTTGCTAAATCCTCATTTGTCTGTTCTTCTAGACCCCTTATTTTAATGCACTTCGATCTAAATCTTGACTCCTGAATAACCTTATAATTTTCTTCCCTTTCCAATCTGGCTTCTATTGACCGTGTTCTTTTTTCTAATTTTTCCGTGTTATCTTGTAAACCCTGCAAGTCTTTGCTAATTTTCGAGATATCTTTTGTCACAACATCCAACCGGTTACCAAAAGCGTCTAATTGTTTTTGGATATCTATCCTAATCTCTCCCTTTAATTCTCTCATCTCTGTTGTAATTTCTGTTTTTAGTTTTTTAAATTCGGTCATCAACAACTGGCCAATCTCAGTTGTTTTTGATGACATATCCCATGATGACCGTCTCATTGTTTGAATCTGTTCTTTATGTTTGGCCAAAGCTCTCCTAGTAATTGGCATTACCTCCTAACAACTTTAAGGGGAATACCTCTTTCCTGTCTGTTCCCTCTGCCTGGCAGACAAATGCCTGGAATTCTTGATGCCTCTTGTGACCTTCTTTTCACACCTTTCTTGTCTTTCCACTCTTTCTCTTGTCCCCTTACTTCCACCTCTTTTTCTTTATCTTTTAAACCGAAACTTAAACCCAATTATAGTAAATGACCATCCACATATATACATTCCCAATATCTCAACATAAATTTACAGGACTTTTTTTTTTCCTTTTTCTTTCTTTCCTTTTTCTCTTTAACGAGAGTTGAATTCCATCTAATCTATACAGGATTTCTCCATTAAAAGTAAATAAAGATATCACATTTCTTAGTCAAAAAAAAAACATATGGTTAAATTAATTGCGTTAAGTATAGTTCCTTTACACCCTCTTTCTTTCAGAGACGCCTTCTTTTTTTTTGCTCTCTTTCCCCCCCTCCCTTTTACAGGATACAAAGCAGCCTTTTACAGAATACAATACAATACAACCTTGAATTACAGGAACCATTCAAGAAAATTGGGGATAAAATGGTTGCTCTTTCCAGTCTCTTCCTTTTCCTTCCTCTCCGTTTCTGTTACCAGAACGTTCCTTCAAACAACTTCAGTCTCTTCTCTCTATCACTCCTTTCCGTTGTTCTTTAACAGTCCGCTGTTTCTATGCTATGCGCTATTTTGCAAATTGCTGACTGTTACCCAATTCTTGAAGATTGTAATATGTGGTTGCTTCTCCTTGCTTCTCCTGCTGGCTCCACCTCCAGAAATCCTTGCTTCTCCTATTCCCGCAAACTACCATATGTTGCCCATAATATCTGCTTAAAGTTCTTCTTCTTCTTTCCTCCTTTCTTTCTGTTTTTCTCAAATCTACAAAGTCTTTATAGCACCTTTTTTTTCTGTTTTTTTCCCGTATTGCTTCAGCTCGCTTCAGCTGCACCCTCCCTCAATAACCCTCCCTCACTTCTTCTGCGTTCTCACGGCTGTTACTTCACTTTTCCTAGTGTTATACTGTTACTTTATAATAGTTATTCTTTCTCTTTGTTATTCTTTCTCTTTATTTCTTCCTCCTTAATCTCACTGTTATTTTTGTTTTGTTTTGTTTTGTTTTTGTTTTTTTTAACATAAGTCTCTAATTTTTAAACTCAGTCCTGGAAAGAAGTAGAAGTAGTAGTAAGCCTGAGATAAATCCAAAACCGTGTAGATTAACTCGAATCCAGTTTCCCCGGAATTACAAATAGAAGCAACTCACCAAGTTAAACGCTTTGGCTCTACAAACTCAACAAATAGTCGGCAGTGAAACGAAAAAAAAAAGTCAGGTGCTCCTTTTGTATCCGGAGAGAACGGAAAACCGCTATTTGAAGCTGGTTCAGTCTTTAAAAAAAAATTAAAAGTGGTGGCGACACTCTACCTTCAAAGTAGCATTGGCGCGGGGGGGATGCTTTCGACCCCTTCGGCTTACTCTTTAGCGTTCTTCGCTATTTAGCCGGCATATCGGGTCCTCGCAAGCTGCCTCTGTCTGCCTATTTCCCAAGGCAGAATTACCCCCTCCTAGACTTCTCCGTTGTTGGGGTTTTCCCCACGCCAAGCGGCTAGGTGCGGGAACCTCTCCGCAACCCGACCGGACGCGTCGCCTCAGCCACCGGAAGTCCGCCTCAGCCACCGGAAGTCATTTATTGCACTTAAGAGTGAGTCATAAGCAGAATTCTCTGGGAAGTACCCAATACTTTAAACATGTATAAAATACATACCATAAGAATTTACATTATTTTTTCTTCAGGATTTATTGATTCCTCACAGAGTGTAATCACATAGAATGCCCACCATCTGTTTTCTCTTTTACGTTTTTTTTTTTTTTTTGGTATAAATTGTCATACCAAAACCTCCCCAACCAACCAAACAAAAAACCCTTCATGTAATTGCACATATCATTGTGATCAGCACTCTAAAACAGTTTGATACTGTCATCAATCACATCAACATATTGGCTTTTTACAGAGTAAAAATACAAATGAAAGCTGCTAGCATTTGCACATTCTTGATGTTTTAAACATTACAGCACATGTGAGGAAAAAAAAATTGAGCTCAGAGTAGGCAGAAACACGGTGGGAAATTTTCTCAATACATATCAAGGTTCCAGGAAACTTGTATATCCCTTGAATGAATCTTGTTCATAGATTTGCATGTTCTAATAAAATTCAAACCTGCAATCCTATACTCATTTACTGTGGAATAGGTTCAGTTAAACTAAAAGGACTTGCTTCTAATTAGACTTGATTATGCTTCATTTCTAATTACTCAAACCTTACAAGTCTAGAATTCCACCCTACTGAATATTATGAACTTTTTAGCTTTTAAAAAATTGGAATGTTTAAAATCAGACTTAAAGTTTGAGTGTTCATTTTTTCCCCCACATGCCCATGAAAATGATTTACTTTATTCTTCATAATCTCTGCATCATACCTCTTGTTCTACTGAGTAGTAAATGTCATGTTTTAGCCCAGTGAGAATTATAATTACTTCTTGAGAACTGGTATTTTAAAATGAAAGACACTCAGAGACAGTTAACTGTTGAGCTGTCAATGTGAAAATATAATTTGATATAATAACATATCTGATTATGTACACCCATGCTATTCCCAGAGGGAAGTCTGTGTTTATATGCTCCAGTGTAATCAAGATAAAATTATTATGTGTGCAATTGACAGGTGATCCTTTAAAAAAAGCTTTGATTTTAATAACCTATTGTATGCTTTATAATGGAGGCCAGTGTTCTTCAATAGCATTAAGCATGTGGTAGCTATAAAAACGTGACTGACATTTGAAAGTTTATATGATGGGTGGAGGATAACTTATTTTGTGAGGTACTTGGCCAAGATGCAGATAGAAGAGTAAAGTTCTTAGCCACAGACTTTTCATAACTTCATCAGAGTGGGTGTCCAAGTTTTCAAATTCATTGTGGGTTTGTTAGGCCACACAAATCGGGGCTTCACTACATGGGCAGGAAACCCTGCACCTACCTCATAGCCATGGTGGATTTCTTTGATCCACAGCAGCCCCATAAATGAAACACTCACTGGACTTTTCTAATTGTACATTGGAGTATCCCACCACATGCTAACCACCATTACACCTGCATTGGAGTAAATGAGTGGTCCTACACTGATTACATGCCCTATGTGTCATACTGTTTCTGGCCACATGTCTGGGTCTGCTCTGTTGTTGTTTTTTCCTGATTAGTTGTGCATGAGAATAAGTGAATATACATGGTCCCGGAGTAATGTATTACTGGATAAGCAGAGATACCCTTCCCAGACATGCATACAATTGAAAAATAAATAATATATATATATATTTAAAAGCCACAGAATGTAGTCCTGTCCACCAGAAGTCCTGCCCCAGCTATGCTCCAAAGCCAATTCTTGGCCACCACATGGCCAAAAATCTAGGTTTCCCCCTCAAATCTGGAGTAATCTGTGAATCTTACAGATCTGGGGTTTCCTGCAGAACTACTGGTGAAAATGTGCATTGTCAAAGATGTTGTGTGTCAACTGTGCCATTAATATGGGGTGAGTACGGGTTTTATTGCCCATGTAGACAAGTCCTTAGTCCTCATTCTCATAAAGAACAGTTGATGCTATTCAATTTACCACTTCATCCTGTAAATGACCTCTTGAATCCATATTGACTCCTCCTCTGTACTGATTAACGATGGGTGATACAATCCTGTGAAAATTTATAATTTGTTCACAAAGTATAAGTTTGATATTTTGGAGTAGTATCATCAAGTTCAAATTCTACCTCTCAGAAAACCAGCAACACTTCTGCAAACACCGCTGCATCTTCATCATTTTCAAAACACAAAATGGCAGAAAAAAGATTTCTAACCCTGATATGCTACCTTTTTTTCCATTTTAATTTTTATTATATAGTGCATATTATATCACATACATATACAGATTTTTCCCTTTACAAATTATACATTTGTATGCAAGTTTCACCAGTTTGTGCATCAGCATAATCAGCATGATCAATAAATCTTAAACATTACCAAATTTTATACCCTGATATGCTACTTTTAAATGGAGAAGTGGATATTTTAAAGGGTTATATAAGAAGTGAATCCTTGGCTTTTGCCCTTCCTGAATAGTCTGATGGAGTTCTCAGTGCACTCACACACACACCAAAGTATGAACATATATTTAAAATATCTAATTTGAAAGAATGCTTCCTGTTATGCCTCCTGAGATGATCCAGGAATAAAATTGTCATTACGCTAACATTTGTAGAATGAACAAATGTTAACATTAGTGTAGGGGTTTCTTTTGTGTGGAGGAGATGCATTACTAATAAGCTATGAGCACATTATTTTCAATTAAATTAGGGTGTGAGAGAGACTGAAAAGGCTTCTGTATATGAATGTGATTTCCTCTTTGCCCCTCTGACAGCACTGCCCTCTGCAAAATTAGCTTTCTGGGGAATTGAAAGGGTGGTGCTATGTGAACCCTCTGCCTTTTTGGGGAACATGAGAGGCATATAGAGATGATGTGTGACTTAACCTTCAGCTTTGTCAGTATAGCCTTCACCCTTTCGGACCATAGCATTTGATTGGTCATCTCCCTGACAAGCTGAGGAATAATACTTTGACATACTTTACATCATCTACAGAAATTCTTCAGAACCAGGCAGTCACTCTGCTGCTGGTATTTCTGAGCTGTGGGTAAGAGGAGGCTGTAACTGCTTCCAGCCAAAACTCAGGGCCAAGAGCTTGCCCTCCTTCACAGAACTGTGACTTTGCTTTTTTTGGCTGCCATTGCCCTCTTGTTCATTGCTCATTTGTTTGTGAGGGAGCCAATAAGGATAATGAGACCATACACAGAATAACAAGACCATACACAGAAAGTGGGGTTAAATAAGGGACACTTTATTTGACCTATAACCTATTTAAGTTGTGTTAAACCTGGAAAGGAGCAAGGGGGGGAGCAGCCTGAAGTGGGTTCAGATGAGGCCACATGTCACCCATTGACTACCTCCTTAGCATTCTCCTGGGTGAAACACCTGAGACCTGAGGCCAATCCAGTCAGCCATTTACTGGAAGACAAATCCAGGGCACTCCCCCCAAAGCCCCAGGACTCTATAAGTGAAAGCAAGCCCCCAGGTCAGCCCCAAGGTAGACTCCTTCCCCACTCCCTGGGTCCCAGGACCTGTAGACGATATGTAGAACCCTACCCTTCACCAAAAGTGTGCCAAGGTATACACCGAACTTATATTCTTCCCCTATTACTTGCCACTCACTCCCTGTTGCAGAACCCCCAGGAACAAAATCTTACCCACATCTGACAGATGAGTATCAACCCTATAAAGCTCTGGCTGTCAGAAAACTATGATGGGGTATGGAATAAAGTCACCTAACCCCCTATTCAATGCATTCCATATTTCCCTATTTACCTTTCCATTGGTGAGGTCAAGGCATTGGGGACCCCCCCCCTCACTAAATTGCCAAATATAGTGTGGCAAAATAGCAGACCAAACAAGGGTTACAACAGGTCATCTGTTAGGGCCCATGTTAGCCAACCATGAATGAGGCCTACCTGTGGGCCAGAATGAGTGCAAAAAACCTTTAAGGTGTCCAAGCCACCCACCAATAACCCCAGTCCGACCCCCCCAAAGCCCACTTTGCCTCCCCAAGCAGAGGGGAGTTGTACAGTGAAGGTAGGAAAATTAAACTGTTGCCCCTTACTGCTACTCTATGCTCTCCTGCATATCCTAAAGAAACAAAAAAAGTAATAAAAATTCAAGCCCCTTTTGTGATGTGGAGGCCAACAGAGACAGAGAGGAAAGCAACACCTTCCAATCAGCCTCCACCAGTCACCCACTCCCCACAACAGAAGTGAAATAGAAATGATCCACTGTCTGTTGCTCGTTCTGCTCATCTTCAGCACCGTTTGTGAAGCAAAGATACAAAAAGGTACATGAAGGGGTGGCTAGACCTTAAATAACCTCTGGCTCCATCCCTGAGATGTGCAGCATCCTGGTATGCTGTGCCACAGGCAACAACCTCTGGCCTCTAGCCATGGAAACCATCAAACTCATACCCTCCCCCGCACCACCATTCACCACACAGGTCCCAGGTACATATTCTCTATGTAGTACACTCAGACATCTGACAAGTGATGTTTTATCTTGCTCATGATTAGATATGGGCAATAAGGTCTGAACTTATTTTCCAGACCTTAAGTATGATCTGAAACATAAAGGAGGCTAAAAAATTGTCTAGTAATATAGTTTATAATGGACAACTAGCATGCATACCATTTATGTGTTTATTTTTAGATACTAATATATTGTCACCTGCGGCATATATATATATTGTTCACCTACCTGGGAAGCATCATCTCCTCAGATGCCAAGATTGACAAAGAGATCGATCACAGATTAGAAAAGGCATATAGCGCATTTGGAAGACTTTACAAAAGAGTCTGGAGTAACAAACACCTGAGGCGAAGCACAAAAATCAATGTGTATAGAGCCATTGTACTGTCTATTCTTCTTTACAGGTCTGAAACATGGGTCTCCTATCGTCAACACTTATGACTCCTCGAATGCTTTCATCAGCTCTGTATACGCACAATCCTAAATAAACAGTGGACTGACTATGTGACGAATGTTGCTGTCCTTGAGCAAGCACGGATCACCAGCACTGAGGCCATAATATTGAGAACACAGCTTCACTGGGCAGGGCACGTTTCTAGGATGGAGGACTATTGCCTCTCAAAAATAGTACTCCATAGTGAACTCACCATGGGTCAGCGCAAGAGGGGCGCTCCAAAAAAGCGATACAAGGACTCCCTGAAACAACATTTCAGGCTCAGCCAAATTGATCACCAACAGTGGTCTGCCCTGCCCTGGCCTCAGATCAGGAGGCATGGAGATGCACTATCCACAATGCTGCAGCCTTATTTGAGAACTCACGCTGAACAAGTCTTGAAGAGAAATGACAACGCAGAAAGACTCAACCCAGAAACATCACCCAAGGAGACCTTCTCCTGTGCTTTCTGCAACCAGACTTGTTTATTTCGGATTGGCCTTTTTAGTCATCAGAGCGCTTGCAGAAAGCACGGGATGAGTCCTTCCTGAATCTTCGTTTGCGAAGAAAAGCCAGAGAGGGAGAGGGAGAGAGAGAGATTGTCACCAAAACCTAAATGGCTCATAGAACAAATCAGTAAAAACAATAAATACAAGTCCATATAATAAGACAAATTTATCTTGTCTGACTGTAGGTTTTTAAAAATTGTTTTGATTCGTTTTTAAATTATACATTTTGATCCATTTAACTCTATGTCACTTCAAGGACCCTTTGGGGCAGAAAAGTGACTAATAAATACTTTTTAATGAGTAGTGAATGAATGAATGAATGAATGGGTCTGGTTGCCATATATTTCATCTGGACAATAGCTGTGTACTGCTCACAACATGATAACTGATAAAGCGGTTTAGGAAATAAAATAGAACATGTGTTTACAAAAGCAAATACATATTATTTAATTAGAAGCATGCCATGAGGGCTTTTGTGGATAAATAATTATTTCTAATTACTTAGCAACAGCTTTGCATTTCACTTAAGAAAGCCTCTGGTTTTGAGCTGTTCACTGTTATTATTCAGGATTATTCTGTTTAAGATATAAACAGAATACACATGAAAATATAAGAGCATATGAAAAGCTGGGAAAAACTTCTTCCTGTCAATGTTCTACATTATTTGCCATCAGTATGGCACTTTTCCAATGCGAAGAAACCCCAATGGTGTAAGATTTCCTCAAAAGAGAGTTGTTCATCATAATTTTGGTTGTCCCTTTCTGCACTTTTTTTCTGGCTCTGTCGTATCATTTGTAAGATGACATGGCCAGAACTATTTCCAGTAGTAAGGTAAATCGTAAGGAAATAGTAAGGAAACTGTGTGTACCAGTTGGCAGGAGGAGGCAAATATCTTAGAGGGAAGAAGTTGGAGGACAGCAATGGCAGCACTTCCAGAATTTCTTCCTGAATCTTGAGGCCATCACCCTCTCTTCAAAGACAGGGGGCTCTGTGTGGCACATACCGTGGCACAGAAGTCTAAACTAGTTTGTTGCTTTAGTGGTTGTAGAAGCCCCTGTTCCTCTGCCAGTGTTGAGGTAAGTTTTAACTGCTACTCCAGCTGGTTTCTGTATAGAATAGTGAAAAATACCATATATTTTTTAAAAAAAATCTCAGGCTTTGATTGGGGTACTCCTGCACAGCAGGGGATTGGACTAGATGGCCCTTGTGGTCTCTTCCAACTCTATGATTCTATGATTCCAGACAGGGGATCATTTATAAGGGCAAAGACCTTATTTTCCTTGTTTTCCCCTCCCAGTAACTACACCCCTGGGGCCCAAAATCTTTCCATTGGAAGAACTGACCATTGTTTTCTCTTCTCCTCTTCCTTTTCTTCAACCAGTTATTTATCCTTAAGTTCTTATCCCATGACTGCTAGGGATATCCCACCAAGCTATTCTTATCCATGATTGCTAACTAAGTTCAGCAGTGTTTGATGAGGGTCTCTGTCAAAAGGCCTTTGAAACAACATCTACTCGTCATCCCATATGCAAGCTTACTGTTGCTCTCAAACAGCTATAAAACATTAGTAAGACATGATTGGCTATTGTGACAAGCCATGTTGATTTTTTTTCAGGATGGCTTATGCTTCTGTATGTATAATGGTTTTATATTCTAAAAATCCTTTCCACCAATTTACCAGTAACAAATATAAGACCAGCATTTCCATATCAGAGGCTTTTTTTCCTTATTAAAGAACTCTCAGGTGGATATCATCTAGCCCTAGTGATTTGTTTGTTAATCAAGGTCTAAGACCTCTGTCACTATTATTTGTCCTCCAAAAATGTCTGTTCAGGCATGGACATTTGCCCTGCAACTTCTTCAGTGAAAAGATATTCAATAATTTATCCATTTTATTGGCAATCTTCTCCTCCCTGTAATGTTCATTTAATTCACTTACTATCCAATGCACCTTCCTAGCCAGATTCCTGCTTTGGATGTGATTTTTTTAAATATATATTTTTATAACAATGTTATTAGCAATATGCACCTCAAAAAATCACTTTTGTTCAACACTAGTTTTCTGTTTATATTTCTTTTATGCAACTTTGTGTTATTATTTATGGATCATTCTCTGAAGAAAGTGCTCTTTTTAAAAATAACTTTATTGGCACTGCTTGTTAACCAAGGTGGCAGCCTCCTTGACATCTCACAGTACCCAGTTATAGCACTATGATTCCACTTTAATGGTCTGGGCTGCATCCTGTGGAATGGTGGGTGAAGCATTAGCGTTCCCTGTGCTGTGGATTTAAATAATTCTCCCTAAATGTCAGGATATCATGGATGTTGTCATTTACTTGAAATGGATGACATTTCAAGTAAAATTATAGTATTAAAATTTGCAGTGTGAAAGGGATTTTGGTGGTACAGCACTGTTCCTGACCTGCAGAATACATTCTGGCTTAATATCCATTATTATGGGTTTGAGTAACTCTCAAGTATACTGGGAAGATTTGATCAACTTCCTTTGGACCAAGTTCGTCATTTCTGTAAGGATCCAGTCAGACTTCAATTCACTCAGACAACAATCACTAGCGAAAGTGTTTTATTGCAGAGGTAAAGAAGTGAACAAACAGGTCCAGGAATATTGGCAGAACAGGTTCAGAGGAAAAAATGTAGGGATTAAAATGAGGCTTCAACCAGTCCCCCTCCCCTTCGTTCCCACTGCCTCCGGCAGCTGCGACCTTGGAGACGAGATACCAGGTTCTCCAGCCTCGGAAATTAAAGGTACTCACATTCCAGCCCCCCTGCACATTTCAGCCCAATTCACAGCCCTTCAGGACATGACAGGAGAATGAAGTTATGCTAAGTGAGGCCTAGTTCAGAGGCCCTGAAAAGCCAGGAACCTGACATCTAAGAAGTTTCCTCATCTGAAAATAATGTGATTGTGCTGTGTCAGGTATTAGCATTCCCAGACTCAGTGAGCACCTGTTTCAGACTTTATCAGAAACCTGTATAGCCAGAAATCCAAGAACCATGTAATACAAAGTTGTTGCTGAGAATGGAAGGCTAATGGATACACTCTAAGGAAATTATCAGATAGGAACGAAAAAAGTGTTCCTGTCCCATAATCTCCACTCCTGTCCCTGTCACACCACAATCAGCCTCCCCACTGCACTAACATCCTCTCCCATTGTTCCAGCAGCCCAGGAGTGAACAGAGCTCTAATGGAGCTCCCTTCACTTCGTGGATCGAAATCCCATGGATTCTCATGAGAAGATGCGAGCATGGGAAATTCAAAAAGAAAAAGAACATGAAAAAAATTACAGCAAGCACAAAAACATACTTTAAAGGGTAGAAGTAACCCTGGGAGAGTAATAAAAAATGTGTCACTTGCCTGGATGTCCCAATCTCACCTGGACATGTTCTGGCAGGGACCGCCCATTGACACTGGGATCTCACCAGCATAATCAGGCACCTTGTTGCATGCAGGAACATCCATGACAGTAATGGAACTGGGGAACTATTGACAGCTTCTCCTGTCAATAAAAAACAGAACTGGCA
Organism: Gambelia wislizenii; assembly: GCA_030847615.1. Lineage (NCBI taxonomy): Eukaryota > Metazoa > Chordata > Lepidosauria > Squamata > Crotaphytidae > Gambelia > Gambelia wislizenii. The sequence goes on along the minus strand of JAUMIR010000005.1, from coordinate 83,267,469 downwards.
GAATAGCAGCAGAACAGGTACACAACAAGGGGGGAATGATGTTGTCTGAAAAGGGAGCCCTTTTGCGATCTAGTATTCCTGTAGCACCACTTTTAATACGTGTGATAAAGCATTTTCAGTTAACAAAATCTGGTGGACTGAATGATAATCAGCTACTGACATAAGCATTCCTTAAACCAAAACTACCTTCTTCTCAGGCTTTGAAAACCGTTAACTGTAGCTGCATCATTAACTCTTTATTCCCAAATAAATCCCAAACAGTTACACATTCGTTCCCCACAAAAACTGTTAGGCACATTCTACACCAATGCCACAGGAAAATAAGCAAAAATAGCAGGAATAGGAGCCAAGGATTCCAATCCTGACATGTTGGATTTCTTTGGAATTGTCCATCTAATAGCAACTATGGCTTAAATTTGATAGCAAGGTGCTCATTGTTTCCAACCAGTACAACACTTGGGAAACCATTTGTCCACAAGCCTAAATTTAATTGCTAGTCCCAAGTAGAATAGATGAATTGAATCAATTGCTGAATCATAAATCAACTGTGGTTGGTTCCAAGCTTAGAGTATCTGGAAGCATTCCCTTTTTATTGCAATTGAAACAGGCATATATATGTCTCATTCAAATCCTTTCCTTGTTTTGTTCTTCACTGTAAGATTCCTCTGAGCAATTTGATCAATGGGTTGATAGCAGGCCCCTTGTGCCAATTTACTTTGGGAGCTTGGTATTGTCACCACAGAGATTCTGTGGAGGAACCTCTCTTTTCTGGGATTACTGACTGATGTGTTACTATGGTGTCTTTAAAGGACTTAATTATTTATTAAAATATTTTTATCATGCCCTTTTATCATGAGATCTTGGGATCTCAGGAAAGAGGTAAAACAATGTAAACAATTCCAGATTACGACTACAAACAAGGTAAAACAGATGAAATAGTTTTAAAACTACCATGTATGTGAAGTTGAAGGCTTTCACAGCTGGCATCCATAGGTTTAAACCATGTACATGTTTAAATTTGGCCCCAAAGGCCAAATAAAAAACCATGTCTTGACCTGGAACAGAAAATAAACTAGTGTAAAGAGTGACATCACCTCCATCATGTCTTTTCCTACCCTTTCTGTATGCTAGGGATATAAATATTTGGCTTTTGCGTTCTTGCTTGCGAGGACACATAGTTCCTGCATTATTCTCACCACAGCAGGAGAGAATGAATATTACTGTACAGTGCTTGTTTAGAATTCATACACGTCGAAGTGTTTCAAGAAATACATACGGTGTTTTTGTGCAAGCCCCTCCCATAGCCATTTATCCATATGGGTCTTTTTGTGTGAAAAATTGCTGGGAGGGGGTTGCATACAACAACAAAAAAACAGTTTTTCAGAAGATTGGAAAGGCTGTTTTTGTTTGAAAATTATGTTTTGTATAAGAAATCATTATTCTCCCCCCCCCAAAAAAAACCTCATGTGGGTTTCTGGAAACAATGGTTTCCATTAGTTTCACATATGTACATTCACACACACATGCTCACAACCCCCCTCACCATTTTTATGTGAACAACATAGAACCCACATGGCTTTTATTTTATTTGTGTGTGTGTGTGTGTGTGTGTGTATGTGTGTGTGAAAAATTGCTCAGATTTGGGGGGGGGTTGAATGTCTCTGGAAACTGTTGTTTTCATGAAAATTGTGTATTCAGCAAAAAAAGCCCCTGATTCTGAAAGAAACCCATTTTTCAACTGGGAAATGAACAACAGTGAATATTACTTCCATAAAGTTTGCATCCAGTGATGTTCTCTCCATTTCAGGAAACTTCCATTATACCCTTTAAATATATGCTATTTAATCCTAAGCTCACCATTTTCTCTATCTTGTCTCAGAAACTTCTAGCTTTAGCATGGAAACAACTGTACACAGTGGCCCTGTCCAAATGCACATGCAATTTGCCCTATGCTCCTTTGGCCATTAATCTGTCAATGATTTGAATGAAATTTCCTGTTTTATAGAGTGCAGTTACCCTTATGCAGAGGTAGTAGTAATTTGATCAAAATGTTATGTGGATTGAGAATAAAAAAGGTTATATTTTTGTATATTTACCATACTGTACAAAAACTGAAAGTTTGTTATAAATCTCCATCAACTTTCGAGATTTGGAATTCCAACTAAAAATATATTTCTTAGCATGTTCTTTTGGATTCTTCATTAGAGAAATCCCACCCTTCACTTTTTTAAAAAAAAATCTATGAACTCTGTATCATAAGAGATTAACTTCACTATGAGTGAACTGGTTTTATGATTCATGTATATCTGAAGGAAGTATTTCGCTTCCTTGTGTAATATATGAAAATAACAAATGCTTCACTTGCAACACACCAAAACCATTTATCAAACTTATGCAGTTGTGTTGGCTGATATTGTCATAACTATAGCTTTGAAAAGAATAGCAATATTCTCATTAACATTCTTCAGATTTGAATTTTCTTTTTTTATATATTTTTATTAACATTTTCTCATTAAAACAATTAAAAACAGACATCGTACATTCACAATCTCCTTATTTATAAGTATAAACAAATATCCAAAAGTCTTTTATCTTCATTCATTCTACTTTTGCATACGCTCAATCATACTACATGAACTTCCTTCCGACTTCACATGATATATAGCTCTTCTATATATTTTTTCTTTTTAATTCTTCATTCACATTTATAATTGTTTTATTTCACTATTTCAATGCTTTATTCTCTATTTCCTTATCTGTTTTCCCCCTCTGTGCTGTTATTTGTCCAAATGCTTTATTTATATTTTATACTCACTTTCAGTTTATTGAAGGTTTTTTATTTTATTGTTGATTGGCTAATTTATTTTCTATTTTTTAAATTTTTTATTATTGTTGTTGTTTATTTGTTATTGTTATGTAATTTGATTTCTTATAATGACAGTTTACTTGAAAATTGCAGCAGTTTCCCCACCTTTTTTCTAACTATTCAGACAGTTTACTCCAAGTGTGTTGATTTTTATCAATATACTTACCCTTTAATAGTAAAGTCAGGTGATCTGCTCCTACCATTTCATATGTTTTTATCAATCACTGGTCTATTTTCAGTATATTTGGGTTCTTCCACATTGATGCATATATAATTCTTGCTGCAACCAGCATGTAGAATAGGAGTCTTTCTTTTCCTAGGTCTAATTTGTCTTCTTGTAGGCCCAATAAAACGGTTTCAGATCTGAGTGGTATGTTGCATTTTGATATTTCCTTAACTGTTTTTTGAATTTGTAGCCATTTTTTTTTTTTGCTTTTTCACAGCTCCACCACATGGGATAAAACTCCACTCCTTTTTTTGTTGGTTATGGAGATTCTAAGCAAAAAAATAAGAGAAGAAACTAGAATACAAGGAGTCAAAATAGACAAATACAATTACAAAATGAAGTTATATGCGGACGATTTACTAATATCACTAGGTAACCCAACAGAGGAAATTTTATATATGTATTTTGAATGCAGACCACGTCTGCTTTGATCTTTTCTAACTAATGGAATATTTGATTTCTTTTGTAAGGAAAATTCATCCCCCTTACATTTCATGATAATAATTTAATATCCATTTCTCCTATTCAATTTATTATTTATGTTTCTTAAATTATTAGGTATATGTAGCAGCAATTTTTTCATTTATTTGTTTTGTCTTATATTTATTACCTCTTCTTTTTCTTCCTGTTCTTCATCTTCTTCCTCTTCTGTTCCCAGAAGTCCTCCTTCTTCCTCTGCCTCATCTTCTTCTTCCAATTCTACTTCCTCCTCTTCTTTGCTTCTATTCTCTATTTTTTCCCCTTCTAACTCTTTCTTACTGCCTATCATATTTTCAGTTCTCCTTCTTGTTCCTTTCTTTCTTTATCCCTTTCTTCCTTCAAGGTTTCTGTTCTTTTTGATATGTCTTCTTCATCTTTTCCCCTTTCCTTTCCATTCAATTCTTTCCCATATTTCGTCAGGAAGAACTTCACCTTCTTTAATGTATTCAATCTGTATCTCTTCTGTTGATATGTAAAAGATATTCCCTCTACTTTTCCCCATCTATATTGCGTACCCTTTCTTTGTAACCTAGATGTAATAAATTGATAGGATTTTCTTCTTTTCAAAATTTGAGTTGGAATATCTTTATATATCTCAACTTCATTCTCTTCTATCACTAGCTTAGTTTCGTTATTCTTTTCCAGAATCATATCTATAATTTTCCCTCTCGTGAAATAAATTACAATAGCCCTTGGCAGGTTTCTTTGTAATGAAACCTTTGAATTTATTCTAAATATTCTATCAATCTCTACTTCCATCTTTTCTAAAGGTATCTCAACAAAATCTGCCAATCCCAGTATTAGTCTTTCATATAAGTCCTCTTCTTCGATTTCGATTAAACCTCTTATTTTCAAGCATTTCACCCATAATCTCACTTCAAACTCCAACTCTTTCTCCTGTCCTTGTTCATTTTGCATTTTTAACTGTTCTGTTGATTTTTCCAACTTTTTTCTTTTTGTACCCAATTCTTCGACTCTTTCATTTAGTTGTTCCACATCTGCTGTTATTTTAGTTAATTTTTTGCCAAAGTCGTCTAGTTCCTTTTTAATGTCTTTTCTTATTTCTCTCAATTCAGGGTCATTTCTTCCCTAAATTTCCTGAATTCTTGTAATAATACTTGTTGAATCTCTGGTGTTTCTATAGATTGTCTTCTTGTTGTCAACATCTGAATTTGTGTTTGTCTTTTCACAGGCATTTTTATCTAGTTTATCTCTTTCCAATATCTTATTTATTTGTAGGGTTTTTTCCTTTTAAACTCTATTAGTTTATTTATTTTGTGTTTTCTTATACTACTTTCTTCTAGTCTATTAAGGCTTCACAACTTTTACCTCTCTATCATTCACTCTTCACAATATAACTTGATATTATATAAACATTTATAATCAGCTAAAAAACCATCACAGCAACATTCAAATTAGTTCAACATAGCTAAATTGTATAATATGACAGAGATATCAGATATAAGAAAACAATATTCTTAGTTCCACAGTTCCAACAGTGCAGTTACACTTATCAAACCAAATTCCTCTCAAACTTCTAACAAAGGAGCCTCAGCTTACAATATAATATCATGGATTTGCTTACTAAATTAATTATACTTTGAACAAGCAAAAGCTTGAGTATTGCCTCACTTTTAACCTAAATCTTTGCTTATCCATTAAATAAATTTTATTAAAGGGAGTATGTTTAAACTAATAAAGTTCCTATACCTTATGTTGTACTTAATTTTATAATACCTCTAATAGATATGTTAAATTTGTATTACCCTTTATTCCTCCCCCTCCTTATTTTCTGTGTTTTATATTCCTTCCAACAGTTTTGTCATTCAGGTTCCTCAAAGCACACCTTTATTTCTTTTTCTGCCCCACTCTCCTTCCCTTTTAATGGTTCTTATGTATCTGTACTGACTTTATTTTTCAATAACTACACCTTTTCCCCCCAGACTTTTTACCTTACTTCTTTACCATCCACCATGTTGTTATTTTCTCCTTCTTCCTTCACCAACTTTCAACAGCTCCGTCTTCTTCGTCTTTCTGCTTCCCTTCTCTCCTTCACCATCACTCATGCCTTCTACACCTCTAACTCCTTCTCCAAACTTCCAAACCTCCATCTTTCTGCAGCTACCTCTTTCTCTCTCCTTTTCCGCTGATTCAGGTGTTGTTTAACTTTGCCTTCCGAATCTACAGCATCTTTGTCTTCCGAATTTATAGCATACCTTCAGCTTTCATCTTTAGCTTTTTACTATCTCCCCTTCTTCTCGTCTCCTCTCCTCTTCTCTAACTCTTCTCTAACTTCTCTAGCTTTCAATATTTCTCTTCTTACTTTCACCTCTGCTCCTTCTCCTCCCTTTGTCACCTTCTGCACTACTGCCTCCCTTTCTTGCCTCTATCTTGCCACACTTCACCCCCTATTCTTCTCAGACCACTGCTTCTCTTACCACTCCATTCGTCTTTCACTTGTCTTCATTTTCCTACTGTGCTGTGTTCTCCACTTTTCTCACTGTCTCTCTCTGTCTCTCCATTTCTCACCACTCCCTTCTTTTTCTCTCACTGACTTCTTCCTCTTTTGATCTCCTTATGTCTTTCTTTCACCTTCTCCACACCCTTCAATATCGTCCTGCCTTTACACCTTCATTCCTTTGGTTTCTTCCATGTTTTACTCCTCCACCCTTCTTCTAACTTTAAATTTCCCTCAGCATCTTCTGAAAATTATTGCTCACTTTCAGTTTTTTTGAATGTGTATTTTGTATTTTGAAAGAGCTTAATAATAATAATAATAATAATAATAAAATTTATTTATACCCCGCCCCTCTGCTAAAAACAATCAGGGTGGCTTCCAACAATTAAAACATTGTAATAACGACTAAAAGCACCACCCACCCCACCCTCCCCCATAAAAAGACATTAAACAATATAACATTAAAACCATCTAACTAAAATCACATTAAAAACAAATATATACAAGATTAAAAAAGGCCAGTAAACGCAGCTCCTGAGGCCGGGATCTAATCAGGAAAGGCCTCCCAAAAGAGATCCATCTTTAGTGCTTTTTAAAAGCTACTTATGCTCATCTTCTGATGGATCTTGTTTGGCAGGCCATTCCATAAATTGGGGACGATTCCCGAAAAGGCCCTCTGGGAGGTTGCAGACAGCCTAGATTTTTGTGGCTGAAGCAAATTCCTCCCAGAGGACTGGAGTGTGCAGGGAGGATTGTATGGGAGGAGGCAGTTCCGAAGATATGTTGGACCGAAGCCATTTAGGGCTTTAAAGGTAGTAACCAACACCTTATACTGGGCCTGGAAACTGATAGGCAGCCAGTGGAAAGATTTCAATACTGGAGTTATATAGTCTCTCCGAGATGTTCCTGAGACAACTCTGGCTGTTATATTTTGTACCAGCTGAAGTTTCTGGACCAAGTATGAGGGTAGCCCCATGTAGAGTGCTTTGCAGAAATTAACAGTTCAAATTCCCTGTGAATATGCTTACTTTCTGTTTTCTGTGTTGTCTTCAAAATTTAAAAGTTGGTGGGGTTGCTAGGGTCCTCCCAAGGAGAACTCCCTGGTAGGAGCGTTGACGGTTCAGCGACTTCCTCTGCCTCTTGTCCTCCTCTTCTCTCTCTGAATTAAGAGAATTAAAGGGATTTTCAAGCTGGAAATAAGTCTTCTTCGAGCCCAGACAGGTTCCTCTCTCACAGAAGGAAGGTTTTCTGGCTCTTAGCTAAAAAAATACTGCCAGAATTCTCCTACCAGGTCACTGTTTGCACTCCCAAAGAGCCACACCAGCCATTCACAACCCTGTTGCTGACCGGAAGTGCCTATTTTAATACCAAATTTTAAAACTGCACCACTTAAAATGAAATAAGATGTGAATTTTGTATTTTTTCAATTTTTATTTTATTCAGTTACACAGCTTTGTTGTATAGAAATTGCAGTAAACATTTTGGCAGTTTTCTTTTTTAAATGTAGCATCTTTTTTTAAAAAATTAAAAATATACAACTCAAGGGACTGTTTCTCCTGATGTTATGCCTTCTCCCATTTCCCACGCTGAGTCCTCCCTCCCAAACACATGTTGCATATTTGTAATACTTCCTACCTAGTCTGCTGGAACTCTTTCACTTTTTTGATTTAACTAATTTTCTGTTCTAATTACAGATCCTCGTTCCTCCTAATTTTTCAGTGTTTTTTTTTCTTGTTTTCTGTCTGTCAAACTCCTTTTGATTTGTTTTAATTTTAAGCTTTGATGTCTGTATTGGATAATTTCTCCAATTTTTTTCTTCATTGTCTTTTTATTGGTTTCTAGTCTTTTCCCAAATGTGTAGACCTTTCATTTATGTCAGTATATGAATTTTGTATTTGATGTGCTCATTCTGTTTCCATGTGGTAGTGACTCCATTTGAAAGAGCTGTACGTATGGTGTGTCTTGGTACTCATATATACAATCATGCCAGCATCAATGAGCCATAGCGTGTAGATCCTTGCCCAAAAATGTCTTCTCAAGCCAGTAGCACGTATTCCTTATAGAAATTATAGAGATTCTCCAGGCAATGCAGTAGATCTGCTTGCTAGTACTCCTGTACAAAACTGCTGCCATGATTAACACTTTTGGATACCTGCTATAGAGGAGGAGTTCTAATAACAAAATCTATCACTCGTGTAAGAAAATATTGACATATAGTACTACAGAATTTTTTAGGGAAATGAAGTCTCCATATTTTTCTTCTAGGAAGTATAATCTTGAAGTGATCAGTTAAGAACAGTCAGAAATTATGCTGGAATTAAACCTGACATGTTAAGACAAGAACAAATTCCCTGGGCTGCTGTCACAATTTGGTTCTACATTTAATTCACACATTTGTTGCAGGTTTAGCTATCACTGTAGTGCCTTCAATTCCCTCCCCACCTTCTTTCACCTGACTTAAGGTTCACAGAATTGGCTTGGTGTTTGGTCTCTTAATGGCACCCTAATCCTTTGGAATAGCAACTTCATCACAACAAATGAGACAGATACATTTCAAGTTCTCTTCTATGCACAAGTAATTACCAGTTCATTCCCTATTGAATTCTCCATGTTCCCTTTTAGTTTTCTTTTTCTTTAGTTTTCTGTCCTTGTCCACATAGAATATGCTGACAAAACTAAATGCAACAGTCACATAATCACTAGATTGTAGGAGGCAGGAAAAAGAATAAAAGCAAACTCACTGCTGGATAATTATGCATTGACTCTCTTCCACCTTTTAGTAAAATAACCTAAGAAAGTATCAGTTGGGGGAGGAAGAATGAGAACTGTGCCACAATGGAGGACTTTAATGCAAAAATGTAATTTCTGCCAAAGTGATATGGGAAAGAAGCAAACAACAACAACAACAACAAAAAGATTGTCCTGCTGAAAACAATGTTGGGATTTTGCAACATGGCAACCAAACCAGTTTCAAGGCTGGGGGTGGAAGAATAAAGCAGCAGTAGGATTTAAACACACAAACACATATAGAGGTTTTCCAGTGAAAATGTATTTACCCAAACCTACATGAGATATGCAGGATTAATTCAGATCATGGAATCATATAGATGGAAGGGAATGCAAGCGCCATCTAGTTCAACTCGATGTCACATGGGAAACTACTGCTAAACCACTACTGAGAGATGGCCATCCAACCTCTGTTTTAAGACATCCAACAAAGAAGAGTCCATCACTCTCCAGGGCAATCTATTCCACTGTTGAACAGCTTTTAGTGTCAGAACATTCTTCCCAATGTTTAAGTATAACCTTTTTTGCTTGCAATGTGAAACCATTGGTTCGTGACTTTGGAGCTGCAGAAAATGTTTGCTCCATCTTCCACATGACAATCTATCAGCTATTTAAAGGCAGGTATCATACTACCTCTCCTCTTCTTTAGGGTAAACATACCCAGCTCCTTAAGCCATTCCTTGTAGAACTTGGTTTCAAGATCTTTTACCATCTTTGTTGATAGCTAACACAGTAAACCACTTAGAGAGTGCATAGCACTATAAAATGGTATGGAAATGCAGGTGCTATTGCTATCTTTCTTCTTCTTTTAACTTAAAAAATATAGTAAGTGACATTCCACACTCCATTTGGGAAGATATTTTTAACCAAGAGGCAGCCAACTTCTGGCTTGCCTTTCTTTAATAAAATAATAAATACAAAGTAAATAAAAAAGAAAAGATGGTGACCTATTACGTTTTGGCAAAATAGTTAAGTCCCATGAAAGTTGTCTCTGCTTATCCCCCTTCAAATTTGTGGAACAGTCCCATACCTCCAAACTCACTATTAAAATCACCGAATCTTCCACTAGTTGAATGTTACGTTAGCATGCCCTACTACTCCCACCCTGCGATATTCCATAACTGGAAATATTGGACACTTTTCAGGATCACTTTGCTGGGCAGTTGGGCAGACTGGAGGTCAATCTAAGGTCATGATGACCTGAGATGTGTCTAGAAATATAATTGTGGGAAAGCCAAAGTTAGGATTATGCCAAAAGCCCCTTAGTATACACAGTCACTAAAGAGACATGTGCTAATCCTTTCTTCCAGCCTTGGGAGTTTTTTGCAATAATTCAATCAAGCAATTAAGTGATCATTCCTCAATCTATACCCAGCATAAATCGCTCCCATACCCCTTGCTTGACCAAACATTAAAAGGTTGCTGCAGAATCATCAGTTTTTTTCTTTCTTTCTGGAACTGAGGCAATCAGTTGAGTTTCAGTTTCCTTTGTCTATTCCTTGGTAAAGCCATCCAGGCTTTTTCATAAGCAGAGTACCCCTTCAGAATATGAAATAGGGTATAAATATCCCAGCATACACCCCAGCTGAATGTGCCACAGATGGACACCAACACTCTGCAGGATTTTCTGTACCAGTCTGAATGAGGCCGCTAAATGGAACTCTTCCCTTCAAGACTGCTAGCTATCACCCTATCTTCCCAGACCTCACTCTAATCCAACGTCCCCACCTTTCTTTCCAATAGCCTTGTATGGTTCTTAAGAATGCATGTTTTGTACGTTACCATACCCCCTGTGTTACTTGGAATAAAAATATTTTGTTTTACTTTAACTGGAGTGCTGTCTACAGTTAGTACTGGTATACATAGGTGAAAAGATCCCCAATGTTACCCTTCTCTTGCAGGCCTCCAGTTAAGCTGACAATTTGGCATCACAAGTGGGGTTCCAACATACCTTCATTTCTTAAGGTAATAATTTGGGTTAGCCCTAATATGTACCTGTAACAGAGGTTATCACATTGTGGGTAAAACAAGGAAGCAGACTTTATTTCATGAAAGCTTATGCCATAAAAATGTGTTTCAAGATGACTCTGTTGTTTTTACTGTAATGAAGACTATCATGGCTAATTTTCTGGAAATAGTTGTATTATCAATTTCTTTTCTTATGGTATGCCCTGAGGAAAATGCTATTATAAACTGATTATATTTAGGAAGCATATAGAAATGAAATCAAGACTGGTTTTAAAACATACATAGTAAGTTGAAACATGGAAGCATTTCAAAACAAGTTTTGGAAGAAGTAAGTTTTATACAACCAATTGTCTCATATTTGAATTTAGTAGAAATGGAAGCCTAACTGGGCAGCTATATTTTCTTGTTTAACACCAATTGTTGTATAATGTCAATATATTAAAAGATGGAAGGAAGAAAAATCTTGAAAACTTTGCATAATTGTAGCATAGTAAAGGACAAAGTGAGCTGTGGATCACACTTGTAAAGTTACTTTTTTGGCAGCAGTTTCCAGAATTTGCCCTCAAACATGGTTTGTATGACTTTCAGATTTGTAGCTGCTGTCATGCCCCCTCCCCTCAAGAATTCATCTTCCTCAGTGTCTGGCACAAATCCTCCCCTTCAGATGGAGTGAAAGGCTACATTTTACAGCTGTGTGCACGTAGCTTTGTGCTCTATTTGTGGGGGGAGGCTTTGTGCCACAAGCCAAAACCTTCACCTTTCCTGGGGCTTGGAAGTCTTTCTTCCACTTCCTCTTCCTGCTGTGAGTCTTGTTGATCAGGAAGAGGACTCATCTGGCCACCAGACTAAACTGAAGGAGGACTTAACTGGCTATGGTATCTGCTCCAGCTGTGGTACATCAGCTTCATCTTCCAAGGGAGATGAATGATCAAGTGGGGGGTGGGCCTGACAGCTTCCACAAAGAATCTATTGATGGGCCTGACCCACCTTTTGATATCAGAAAGCTAGACTTCTAACCCCATTAAACTTAAATCCATGAGTCAAATCCTGGTACATCATACATTTTATTCACATAGAGGTTATCAGACAGGAATGAAAAAAGTGTTCCTGTCCCACAATCTCCACTCCCACCCCTGTCCCGTCCCACCACAATCACCCCACCACACTTACCACCTCTCCCATTGTTCTGGCAGCCCAGGAGTGAAAGGAGCTCTAATGGAGCTCTGTTCACTTCCTGGATCAAAATCCTGCAGATTCTCACAATAAGACACAAGTGCGGAAAAATCAAAAATAAAAAGTAAAATAATACATAAAAAGTTATAGCAAGCACAAAAACATGCTTTAAAATGTTCAAGTAACCCAGGGAGGATCATGGAAAGTGTGTCACTTACCTGGATGTCTCAATTTCATCCCAAAGTGTTCTGGCAGGGACCTCCCATTGATGCTGGGATCTCACCAGCATAACAGGGCATCTTGTTGGACACAGGCAAATCCATCACAGAAATGGAATGGGGGGATCTATTGATGGCTTCTCCCATCAATAAAAAAGTAGTGCTGGCAGAATGGGAGCAGAGCAGGTGCACAATGAGGGGGGACGTCATCTGATAAGGGAGCTCTTTTGTGATCTCCTGGTGTTGCTGTAATGCCACTTTTAACATGTCTAATAATCTCCATAGTATGCCACATAGTATGCTTTGATTTGAATTTATTTCAAAATGTACTGAAGATGTTTTATTTATTCCAATTAGACCAAGGATAGAAATCCATATTAGAATATATGTCTCTTTAATCAGGTGGGAATGCTTCTCCCCTTTCTCCCTCACCATTTTAATCCATTATGTAAATCTTCCTTCTTAAATATTTTTTTAAAAAATCCATTATTTAAAAAATCCATTTAAAATAAAAATGCCCCCATGTCCCATCAAATGGCCCTTTTATAAGGCAGAAATACTCTTTGCCCCCCCCCGAGTAACAACATTACTATGTGTTTTTTAGATTAATTAAAAATATATACTAATCCAAAAATGCAAAAACAACAGTAAACAAATAAACAGTAAACTATAACATTACAAAACCAAATCAGACAACACACATACATGTCCTAGAAATATTGTGGCATTACCTCTCTATATCTACACCATTACCAGTTACTGCATTACTTTTAAAAAGTAGCTACGTTGGAAACATCATAACCCAAACAGTAGAATGTTGTATCTACTTCATCATGTGCAACATGTCAAACATGCTGAAAATGCCTAGAGATGTGCCCTCTCTAGAAATCACTAGGTCCTCCAACACAACTCTATGGCATGTTTGTACCAGAAGTCCTTTATTTTAATAGGGTTTGCTATTATCCACAGTTTCACTTATGAAAGGTAATTCCAGGAACATATCCCCCATGGATACATCAGATGACCTGTACTTCTAAGTTTGTACTAACTGCATTAATTGTGGGAACAAATAACTAGTAATGAATTGAGGCAAATATCAGATTAAAGAAAGTCATAACGACTCACAGACCTTTCCTAGCCTATTGACTTTTTCATCCCACCACTTAGCAACAACCCAGACAACTGTCTCAAACCTGTCCCTGTGGTAATGTTCTGGTTCAGCTTAAGGCCCCCAGAACCTTCATTTGAAACCACAATTAAATTAAATCTATAAATTTAGAATGTGAGTGATAACTCACATTATGGATTAAATTGCTTACTTAACATAACCAGAAATGTAGTATGGAAACTTGGCAGTAATAATACTAGTTAACAGTATTCAGATTCAAAATCATGCTTGACTGCATATTGATGATGGATTGCATTCTTCTTTATAGATATATCAATTTATATGTTCTATAAACTACTTTACATATAAAAATTGCACATTGTCATTATCCTCTTTTTCTCCCTATCCTCACTAACCAGCATAGATCAAAGTGTGTTTCTCTCTCTATATATATTTTAAAAACTTTCATTGTTAAATTTTGGAACACTTATTATTCCTCACCATTGGCTAGGCTGGCTAGAACAGATGAGAAATGTCCCACACCAGTTCGAAGGCCAAAGTTTCCATAGCCCTCCATTATGTTGTAAATCTATTTTTCTCACATGACTGACATAGTTGTAGACCCCCAGAGCAGTCTCAAATATTGCATTCTAGAAAACACTAAATGAGAATGACGGCAGCAACATTTAATTACAGGTACACTATAAATCATGGAGGAATCTGTTTGGTAGCCATGAACATGGGTGATAAGGGTAACACAGCAGTGAAGAGATAGACCACTCCAACTCACCATTTATATGGGGCACACATTCTTTCCATTTGGTCTTCTTCTGTTTATGCTTTGATGATACAGCACCATTTGACAAAGTGGTTCTGACAAATCTCAATGTAGGGCTGATACTGTAGTATAGCTGCTTTCAAGACTTACAACTCCTGTGCCAATTGGTAATGATGATTTAGCTAAAGTAGTAAAAGTATATAGTAGTATATAGCAGTTGCAAATCAATCAGATGGAGGGGGACTTAAAACTACTTTCCAGCAAGGTATCAAAAAAGCACAGACATTAATTTTCTTGCACATTATTTGGTGTGCATAAATAAAGCCAAATGATAAGCAACCCCATGTTTTAATTAATTTCATCCTGACAAAATGAATTAGAAAAAACAGCAATTAGCATGCAGGAGTATTTAGGGGTAAGGTTAACTGTGGGAATGGGCTGTCTGTGGCAACATTCCTGAAAGAAGCTTCAGCTTTTCTGAAATTTAATTGTATTAATTCAAAATGATGATGGCTCAAAGTAGATCTGTTTTCATAATGCATGCCAACATGCATTCCGCATGCCTGCCAATGCATAGTGTAAGGAGAAGAGGCCATGATGTGTTGTAATGAAAAACTGGCATTGATGTTGGTTCACATGAAATAGGAAGGTCAGGGGGCTAATGTTTGATTATGGCTAGGTTTGAAATCTCTGCTTACTGTATGGTGTTGAGCCAGCTGCTGTATCTCAGCTTAACTTAACTCACAGGCTGGTGCTATGCTAAAATGGTGGAGCAAAGCTGGTATGCTATGTCAAGTTCTTTGGGGGAAAGATTATCAGTGTGATAATCATGTAAGAATTAATTTAATGCAGCTAGTAAAATAGGAAGACTAGAATGGCAACCATGGAGATAAATGATCAAAGTTCACCTCATTTGGAGAGAGGCATATCTTAAACTCTATGACAATGTAATTCAGCAATGGCGTAGCATTACCTTGCTCTGATGCTGGTTATGCCAACCAAATAATACCAGCCATTTTAAAAAATAAGAATAAAGAGATAACTCCCTGACTGTATATCAAGAGAATGACAGCTTGGAACTGATGGAATTAGCTCTTGTATGTAATAAGGGTGGCCTAATTTTGTAGCTACTGTGCTGCAGTGGTTTGCACATTGGACAATGATTCTGGAGGCCAGATTTGAATCCCCACTCGGCCATGGAAATCCACTGGGTGACCTTGGGCAAGTTACATTGTCTAAATCTCAGAGAGGCTGCCTCCAGAGGAAAGCAAAGGCAAATCCCCTCTGAAGAAAACTTGCCAAGAAAACCCCATGATAGCTTCACCTTAGGGTTCCATAAATCAGAAACAATTTGAAGGCACATGACAACAGCAATAACAATTATGCAGCATTTTAAAAATTGAGAACCCCAGTCTCAAAGACTAGTAGGGAGCCTGGAGCATAAGAACAGAAAGCCATTTTTTCTGCATAAGACACAGGATAACATCTCTATATTCCAAATCAGTGGCTATCTAGGAGGTGCTGAATCTATTTAGAGGATAGACTATCTGAGGTGCTGAACCTATTGGGTGATGGGCTTCAGCATCTTGAATAGCACCTTTAAAATTCAGATGTAAAACCAGCATGGATATACTCTCCCACTGATAAGGAAGCCACCAGCCACTACTGTTTCAAGTACAAAGGTCAAACAGACTAGCAGTTAATTCTTACTTGAGCACTGTGATTTTGCAGTACCAATCTGAATGCCTCAGGAGAAGGAGAGCAGGCTGAATGGCATGCACAGCTCTGTCAATCAGCATCTCACTACCATTTGCTCAACTCTCTAGCTGGTGTCTGCTCTCTGTCTATTCAAGCAAGTGCAGCAATGGAGTAAGGGTAGCACTCCGGCAGGATGCTGGAGGGTACAGCCTAGGCTGAGTGACTCTCCACATGCTTGTTCTGTAAGATGTCTTTACCAATGTGAGTCTATGCATTGTGTTGGGGGAAGATGCTTACTTAGACAGTCTAGACCAATAAGGAAGCACTGTTATTGTTAGGATATGGGCTCATGACATAGATGTGAAGAAATTTCACAAACATATTACTTATATTTGAGACTAGTGTTCTTGGCATGACAAGACTGCCTGTTAAAGATTCTTGTTAAAAAGCTCTGTAGGGGAGCTAAGCATGAACACAGATAGAAGGCAAAAAAGGACCACCTGATTGCTCACTAAGTTGTGGACAGAACACCAGTGCTTCTGCTTTTTAATTGTTCATGTAGCAAGGCAACAGTTTTCATATGTTTTTTTTTTAATTTCACTCATTTACAAAAACAAAAATTGACTCCAAAACAAATTTTTTTTTTTAAAAAAACCCATCTTGCTGCAAGATTGGGGAGTGATTATCTTTTGGCATGTGCGGATGAACCTGGTCATGATTTACAACACTGGCTTAGGAGGAATGATCAGGAGGCAAAACCATATAGGGATGGAAAGAATATTCAAAAATAGTAAAAAAAAATAAATAAATAGACAAGTGTGTGTGTGTGTGTGTGTGTGTGTGTGTGTGTTTAGTGCTGAGAAACCCTGATGAGAAGACACCTGGACTGATGAGAATCTTTGCAGTTTGGGGCTTATTCTGTGCAAAATTTTCATGGGGTTGTTTTGTGCAAAAAAGAGAATTTTCTCTGTGAAAAATGGAAAATGCTATAATTGTTCTGTGTAAAATTTGCACATGGTTGATTTGCATAGAAGATTGCATCTTCTATACAGGAATTAATATTTCTGCATCAAAAAATATTTTACACACAGAAAATGTTTCCTGTGCACAAAATGCTGGGTGTTGTTTTTTTTTGTGTGCAAAACAACCATGTGTGGATTTTATGCAGAACAAGGCCCAAATTGTGAATAGCCTTCAAAAACTGTGTATTTTCAAATACATTCTTGCAGCAGGAAGAAAATTGCTGAAATTACTTGTTGCTGCCTCCGAGAAGAAATTTAATGAATAATCACATCCCTGCAACCAGATGAATGGGTGCTTTTTCAGATGAACAGCCCCATGGAGGCCACCATTGAAATGCTTTTCAACCCTGAGGTGGCCTTCACATTTTGAGAAGGCATGGCTGGTTCTGGGCAGGCATGCAAATTGCCTTTTGATGCCAAAGATCACTGGAAGAAGAAAACAGTATATGAGCAGAGCTCCCAGCTGTCTGGAGATGGAAGTAAGCTGAATTAATGGTCTGCAAGGTCTTTCATCCCATGGACCTGAGACTGAGGACAACTACTGGAACTTCTCTGTTGGAAATGCTTCTTAAAGCAGAAGAACCTTGGTGATGTCCCAGCATCAGCTCCTTGCAAGTGGAAAGCAAAATCTCTCCTTCCCTTTGCCTGTCCTCCCTTTTCCTTCATCTGCAAAAGCTTTTCTTGAGACCACATTTTCTTGAAATAATTAACCTCTTAAATGACCATAATTTGGTTTTTCTTTCAGACTCTAATCATAGTTACAATAATACATCCTTTGATCCATTTACAGTGGGAAATTCCCATGCGCTACTCTTAATAATTTAACAAAAGATCTGCTTTTACCAGTGGCAGTTTCACAGTGATCAAGAAACACTGTATAGCAAGTGAGAGTTCAATTTGAGTAGGAACTAACATTACATAGAGCACTGGGATAAAAGCAGTGTGATTAATGGAGAGGGGAAAGGGATGGCTTTGGCACATGTGGATTTGTCAGCTTCTGATGTCTGTGTGCTTAGACCATAATGCTATGTGCCTTTTGTTTCCTGGGAACCTCAGCCGATATCTTCAGAAGGGTTGCTGCTTGCTACTGATTTCTAACTAGGGGTCTGCACCTGAATCCTAAATTAAATTGATCTAATTGTGATTGATTTGGATCAGTCCAGATCTGATCAGATTGGTCCTATTCAGTTCTAGAGCAGACTGTCATGGTACAAAATTATTCTTATTGATCTGGAGCTTAAGACATACAGTGAAAAACACTATGTACATATTGAGGGATAAAGGGAGATTTGAGCTTTACTTATTGATAGTTGTAACATGCAAGATATCACCAAAATCTCAAGAGCTCTCTCCCCATAATCACAGGATGCATGGGGAAGAATTGGAGACAGCCCTGATCTTATACAGCCAGCTATTCCCTGCATCTGTATTCATTTCCTAGATTTAGCTGGTAGTAGCAGATAATTGAAAGAGCTGTAGTTGGTCTCTCTGAGTCCTTCTCTTTCAATTTCTGAAACATTTGCTTGCTGAGTAGAGCTGAACATAATCCCCTGTTTCCATTTCTTGTCAATTTGAGTATGAAATTTGTTTACTGTATATGAGTGAGTCTCTCTAGAATTTAGGTAACCCACTCCCAGCCCTAGTTGATTTTAGGTGTCTGATTTGCTTTTGAAGTGTGATTCAATTTTGAAGTGTGAGTCATCTCTAGGCTTCTCAGAACTCTATCTGTATGCATGCTATTGTGCGTTCATTTGGACTACCAAAACACATAATTATTTTAATCACAAACTATATATGTTATTAAAATATGTTTAATATACTTTCATTTTAATACATATTATGAAGCAAAACTTACAGTATTGACTTATTAAATTAATTTATTGCCTATTTCATTCATATCACCTGAGAAAACAAACCACTAATTTAATTTTCAATACATCTCATTAATTAAACTTATATATAATCTCTCTCTCTCTCTCTCTGGCTTTTCTTCGCAAACGAAGATTCAGGAAGGACTCATCCCACGCCTTCTGCAAGCGCGCTGATGACTAAAAAGGCCAATCCGAGATAAACAAGTCCGGTTGCAAAAAGCGCAGCAGAAGGTCTCCTTGGGTGATGTTTTTGGGTTGTGATTCTTTCTGCGTTGATGGTAGCTTGTTTAACTTAAGCTGTCTGAGGGCTCACACTAAGACTCTAAACTATCTAGTCCGTGAGCTGCTCTTCGCCGATGATGCTGCCCTTGTTGCCCACACAGAAGCAGCTCTGCAGCGCCTAACGTCCTGCTTTGCAACAGCTGCAGAGCTGTTTGGGCTAGAAGTCAACCTGAAGAAAACAGAAGTTCTTTACCAGCCTGCACCACAGGACGAACACCACCATCCCCACATTGCCGTCGGCAAATCAGTGCTCAAGTCCGTTCAGCAGTTCACCTACCTGGGAAGCATCATCTCCTCAGATGCCAAGATTGACAAAGAGATCGATCACAGATTAGCAAAGGCATATAGTGCATTTGGAAGACTTCACAAAAGAGTCTGGAGCAATAAACACCTGAGGCAAAACTTATATATAATACATTTGAAACAATCATCATCATATCATCATCATCATCACATCCGATCATTAGTTTAAGTAAACTTATCATAAACATCTCCACAACAGTAATACAAATGTACATGATTCCCTTAGATCCAGAAAAAACCAAATGTTTTGCCCGCACTCCCAGTAAAGACTTGTAAGGCCCGTGATATGGGTAGTAGCAGCAACAAGAAGCAAACATGTTTCAGCCCCAGTAAGACTTGCAAAGGCTCAAGGTAGTGGCAGGGGAAGCAAACCTTCTTCCACAATCAGGAAGGCTTCAGTTGAGAATGAATATCAGAGGCAGCAACAGCAGCAGCTCCTACCAGAGGCAGCTGCTAGAAGGAAGGCAAGCAATCTGAATCAGTACAAAACAGGCAGGGTACTGCCTGTGACCATTCTGAGGTGGGGCAGATTCCAGAATTGCCACCTACCCTCCCTGTAAACTGCAGGTGAGCAAGCTTAAATCCTGAGGCATTACAACACTAGCAGCCTGCTCAAGCAGCTATAGAGACAGCCCCATGCAGTCTTTCTCAATCTAGCAAAAAAAAAAAAAGGCCCAGTGGCTAGGCAGCAGAGGCAAGACCTATAGGTCAGAAAAATAGAGTGCTGAATCCCCTGACAACATCTGTAGCTCTACCTCCACATGCCAGAAGTCTCCTAAGCAGTCACAAGCATGGAGGAGAGAGCTGCAAGAACCATGAAGCCATGGAAAGGTGTCAGCTCAGATCACTGAATATCTTGCTGAGGTGGTGGCACTGGATGACTAGGCAATCCTTGTTGTGCTCTTAAGATAGTGGTTCCTCAATGCTCAACCCCTGAATACCCTTAGGGCTGGGATGGGGGAATTGTATCCCAAGAGCTTTTTGCACGCCTCCCCCCACATCCCTTAAAACTTCTCAGCCTTCAAATACACTCCAAAATTTTTGGTAGTGAGAATCCCCCTGTGGTCTATCTAAATATCCAAAACTTCCCACCCCATGGAGAAAATGGAAGTTACAAACATTTTCCAGTTTTAGCTAGTTGGAGAAGGTGGACTCACCTTCTGCTGTTGCCATCTTTATCTTAGGGGATCATGCATGGTGCTTCCAAAACAGGGCGTCTGTGTCAGCTTAGAAAGCTGTCTTACTTAGCTGTTTGCAGCTCTGTTCTCCCACACCTCTTGGCCTGCCCGTCTACGTCTGCTTAACATTGCTGTCTGTCCTGAGTCTGCCCAGAGCCCACAGAACTGCCTTTCAATGAAATACTCTAGCTCTGACCATTACATTTGGTCTTTGAATAACTATTCAGGTCATCAGTACTTCAGTTCTGAACCTCTGAAATGCTCTTTGGAGCTCTAGAATCGTGCCTTCCAGTAAGAAAGTTATGCATGCCCTGAAAGGGTGTTGTGTCTTTGATTTAGCTGCCTGCTGCACTAGTGTGATTCTTTACCTGCCAGACTATTGCTGTTAAGTAAAGCTACTTGCCCACCCAGTGCGCACTGTGCTTATTTTTAGTGTAGTATCTTAACCCGTTCTAACTCTGCTTCTTTAATTGGCTCTTCTTTGGTGCCTTTAAAGCTCAGTGATATTCTAAGGGCTTTAGGGAGGTATGTCCAACACTAACGGGATATTGCTAGAACAAAAACAGACTGATATGGCAGGGTTCTGCATTAAAAAAATGAAACAAAAAACCAAAAACCAATCAACCAACAAACAAAAACACTTTTTTGGCAAAAAGAAAAAAGAAAGAAAAAAAGAAAAGAAAAGAAAACATACTTTAAGGATGCCTGTAACACAAGCTCCCTGATATGATTGTTTGTAATTTGGCATGACTACAGTAATCCCCACTATCATGCTGCTAAATTTTATGCATTTACCATTTGGGATTCCAACTGCACAGTAATGGAAGAACTGGTGACTGAATTTCTTAACCTGAATTCGGAAACTGGATCATATCAGATTTCATCCAAATAGATCTAAATTGAAGTGGGGTTGGATCAGAATCACCAAATTGAGCTCTGAACTGAATTGGTGCAACCCTATCACTTAGATGAATACCAAGGATGCTTTTTATAAATCCAAGGAATTTGTCCTTGCTGCAATATTTTTTTCCAGTAAAGTTTGAAGTTGTTCCAAAAGCAAAAGCTGATAGCATAATTTTCATTTAGCTTACTGTACATGAATAAAATATGCAACCAATGTAAACAGGTACATCATGACATCACTTGAACTTACCTATGAAACATCATTTTGCACAGAGCTGAAAGGGAGCAGAACTTGAGGAAATGATGTTTTGGGACTATAGCTCCCCAAATCCACCAACCAGCATGTTGTCAGACATTTTGTAGTGAAAAAAGTAAATTTTCTAAGCTTTCAGATTAAGCAGAAAAATATATGAGGTCTACACATAGTGATCCAGTGGAAGCTCTGTTGAGTGAACAGGGATAGAATGGATGGTGGAAAATCAACAAGGTGATGTGGGTGTTGAAGGGCTCAGCAGGAATTCCCATTCATGACCTCTCCCAGGGTCCATTCCTTGTTTCCCCATAAGAAAGTGCTTCTGGTCTCTGCAATTAATATCCATTTTTAATCCACCATTTTTGTGGCCTGGCATCAGATCACAGTATAAGATTGCCTACCATGGTTGATACCTGCCTTCTCTATAAACACAACAACACAAATTTGCACCTTTTTAAGCATGGGAATCAAGAATGATAGTGACAGTAGCAGCAGAATGTAAATCATTTTAACAGCACTAATCTGAGAAAATGCTGGTGGAGCTACATTGTTCTCATTCCCTCTACTGCCTGTCACCGCCAATTCCATTAATTACTTCTGCTGTTAGCTACTGTCTGTCCACATGTGCTTCCTGGTAAGCTTTGGAGGGCTAATAGCCTACTGCAGAGCAACTTATTCAGTGTCCTTTCAAACA
This sequence comes from Gambelia wislizenii, assembly GCA_030847615.1. NCBI lineage: Eukaryota > Metazoa > Chordata > Lepidosauria > Squamata > Crotaphytidae > Gambelia > Gambelia wislizenii. The sequence goes on along the minus strand of JAUMIR010000005.1, from coordinate 83,245,203 downwards.
TGTCACTAGCCCCGTATGAAGCAAGCAGATGTTGGCTCCAACACATTAATGTCTACTATTTCCTGAGTTTCTTCAGTTTAGTGTTTACTGTGTTTTTTAGACCTGATTTAGGATACATTTTGGGAATGAAATGCATTTACATTTATAGGCTGTCCAGTGCTGATAACCTCAGAGACATCAAGGCTTTTCATGGCTTCTGCTTTAAAAGTTCAACTTGCCTGTTCACCCTATGCTATGACCAATAGAGATGAGGAATTAATCAATAATTTCCCCATGAATAACTTATATGGGGATTTCCCCAAGTAAGTTTCTTTCCCTCATGTGAGTCAGTATTTTGTAGGGATGTAAGTGAAATTAATTCCGCCTGAAATTTTGTACCAATTTACCAAATTTAGACTTGCCAAATTTGTAAGTGAAACAGAATACACGTGTTAAAATCTATGCTTTTTTTGGATTTTGTGATCCAGCTTACAGTTCAAAAATGGGCACAAAATGCATATATCGAAGAAAGCAATATAGAAAAATGTGCATGTTAGGGGGAAATATGATATGTGCAAAAAAGCATCATTATTTTTTTAAAATAAATGCTTCCAAAAAATGAGCAGACTAGGGAAAATGCACAAAACACACATAGTGGGGTAGTGAACAAAATGTTTTGTGTGAACTTTTTAATGAGTATTCCTGTGTCTGCAAACTTAATGTGAACACAGTCTGAAACAAAGGTACAGTCCAGGGAATGATAAATTAGTCAAAATTGAAATTTGAAAATTAACCCATCATCTTCCTCTCATTTTTCCTTGTGTTTCATAACAAACAAAACAAAAACAAAAATATTTTATTTTATTTTTTTAAAAAATAGAGGCAAAGAATACAAAGAGAAAGAGATCAGAAGTGACATGGATTTGGGAAATTCAAAGAGGATTTCAAAAAACAAATTATTTACCATATCCATGGCTAATGGGAAGCAATAAATTTTTATTTGAAACTGTCAAAGGTTTTGCTGGCTGAAACTCACATAGAAGTACACATAGAAGGATCATGGCCAAAGAGAAATACTACAGGTGATCTGTATGGTTTGATTGTGGTTCCAGCTACTTGTGAAAAAACAGTGCTTCTCAGCTTTAAATTGTCTTAAGATGAAAGCACGGCCAAAACTGGTTACCTAAGGTCCCATGGGTCACAACTACACAAATTGGAAACCATTGCAACAGAGAACATGTCACCTTAGAGATCAAAGATGCATTTTTTAAAAAGCCTCTTTGCCATATCAAATTTGCATGCATATATAATCCATGAACAAACCAACTGTAAAAACTTGTAGTGAAAGCAGTATGTTTTGGCAATGATTCAAAGGGTAAGGATTAAAGATGTTGTATAACGGATGTCTTAGACACTTACTTTGCTGAGAAAGTAATGAATAATAGAATGGTTGATCTATAATTCATTTGCAAATACACTCTGTGCTCCCACCCTCCTTTCACTAACACTAGTGTAAATGAGAAATGCCATAATGGAGTGAGCTCAGTATAAAGAATGGTCAATGTTAGGTGTTTTTTCTTAATGGATTTTTGTGCCATTTTCATTATGTCATTTTGCTTAGTTGTAATTACATCTTTCAATTTTCAGTGATCACAGAATTTGGCAATGTTAGTTTCAGTTCTACATCTGTTATCTTTTTTTTTTTTTTTTGTAGACAACAAAAACCCTTAAATTGTATATACCTAGTATGATGGGAAAGTGAAATCAAAAGGAAGTAACAAAGTCAAATATCAAAAGCACATCACCATCATTTGGAAAAGATATCTTTCTCATTTTAAAAGACAGTTCAAGGATGTCAGCTATGAACAGATTAGCATTTCAGTCCTGAACTTACATTTAGGGGGGGAGGGACAGGAAACACAACAGTAGGAAGTGTATTTTAATGTGATATTTAATTTTGATTTAGTATTTATATCAGTATGCACTATGCAATCACTCCTAAACTTCAAAGCTGGCAAGTTCAAATTTAATTTCCACTTGAGACAAATGCACATGAAGGATTTCAGTCACTATCATGTGCTTCATTGTGTTTCTGGTCTTGGCATTTGATATTCCTTTCTGACAATTCAGTCACATACTGTATTTGCATGAAGAGTTTCTCTTAAATGTCAGAACTGAGGCATGATAGGTGTTCATTTTGATTAAAATGGTGAGGATTTTTTTAAAAACTTTTAAGTGAATACAAGTGTAATTGTATTTTCAGCTCCTGAAATTCAGATTATTCCTTTTAAAACTGAAATATTATCTATGAAGATATTGGCTTGCTGAGCAATATTCATAGCAAATACAATAGGCCTTTTTATCTACAGTTCCTATAACTTGGGTTATAATACCTCTTGTTGGTACTAAACATTGATCAGTGTTTTGATGGAATGTCTAATGTCTGATTCCATGGCTGGCTGCCTTCCTGCCTTCCTGCCTTCCTTCCTTCCAGCTGACACCTCTCTTTCCCATTCCTTATCTACTTTTATCCTCATCATATGCAGCGATTCTTCAAAACTCCATTGAGATGGAGCCAGGAAAAAAAAAGTTGCATTTAGTTCTCATTGAGATCAAGGAGACTTTAGACATGACTAACTTGCCTCACTTTTTCAATGGGAACTAATGTCAACAGGATTTTCTTCCAACTATTAGGCCCAAGATGAGCAAGTATTCCACCTCCTGCAAAAGACTCTGCTAATAATCTGTCTTGGGCCATCTTTAGGTCAAGGCAATCCTAAACCATCCTACTTTCAGAGTCAACTTGTCAGAAACACAAGCAAGAAGTTTGGCTGATAAATTATTTGCTAAGAATAATTGCTATTGCTTTGGCTTGTACAAGCAGTGTGTCCCTCTGACATTTAGCTCAGCACTTCTGACCATTGTAACCAAATGAAAAGTCATCCAGAGATGATGCAAATTGTTGGAAGCTGAAACAGCTTAATTGAGGGAGAATAATAAAACCTAAAGAGGTCACAGTCCTTTTAGTGAATGAAGCTTTCCCAGGCAGATTTATAGCACTGCATCAAAGCTCAGGAGGCTTCATGCTATCTTCTTCATTAATATGAAGCTGGCCTCAGCCCTCTTCCTTGTTTATTCGGCTGTTATTAGAACTCTGCTATTTGTTGCAGGTAAAACATGATTTAATACTCTTGAAAATAACAAAATTAATAATGCATATGGTTCAATATGTTTGAAGGTGTGCTTTATTTCTTCCGTGCCCCGATATACTTCCCAGGCTTGGTGCCAAATTTTACAGGGTAAATTTGTCTTCAATCAGTCATAATCCAGGGAAGACCTTAAAGAGACCAAAAAAGGTGGGACAACAAGTGAGACACAGAAGAGGAAGGAAAGACTAAGTTTCTGGAGAGCCAAAGAGGAAAGCAATGTATTATCCCTAATCCTCTCTCTGGCTTTTCTTCACAAATATAGATTCAGGAAGGACTCATCCTGCGCTTTCTGCAAGTGCGGTGATGACTGAAAATGTGTTGTCATTTCTCTTCAAGACTTGTTCGGTGTGAGTTCTCAAATAAGGCTGCAGCATTGTGGATAGTGTATATCCATGCCTCCCGATGTGAGGCCAGGGCAGACCATTGTTGGTGATCAATTTGGCCAAGCCTGAGATGTTGTTTCAGGGAGTCCTTGTATCATTTTTTTGGAGCGCCCCTCTTACGCTGACCCATGGCGAGTTCACCGTAGAGTACTATTTTTGAGAGGCAATGGTCCTCCATCCTAGAAACATGCCCTGCCCAGCGCAGATGTGTTCTCAATATCATGGCCTCAACAGAACAAGGGTCTCTATGTAACGTTTGTCGACCTCACCAAAGCCTTTGTCACTGTAAGTAGAAAAGGTCTGTGGCAGATCCTGGAAAGACTAGGATGTCCCCCCAAATTCCTTAAAATGATTATCTTGCTACACGAGGGCCAGCGTGGTCAAGTCAGATATGGCGATGCTCTTTCAGAGCCCTTTCTAATAACTAATGGAGTGAAGCAAGGTTGTGTTCTTGCACCAACTTTATTTACAATCTTCTTTAGCATGATGCTCCAAAGGGCTATGGCAGAGCTTGAAGAAGACGACGGCATCTATATACGTTACCGTACTGATGGCAGCTTGTTTAACTTAAGCCGTCTGAGGGCTTGCACTAAGACTCTAAACTATCTAGTCCGTGAGCTGCTCTTCGCTGATGATGCTGCCCTTGTTGCCCACACAGAAGCAGCTCTGCAGCGCCTAACGTCCTGCTTTGCAACAGCTGCAGAGCTGTTTGGGCTAGAAGTCAACCTGAAGAAAACAGAAGTTCTTTACCAGCCTGCACCACAGGACGAACACCACCATCCCCACATTGCCGTCGGCAAATCTGTGCTCAAGTCCGTTCAGCACTATCCCTAATCCAGAGCATGCAAAATGTTGGGTTGGACTTATTCTGACATGCATTAGGTTGAATAATCCCCACTCACCTACTCTTTTTAAGGAAAAATTCTGGCAACTAATTCTGAACATAATAGAAGGAACGGGATCAAATGCACAGAAAAATGCTGTATTCTACACAAATATTATTTTCTGCACAGGAATATTTTTTTTTTCTGCTTAGAAAAAAAATTGCTGTTTTCTTCTCAAAACTACTATGTGCTAATTTTGCATAGAATAATTCTTGAATTGCAAAGAGTCTGGGATTTGTCTCACTAGGGTTTCTCAACTCTAAAGAAACATGGTTTCAGGCCATTTTTGAATGTTTTTAAAAAACATTTTTTCTTATCCCTAACAAGGAAATAAAGGCTAAGTGGCTTACTGCCAGCAGGGTCATACAAAGGAATATAGGAAGCTGCCTTATACTGAGTCAGAGCATTCATCCATCTAGTCCAGTATTGCTCTATCTGTCTAGCAGTGATGACTCTCCAGTGTCAAGCATGGTTCTAGCTGGAGATCCCTGATAATTTCCCATTCAATTATTAATTAGGATTGAACCTGCTTAGTTTCTGAAATTAGACAATGTTATTCATTTGCCTGCATCATTTTCATTATTTTTTTTGACCAAGCCATTAAAGACATGATTGGTGTTTATTTGTGGAGAGATGCATTTCCAAAACAGGCAAGTATTAAGGGACAACACTACTTGGTAGGGTTTAGACACAGTAGAACTCAGCAACATTGAAGGGGTGAGAGACAATAAAGATGGTCGGCCTAAGAGACTGATGGCTCTGGATGTTTTCCTCACAACTCTTGGGTAGTTTCCTGTCATCAGAAATGATTCTGTGCAAGGCTTTGTAGACATCTGGAATATGGAGTGTAAAATACTGAAACTTCATCCAGACTAGGCAGAAGTGTTTCTGAGCAATTAAAAGAGAAGTCAAGGACTAAGCAGTCAACCTGTGCTGATTGTAATTATACTTCCCCTGAAAACACACCTTGAATGTACTCCTGGATTCAGCCCTGATTTTGGATGTGCAGGGTTTAATGGTGATAAAGATTACTCCCCTCATTTAAAACTATTATTTCAGCTGTACCCATTATCGGAGATGCTTTATTGTCATCCCATGGGATTACTAGAATGCTGGGAGGGAAGGACAGATTTGTCCAAAATGATTTTTTTCTTACGTCTTCCTTCATTTCAAAAAACACAGAAATTCCGAAAGAGAAAAATATTTTAAAGCAAATAAATATAGCTGTAACCTTACCAAAAAAGTAAGGAAATTCAAACTCTCCTCCCCATATACCCAAATGCTAACTCAACTATGGGCATATTCATGAATTCTTCTTGTACTTTCCACCTGAAGTAAATACTAGAGGTCTCATCTTTGAGTCTCTAATGAGCTTTCATCTTTGCTCCTCTGATTTTGTTCATCATCATCACCAATAAAAACAGAATGTGACCTTGTTTTTAAACACATAACCAAGATTCAACACAAGAATTTAAACTTCACACATATATTTCTTGCATAAACGAATAAAGAATTTTAAGAGTTTTATCCCCAGTTAGCATATTTCTGATTATTTTTTGAATTTCATGAAATAGGCTTATTTCAGAGGAAGGGATTGGTAAAACTTTGCCTAAGAAAAATCTATGAAATTTATGGGGTTGCCATAAGTTGTTAGGTGACTTGAAGGCATGTACATGCACATACATACACAATGCATTTCATTGCAAACAAAATAAATGTCTTTTGGAGAAAACATTGTCAGTTTGTGCTGAATACATGTTTTTTTTGTACAGCAAACCATTGGGGGGTTTTGTTCCAATGAATTTGTCACAGAAAAATTCTGATATAGAAAAGAATCTTACCCTAATTCACCATTGTTTTATTGACAGGACAAGATAGCCTTTCATGTTGAGGATGAGAAAATTTGCCAGCATTCTTTACAAATCTAGCCCATGTGGGTTTACTCTTCTATAGCAAATTCCATACAAATCTAGCTCATGTGGTTTCACTCTTATTCCATTATTGGAGATATCTTCATATATGCCACATAAAATTTGGACAAAACCTTCACTACTCTGAGCCCAAAGAGGGTCCCTGGTCTGTGTGCTCAACTCTTTCATGGTGTAAGTATCTCATCTACTTTAAAGTATTTGCTATGGGAAATACCAGTGTAACACCCAGGTGTTCACCAAAGACTCTCCAGCTATGGAGAGTATGGATCTGCACTAAAGTATCTGGGTACGGCTTTACTTTTTCCATGTCCCACTTCCCTTAACTTAGAAGTGCCTTTTTTCAACCATCTACCTCACACAGCTGCATCAGCAAGAGAGCTGTATCATTTGCCTTTGAAACTGACATTTAAAAGACAATGCATGAAAAACACATTCTTGATCAAAAATCCTAACAGAGGTTTTCCTGAAATATTTATGGCTAATTAAATATTTAGGAGTAATTTGAAAATGAACTGGAAGCAACTCAAGGATCTGCCACCTTTATACAAGTCATACACACCTGACATCTTTTTCATCAATAAAAATTATGTACATCAAACTGTGAAGTTCCCTGATGAACAATTTACCATGATCACCTTTGCTACGCATGTAAGAATTTCTTTCTTGGATGTTAAGTTTCATGAAACAACATCAACATACTCAGAGTTACTTGATATGAAAATGACATTGCTTTAGACTCTTAGGGGAATGTTTTTTTCCCAGTTCAATGCCCCAGGATTAACGGCTTGACTTTCATTATTATTAATGGGGTTTGCTTAGCTGTATCCTAAGGGATTTGTACTAATATGTTGCCCTTTGCTTTTTTAAGCTTTTGCATGCAACATGCTTGTTAAACAGAATTTGGCTGCTCAACTTATTACAAGGCTACACGAAGCCAGCAAAACAGATTTTACAAACAAGTATTACCTGTTAAGACTTCATCACCTGAAAATGTAAAAAAAAAAATAGAACCAAACTAGTATCCGCTATACTACAATGATGTGATTATTAGAACTGCATAAATAAATAGATATAAAAATGCCTCCAGTGGGAATAATCAATGTAGGGTATCACAAATGCTTGATAATACATTGGCTGAAATGAAAAGCTACAGGATACATAGAACGTGGATAGCCACCTCAGTGCCAGAGCCACAATCACCAAGCTGATTAAGACCAGAACCTGGAAAACTTGCTTTTGGACTACAACTCTCAGAATCCCCTGACTATCATGGCTACTGGAGGAAACTATGCATTTGTTACTTTTATATCTTACTTTTCTCTCAAGGGTTCATCTGTCTTTTGAGCTTGGAAAAGTTCCTTTTTTGAACTACAGCACCCAGAATCCCCAGCTACTAGACAAATCCTTGAAGGCAAACTGATCAGAACAGGGTTCCCTCTATTCTACATTTCTTTTCATGGTGGTTTCCTGTCCTGAAATCTGTCCCTTAATGGGACTGGTGCAGGAACAGAGGTCTAGAGAAGGAATTAGATCAAGAAGACAAGCTAAGTGAAGCTAACCAGCCCCAATCATTTTATGACTGTTTACTTTTCTGTAAACTAGTGTTGTAACTTTAGTTGCTTTGTCCCCTTGAGTTGCTGCTTTAATCCTCACCCTGGAGAATCTATTTTTCTTAATACCTATAAGAACTCCCCAATACTTGGAAGAGGATAGACCTACACAGTACGTAACTCCATATTCCTTAACCACATTCCACTCCTGTTGAGTAGCATGTCAAGACCCCTGGCACATACACATATTATAACAACTTAATTTCATCTAATAAAATCAGGCTTATTCCAAATGAAGTAGCTAGATGTTTGCCTTTAAGTGCTCCCAGATCAAGAAAGGCAAAGCACTAAGCTCATGGTCAAGGCCACTTTTGCAATTCTGATGGACTTCTATTGATAGAATTCTTTCACCAGGGCAAAGGAATTTTGTTCATTCCAAGGCTATTGTCTGTGCAGAACATGTGGGGAGGGGTTTGCACAGAATAAGTCTTGAACTGTGAATACTTTTCAAAAACTGTGCAGTTTTTGAAGACTTTCTCAAAGTGAGAAGATTGCTAAAAATCACTCATTCTTTCCTTGAAAGAAAATTCATGAAGAATTATTATTTCTTGTGTGTGTGTTTTCCCTTCAGAATAACCATCTTATTGTAGCTATTCCCTGATAATTAGTCTTACTTTTCAATCATGCCACCTTCTGAAAGCTTAAAGTCTCTGCTTCTGCCTGGACAAGGTTGGTGCAGTGATGAGGTGAAATTTGTGGCTTCCTATGTCTATGCTCAAGTAGAACTTTCTTCTCTCCTGGAATGTTTCATGGAGGGAAACTTTTACCTGCACACTAACACCTTGGGAGGCTTATTTATAAGTAACACCTTGTCTCCCCAACCCTAGCAGGTCCTTATTTGGAGCAGAATTGGACCAGAGGCTGTAGGTAGCAAGAACTGTGTGCTGTGGTTGATGGGTAGACAGGTGGATTTTGTCTGGGAATTCCAAATTTCCCACTCCATTCTTCTCTCTAGAACAGATTTAGCAAGGGGGGAAAAACCCAAAGCTTGATCCAGACATGACAGAGCTGCTCCTGGTTGGTCAAAAAGCATGTGCTATATGGTGTTAGATTTCTTCTGGGCAATCCCAGGACCCTCAATAGCACATCTTCTGCCCCCTACCACAGGAACAGTAAACAAACTTGTATTAAGTTTGCAAAACTGCCTGAAAAACTGCTGGTTTACTCTAGAGGGATCTCGTCCAGTGAAGATACTGATCACAGCACAAAATTACAGGGAAAACCAGTGATTCTTATGGTGATTCCTCTCTTTGCTAGGGATGCTAAGACTTTTCTATGTGTAAGGAAATTTGGGAAAGCTAAACCTTTTCTATGAATACCTGCTTTCAACTGTACTATGATGATAAGTCTCCCTGGGAACACCATAACTATATAGTAACTGCATCCAAAATAATAAGAATTTTTTCCTTTTTACTTATTTTTAATTAAGTTACAATGATTCAATATAATATGTAATCATATATCATACATATATAATAATACATTTATTATAATGCAAGCAAAGCAGATAAGTTTCTCCCAGACAGTTTGGAGCTGAAGTTCTAAAGAAACCATACTCACTCCCAAAAGAAAATGAGTTCTTATTGCCTTTTAGGTTTATCTCTTAAAGATGCAAGTCCTGAACATATAAGGTTTTAGTTATAAAAGATAGTTTCCCCCCTCCATTTTTTCCCTTGATGATGATGATGAAGCTAAAATAAAGAAGACGATCCTTTGATTGTCAGAACTGAAAACAATACATTTCTTTTCTGAGTTCTAGTCCACATAAAAAGTTGAAAAAATATGATATATTTACTTGTACAAGCCTGCACACAATCCCATCAAATATTTTAAATCTATAAACAGGGAAAACTTAGTGACAGGATATAAATGTAATGTAGGCAGGACAAATGTAATTTTGGCAATCTAAATAATGTAATTGCTTTTCTACGATGGCTTTCATGAAACTGAGATATAAATGTATGACTGCAGCTGAAAGTATTAGTTGTAATGAACTGAAAAGCTGTTGCCTTGCTTTTCCTAGTTTCCAAACTCTGGAAGGACCCTTAGGGTTTCTTTTCTTTCTGCCGTATACTTTACATTTGAACCCCACCCCATCATATATTCCCACAGTCTTCTGATTTTATTGATACAAATTTTGGTATGGATCCTATGTAATTACTTTGCCACTGTCAGCCTTTTGTGGGAACCTAGGATACTGCCCTATGCTATGTTATTTGTTTATCTAAGCCAGCAAGGTATGCTCTGATAGGCATCAGTACTCTGGGTTCATAGACAGAGGTCTAATACCATAGGTCTTTAAAAGAAATGGGAGAAGCCAAGGACTGATAGAGAAATCTTCTGATGCATATAAAAGGTGATCTGCTACTCAGCTCGAAGTTCCCCACAGGAAAATGTCTATCCTCCATTCCTGATCTAGGAATAATCTTTGTGAAAGCTGCCTTAAACCTATAAATATAACTGTGGATGTAGTCTGAAGGACACAAACATGGTTTCAGGTCAATAGATTGAGAACTCGGATTCTTCCATGGCCTGAAATTGAAGGAGAGTGGTATTTATTCCATTAATGGAAGAGAAAGAGAAGTCTGCTGTATTTTCTGTAGTGCTTATGTAATAAGAGGTGGAAATGTATTAAAGCAGAGTTAGAATTGTAATTGAAACCATCCACTTTACAATCCCTGGTACTTTTTGCAAGGCAAAATATAATTTATTTTGGAAATGTGCATACTGTGAGGCATGTGGTGTATTTTTGAGAAGTAAAGTATCTAAAACCACCCCACAAAAACATGTGTATACTTCAGAAATGTCAAGAGCTAAACATATGCACATCTAAAATATGGAGAAACAACCATAAGTCAATGGGGAAAACAGTGTATATAAGGAAAATATTTATGAAAAAATTACAAATTTCCATGTGGAAAGGAAAACAGAGTCTTGAGATGAGTTGCAAGCAAGAGATAGTAGGAGAATACAGGTGGGATTGGGAGAAATACTTGTCTCCTCTTTTAACAGACAAATAAGTTCAGGAATGATGGAGAGTGGGACTTAGAATGGAATTATGGGTAGTATCCATAATTCAATTAATTAGCATCCATTGAGAAAGTCACTTAGAAGAGGGTGAAGCTGCCAAAGACGGTGGAAGATCAATAGCAGAGTGGAGTTAGGATGGAAGGAGACAGTGAAATGAATTAGACAGTGGTTTTAGTCAGTGAGGAGAAAACAGTCTGTGAACCAGGAAGAGAGTAACAACACAGTGGTAAGGATAGATGTCAAAGGTCAGTGACATGTGGCATTACTGGGTCAGCATCCTCCCTCCCCACACACATTTTAAATACTATTCAGATGGTTACCTGTTCTAGATATTAACTTCTATTTATACAGTATCAAGAATCAGTTTTATCATTGCTAAAGATTTTTCTCCTACCAACTTCTAAAATCTCTTCTCCTTACCCTTTCCCATTCAAAATGAGTTTCTGTATACTTCTTCATTGCTAGCTTTAAAGCAAACAGTTACAGCTAAGGATGTGCAGATCTTACCTGTTGATTTCTACAGTTTTCTGTTCTGCCATCATGTTGTGATGAATATCCATGGAAACACAGGAGACTGCCTCAGATATCTGTGGGATTCTGCATATGAGAGTATTTTCATTCTTCCAATAGCTGTCCCCCTGCTCCCTGTTTGTTTGTGTAATCACATCCAGCTGATGATCTTGAAAATTTCACTACTAGCTTTGCAATATACAGTTCTGTATAAATGCTGGAGAGAACACCACTGATAATGATATGGTTTCTCTCTACCTGTGCAGCAAGTCTGAAGATGACCCTTCACTACAAAGGTAAAATTGACAGGATAAATGTGAGGTTTTGTTTTTTTAAACCTTTAGTAAGCAGCTGCTAGAGCCATTGGTAATGGGGAAAAACTGCACAAAGGCGAAAGGATTAAGGATGTGCCTTCTGAAGCGTGTATCTTCTTTGGTGTATGGAAGGGATAAACCTCTAAGAACGCATTTTTAAAGCAGAAAAATGTAGGGACAAAAAGCTGCCCATCAGTTTCACTACTGCCATGAAGGAGCTTCTCCAAAATTGAAGCTGGACAGTATTTCCACTCCAATTTGCAATGTTTGTTGTGGTGATTAGATAAAGCGCAGTACCTTGCTTAAGCTCAAAGTGGTGTGTGCAACAAGAATTGTAAACAGCATTTTTAAAAATGACAAGCTTGAGACCATAGGATTTTCTTCAGCATAGAGTTGAGCCTGAAGGTGACAAAAGGCTTCAAGCAACCCCTTGTGAATTTCACCACTGCTTCCTTCAGATTCAAAAGAGTTTCACTTTCCTTTCAAGACAAAACTTGGAGCTTGTGCAAGTTGTATATGAATTACATGATTTTTCTTCTTCTCTAGATTTGCATGTTTCTGTGCATCTACAGCACTTTGCGTATGCAATGACTACTGCATCTGCCCAGTGATCATTAAGTTACCCAGAATGGGTTGTCTGTCCCAGCAAAATGACAATACTAAACTTGGCAAAGTATAATTTGAACACCCAACAAAATCTATTGTGAACAATGTGTGTCCATATGTTATGTGTTCAAAGGACCCTAAACACTGTCTAGCCTACATAAGTTGTTTTCACCTTAGATATCTTTAGGATTCCTGAGACATTGTTGTTCTTGTTCTTGTTATTGTGTGCCTTCAAGTTGTTTCTGATTTATGTAGGCCTTAAGGTGAACCTATCATGAGGGCTTTTCAGCAAGATTTTTTTTCTAGATTTGTCATTGCCTTCCTCTGAGGCTGAGAGAATGTGATCTGCTGAAGGTCACCTAGTGAGTTTCCATAGCCAAACAGGGATTTGAACTACCAGGGTCTTGGTCCAGTGTTCAAATCACTACACGATTGTTCTTCCATAATTATCTGGAAAAGGAATTTTAATGGAGATTCCACACAGCAGTTCAAGAAGGCAATATTATGTAAAAATTCCCTTTGACATAAACAAGATCTTTCTATAATGTTCATCTTAAGTACCGTAATCCTATCCAGAAAATATCATTTCCTGTATTAATTAAAAGTTTCCTCTTCCTAGGTCTGCCTTGTTTTATTGTTTCCTGTTGATAAAGAATGGCAGTTCCAGAGAACAGGACTATTATGGAAGCAATCATTATAAATTATTAGACAGACAGACAGATATGTTTCTACAGGCATCCCTCACTTTTTGACAACTTGTTTTTCAACATTATGCTGTTTCAACAGATGTAAATTATTGCCATGGAGCACACCTTTGACCCCTGGTTATCTCTTTTGACCTCAGTCAACTTGGCATGCTCATTTTTTCTCTCTCACTCTACTTGGCATGCTGTTTTTTCTCCTCTCAGTTGACTTGGTGCCATCTAGTGTTCAATTTTTCACCTTCAAGCTAAAAACAAACACACCCTAGGGTCCATTTTTCAACTGATTCCAGTTTCTGAGAGGGCTGCAGTCCCTAATCCATCTGGTAAGAGGGGATGTCCTGTATAACAATTTTATTCTTAAGCACTTAGCAAAGGGATGAGTTAAGTACTGGCTGTATCTTGATTCTATTTGGGCAAAATTATTCACTTAACAATAAATCATACTCAAATTATGTGGCAAGTGACTACTTAAGGATTTCAGTGAAATCTGGCTCACTATCATAGAAAAAACACTAATTAGAACAATGCATTTCCTTTACTCTTTTTCAAAAGGAACAGCGAAGATGAGCATAACTTGATGAATTTCTGTAAGGACAGTGCTCTTTCCACCTGTCATTATTCTTAATCCTGGTTTTTGCAATTTTATCAGAGAATGTAATAGAGAGAATACAGTAGCATAAAAGTCCTTTTAGGGTTGAAGGTCCTGTTTTATATATGTTCATATCTCTTCATGACTGGAGCATAAAATAAGAACTAGCATTTGTGAAATTTGAAGCACAAAGATTTAATCCATCATCTGAAATACAATATTTTAAAAATGGAAAAAGTGTATTATCTATCTATTTATTTAAATATTAATATCCTACCTTATATCCAAGGATCTCAGGATGGCATAAACTGAAACAATTTAAAACAATTTTAAAAAGTAAAACAAATAGCATCATACACTATATAAAAATTAATAATAAGTTAAAACCATGTACATGTAAATATCACATGAAATGATTAGACCCACAGAGGCATCCATAACAAGCCATGTTTTAACTTGGTGCCTAAATGAAGCCAACTGTGGTGGCAATCAGGCCTCTAACGGAGGGACACTCTACAGCAGGAGTGCCATAGCAAAAAAGGCCTCTCTAACATCCTGACACAATATAGTTTTTCCCCTGGTGGGACACTGTGGGGAATCCATACAGGAGACCTTAATCCTTGGTCAAGTGTATATAGTGGGTTGCTCTCCTTCAAGTACTGGTCTCAGGTTACAAGGCTTGCATCCAGTGATGCCCTGCCACCACTACCGAACCAAATTCCTGTTTCTCCTGCAGTCCCTGTGTGTGTATGTGTGGCTAAATTTTGCTATAGAAAAGCAGGTGTGTATGTGTGTGTGGGGGGGGTACACTTGCTCTCAGGGAAGGAAATTCTTTCTACAGAAACAAAAATCTGTTAGCATAGTGTTAAATTCAGTCCCAGGCCATCAAAGGTTGAGTAATAAAGTGATGTATATGTGTACCTGCCCAAAGCCTATGACAAAAGTGCAGCTCACCAGCAACTGTGAGCATTCCTCACCATTGTCTATACTGAGTAAGAAATTGTAATCCAACATATTTGTTGTCTAGCTATATTCAACAACACCTGGTGGGATGCACTTTGCCGACCCCTTGTCTCAGGCTCAGATCCTGAGATTCTATGAACAGAACATCATCAGTTGGTTGTTGTTGTTGTTGTTGTTGTTTTGCCTCTTTCCCTACTGTCTTCCATGTCCCCACCAAAACTGCTCTGTAATTACCCACATGTAACCTAAAGAACATGTAGCTCAGTAGGGAAAGCACTCCTAAACGTGACCTGTTGTACTCTCAAGGGAGTTGTGATTGACAGTAGCATACCATGCAAAGTCCCCTACATTACAGCAAAGATGTATGATACAAGTGTGAAGGGAGTTCATTTTGCCACATGCCATTCTGACTGAAACTGTTCTTATAGAAGAGTCATATTAATTATTGAAGAGATATTATTCCATGAGCCTACTATATGATACAAATCAATCCCTATACTTTTATCCTAAACTAGGAGATGGGTCATTGGCATAGCTCTGCTTCATTGGCCCAATTGTACACATTAAACTTTTGTTAAGAATATGATTTCCTTGTTTTTTGGGGAGTGCTACATATATTTTGAATATTTTGCAAGATCTGGTCATTTCCGAAAAACATAAACAGATCTAAACAAGTGGTATCCTGTCAGAAAAGTATTTTAGTGTGGAGTGCTTATATTTAAAGTTATATCAAATTCCAAGTTGTTTCTCATTTTTTTATTCCCCAGTTTTGGGGTCAGGTGGACTCATTTGTGGCCTGTCCTAGTGACATTAAGATCTTGGATTTCTTCACTGATTTCCATGGGCAGCTCTCATTAACATTCCTGGGATATTTATTGCTTCTCATGAACAAGGGTATGAGTTATATAAACAATTTGATGGTTCTTTCTATCCTTTCTATATCTATATGTTGTTCCCTTTTCTTTTTGCAGCCACACCATCACCCTCTCCCAGGCTGCTGTCACACTGCAGAAATAATGCATTTTTTACACAGCTTTAACTGCCACAACTCAATGCTATGGAATTCTGGGATTTGTAGTTTTGTGAGAGATTCAGCCTTCTCTGCCAGAGAGCTCTGGTACCACAACAAACTACAAATCCCAGGATTCCATAGCATTGAGCCATGGTGTTAAACTGCATTATTGTTTCAGTGTGTCAGCAGCTCCAGTTTCATCCACTGTGTCCTACCTTTTGTCAGAATCAGTCCCTGATGTGACCTTTTCCTGCCAAGTTCAGTTCTGTTGTATCACTTGTATTTGTATTCCTCTGCACTTGCTAATGAGTATGTAGTCTAACTGGGAAAAGTGAGTATGTGCTCTACATATGTTTGTAAGTATCTGATAAAGCTGGCACCTGGGCTCATGGGGAAAGTAGGTTGAGCCCAGGTCCAGTGGGAACTGAGAGTGGGGATGATGGATAGCCAATGACTGTATAGCCCACCAGATTTTGTAAATTGTAGACTGTTTATAGTTAGCAGCTCATTAGTTAGGTTTCATTCTGAGCAACACACTTGCATTCTGAGCAACAAACTTTTTGGATTACTGTACCTGAAAAGTTTTCTGTTTTTTAACTCTAAAACTGCTGGTAACTGAATCTGGAGAAGACAGCACATGACACCATTCCATTTTGATGAATGGAACTATTTTGGTTGACCCTCTCCTTTTTATGGCTTTCCTTTTGTTTGTTATTTTAAAAGCTAAAACTCAAGTGTTGTTGCTGTAGTTTGAAGTGACAAACTTCAGGTTACCCTGCTGTTGTCTGAGGGTGATTCATCGCTTGGCTACATAAGCATGTAAGGATTCCTCTATGAAGAAAAGATTCTCCATGATGCTAAAAATAGCAAGCATGCCCAAACAATTGCACTGCACACCGGGGTTGGTTTGCAAAAAGCCATTTTGGATCTTCTTTTCCTGAAACAATAGTTGTGGTTCCAAGGTGAGCCTTGTGCTAATGAAGGAGTCTCAGTAAAAAGAGAAACCATGTAGAACAGATCCACAGATAATTATCCATCACTATCTAAAATGTAGTTTAAGGAAAAGTATTTTCTCCTTATTTAATCAACATTTTTAATATAAAATGGCTTCGTGTTTATGGCATATATATTGTACTTCAAAGCTGTAGCCAATGCATTTTAATTTATGTTTCATCTTGTAGTATACTTGCTTCTGCATAAGCTCTTCTGCATTCTGTTTTGTCCTGCTGGAGTTATGGCAGTGATCTATGAGGTAACTTATCTGCATACCTTGCAACTACCACAAAAATGAAGAATTCATTTTTGGAGGTAAATTAATATGGTGTGTTCCTGATGTGTTCATATTCATGATAATGTACAACTGCACTCTATGCCTGTACAGTTTTATGTGTCCTTAAGTCAGAAAAAGATATCTGTTTGATTCAGGATATAAACTTTGGCTTGCTTTGCTTCCACATGGAAGAGTGAAGAATTGCAAAGGTTTTATTCCTCCAGTATATGAGAGTACAAGTATTTTGTGTGTGTGTGTGTTTCAATTATTTTTCACAATTAAGGTTGTTGTGCATGCAAAATACATGCAAAATATGTATGTCATTTTTGGCTTTTGCTTCCAGATTATGAAACGGCCTGCTGGATGAGATCCAGCACATCACCACTCTAAGCAGATTTATAAAAGTGCTTAAGATGGATCTCTTCCAGCGGGCCTTTCCTGACTAGATACCCGGCCATCAGAAATTTATCCTGATCCTGCTACAGCCACCGTCTATTGTTTATTTTTAGTATTTTTATGTATGTTTTAATTTTTTTTAATTATTTAATTGTATTTTAAGAGGGGGGTGGGATGGAGGGCTTTTGGATGTATATTTTAATGTTGTAAGCCACCCTGATTGTGTTTTGTAGAGGGGCGGGATAAAAATAAATGTTGTTGTTGTTGTTGTTGTTATTATTATTATTAAAATAATTTGCAAAAAAATAATGATGCTGGAGGCAAAAAAAAAAAAGCATAAAAAGTGCTGTTCTTTTCATTTCCTCCCAGGCTATAAAAACTTATAATTGCTTTTTTATTTATCTTGTTTTTTGATTGGGTCCTTCAGTGTGTGAAGACACACTTTCTCACTGTAGATTTAACAAATGGGAACATCATCATATCATGTTTCAAATGTTTATAAATTTGACATGTTAATAAAATATATTTTCATTTTTAGGACACTTGAAACTTGCATTAGTCTTTAGCACAGATGAAAAAATTGTGCATGTAAATCACTTTGATTAAAATGATGGGACATGGATTTAAATGTTTAAATTCTTTTTTTAAAAAACTGGTTTACATGGTTTAGTTGATTTAACTGATTAAGGTGATGAAACAGTATGGAGATTATCAGATGTATCAAAAGTGGTGTTACAACAACGCCAGGAGATCACAAAAGGGTTGCCTTACCAGATGACATCATCCCCCATCATTATGCACTCCTGCTACTGTTCCATGGGCTCTGTTTTTTATTGATGGGGAGAAGCCATCAATAGGTCTCACATTCCATTTCTGACCCTGATTTTTGTGTGTGCAAGAAGGTGCCCCATGTTGCTGGCGGGACCACAGCGTCAATGGGAGGTTCCTGCCAGAACACTTCTGTGTGAGATCAAGACATCCAGGTAAGCTAGCCTCTTTTTATGACCCTCCCCGGGTTACTTGTAAATTTTAAAGTGTGTTTTTGTGCTTGCTGTCACTTTTACTGTTTTATTTTTCATTTTAAGTTTGAATTTCCTGTGCTCGCATCTTCTTGTGAGAATGGGTAGGATTTCGCTCCTGGAACTGAACGGAGCTTCTTTTGAAATCCGTTCACTCCTGGGCTCCCCTGTCAATGGGAGAAAGGTAAGTGCAGTAGGGAGGGTGATTGTGCCAGGACAGGGGCAGAAATGGAGATTGTAGGACTGGAACACTTTTTGCATTCTTGATGATTGCACGTAGATTTTTTAAAAGCTTAAACTAGAAGAGGTACATATCTGGAAAAATGTGTGTAGAATAACATCAAATCCACCAAAGTGTGGTACTCCAGCTGCACAAAATGGAAAACTCCAGGTTCTGCAGGGTTTTGTTGTTGTTGTTCCTGCTGACCATTTAAAGATTAGAGATAGAATGATCTGTTCCTTTCACTTTTTGATATATGTGGTAAAGCAAATCACCCCCTTCACCAAATGTAAATATTAGCCCCTCAACTCTAAATTCTATACCTTTTAAAATCTCCCACATTCCTTAACTAGGCCTCTCTCCTTTTTGTGTATCATTTTCATAGCAATTGGTCAGGGGGAAACCTAAGGAGAACAGCGTACTTTTTTGGAAACTCCCAAATTTACAGACTTCCCTTCCACAAAACTGTGCTGCTGTGTATCTGAAACTTGGATAACTTAATCATAACATTCAGCTATACCTATAAATTACATCTAGTTCTGCCCATGAGCTGAGAAGTTGTTGACAGTTTCTCCTTTAAAAATATAATAAGAATTTAGGATATATAGCAGATATTGGAATTTGGAACATATCAAGTGTTATATCATCAGAAAATGATAATTTGCCTCAGAGAAGCGGGTGGGTGGAGCAGTTATACTTTTTTGTCCATTTCCAATGATAGTCAGGAAGAGGCATGGAGATCTGAAATGGAGGTTTCTGAATGGAGGTTTGGATTTGGCATAAACTGAATTGGGCAGTTGAACTGAATTGGTCCAATGACACTGGTGGCGTGAAAAGCATCCTGATCTGATTTGGGATGTTTTGTGAACTTCTGGAAGGTCCAATCAAAATCTTCTAGTTGGTACACACACCCTACAAACTGCAGCTGCTGAATGTAGACTAACACAAGTCATAGGAGTAACTGACTTGACTGAACTAAATTGCAGGTCTGTGTATTTCCCTCACTCCCTCGGGAAGGAAAACTTGTTGAGTGGTGGGGTGATATGAGAATAAGAAGACATATTTTAGGACACATTTTCTATCATGTGAATTAGCTACCTGGGCATATATATGTGTACAGATGACAGCATATCTTGTTATATAATTGTGTGTGTGTGTGTTTTAAAGTATCTCATGGGAAGATTAATGTATTTCTTCTCAAAGGAACTATTTAACAAGGATACACAACAGCAATAGCAAGAGTATATATGTCTATAGACAGCCAGTGTGGCACAGTGGTTGCATTACAACTCTGGGAGACTAGGGCTTGAATCCCCCTTTAGCAGTGGAAATCCACAGGATGGGGTTGGGCAACTCACACTCACACTTTCAGGAAGGCAATGGCAAACATTTCTGAACAAATCTGGCCAAGAAAACCCTGTTATAGGTTCTCCTTAGGGTCACCATAAGTCAGAAATGGATTGAAGGCATATAACACCACCACCACCACACAAGTTTACTCTACCTATACATGTCTGGTTGCATTGGGAATAGTCTTTCCCCAGATACTTCCTGAATTGTTGCTGCTACTTGATTAAAGATGCTTAGCATTTTGTAATTCTTTAGACTGTTGAATTAATGCATTTTACACGCAGCATTGGTTCTGTGTGTACGTTTGACACAAATCAAATCAAATAAATAAAATAAATAAAATTAACCTTTCATTGGTTGACAACAAGGAAATCCACATCTTCTACTACTCATTTATGGCCCCAATACAAGAAGAAGATGGGTTATCTAAAAGATGGGGAACCACATAGTTCCGCCTCCTGCTCTAAGTAGTAGGAGAAGATGTAGTTCAATGGCTCAGTATGAACTTTGCATGCAGAAGATCCCAGTTTTAATTTAAGATATCTCCAATGAAGAGGAGCAGTAGCAAGTAATGTGTAATACATTTGCCTGAGATCCTGAAGGCTCATCTAAATTGAATTTATGCTGCTTATAAATTAACAACTCCTCCTCCTCCTCCTCCTCCTCCTCCTCCTCCTCCTCCTCCTCCTGGTAAAAGGAAACCTGATTGATCATATATATTAAAATCACCTCTGATACTGAACCCCCCTTCCAAAAGTATAAGGTATGTGCATGAAGAAGGGAGAAGAGCAGCAGCACTTATTAGAAATGTATTAAATCCTGTATAAATCCTGCCCTGAAAGATCTCTTCTATTTAAGGAACAGATCAAACATTTCCAAGGTTTGATTTCCAACATGAACTTTGCAGTTTCAAAGCACTTGAAATACACTGTGATTGTGCATCAGGCCTATTAATTGCAGGAACTCTTGAGGTTGGGCAACCAGCTGTCTCAGTGGAGGGTCTATTTCTTCACTTTTTGACTAGTGCTTCTGCCTCTGTAGAACTTCTTTGAAAATTTGCTGATGTGCATGTGAAGTGGAACTTTGAACATCAAGCTTTGAAACCGGGAGGGTTGGCTTGAAAGCATTCATCACCCAATAGCTTTTAAAGGCAGTGTAAAAAGCATCCCATTCTGCCACCCCTTTCTTAGCAGTAACTTCCCAGTCCATCCATTCCTCCGTCAAAATTTAAGTTAAGCTTGAAGGTTTAAATATATGAACAAACTTTATGGACTGCAGTGTAATCAGGCCAGAGACTTTTAAACCTGGTATCCTCTAGGCAAGCAGCAAGTCATAGGTCATGCTTTTGGGAGGACTTTGGACATTGCAATCCAATATGCATAGAAGGTGACTTTTGAGCAACCCATGTTCAAGTTGCTGAAAAAGAAGAAAGGCAGTCCAAGAAGAAAAAGTTTCTTAAAATATGTACAGTAGCACCCCTGTATCCACTGATTCGCCAACCGTGCATTCAATTATCCGTGGTTGTTGATGGTGGGGGGAAGGGAGAGGGGAGGAGGGATCTCACCTCACCTGTCCCTTCCCCTGGGAGGGCTCCTGTCACTGCAGTGGCAATCATGGGGGTGAAGGGGGAAGGGGAGAAAGTGAGATTGCTTCTCTGTCCCCTTCCCCCTTCACCTCCATGATCATGGCGGGGCCATGGTGGGGGTGAAGGGAGGGGGAGGAGCAAACTTGCTTCCCCCTTTTCCCCGTGATGGCCCCCCAGGATGGTGTTTGCTATTATCCATGGAATTCTTCATCTGCAAGAGCCCCAGGAACAGATGGTATACCGATAGTGCTGATTCATGCTACAAAGACAAAATCTACCTCGTTCTAACTGAAATCAGTCAACAAATATGAAAAACAAAAGAATGGTCCACAGACTGGAAATGCTGTACATATACTGTACATTCCAAAATATACAAAAGAGTCTGGAGTAATAAACACCTGAGGCGAAGCACAAAAATCAATGTGTATAGAGCCATTGTACTGTCTATTCTCCTTTACGGGTCTGAAGCATGGGTCACCTATCATCACCACTTATGACTCCTTGAACACTTTCATCAGCGCTGTATATGCACAATTCTAAATATTCACTGGACTGACTATGTGACGAATGTTGCTATCCTTGAGCAAGCAGGGATCACCAGCATTGATACCATGATATTGAGAACACAGCTGCGCTGGGCAGGGCACATTTCTAGGATGGAGGACTATTGCCTCTCAAAAATAGTACTCCATGGTGAACTCGCCATGGGTCAGCGTAAGAGGGGTGCTCCAAGAAAGCAATACAAGGACTCCCTGAAACAACATCTCAGGCTCGGCCAAATTAATCACCAACAATGGTCTGCCCTGGCCTCACATCAGGAGGCATGGAGATGCACTATCCACGATGCTGCAGCCTTATTTGAGAACTCACGCTGAACAAGTCTTGAAGAGAAATGACAACGCAGAAAGAATCACAACCCGGAAACATCACCCAAGGAGATCTTCTGCTGTGCTTTCTGCAACCGGACTTGTTTATCTTGGATTGGCCTTTTTAGTCATCAGCGTGCTTGCAGAAAGCATGAGATGAGTCCTTCCTGAATCTTCGTTTGCGAAGAAAAGCCAGAGAGAGACACTGTACATTCCAGTACCAAGAAAGTAGATGCCAGGGATTACAGTAACCACAGGACCATTACATTAATTTCCCATGCAAGCAAAGAGATGCTCAAAATTCTACAACAAAGACTTTTACCATGTATGGAACAAGAAATGCCAGCTGTCCAAGCTGGGTTCAGGAAGGGAAGGGGCACTAAGGATCATATTGCAAACTTACCTTGTGCAATACAGTGCACAAAAGAAATGTGAAAATAAAATCAGTCTTTGCTTTATGGATTATAGCAAAGCCTTTGACTGTATAGATCATGAAGAACTATGGATTGCCCTTAAAGAAATGGGTGTGACTAGGACAAGAGGCTACTGATTGGACAGAATACGGAGAAGCAGAATGTTTTCCAGTTGGCAAGGGAGCCAGGCAAGGCTGCATCTTATTACTTTATCTGTTTAACTTGTATGCTGTATATAGAATATGTAAAACAGGATTAGACTTGGAGAAAGGAGATGTGAAAATTGGAGGAAGGAACATCAACAATTTAAGATATCCAGATGACACCATACTACTAGCAGAAAATAGCAAAGACTTGGTATGATTACTGAAGAAAGTCAAGGAAGAAAGTGCAAGAGCAGGTTTATAGCTGAACGTTAAGAAAACACAAATAATGACTACAGATTATTTGCATAACTGTAATGAAGACATTGAAATAGTTCAAGATTTTCCATACCTTGGCTCAGTTATTCATCAGAATGGAGATTGCAGTCAAGCAATCAGAAGAAGACTAGGACTTGGAAGAGGAGCTATGGAAGAACTAGACAAGATCCAGAAGTGTCTAGATATATCACTGAAAACTCAAATTAGAATGGACTATGCAATCATATTTCCAATCTCTATGTATGGCTGGGAAAACAGGAGAGTGAAGAAAGCTGATTGAAAGAAAACCAATTCATTTGAAATGTGATGCTGGAGAAGAGTTCTTCAGATACCAAGCACTGCTCAAAAGACAAATGGGTCCTAGAGCAAATCAACCCCTGTCCCTGGGTTGAAGTTCATTTGTGTTTTTCAGGACTGGTAGCCAAACTTTATTTACTTTGTTCACTTTGTTAAAGTAAACAAAGTTTGGCTCCTGGTCCTGAAAAACACCAAAATCAAAACTCAACAAATGCAAATGAACTTCACTCAGGGACAGGGGGATTTCCAGCAGACAATGGACCATTAGTCAAACAGACACTAATCTTCCTTGCATATCATCCCACCCTAGGAACTAGCCATTCAAATACACAAATTTACATATCCTCTTGAACAGGGACTCACAGTATATAAACCCTACACACCCCAACCTCATCATTCTCTGAAGATGCCAGCCAGATGCAGGCAAAATGTCAGGAATAAACTTCCAAAACACGACCCCACAGTTTGGACAAACTCACAGAAAACCTAACGAGAAAAATGTTGAATAAAATGATAAAAATAATGTGTGTTTTGTGTGTGTGTGTGTGTGTGTGCGCACATGCACATAAGAACCTGTGAGAGAGTAAAGTCTTTTCCAACATCCTAATGTTTATTTTACTTGCATAGAGAACGTCACATAATCACTTAGATGGAGAGAGCTGGCTGCATTTGGTTGGGAACCCTGCAAAACAGAGTCCAAGCCACATAAAGAGAAAACTCTGAGCTCAGATACAGCAGTAATGTTGGGTGCCTTCCTCACACAATGAATGAGTGTAAGTCAAAGAAAGGCCTGCTGTAATGATCCTGGTCCATTTCCCATGGCCTTTAAAACAAGCTCTGATAAAGTCTCTGAGGGGACATTGTGTAAATATTCACTTATTTCACTCACACAAGAATGAATAATTTAAAAAGTATTACCCTCTTGGGGAGGGTTTTGGCACATTTTCCAACTATGTTTCACATTTCATAACCTTGTAAAAAAATTACTTGCTCAAAAAAATCTTATTTTTGTATTAAAAACTTTTTTTGCACAGAAAATGGCATGCTGAGTACAAAACACAGTTTTATGTGAAAATATTTTTCACAAAAACAAGAAGTTTTTATGTACATGAATTCTGAACAGCAATAACAGGTAAGTCCCACAATGTGTTGTTTCAATCTGTGAAGATGTCCTTTCTCACCGGGAATGAGAAACTGAGAGCACTTTTTATATCCCTAATAATAATAGTATCTTCTAGAAAACAAATGGGAGAACCAATTGTATTTCTGATTGTTGAAAAAGCAAGGAAGTATTCTGAGACTGGGAGTTAGTTGCAAGGCTTCCTTGGTGTAGCAGGAGAGCTCCTACATGGAAAGGATGGAAGAAAAGAGTGTTGGAAGCATAAAGTACATGCTTTAGCTTGATGTTTTTTTTTAATGCTGGCTGTAGGGAGCAAGTTCAAGTTTAAGCACAAGTTCAAGTTCAAGTGCAAGTTCAAGGGAGGCCCCTCTCCACTTGTTTATAACATGCTATTATTTACAGGGGAGGAGAAAACGTCGGGCGGACGGCCCGGCCATCTGGCTCTCTCCTCCGGGAGGCAGGTCGGGATGGACCAACCTGCCTTTGGGCCCACATGGCTGGGCCTTGCGAATATCACGACCCATACATGGCTGCCAACCATTCCATTGCAATTTGCGGCCAATTTTATTGCCAAAAATGTTATCACATACCTCAAACATGTATCTACCTCTACTTTTGTATTCAAGTTACTAACCTGTACCTAACCTAGTTTTCTGAAGATTTAACCAATACATAGTTGAAAGAAATGTCATGTGTCTGTGCGTTATTCAAGAGGGCGGGGGCGGTACGGCTTGGGTCTGCAAGAGTTACAGTCAACTGCACTTGTTAGAAAGCCCCCAGGGCAGCCCAGCCCTATGGTTTTGTTAATTGTTAACCTATAATCGCACTCCTATTACAAAGAACAGGACTGTGTGTTTACATATTTAAGCTATTTGGCAGACTAAGGCTCTAATGATATTTTAGCAATGTCACTTGCAAGAAAAACTATACGAAAGGTAAGACATTATTTGGTTAGCATTTGCAATGCACATACTTAAATGGCTTCTAATACATACAAGGGAAAAGTACGGAAGTCATGGAGGAAATGTTATTTCCTTTTGTAAACAGATCTCAAATCTGTCTTTTTTTTTCTCCATATAAAATACTTTTAGTATTGGAGGGGGAGGTGTGAGTGAAACATTTTAGTTTCCTAGTTAGACAAAGTGCTTTCCTGCAAATGTTATGAAGGCAAACTTACCCAAACATACCACTATTTTGGCAAGCATACCACTATTTTGGAGAAGTTACACCGGCCTTTGTCCAAATAAGGGCTTCAAACAAGAGCAGCTTATTCAGCAGCAAAGATTGTACTGGGAATGCATCATCAACAACTTCCATATTTGGCTATATATAGCTTGCCTAATATATACTACCGGTATATGTTAGTTTGATAGACGTAAAATGAAGCCAAACAACATATGGTAGATGCATAAGCCCCAGCATGAGCAAGGTTTCTCCAGAAAGTAAAAATTAGTTGCCATAATTTTATACTGTGAGAGCATCCTTTCCCAATTACCTTCAATACAGGTAATACAGGGAGAATATATGTAGTAGAAAGGGGAAACACAGAAGGCACTGAGCAGGGACATGTGTGCATGTGGTGATCAGCCTTAGGGACACAAAAAAGGTGTTAGTGCAACTGTTCACGTTAAACTTGAGCACCAAAAAGTGCTGGACAATTTCTTATTCCACGAGAAAAATGTGAGTGAATTTGTTGTCTCAATTTCTTTTCCCTCAAATAAGGTGCAACATTTTGAGAAGCCATTTGTGCACCGTTGAAAATGTTTACTTGTACTTCCAAATGATATAGACAACCCTTCCCTGATCTAATATTCTCCAGGTGGACTACAATGCTCTTCTGCTCAACCCAAGGTTCATATTACAATAGTCCCAAGGTTCACTCAGCCTTCCATCCTTTCGTAGGTCGGTAAAATGAGTACCCAGCTTGTGGGGGCAATTAGCTAACACACATTGGAAACTGTTTGATGCAGTGTAGATGTGTAAATAGCTATTGCTTAAAACAATTTGTAAGCCACTCTGATGGCTTGTGGCTGAAGAGCGGGGTATAAATAAATAAATAAATAAATAAATAAACCACCATGAGAAGCACCTGGGATGGCGGGGATGATGGGAGTTGTGGTCCAACATACTTGGCAAGTAGGTTGAGAAAAGCACATAGATAAATGTTTCCATATTAATTTATACAACACTAAGAATGACAACCCACAAAGATCTTATTCATCTAACATAGCCCTTTGACCAGTGAAGCTTTGACCAGTATATCTAAGCCATGGCCTTTACTCTCACACTATGGAGCCATGTAGGTGAAAGCTACACCAAATATGAAGTCGAAGGCTTTCATGGCCAGTATCCATAGATTTTCCTTTGGTTTTTTCTGGACTGTGAGGCCGTGTATCTGGAAGAGTTTACTTCTGATGTTTCGCCTGCATCTCTGGCTGATTCTCTGAAGATTCTCTGAATATGCCAGCCACAGATGCAGGCGAAACATCAGAAGTAAACTCTTCCAGAACATGGCCTCACAGCCTGGGAAAAAAACAAGGAAAATCTGCACCAAATACTTCACCCCAGATTTAGGAACAAAGAAGCTGTTTTAGAGTAAGTCAAATCATTGGCTCCTCTAGCCCAGCACTGTTGACATTGGCTGGCAATGCCTCTTCAGCATTTCAGACAAGATTCTTTCTTAATTTTTCCTGGAGATGCTGGGCTCTGAAAAGGCAATCTTCTGGATGAACACCACCTGTTCTACCACTGAATTACAGTCTTTCACAGACTTTTCTGACAGTTTGGGGTGTATTTATCAAAATATTCACTGAACACTAGATTAATCCTGGGGGAATACAGCCTCAGATTTGAAAAACAAGGGTTCAAATACTTTCTTGTGAAGATATCCATATCTCTCCTCCTATACCCTGGTTAACAACACTGTATCATAATGCAGTCTGGTGCCATCAATATGGGGTGCCATCAGTTTGCTGATGACACTCAGCTCTATTTCTCCTTGTCATTGGAGCAGGTGGTGGAACAGTGCCTGGATGCTGTAATGGGCTGGATGAGGGCCAATAAACCAAAGCTAAATCCTGATAAGACAGAGGCTCTGTGGATTGGTGGTTCTCAGGTCCAAGAACTGGGTAAACAGCCTGTTCTGGGTGGGGTTCCAATCTCCCTGAGGGAATAGGTAGGTAACTTGGGAGCGCTTCTAGAGCCATTCCTGTTACTGGAGGCCCAAGTGGACTTTGTGACTCAGAATGCTTGGCGCCAGCTTTGAGTGGTGTGCCAACTATGGCCTTTCCTAAACAGAAATAACCTAGCTACAGTAGTCCATGCAACTGGTAACCTCCCAATTAGACTATTGTAATATGATCTATATTGGGGCTGCCTTTCAAGAGGACTTGAAAGCTGCAACTAGTACAAAATTCAGCAACTTGACTGCTGACTGGAATATCATATAGACACCATGTAATGCCAGTCTTGAAAGAATTGAACTGGGTGCCAATACATTTCCAGTCTGGATTCAAGGTGGTTGTGGTGACATTTAAAGCCCTAAATGGCTTGGGATCTTGATACTTGAGGGGGCACCTCTCTCCATATGTGCCTGCCTGAGGATTAAGATCTGCTTGGAGGGGCTCCTCCTCTGTGTTCCACCAGTGAGGTCAATACACTGTGTCAGGACATTGGAGGGCCTCCTCAACCAATTGTGATATGCTCTCCCCCTGAGGGCCTGACCAGCACCAATGTTCATATCATTTAGGCACCAAATTAAAACCTGGTTTTTCACTAAAGCCTTTGGGCCTCATTAATTTAATCCAAAGACTATTTTTGATATTTTAAAAAAAGTTTTAAAGTTTGAGATCTCTTATAACTCATTATATTGTTTAATATTTTAGCTTATTTAAACTATATTACTGTTTTTAATGCTATTTGTAAACTGCTCCAAGATCCCTTGTGATATGGTGGGAAATAAATAAATAAATAAATAAAGCATTGTTCTCTTAGAAGCAGGACCACAGTTCAGTGTTTGTGGGCCCAGGGACATGAAATACAAATGGAACTTTAAGCCATCTGCATAGCAGTATCAAGAAAAGAGAGAAGATAAACTTACCCCCATTTTAGAAAATAAACCAAATGATTTTTTTAAGTGTGGCAACCTTTCTTTGATTATTTGCAAATTGGCAAAATTGGAAACAACTAGTAATTAGAGGGAAAGGGGGATTTTAAAATTAATTAATCCAGTTATTAATTTTTAAGAAACAAAAGGGGCAAGAATGTTAATATGTTTCAATCAACTTTTGTGATTCAAATAAATATGATTGGAATTGGGATAGAAAGGAAGAAGGAGGGGGAAGGAGAGAAAAATCAATAAGAAGGGATCTAGGTATATCCATGATGATGGAAACTTTTCATAAATATTTTGTTGGCATTATTCCAGTAATGGATATTTAAATGAAGTGATAGATAGGATAAGAATGCCCTAATTTTTCTAATATGTATACATTTCAATATATATATATATTATGTTTTTACTTGGATAAATTGTTGGGAAGGAGGTAGAAGATTAAGATTTAGATTCCAAAGTGAAGTTTTGTCCGAGGGGGAAGTTCACAAGATGTTTCTTTGCTGTATTGTGAGATCAACAATGTTTACTGTGTCTAACATGTTCAATTCATCTCTATATGTATATGTATGTATATGTATATGTATATGTATATATGTTATACTGTATATGATTATAAAAAGAAAGTTTAG
Organism: Gambelia wislizenii; assembly: GCA_030847615.1. Lineage (NCBI taxonomy): Eukaryota > Metazoa > Chordata > Lepidosauria > Squamata > Crotaphytidae > Gambelia > Gambelia wislizenii. The sequence continues at coordinate 83,215,778 of JAUMIR010000005.1, read as the reverse complement.
CAACTTGCCAAAAAAAAGGGAAAAAAAAAGAAAAAAAGAAAAAGAAACCAGAGAAGATGAAAAGCAACCAGAGGTTGCCCAGCAAATGGATCACCAATAACCAGCACAGCACAACCCACAAAACTACCCACTACTTGTTCTTCACCATTCATCAAAACCATAGCACTGCTTTGGCTACCTGTTGACTCTTGGATCCTTAACAGCTTGCTGTTGTTTCATTGCATTTGCGTGTCAGTGTGGGAGGTGGTCCCCTCTTCCCTTCACTCCCCTAAATAAATACAGACACAATTGCTTGAAAACATCTTATATTGTAACAGGAAATAAACATTGAAAGATGATATAGTCAAAATTGGCAACAAAGGCCACAACTTTTTGATGACAGTTGCTTAGGTTGGCACAGATGCATGGGTTCGGATCTGGATTGACCAACCCGGCTGTCTGGTCGATGCCACTGTTGTCAGCCCAACGGCGGACAATCACCAGCCTGCAAAAGGGGAGGAGTTTTGGAAGGTCCCAACTGGTTGGCCAGCCCTGTATCCTCCCCTTCCTCCCACATGATACAGGATGGCTGTCCCGGGGGGGGGGGCGGTTGTCCCCGATGTCATGCCCCAAATTGGCATGTACTCATGTCCTGAGCCCCCAGGGTCTCCATGACTTTGAAATTAAACTTGACCTAGAACTTGTTGGAGACCCCTTACCAATAAGTTATGATCAGAACCCATGCCAACTGCCACAAAAAACAAGCATACCAAGTTTGACTTCGCCAACCCCAGCAGCTGACACTAAAGAGACCCTACCATGAGTGTAGGGAGACCACGTAACCCCTTTAGACATTAGGGATGCTGAGTTCCAGATGTATGTAGGAAGTGTAAGCCCTGGAACACCAGCAGCTGGATGGTCTCAGCCATCAGGACCTCTGCTGCTGTTGTTGTTGCTGCCCCAATCCAGAATGAATGACTGCCAAACTTATCTGCTGGTAAATCAATTTGCCTCAAAACAGTCCTCAAAACAGCAACAAATTTATACCTAGTCAGTGGTGACAAGTCCTTGTAGATGAACAGTGCCCCTTGTATCCCAGGGCACTGTTCCAAGAATTGGTGCATGAGGACCACTGGGCATGGCGATGAAGTTTCCAGGCTCTGCAACCTGAGAGACGCCCCTCTCCCATGCTGATCACTCTTGGAGCACCATACCTTTACACAAAGGGCACCATTGGCAACAGACACATCCATCACTTGAAGTGCCCATGCTGACCTGTCTGATCTGGAGTTGCACACCAACTCGCCAATAAGAAGGTCAGCAAAGAAGGCGGTGGTAAACGCTGTGCTGAACAGCAGAACCTCGTATCCGGAACAGCAGACCTTGACCAGCACGGCTGTCAGTTTGCATACTAGACTGAAAGATATTGGTCTGCGGGTATCACTCCTTTGGTGCTGCATCCTCTTCCAACCTTCCACCGCCCTACGGACCAGGAACGTAGCACATGGGTCACCCTGTCTGGCTGCTTTGCTGAAAAAAGGAGATGCCCACTAAATGCAGTGATAAAGAATTAGGAGCCAAGCCATTTTCTTTCAGAGAGGCAATGTAGTGCAATGCCTCCTTTTCTGAAGCTGGCCAAGTGCTCCCATATCCATGTCTTTTTCTGAACTCAAAGAATTGCTGCATAGCCCTGGTGTAACTCACCTGTGTAGAAGGTGCTAGGGAGTTTAACACCCTGTGGATTACAGATCCCTCCCAAGCTGCCACAGAACATCTGTGAAATTCATTGGTGTCAGGGCTGTCTCTGGGGCCAATTCTCGAAACCTGGTGTCTTGGAACTGAGATAATGCATCCGCAATCTCATTATCTGTGCCAGGAATGTGACAGGCAGTGAAGCTGATGTTGGATCTCCAACAGGTAAGCACAAATTTCCACACCAGCCTCACGACACTCTCAGATTTAGAACACTGCCTGTTGATAATCTGGACCACCACCTGATTATCACAGCAGAAGCACACTTTCTTGTCCTGGAACTCCTCACACCACAAAGCCACTGCTACAACAATGGTAAAAAACCTCAAGAAATGTTAAGTCATGAATAATGGTGATCTCCCTTCAGTCAGCAGGCCATTGATGAGCGCACCAGTAGCCATTGTAGAAAGCCCCAAACCTGAGGCTCCCTGATGCATCGGAATGAACCTGTAATCCTGCACTCAAAGACATTTCATCTTGCCAGAATGTGATGCCATTGTGGTTTTCCAGGAATTGAAGCCATACCTGGAGATCCTCCTTCACCTCTTTCATGAGCTGGATGCGGTGATGAGGAGACCGGAAACCCCACATGATCCCAGCCAGCCTGGCACAAAATGCCCTGCCCGGGGCCACCACCCTGATGCAAAGTTGAGATGGCCCAGTAGGGACTGCACCTCCTTAAGTTTTGCTTTGTCCTGAATTAAAAGACCCAATAATAGCTCCCTCAGGCTTTCCAGCTTATCTGTAGGAAGGCACAACATCCCTACCACAGAGTCCAACAGGATCCCCAGGTACACCATGCTGTTAGAAGGTCCCACAGTTTTTTCTGGGGCTAATGGAACACCGACCTCCTGTTTCAAGGCCTGGAAGGAGTGAAGCAGAAACTCGCAGTTGGCCCGCCCAGCTGATCCAACCATAAGAAAATCATCAAAATTATGTGTGACATAAGGAGGACCCATCCTCTGCTTTAAGGCCTATTCAAGAAATGTGCTAAATGCTTCAAAAGTGAAGCAACTGATGGAAGACCCCATAGGTAAGACCATGTCATAATACCATTGCCCTTGAAACTTAAACCCCAGCAAACGGTGGTCATCAGGATGGACTGGCAACAGTTTGAATGCTGATTGAATGTCACATTTTGCTATGAGGGCCCCTGGGCCACATGCTCTAACCAACTTGATGGCATGAGCAAAGGATGCATACTTAACCGAACAAAGCTAAGGTGGTATGGCATCATTGACCGATGCCCCCTTTGGGTAAGACAGGTGATGGATGAGCCGGTATGTGCCAGGCGCATACTTGGGTACCATTTCCAGGGGTGATACTCACAGATTGTGCAAGGGGGCAGGTGTCAAAGGGGCCTGCTAACCTCTCCTTAGCACATTCCTTAGCAATTTTCTTGGCCACACCTCTGGTAGTTGAGTGGCAAATATGAGGTTGCAGACTCAGAAGCCTCCCTGGGGGCAAAAGCTTAGATCCTGTAACCGTTGGCAAATCCATGAGTTAATTAGGCAGCCACCTTCTGGTTGGGGTAAATGGCCAAAAGAGGGAGCATGACCTGCAACCGGACCAGTGTGAAGGCCAATCTCCCTAATGCCTGCTTCCCCTTAATTGTGCTTTGAAGATCCTTGGCCAACATTGCTCCCAGACCCTGCTTCCTTTTTTTTCTGGCAGAGACCTCAGGGCAGCTGGTCCAAAAGGACTGTTAGGCAGAAGCAGAATGGGAGCAACTGGTCTGTGTGTGGGCCCCATAGCACAACTCACAGTTGTGTTCAAATTTGCACCGGGCTCGGAAACACTTGCCTTGATTGTACTCCCAGCAAACCAAATGCTGTGGGTCCTTTTTTCGCAGAGGCTTTGCCCCCTCAGACTGGCCCCTAATGTGAGGACCCACTATGACAAGCCACAGCTTGTCATTGATTAAATCCCATCTGGCATGTGGATTGCATGACGCCCACTTCTGAAAAGCAGTGTCATAATCAATGGTCGCTGCCTTCCCTGCCAGACCCCTGAATTTTAGGACATTCCCCAGATGATTGGTAAGGTGTCATCCCCAGTCGGGATACACCATCTCCATCACCCCCATGAACACCATATACCCCGCCATACAATTACTAAAAGAGCACTCAACAGGATCTACCTTAGCTTTTTTCAGTTGCTTTCTTATCAGGTTTGGGAACACTCCCTTCCTCTCCTTCAGGTTTGAGAAGGGTGAAGACATCAACATAATATCCTTTTAGGATCTTATCTCGAGTCTTCCTATCCAAATGAATCCCAGGCAGATCTTCATGATCCTGAAACAAATTCCAGTAGCAGCTCCAGGTTTTCAAGCCCGTGTGGGACCAGTAGTAGGTGGATCCTGCTGATTTTGCACCCTGATGGCACAAGAGGGAAGCCCAGGAGCAAGCACCCGCAGATGCCAGTACCCCAAACAGTCCATGTCCTCATCAGACAACTCACACGAAGAATCATTGCTGTCTGAATCTCCTCTCCTCCTGCGTCTGGAATGTTTCTTCCTTTTCTCTTGCTTGCTTGCCTTATGTGCTCTCTTCCTAGACTTATCAGCTGATGAGGAATCCACTGAAGAAACCACACTAATGTCACTGTGTGCAGGTGAATGGTGCTTCCTATGCCAACCAGCCATTCTTGCTGACTGCGTGGACCTCTCAGCGCTGTTCCACGATCTGGTGCTTATGCTTTTCTCTGCCGCCTGAGATGGCCCCATAGCCCTCCCTCACTGACTCCTCGTTCCATCAGTTGGACCACCTGCTCTACAATTAGGGTGACAGCCTGAGTCAACTCGTGCAAATTAGGAGTGTCAGTGTCCTGCAGAAATTCCCAGATGGACATTTTTTTGCCCCAGAATGCTTCTTGGTGCAGGTGCTGCACTTCTCCCTCTGGAGGAAAGAACCACCCAGGACCTGGGAGTCCTGCCAGCTTGGCCTCATGTTAAGGGCCTGCCTAATTGAGTTCCCTTTTTGGTAGGCATGGTCCTAAGTGATTTCAGCTCAAGTGATTTCAGCTCTAATAAATGGCACTGCCACACAGTGTGAATTCAGTTTTGGATAGAAAGACCAGATAATAGGTGGCAATGCCACAATGTGAATTCAGCTTTGGATAGAATGACCACAGGAGAAGTGTCTATGCCACAATGTGAGTTCAGCTACAGCTGCCCTTGCCTGAAGATACGCACCCTCATGCTCTGATTACGCCCTTTAAAGTCGCCCTGAGCACCCCCCATGTGGAGGATGCTTCCTGCCTGCGCCAGGCCCGCCCTTGACTGATTGAACCAATCTGTCCTTGTCCGTACCTGGCCTGGTAACCTCATGCCCCCAGGCACCTTGCTTATCTGCCCCTTAATGCCCTGCTATCACGGGAAACTTCACTGCCACCTTTATGGCAATGTAGGACCTGCCGCTGATGCCCAGTGTGCCTGGGCCACTGATCCACTGCCTCTTTGCAGCCGACCAGGAGCTCTCCACAGCTGCCCGAGGGTTCTGCTCCCACCTACCTCCTCTCTACTCCTCAGGCGCCCGCTCTTCCGGGCTGTTTGCTTCTGCTGTCTGCTCTGGAGCCAGCCGCCACCAGCCCATCAGAATGTCATTCCTCCTTCCCAGCCCCGTTGCTGTTGCCCGCTCAGGAGCTTGCCATTGCCAATTCCCCTTCCTCCAGGGCTGTCCACTGTCTCCTCCAGAGCCTTTTGCTGCAGCCTCCTCCTCTTGGCTCACTGCCTGCTTGGGAGCCCACCGACATTGTCTCTTCCTCCTGGGCCGGCCGCTCTCTCCTGGCCCACCACCTTCGCCTCTTCTTCACAGCCGGCCTGCTCCAGATCCTCCGTTCTGTTCCCCAAGTTCTTCTCTCTTCATCTCCCTGAGAGCCACTGCTTGGCCCGACAGTGCGGTCGGGAATTTATACCTGACTGCCACACCAGAGGGGAAGCCTGCTGCACAGAGCAGCAGGCCCCATCCCCACAGCCAATCAGAGGCCACAAACCTTCTTACCCCTGATTGGCCACCTGCTGCTGGAAACAGCCAATCAGGAAGAGGGAACCTCTTTCTGATTGGCTACTGCCCAATCCTCTGTCCCAGCCAGCCAAGCATGCTGGGAAGAGGACGAGCAGTATGGTGGCACCCAGGCAACTCCCTCCTGACCTTTATTACTATTAATTAATATTACTACAAAAATTTATTTATACCCCGCCCCTCTGTTAAAACAATTGGGGCAGCTTACAAAAATTAAATACAATACAGATAAAAATCCCTAAACACCCCCCACCCCACCCTCCCCCATAAAAATATTAAACAAATGTAAATTAAAAGCAACAGTCTAAAATCACCTTTAAAAACAATAAATACAATAAATAGCCAGCGGACTAAAAGAAGCCAGGATCCCCTGACCCCGGGATCTAATTAGGAAAGGCCAGCCGAAAGAGATCCGTCTTTAGTGCTTTTTTAAAGCTACTCAGGCTTGTTATCTGACGGATCTCGTTCAGCAGGTCATTCCACGATTTGGGGGCGATTACCGAAAAGAAGTATCGCTGCGCTGCACGTATTGCCTCTCGATAGGACCAAAGAAAGTTCCTATGACGAGTCCTGTCGGATAAGAGTCGAGATTTTCCGCCAGTTGTGCTCTAGTCGTTGTCCAACCCACTTCATTTTCCTAAGCTCTGTTGTATACCATGGTTTACGGTTTGGAGCGGGTTGGAAAGGACGCTTGGGAGCGATCGTGTCGATAGCCTTGGTAAGGTCGGTGTTCCAGGTATTAACCAAAGCTTCGACAGGGTCACCGGCGTTACCAACCATTAAACCCTCCAAGGCTTTCTGGAGTCCTCTTGGTTCCATTAGCCTTTGAGGGCAGACCATTTTAATGGGTCCACCACCCCCGGTTGGGCGGGAAGAGACTCTTAGTTCAGTCTTGACCAGGAAATGATCTGTCCATGACAATGCGGTGGTTTTTATAACCTCCGCCCACGGATATTCCTGCTCTGTACTAAAGACCACATCGAGGGTATGACCCGCACAATGGGTGGGCCCGACGACCATTTGGGATAGGCCCATGTTTGCCATGGTTTCCATGAACTCCCTAGCCGCACCAGTCAGATTTGTCAAGCTGGTCTCGAGTGGAATGTTGAAGTCACCCAAAACTAAAAGTCTGGGTGACTCCAACAGCAGCTCTGAGACCAGCTGTGTCAGCTCGGTTAGGGAGTCTGCTAGACAACGGGGTGGTCGGTATACTAGCAGAATCTCCAAACTATCCCTGGTCCTCAAGCTAAGGTACATACACTCAAAGTGGACTGTGTTTCGGACAGGTATCCTGGTCAAGGTCAGATTGTTCTTATAAACCAGAGCCACTCCACCCCCCTGCCCACTTCCCCTCACCTGCTCACTGACAGAATACCCGGCTAGGAGGGCCTGTGGCAAGGTGACAGTGCTATCCTCTCCCAGCCAGGTTTCTGTGAAGCAAGCAGGAGGTGAAGCTGTGACCATGCAGGAGGGCTGAAGACCGGAGGACCCCACCAGCCCCGCAAATCCTGCCGTCGGGCTGGATGAGTCCTGCAGCTGCCATAATTTAACAAATACCGATCTCAATGCAATCTGTGAAAGATTTGTCATTACTTACAAAAGTTCTATTTTACATCAAAGAAATGCCCACACCTATTCCCCTGTTATTAGAATAGACCCTACATTTTCCTGCTAGATTCAAAGCAAATGGCTTGGCCAGCAGCCTTAAAAGACAATATAGCAGATCCAGGAAACACCTGCAAGACAGAAAAGCAAACAAACTGCCCTTTGCAAACTGTTGGCATCTTCCCCTCCTGCCTTGAATTAAGAAGCTACAAGGTGACTTTTGTGGAAAATGAGAGAAAAGGAAAGGCTCTATGGATGGCCCCCCAGGAGAAAAATGCAACTCTTTGCAAGAACCTGCATTACATCAGCTCTACTCCTACTTTGAAATCTTGGACTTCACTTTTTTTTTTGCACCACAGCTTTTTGGGCAGCAAAGTCCAGCCAACACCCAGACACCTGGTACACACACCTGGATTGGGGGAGACCTGGACAGACCAGCCAAATTTACCTCACTGTTCAGGCTGGCTGCCTCCCCACTTATACTGCTTAATTTTCAGATTCCCCTTTATCCCTTCTCTGGACTGCTGTTTGAATTTCTGTAAATATCTGGTATTGTGCAGATTCAGTTGGCTAGTGTAACTACTAGATGAGGGAAATAATTCACTAGGGGTCTGGTATTTATGAATAAAATTCAACAATTTGTTTATTAATGGAATGGTGAATATAAATGCTTCCGTGTTGTGCCTCCAACTTTGTTAACTGTTAAATTTTTCTTAGTCTCAAACTGTGGCGACAATTTCATAAAAAAACAGTAACTTTCAGACTCAATCACTCCTTTTTATATTCTTAATTTCTACTCAGTCTATAATCCACTGAGCTTTAAGACTCTCCCAAGCACAGACCATACTTCATACAGCCATTTCTTAACTTCACTCAAAAGTACACAAAACACAAACTGACTCAAACTCAGTCTTCAACTTAAAACTCTCAACTGCCAAACTCCTTTCTCAACTGGCATACACACTTCTTATGAGTAGGGATGGAAAGACTTATAAAAAGAACTGCAGACTGATGAGAATCTTTGCACTTCAGGGCACTTCACATGTGGTTGTTTTGTGCAGGAAACAGATTTTTCTGTGCAAGAAACTCAAGATCTCATACAGGAGAGAACCATCTGGCACAGATAAGATGCAGTAAAGATGATCTCTTAAGGGAAGTCTCCCTGGATGGGCAGGTAGGAACTGTGTGACACACTTCATAGTTACAGACTTAAATCATAGCTCAAAATTTAGAAAGCTGTTCATGTAATTCTCTGTTTGGTATTTTCAGGTGCCTTTGGGAGTGTTTGGACACGCACCCCCATACATGTGCAACATAATTAATTCCTAGAGTTGGTCTTGGTTGGACTCAATGTCACTATTATTGATTAGAGCAATATCACATATCACATCTTTAGGTTAATTTCTTAGGCTAGCTTCTTGAGAGTCTGTATAGTCTGATTTATTTGAGGACGTTTGTGATTGCACAGGTTATCAAAACAGCACTAATCTTTCCTTGGGCTTGTTTTGAATTAGTTCATAATATCAGTGACTGTGAATTATCTGCTTATGGTGGAATATGAGAATTATGTATACTCCCCCACTGCATGAGCTAAAGTGTAGCTTGAGCCATGTCTTAACATTGCATTACACATAATGCTACACATGTGCATGCACAGGATCAGTATTCCACTAGATGTTTTAATCTGAATTTTATTTGGACAAACTGGCCCTTTGTCAGCTGGGTAATATGATGGCTAATTCTGCCTCTAAGATTCCAGTAGCTAGGCAAAACAGTCTATCATTACAAAGCACAGCTTCCTTGCCAGCAGACAGCTTTATAAAAGCATTTTGCATTGTTATACCAGAGGGTATGACCTTCATAATTTATTTGGAGCTTCTTTTCTCATTACCTGTGGGAAACTCAATCAGAAGCAGAGAGAAATTATATTGTTCAACTGCTTTTTTTCTTATGTATTCTGTTTGTAAATGGGTATTTTCCATTGACCCAAGATATTTGTAACAGTGGTGTGCTCTTCAGTTATAAATATTGATAGAGCAAAGATGAAAACATTGACACTTAGAATATTTGATTAGCTTCTCAAACACTTGTGGAATAAAGATTAGCATATCTAAGAAAAATAATTGTGTCTTTAGCTAAAACAACAAGTGATAGAAACAACAACAAATTGTGGTGTCAGATTTTTTGTTTTGTTTAAATTCAATAGCTTACTTCAACAATTGCTTTATTTTGATTTGTTTCTCCAAAGGTTGAACTTTACGCTCATTGTTATGCTACAATCTACAACATATGTAACAGCATGGATTACAACTCAGTGGGGAATGAATTAAGAGCAGCCAAAGAAATAGTTTATTGTACAATAATAACAACTAGCCTGTGCCAGCATCCACCATTAGAATCGATAAGTCTTCTCTGTTTTTAAAAATATCTGAATGCTTAATATTGAAGGGGAAAGAATAGCAGTCATTCAGAACCTGTTCTAATTAGTGTAAGCTGCTGTTTGAGGTGTGACAAGACAGTTGACCTTCTCCTGCCTCAGTTAACCTGGCTGTGAAATTGCTAAATGTTATTGTGTAAAGGTGAGATATGCTTAAAAACAAATTGGACTGATGAGGAATATTTAAGAGTGCAGACATTGTGGGAAAAGAAAGAAAAAACACCACTCCTAAGTAAAATCTCTCTCTCTCTCTTTCCATCCATCTATCACTAATAATAGAAGAGAAGGTGTATGTGTACCTGCTGTAGATCCAAGACCATGAAACTTGGGTTTTGTCTACACTGGCTAGAATACTCCACATTCCTTCCAGAGTATTCCAGCCCTGGGCCCATGGCATCCCCCTGATTACCTGCCCTTCTGTTGCAGCAATGGAGGGGTGTCCTCACACATGCAGCCCATGTGTGAACCTCTGCTTCTCTTCCCTGTGCTAGTCGCATCTTTTGAGGCCAGGAATGAGGCACACGTGGTCACATGGCTGGGCACCTCACAGTGACCTCAGCAGACATTACATGAATGACCCAGATGGGAAATGTCTGTACCAGGCACCACATGGGCCAATTATTCAGACACACATCCCCCTTGTGGTAATGGAACACACCTTTTTCTCCAGGATTTTTTTTTTTTTAAACAGAAAATGGTGAGCCTTTTTACCACATGTCCACTATGTTTTTAGGGGTATTTTTTCCCTCCCAGATTCTCATTGGAACTGCTTAGACATCATCTGGACAGTTCAGACTAGAAATGGGGCAAAAACAAGGGGATGCTGTTTCATTTGGCCTGTTTAAACAAAACCTTAGATACCTAATAATTGGCATGGTCAATAAGGAGACTTCAGAGTGTGCATATTTTCTTTTAAAAAAATAGATTGATGATTTTTAGCTGGTTAAAAACTGCCTGTAGCCTCCTGTACCATCTTAATATGGTAAGCATACCTAATATTCCCTTAGAAATGAATCTGGAGCAAGGGCTAGGAGACTCGTTTGTTCATGGAGACTCATTTGTTTGGCAGACAATTGTGGTTGGTCTGGAGAGCAATTTTCTACTCCTGGATTCCTGTGCTGTTACAGAGATGCAAATTATTATCCTTTTTTAGCCAGAAAAAGAGTGGCTGAGAGAGTATGGAGAGACCATGGGCCACAAAACAGCCTTGGGAAAGAGCTCTATGTGGTCTCAGTTTGCCCAACTCTCTTCTAGACAAATCTAGGTTCTTCTTTGCTCTTCAGGTCCCCAAAGTCATGCATTTCAGAGAAGCAGAGAATGGACAAAAGAGATAATTCCTATTGCTTGGTACTGTACATAAAAGGGGAAGAATGAGGACAAGGAAGAAAAAAAGCTCTTTTTTTTGCAGGGGAGGGGGGACTAAGGAGTTTCTACCATAAAGTTGTATGTATCTAGCATAGCTTTAATCTAGACACTTGAAAAGTGGTTCAGATAATAATAAACAGTTGATATAAACATTTGAAATGCAGAGGCAGTCCTGAAAGATCCATATTTCCACAGGGCTTGTAGGCAGCTCCATATAGAGTTTTCCTCTGCAACTTCTCCCCCCATTCTTCAAACACCTGAATGAGAGAAGAGAGGTGGAGATGAGATTTCTGGTGCCTGGTAATGCGGGTGGGAGCATTAGCAGAAGAAAAAACAAGTAAATGAGCACTAGAGAAAGGAATATATGAGGAAGATAAAGAGTGAGGAATGGAAGAACAAAATACATAGAACAAATGGGAAAAGCACATGGTGACAGGGGGATAACTCATGTGGAACTGGTACTTGCTGATCAACAGAACAGAAGGAGAGAAAGACAAACAAAGTGGGTAGGGCCCAATGGTTTTTAATACAGGTAGAGCATGAATGAGTATCAGAATGGACAGGAGAGAAAGACCAAGGAAAGGAAAGAGAAGGGGAAAAAACCCACTGGGGTGGTGTGTGTGACAAAGATGTTTCTAATTCAAGCAATAGGCTGAAAAAATAACCAGGGTGAAGGAAAAAAAAAGAATGAAAAAGAAAAAGAGTAGTGGAAACAGAGAACAGAAAGAATACAAAGGTTGTTTCCTCTATTACTATATTATAAAAGGAGTCTATGTGCGTGTGTGCATGCGTGCATGTGTGTGTGTCATAGCTTAAAACTGTAAAACCTAAATAACTAAAACTTGGAATGCATTCTAAGGGGACCCAAGGGATATGCACTTTGTGGATTTTTGTTTTTTAAAACTGGATTAATTTTAATTAATTTAAATGTGTCTCTAGTCCCCAGTACCATCTTCCTAAACCAGAAGAGAGGAAACTTGCAGTCAGGCCTGTCATATTAATTTCTCCAGAGGGTCTTGGGGCATCTCTACATAGGCCAGAGGCACTGCGGGGAAAACAACAAAACAGCTGCTTCTCTCTGGAGGGTCTCTGAACACTTAAAGAATGTTAAAGAGAAACAAAGTGAAATATTTCTACTGCCACGTTGTGTGTGGGGAGAGCAAAGAGAAAGAAAGGCTGAAGGAACACCAGGGTGGACAGAAAGGAAGATCGAAAGAGTGGAAGGAGAAAAGAAAATAAAGATCAAAGAGAGAAGGCTTACTTTAAGGAAAGAAAAAGCCAATGTTGGGGTACAGTGAGAGAAAAAGTGCCAGCCGGTGTGTATGTGGATGGATGGATGGATGGATGGATGAAAGAAGATATAAAGCCCCTGGATCTGTGTTGAACTAGTGAGGAAGCAGAAAGTACATCTGGGTAGGTGAGAAAGGGAAGAATACCAGAAAGTGTGGGGACTGAAGTTGGGTAGTTCTGCTAGTTTATATGTTTCTGTTTGCAACCTTGGAATAACTTCAGCTGAAACTGCTCAAAACTATTCATTTATTAATTGAAGTAATTATATTCCATTTTATATCAAAAGAGCTCAGGGATGGGTGAAAGCCAGGGATGTGAAACAATGTAAAACAATTAACGATAGTTCAAAAACAATTCAAAACAGTCTTTAAAATAGTTTAAAAGCAGAATAAAATTGGGATGCATCAATCACCCTGTTTCTGTCCCATGGGTCTATTGGCACAATGTGTAGTGGACTCTTGTCTCTTCTGCCATTGACTAGAATCATAGACTTGGAAGAGACGACAAGGGCCATCTAGTCCAACATCCTGCTATACAGGGCTATCCAATCAAAGCAATCCCCACATATGACCATCCAGCCTCTGTTTAAAAACTTCCAAAGAAGGAGACTCCACCACACTATGAGGCAGTGTATTCCACTTCCCAACAGCTGTTACTGTCAGGATGTATTTCCTAATGTTTACGTGGAATCTCTTTTCCTGTAATTTCAGTCCATTGCTCTGTGCCCTAGTCTCTTGAGCAGCAGAAAGCTTGCCCCATCCTTAGTATGACATCCCTTCAAATATTTAAACATTGCTATCATATCACCACTTCACTTTCTTTTCTCCATGCTAAACATACCCAGAAACATACCCAGCTCCCTAAGCCGCTCCTCATAGGGCATGGCTTCCAGACCTCCCACCATTTTAGTTGCTCTCCTCTGACACATTCTAGCTTGTAAATATCCTTCTTGAATTGTGAACTGGAGGTAAAGACTGACCAAAGTAAAATAAAGTGGCACTACTACTTCCCTTAATCTAGACACAATACTCAATATTGATGAAATACACAATATTGATGCAGCCTAGAATTGCATTAGCTTTTTTAGTTGACACATCATACTGTTGACTCATGTTCAGTTTGTGGTCCACTAAGATTCCCAAATCCCTTTTGCATATACAGTACTGCCATCAAGCCAGGTGTCACCCATCCTATATCTGTGCATTTCATTTTTAATGCCCAATGTAGTATCTCACATTTCTACCTGTTGAAATTAATTTTGTTAGTTTTGACCCAGATTTCTAATCTGTTAAGGTCATTTTGTTTTCTGATCCTGTCGTTTGGGGTATTAGCTACCCCTGTTTGGTGTCATCAGCAAACTTGATAAGAATGCCCTTTATTCCCTCATCCAAGTCATTGATAAAGATGTTGAATAGCACTGAGGCCAGGACAGAACCCTGAGGCACCCCACTGGTCACTTTTCTCCAGGATGAAGAGAAGCTATTGATGAATACCCTTTGGACTCGGCCCATCAACCAATTACAAATCCACCTAACAGTTGCACTGTCTAGCCCACAGGTTACTAACATTTTTGCAAGGATATCATGGGGGAACTTGTCAAAAGCCTTACTGAAATCAAGATACACTACATCCATAGCATTCCCTTCATCTACCAAGTATGTAACTCTATCAAAAAAAGAGATAAGGTTAGTCTGGCATGACTTGTTTCTGAGAAACCCATGTTGACTCTTAGTGATCACAGCCTTCCTTTCTAAGTGCTTACAGACTGTCTGTTTAATGATCTGCTATAAAATCTTTCATAGCATTGATGTCATGCTGACTGAGCTGTAATTATTTTAATATTTTTTTCCTCCCTTTTTACAGATGGGGACAACATTAGCCCTCCTCCAGTCTGCTGGGACCACTCCTGTTCTCCAGGAATTCTCAAAAATTATTCCCAGTGGTTCTGAGATTACTTCTGACAGTTCCTTTAGTACCCTTGGATGTACAGTTGTCCCTCTACATTCACGGTTTTGGCATTCACGGTTTTAAGTATTCACAGTTTGAAAATATACTTTAAAAAATAACAATCCAAAAAGCAAACCTTGATTTTGCCATCTTATATAAGGGACACCATTTTGCTATGCCATTGCATATAATGGGACTTGAGTATTCATGGATTTGGGTATTCATGGGGGGTCCTGGAACCAAACCCCAGTGAATGTGAAGGGACAACTGTAGTTCATCTGGCCCTGGAGACTTGAATTCATTTATACTGGCCAGGTATACCTGAACTCCTCTTTACCTATTCTGTGCTGCCTTTCCCCTACTGCATCATCTCCTCCATTTCCCCCAGCTTGAGCACTGTTCTCCTTTTGGAGAAGACTGAGGCAAAGAAGGTTTTGAGTAGTTCTGCCTTTTCTCTGTCCTCTGTTAGCATTTTGCCTCCTTTTCCCCACAGCAGTCCTACCACTTCCTTGTTCTTTCTTGTGCTATGGACATATATATATATATATATATATATATATATATATATATAATCCTTTTTATTGTTTTTAACCTCTCGAGCAAGCCTGAGCTCCATCTGTGCTTTTGCTTTCTGATTTTCTGATTGTTCCCCTACACGAGCTGGCTATTTGTTTGAATTCTTCTTTGGTGAGTTATCCCTTTTTCCATTTCTTGTCCATGTTCCTTTTAAGTCTTAGCTCAGTAGAAAGTTCCTTAGACATTCGTACTGGTTTCTTTAGACACCTGCCACTTTTCCTCCTCTTTGGAACTGTTTGAAGTTGCCTTCAATATTTCATTTTTTAGAAACTCCCATCTATCATGTACTCCCTTCTCTTTTAGTATTCCTGACCATGGGATCACCCCCAGTAATTCCTTAAGTTTTCTAAAATCAGCTTTCCAAACGCCTAGAAGGTATGTCCGACTATGCTAGGCCTTCCCTTTCCTGCTGGAGTCTGTCTATGCTCAGGGCTCCAGCCAGCAATCAGGTTAGTAGAGTAGTGAAAGGCTGGTCCAGATGCTTCCAGCATGTTCAGTGTTCAATGAGTAGAAGGACACACTTAGTGTCTAAAAACTAGCAGTCTTTATTGTTTTCATCTTAACTTACAAACAAAATCGTTGCTCTAATAGCTAAGCTTACAGTTAGCAGTCAGTCAGAGAAGTAAGGTGAAGTGGGCTGCCTTGCACTATGACTTATATAGGGTTTCCTAGCTGTTCTAGCAATTTCTAGCAACTCCTTCATCTGATTGGTTTCTGGTGACATCATCAGACATCATCCCTAGCATGCTATCTCCCTTCTCTTAGTCATACTGAGATAAGCTAGCAGAAAAACATCAGCTCTCTACTCTACTGTGTAGCAGTTTAACCTTATTTGTCCTCTACAAATAAATGGACTGTACAGTATCTCTTTATGACATGAATTTCCAGGGGCTACACATCCAAAACCCTAACATAATAAACCCCAGCAGAAACATGGTCACTCCCCACTAAGGATCCTGCCACTTCCACCCCATTAACCAGATCATCACTGTTGGTTAGGGTCAGATCTAAAATAGCTGTTCCCCTTGTTGCCTCTTTCACCTTCTGGATATGAAATTGTCTGCAAGGCAAGTGAGGAATTTGTTGGACCTTAAATTTTTGGCAGGGTTGGACTTCCAACAAATATTGGGATAGTTGAACTCCCCCAGTATTAGTAAGTACATCTCTCCTGTCTGAATGTGCAGTCATCTGTTCCAGGAAGGCATCATCCAAGTTCTCAGTTTGACTTTGAGGTCTCTAGTAGACCTCCTCAATGGTATCCATGCTGTTTCTCTCCCCCTTGATTTTTACCCAGATGCTCTCAACCTGGCTCCCAGGATTTAAGTCATGGATCTATTCACGGGTATATACATCCTTAACATATAATGCTACTCTACCTCCATTTCTGCTTGGTCTATTTTTCTGAAATATGTTATACATCTGTATTACTACAGTCCAAAAATGAAAACTCATCCCACCAGGTTTCAGTGATACCTATGATATCGTATTTCTTTTGCTGTGCTAAGAGTTCAAGTTTATCCTGTTTATTTCTCATGCTCTGTGCATTAGTATAGAGACATCTAAGACCATGGGTTATTCCCCCTATCTACCTTTTAAAGATTTTATTCCTCCCACTGTTGGGTTCTTGTACTATTTGCCTTGTTCCCTGTATAAGATTTGGGCTATTATCTCCAGCACTTGATGAACTCCTGTCCTCAAGAATATTGTCTCTCCCCCACACAATTTTAATTTAAATTTTCCACTTCATATTCAGATGGGATAGAATTTGAGACTTTCAAAGTTCAAATGCAGACAAAAGCACACCTGACAGATTTTTCAGTCTCTAAACCAAACCACACTTAACACCAGAGTTTGAAGGGTTGCTTTTAAAACAGATGAATATAATGAAGTCATCCAGAGTTGATTTGGAGAGACTCAGAGGATCACCCTCTTGCTTTACCTTTACTCTTGAGTAAGCATGGGTAGGCACACTCCAGTGCTTTTTCTGCAGGTTGGGTTAACCTGGTTTTTATCCTCTTGAAATTAAAAACAAAAACAAAAAACAAGTATTTGTCAATCAATCAACATTGATCCCATCTCCCACCTCAACATTTTGTCTGTGGGTTTGTACCTTGGGAGTAAATACTTATTGAGTTTAGTAGAGGCTTACTCCTGAGGAAAGGAAATTCCTTGCTTTTCTGCTGGGGGGGGCAATCTGCTTTGGAAACATAGAATCTGCAGCCTGCTGGCTGCTAAGTGGAGAATGGTTTTATAGAAACATTCAAAGTTGCATTCTCATGATACTGCGCAGTCACATGACATAATGTTTCTTAATTAAAAGGGGAGCATAGGTTGTTGAAGAGCAGGAAATGATGCATGGGAGAGGGTGGAGGGGAAAGCTCTGCAGAGAGGGAGGAGGAGCATAGATGACCAATGTGGTGAGCACAAAGTGGAATGAATTATTTTCATACAGTTATAGGAACAGAATTTTGAGCAGCATGTGATAGGCTGTGCTTCCATCAAGCAATATCTCTGTTGCCTTCTAAACTAAGACAATCACTTCAACCCTAGTGTAGTTAACCCCCAAGACGTATAACAAAGCTCAGCCTCAACAGAACCCTCAAGAAAAAAAAAATTGCCTCTCAGTGATACAAGACACAAGTCTAACATCTAGTACAGGCACTTGAATTTCATTCTTAATTTGGGAATTTACTTCTTGGTACAGCAAAAACCTCAACAGAAGTGCAATCCATTCAGGAGTTTGAGCCTGGGCAAATCCTACTCATTGACAATTGGAAATCATTTTCAAGAAGATACAGTGAATATTGCAACTGTTACAAACTTACTCTGTTTTTTATACTTTGCATTCACTTGGTATAAATGCAATTCTACCAGTTTGAAAGGACTTCAGCCACTTCATCTATTGTATAATCCTAAAATGGTTTCTTGAATTCCACTATATCTCGGGTCACACTCCCAAAAATGTGCATAGTATTGTAGCCTAAGTCATATTCCCACACACACACCAATTATGTGGAGATGCAGCAAAACTGGAAAGCATTTGCCCAGGAACTCCTGTGAGCAAGTACCAGCTTGTGTATTTGTTCACAAAATGCTCATTTGAAATATTCATCTTGCATTATTGTGTGTACGTGATTGCCTCCCTGGATGACTGCAGCATTTAATAGAAATGAATAATAAATAACTGGCAAAGAATTCTAAGGCCTTGTTACTTGAGTTGGTGAATAGCTCCTGCTGAAAAGTTAAGACTTTTTCCCATCAGGAAGAAACGAGCTTGTAATCACCTGAAGTAATCTAAAATTGCAACTGTATGGTCAAGAATAAGGGGTGGAAAAAAATGGGGGTGAAGGTGTTTTGCCTCCTTTGCATCCTGCTGAAAAAAAAATGAGGCATTATATACTCTAAGCCACCTCACTAAAAAAAGAAAAGAAAAATGCAGCGCTCAGTAGCAAAACCTACTTATTCTTTCTCAGACATTTCCTGCTAATTAATGCAATCTTCATAGTAATGAGGATAGCTACTGCAGAAGAAGCTCTTTGATAAAAAAAAGTCATTTTAAATGCCAGCAGAATGTGTCATGTATTTACCATTATGTGATAATGTCACAATCTCATCTTTATAACCTTTTATGAA
The DNA here is from genome assembly GCA_030847615.1 of Gambelia wislizenii. Taxonomy (NCBI): domain Eukaryota; kingdom Metazoa; phylum Chordata; class Lepidosauria; order Squamata; family Crotaphytidae; genus Gambelia; species Gambelia wislizenii. The sequence goes on along the minus strand of JAUMIR010000005.1, from coordinate 83,197,172 downwards.
ATCCCAGCTATATATAGTCAGGTCTAGCTGTTTCATTTACAGCAATTTATGAAATGCTGGGCCGTTTCAATTCCTCCCCCGCCCCCACTCCGGGGAAGTTTAAAAGTTTGTAATGACAATAATTCTGCCCTGTTATCCACATCGTGCCAAAATATGCATGCTCCAAGGAGATGTCTGCACCAGCCAGTATATTCCTGTGCTCCATCTTGGTTTGCTTTATGCTTCAGAGTTGTTTCATGCAAAATCATCATCATCATCTGGACTTATTTAAAGAGGTGTCACCCTTTTTGATGTGTTCCTTTGAGTAAGAACATAACACATGAAAGATAACAGTATGGTAGCCCTCTGTCATAAAAAGTATTAAGATGGGGGAGATGTTCTTAATTTTTCCCTCCCCCCAGAAATACTGCTTGCCTGCCCAACTGGCTGTGCAGTGTAATAATTAGAAGCATAGCTGCACAAATAACTATTTATGTGAAACAGTTCCAATGGCATTGTGGCTTTCTGTGAAGACACATTGCATCCTTAAGGTTTTGTTTCATTAGTACATGAGAAGAATGTACTACATCAGACCAAAGGCAGTGGCATAGTGGTACATTCCATAGTGCACGCAGGCACTTACCACAGTTCCCATAACCTTGTTCCCAAGAAAATTCCCAAAACTTTAGGCATCTATATTGATACTGTATATATCAACAAACCAGCTCCTGCAGTTTAAGTCTCCACCAGGAAGAGGTCTTTTGTAAAGTTAATAGATCTTAATTTCTCATTCCACGTCATAGCTGGTTGACCAGTCAAAGCTGGCCCCAGGCACTCTGAGCTATGGCAGAGTCCATCTTGACCTCCAGTGACAGAGGTGGATCTAGGAGTATCCCCAAGCTACACCCAGTGTAACCTTATTCAGGGTAGGTTACTTATTCAGTTCCTGGGCTGAAGAACCACCAATCCACATAGGGTATGACATTGAGATTCAGCTTCAGGTTATTGACTCTCATGCAGCCCATTAGGGGATCCAGGCACTGATAAAGTACCTGCACAGCTCCAACCAACCCTGGGGACAGAGGTGAGTGTCAACCATTTATTGATTGGTACCCTACTCAAGCACCTATTAACCTCACCCAGTAGCTTTATACAGATGCTGAACAGCAAGGAGGATAAGATGGAACCCTGTGGCATCCCAACAATGAATGGCCATGGGGCTGAACAAGAAATCTGCAGTTAAACTCTACTGAACTGGACCCAAAGATAGGAGTGGAATCATCTTTTTTTTTTTTTATGTATTTATTTATACCCCGCTCTTCAGCCACAAGGCTATCAGAGCGGCTTACAAATTGTTTTTAAGCAATAGCTATTTACACATCTAACTGCATTAAACAGTTTCCAATGTGTGTTAGCTAATTGCCCCCCACAAGCTGGGTACTCAATTTACCGACCTACGAAAGGATGGAAGGCTGAGTGAACCTTGGAGCCAGCTGGAATCGAACTTGCGACGTGGTGGCTTGCAGTACTGGCATTTAACCAAAAAAAAAAAAAAAAAAAAAGAAATCTGCAGTTAAACTCTACTGAACTGGACCCAAAGATAGGAGTGGAATCATCTTGACAAATCCTCCTACTCCCATCTGGTGGATCTGGACCAGTAAGATACCATGCTCAATAATATTAAAAGCCATTGAGTGATCCAGGAAGATCAACAGGGTAGTACTCCCCCAAAGCAGGATATCAAAGAGCGCAACCGAGGCAATTATGATACTATGTGAGTGTGTGTGCCTTCAACTCACCTGTTGATTTATGGTGACCCTGTGAATTCCATAGGGTTTTCTTAGACAAGAATACTCAGAGGGTTTTTTTTTTTTTTTTTTGGCCAGTTCCTTTCTCTGAAACATAGCCTATAGCACCTGGTATTTGTTGGTGGTCTCCCATCCAAGTACTAACCAGGGCTGATCCTGTTTAGTTTCCATGATCAGATAGGATCTAGTACTTTTAGGCTCCTGTCCTTAAACCAGACTGAAATGAATCCAGACAATCTTCCAAATACACCAGAAGTTACCCAGCCATCTTATGTTCAAGCTCCCAAAAGAAAAACAATAGCAATATGCAGGTAGTTCTGACATATCTCTGAGTCCAGCAATGTATTCTTCAGAGAAGGACATACTAGAGCTTCCTTTAAGGCTGCAAACTCCTTACACTGACATACTGAAGAATTTACCTGGACCCACCTTATCAGCCCAGTTGTGCAGAGGTCATGGTTTACATGTGGTAGAAATCAATAATCTTGTCCGGAGTTTAGAATTAACTAATTGACTGGTTAAGCTATTAATTCACTTTTTTCTAGATTCCTTTAATAACACTGAATTAAACAAATGCTTCTTGTGAATTAGGTTGATAAAATTTGTTAGAATTTATTAGTGTGGTTTCCTCTACCTTTGTCATATTCAATAAAACAGGAAGGCCTGCTGCCTCAGGAGTAGATATATTAGAATAAGAGGAAATGTACTTGGCTTTATTGTTAGGCAAACTAATATATGTGGTTTCTTTGAGAAGACATCAAGGAGGTGAGGGGACAGCTCAGAGCATATAGTTGAACTTGTAGCAGAAAGAAAAGCTAAGTTTGGAAAAGAAGGAAAAAAAACAAGAAAGAAAAAAAGTGAGAGAGAAATGGAAGGTAATGGGGTAAGAGAGAGGGAGTGTTTTTTGCTGAGTGGGAGACCTCAAACAGCTAAGGTCATTTCAGAATGCCCACCTATAGGCTGCATTGAAAGAAATTACTCAGAGTCTTTCAGGGGGGAGAGGGTGCCATGTTGCTTCTTTCAGTAAGTTCTCTATTATGTTCAGGTTTTGTTTTGTTTCTATATTGTGGTATAATATACAATTATTATGAAATATTTCGGGGCCTTTTCAGAAAGACATTTTAGGCCTTAAGGACTTTTAGGACAAAAAAGTATCGCCACCCACCCTGTAAGAAAAGAAAGTGTTTGGAGTCTTTCTGGTGTGTAGAAATGCACTCTCTTCAGTAATTTGCCCCATTGATTAGATTAGTTGGGGTGAGCTGCAATTAACTCCTTTGCAATTCCTTAGTGTATTACTCTCACAGTGATAGACTCTTGGGTAATTAAGTGAAAAGTTTTGCTGAACCTCACCCCACCCCTTCTCTCTCTTTCTTGGCTTCTTTCTTTTTCTCCACCCTTCCCATTCTGTTTTTTACCCACCCCTCCCCTTCTTACCCACACCCTTTTAATTATACAGTTAAGAGAAGATGGATGCAGATTTGCACCCAATAAAAACATCTCAATCAGGAGTTAATGACAACCTTGTAGTAAAACAATTTCAATTGTCAGTGCTTAGGCAATTGGATAAAATTTCCAATTTCTAATTTTTAACATTAGCTTTGAAAATTAATTTGAGAATGTTCCAAACTCAGATTTTGTCCTTATAATCAGGCCACAGCAACTGAACTTGATCCCAAGAAGCTTGGCTGAACAGAACTGACGGTGCAATAACTGAGGCATTGAGTGAGTGAATAGGAGTTACTTTCACTTTGAAGTCCCTTGCAAATTTATCATAGCAGACAACTGAAGGTTCTGCTTTTGGCTCTCTGAGCCTAATAATGCAGAAGCACACAGGACTACAGAGGATTATCTGGGTTAGGGCAGCACCTTGGGAATATGAATCTTCCATTCATTACTTCAATTAAATTCCTGCCCCACATAAAGACCTAACTACCTCTGCTTGCTAATATATCCAGTGCACAAAACTCTCTCATATTCTGTCACACATATTCCCATTTCAAGAGCGGATCTCTCTTAAAAGGTGACAAACACAGCGAAGTGCCAATATTTGGTCCATTCCCTCAGAGAGAACAACATACTAAAAGCTGCATAATTAGTCTACTAGGCCTTGTCTAAATTGGGGGGCAAAAATCTAATTGAAATTTGGACTGCTTTGGCCTGGAGCTACACCGGATGAAATTTGGACTACTATGGTCCAGATTTAAGCACCACACTTTGTCCAAAGCCTGAATCTAATTTATCCAGATTTTTACCCCCAGTTAGATAAGACCACTTCTGCAGGTTCCCAGCACTGCCGCTGCTGGCATACAGCTATTTGGTCTGACCTCACAAGGAGTGACTGCACCAAGGCTCTGTCTTCCTGGCAGGTGGCCACTCATTTGAGGGCAGAACAAATGGCTGTGCTCAGTGCACTCATTCACTATGACCTCAGAACTGGCAGCCACATGCAGGGCTCTACATTCCTGGTGTGCAGCCACTTGTCCTGAATGGAAAATGAGTGCCTGCTCCTGACAAACTCACTTGTTCTGATGTCAGAACAGGCAGCTCCACACAGGGCTCTGCCTTCCTGGCATCCCGAGATCAGAACAAGCAGCTGCATGCTGGGTTCTGCCTTCTCAGTGTCCTGAGGTCAAAACAAGTGGCTGCACCCAGCACATTCACTCACTTTGACCTCAGAACGAGGAATTGCACACCGAAAAGGCAGAGCCAATGGTGCCAGTGCAGAGGAGGGGCTAAAATGGCAGCATCTGACAGGCAGCAATTGCCCTTCCTCTCAATCCTCTGAAGCCTGTGTGGATTCATTGTTCACACTAGAGTTTTTTGGAGACTTTCCTGCAAACCCTGGAGAAAACTGTGACTTTTCTAAAACCCAGTTTTAGGTGGTATACACCGAGTCTGGTGCAGATAGGGCCATACATCATGTGGCATTATCACACCAGATTCAGGGATAAGGCTACACATCATATGACATTATTGGACCAGATTTGTAGGGGGACAGGATAAGGGTTTTTCACTACTGTAGTCTCCTTCCAGCTTCCATAACTTTTAATGGTTGCCTCTGAGCAGTTTGGCCAGTGCCTACTCTTTGTTTATCAACCACATTCTTCCTCTTTATTCCCCTTCTCATTATAGGAAGCAGCTTAGACACCACCCAGGTTGCTGGAGTCTACTAAACTGTCTGGATATTATATGCAGGTCCATATAGCATCTTGAACAGCTACAGCAGATTTAGAAATTAGCCGGGGAAATGTGTGCCAAGAAGGCTTCCCACAACATGTCAGAAATCACCAGCTGGCATTGACTTTGTAATAAAGAAGATAAGTTTATCTTTTGTTGCTGCCACTTGCAGCAGCCTAGCAGGAGAGAGCATAATTTTTTGTTCAAGAGAGACAGAGGTAGGAAGGGAGAGAATGAGAAGGAGACCTCTTCAGCAGCAGATAGAGGTGGATCAGCTATTCAATCCAGATGGCAGAGTAATGCAAAATTGGCTATGAGAGGTGGAGAAGATTTAAGTCTCTGAGGATTTTGTTTGTTTTGGACTTCCTTAAAAACAAAAAAACAAAAAAACAAAACAAAACAAAAAACAAACAAAACCACACCAAAAACTGTGGCTGTGGGAGAGTGGGGTAAATGTTATCTTCTGCTGTTACTGCACCTTATACCCCCTCCCTATAATATTTCATAAATTGGTGATTATTAGACAGTTCACAAAAGTGAAGTCTGGTGGAGGTCATCAGGACTTAAATTAAGGTGTTGCAGAAAATTACCAACAAACATGCCCAAAATAGGATAGCTAAGACCCTAGTAAACAACAAAAATTAAGGAAATCCAGAGCCAATGTGCTCTTGGACACATTGGCAGTGAGTCATCTAGCAAAAACAAACAAGTGACCAGAACCCCCATTATTCCCATAAACCCATCAATTCTAATACCTCAGTCATTAATGACAATTAACAAAGTCTTGGTTTCCTTTGTTCAGTGGTAGAAAAGCCATCTAAGCTTTGTTCTACACTCAAACACCCCTTCAGGATATGAAACAGAGTATACATATTAGTGCCCAAACAATAACAAGGTGTGCTACAGTTGGACACTGTCACTCTGTCCAATTGCTGAGCTATCATCAGCTCCAAGTCTGAGTCTTCTCTGCTACATGAATCCCTGCTCTTTAGGACTAGTCATTATCATCCATACTCCCCAAAATCTATTCCAAACTTTCTACCTTAACTGTTCATTAGCCTTGTGTGATTCTTGTAAGTGTGTGCACACACATGTAAATGCTTCCATGTTATTTTCCAATAAAAACCATTTTATTTTACTTTAACTCAGAGTATCTGAAGTTAGTATTGGTATACATAGGTGCAAAGGTCCCGCAAATTACCTGACCTGTCGCAGCCATTAATTTCTGCTATTATAATTCCTCAAATTAATAACATAAATTTGGTGTCATGAGTGGGTCCCTCATGGACCCCCACACATTTAGATAACACTGCACAGAAAATGTTGTTTTCTGTGCAGAAATTGATGTTTTCTGCATGAAAACCATAAGCATTTTTTCTGATAAGTTTCAGACTGCAAAGATTCTAACCCATCATCTAAGATTTTCCTTTGCAAGATTTCCTTACTTTTTGTTGACTATTTTTCAAATATATTTGAATATTATTTCATTCCTATATTTCATTTTCCTGGTCTGTGTAGAACATTATGGAGGGTTTTTTTTGGGGGGGGGCAGAAGTATGTCTCTACAATAGAGTGCTTTCCTGCCGTACAATTACTACTGCCACTAATTTGTAGGGTGTTTCAGTGCTCATAGAACTTACTCTCTCACTTACTCTGGATTAATCCATTGTTCACTTCTGAGAATATACATGCATAAATTGGATTTTTTGCATTGTATTTCTTTATACTTTTTCCCCCTGAGAAGCTATAAAAACTGCCTTTCTGTTTGGATTAGAAGATGTTGTCATTGGTGCCTGTTGTGCTCCTGTGTAGTCCTTGGGACCTACTATACTGCAAAGCCCCCCAGTTATAAATTTTTTTAAAAAAACATTTTTTTTTAAAGGTAGGGGTTCAGTTTTGTAGCAAATCACTATGATGGAGCCCCAGCCCCCAAACAGCGCCAAATCACCAAAACCATCATATATATGAAGATGGTCCTTCCCCTGCTCACTTGATAATTCAGAGTAATTCAGTGACATGACACTAATCCAAGCAGCCTATGTTAGAAATTAAGTGCAGTCCGTAGATCTATGTTCTATCATCTACTTTGAAAATGAAAGAATCTAGTTGGACCTATGTATTGAGACAGGAACACATAAGAAGATTTCAGTGGGCAGTTTCTTCACAGATTTATTGTGATTAAAATGGAGAAAAAGAACAGGTTGAACCAATGCTGCATTGGTGACATATTCAAATGTATGCATATTTTGCATAGTAATGTTCAGATTTATCACCACGTGTTTTGAGATTCTGGATTAGGGAAGGCAACTGAAACAAACCAAACTCCCAGGTTCATTTCAAATCTGTGGGGTTTGATATTTAGTATTTTGTAATATGTCATACTGACATTTTGTACATATCCAATTCTTATCCATACCTTGGATAAAAAAAAAAAACAATCTCTGTTAAGCATTTAAAGCTGATACATTATTTATCACTGAACAGTGAAAAGCTTGTGATCTGATCTGGGTTTGGATCCACATCATATAGTTCAAAGCCATCATATATTTCCTTTCAGAATGAATCAAAATAAACATAGCAGTAGTATGAATGTAGCTTTTTGTCTCCTTCTAATTCTAGAGCAATGTCAAAACAGATGTATCATTTATAGATAGTGATTGTAGTCCAGTTATTCTTTAAACATGTCAGGCTATAGCAAATGAAAAGTGAGAAGTACTCCCTAGATTTATTCTCTCTCTCTCTCTCTCTCTCTCTCTCTCTCTCTCTCTCTCACACACACACACACACATGCTGTTGTCATCAAAACTAGCACTCCAGGAAGTGGCCATATAGCTTTGTCATGGGCATATCCTTTCCTTGCAGAAGGCCACAGGTACAGTCCTTATCATCTCCAATCAACTGGATTGCATAGCCAGTAATGGGAAAGATGTCTGTCTAAGGGTCTGGAGAAACCCACTGCCAGTCTGAGTAGATATTACAGGGTTAGATGCATAAACAGTGTAACCTAATATAAGACAGCATCTTATTGTCTTTTGAATTTGCCTATATGGACTTTTTCGGACGTCTCTTATACAGCACAAGCAGCCTTGTCATGTTGCGAGGCTGCTGCATTGCAGGGCGTCCCTTGCGGATGACGCTCTCCCCTGCTGGTATTGTTGTGGTATTGCGGGGACATTTGAGCATTATATTTGGCCATATTTTAATCACGATCAACTTTCGTGATTAACTTTTTTTTTTTAATTTATATTTGTTTAATGTTTTTTTATGGGGGAGGGTGGGAGTGGGGGTGTTTAGGGATTTTATTTGTATTGTATTTTAAATTCTGTAAGCCGCCCCGATTGTTTTAACAGAGGGGCGGGGTATAAATAAATTTTATTATTATTATTATTATTACCGGCTGGGGAGAGCATCATCCAAAAGGGATGCCCTGCAGCACGGCAGCCTGGCAACACGACTAGGCTACTTGCACTATATAAGAGACGTCCGAAAAAGTCCTAGATCAAGTAAATTCATTTGCCATTTCCCAGGCCAGTTTAAAGACTTGCGGGGGCTGCAATGCTTTATTTTGTGGGGGCCATGTGTTTATCTCAGGTCAATGTAACTTAACCTATTCAAAGTACAGGATATTCAGATTATTACATCATTTGTCACAAATAATTTAGTTTTTTAAAAAACTATATTATAGGTAGTAATGTAATATTGGTGTAGATTTCCTCAGCCAAACAGAATACAAAACACTCTAATGCAACACTCACCTAATATTTAAAGTAGATGATTTATATTAAACAAATCTCAAAAGACTAGCCCATTCACATTAAATCAAAATTACAAAACACTAGTTTCAGCATGCAGAATTTGAAGTCAGGAAAAGAAAGAGCTGAGTCCAATTTAGTTACTTAATGCATTTTGTCCTTTCTTACTTTTATATACCATTAGCCTGAATTATTCTTTTAAAATTATTTTAACCAGTTTTGATAAAATTTGTATTAAATATTTTAAAATTACAACATTTATAAAATGGACTTTTCTTTTTTCTTTTCTAGCTTCTTTGAATTTTTTAAAAAAGATACTCACTTACATCTTAACTTTTCTTGCTTTTTGAGCAGCAAACATCTTCACTAACTTCTTAATATGTAAGGAATGTGCTGTCTCCCTTTCCACATCGATTACAGAAAGGCCTCTTAGTCCAGGTCCTCTCTGGCTGTTGACTGGCCAGTTTGAATGTCCCGCTCCCTTTCTTAGCGGTCATTGAAATATACTTGTGTAGGAATTCTTTTTTCTTTTGGTCCCTGGCAAAGAGTCAAGACAAGATTATCACACTATACTGTTGTAGCACTATTATTCCACTTTACTGCTAAGGCTGCCTCCTGTGTAATCCTGGGATTTGCAGTTTAGGGAGGGGCATTTAGCACTCTCAGCCAGAGAGCTCTTAGGCCTCACTAAACTACAAACTCCAGAATTCCACAGGAAGCAATCATAGCAGTTAAAGTGGAATAATAGCACTGTAACAGTGTAGTGTGTGATAAAAGACAAATTTTGAAGTCCTTCACGTACCTGCCAGCTGCTTAGGTGAGTTAATTAGATTTTAGTTAGCTAATTTGATACTTCATTTTATTTGAAAAGCAATTGACCCTTTTAAAATATTTCTGTGCTTGGTTCTTGAACAAATATACACACTTGGGGGTCGTTTCCACGGCAAAATAAATCCTCAAAGAATGCGACAAGAAGCCTGATAGTTCCCACGCATCTCGAAGCAACAGCGCCCTTTTCAAAAGGAGGGGGTGCAAAAAACCCATAAGTTGCGCAGTATCTGCTTTCGCTAGTTTTCCGCACTTTTTTGATTAAGTTCGCGAAAATGCGCATACTTTACCGTGGGAACTAACGATCGTGTAAACTGGCATCTGCCTTTTCGAATTACTGTGAGCAGAGCTGAATCCTGATTGGTTGGAGTGCTTTATCCGAATAGACTGAGGGGTTGGAGAGAAGAAATTCACCCTCCTTCTGCTTGCAACTCACTTTGAAAAACGGAGCCCTTCCTGTCTATCTTTTGGGGGGTGGGGGGGTGGGAAGATGCTTCGCTGCTTTGCTGGGGTGTGTGGGTGTGTGTGTGTGTGCTGGAAAACAGCCGATCGCATGTTCGTTCTTTTGTTTGTTTGTCCTTCCATTCACTTGCCTTTATTCAAGCCTTCGGAGGGAGGGAAACCAAATGAGGCAAGCCCTAGTTCTGTGGTGTGTGTTTGTGTGTGCATGCATGCATGAACGGAGTCTGCTCCACTATGCTTTTGCTTGTTCGTGCTTTCATTGACTCCTTTCTTTACAAAAGCCTTTCAGGGCTGGGAAAGACGGGGGAGTTTGTCAGATCGCTCTTTCGATTGCTTGTTTGTTTGTCCTTTTTCTTTCCTCTCATTATTTATGGTCTCCATGACCCCCTCCCTGCTCCCTCCCCGCCTCCTGCCTGACTTTAATCATCTGGAGGCGATTCCCCCCCACCTTTGCCTGTGTGAATTAAGCAAAACAGAAAGTGTCTGGATCATTCGAAACTGGCAGGCACCGTGTGATTTATGCGCTCCTGATACGAAAGGATGGTAATCCGGAATCTGGCGAACTTTTTCCTGTCGTGGAACCGGCCCCTTGGAGGTGATTTAGTTTTCTTGTATAGCTTGAAGGCTGACCTTATTCACCCCACCTAGACCACTTGGCAAACCCACTGACCTGGCATTAAATATGTTTAAAGGAAACTTAGGGTGAGGAGTCCTCGTCTTCTTCATAAGTGAAAAGACCTAGATACTCACATTTCTAGGCTGAGTTTTAAAATGACAATTAGTAAACCCTTGTAATGCATGGATCACACATTCCTCCATCCTCTCAGGGGCCACTGCCAAGAGGGCTTCTCTTCCCACTGGCATTGGGCTTCTCTCTCTGCTGCCTCACGCAGCCCTCCCAGCTCCTCCGCCTCAGCTTCTCCACCTGCCCGGTGCTCTTGTCCCTCACCGCCCCTCTCAGAGTTTTTCCACCTCTTCCCTCAGGTGGTTCCATTGCTTCAGAAGAAACAGGTCCCCCAGACCTTGTGTGTCTGTCTCCATATCCACCCCCTTTGGGAAACTCAACCTTGCCCGGCACTTTTCCTTTCCTCTCCATTTTCAAAGCACAACCTTTGCTCTCCCTCAACAAGAAGGCATTAAAGGAAGGTGAGAGAGGAGAAGGTGCCTCCCTGCCCTGCTGCTGCCCCTCCCGTGGCAGCTGCCCCCTTCTGCGGCCAGCCAGTGCCCAATGTGGCGAGGGCCAGAAGCCTTCCTACTAATGATGTTTTTGCAGGAGGAGGGTTATGACAGCCCCCCCCCATGGCTGCAGGTGCTCCAAGGCCTTTAAACTGGTCCTGGCCATTTCATATATGAGCCCATAGATAGGAAACATTCACCTGCGGTAAGCAAAGGAAACTTTCAATGCTTAGAATCATCAAAAGCCTTCAATTCTTTTTGGGGAAAAAAAATAACCATCTAGAGGTATTTTATCAGAAATAAGATCCATTGAAATCTTCGGTAAACACAGGTGAATAAACAGCCCTGTTATGTAGGGAAGTAGTTAACCAGCCAGAGTAACAAAGTGCTTTTTGCTCCACATTTCTATGTTGATCCATGGAAAAGCCTTGAGAGTTTCACTGTTTAATAGTTGGTGAAAATATTTTATAAAGACAGGTTTGGGGAGGTGGAAGGTAAAAGATAGAAGGAATCTAGACTGGGTAATATTTATTTATTTATTTATTTATTTAATGTATGTCCTGCCTTTCTCCCACCAAGGGAGACAAGACCTCTTAAAACAATAAGCTTGTAGAGTTGGTGGCTTTAAAAACATATCATGAAAGTTGTGTTAGTATGCCTTACTACCCCCTCACCACAGTATCTCATAACTGGAAATATTGGACACTTTTTGGGGTCAGGTTGGCTGGAGCAAACCAAAGATCAGTTAGAGGTCACAATGACCTTGGATGTCTCTAGAAATATAATGGCACAAAAACCAAGTGAGGATTATGCAGAGAGCTCCTTAGTAAACACAGTCATTAAGGAGGTATGTGCTAATCCTTTTTTCCATCCCTGAGTATTTCAGCAATGATTCAATCAAGTAATTAAGTGACCATTCCTTAATCTATTCCTATGGAAATCTTTCCTATACCCTGTCCTGTCCAACCTTGTGATGTTGTCGCAAACCCATCAATTTATATCTCCTAGCAATCAAAGCAATCAGATGATTTTCAGTTTCCTTTGTCTATCCCATGGGAAAGTCATCCAGGTTTTGTTATATCCTATTTCATATCCTGAAGGGGTATCCTGTTTATAAGTCCCAAATTGGAGGAAAACCAGGATAGAAATAAAAATGATGATGATAGAGAGAGAATGATGATGATGAAATCATCATCATCATTCTCTCTCTATCCAACCTCCCCAGCTTTCTTTCCATTATCCTTGTATGGTTCTTAAGAGTGTATGTTTTGTACGCTAGTGTATCCCCTGTGTTATTTCCAATAAAAGTACTTTTTTTCACTTTAACTGGAGTGCTCTATACAGTTAGTACTTACATGAATAGGTGAAAAGGTCCCTGAAATTACCCTCCACTTTCAGGCTTTTTGTTTATCTATTCCCTTAGATAATAATAGAGATTTTGTCATCACCAGTGGGACTCTAAAGCATCCCCCCCACACACACATACATCTTAGGGTAACAGTTGCTTGGTATGGAATTATTGGCTAGGTGGTGTGAAGGCATATTTGACACTTGGAATGTTATTGCTGGTTGGGCAAAGCAGTCTGTCTGAAGGAATAAAAAAGCAGGTGCCAGACCCAGAGAAAGGACCAGAAACTGAATCTGGGGCAAAAAACAGAAGACTTCAGAAAAGAAGGTTGCAGACTGGGTAAGAAAGCTGGAGAGGCAGAAACAATTTGTCCTGCATTTGGTTTAATCAGAAATTGTGCCCCCAGGCTTTAAAAGAAGGTGCTATTCTGTCACTTAAAAGATTATTATGATGGTTGAATGACCAGAGGGAAACATCACTGAATTTCTAGATGTATAGGTTGATAAACCTTCCATTTAAAGATCTAATATTGACAAATTATGATTTTTTTTATAACGCTGTCATACTCATTTCTGCCAAATACTTGAAATCTAACTAATGAGTGACTGAACTAAATTATTTATATATTGGCTAGTGCAATGGAATTAAGAACAGAATGATGGACGAAATTACGGATTTGCCTACTTCCACTAGCTCATTTGAATCTTCAGTGCCCAGCAGTTCAATTAAGATTATAACAGAAGTTATAAATATGCATTAACTGAAACCTCCCCCCACATTTCTCCTTCTCCATGCAGCTTTAATGGATTAACAAATATATTTTGTTTCCTTTTTAAAAAATGTAAATTAAGATTGTTACCAAAAAGGAGTCTGTTTTGGGATATGTTTGCATCTTTAAGTTGAAAGAGCCAAGATGAGATTGTACAAAGACTGATCATTAAAGCCACAGAGAATAAATCAAATTTGGGCTGGCTGATATGGGTCTGCAGGTGTGATGTGTATTGTAACCATGGTGGGAATTCTGCTGCATGTGTGAATCTATATATGTGTGAACAGATTTGAAGAGTCTGACAGTCTAAGATGGTATATATGGTAGTAAGATAACCTTTTGGAAGCACTCTAAGTTTGCAGGTTTGAAGAAAAGAAAGGGATGGGGAACTAGAATTGCTTCATTAATCAAAGTGCATTTCTATGCAAAAGGTACACAGCCTCTGAATATTGAATGCAATTCTGTCTTAGTTCTTGGACTGATAACATCTGAGCTAACCCTGATGTTAAGCACAGCTGCACCCCACTTCCAAGGCACCCCACTTCTGGAATGTTAGCATTGGCCTGCACCCCAATGTTTACAGGCCTCAGAAACTGGCAGAATTTTGGTTCATTAATGTGGCCTTCTACAGGGAATACGAAGGATGGTCCCAAAACGTCATCTATGTCTTATCCTGGAAGCCTAAGGCTAAAAAGCCAAAAAGGACACATTCCACATAAAGGGGGAGATAATGGGTGGGCAAAAAAACTTTGTATTTGCTGATTATGAAATTTCCTCCCTCAAATCCCAACCCTAAAGACAAATTGCTCAAGCTGTTCAAATATAGTCACTGCACATCAAGAAACATATTAGCATCTTTCTCACCTTTTGGCAAAGACCAGGAAACTCATTGTGCAATCCATGAAGGCTCAGGAAATCTATTGTTTCAACCCATGAAGCAGTCATCCCCTCAGGTATATTTGGAGGTATAAATATCACCCCCAAAATATTCCTCATTGCACACAGTCAGTAATAGGGGGAAACCCTGTTACTCTGTGTGAGCCAACCCAGTTTTTCCTCCATCCACTCTGCCGGATTGACTACAGGACAGGTCCCTATCACCCCAACAAAATCCTCTTGCTACCCCCATCCCAAGATTTCCTACTGCTTTTCCTATAGCCTTGTGTAATCCGGCTCTCCGCCATGCAGCTGAGCCACTAGGCGTTGGGAGCCGCACTTTGCCACCCTGTTTGCGGCACAGAGACCACGAGGGTAGTTGCAGGTGTGTAGAACACCTGTGATGGAGGATGGGGGGGGGGCAGAGGCTATAAAGGGCCCTCCCGCTCCTCACCTCCTCCTCCTTGCCTGGAGTGAGCCTTGAGATCGCTGTTTGCATGGGTGTCTTCTCTGGGAGCAATCCTTGAGATTGCTGTTCGTGGGTGCGTCTTTGCTGTAGAGGCAGGGAGGACCAGAGCAGCTGAGTGGAGGGATGGAGCCAGCGGTGGCTTGAGCTCCAGAGCCCTGCCTGGCCTATTCATCACCGTGGGTGGTCTTCACCCCGCGTTTTTTTCTGAGGCGGATAGAGCGTTAAAGCCCTGCCTGCCTCATTCACCACCGCTGGTGTTTTTAGCTGGCAGGACGGGGAGGTTGGCGTCCGCTCACTGCCTGAATTCCCTGATCAGCCAGTGCTTGATGAGCACATCGGAGTCCTCCCCACGCTCGGCGATGGTTCCTGTTTTCTCTCCTCACAGATCTGGTTGCTGCTTTGACAGGGAGTATTGAAGGAGAGGCAACTGTTGGGTGTTTGGGGGCTGCCTTTTCTCCCGTGTTGGGGCTGCTTTCTCCCAGTTGGAGGGGGTGATTATGCGGGACGGGGTTCTTTGTGGCGTGAGGGACTACTTGGTTTTATACCCACCCTTTCCATTTGTGGGCTTTGCTGTTAATTGCGTTAATTGCTGTTGAGTTTTGTTTCCTTGCCTGATATTTCTCTGGTAATTCCTTACCTGGTATTTTGGTGGGCCACCAGGGGGCTGGTCTCAATGGCTGTTGGGTTCCCTAGGTGGGCCACCAGTGGCCGGTTTCTTATAATATTACTTGCTGCATTCTACACTGCTGCTTGCAGTTTCTTAGGCGGGCCACCAGGGGGAGTTGGTTACATACTGTTGCTGCCTTATTATCATAGTTTCCTGCAGTTTTTAGGCAGGCCACCAGGGGTCCCCTCCACCTTTTGGTTAAGCCAGGGGCCATTTTTGGGGCTTCATTTATACGGCAGCCATTTTATAAAGTGGGTCAACCATTTTAGGCATTTTTTTAAAGTGCTGCACCATCCTGGGAGGGGCATCTGTAATTTGATTAGCCATTTTTGTACTGCCATTGTACATTCCTTACTTGTATAATAATAATAATAATAATAATAATAATACTCAGCAGCAACAGCAGTTTGGTTCAATTTTATTCAAAACAAACAGCGTCAAGTTTTGAAGTTTGCTTGTTTTGTGTCTCAGTGGTCGACCATGGCTTCAAAAAAACGCAAGGGAGGTCAAAAAGGTAAGAGGTGAGCTGTTAAGCAGCAGCCACCAGTCCCTGTGGTACCTGATCCTCATTCATCCAGTGATGATGAGGATCAAATCCCATGGAAGGAAATTTTGGTGCGGATTCAACATCCGGAGAAGCTGCAGGGTGTTCATCAAGAAGAGATTACAGAATCTCATGGATGGGGGAAAAAGAGGAAGATTACTGATGATATTCTTTCCCGTTTAGATGCGTTGGAGCGCAATATTCATCCAGACGGGGCTTCTGGGTCCAGACATGATGATGACATGGCCAGGACTGAGCAGCTTTCAAGGAATCCTGTGGAGCAGCCTGTTAATGACAATATGGTCCCGGGGAATTAGGGTGAGTCTGTTGTTCATTCACATAATCCCAATATGGGTGTGACTTGGCCTTGGGGAGCTTGGCCACCCATGGCACAGAATATGGGGAATACTAGCTTAGGTACACAGTCAGTCCAGGGGTCCTGGCCATTACAACAACAGACTTCAAATTGGGTCCCATCATAATGGTCCCCTTGGCCACCTTATGGGCTGGGATCCATGGTCCCCCACTTTGGGTTGACTCAGAGTTTACCTTGCATGGTGCTGGGGTTGGGTTATGAGTCCATCACATACTCTGACATTCCTTTTGGAGAAATGTCCCTTCCCTTAGGTGACCATTTGCTTCAATCTACCAGGGAAAAAATAGTAAAGGGAGAATACTTGGATTTATTTTCTCTACTTTATAGGGAAGTGGAGAAAAAAGATAGAGAGGAAATGGATGAGAAAGAGAAAGAAAAGTTGAAGAAGAGGAAGGTGGAGAGGAACTGGACCAACTGGCTGTCAGGATACCTCATTTATGCGGGGGTTGTAGTTAAGGCACATCCTCATCGTGCGGCGGCCTTGTTTCAGTATTTGGATATAATTCACAGGGCATATGGTGATTTCGCAGGTCCAGCATGGCTACTGTACGATGAGACCTTTAGGATGCGGGCTGCAATTTATCCATCTTTGAGATGGGATATGATGCATCCTCAGATAGGGATGCAACTCATGACTCCGGCTCACCCGATCCAAGGGGAAAGAATGCATAGTGGATACTTAGTTAAGGCATCTGGTAGCCTAGTGGCATGTTCCCCTGCCAGCATGGCTCTGGCCGCTAAACAGGTGTGCTGGGAATTTATTTCCCATGGATTTTGCTCCAGGAAACCCTGCAGATTCAGCCACAAGCGCTCCATCTGCAGAGGAGGGCATTTCTTTTGGAACAGCCCCAGAGGAAAATTGGCTGCCCAGGGTGGTAGGGCCAATCAAGGAGGGAGGGGCGGAGTTTCCACTACTCACCCTCAAAAAGGGGCCCAGCCCAATCAACAATGATGTCCTACAGCATTGGCTCAAGGTCTACCCTGACAAGAAGGCCGCCAAATATTTACTTGAGGGTTTCCAGTTTGGGTTTAGGATTCTGTTTCAGGGTGTTAGGAGGCCTTTTTGGGCTCACAATTTAAAATCAGTTTTTGGTATGGAGCAGGTGGTGAGGGAGAAAATTAAGATGGAAGTTAAGGAAGGGCGTGTTTTAGGTCCTTTTCCCAGTCCTCCGGTTCCCAACCTGAGAATTTCGCCTTTGGACGTCGTGCCCAAAAAGGCCCCTGGAGAATTCAGACTCATTCACCATTTATCATACCCAAAAGGTGATTTGGTGAATGACTCTATTCCCCATGAATTGTGTATGGTTATGTATACATCCTTTGATGCGGCCATCAGGGCGGTTTGATTACAGGGCTGGGGGGCTGAGCTGGCAAAATGTGATATTAAATCTGCTTTTCGCCTTCTGTCAGTTCATCCGGATGATTTTGAACTGTTAGCTTTCCAGTTTGAAGGGTAGTTTTATATGGATCGGGCTCTCCCCATGGGCTGTTCAGTTTCGTGCAATGCTTTTGAGACCTTCAGCACCTTTCTTGAATGGGCTTTGAAGGCTAGGACTGGTCTACACAGTGTCACACACTATTTGGATGATTTTTTAAATGATTGGGCCTCATCAGTCTGGCCAGTGTGCGTATCTATAGCATCAGTTTGAAGCATTGGCAGGGGAACTGGGGGTCCCTCTGGCACCGGAAAAAACAGAAGGTCCATCCCAGGTTTTGACCTTTTGGGGGGTCGAAATTGACATGGTTAATCAGCAATGTAGATTGTCCATGGCTAAGGTCACTGCTTTGAAGGATAGAGTTTACCAGTTTTTAGCAAGGCATAAAGCCACTTTGCGCGAATTTCAGGTCCTTATAGGACATCTGAACTTTGCATGTAAGGTGGTAGCACCCAGGAGGGCCTTCCTTCGCCGCCTATGTGATGCCATTAAGGGTGTACAACAGCCCTATTTTCTAATACATATTGCTGGGGACCTGAGGGCTGATTTGATTGTGTGGCATCAGTTTTTAGAACAGTTTAATGGCATCTCTTTTTGGCGGGCGGAACGGAAGCTTAAAGGTAATCTGCAGATAGCCTCTGATGCAGCTGGATCCACAGGGTTCAGGGTTTATTTTGGTGGACAGTGGTGTGCAAGCAGATGGCCTCCTGATTGGGCAGCATCAAATATTGTGGCTGATTTGACGTTCCTCGAAATCTTTCCAATCTTGGTAGCAGCCACCATTTGGGCAAAGGAACTGGCAAATTCTTCTGTGCACTTTTGGTGTGATAACATGGCAACCGTCCAGGTAATAATCTCCCTCACCTCAAAATCTCCTCGGGTGATGGTGCTCGTCCGGGCCTTTATGTTACAGTGTTTGAAGTTTAATATTCTGTTTTTCGCTCGGTATGTGGCGGGCGTTAACAATGGCATTGCTGACGCTCTTTCCCTCATGCAGATGGAGCGATTCAGAAAGTTGGCCCCCGACGTAGCACCCGAAGGCGATCCAATGCCGGCAAGCCTATGGAGGCTTGGGAGGCTGAGCTCGTGAGGGCATTAGGTATGTCCATGGCACCGAGCACTATGAAAGGATACACCAGGGCTTTACGTGAGTTTTTTCAATTTAGGGAGCAGTCAGGCCTTAAACAGGGTGTTTCAGTACCTTTTGAACATTTGTTTCAGTTTTGTGCCTTCTTATATCATAGGGGTTTATCCCCGCAATCCATTAAGATTAGACTATCAGCGATCGCCTTTTGACTTAAGGCCCAGGGAGTTCCAGACTGTACCGGGGATTTCCACATTCGGAAGGCACTGGAGGGATGGTCTAGAGAACGGGGGCATAGTGCTGACAGTAGAGTTCCCATTTCACTCGCTATTTTGAAAGGGCTAGCTACAGTTTGGGCAGGCATTTGTAGGTCGCCATATGAGGTGTTGCTTTTTCATGCAGCAGCCTTGACAACCTTTTTTGGTGCTTTACGCATCAGTGAACTCGTGCAGGCATCCAGGAGGAATGTGTCCCATAGAGCTTTGGAACTCAGGGATGTTAGCATGGAAGGGCACAGGGTCACTCTGACAGGGTCACTCTGACACTGTGCTTTTCCAAGACGGATCAACGTGGGAAGGGCAAGCAATATTGTTTGCTGCCTTGCAGTGACCCAGAATTATGCCCCGTTCGGGCTTTGCAACAATTTTTGGTTGTTTGGGGCCCACAATCAGGCCTGCTTTTTGTGCATGAGGATTTTCCGCCACTGACTCAATACCAGTTCTGTTCACTAATGTCTAGATCATTGGGTAAGCTGGGTCTTCATGGGGTCTGCTTTGCTACCTATTCTTTCTGCATAGGTGCCACCTCCACAGCTGCAGCAATGGGCATGCCGACTGCAGCAATCCAACGGATTGGCCGATAAAGGTCCTCCTCCTATCGGCGCTATGTGCATCCACTCACTCATTAACTTGCTGTCTTCCCATTTTGTTTTGCAGATTCTAGGCTGATGCTGGTGAGGCTGCGGGTGCTGATCTGTGGCCACAGTATGGTGTATTGGGAGGCCCGGGAGGCCCGGCTGTGTCACTATGGGCCTCACCTGGGTCTGGAGAATGGGGCAACAATTGAGTGGTTGAGGAAAAGGGGTTTACATTGGTGTGGCCTGTTGCCACTGCTTTTTGAGGAGTGCCAAGGGCCTCCACCTAATATTTTGATTCTGCACTTAGGGGGGAATGACTTGGGGTTGCTGAAAGGGAAAGCACTGTTCCTTCAGGCGATCCATGACATGTGGGTAATCAGGTCATGGTGGCCTGAAGTTACCGTCATGTGGTCTGCCATGCTGCCAAGATGGCATTGGAGAGGGGAAGGTGATCCCCATTCCTTGGATAAGGCCCGGAGGGGAGCCAACTGGGAAATTAAGAATGCCATGCATCGGGGGTTGGGATACTATCTGCCACACCCCGACATCATATCCAAAAGTCCCGAGCTCTACAGAGCAGATGGGGTGCACCTTTCGGACTCTGGAAATTTAATCTTTCTGGGTGATCTTTCTGGCAGGGGGTGAGGAACCTTTTGCACGAGCTGGTGGGGGAAGGGACTAAGAAGATGCTTGCCCCTTTCTGTGGTGGGGAAGGGGGAGGCGTAGCTTTGGTGGGCACCTTGGCACCAATTTTTGGTAAAGGTAGGGTCTCTGGAAGGGCCACTTCAGGTCGTGGGGCCTAAGGGGACGGAAGGAGACCCGCCTTGGGTTTGGCCTAAAGGATCATCCTTCACCCCAATCCGTGGGGCTTGGGTGAGGGACTTTTGGGTTCACCTTCCAGATGGGGGCCCAGGCAACTGGGGTTCCTCTCCAGGGCCCAGGTGTCCACCAGGGAAGGTTGAGGGGTGTGGTCCAGTATAGACCTACTGCCTCAGCTGGTCCCTCACCAGGTTGCCTCCCACTGTTGAAGATATTAGAAGGGAATTAAATAGGTTGATTTAATAAAAATACTTTATGTCACCCCATTTCATGTGTGTGGTCTCTTTATTCTGCAATCACCCGGCAAATGCTTTTTCTGGGTGATTGTGTGTGTGTGTTTGGTGTTATTTTTGAACTCTATAATAAAAACCATACTTAATTTTACATGTGTGTATTCCATCCAGACTATTACCGGTAGACACAGGTTGCAAGATTCCCTGGTTACCCCCTCTTTGCATAGCTAAAAGTCGAGTTGCTGCTAATTTCCCCAACATATTAGAAACTCGATATTTTCTTGGAATTTTTCAAGGAGCATTTTGGGTAACACTGAAAACAAGGAGTGACAACATCAGCTTGGTGACATCTGTAGAAACTATATTTGGAGATAAAAATGTGGTGCTATCACCATGAAGAAGAGTCAACATTTCATTGCTAGGTAGGCATATGCTAATATAATAAGACTGTCCTGAATGTCATTTGGTCTACCCACATTAATGAGTAAACTACTAGCATTGGAACCAAGTGATGCCAATCAGAAATAACAGAAACAGGAGTGTGTGTTTGTTGTTGTTGGGAAATTGAAGAATACATTTCAGTTAAAGTGTAAGTTGCTTCTTTTCAAGGAAGGGAAAAGGACGCAAGATTCATAATTTGACACAGTACTTGATCATTGAATGGCTATCCAATATAAAATAAGAGGGATCTCATGGATGCAATCTTCCCTTACACTTCAATACCTTTCCAATAAAAATTGTGTTGACTGAATGTCTGGTTGCTGGACAGCTGCTGCTAGGTCCTGCCAAAATACTCATTGATGCCTTTAGAAGGACCAGTTCTTCAGATTGTCTAGGAAGATATATTAGCACTACTGACCTGAGAAATGAGGTAACTGATTATTTTTTAACAAATTTAAGAACTACACACTTTATTTTCACTATGGGAAATAGCATTACACACATAAATTTTCACCCAAAGCTAATTTTAAAAAAATCAACTTCTGGAACACCAAACAACAGCTGACATAAATCAAACACAGTGGCCAAGATCCTACATTAGAACTGTGTAAATTTCCACGTGTGAAGTGATTCATTGATTGTGTTAGGCAACCCTTTCATTGAATGGCAACATTGCACAACTGAATGCTATTGGGAGGGGACAGTTGCCCCTTTTAGAATAAAGAGTGGAGTCAGTAGCAGTAATAGATTGAAGTCATTTTATTAAATGATGTGGCGGACAAGATGTCAGCATTCAGGCTGAGCAATATGGCACTGAAGCAAACACACACTTTGCTGTTTAAAGCAGTTTTTGAAAGGACTTTATTAGATGCACCAAAAATGGCATCATTAGGATGCAACAAAAGCACAAAGAGTTGTAATTATCAGGTGATGTCATTGCTTACCCATTCGCACTGCGACGCACTGGCATAAGTGAGGCATCACTTTTTATCTTAACCCACTAATAAAAAGTGATGCCTCATTCACACCAGCGTGACACAGTGGAAACAGGTAAATGATGAGAACGTCTGATAATTTTGCCTTTTGTGCTATTGTTGCATCCTAAATGACTTTTTTTGTGACATTTGGCTCATCTGATATAGTCCCTAAAGTCTAACTGGCAGCAATATATAATAACATATAGTAAGTCATAGGAGTATGCTGAATGTGATGTACCAAGCACACATGCTCACATTCAATCAATAATTTTTTTATTGGCAAGGACTCGTGTGTCAGGAACATAGAACAAAGCCAAAACTGAATACAGCTAGAGCAAACCCCCAGATAAACCCCACAGCATGAGAAAGGCCTTTAGGGAGGATAGATGCCTCTCTCTCAGGGCAGCTTGCACCTGGAAGATCTGACCTTGAGCCACGGTGGAGAGCAGCATTCCCAGGCCAACAAGGTGGGCTGGCCTCTCTCCAAAACCTCCAGGGGCCTAATCAAGGGAAACAAGCCAGAAGCAGCCTCATGTCAGGGTCCTCCATGAATTCCACTCTAAACCCCAGAATTCAGGGATGAGTATGACATACCGCCCACCCGAAGAGAAATCCCCCCTTTTTAGCCCGGCTTATAAGGAAAGCGGACATGGAACTTTCGTAATAAGCATGGTGTATTTATATGTTCACAACTAACCCATTCGGCATGCCCTAATGGCAAATGTTTCCATTTTACCAAGTATTGCAAAGCCCCCCGAGAGTCCAACACTTCAGAAATTTCAAAATGCTGATGGTCGTCAACCAGGATAGGACGGGGTGCAGGTCCCGGGTCTGGACGATGAAGCGGGTTGGACAACGACTAGAGCGCAACTGGCGGAAAACTTGACTCTTATCCGACAGGACTCGTCATAGGAACTTTCTTTGGTCCTATGGAGAGGCAATACGTGCAGCACAGAGATCCTTCTCCTCTGCACGTATTGCGTCTGCAGAGTCCCGTCCAGCAGAGCTGTTTAGGGTGGTAAGGGAGATGACGCAGGTTATTCCTGCACAGAACCCATTGCTTAACACAACGACGGCCTGCTGTGACGCGTTTAACCATTTCTTTGCAGACAAAATCTCTCAGATAAGAGCAGACTTAGATGCCAGTAATTTGACAGAAACAATTGACGAGGTGTCCAGCAACTCCGTTGATGTAAGTTTACTGGATCAATTTCAATCCGTGAGTACCAAGGACATGGGCAAGCTCCTTGGTAGTGTGAGGAAGACAACCTGCCCCCTGGATCCTTGCCCATCTTGGCTGGCCGTCCAGGGAGGGGATGCATTGCGGAAGTTCCTTGTGAGCATCATCAATGCGTCCTTCAGGAAAGGATATATTCCATCATATTTAAAGAGGCGGCTGTTAAGCCTATTCTGAAAAAAAGTTCCCTGGACCCTCTGGATATGAAAAAGTATAGGCCAGTCTCTTTATTACCATTTTTGAGCAAGGTGATTGAGAGGGCAGTTGCTCTTCAACTCCAAGCTGTCTTGGATGAAACCGATTATCTAGACACATTCAAACTGGCTTTAGGATGGGATTTGGAGTTGAGACTGCCATGGTTGACCGACGACCTGCGTCTAAGCATTGACAGGGGTAGTGTGACCCTGTTGGTGCCTTTAGACATCTCAGCGGCTTTCGATACGATAGATTATAGCATCCTCTTGGATCGCTTGAGTGGGTTAGGAATCAGAGGCACTGCGCTCCACTTCCGGTCCTTCCTCTCAGGCAGGTCCCAGAGAGTGTTGCTCAGGGACAGCTGCTCCAGCAGAAAGGAGTTTACTTGTAGTGTTCCGCAGGGTGCCATCCTGTCCCCGATGCTGTTTAACATCTATATGAAGCCGCTGGGTGAGATTATTCTGAGTTATGGGGCTGGGTGTTATCAGTATGCTGATGACACCCAGATCTATTTCTCCTTGTCCCGATCGTTGGCCTCGAATTCCGATGGCGTCTCTCCTCTTAATGATTGTCTTAAAGCAGTAATGGGCTGGATGAGGAAAAACAGATTGAGATTAAATCCAGATAAAACAGAGGTGCTCACGGTAGCAGCCCCAAAACCAGGAGTTGGGTTGCAACCTCCAGTCCTGGATGGGGTCACGCTCTCCGTTAAGGACTGTGTTTGCAGTCTGGGGGTGCTCCTTGATTCATCGCTTCAGATGACTAGTCAGGTAAATGCGACAGTCAGGAGCGCCTGTTATCAGCTCCGGCTGATACGCCAGCTGCACCATTTACTGGAAGTAAGGGACCTCGAGACTGCGGTGCACACACTGGTAACCTCGTGTCTAGATTTCTGCAATGCGCTCTACATGGGGCTGCCCTCATGGTTGGTCCGGAAACTTCAGTTGGTACAAAATATGGCAGTCAGAGTGGTCTCGGGAACATCTCAGAGAGACCATATAACTCCAGTATTAAAATCTCTCCACTGGCTGCCTATCAGTTTCTGGGCCCAGTATAAGGTGTTGGTTATTACCTTTAAAGCCCTAAATGGCTTGGGTCCAACTTATCTCCGGAACCGCCTCCTCCCATACAATCCGAGGGGAGAAGACCTGAATCAAGTAACATGAGAGACACTGCAGACTGGGCCAGCCAGAAAAATCAGGAGTAGAAGAACATAAGAACATGTTATAAACCAACCTGGACATAAAATGCTATTTAAAAACAGAAATTCTAGACTAGGCCAACAACTATCATGTCAGATTGCACAGAGAAGCTATTGAAATCCACAAACACCTGGACAACTTCAACAGGAAAGAAGAAAACGTACAAGTAAACAAAATCTGGTTCCCAGTTTTGAAGAACAATAGAATCAAAACTCAACACTTACAAAGGAATTCCACCCAGGGACAGGGGGATTCCCAGCAGATAATGGGCCATCAACCAACCATTAGCCAAATTAACGAGCCTTGCATTTCTATACCCAGAAACTAACCATTCAATTACACAAGTTTACATATACTCCACAGGGGTTCACAGCATATAAACTGCACATACACTCCTACCCAACTATTCTCTGAAGATGCCAGCCACAGATGCAGACGAAATGTCAGAAAGAAACTATTCCAGAATACGGCCTCACCACCCAGAAAAAAACCAAGGAATATTACCACCCAGTCAGCCTAACATCAATACTAGCAAAGATTCTAGAGCAGATCATTAAACAGACAGTCTGTAAGCACTTAGAAAGGAATGCTGTGATCACTAAAAGTCAACATGGGTTTCTCAGAAACAAGTCGTGCCAGACTAATCTTATATCTTTTTTCGATAAAGTTACATACTTGGTAGATGATGGAAATGCTGTGGATGAAGTGTATCTTAATTTCAGTAAGACCTTTGACAAAATCCCATAGGATACCCTTGAAAAAAATTAGCAACATGTGGGCAAGACAATGCAACTATTAGGTGGATTTGTAATTGGTTGATGAGCTGAATCCAAAGGGTAGCACCAATGGCTTCTCTTCATCCTGGAGAGAAGTGACCAGCAGGGTGCCACAGGGTTAAGTCCTTGGCCCAGTGCTATTCAACATCTTTATCAATGGCTTGGATAAGGGAATAGAGGGCTTTGTTTATCAAGTTTGCAGATGACACCAAATTAGGAGGGGTAACTCCTAATTGTATACATAATATAGGTCAACCCCATTCCAAGACACACACACCTGGTGGATACCTGAAACAGTGGATAATTGGGAGTCCTATTATTTTCAATGAGAAGAACTATGGAAGTTGATCATAGAATCACATTGGAGGACCTAGAAATGACACTTTGGAGGACCTAGAGAGAGCATATATTTTCCTACATGGATAAGTGAAACTGTGGATACCGAATCCATGGATACGCGGTCGACATGTAATGATATTGTCAGGATCTATATGAACCTTGAACCGTAATCAACACATGTTCATCTTTTTTTCCACCTCCTGATTTTTTCTCGTGACTTTATTAGACTACCCTCTTCCCAATCACATTCTTACCTCCTTTTTAAGAATCCACTTTAACTCCATTGAATACTTCTTTGCATTGCCAGATTGCTTTGCCTTCCCATCAGACCAATCATCTTGTCTTCTTCCTCTCTGATTGTTAGCCAATTATTTTGTCTTTAACTGAACCTCAACATCATAATATATGTGTATGCCATTTGATTGCCGATTTTGGGAGAAAGTGAAACTGACAGATCTGCCCATCCCTAAAGTACTTTAGGGTGTGAAACTGCATAAATTTGCAGGGAAAAAAGATGGTTGATTGTTCCATACAATGCATACATATTCACCAAGCATTCCCTCACTGCTATATATATATATATGTCACAACTGCCCCTAAAGAATGCTGAAAATCTTTGACATGGTGAAGATGTCATGTGTTGCTTCTTTAAGGGGAAGCAGAGACATGCTGGCAAGCCTTGTGATTGCAGGCCTTCTGGGAGGAAAATAAGATAATGCCTTAACACTTGAAGTCCCAATCACCTTCTCAGAGTCCAGGATGGTTCTGGATGTATTCCACTTATGTTATTAGCTAGAATCCTGCTACTGTCATGTGCATGTGCCCCTATAGAAGCAGCTGGACATTATTATTTTTTTTTTGTCTGATGTGGAACATCCACATTCAGTTTAATGTTGAAAAACTAGAGTTGCACCTGTGGTGCTGTTGTGCATTTGGATGTGCAAGGAAGTGCATGGAGTCACATGCACATACATATATAAAATCATAGAGCTGGAAGAGTCCATTCCCCTGCCATGCAGGAATAAGCAATCAAAGCATTCCTGACAGATGGCCATCCAGCTTCTGCCTAAACACCTCCAAAGAAAGAGACTCCACCACAGTCCAAGGAAGTACATTCCACTGCCAAACAGCTCTTATGGTCAGTTGGTTCTTCCTAATGTATAGGTGGAATCTCTTTTCCTGTAGTTTGAGTCCATTGCTCCATGTCCTAATCTCTGGAGCCTCAGAAAACAAGCTTGATCCATCCACAGTATGACATCCCTTCAAATATTTAAACATGGCTATCATGTCCCCTCTTAACCTTTTCTTCCCCAGGCTAAAGATACCCAGCTCCCAGGCCTCCTACCATTTTGGTGTCCCTCCTCTGGACACGTTCCAGCTTATCCATATCCTTCTAGAATTGTAGTGCCCAGAACTGGACACAGTATTCCAGGTGAGGTCTGACCAAAGCAGAATAGAGTGGCACTATTACTTCCCTTGATCTAGACACTGTACTCCTATTGATGCAGCATCAAATTGCATTGGGTTTTTTTTAGATGCTGTGTCACTCTGCTGACTCAAATTCAGCTTGTGGTCCACTAAGACTCCTAGATCCTTTTTGCATCAAGCCAGGCGTCACCCATCCTATATCTGTGCTTTTCATTTTTATGGACCAAGTGTAATATCGTACATTTATCCTTGCTGAAATTCATTTTGTTAGCTTTGGCCCAGCCTTCTAATCTGTTAATGTCAGTTTGGATTCTGATCCTGTCCTCTGGAAGTTGACCATAGAGTCATACCAAATGCCTAGAGAGGCATCCTCTCTAGGCATTTTCTAGGTCCTCCAGTGCAATTCTATGGTATAATATGGCAGTTTGCTATTATATGTGGTTTCAAGTATCTGCAGTAAGCCTGAATATGTATCCCCTGCATAAACAGGGGTGACCTGTACAGACAGAATGAAAAAATGGGTAAACTTGAACAAAATTAATGGCAAGCTTTCTTCTGGATCTAACCACGGCATTCCAGATGGGCAATTTCTTTTGCAGATCATACCTCTCAAGTGGCACCCCCCCATAAAGACATTTCAGATGTGTCACTGGAGAAACAAATACATATTTGAAAACATGAAAAGCCCTTTGAAAGGGGAGATCTGAATTAAGTTAACTGTACAAAAGGAAGGGATTAAGATTACACCCCCGGCTGGTCTTTTACCATAAATGGCTTCCTCTTGAAAAATAGCCATTGAGCTAGTAAATACAGATCTGCATGTAATGTGTAGTTTTGCTATAAGAGTTTTCATCTCTGCTGAGAATCACTGTCTGTGGTTCCTGCATGGTATCAATTAAGATACTCTCTATGTCTTCAATTACAAAATACCCCTATTCTTGTGGCCATTGTATGACCTCTTACCTTCATAGCAGGAATTACTTTATTCAGCACAATAAAAAGGTATTTGGACAAAAATATTTCTATGAAAAAATGAAGAAGAACAAGTGAGCTGATTCTGTCAGTGCTTTCCCCCCCTTTATTTCTTGAAGAACAACTGTCAGCAGGGAAAAGCTACACTGTGCAATTCTCTGAAAGTTCCAAGGGGTTTTAGATTATTTGACACGTAAGACAAAATGGTTGTTTTTTTGGGTGACTTTACTATTCCTTACATATAGTTTTAGCCTTGAAACTTTAACTGTTCCTGATGATGCTATAAGGGAATAGTACAAGTGGTGTGGATAATGTGAAGGGCTTCTAGATCATATGGCAGTATTTTACTTGTATATTTCTAAATAATGGAGACACATCTGCAAGTGTTCCATTTTTATTTTGGAAAAGCCCTGCATGTTTCAGCATATATATATATCAATGGCTTTCTTCAGAGATGATATGAAATCTAACTGAAGAAATTTCTGTCCAACAAATGAAACAAGCTTATTGGCTCCAGAAATTTCTGCAGTTGGATAGTAAATAAAAACAGTCATCCACTGTTATCCAAGCAGTTAGAGAGATGTCTTCCTTTTTTTCCCTCATAAATTCTATTGGGTGCTCTCCAGTTGTCATATATATATATATATATATATATTTCTAAATAAGCCAACTATTATGAAAATTTTAGATCTTCATTGATCTCTTCTCCCAAAGTTATCTAAACACCTGTAGTACTGGTCCTTGGAACATAAACTCAATTGCTAGTTTCAGCTACAGCAGAACTATTAAATCAACGAACCCTTATGTAAACACATTCCTCTGCTGGATATGCTATAAATGGGACTAACCTGTGGATTTTGGCCATCACATCAATGGGAAAATGAAATACAGTTGCTGCACAGAAGTACGCTAGACTTGTTTGCTTGCACGTGTGTGTGCATAGTTTTCTTTACATCATCAGTTATCTCTTTGTTGTTTGTATTTTGACACTACAAATACAAGGAAATGAGAATGAGAAAAAAGAAAAAAATCGAAAAGGGCTGTGTGAAGAAGATATCCATGGAAATTTGTTGTATGTCACATTTGCTGCCCTAGTACTAGCAGCAAGCAATGATCCTATTGCTAGTATGCAATCCCTTGACCATGTGACAAAGACACTATGGGGAGGGGGAGTGGTTTGAGGGACTTCAGGAACAGAAACCAGGATCCCCTGTGCTTGGCATAACAGCCCTGCCACCCCTCATCATATCCTCTTTGTTTCTTCTGGGTCAACCCACCCATCTGCCCTCAGTGCAGCGTGAATGATTCTGATCGCTCTATGGGCCAGGTAAGAATTACCTCCCCTTTTGCCTCTTTTCCTTTTCTTTTTCTTTTTTTTTGGGGGGGGTGGGCAAGCTACACCATACCGTATTTGATGGGACTTGGGGAATTGGCTTTGGGTGGTGTCTAGTCTAAATAGGTTTCCCTTGGCAGGTTATGGGAGGAGGGAGGATTTTATTAGATTGATGTATAACTTGGCATCCTTTAAGTGAAGGTCTGTGCTCTGGAAACAACAGATCAGGGAGATGGAGAAGGAGTCTGTGTTTGGGGCTGACCTGGGGATCTACTCTCTCTTATAGAGTCCTGGGACTTGGGAGGGATCCCCATGTGGTTTGCCTTCGAGTAAATGACTGTCTGGGAAGCAACCAATGGCTTTTGGATTGTTCCCGGGGTCTGGTGTTTTGCCCATGGGAATGTTGGGGAGGCTAGTCACAGGTTGACCCCTGGGCCTCAGCTGGACCTGAATTAGTTTCCTCTCCCCTTGCTTTGCTTATTCTCAGATCCACATTCATTAAGTTGGGTATAGTTCAATAAAGTGGCCCTTATTCAACCCATATATATATATATGCCTGGTCTTCTTACTTTATGGTTGATCATCACGTAGTTGTCACATTTGATCAACAAATAGAAACTATGAAATAAACTGCTGGATTCAATATTTAAGTGTGCTTAAGGAATCTATTTCAAGGGAAGGGTAACTGGGGGCCCTAGCTATATGGGTAACCCTGAGGTTTTCTTCATGGTATCTGCCATGATGGAAGTCCCATCCTCATGCAAAGGTGGTAGAACTCCCATCATTCTGTAATGACTACATTTCCAATTGACAAACAGTGATTGTCTGATCAACAGGACCAGGAAACTAAGGGTTAAGAGTTAAGACCAAGGTAGGAGGTGGAGATCATCTCCTGATATAACATCATCATGACATCACATCACCAGACATTGGACTGGCCAATGAGAATTGGGGAATGATCACCAGGCACTAGAGTGGCCAATGAGAATTTGGGTATAGTAATTTAGAAAAGGTTTTACACCTGCCTGGGCCATATGGCTAGGGAGGGACACAGAAAGCTCTCTGAGGGAATGAAAATACCTCAGAGAACCATGCTCTAAGTGAGCACATGGCTGGGGCCTGGCATGTGCCCCAGCCAACTTGAACACCAGATTTAACCCTCATAGACCCTGTAATGTAAGTAGTTTTCTTTGTGCAGGGAACCATTTAGTTAGATTGCATCAGGTTTACTTTTTATTTGTTTGCTTTGACTGAATGTATGCCTGCTTTCTATCTATGTAACTAAAACTTTAAGTTTTAGTCTGAAAAAAAAAAACATTTTCTTCATGAAACAATTTCCCTCTTAAACTTGTTTAACTTGCTTGACTAAAAATAAGCCTATTTCTCCTTAGTAAGCCATGCCTTACACACACCTTATTTCGGTCCTGGCCATCTTGACTCTTCTCTGGGGATAGAGAAGGAGGATTGGCAATATTTTAACAGAGCGAGTAGTTCCACTGGTTAACCATAGAACTCAATCAGTCTCCTGGCAGGCTGAGAAAATACTGCATCTGGGTAGTGGCAGCTTACCGGAGGATATAGTTATATGGGATTTCCAGGTTAGGGAACCCTTAGAGTGTGTCTCAGAGAGATCAGTGTAGAAGTTCTCAGCAGAAGCACTCCTAAACTGATTGTAAATACAGCAAGCCCTTCCTCTCCACTCTGTGCTGGTGTGCATGCACAGAGAGAAATGGAGGCCCACCTTACAGTATCAATGAAAATCTCTCCATCCTACATCATTAACCCTGGGAAGGAACCCACAGTTCATTTAAAAAGGACTTGAGAATGCATAAAGGCAGATGGAGACGAACTTTAGTTGTGTGCTATTTGATGAAATGGATTTTTAATGTTTTTAGAGTGTTGACTGTTTCTTTTAAAGTGTTTGATGGAAGGGATTTTTCCTTTAAAAGACTGTGAAGTAGAAGAGAAAAGAAGTTTAACAAAAAGTGGGTGGGATTATGGTAGAATGCTGAACAGAGCTGGAAGTGACAAAAGAAAGGAAAGCTGGGGTTTTGACAATAGGTATTAGAGTGTAAAGTATTTAATTTGTATTTCAGTACAAACTGACCTAGGGCTTATCTACATGGACTAAATACTGGAGCTTGCTCCTGTCTCAGAGCCCTGCAGTCCACATAGGGCTTTTGCCCAGGTAGTCTTTGCCACCCCTGGGACAGAAACAGGGTTCCTGTGTCAACAGCTGGTGTAGATAAGCCCCTAAACTCCATCTGCACTGCAAAAATAATGCAATTTGACACTGCTTTAACTAATATGGATCAATGCTATGGAATTCTAAGATCTGTAGTTTTGCCTTCTCTGTCAGAGAGCTCTGGTGCCACAACAAACTTCAAATCACAGGATTCCATAGCATTTCACATTTAGCTCAAACAGTGTCAAACTGGATTATTTCTATAGTGCAGATGCATCCCTAGTTAACATCTCCCCAAATACTATGTAAACAATAGTGCAATTATCCTTTAGTTTTTAGCATTTGGGGAATTTTGTGATTCAGTTCTTTAATGAAAAAATGCACACTATGAAATATACATTTTTCCTTAAGTATGCATTTTAGGATGTGTTTCTCCTACTATATACATTTTTGTATACTTTCCATTAACGTGTATAGTTGTCACACTTGTGCACACATTTCACACACCTGTGAATTTGCAGAAATATATACTGAAATGCATACATTAGGAGAAATGCACATATTTTATGAACAAACTTTCAAACTGATACAGTAATAAACTGGAACAAAAATTTGCTTCAAAAAGAATTGAGACTATAGAAACCAAAAAAAAACAAAAAAAAAAAACAGGTTAACCTATCCCTAGTTGACAGTAGGTTTTCTTACTTTTCTAAGAATACAATTTGCATGATGGGAGCTCAACATCATGAGAATGTTGTTCTTGATGCTTCTGCAAAGTTAGCACTAAAAACGAGGTTTAGATTGTAGTCTAAACTGTATTATATCATGTTACTACTTCTATACAACAGATGTCTGCAATATTTGTGCAACCATACTCCACAGGGCAATCACAAGAGCAATTAATGTGTCATCTAGGAAAAGAATTGCACTGTTATAGGTACAAATTGTGCTATTTTTATGTTATGCTTACATAAAATGTGCCATTCCGAAAACAGAAGTACAGTCTGAAGTGAAAGCATAGACAATACACAAGAAATGAATGTCAAATGCAAATTTACTGTGTGCTCCACACACATGACTATATGTTGCATAAAGACAAAAACAGATATCTTTGATATTCATGTAGCTACATGCCATTTGGCAATCACAACAACTGATACCCAAGTTTTCTAGTAATGCATGCTGGGATTTTGTTCAAAATGTGATATATCTTCAACACAAGCATAACTTCCAAGACATGAGTACTCTTAACAATAAGTACTGTAAATGATAAATGAACACATATTACACCAAAACATATAATGCACTTGTATATTACTCTTATTTTAGATCTTGTGCAAGAACATATTCACTCCTTCCATGTAGCTGTCAATCTTGGGGTCACTGCCATGGCCATTTAATGGGAAGTGACCAGGTAATTTTTCAGCTGGGGGTGGAAAAAATAAGGTTGTGAGATATACATAAGAGTAAATTCATTTTCATCATGGCTGCAGCAGGGTACTTCCTGGTCATCTATCCTTCCCCCATGTGTATTTTCATATGCAAATTTCAATGCTACAGGTAGGTATAAAGTCAACTTGTACATTTGCCATACCTCTCCATTGACGCCCCCTTGTCGTGGGAGAGAGGCTTGCGTACCCTAATGATGTTTTGAGCTATGCTGGCGGTGGCATAATAGCCACTGGTAGGGTCTCCCATGCCAGACAGGTCAAAACCAAAGGGTCTGACAAAGAGCATCAAAGGGCAGGATGGGCTCTCTAGCCTTGTGGCAACCGTCCTAGGAGAAGGAAAACTCTAATCCCAAACCCGGGCAGATGGTGCTCGTCCAACCCTGTAAGGTCAACCATCTAAGAGAAGGAAACTCTAATCAAACCTACGGCCCGAGGACCTCGCTGCCACGTCCATGCTTGCAAGGCCACGGCAGATGAATCTCTGGTTTAAAGGGTGAGGCCAGTTCTGTGCTCCACCAGAAAAATCCATTGCACAGGCTCTCGAACATTTGCCATGTTTTAAAAAACAGGTAAGAGACACCGAAAGAAATTAGAAAGCCCAACTGTTGCCATGCCCATATTCAGAGCAGAATGGCAAATACTCCTGGGGATTAATGGAATGATAATATAGGAGGGGAATGGGTTTTTTGTTTTTCATATTTCATTTCTTTTCAACATCCCTGTGACTGATAGTACCTTG
This sequence comes from Gambelia wislizenii, assembly GCA_030847615.1. Taxonomy (NCBI): domain Eukaryota; kingdom Metazoa; phylum Chordata; class Lepidosauria; order Squamata; family Crotaphytidae; genus Gambelia; species Gambelia wislizenii. The sequence goes on along the minus strand of JAUMIR010000005.1, from coordinate 83,163,238 downwards.
TCATATCCTGTCATTCCCAGTTGTGAGGGACTTCCGTTTTATTTCAAACATGTGTGTAGCAGTTCCCAAGGCACCTGGGCTTTCTAGCTGCTTGTAATGGCTATTATTTGTGGCTTTTTAAAGATGAAAACTTGAGTGGCAGTCCTTGTACTATGTCCTAAAACTGTATCTATTCAATTTGTAAAACTGAAAAGTCTGGAGTATTTTCTGATCTGCATGGGTCTAGGAGGTATCAGTTGAGAGTGTGGAGCGTGATTCAAATGTGGACTGATCAGATTAATTGTGCATCCATAGTGGGCATCTACACACATATGTTTATGGACACACAATGTTCTATTTAATCCTTGCAATCAAAAACACTCTTTCCCCTTCAAGTTTAAACAGATCAGTTGAGAGAATATCACTATGATAAAATTGTCTAGGATCACATTTTAGCTTTATGCAGATTGTAATTTTGTATGCAGCTGTACATGTGGCAGTAGTGGACATTGTCATCACACCACACCTGTTGATCTTTCTGCCTCATCATGAGTGACCACTGAATATTGGAAATGACCTCCGTATGTATGGATGAGGGATTTCCATATACAAGCCAATGCAATTCCAATTTTCTATAGTCCTCTTTAGACATTATATGGACTTGGAGAATTAATTTTGGACACTATAAGCTTTGAAAGTGCCCCTGCATATTCAATTGGAAAAGAAGAGGTCTACATGGTGTCAAAAGAACATCCTGCACATACAGGTGTATGCAAATGACTCTTTCAGATCTTATAATAACCATAAAGAAGTTAGTTCAAGATCTGTCACTCTACTCTTCAAATCAAGTCAGAAAATGGATCGTTTTTCTTTTTTTCTGCTTTTTTGAACAAACAACATAGGGGAACTTTATTAAAGGGGAACAAAACATACAGTAACGTGGAATCTTGTTCTTTAATGGTTCTTAAATATCTGTAATATTCTCCCTTATCCCGCAGACTCTTTCTTTCTTTGTCCAATGAATCGCCTCATACAGACTATGAACCTATTGTGCACAAAATACCTCATTTCAAACCTCATGCATATGCCATACACACCTGGAACTCTCTGCTCCAGTCACTGTCATCAACAGGACTCAGCAGAACAACCCCTCCCTGGCTAACTGTCATGCAACCTTTAAGCAGACAGAAAACCCTCCCATTTCAGTTTCCTGCCCTGGGATTGGTTCCTGAGTCACACTCCTCCCATACGCTCACCTTTCTATCTGTCACGTACCTCCCCCCCCTTGAAAACATTGCATAATTGTGATCTTTCCAGGACACAATTATAGCAATGAAAGCTGGGAATTTTCCCACATAACAATAACACATTGGAGATTTATCTACTTACCCATAATATTACATTATACATACTACCTTGAGTTATATATACATTCATAGAAAATGGATCATTTTTCAAGAATGTAGCTCAGGGATAGGTCTTGACTACACTGCTGGGTCTTGACTACACTGCTGGGAAATCCTGCCCCTACCTCATAGCCACGGCTGATGTTTCTGATTCACAGTGGCCCCATAAACACTATACTCACTGGGCTTCTCCAATTGTCGATCAGAATATCCTGCCACACTCTTAGTTGTGTTGGAATAAAAGGGTGGGCCTATGTTGATCACATGTCCATGGCTGGGGCTGCTCCGGTTTTGGTTTTTTTCTGTTCACTGGTGCATGCGGTTTAGCGAATATCCAAAGTACAGTCCCAAAGTACTGTATTACCGGATAAGTGGAGATATGCTTATCCAGATATGCACACAACCAAAAAATAGAATGTAAAAAGTGCCAGAATGGAGTGCTGCCCACTGTAAGCCCTGCCACGGCTTTGCTCCAAAGCCAATCCTTGGACACTACATGGCCGAAATTACTAGTTTCCCCCTCAAATCTGGACCAAACTACAAATCTTATAGATATGGGGTTTCCTGTAGAAACTCCACTGAAAATGCACATTGTCAAAAACATTGTGTATCAACTGTGCCATGAATATGGGGTGAGTACAGGTTTTGTTGCCCATATAAATAAGTCCCTACATGTTTTGTAATACATGGGCAAAATTTTCTGTGTGTGCAAAAATGTGTCAAGCCATATGTACATAAATCACTAGGCACACACCATTTATAATGCATTGATGTTGTGTACAATGAAGGGTGGGGCCAGAAAATATGATCTCTGGGATTTCTGTCCATTTATGTAGGAGTATGAGCACCTGGAAAAACCTTTTACCTTTGATTTATAATGACTTTGGAGCATTATACTGAAAATGTGCACTTACCTCCAACTGTATAAAATAACTAGAAATAATCTTTTTCCTTTGGGGAGGAAAAAAAACCCCACCTTACAGCCAGAGGTGATATTTTCAAATTAACAATTCACACTATCTCTCAGCCAGTCCATAAATGACATAGTGGGGATCCCCTCCCTTTTCCCCTCCCCTCCTCTCTGTTCCATTTGACTGTTCATTGAAGCCCTTAACCTCAATTTGATGTTTTGATTTTAAGTTGCACTCATATTCCTGACCTTACATGGAGTTTTGTGGTGGTTGGAAATAGAAACAATGTAGGAGCATTTCAAAATACCTGTGCAACAAGCACAGTTTTCTTAGCTTCAAAGCATGGTTCCACAGAATTCAGTTCTACCTGAATATCACATACAGGCTTCATGTTCAGTCAAAAGAAAAGCCATCATTGCAGCTGTGATCAAACCACTTTTCAAATGTATTCCTTGACCTAGCCTCATACCTGTGGTCATGAATCCTGTCAGATCCAACTGGGAATTTAAGGTCTTGCAGCAAGCTAGATTCTACATTTAATATTATTTGAAACAGCCTTTTTCAAAATCGTGGAAGCACAGTTAGACAAGCAGTATGGCTTCCTATTTTGAAATTTGGGTACCATTCCAGGGAGTTTTATATATGGCCAGCCTGGCTTGAAATAAAGGCAGTAGCAACTAGAGACAAGACTTTTCCATTTTACTTTCAGGGTAGCAAGGTTGGAATACTGTTGGTGCACTGTGCTGGTGTAACTAAGTTTATGGCAAAAGGAACACAATGATTATGAAGGAAGTTATTGGAGAAATCAATTGCTTTTATTCAGCAGATTTTGACAGCCTCCCCGGCCCATCTCTACTCACCTTCTGATGATGTAATCAAGAATATATGTGTATAACAGGTAATTAATTCAATCTAAACAAAATTTATATGATTAGTTAAGGAAGTTTGTACATTTTAAAGAGTTCTGCTGCCAAATTTCTTGATCTATTTCTGCTTGCCTCCCCTATCATTCAATAGTTGTGATGGAAAAAGTTTATTAAACCAAAAACCAGTTGCTGGCTAGACATTTAAGGAATACTTAGAAAATTCTTCACTCCTGCTGAAACAAAATGCATTTAAAAACCCCACTGAGAAAATGAACAACTGCTATGGGAGTGGATGGGTTGTTTGTGTGTGTGTTTGCATGTTAGGATTTATTTATTTTTTGCAAAAAAAAACCCCACATAAAACAAAAGAAGTGCACAGAAAACAGTGTGAAATGTCAGGTCTTTGGTTTTTGCATAAATATTTTCTTTGCAAAAACGTGCACAAAATAACTGAAAAATAATTTTAAAATCTTGCTCAGTGGGGAGACGTTTCAAATGGTTTATTCTTTAATGCAAGAATGAAATTTACTTCAATATTTCAGAGAGCTTTCTAGTCAGCAATATCTAACTTATCTCTGTTCTTTGTTCATGGACAAAAATGTGTTGAATAATAATGTAAGAAAGAGAAACTTTAGTAGCCCTAACCCATCCCTTCATTTCTATAACGCTCTATGCATATTGAGCGATGAATCCAAAGAGGGTGACCTTTTGTAACTGTGGAGTGGAGATGTCTATCATCCCTTGTATTGCAAATGTTTTTTCCCTCATTGGAAGACAGTTAATTTGAAAACTGAAATCCAGTTTCATTTCAGTTTTTTTGTTTACTTGGGCTGTTCCACATGTACGATGGGTGCATTGACAACGTATTCCACCCTTGTCTTCCACATATTGAAATATCCCATCTCTCACCCATTCCCAAATACATCTCTTACTAAAGGTGCATAGTGTTCAAAACAAGGTAAACATGGACACATGAAATCCAGCAAACGTGTTTCAGCACTCATAAGGGTAAAATTACAATAACAAATTAACAAATGATTCTCTGACCTTTTGCATCCACCAAAATGTACTGTCTGAGGTAAGTACTACACACTGTATCAGGTAGGGCTCACTACAATACTGACTAAGCTAGGTCCTCACTTAACTGTGTTAAGGACTGCCAACTATATGTGAGATTATATATATATATACACACACACACACACACACCGCTCTTCAGCCTCCAGGCTATTAGAGCGGCTTACAAATTGTTTTAAGCAATAGCTATTTACACATCTACACTGCATTAAGCAGTTTCCAATGTGTGTTAGCTAATTGCCCCCCACAAGCTGGGTACTCATTTTACCGACCTACGAAAGGATGGAAGGCTGAGTCTACCTTGGAGCCTGCTGGAATCGAACTTGCAACATGGTGACTTGCAGGACTGGCATTTAACCACTGCGCCACACACACACACACACACACAAAACACCACTGCTGAATGATGCTTCAACAGTTTGCATAAGCAGCATCCAACAGTTCTTATAGTGAACTCCCATTAGTGTGTTAATGACTCTCAATATATGCAACTCACAATTTATAATTTAAACTCCCACATATTTCTACTGTTGTATATAGGTAGCAACATTAGCATTAACCAATATATCTTATAACAATTCACAATGGAATATAATCTATTTCCAGTATATGCAACTCACAATTTAAAATCCCATATGTTTTGATGATTTATATAGCAACACTCATTACACATTAATTAACAGGCAACAAAGTGTTTTACAGTAAGGGTACCAACAGACCCCACAGGTTACTCAAGAACAAGGCTTAAAGGACACAATTTGTATTCAATGATTTGACATATTGGTATCTAATGCCTCAGATGGAGTGTCCCAGGAAATTGGTTGTTTTATTCACTTCCCTGTTTCAACCCTCATTAATGGGTTTCTTCAATGAGAAACATCCCAGTTTTTTTCTGTGAACTACAAATAATACTAAAATTAATATCCCATATATATAATAATAATTTTAAATGAATAATATATAATAAATTTATATTTACCTCTCTGCAGTTCCATACAGGGATTGACCCAACGTACTGTGTCCATGGGTAAATCTTAGTGTTCTAAGAACCTTAATATATTCTTTACAAATAGCTAGGAATCAATTGAGGTAAATGTAGGAGTCACCTGTTTGATCTACTACTTTCCCTTGTGATAGACATAGTATTGGCTGGGATGTCAATTACAGAAAGGCTGACCACTCAATTCTATCATTCAGACCATGTGGAACAGATGATTGTAATTTAAACATCCACAGTGCTTGTCTCCTGAGTAATTTATTATGTAGATCACATCTCTCAAAAGGTTTACTAGAGATTACTTCAAGTACACAGAATTTAAAGGAGAATGGAGAGTGATTTTTAGCCATAAAATGTTCCACTAGGGGATTTTCTATTTGTTTATTTGAAATCCTACTTCTGTGTTCAGCTAGATGGATCCTCAAAGATCTGCTTGTTTGACCCATATAAACAAGTCCACATGGACAAGTGATTACATGCACAACATTTTTTGTACCACAGTTGGAAAAGGACAATAAAGGGAAACTTCTTTTTGTATGTGGATGTATGTGTTTTATGACTGTGCAGAAAAAGAACAATGACTATAACTGAAATGACCTTTTAAGTTACTTACTGTCAAATCTGTTTTTAAATCTGAATGAACTATCATATCCTTGCTATTCCTAGTACGTCTGTACTCTAAGATGGGAGGTAAGTTACAGCCTGGAATATTTTGGACAATGTGCTAATGGTATTATATAATAGACTTAATTTTCTGTGATGCATGATTAAATAAGAATGAAGTTATCAATTTATTATTAGGAGGTTTCTGAGTGCTTGTGAACAAAGAGCTGTTATGTTTAGTTTTTGCTCTAGGTCTAGCTGTCTTAATAACACTTGTGGGACATGATCTATTAACTAATTCTTGTTGAAGTGTATTGGCAGCAGTCTGAAAATCTCTGGGATCTGTAGTATTGTGTTTCGGCCTGAGGAATTGTGAATAAGGAAGGTTTCATTTTAGGGGCATGGGGTGACAACTTTTAAATTGAAGTATAGAGTTGTGGTCAGTAGTTTTAGTATAGTTTTTAACCTGTACATTAATGATGTTTTTGAATACTATAACATCAAAAAATGGAATTTGATGTTTATCCCATTGTTCTGTAAATTTGATAAGGTCACTTATGGTGTTCATCCATATGATAAATTCATGCACTAGCCGAAAGCCTTTGAAAATGATAAAAATATTGTCAATATATTGATAATATTTCTGTATGTGTTGTATTAATTTATTATGTGCAGGATTCAAGATTATACATTCCTCTAGCTGAGACATATAGAGATTGGCCAAACTGGGGGGCCCCATTGCTATACCTCTGATTTGAAGACAAAAATCTTTTTGGAAATGTTAATAGTTCTTTTCAAGCATTGTGTCTAGTAAATCCAATAGGAAATGGGTAGGGGGATGTTTATTTCTATGTTGTTCTAGATAATGTTCAGCAACTTCTCTAGTACCCTCATGGGGATAACAGTATACAATGAATTAACATCAAGAATCATAAAGTAAGAGTGATCATCAATTGTGAATTATTATAAGATATACTGGTTAATGCTAATGTTGCTACCTCTAAACAAAAATAAAAATATGTGGGATTTTAAATTGTAAATTGTGAGTTGCATATACTGAGAGTCATTAACATTCTAATGGGACTTCACTATAAGAATTGTTGGATGTTGCTTATACAAACCTGTGAGGTATTATAAGAACAATAGTCATTGTGAGTTGCTTGTATTTGAGAGTATTTTACAACACTGAGTACAAATATAAATTTAATATTCCTTATATACAAATAATTAAACACAAAGCATTGAAGCATAATTTGGCAGTCGTATTATGTGTGTGTGTGTGTGTGTGTGTGTATATACAAATAAAACACATACAGTTCTCAGTCATTAACACACTCATGTAGGACTCACCCTAATAACTAAACTTCTATGCATAACATAGGATAGCTTTCACAAATGTAAACATGTGAATGCCTTCTTTTAATCTTATTCATTATACTCTTAGGACTTTTTCAGATGGAGATTCGAAATGCAAGAAGGTTCTTCCCTGTTGCTAGGCTGCTGCGCAGCAGGGGGGCCGTTTTGGATGATGCTGTCCCCCTGTCGATACTGTTCCAAAAGAGCTGGGAGGCTGCAGCACCATATTTGGCCATTTTCTAATCACAGAAGTTGAGTGTGCTTAGAAAATGGCCAAATATGGCGCTACAGCCTCCAAGCTCTTCCGGAACAGTATCAGCAGGGGGACAGCGTCATCCGAAATGTCCCCCCACTGCCGTGCAGCAGCCTCGCAACAGGGACAAGCCTGCTTGCATTACAAATCGCCATCCGAAAAAGTCCTTAGTGTATGTTTTCCCTCTCAAAGCACTGGTACTCTGATAATCTTATTCATAGTACTTGGGGAAAACACATATTAAGAAAATAGATATGTCTGTGCATTGGTAAGCTGCCTTTTAAAAAGCTATCATTTTTAATGTGGCCTGTGGTTATTCACAAACCATTTTATTCCTGTGATTTATTCATCTTTCTCATTCTCGGATGTACAACAACATTGGGATCCAGATGCCAAGCTGTGTAAATATTCTTCCAGCAGTAACATATGGCTTCTTGGCAAGGTTATCAAGCATCTGTACAGAAGTCTTAGTTTCCTTTTAGTATGTAATACTGTTGGCCCATACAAGGCTATGCACAGTGCTTTTATCTTCTTGAGCTATATTTTCTTCTCTGAAACACCACACCTCTAATTCCAGGCTTTTTCCATATATTTTCTCTCTAGGGAATTTGTTATATACATAAAGATTTTCTTTTAAACCAGGCAGTAGTCCAAGAGCTTTCAATCTTCCAGCAAGGCAGAGAGGAGTTGGCACTAATACAAACTGGTTTAAAAGCTATAAGAGTTTATTTTGCTATCTTGCCTGACAACATTTGCAAACATACATCTTTGTAATAAAACTTAATGTTTGCCTTCATTGTTATAAATATTAGTAATTGTACTTAGGTCAACAACAATAATGTTAGTGTCCACATTACAGCAGCATCTATTAGAGGCAATGTAGCCATCATGAACCATTTCAGTTTGAACAAAATGTTGAGGTAATGCTTTTAATATATCTCCAGCTAGCCAAGCAGAATTTAGTACAACACATGAAACATTAAAATAGGAATAACAGTAGAGGGATATATTCTTCTTTTACAGCACTTGTGTAATTCTCCCTGACATTGATAAGAGTTCTAGGGGACAGTGGTTATTGTTTTCAAGGCACTTGACAAGCAAAGAGATACACTTTGTATTTATCAAAATGGTTAGACTTTTATTCATGTGGGGGAACATGAGAAGCTGACTATTTGTAAAGTACAAATTATGCATAAAAATATGGGAAATGGGATGTTTATGCCTGGGGGTTGGCTGTAGGATTCATAAAAAAAAGCAGACTTACTACAGTGGATAACAGAAGACTGTGGGGAATGAACAAAATACAGGCATAGAGGATAAAAGCAAAGGTGAGAAGGGAGACTGAGGAGTGATGAAATTAAGGAATAAGTGTAATCAACTGGGAAATACTCACAACAGCTAAAAGTGAGAAGTGATAATTGTAAGAAACACACATAAACATGTAGAGAAGACCAGCTTATGTATCTCTGGAGGCACAGCACAAGGGATTATGACAGTTTTATGTTCATAATAAAGTCCTCCCAAGGCAGGTGTATATATGTCAAAATATTCATTTTTTCACAATAACACTAGCTAGAGTCAAGCACTTGAGGAACGAGGAATTTTCTCACTAAGGCTATATGCAATCACAGTGCAGGATTTGTCCACATCTGTTTCTATGGTTGGGAAGTACTGTACTATAATGTGATCATGACAGTACTGAAAGAGGGACTGAATAGACTAAGGATTCTTGCAGGCAAAGCTTTTACTGCGCTATTGCAGTGCCTTTGTTCATGAAAGTTTAGGGGAGATCTAAAAATCATCTGCAGTTTTCAGCCCACCTATGTTTTCCTATTGTTTTCTCTCTCTCTTTTACCTTGAAACAAAAAGGGAATAACTGCAAAAGACATTTTTATTTGAGTGTTGTAGAGTCCTCTACCCAAAATTACTCCAAAGAGAACACTAACATTGGTGTCCTATCTCTATCTATCTATATCTATATCTTCAGCTTCCTTTGTATCTTCACTATTTGCATTATAATTTTAATGTTGGGCTTGGTGAATGAGTTCAGGAACCCCACTCTCCAATTACTTAGTCTCTCTACATTTTCGTTATGTTAGGCTGAAATGTCAAGTCTTATATAGGTGTTGAACATTGAGGGCACTATAATCGCCACATCTACTATGCTCAAGAAAACATTAGCATTGATTAAAAATAGGTACTTAAAGGCCATTCCTTCTCTTTATTATTTGTACAAGTAAGAAATATATAACAAGAATAAAATAAAGGGCATCTGTGCAGTGATTTGGCATTATTACATTTTTCAAAACTCCCAAACTATTTTGCAGAGTGGAAACACAGAGATGGGATCTGAAGCCTTTGTGACTAAGGTTTGATTCAGTCCTGTGGGAACTGTACACATTAAAACATCCCTTTGGTACAAAACTCTACTAGCCTAGCAGGGAGCCAAAGGGCTTATCCAGATGATTGGTAAAGTTTGTGTGTGCACACCGTCAAATTTGCTGTTGTCTTAATGGTGACCTCATGAATTGCATAAGGTTTTCTTTGGCAAGGAATACTCTGAGGTAGTTCCTTCTTCTGAAAGGTAGCCTATAGCTCCTGGTATTCATTGGAAGCCTCCTACTGTGGTGTTACTAAACCAGTGTCACCACTCCCTCTGGTGCAGTTTGGCCTCTCCTCATCCCCAAGTGTGGTTTCCGATCCAAGTACTAACCAGTGCTGACGCTGCTTAGCTTCCAAGATCAGATTGGATCTGATGCCTTTAGGGTAATATGACTTCCCTAATGCAATGAAGTATGAAGGGAAGTTTGCTTTTTTCCAGAAAAGATTGCATGAAGGGAACAATTTGAATTGCAGGACAATCCACCATGGATTCCTAATGGAGAGGAATGACATGGTTGGCAAACAGAAATATGTATGTAAGGCCTTTTTTGATATACATTTATTTCTTCTGTCACTTGGGTTTACTGTGGATGTTGTTATTAATTGTTGTAATTATCCTTGTTTTTAATTGATTTTTATTATTTTGCTTATTGTTTTATTTAGATTGTACGCCTTCAGCAGGTTTCATTCTGTTTTATCTTTGATTGTTTTTGTACAGCGCCATGTACACCGACAGCACTCTAGAAATAAACTTTAATAATAATAATAATAATAATAATAATAAGTAAACCAGTTCTTGAATTGGTAGAATTTTGTTATAAGGAAAAGAATTGCTTCACTGTTGTTTGCTTCTCCTTTTTTAAATTATTTGAATGTCCCTGTTCTTTGGCATGCCAGCAAAAGAAAGCTCAGCTTCTACAGAAGTTAATAAATGCACCTAGCTGCCTTGAAATGATATGATCACATCTAACAATGAAATGAGCATAGATGATTCCAGCACTTCAAGAAGCTTAAGTTAAACAATCATGCAGCAATTACGTACATGATCTGAACAATGCATACTTTATGGAAGCTGTCAAGCAAAACTAAAATATGCAGCTTATAGTGGGGGGGGGCAGAGTTTACTAAAATGTTGCTTTATTGCAATCTTTTCTTTTTATACACCAGTCTTTCTGAAGAAGCTAAAATATACCATGGTAAAAATCATCAAAAGGCCAGTTCACCCAGTTAAAATTGCTGTGGGCAAAATTATGTGAAGCTATTATTAGCAGCTAACTAATCTGTCTAGTTGGTCAAATGCTACAGCATATTCTTTGTAGGGAAAATTTGCCAATACGAAGATCTACATCTCAGAACTTAAGAATTTTCCATGGTGCAATTGCTTCCAGAGCAACTTTAAACATAATGTGCATTAACCTTGTTCTGATCTTGGTTTCATAGCTGTAAAAATATACTTAGGCAACAATAATCAGAAAATATAAATTTTTCGTTAATTTAGCTGTACAAGTATTTTTCCTGAGGCAAAGCCAAGGGCTAAATTATGCTAGTAACTAGGATGGCTAGTAACTAGGATGGTAAACTACACTTGCCATTGCTGTTCAGCTATCCAAGAAAATGAAAAAAAAATATGAGGGCCTTTTTGCTTTCTCTACAGTACTGAACTTTGGTACATTTGGTTTACTTAGTCAGTGGATGAAACAAATCAGGAAAGTTTAAAAAATTGCCTTACCAACAAGCCAGTCCCCCCTCTTCCTCTCTTCCCCACCCATCTCCATCTATCCCTAATCAGACATTCTGTAAAAGGATTAAGAAAACATGTGAGGAAAGAGCAAACTAGCCATGTTCCTCCTGTTATAACTTTGTTCATGTGAAAAGCAAGAAGTTGAGAGCCTCATTCTGTGTAGAAGGTCTGCATCTGATTCTCAGTCCTGATATTTTAGGCTTGCATGGAGAACTTCCATGCATCTCTGCTTTTCACTTTTCATGGACATAAAGAGATAACGGAAGGGTTGTACTTACCTTTTCATGTGCTTAGTTAACACTTAAATAGAAATGGGTGCCGATGATACCCTCTGTGTTTGTGTGTCAGTCAATCTATGAATTTATCCATCTGTCCATCTATCTGCAAGACAGCCAGGGTGGCATAGTGGTTTGAGCATTGGACTGTGACTCTGGAGACCAGGGTTTAAATTTGCACTCAGCCATGGAAACCCACTGGGTGATCTTGGGCATGTCACACACACTCATCTTTAGAAAACCCCATGATAGGTTGCCCTAAGTATCACCATAAGTCAGAAACAGCTTAAAGGCACACAACTACTACTACTACTACTTAAACAAGCATAAATATCCAGGCATCTGTAATCGTGCCTTCAATATCTCACTTCTCACTGTGAGAAAAGTGTCCTTGCTCCTTAATAATGATCTCTAACCACTGCACACACTCTCTATCAATACAGTTGTCCCATCATATTCGCTGGGGTTTGGTTCCAGGACCCCCCATGGTTACCAAAATCCATGTCTACTCAAGTCCCGTTATATGCAATGGCATAGCAAAATGGTGTCCCTTATATAAGATGGCAAAATCAAGGTTTGCTTTTTGGATTATTATTTTTTAAAGAATATTTTCAAGCCATGAATATTTAAATTTAATATAAATTTAATATAAATATTTAATATTGACAAACTGGAACGTGTCCAAAGGAGGGCAACTAAAATGGTGAAAGGTCTGGAAAACATGCCTTATGGGGAAGACTTAGGGAGCTGGGTACGTTTAGCCTGGAAAAAAGACGATTAAGGGGCGATACGATAGCCCAGTTTAAGTATTTGAAGGGGTGTCACATTGAGGATGGAACAAACTTGTTTTCTGCTGCTCCAGAGACTAGAACACGGAACAATGGATGCAAACTCCAGGAACAGAGATTCCACCTCAACATTAGGAGGAACTAACAAAAAGAACTGTTCAGCAGTGAAACACAGTCCCTCAGAGCGTGGTAGGATCTCCTTCCTTGGAGGTCTTTAAACCGGGGCTGGATGGCCATCTGTCAGGGATGCTTTGATCGTGATTTCCTGCATGGCAGGGGGTTGGACTGGATGGCCCTTGTGGTCTCTTCCAACTCTACAATTCTATGATTATATTATTCTAAATCTGTGGATACCAAATCCGTGGATACAGAGGGACAACTGTATATACATTGGCACTGTCACCTGGCCCAGTGCTGCAAAGGGTGTCCTGGAGGGCAGAGTTGTCTAAGGTTTGTCCCACCTAATTCATTCATCTATGTTTCAATAATATGTAGCACCTATCGCCTATCTTCTCTCCTAAACCTGGAATGAACAATGTTCTGTTCTGGACTGACCAAGTGGTTTAAAAGTTCACAATTAGCCATGAAGACAGATCAGCATGGCTACCCAAATTCTATTTGGGTTTGGGAAAACATGCATTGCTCAATGACCCCTGTATTTCCAGTGGAATTTTCCATCTCTTTTAGCATTCCCACAGCATATGACGATGGTTGCATGCCTTTAACTGAATAATTTGATAGCAATTATAAGTCTGGCTCTGCTTTTGTGTACCTTTCCCAAATTTAAAATACCTTTATTTTTAGTTGGGATGTGTTATATCACAACAGACCCTGTCATGATGGAGTTCCATCTTCCTGCCTGCAGGGTGGTGCAACTCCCATCATGTGCAAGAACTACATTCCCCATTATCTGCAATCAAAAATTCTCTGATCATCATGAACAGGTAAACAAGGGGTTAAGAGAAGTTGGAGGTGGAGCTCATCTCCTGGGATAACATCATCATGACATCACATCACCACACTGGACTGGCCAATCAGATTTTGGCTATGGTGATTTGAACAGGTTTATATGCTTTTGTTCTAAGCATATGTGCAGATACAAAGAAGCTCTCTGAGAGGGTATGGATCTCAGGGAGCCATGCTTGAGCTTGGTTTATCATAAGCATGTGGCCTAGCAGCTCCTGGACACCACATTTACTCCTTACAGACTTCCATAATATAAGTAGTCTTTCTTTTGTGTAGGGACAGTTTAGCTAGATTGTATCAGGGATTTTTCATTTATTTTTTCTACTCGACTGGATGTAATTTCATACTTTACTATATCTCTGTAACTTTAAGTTGAACCTGAAGAAAACCGTGTTTTCTTCATGAAATGATTACCTCTTAAATGTTTTTTTTTACTTGCTTGAATAAAATAAACCTTTATTTTTCCTAAGTCAAGCTGCACATGCCTGTTGCTTTGGGTCATGCTACATTGATATTCTCCTCTGTTTCTGGAGAGAAGGGAGTGGGTTTTGTAAAATCTCAGCCAGGGCTGGAAAGGCCCTAGGTACCCCAACAGTCTCCTCTTGGTCCATATAAAAAGGGGGAATCTTAAAATCAAGAGGTGGTGGCGGCTACAAAGAGAGTTACCATTTTTGGAGATTTCCAGGCTACAGGAATCCCTGGGAGTGTCTCTAGAAGGATCCAATTCAAGGGTTCTCCAGAAGGAGGATGCCGGAATGGATCACAAAAGTAGTGTTACTTCTAAGGTGTGTGTATGTGGTGTTTGCATGCACATACAGAGTCAGGGCTACTTCACAGACCCGCATTGTTTCCCCTGTTCCAGGGCCCACAACAGTCTTCTGTCTCCACTGTATCCAAAGTTGCTGTCAAAATTGGCTGGCAAAGCAGTACATTTCATTATGAAAAGATCCATTCTCTAAGAAGCCTCCGAGAAGCACAAATCTAACTGTAAGCAAGAGTCACCAGGGGCTTGGTTAAACGGTGAAAAAAAACCATGAAGAATTCGCCAAGATTCCTAATTGTTTACATGCATTGCGGCACAAAATCGCCTCTTTCAGAAGGAGGGGGGCTCAAAAACCCATTAGTAACGCAATAAAGGATTTCAGGACTTTTCCCGACTTTTTTGAAAAGTAGCACTTTTTCAATATTCTGAACAAGCATCACACTACGTGCTGTGTGAATTACCAGCAATCTTTTGGATAAATTCACAGCAGAGCTTTGCCATGATTGGTTGAACTCATCAGGGAGGGGTTTGGACAAGGAGGGGATGGAGTAAAGATGTTTCCAGCCCCGAAAGACTGTGTGCTAGCCTCCCATCATGTGTGTGTCTTTCTCTCCCTCCCGCCTTGCTACTTTCAGTCTCAGTGTGTGTGAATGATCTAATCTCCCCTCCTGCGCCGTGCTTAGCCACGGAAAAGAGGTCCTTCCTTCTCTCCCTCCCGCCTTTCTCAGTGTGTATGAATGATCTAATCTCCCCTCCTGCAATCAACTCAACCCTTCTCCCTGTCTTGTGCTTAGCCACGAAAAATATGTCTTTCCTTCTCTACCTCCCTCCATGCTATCTTGTGCCCAGCTGCTATGATCTGAAGAATTAAGCAAGCCTTTTCCAGTCTCTCTTGTGTGTGTGTGAATGTTCCTCTCAGGCATTCCTGTGGTAATCAGAGGATGTGCTTGGGAGGCCATGCCCCTGTCTCAGTCTGTTGTGTAAATATCAAAGCGAAACACAGCTGAAAACAAAAGCAATAGATCAATTAAGCCATATATCATCTGAATGATGCACTACAGCTGCGAAACAGGGATAAATTACCGCAATAAAAACTGTCGTTTAACTGAAGCCCTGGATTGTGCACATTATTAATATGCAAAGCAGCACTTTTAAGGAAAAAGCAAGTGTTTTTCCATAGCTGTGACACTGGGGTTTAGCACCAGAATTATCTGTGGCAGTTGCAACATGGTGCAGTTCTCTACAAGTCTAGGATGAGAGTGGAAATGGCCTCAAGATGTGCTGAAGTTGCTGATTTCTGTGTTGTGGGATATGTTTCACACACTACATACTAATAGACTTCTGCTATGGCTACAAGGAAATCCATTACAGCAATGGTGACAGTCCCTTTATACAAGACAACTAGAAGTTATCTGATTAATGTCATTAGTCAGATGAGGGGGGCAAAGGAGAGGGAGGAGTTTTTTAAATAAGTTGATACTCACATAAGTTGATACATCACCATGACATCATGATGGGTGTGGCAACATCCCCACCCCATTGACAGCACAGTGAAACACAAGTAAAAAAGAAAATAACTGTAGCTGAGTTAAACTTCACTCTTACTTCCCCTCCTCCATGTTTTCTTTGCTTTACTACTAAGTTATGCATTCCCTAGAAAACAAAACAGGGAGTTACTTGCCAGGCATACTTATTCTATCTCTAGCTCAGTGACTTAATTAGTAACTAGATCCCCTCTTCAGCTTTCTTCTGTTCTGAAATGCTGCAAGCTTTAGTACTTTGGAATTGACAAGAAATGGCAATGAAAACATACAGATTTACAGCACCCAAATGTGATAAGACCAACAGTTTCTGAATATATATATATATATATATATATGAATGAGCCAGTGAACCTTTTGGAAACAGCAATTCATTCAGTTGTTCCTTTGACAATAAAATCAAGGGACATATTTTCTTTTGTCAAATATTGGAAGCCTCAGCATTGTTTTGACAATAGATCTAGCTTGGTTTTGTCTATACTGTCTGACAGTGACTCTCCAGGGTTTCAGATAGGAGTCTTTTTCCAGTTCTTCCTGGAGACGGCAGGTATTGAATCTGGGAACTTCTGTGTGCAAAACATATATTTTAATTTTTGGAGCTTCATTGAACTATGTAAGCATGTGTTTACAGATGTCTTCTTTTATGTTTTAAAATATTTTGTTTGTTTTCTTATTTTCTTATTTAACTTATGATACAATGCATGTTAAAACTGGGCTTGTAATGTCTAACCCTTTAGCTATTAGTGACACTGTTAAGATAGCAAGACAGACTGTAAATCAATTTCTGGCCCGTTAACATATTGCTATCAAACTTTCTGCTTCAGATGAAAACATCTATCCAGCAAGAAGCTTCCAGATATTTCAGGTTAATTTGTTAGGAGCTTGATTTACTGAAATGCCAGTGGACTTTGCCTAACAAGACTATTACAGAAAATGATTCCTGTGTTTCATTCACTGGGCCCACAGGGGGAAAAAAAGTAGCCACAGAGGCAGCCTTTGGTGTGATGAAGCTGCCAATGACTCATAACTCTCCAAAGGGTAATGATATCAACACAGTCCCCAGGAGAATTCTTGTCTGTAATAAAGTCCTGATTCAGAAACCATTAATAACTTTTTATTGATCATAAGAAAATACTCATCTGAATTCTACCTCAGTAAAATCCCAATAACATGGCACAGTCACATTTTGTGATGGAGACAGAATGAACAGGTTGATGTTTACTCTCCCCCCTTGCCTACAGAGATGTGCAGTCACTTGCATGAGAAAATGAAGTTGGTTACTGTGAACATTAACCCTGGCTGCATCAAACAGTCTTGTACACCCTAGAGGCATGTTACATGTTCAAGATTTAATAGCTGCTCAATAAAGTTAGTCTAGGAAGGGGGAATATAAAGCTTTAGTTAGAGAAGTGCTGAAAATTTTTAAGGAATTCTGGAATATTAATGACAATCTTTCTTTTTGTTGATAATATTGTTGGTATCTGATTCAACCACACTGGAGCCAATATCTTATTTAGAGTAGCTGTACAGGGTTTAATGACCCACCTATTTAATGACCCTTCTACTCAATGCCTGTGCTCTGGCCTTTTGCCTCTATTGGATCTATCATTGGCAGCATTCCCTACCACTGTAGAATTTGCACTTGATAAATAGTACTGGTGTAAAACTGTTATTGGAGTTTGCAGTTGTAGGTTGCTGCTAGTTCCCCTACGATGCTTGAAAGACATTCTCTTACAGATTTCTATTGGGACTAGTGCCTTTAAGCTTGTTTACAGATAGCCTGGACTTAAGGGGCCAATAGTGAGAGGACCATGCTTGCTGATGAACAAAATGATTTGGGCGGTGAAAAGAAAAACAGATGCTCTAAAAAGATATCTCCAGACTGAGGAACTGACATTTAAGGAGTCTTCTTCTCTTCAAAAAGAGGCTGGGAATGCTTTAGCTGAAGATCCTGCATTGAACAGGGGTCTAGACTCGATGGCCCACGAGGACCCTTCCAGCTCTGGAATTCTATTACTCTAAGTGCATATGAAATTTAGTGCAAAGAATCATAACATGGTGCATATGGGTGTAATCCCCCCCAACTTCACATATACTGTACAACTTCACCATGATGGAAGTTGAGCTAGCAGAACCTGACCAAGAATGAGACTTTGGGGTTGTGATGGATTATTTGAAGAAGGTATAGACCTAGGACTTTATCAGAGACAAATCTCCGTAAACATTTATTTCCCATCATATTTTAAATCATTTTTCTGCTGGCAAAAGAACCAGTCTTTCAGACCTACCTTCTATAGCATTAAAATGCAGCCCCAGCACAAATGTAGCATGTACAGAGCTCTGCTTACTTCTGCATTCGTGATCTCTCCATTTCTTGCAAGAAGATGTGAGTTTGGTAAATTTTAAAAATACAGCAAAAGAAAGACACAAAACGTACACACAAGTACTGAAAAACACTTTAAAACTTAAAAGTAAACCAGGGAGGGTCATAAAAAGAGTGTCCCCTACTTGGCTTTCACATTCTCACCCAGAAGTGTTCTGGTGTTGATGCTGAAATCATGAGAGGACAATGGTGCGAGGTTTCAAACGCTGGCAATACCAGCAAAAAAGCACCGTGGGAGATCTATTGATGGCTTGGCCTGTCAATAAAAAATAATGCCTTATTCCCTACACACGATCATGTGTCTGGTTTACGTTCACCTTTTGCATTCATTAGACATCGTTATGATGCCATATTTGCTGCATCTAATAAAGTCCCTAGTGTGTAGCCCTTGTAGACCAGGAAGATTCTGTGTTGAGCAAAATTGTAAAAGAAATATCTAATAAAAAAACTGCTGATATCACATGGTTTTTATGCAAATCCATGACACAATCATAGCTGGATGACTATACTTTTCTGGACATTTCACCTGAACTAGATCTTTGGTTTTGTTCACAATGACACTTCAAATGTTCTTGTGAAAAGAAAATAGAAAAAGGAGTTGTGGCAACCTTAAAACCAGTTTATTTTAGCATGAGCTTTTGTGGACTACAATCACCTTCCTCAGATATTGAAGATGTAATATTCATTCCATGGTCATGGAAGTGGAATCAGAATGAAATGAAATATCTAAAATGACCTATGCTATTACTATTTTCAAAGGGCTACTTAGCATAAGGAGCCAGCATGGCATAGTGGTTTCAGTGTTGGACTATGACAGTGTTGGAGACCACAGTTTGAACTCAGCCCTGAAAACCCACTAAGTGAAAACCCACTAAGTGAAAACCCACTCTCAGCCTTAGAAAACCCTGTGATAGGTTTGCCTTAGGGTCAGCATATGTAGGAAATGAGTTGACGGCACACAACAACAACTTGGCATAAACTTTCTGGCATCTGTAAACTAATACTAGAGATATGATGAAATCTTGATAAATTCCTCACCCTCAATGGGTAGGCTATCTAAGCATGAAGAAACAACTTATTGAGCACTTGTTAATCCTTGTAAGACGTCTTGCCTTCAGCATGAGAATGAAAGAACAAGTATTTTGTCCAAATTTCTGAAATTTGTTCAAAATGTCACTGACCCCCCACCCAAAAAAGGCTGGAATCCTTTCTGGTCTTTACATATGAGTAAGCACCATAATTATGATGCTATGCAGTGCATTCCAGCTTAACCCCACCCCACCCCCAAACCCCACTTACTAGACAAATTTGCAGATGGCACCAAATTAGGAGGGATAGCCAATACCTCAAAGGACAGGATATGAATTGAAAACAACCTTAACAAATTAGAGGGCTGGACCAAACCTAACAAAATGAATTTTAACAGGGAGAAATGTATGGTACTACACTAAAGTGGAAAAAAAATGAAATGCATAATAATAATAATAATAATAATAATAAATTATTTTTACCCTGCCCCTCTGTTAAAAACAATTGGGCCGGCTTATAACAATTAAAATGCAATAATGCTGGCTAAAATCCCTAAGCACCACCCATCCCCACCCTCCCCCATAAAAAGATATTAAACTCATATAAAATTAAAAACCACCTAAACTAAAATCACATATAAAAACAAATAGAAACATTAACAGCCACCATGACTAAAAGAGCCCAGGAGATGCAGCTCCTGAGGCCAGGATCTAATCAGGAGTTATAGGATGGGTGACACCTGGCTTGGCAAGAGTACGCATGAAAGGGATCTCGTAGCCTCAGTAGACCACAAGCTGAACATGAGTCAAAAGTGTGATGCAGCAGCTAAAAAAAGCCAGTTCAATTCTAGACTGTATCAATAGGACTATAGTGTCTAGATTGAGGGAAGTAATCGTACCACTCCATTCTGCTTTGGTCAGACTTCATCTGGAATACTGTGTCCAGTTCAGCACTACAGTTCAAGAAGGATACTGACAAGCTGGAACATTTCAGAGGAGGGTGACCAAATGGTGAAAAGTCTGGAAGCCATGTCCCATGAGGAGTGGCTTAGGGACCTGGTTATGATTAGCCTGGAGAAGAGAAGGTAAGAGGTGACATGATAACCATATTTAAACATTTGAAATGTCATATTGAAAATGGATTGAGCTTGTTTTCTGCCACTCCAGACACATTCTGGACACAGAATGATGGACTCAAACTACAGGGAAAGATTCATATGTGTTTTTTAAAGTCTTATTTTAATGTGTATTTTTAATTGTTCCAAGGCAGCATCTGTTGTAATTTATGCAATTTGTGTAATTTTTGCAATTCATACAGAAAAGCTGTTCTCACAATTTATATTTACAATATAGATTTACTGCCACAGACATCTTTTCTTTTCATGTCTTGAGAACAGTAACAACAACCCCCACCCTGTAATTAATATGCATATTTTGGACAGCACCACCACTGCTCCCTTGCTTTATAACCAGGTTTTCTCACATTAATCAGTCAATACCAGTTAATTTTGTGGAGACAAGGAAATTGAGAAATGCATAAGTTTGTTTAAAAAGAAGTATCAATGAGGTAAATGCAATACAACAACATATTTAGTTATGAATATGCTTTAATTCTCCTTGTTACACTAGCTTGTTTGCATCACAGTATTTAAAGAATGTTGAAACTGGGTTGGCTCTTAGACTCTTTCCTTTAGTACTAATGAGGTTAACATTGTGTGAAATGTGCCATATGGATGAGTTGTGTTCTGGGTTTTTATTGAAACTCGGTTGCAAAATATACTGGATTGCTACCACAAGGAAGAGGGGGCGAAAGTAATTTAACTTAAGCCTATAAGTCCATTTTCAGTGAATTAGGTGTTTAAATTGTAAAATCACAACCAGGGAACTATCAATCAGTGTACTTTTCTGCAACTGTAATAGTACCAAATGTGGTTAACTTTATAGCATAACAACAAAAACGAAGCAGCTGCTGATCAGAATTTCAATAACATGACTCTATTAATGATTTGTTTTTCTTTGAAAAAGAGCCTAAATTTTACAATAATGCAAGTAAATTCCAATTAGCATATATGCTTCTGCTTTCCTACAATTTTCTTCCTCCAAAAGGGTATAATCCCATGTCTCTGAAACATGTAAAAATACCATTTAAATCTCTCTCTCTCTCTCTCTCTGGCTTTTCTTCGCAAACGAAGATTCAGGAAGGACTCATCCCGCGCCTTCTGCAAGCGCGCTGATGACTAAAAAGGCCAATCCGAGATAAACAAGTCCGGTTGCAAAAAGCGCAGCAGAAGGACTCCTTGGGTGATGTTTTTGGGTTGTGATTCTTTCTGCGTTGTCGTTTCTCTTCAAGACTTGTTCGTCGTGAGTTCTCAAATAAGGCTGCAGCATTGTGGATATTGCGTCTCCATGCCTCCCGATGTGAGGCCAGGGCGGACCACTGTTGGTGATCAATTTGGCCAAGCCTGAGATGTTGTTTCAGGGAGTCTTTGTATCGCTTTTTTGGAGCGCCCCTCTTACGTTGACCCATGGAGAGTTCACCGTAGAGTAGTATTTTTGGGAGGCGATGGTCCTCCATCCTAGAAACGTGACCTGCCCAGCGCAGCTGTGTTCTCAATATCATGGCCTCAATGCTGGTGATCCCTGCTTGTTCAAGGACAGCAACATTCGTCACATAGTCAGTCCAGTGTATATTTAGGATTGTGCGTAGACAGCGCTGATGAAAGCGCTCGAGGAGTCGTAGGTGGTGGCGATAGGTGACCCATGTTTCAGATCCATAAAAGAGGATAGACAGTACGATGGCTCTATACACACTGATTTTTGTGCTTTGCCTCAGGTGTTTATTGCTCCAGACTCTTTTGTGAAGTCTTCCAAATGCACTATATGCCTTTGCTAATCTGTGATCGATCTCTTTGTCAATCTTGGCATCTGAGGAGATGATGCTTCCCAGGTAGGTGAACTGCTGAACGGACTTGAGCACTGATTTGCCGACGGCAATGTGGGGATGGTGGTGTTCGTCCTGTGGTGCAGGCTGGTAAAGAACTTCTGTTTTCTTCAGGTTGACTTCTAGCCCAAACAGCTCTGCAGCTGTTGCAAAGCAGGACGTTAGGCGCTGCAGAGCTGCTTCTGTGTGGGCAACAAGGGCAGCATCATCGGCGAAGAGCAGCTCACGGACTAGATAGTTTAGAGTCTTAGTGTGAGCCCTCAGACGGCTTAAGTTAAACAAGCTACCATCAGTACGGTAGCGTATATAGATGCCGTCGTCTTCTTCAAGCTCTGCCATAGCCCTTTGGAGCATCGTGCTAAAGAAGATTGTAAATAAAGTTGGTGCAAGAACACAACCTTGCTTCACTCCATTAGTTATTAGAAAGGGCTCTGAAAGAACATCGCCATATCTGACTTGACCACGCTGGCCCTCGTGTATCAAGATAATCATTTTAAGGAATTTGGGGGGACATCCTAGTTTTTCCAGGATCTGCCACAGACCTTTTCTACTTACAGTGTCAAAGGCTTTGGTGAGGTCGACAAATGTTACATAGAGACCCTTGTTCTGCTCCCTACATTTTTCTTGCAGTTGCCTAAGGGCAAATACCATGTCTGTAGTACTCCTATTGGCTCTGAAGCCACATTGGCTTTCAGGGAGAAGTTCTTCTGCAATAGCAGGAACTAATCTGTTCAGGAGTATCCTTGCAAGGATTTTTCCAGCAATAGAGAGCAGTGTTATGCTTAGATAGTTTGAGCAGTCGGATTTTTGCTCCTTTTTTCTTGTACAGGGTGATGATGACTGCATCTCGGAGGTCTGATGGCAGTTCCCCTTTTTCCCAGCAATTCACAAGGAATTCGTGGAATTTTTCGTGGAGTGCATGACCTCCGTGTTTCCAAGCTTCAGGTGGGATTCCATCAATCCCAGCTGCCTTGCCGTTTTTCATCTGCTGTATGGCCTTAAGGGTCTCTTCCAAAGTGGGAGCTATGTCCAATTCATTTCTCATTGGGTTTTGTATCATATGTTGGATAGCTGAGCCTTGGACTACTCGGTTGGTGCTAAAGAGACTTTGAAAATGTTCAGCCCAACGATTCAAGATGGAGGCTTTATCAGTAATTAATGTTTGACCATCTGTACTGTATAAGGAGCTTTGGACCTGATAAGTAGGTCCAAACACTGCTTTAAGAGCTTCATAAAATCCTCTAT
This sequence comes from Gambelia wislizenii, assembly GCA_030847615.1. NCBI lineage: Eukaryota > Metazoa > Chordata > Lepidosauria > Squamata > Crotaphytidae > Gambelia > Gambelia wislizenii. The sequence goes on along the minus strand of JAUMIR010000005.1, from coordinate 83,139,737 downwards.
GATCACCCTGATCTGCACAGCGTTGTGTCTTTTCTGCTAAATTGATCCACCACTTGTTCTGCATGTCTCGGAGTTTTTGTTGTAGTTTGCTACATGTGAGGCGGAAAGCTGCTTTTCTTACATGACAGGTTGGCTGGGCGAGGTATGCCTGGTGAGCAGCTCTCGTCCTTGCCAACAGCTCCTGGATCTCTTGGTTGTTTTCATCAAACCAGTCTTGATTTTTCTTGTGGGAGAACCCGAGGGATTCTTCCGCAGACTGGAGGATACTGTTTTTGATATGTTGCCAAAGCACTGTAGGAGAAGGATCTGTAGGATGGTCTTCAAGTTTCGTTTGTAGGTTTGCCTGGAAGTTGTCTCTCATGGTAGCTTGTTGAAGATTGTTGACTTGGAGCCTCTTCTTTAAGATGCCACCCCTCTTAGGTTTGAACTTAAGATGAAGATTTAGTTTACATCTGACGAGGCGATGATCTGTTTGGCATTCTGCACTGGGCATCACTCGGGTATGACGGACATCACGAATGTCTCTCTGACGGACTAGAACATAGTCAATGAGGTGCCAATGTTTGGATCGGGGATGCATCCAGGTTGTCTTCAAGCTATCTTTCTGCTGAAAGATTGTGTTTGTAATAGTCAGCTGTTGTTCTGCACAGAACTCTAGCAGGAGGCGTCCGTTATCATTGCAATTTCCAACACCATGCTTGCCTAAGACACCTTTCCAGGCTTCGGAGTTCTTTCCTACTCTGGCATTGAAGTCACCAAGGATAATAATTTTATCTTCTACAGGGACTTTTTGTATGAGTTGGCGTAGGTCTGTGTAGAATTTGTCTTTCTCTACAGGGTCGGCTTGCATAGTTGGGGCATATACACTAAAGAGAACAACATGTGGGAGGTGTAAGGAAATAATGCGATCAGAGTGTCCTGTTGGCAAGGTTTCGAGTTTGGAGGCAATGGAGTTTTTAATCATGAAGCCTACTCCTGAAAGATGTTTTTCGGTTTTGGGTTTGCCAGACCAGTAAAGTGTGTAGCCGGCGCCATGTTCTTTAAGGCTGCCTTCCTCATGGAAGCGAACTTCACTAAGAGCAGCGATGTCAATATTAAGCCGTGATAGTTCAAGGGCTATTAGGGCAGAACGACGCTCAGGCCGTCCACTATCTTTAGAGTCTTGCATGGTTCTGATGTTCCAGCATGCAAGTGTCAGTTTATTTACACCTTTGGAGGCCGGTGTGTGCCTTTGTTTCTTTGCCTTGGTTTGACCGCATCAGAAGATTCCCGTTGGCCGCGGCTAGCCAACCAGGTAGTTGGGGATGAGCTTTCATTAGGCCACCTTTTCTAGGCCCCTCTCCATATGGAGCAAGCAGTGCTCTCCTTAAAAAAGGCTGCTTGGTCATTCAGGATGCTGCCGAACAAGACTGTCATCTCCCGGGTCAGCCTCGAGCGACCAATGTCCTGAACCGCCTGCATGCAGGGTTGGGGCTGCGGCTCCCAGTGCATCTTTACACCTGCCGGTTTCGTCCCTCGCCAGTCGCTACAGGGCTTTTTTGGAAATGGATTTGTCCTTCGAGCCTGTGCAATGGATTTTTCTGGTGGAGCGCAGCGTGCACAGAACTGGCCTCACCCTTTAAACCAGAGATTCATCTGCCGTGGCCTTGCAAGCATGGACGTGGCAGCGAGGTCCTCGGGCCGTAGGTTTGATTAGAGTTTCCTTCTCTTAGATGGTTGACCTTACAGGGTTGGACGAGCACCATCTGCCCGGGTTTGGGATTGGAGTTTTCCTTCTCCTAGGACGGTTGCCACAAGGCTAGAGAGCCCACCCTGCCCTTTGACGCTCTTTGTCAGACCCTTCGGTTTTGACCTGTCTGGCATGGGAGACCCTACCAGTGGCTATTATGCCACCGCCAGCATAGCTCAAAACATCATTAGGGTACGCAAGCCTCTCTCCCACGACAAGGGGGCGTCAATGGAGAGGACCATTTAAATAATATTTAAATTAATACTGTGTCCAGTTCTGGGCACCACAATTCAAAAAGGATATTGACAAATTGGAGCGTGTCCAGAGGAGGGCAACTAAAATGGTGAAAGGTCTGGAAACGATGCCTTATGAGGAGAGACTTAGGGAGCTGGGTATGTTTAGCCTGGAAAAAAGACGGTTAAGAGGCGATATGATAGCCCTGTTTAAGTATTTGAAGGGATGTCACGCTGAGGATGGAGCAAGCTTGTTTTCTGCTGCTCCAGAGACTGGAACACGGAGCAATGGGTGCAAGCTCCAGGAACAGAGATTCCACCTCAACATGAGGAGGAACTTTTTGACAGTAAGAGCTGTTCGGCAGTGGAACACACTCCCTCAGAGCGTGGTGGGGTCTCCTTCCTTGGAGGTCTTTAAACAGAGGCTGGATGGCCATCTGTCGGGGATGCTTTGATCAAGATTTCCTGCATGGCAGGGGGGTTGGACTGGATGGCCCTCGTGGTCTCTTCCAACTCTGCAATTCTATGATTCTATGATTCTATGATTAAATAGCAAATGCATACTAATTGCCCCAAGTTTCAGCCTACATGCACAACAAGCCATGTGTTTTAATCCATCAACTACTTTCCCCACCCCTGCCTTCACTCCAGTTCTTGGAAAGATAGTTGTAGATCATTCTCATAACTACAACATCTGCCCTTCATATGTTTTTGACCACAATTCCCATCTTACCCAATGATTGGCCATGCTGAATGCAGTTAATGAGCTCTCTAATCTAAAACATTTAGAGGACCTCAGTTTGAACTCAGTTTGCATTGTATGTAAATGTTTCCTCCATGTTATTTCTTGATGTTTAGTAGTGCTGCACAGGAAGTATTTTTCTAGCACACACATACACACATATATACACACACACATACACATTTACACACATACACACACACACACACGTGTGTATATATGTATATATATATATATATATATATATATATATATATAGGAGAGGGCAGGGACATAAATTCAAGAATCAATCCAGCCTCTTAAAAGAGCACTTTACACTACTGTCTAACTTCTCTGCATGGTGTTCTCCACTGTACCATGGGTATATGATTACCTCCCTCATCCTGATATCCTTTTTGAAAGGCCAGATCTGTATAGGGCCAATGGGACTCACCTGTCAGAGGCAGGGAATTTACTGTTTCTGAGTGATCTGCAACAGGGTTTGACACCCCTTTTGGATGATCTGGTGGGGGAAAGGGGATAAGCAGATGCTTGCCCCTTTTTTTATGACAGGGAAAGGGTGGATTGGTGAGCACCTTGGCACCTCCCCCTTTGGGGAGTGAAGGGAGGGATCTGGAACTTCCCTTTTAGGTCCTCCAAGCTGGAGGGCAGGGAAAGGGACCTCCTTTGGGGCTGGCCTGAGGGATAAATCCCCACGTTAAATCCTGTGACTTAGGGGAGATACAGACTGACTGGGGAGAAACCCAGCTTATGGGTTCTCCCTGGGGTTCAGGTGCTTTTGCCCAAGAGAAGTTGGGGAGGGTCAGGAAGATGTAGGTTGCTGCCCCATTGCAGATTTCTTCAGAAATGCTTAAATAGGTTAGGTTTAATAAAGTGGCCCTATTTTATCCCAATATATTTGTCTGTCTCATTTACTTCCTGGTTCTATCATCGATTTGGGTCCAAATGGCTAGCGCAGCTGTGCCACGGGGGACTGCTTTTGCTGAGGACCAGGAAGAGAGAGGGAGGTTCTGGCTGTGCTTTGTGCTTTGGCGCAGAGAGCTGGGGGAAGAGTCATAGCCTATTTAGGGCCTCACCACCCTATCTCTCCCTCTTTCTTAATTGCTCGACCCACCCAGTACTGAATCAGTGTGATATAATTGGTCACTTCGGGGACAAGTAGGAAGTTTTGCCCTTTTACTTGGGGTCTTTTTCTCTACCCCAGACTGTGGATGTGGACTGGATAATTGGCTTTATAGTGGTGTCTTAAATAGGTGGTCACTTGGCAGGGAAAGGGATCGATTTGGTAGATTGGTGAGCACCTTGGTACCTCCCCCTTCTGAGGGTGAAGGGAGGGACCTTGAACTTCCCTTTTAGGTCCTGCAAGCTGGAGGGTGGGAAAAGGGACCTCCTTTGGGGTTGGGCTGAGGGATAAACCCTCTCCTTAAGTCCTGTGAGGTCAGCCTTCCAGATGCGGACTGACTGGGGAGCAACTCAGCTTATGGGCTTTCCCTGGGATTCAGGTGTTTTTGCCCAAGGGAAGTTGGGGAGGTGGTCAGGGAGATGACCTTCTGTCCAGCAATTCCCACACTAGTTTGCTCCTCGATTGCAGATCTCTTCAGAAATGCTTAAATAGGTTAAGTTTAATAAAATGGCCCTATTTTAACCCAATATATGTATCCGTCTCATTATTTCCTGGGCCTATCAGTGTTTGTGTGTGTGTGTGTGTGTGTGTGTGTAGGGAGGAACACAAATTCAAGAATCAAACCAACCTCTTAAAAGAGCACTTTAGACTACTCTACTCTCTAACTTCTCTGCATGGTGTTCGCCTCTTTACCATGGGTATATGATTAAATTCTTGCTATCCACTGAACACAGTATGAATATTTCCTGCAGATCAGCACAATGTTATCCAGTACAGGTGTTGCTGTAATTATGATATATGGTGAAAATCCACAGTGTTCAATGGCCCTCACAATCACACTTCCACCTCATCAGTCACATGTCAGTTTAACCCCACCCTGTGTCCTAAATCTTCATTCCACTAAGGAATGCAGATTGGGAGAGAACAGTTTGCAGCTGTGGTTTGTTACACAGGACCATTGTTGCAAAATTCATGGATTTTTTTTTAAAAAATAGGATTGGTTTAATGTTTATTTTATTTATAGTTAATCTAATCACGGCCGTAATGCATAAAATATGAATCCACAGTTTTTTTCTTTCACTACAAAATATCACATTCCATTCTGTGAATATTTTATTGAATTTCATGCATAAGGAACATTAATGCTAAAAGTAAACACCATTCTCCTTCTTGAATATTTGGCTTGTAGAAGCCCCTCCAACTCAACTCTGTGTCCAGGTATCTCTCTCTGGATTTTCATTGCAAACGAAGATTCAGGAAGGACTCATCTTGCACTTTCTGCAAGCGTGCTGATGACTAAAAAGGCCAATCCGAGATAAACAAGTCCGGTTGCAGAAAGCACAGCAGAAGGTCTCCTTGGGTGATGTTTCTGGGTTGTGATTCTTTCTGCGTTGTATACTTTGATAGCAATGGTAGGTGGATCAGTCCTAGGGTGCATCTACATGGTAGAGATAATATAGATTTCCTTGGAGTTTTTTTCTGGGCTGTGAGGCTGTGTTCTGGAAGAGTTTATTTCTGATGTTTCACCAGCATCTGTGGCTGGCATCTTCAGAGAGATTCCAGCCATAGATGCAGACACAGATGCAGGCAAATGACTAGAGTGTGTCTGGCGAAAACTCATGTCTGACAGGACTCGTCATAGGAAATTTCTTCATTCCTATAGAGAGGCAATACCTGCAGCAAGGAAATTTTTCTCTTCTGCACATATTGCATCTGTAGCATCTCACCCAGCAGAGCTGTTTAGGGTGGTGAGGGAACTGACAAAGGTTTCACCTGTGCAGAACCCATTACTAAAACTGACAACAGCCTGCTGTGATGCATTTAACTACTTCTTTGCAGATAAAATCTCTCAGATACAAGCCGATTTGGACGCCGGGGTTGTACCAGATTCAATTGAGGAGGTATTCAGTAACTCCATTGATGAGATTATACTGGATCAGTTTCAATCTGTAAGTACTGATGATGTGGACAAGCTCCTTGGTAGAGTGAGGAAGATTACCTGCCCTCTTGACCCTTGCCCTTCGTGGCTGGCCATCCAGGGGGGGTGATGCCTTGAGGATGTTCCCTAGGGACATCATCAATGCGTCCCTTAGGAAAGATCATGTTCCATCTTGCTTGAAGGAAGTGGCAGTTAGACTGCTCTTAAAAAGACCTTCCCTTGACCCTCTGGATATGAAGAACTACAGGCCAGTCTCCTTGTTATCTTTTTTGAGCAAGGTGATCGAGAGAGCAGTTGATCTTCAACTCCAAGCTGTCTTGGAAGAAAGTGATTATCTATATCCATTTCAAACTGGCTTTAGGATGGGATTTGGAGTTGAGACAGCCATGGTTGCCTTAGCTGATGACCTTTGCCTGAGCATCGACAGGGGTAGTGTGACCCTGTTGGTGCTACTGGATCTCTCAGTGGCTTTGGATGAGGAAAAACAAATTGAAGCTGAATCCAGACAAAACAGAGGTTCTCACAGTAGTAGCCCTGAACCCAGGTATTAGGATACAACCTCCAGTCCTGGATGGGGTCACACTCTCCTCCAAGGACTGTGTTCACAGTCTGGGGGTACTCCTCAGCTCATTGCTCCAGATGACAAATCAGGTAAATGTGATGGTCAGGAGTGCTTGTTATCAGCTTTGGCTGATCCACCAGTTGTGCCATTTCCTGGAAATCTGGGGCCTTGAGACCATGGTACATGCTCTGGTAACTTCCCGTCTTGATTTCTGTAATGCACTCTACATGGGGCTACCCTCATGCTTGGTCCAGAAACTTCAACTAGTACAGAATATGGCAGCCAGATTGGTCTTGGTTACATCTAGAAGAGACCATATAAGACCGATCTTAAGATCACTTCACTGGCTGCCCATTAGTTTCCGGGCCCAGTACAAGGTGTTGGTTATCACCTTTAAAGATCTAAATGGCTTGGGTCCAAACTATCTTTGGGACCGCCTCCTTCCGTATAATCCTGCCCGTGCAATCCAGTCCTCTGCAAGGAATTTGTTACAACCTTTAAAAACTAGGCTCTCATTGACCTCCCAGAGGACCTTTTCGGCTATTGCTCCCAGATTATGGAACGGTCTGCTGGATGAGATCCGTCATTTTACCACCCTAAATAGCTTTTAAAAAGCTCTTAAGACAGAGCTCTTCTGGCTGGCCTTCCCTGAATAGATACCCAGCCATCAGAAAGAAAAATCTAATTTAGCCCGATCCTGAAACAGACACTGTTTATTGTTTCTTGTTTATTCTTATTTTTTGTATTTATTAAGCATGTTTTAATTTTTTGGATTATTTAATTTTATTTTAAGGGGGTGGGGTGGAATCGAGGATCTTAAATGTATATTTTTAAATGTTGTAAGCCACCCCAATTGCGTTTTGTAGAGGGGTGGGATATAAATAAATTATTATTATTATTATTATTATTATGATGATGTGAAACATCAGAAATAAACTCTTCCAGAACACGGCCTCACAGCCTGGGAAAAAACCAAGGAAACTCTATGGATGCCGGCTGTGAAAGCCTTTGACTTCAAGCAGAAATAATATAGTTTGACACCAGTTTAAGTGCTGTATCTCCATCCTATGGAATCCTGGGATTTGTAGTTTTAAAAGGTCTTTATCCTTCTCTGCCAAAGTGTGCTTGTGCTCCACAAAACTATAAATCCCAGGATTCTGTCAGATAGAGACATGACAGTTAAGGAGGTGTCAAACTGCGTTATTTCTACCATGTAGATGCACCCACAGTGATGTGCAAGTTAAATTACTTCCTGCTCTGTAGACAAACTGAAGAACAAATTAGAAGAGTCAGCTTGCAAAGAGGATTTTACTCACTGGCCAGCAACAGCAGGGGCAACATACAATTCTGAAAGAAGGATGTAATTCTTTACTAATTTTCTTCTTGAGGGAATCAGTCTATAATTTCAGTATGGTCTTTCTGGTTGGAAAACTTTCCACTTTTAAAAGACCATTATCCGTTCAAGATTTATTCTGTGAATTCACCTGTGATATTTTCACAGAGACATGCTGTTTTCTGTGCAAAATAGATACATGCAAATTTTGCACCTGATAATTTGCAAAACTTTATGTACATGAAACAGTCTAAATATTATTTTCTCCATAGAAAACGCTGTTTCCTGTGCAGATATGCTGGCCAGATTCTGCATGAGGGACATAGCTACCTTTAATGTAGTTATGATCCATCTCCCAATCCAATCCCCTAAAATCCACCTTAAAAGCTGGAAAGCTGCACCAATCAGAGGATATCTTCCACACTGAGGTGCAGAAAGATGACACAGCCTCCCCCCTTGTGCCAGTAAGCCTCAGGACATTATCAGATACAGCAAAAATGGTGTCATATTGATGCCTAATTAACATGAAAAAGTGCAAATATCAAATGATATAATCCTTTCATGATCTTATATTGTTAAAAAACCGTTCTTTTTATTGATGAGTCAAGCAGTCACTAGATCTCCTCTGGTGCGTTTTTGCTGGTATTGCCAGCGTTTGAAACCTTGCACCATTGTGCTCATGTGGATATAATGTCAATGACAGAACACTTCTGAGTGAGAAGTGACAGCCAGGTAGGGGACACTTTTTATTAACCTCCCCAGTTTACTTAGGACTTTGTGAGTGTGTTTCTGTGCTAATAATAATAATAATAATAATAATAAATTATTTCTATCCCGCCCCTCTGCACCCAATTTGGGCATCTTAAAATATAAAACTCCATAACTGCAGTACCTAGCCCACCCACCCCTTAAAATAATATTAAATTAAAAAGGATTAAAAACATACTATAATCGAAAATATATTAAATTAGAAAAAAATTAAAACATCCAATAATTTTAAAAAGTGTGTACTTTTTATTTTGTTTTTTGGGATGTATTTTTGAATTTGCCCACATTCGCATCTTATCGTGAGAATCACCAACATCTCAAACCAGGGGCCCGTTTGCACGGCAAAAATGTCCTGGGATGAACTTGTGATGAACCCTGGTTGTTCACATGTTCATTGTGACAATCTTGAGCTTTTCAGAAGGGGGGCCACCATATATCCTCCAAGGATCATGGCTTTCTGTGTCTCAATTTGTCCCGTGTTTTTAAAAAAGTATCTGGAGCTTGCGGAAAATCAGATATGTGAACAGGTTGGGACAAAATATCTTGGGAGTAGGTGATGGCTGGAAAGTGAGGTGGACAGGGTGGGCACAGAGTTCAGAGAACTTTCCCCTCCCCTCACCAGCTGAAAGCAAAGCCTTCCCTCCCAGCTGCATGGAGGTTTGTGTGTGTGCGTGCCATCAGTAACCCTGTTCAATGGATTTTTCCATTGTTAACCTCTCAGCTCCAAGAAAGCCTGTCCATTTCCCCTCCCCTCACCAGCTGAAAGCAAAGTCTTCCTTCCCGGCTGCACAAAGGTGTGTGTGTGTGTGTGTGCATGTGTGCGCCTTCAAGCAGCCTATTGATTTATTGCAACACCACGAATTTCATCTGGTGGCTTTGTAAGTTCCTTCCTCTGAAATATAGCCTACAGCTCCTGGTATTCAAGAGTGATTCTTATGGGTTCTTAAAGACAAACAAATGTTATTTGGAATTTTTTTTTTTTACATTTTATTTTTTATTGTATATCAGTGTAATATATACATAGTAATCATCTTACAATGTATTTTGTGATATACCAAATATCCATAACAAATATCGATATCAGTTTTTCTTGCTGTATTAAACCTCAAAAATTGTTCTATGACTTCCTACTTGGTTGACATTTGACAATTATCAGACTCATAATAAAAAACATACACAACCATAAATGACTTTGTCTATTTCTAAGTTATTTACCTATATGTTAGGACTCTATTCCTTGTTCTGTTGGGGATTTTTACCTATATCAGTTTGCAATCTTGTAGTTCACCCTTTTTTTGCCAATATTCCAAAATCACTTTCCATTCTTTTCTCCATATGCTCTCTTTTTTATTTCGCAGCTTATTTGTCAGCATATCCAGTTCAATCATGTCAATCAACTTATTTTTCCATTCGTTGATAGTCGGGCGATCTTTCAATTTCCACTTTTTGGCTATAATTAGTCTAGCTGCCGTGATCATATAAAGTATTACCCTCCAATAAACATTACTTTTCCCTTCTTCCTCTTCTATGATATTTAATAAATACAACTTAGGAGTGAAGGCCAGGTTAATTTGTAGAATTTCCTGTATACTTTCATGAACTTGTCTCCAGAAATCCTTGATTTTGGGGCATCGCCACCACATGTGTATCAAGGATCCCTGATTCCTATCATATTTCCAGCAGTTACTCAAAACCTTTTGGTTCATCTTATTTAGTCTAACTGGCGTATAATACCACCTGAAAGCTACTTTAATATAGTTTTCTTTTAGATTTTGGGATGCAGTGAAGGCAAAGGATCTTTTCCTTGCTTTTTCCCACTCCTCTAAAGAGATGGTGCCCCCAATATCCAGTGCCCACTTTATCATATATTCCTTTATTTGATCTTGTTCTGTAAATCTTGTCAGCAGTAATTTGTAGAATTTTGAAATGGCTTTTTTGTTGCCTTCTTCTAGCAGTAATTTATCCAAATCGTTATGTTCTTTCTCAAACCCAACTGTTCTCAAATCTTCCAAATACCTATCTTTTAATTGCATATGGGCGAACCAGTTTAGATTGTATTTTTCCTGCAGTAACTCTTTTTTCTCTAATCTTAATACGTTGCCCTCCCCTTTTCTTCTGATATCAGAGTATCTTAACCAGGAATCCATCTTGGACCACCTTGACATGAAAGCTTCTTGAGGGGAGATCCATAATGGAATTTTAAAATAAAACATCTCCTTAATTTTTTCCCAAGCCTTCATCAAGCCTTTCCTCACACAGTGGTTAGTAAATCCTCTGTTGGCTTTCTCTTTTCCATAAAATAAGTAAGCATGCCAGCCAAATCTGGCATCATGACCTTCCAGGTTTAATAGCTTCTTATTTTCTAATTTTACCCATTCCTTTATCCATACCAGTGCTGATGCTAAATAGTATATTTTTAAATCTGGAAGATCACAGCCACCTCTAGATTTTGAGTCTATCAGGTAGGACCGTTGAAATCTTGCCTTCTTTTTCCCCCATATGAATGTTAAGATGTCTTTTCCCCATATTTTGAAAGCTTTGTTGTTGTTCAAAATAGGTAGATTTTGGAAAAGATACAAAATTTTGGGTAAGATGGTCATTTTTACTGCAGATATCTTTCCAAGCAATGATAGGCCTAACTTGCTCCATCTTTCCAGCTCCTTTTTTATTTCTAGCCAAGTGTTTTTGTAATTATCAAATAGCTCCACATTACGTTTTGTTAACCATAGACTTAAGTATTTTACTTTGCTGCTGATTTTGCATCCTGACAACTCTACCAGTTCTTCCTCTTCTTGTTTACTCAAGTTTTTGGTTAGTATTGTTGTTTTATCTTTATTAATTCTAAACCCTGAAAATTCTCCAAACTTTTTCATTGAAATTAAGCACTCTTGTATTTGGTCTTTTGGATTTTCCATAAAAATAATCATATCATCAGCGAATGCCCTTAGCTTGTACGTGAAGCCTTTTATCTTTGTACCTGGAATTTTTTTGTTTTTTCTTATTTCTCTATTCAAAACTTCCAGTACCAAAATGAACAAAAGCGGTGAGACTGGGCAACCCTGCCTAGTGCCTTTTTGAATTTTAAATGTACCTGTTTTTTCATTGTTTACAATGATTTGTGCTGATTGTTCTGTATATATTCTTTCTATTCTCCTACAAAATTTATCTCCCAATCCAGATCTTCTTATCACCTCTATCATAAAGTCCCAATATATACTATCAAAAGCTTTTTCAGCATAAATCAGCATCAACCCCACCTTTTTTTCATTGTGTATCTCGTAGTATTCTAACATATCCAGCACTGTTCTTACATTGTCGCTTATTCTTCTACCAGGAATAAAACCATTTTGGTCTTCACTTACAAGCTCTGAAATTATAGATTTCATTCTGTTTGCCAAGATCATTGTATAGATTTTGTAGTCCAGGTTTAGGAGTGAGATGGGCCGATAATTTCCGATCTCCTTTCCATCTTTCCCTTCTTTTGGAATCACTACTATATTTGCATTTTTCCATGTATCAGGTATCCCGTTCTGCTCTATGTCGTTGAATGTTTTGTAAAGCGGGAATGCCAGTTCATTTTCAAATTTTTTATAAAATATTGCTGTGAATCCATCTGGTCCAGGGGCCTTGTTCGTTTTCAAGTCATGTATAGCCTGTGAAATTTCTGCCATTGTAATTGTCGCATTCAATTTTTCTGTCTGTTCTTTCTTTAGTTTCTGGAATTCCTGTTTCTCTAGATAATTCAGCATTCTTTGTTGTTCCGCTATGTTTCTCACCTCACAATTAAACAGGTTACTGTAATACATTCTAAATGCTTCGCTTATCTCGTCTTGCGTTGTTAAGCTTTTCTCCCTGTGTTTAATTTCTGTTATCAGTTTTTTTTCTATATCTTTTCTAATCCTATATGCCAGCCATTTGCTTGATTTGTTAGCATATTCAAAATTTGCTTGGCGAGCTTTTTTCATTTGCCTTTCCAGCACCGGCATAGTTTCTAAATTTAGCTGAGTTTGAATTAATTTGATCTGCCTAATCAATTTAATTTGAGACGGGTCTTTCTCTTAGCTTGTCTTCTTTTCCTTTCAGTTCTTTGATTAGGAAGTTATATCTGGCGGAATATTGTTTTTTAACCTCTGTTCCTTTTTTTATTAACTGGCCTCTGAAAACCGCTTTTGCGGCATCCCAGACGGTTTTCATCAAACATTGGTTATTATCATTTTCTTTGAAATATAAAGTTATCTCTCTTTTAAAGTTGTCCACAAATAGTTCATTCTTTAGTAGGTGTTCGTTCAATCTCCAACTAGTTTTCTTTCTCTCTGTCTTCAATTCCAACTTTATTGGAAAGTGATCCGATGTGACTTTTGAAAGAATCTCCATGTCCCGAATCAACAGTGTGAGACTCTTTGAAACTAAAAACATGTCAATTCTGGACATGGATTTATATCTTTCCGAATAAAATGTATATCCTTTATTCTTCTTGTATTTCTTGGACCATACATCTTCAAGTGTGTATTCTTCCATTATATCGAAGAAGCTACCTGGCAGTTTCTTCTGCGACCCTGCGTTCTTTCTATTAGATCTATCTGTTCTTGGATCTAATACTCCGTTGAAGTCTCCCATCATAATCACCTTTCCACTTATATGTTTTCCTATCTGCTCATGTAATTTCCTGAAGAATTTCTCTTGTTTTCCATTGGGAGCATATACCCCCACTATTGCGATTTTTGTTTTGGGAAGGGTTACCTCCACTGCTATATATTCACCATTCTGATCTTTTAAAAGTTGTTTAGTAGAGTATTTCTGATTTATATATAATGCAACACCTCTCTTTTTCTTGTGGGAGTTTGCAGAATAAAAAATTTTTATTTGGAATTAACCTCTGTTGATTAATAGAGCTGGAGACCCTAAGGCGAGCCCATCAGGGGATTTTTTTTTACAGGAATTGTGCAGAGGGGGTTGCCTTCGCCTTCCTTCTCTGACCAATGAAGAAGCTTGAGCAAATATTTGTGGCACCCAATAGCATCGCTCATGGTGGGAAACTCCACAGGAAATACATCACCGAGGTTGTGAAAAGAATGAGTAATCACATCCTTGACTGACAGCTAAAAAAATTTAATATCCCAGAACCTTTTCCCGTGTAAACAAACAAACAAACAAAAAACATGGGATGCTATGTCTCAGGATCTTGCTTTTGTCATGGAAAAGGTTGTCATGTAAACAACAATCCCGGAATATTCTTCATACTGTGACAAATTGTGGAAACAACAAGGGATGACCTCTGGATGAGGAAATCCCATTTCTCCCTGTGATAAAAACTGTTATGTAACTGAGCCCCAGGAATTAAATGGAGCTCCGTTACTGCTCGGGTTAGTGCTTTAATGTTGTTCAAGATAAGGTCTGGTGGGGTTTTTTCTTTTGCCAGTATAAAAATGTCACAAAATATGCCCGCAAAAGAATGTTTATGGAGGGTGGTCTGATAAGGTCCTCTGTGCAACCAGCAACCTCTGAAGGATTCTGTCACAACTGCCAGTTGCAATTATGGCAATGATGCCACAATAATAAATATGAATTGCAAAATGTATTCTGTTTTCTGAATAAAACAACCATGGGCAGTTTTTGCATAGCATAAGGCCTAAACTAATAAGATTTTTTTCAACATCTATTTTCCCCATTTTTGAAGGTTTTTTAATATTGTTCCCATCCCTATCCTGAATTGTTCAGGGATCAATATAGAAAGATTGAGGGCTTATTTGCCTGTCCTGGAGCCCTGCAGTCCTGATGGCAAAGGGCATTTGTCCCATTTTGCTCCCAGGTAATCCCCATGACCCCTGGAAAAAAGACTGGGCTAAGACTGGGGAAAGATGGGATAAGGCTTATTGAAATGGTTTTTTTAGAAATAACTGGTTAACTCTGTTTTAGCTGGCAAATAATGGATTGGAAACTGTGTGACCACAGGAGCCTGTCCCGGCAGGCTGGCCCATCACTGCAGCTGCCAGTCTGTTGTTGCTCTGCCATAGCAGCAAGGAGTCCTGCAGCATGTGATCAAGGCTGGTCACATTCAGAGGGACTTTGTTGCACGTTGTGGGTCAGCTTCTTACCTTCCAGGAAAATGAGGGGGGCAGCAGTGGTGGTGACAGCTGCAGCAATGGGTCAGCATGCCCTTCTGGACTTCCTTCCATTTGGTGACAGTAACAGAGGAGGAATGGGCCTGTTTCGCAGGTGGGCTACCCTGGTAGGGAGCCGATGTATCCCTTTAGTGTGGTGGCGTCTCCTTCTTTGGAGGTTTTTAAGCAGAGGCTGGATGGCCATCTGTCGGGAATGGTTTGATTGTGTGTTCCTGAAGGTCAGGGGGTTGGACTGGGTGGCCCTTCCAACTCTATGATTCTATTATAGGAATTACTGGTTTTTCCTACATTTCTTGCAAAAGAAAAGCCTATATCAGAATCTTTTTGAAGGGATTTGGTGTCAAAATGGATATGGTTGGGGTGGTCATGTAGACTTGATATTCTTCAACATCCAATTGTGGGCATTCCTAACTACTGAGGGAACTTAGCAGTCTTGCAGTAAGAGAATAAATCTGCATAGATCAATAACATATTAGTTAAAGAACAGTAATCAGATAGTAAAAATAACTGGGAAAGTTCACAAAATGGAAGAGGAAACAAATGGATATTCTGAATGATTTGTATTGGGATTGATATGATTAGATTTCCCTGCAGATTAAAAATATTTTTTTCCTTGAACACCTCACCCTCAAGCTGTATCACAAACTTCCTAAGTTTTGGAATAATTTTCCATATGGCAGATAGAAACAGAACAGATTTCCCTCACCAAAGAATAACTAGAGGTGGTTTTTGAACATCAGATAGCCTTAAAAGGTATTTTTCTTTAAATAGAAAGAGTTGATTTCTAGGCTGACTGGAATTGAGATCTCACAAAATTATATTCTACAAAACAATAAAATACAAGTGAATATTGAATATTGAATATTGAATGCATGAATATTGTACATATGGCAAGTGAAATGGTGGGGGAAAGCAGTGAAAAAAAGAAATGACCAAAACGTAAAGGAATGCACAAATACTGCAATACTTCATGTGAGTTTCAAAGAACCAGAAATTGTAGTTACCCGAACACAGCTCAAGTGAAAGCTTACACTTGTTTGTTAAGAATCAAATGCCCACAGCCCACATATACTTAGGACTTTCTTTTCTCCAAAAGCTGTAAGAACTTCTGTTGAGATAAAGGATATTCTGCATTTCTTGTTGATGGGTGCCTTGGTTGGGTCCTGTAAGCAGGTCTGCTCTTCAAAAGATAAGCATGTTCCATGCACTGCTTTTTCCTTGGCTGTTGCTTCCACCTGTGCTATTTAGTGAAGAAATAAATCCCAGCTCTTTCACTAAAAAGCAGGCCCATTTTGCTGGCAGGGCTTTAACTTATTGCTTCCCACAAGTAGTATTCATTGCAGCCTTTTAAAATTCTAGCAGAAATAGTGAAAGAATAGCATTTCTGTTTGGATATGTAAATAGAAAGAATCCTAGCTAGCAGTTTTATGAACAACATTCCCTCTTACCTTTCTTGTCCTTTTCATTACCTTTGAATAAATAATGACCAACTTCTATTTTTCTTAAGAGTCATGTTGCTTTCTAACTCATACAGTATTATGTATGCCAGAACAATATGGCCTCCTACAGGCTCTGTAGTAAATTGGCATTACCTAACAAATTTTAAAAAAATATATCAAGGATTAGAACATGCATGCTTGGCTAGTATGAGGTCACTGATTTGCATGTTGGGTGTGGAGAGGGAGTCTTTCCTGCCTTTTAGAGGCACATTAACTTTGCTTCTTGGTCTTCCAAGAAAGCACATAATATTGCAATGCAATACAACTTATCTAAATGAGTTTTATTCCCTTTCTTTTCTCCCTAACTAGTGAGACCATGAGTAAAATATTTTTACCACAATTTGATTACAATTTGATATGGCTTAGATTGCACCAGGAATGATATATTAGAAAACATTCATAAAACTGTTGAAAAATGGGTTCTAGAGTGTTTTGGAAACCCTGGGATTATATAAACCAAGCAGGGTATCCTGCCTCCCCACTGGGGTATCCTGACTCCAGAGCTGGCCACTCCCCCCCCCCATTACCTGCACAAAACAGCTGGGGTCCAAACAGAATGCTGGCCCGTTGCTGAAGCCACTGCTACCGACATTTTCTCACTACCGTGGAAGCCAAGCAGGGGTCCTGCAACCTGTAACTGGAGGCCCCCTGCATGTAACCAGCCTCAGTCACATGCTGCAGGACCCCTGCCTGGCTTCTAGGAGAGCTAGGGAGCTTGGGGCAGCAGTGCGGAGGAGTATTCTGGAACAGATTCCCACAGACACACAGGGCCCAACCTGGCAGAAATGGAGTAAACCAGATATTTTTCTAAAACATGAAAAAGAGCCCTATCCCAGCTTGCCCCCATTTTAGCCCCATATATGCCATGGGGGTCATTTTGCCTTCCCAGGGGATGATCGGGGTAAATGCCATGTGTCATCTGTACTACAGGATTCTGGAATGGGGGCAAGACAGGCCAGTGCAAATAAGCCTCCTGACAAGGAGTATCCTAGATGGCTTTTTTGTGTGTGCATAAAATGACATTTTCTGCACAGAAAATAGGTCTGACAGAAAACAGCATACTCTGCTCAGAAAATAATATTTCTCCCTAAGAAAATCTGTATGCTGTTCAGGAAACTTGGTCTCTATGCAGAAATGTCCTTTTCTGTGCAGAAATTATTATTATTATTATTTGAGCAGGAATCTGGTTTTCTGTGTCAAAAATGTCAAGTCCTAAACCACAGACTTCAAAAATTGCTCATTTTTGGTGAGGTTTTTCCCCAGTGAGGAGAAATATGGCAAAATTATTAATTATTGTCAGTGAGAACAAAATTTATCATGATTTATATCCCTAGATTAGTCTTTGATTATGACTAGATAGATATTTTAGCCCTGCTTAAATGAATGTAGTAATGTAGGTTTTAAACAGAGATAGCATTTCAATATACTGCAATATAATAACAGTATCTATACTGCAAATATAGTATAGTATCGGATTGGCCTTTTAGTCATCAGCGTGCTTGCAGAAAGCACGGGATGAGTCCTTCCTGAATCTTTGTTTGCGAAGAAAAGCCAGAGATACTGTAAATAACAATCCTTTTTTTCAGATTAAACTTTGACAATGCCTTCGTGGCACAGAGTAAAGGCAACTGATATCTAGCAAAACTTCTCTTCATACAAAGTGTTCTTCTGATATTGCAGATGCATATTGTCCCACGTGGAGCTTTCTATTTCATTTTTTTCCCTGTCCATATGGTCAACTAGGCAAACTAGTCTTGCTTTTACTTTTTTTAAAAAAATTGTTCTATACACCCCCCAAAACATAAATAACAAAATATTACATCAAAATACAAAATTCAAAGCAAATAAAAATATGGTAAAAAGAAATATACATGGATAAAATAAACCAAAATTGTATACTATGAGGAATATTAAATGCAAAAATTAAAAAATTAAACATTCAAAAAACTCCTCCCTATAAACCCCATGAGAATGAGTTGAATTTTATGATACATTTCAAATATTCTGGCAGATTTTGATAGCTTCTTTCTCTCTGATTTTGGTAGCCATTGACAGAAACTTAGCAACTGACAGAGAAACATGTGGGCATTTATCCTCTAACAGAATGTTTACATACAGCTTTTCTGATTGACCTGGCAAATGACTCAATAGGGGAGAGATCAGTTGATTATGACTCTGATTATAAAATGTACAAGATAAAAGAATATGTGACATAGGACTTTATCAGATGTGGGAAATACGGTGTCATAAGGATGCCTAATGATAGCGAAAGGGCATGCATACCTGACAACGTCATCCTTTTGCAATCATGTTAAAAAGCCATCCTATTTTATTGACTGTCCAAGCAGTCAATAGAACTTCCATTCTGCTTTGTTGCCAGCATTGCCGGTGTTTGAATCCTCACACCATTGTACTCACATGAACACTGCATTGATGACAGAACACTTCTGGGTGAGATTGTGACAACCAGGTAGGGGACACTCTTTTTATGGCCCCCACTTAGTTTACTTGGGACTTTTAAAATGTGTTTTTGTGCTTTGCTGTACTTTTTGTGTGGTATTTTTTGCTTTTATTTTTAATTTTCCTGCACTAGCATCTTCTGCGAGAATTGCCAAGATCAGGAACCTAGAAGTAAACAGAACTCTGTTTGTGCTCTGTTACTGCTGGGGAAGCCCCTTTTATGCTGCTGAAGGTAAGTCTGGTATGGCGGGTTCTTTTGCTGGCATAAAAATGGCACAGTTTATGCTGGCAAAAGAACATTAACATGGGGTGGTGTGATAAAGTCCATAGTTTCAATTTTGGGGGATCAACAGGGGCAGAGTCTGGTGGAAGAAGGCAGCCAGCATAACTGCCAAAGAGCAGTTCTGAGGGAAAAACATTACATCTCATCTTAGACAATAATATAATTGGGCACAGTCAGGCTTTTTGTGTAAGAAGCCTGACAGAAAGATCCAACATACTGGATGCTTAAAGTGCTGGGTGAACAAGATGAGGTGGAATTAGCCCAGAGAGTACAGAAGGCAATATCCCAAAGATATTTTTTTTTTTAAAAAAATATGTATTATTTATTTATACCCCACTCTTCAGCCACAAGGCTATCAGAGAGGCTTACAAATTGTTTTAAGCAATAGCAATTTACACATTTACACTGCATTAAGCAGTTTCCAATGTTGTTAGCTAATTGCCCCCACAAGCTGGGTACTCATTTTACCAACCTACAAAAGGATGGAAGGCTGAGTGAACCTTGGAGCACTTGGGAACGAACTTGCAATGTGGTGACTTGCAGTACTGGCATTTAACCACTGCGCCACCAAAGTTCAAAGTCTTTGTTTGATAGATTTTATCACCATCTCATGACCCGGATTAGAGACCAGAGATTAAGTGAGGCCAATTGTGGCTGCTTTTGGGGCTATGTACTTGTAGCACCTACTGACATAGTTATCCTAAGCAAGGTGATCTTTGTCAAGTAGGCCAGACAGTAAAAGTTGTAGCTAATACACATGAGGATCATAATGGGAATACAATGGTAAGGGTCTCAACCAGCCAGCTGTGCCTTCCTTCCATGGTTTTTGAGGATGCTGGTGTCTCTTTTGGGGGTGGGGGTTTCTTTCTCCTTTTTTTGTACTTTTGCAAAAGTCTGTTCTCCCTTGTGCATACCAATGTCTCTTGCTTGTTTCCCAAATTGATTATTCGGGCTACAATCCTGAGTCTGCTATTAGAGGAAACACAAAGCTCAGCTTTGCTACAGTGGGTTGGATGTAAAGCTTCCCTCCCCTCCACAGAAAGACAATGAATCTTTGGATAGAACTCACTGTTTAGTGATCTTTGTGGGTTGATATGATTTTCCCCAGTTTTTAGAGCAGGGTGGTAGCTGGCAAATCTATGGAACTCATGGGAATTTCAAAGCAGTTTTATGATGCATCATGGGAAGCTGCTGTTCAAAGGAGGGGGAAAAAGCCCTGTTGAGTGCCTGGAAGCTCTTGGGCATGCCTGAATGAGTTCTTTGGATTGTGATCAATATGGTTAAGTTTAATCATATGTTCTGATTCTAGTAAAATGGAAGGCATCCCTCTGGTGGCATAAAGTTGGACACATTGAAAAGTGGTTTGCAAAACAACCATGATTTGTTGAATCTCTAATATTTACTCTCTTTAAATATAGCCTTATTAATTTTCTGTTCACACACTTCATTGTTGTTTCAAATTATAAGATGACATTTTATCATCACTACCTGTTTTAAGATTAAAAGATGGTATGGTTTTAGAAATCAATATTGCTTTTGGGGGTTTAGGCATGCTTTCATAATATCTCACTGCACAGAATATATGAGGACGGCCACAGAAGAACTCTCTCTTTAATCTTCACACTAGGTTATGTCTTTGATCATCTATTAAGTGAAACTATAGTATATTAACTTTCAGCTGAGTCAAGATAAAAGGTTTCTGTGAGAGAAAAGTTTTTTCTTTACTATTCAGCACTCTTGGCTATTAATAACAAGCACTATATGAACTGTCTCTACATATAAGCAATGTAGGCTACAGAGAAGAAACTTTCAAATACATTTATCTGCACTGTTTTATCATGTCTGATATAGGGCTCATCTACATAAGTGAAGATATGCTGTTTTCTTACCAGTGTATCCTGGCCACAGATCAGGCCTGTTTCTCCCCCATTATTGCCTCCAAATGGGCCAGAGTCCAGACGGACACTCCAACCTGTTGCTGCAGCCACTGCTGCTGCCATCTCCCTCACTGTCTCGGAAAGCAGGAAGGGAGCCCACAACATACGACCAAGGCCCCCTGTATTTGACAAGCCTTGGTCACATGCTGTGGGACTCCTTCCTGCCTTCCAGGAGAGCAAGACACACTGGTGTCATCAGCGAGGGCTGGCCTGCCAGGACGGTCTCCTGAAGTCTCACAGGGTCTGATCCATTTACTCCCAGTGGAAACAGATTTAAACAGGTATCATTTTAAAACATTGTATCAGGCCCTACCCTGTTTTCCCCCCATCTCAACCCCATATCTGTCCTGAGAGGGGTAAGGACTGCCTGGGGCAGTAGGGGTCAAATACCTTGCCTTGTCACAACAGCAGGGCTCTGAGACAGGGACAAGATGGGGTATATTTCCTATCTAGACAAGCCCATAGTCACAGGATTTAACATCATGTGTCAAATAACCAAGAGTGATAATGGGGGCAGGAGGAGGGACAGGGTTGGAGGACATGTAATAAGTGAGAGATTTTCAGAAACAGGTACCACTAGATTAGGTTAGTATCAAAATACAGTATTGGATTTAAAGCCTGAAGACAATCTCAGGGTGCATCTACATTGTAGAAATAATGCAGTTTGACACCACTTTAACTGCCATGGCTCCATCCTACAGAATCCTGGGTTTGTAGTTTTGTGAGGCACCAGCACTCTTTGGCAGAGAAGGCCAAAGGCCTTGTAAAACTATAAATCCCAAGATTCCATAGAATGGTGCTACAGTACTTAAACTGGTGTCAAACAGCATTATTTCTACAGTGTAGATGCACCTTCGAGTAGGTTACCTCTATTAGCTTTTCAGGATAATAGGCAGCATGACATCACTGTTATAAGACAATATCAGAATAAATGGCAATAGGGTAGAAATTTATATGGAAATGTTAGATGTAGTGAGATATTGATTGATTGATTGATCGATCGATTGATGTTGAGTATAGACATCTGAGGTTTAAACTTTCAGCTGAATGCTGCAGCATTTCAACATCAAGAAAATACCTGTTGCTCTTATTTGAAACATGTCCCAAGACAGGGTTGGGTAACTTGTTTTCTTCAGATGTTGTTTGCCCCAACTTTCATCAGCCACATGCAGTATGGTCTACTACTGCATATGGTGGAAACTGTAGCCCAGCAACATTTGGAAGAATTCAATCTTCCCATCTCTACACTAAAATTATGAATGCTTGTATAGATGTTGTGTTTCTGCATATATCCAGGGTGGGAAGATGACAGTGACGATGACGATGATTTTATGAAGGAATCAGCACAGAAATAAAGGAGAGAGTAGAAACCAGCACAATGTATTATGACAATTATCCTATCCTATCCTATAGATTGGATCTATATCCTATATCCCATCTTATCCTATAGATTGGATCCAATCTGTAGACTATCCTATAGATTGGAGGTGAGCAAAATAAGGCCTTGGAGATGCAGCAGCCCCTTTATGCTCTTTCTGATGCCCTTGACTCCTCCAAACTTCCCAGGCTGTCTTTTTTTTTTTTCTGGACAAAAAAGAATGAGTTGTCTCTCCTGGAAGCCTTTTAAATAGATTGCAAGTGTTATTATATATATAGAACTTGCTATTACAAACTAGAAGTGCATATCCTCCAATATTCCACAGATGAAAACTGGAATATGCATGACCAAGCAACATTAGAGTGGTCAAGACAGCAAAAGTCAGTCATGAGGAAGAACACACAAACTAGGAGAGGTTGCAGCCATTTGATTTTGCCTGAGCTCACTGGGATGGATAGGATTCTACCCTTTCTTCTCTTCTCCACCCTGCTGAGTTAACTTAGGTCCAGTCTATACAAGGGCAGAAAATATTATCTCCTCTGAAGAAACAGCATTTTACAGTGCTACGACCTGTCTTAATGGTCAATAGAGCCCGTCTAAACTTCAAGTGCACCCTAGACAAATGGCGGCCATGAGTGAATTACTCACAGTTTTAAATCTGTCACTGCTGATTTTTTTTAAAAAAAGTTTACCATGGTGTGCACAAGCGATACTTTATATTTACAAAATAAAATAATGAAGAAAAGAGGAAAAGATTGCAGTTTTATCAACTTACCAAACTCTCACATAGCCAAAAATCCAACAAATCAGCAGGAGGTGTTTTCTCTGTTTGCTAGCCCGCCCCCCATGCTCGTTTGGCCAATCAGCTTACGCTGCCTCATTACAGCAATGCAAATGCGACTGCCCTAACACTCACACATTCATATCCC
This sequence comes from Gambelia wislizenii, assembly GCA_030847615.1. Lineage (NCBI taxonomy): Eukaryota > Metazoa > Chordata > Lepidosauria > Squamata > Crotaphytidae > Gambelia > Gambelia wislizenii. The sequence goes on along the minus strand of JAUMIR010000005.1, from coordinate 83,116,700 downwards.
CTATGGAGCTTTTTAAAAACTCTGAGAAAAGCTCCAAATGCTTCCCTTCAGAGCTTTACAGTGGGTTTGGCTACCCCACCCTTCTGAATGAGACATATGGATGCAAATGTCCATTTGGACAGATTACCTTCTGTGAGATTTCTATTTGAATTATTTTCACCATTTAGACAGGACCTTACTTTCAGTTTGAACTCAGGGCATGTCTACATGGGCAATATACCCCATCTTGCCCCCATCTTAGAGACCTGCAGTCCTGACGATGCAGGACATTTGCCCCATTCTGTTCCAGGCAGTCCTCATGACCCCTGGGGTAGAGACAGGGCTGAGAGGGAGGTAAGATGGAGTAGGGCCCGTAACTGCATTCTTTTTTTTTTTAACTTCTTTAATCTTGAAAGGACCAGATTGGATGCTGCATGTCTGCAGGAGCCCGTTCTGACAGGCCATCCATCACTGCAGCTGCCTGTCCACCTTGCTCTTTCAAAGAGGTACCCCAGCATGTGACCCAGGCTGGTCATATGCATGGGGTCTTGGTCACATGTTGCAGGACAGCTTCCTTGCTTCCAGGAGATGGAGATGGCAAGAGTGATGGGCCGGTCTGCTTGTCTGGACTCCAGCCTGTTTGGGAGTGGTAACAGATGCCTGGCTCCATGCTGGCGTATCCTAGCTCATGTAGATGAGCTCTCAGTTTGCAGCAATTGATGTAAGTGCAGAGGAAAGTGGGGGAGGACAGAAAGGAATGTTTTAAAACATCTGAAAAAGTGGGATGACAGAGGATTCAGGACTGCTCTGCTGAATCAGGACAATTGGGAAGTAAAGATCTGGCCATTTCTACTTTTCCCTCCCCTGCCCTCCATTAAATTAGTCACTGGAAAAAACACATTTTCTGTGCAAAATATGTTGGGCCTTTTTTTCATTGCACCTATGAGGTCTCCTTTTGCCCTTGAGGGAATTTCCTCCCCTACAACAGTCTGAATATTAAAATGACAAAGGGTCGCAGCAGATATGCCCTTAACATGTCTCACCCACATTTTCTCAATTTTGAGTAAGGCTGAATTTGTCCAAAACTACACATAGTCTGCACACATCATAGTACATTGCTGCAGATAGTTGGGGAAATCCATGTGTAGTTGTGGACAAATTTAGTTTTACATTAAATTGAAAAAATGTGGACTGGAGGTCTTTTGAAGGCACATCTGCTATGCCCTCACATTTCTTTTTAAATCGTATTTTATAATGAGTTGTGTACCTCAACATGTGGTCCAAATTGCTAGCCTTCCACATGCATAAAGACAATACCTTGTGGAAACATGGAACTTTATCAGACCACCCTCCATAAACGTTTTTTGGAAGCATATTTTGTGGTGTTTTTCTGCAGGCAAAAGAACCCCCTTTATCAGACCTACATTGAGCAGCATGAAAAGGCAGCCCCAGCATAAACAGAGCACGAATGGAGGTCTGTTTACTTCCTGGTTTGAGATCTCAGTGATTCTCATGAGAAGACATGAGTATGGTAAATTTAAAAAATAAAAAAAGACAGAAAACATACACATAAGCACAGAAGCATACTTTAAAACTTAAAAGTGAATCAGGGATGTTCATAAAAAGAGTGCCCCCTACCTGCTTTTTTTGATCTCACCCGGAAGTGTTCTGCCCATTGACAACGTATTCACATGAGCACAATGGTGCAAGGCTTCAAACACTGGTAATACCGGCACAAAGATGGAATGGGAGATCTATTGACACTTGGCCCTTCAATAAAATAGAACACCTTTTTGACAGTACAAAATTGTGAAAGGATGATGTCATCTGATAGATACACCCTTTCACATTAATTTGGTGCCATTATGATGCCATATTTGCTGTGCTTGATAAGGTCCATAGAAAGTATTGAAGTAAGGTAGTCTTTAGTAAAGAGTTATAGTCCAAATAAGGAAGAGGAGGAGGAGACATGAAAGTACTCTCAAGGGCTTCCAGTCAGAGATATGGGCGTGGCTGGATGCAAGAAGCATGAGCTCCGTGTGTCTGAGCTCTGCGCTCTGCACTCACTGAGAGGGAGAGTCTGACTGTTTGACAGCGTGGTCAGGAATACCTCCTGTGAAAGGGGATTTGGGGTGAGCTCGCTGCAAGGCTCCCCTCCCTGCGTCGCCATTGGCGCTGTAGGTAGGGGAGTGAAGAGACCATGGGGAGTGACAGAGCTGACAAAACTCCTACCTAGCAACCCTCTGTTTTGGGGGAGAAACATCTGCACCGACTTCTGAATATCTTGAATATAGAGAAACATTGTTTAATACTGGATTATCTCACAGCAACCTGAGTCTTCAGCTCTTTCGCAACAAGTCTGTACGACAGTTTAAGTTTGCCAGAGAGGCGGAGAAGCAGGGAAATTAGGAGGAGAGTCAAAGGGATTAATCTGCTGACTCATCCCCTGAAGATGCCTGGTTTGGAAAGGAGGCTGTTTGGAAGGCAAAGATTGCAGAGATATGTAAAAAAAAAAGGGGGGGAAGAAAGTTGGAGCAGACTGAGCAAAAGACAGAAGTATCAGTTTAACATTGTAAATGTTTGAGGCTACAGGCTGAGGTGATAAAGCGAAAAAAAGGGAGAAGTGTGTGTGTGTGAGAGAGAAACTCCATGTTGTGGGATACACCTTATCCTTCCTCACAGTGGATGGACCCAAAGTGAACTTTAAAAACAGCGTATAGAAATTTAAGTGTAGGCATTCCTGAAACGTGGGAAGAGACTTTAAATTTTGAGAATCAGGGGAGTGGATGCTTCTCCACAAAACACGATGCTGGCTGCAGGGTAGTAGTAGTAGTAGTATAAATTTATTCGGTTGTTGACCAGCAAAATCAAAATTATAGGTCCAATACAAAGCAATTACAATAAAAATTTAAAACTTTCTAAACACAGTTATTAAACACGGTTATTAAACATTAATATCGTACACGCTTCAGAATAAAAATTCAGGGCTCTGGGGTTGTGAGGACATAGAGAACACGGAACATAGTTAGTAAACTGCTGGCAGACTGAACGGGAAGGAGCCGAGAATGTTCTAAGAGTCAGGGCAGGGAACAGAGTAAGGGGAAAGGAGTAAGCACCTTTACTGGACTGTGAATTTGACAGTTTTCAAAGTTTGCATACCTACTCTGACTTACGTGGAATATACTGCTATCTTTGCTTTAATTTTAAAATCACTATAAAGAGGGTAAATTGAGTTGATACTGGGGCTCCCTTTTGAAAAGGTAGTAAAGTATTAATGGTTACATGGCTATATTTTTTTGTATTCCATGTTTTGGGGTAAATGGTTATATTTCTAAAAACAAGAGTGTGATAACTGCCTAACTTAAATCGAACTTAATTAGATTGGATATTTTGATACTCTGATATCTTGTTTTGGGTGGAAGCACAATTTAGACATTATAGACTATTGAAATTAAGGGAGAACTGTTTGAAGCTGAGAGGTTTAATTGAAAAAGAGAATTAAGATCTGCACGAAAGAATACTCCCAAGACTAGCAGAATACATAGATGTCCCGATACAAAATATAGAGTTTGAAATAAGTAAGATGTTTAGAATTAACTCAAAAATAGCATCTCAGAGAAGACCACCATGCAATATATTGATTCAGTTTAAAAGGGGAAAAGTAAAAGATTTGATCTTACAGAAGAACTTTAAAGAGAAACTTATAATTGAAGTTTCTAAGATGACCTTATATAAAGATATTCCACTTCAAATCTTAAAGAAAAGGAAGGATTATCAGTTTGTTATATCAAAATTGATGAGGAAGGGTACACAATATAGATGGGAAAAGTCGAGGGAATATCCTTGTCTTTCAACCATAGGAAGTACAGGCTTAACTCTATTGAGAAAGCTAAAGAATTTTTGGTGAAGTTTAAAAAAGATTTTGAACAAGCAGACAGTACAGACAATGTGAATAAGGATATACGAGGAAATTCAGAGAGATTTAAAATGCAGGTGGAAGAACCAGAGAGATCGAAAAGGGATTTAAGAAAAGTACAGAGGAAAGAACAAGAGGAAGAAATTGAAAACATGAGAAGTGAAAGAGTGGAGGATAGTAGAAGGGAAGAAGAAATACATGAAGAAGAAGAGGATGGAGAAGAAGATGAAGTATTAGCTGAGGGGGGACCCCAACAAGAAGATACTGAACGAGAAGATGATGAAGCCGAAGAAGAAGAGGAGGAGGAGGAGGACTTGGAAGAGATAGAAACAAATGATAGTTGAAACTGGTTCTATCTACACAGATATAAATAGATAATTATATAATGTTAAAATCAAAATGCCTATTAAAATTGTTTCTTGGAATATAAGAGGGATGAATTCCCCAAAAAAGAGAAGTCAAGTTTATCATCGACTGGAAAAAATGAAACCTGATATTACTTGCATCCAGGAGACACATACTAGAATGAAAGATCAAAAGGTTTTGAAGAATAGAAAATTGGGCCAGGAATTTGTAAACTCAATAAAGGAGGGGGGGAAAGGACCATCGTCTCCCAAAAATACTACTCTACGGTGAACTCGCCACGGGTCAGCGTAAGAGGGGTGCTCCAAAAAAAAAGGAATTGTGATATACATCAGTAATAAATGGTCTGCCAAAGAAGTCCTTAAGGATTTATCGGGACGATACATGGGAGTAGAGGTGGGACTTTTTTCTAGAAGAACATTAATTCTGGGAGTATATGCCCCATCAGAAAATAAAGATCGCTTCTACAGAAATTTAATGAAGGATATATCACAGATTGAATACGATAATATGATATGTTTAGGTGATTGGAATGGGGTTTTGGACCCTTTGAAGGACAGAACAACTGGAAAAAAGACAAAAATTGATAAGAAACAGGGAAAACTACCAAAATACTTTTTTGATTTTATGAGTAACTGTTCCTTACTTGATCCTTGGAGACATTTATATGGTGATAGCAAGGACTATACTTTCTACTCAGAATATCATACATCCTTCTCACGCATTGATATGTTTCTCTTATCAAACAATTTAGCGGGTAGATTGGAAAGCGTGGATATTCTACCTAGAATAATATTGGATCATAATCTGATAATATTGAAGATAAAAGACATCAAAAGAGATTATAATTGGAGACTCAATGAAAGTCTGCTGTGTGAGGAGAAGGTTCAGGAAAGAATAAGGGAGGCGTTGATTTATTATTTTAAAGAAAATACCGAAGATCAAACATCAAGATATCATATTTGGGATACAAGTAAGGCAGTTATAAGAGGATTATTAATGCAAATAAACTGGGAAAGGATCAAGAAGAAGAAGGAAAAGATCCAAAAATTGCAAGATGCTCTCTTGCAAAAAGAAAAAGAACATAAAAAAGACCCCATAACTAAAGATTTTGAAATAGAGTTGAAAAGAATTCAGGAACAAATGAAAATAGGAATGTCAGAGGAAATAGAAAAGAAAATGAGGTATGCAAAACAAAATTTCTTTGAGAATGGAAACAAGACCGGTAGATGGAAAAATGATAACAAATTTGGAGAAAATAAGAAATGCTTTTCAATCATATTATAGAAAATTATTTGAGACGAAACCAACAGATGACGAGAAGATATCGAGAATAAGAGAATACCTGACTAGACAAGAAATTCCCATATTATCTGATACACAAAGGGAGGGCTTGAATAAACAAATTACAGTGGACGAAGTTGAGGAGGCAATAAAAGTTTTAAAAATGAACAAGACTCCAGGACCTGATGGATTTCCTTCCAGTTATTATAAAACTTGTGGAAAAGTATTAAAAACACCATTGATGAAAATCATTAATAACATAATGATGGAAAAGGAAATACCATTATCGTGGAAAAATGCCAACATAGCTCTAATACCCAAGGAAAATAAACATCCAGAAGATATGAAAAGTTACAGGTCCATCTCACTGTTGAACACAGATTATAAAATTTTTGCAATCATCATGGCTGAGAGATTAAAAAAGTATTGACTCAGTGGATAAATCAAGACCAAACAGGATTTTTGCCAGATAGACACTTAATATTTAATATTAGAAAGATATTGAATTTAATTGAGTATTTTGACAAACATCCTGACAAAAAATTTACTTTGATTGCATTAGATGCAGAAAAGGCATTTGACAGTGTAGAGTAGGACTTCATGTTTGAACTACTAAATAGAATGGGCATGGGTGAGAGATTTCTAAACGGTATTGGAGCTATATATAAAAAACAAATGGCACAAATAATAGTTAATGGTCTCAAAACAAAAATAATAAATCTGGGGAAGGGGGTAAGACAAGGGTGCCCTCGTTCCCCACTGTTGTTTATTATGGTCCTGGAGATTTTATGCAATAAGATCAGAATAGAAAAAAGAGGTTCATGGTGTTCAAATTAAAAACCAGATATTTAAAATATTTGCATATGCAGATGACTTGGCAATATGCCTTAAGGACCCTGTGAAATCTATACTTACCCTTCAAAAAATTCTAGAAGAATACGGGAAAATTACGGGGTTTAAGATTAATAGAGAGAAAACTGTGTTACTTACTAAGAACTTGGATGGAAATTAAGTACAAACATTAGAGAATTTGACAGGCTATAAAATTGAAAAGAAGGTCAGGTACTTGGGCATTACCATTAAGAAAAATATTGAGAGATGGAGACATTTAAATTTTTCACTGATAGGTAGAATTTCTACAGTAAAGATGATGGTACTGCCCAAGATGCTTTTCCTTTTCCAAAATTTACCTATAATTATAAATGATAATTTATTCAAAGTATGGGACAAAGATCTTTCTACCTTTAGATGGCAGAATAAAAATCCCAGAATAAAGTGGAGAGTTTTACAAGACAAGAAAGTTAGAGGAGGGCTGGTTCTGCCAAATTTGAAACTCTGTCACCAAGCATGTGCTTTGGTCTGGCTTTATGAATGGATTGTGTTAAAAAATAATAAGCTCTTAACCTTGGAAGGCTCCAATATGAGATTCGGTTTCCATGCTTATATGTGGTATGGAAAGGAGAAGACAGACAGTAGTTTTAAACATCATTTCATCAGAAAATCTCTTATCGGTGCCTGGAAAAGGATTAAACAAAAAATTTATACTAAGCTTCCTTGGTGGGACTTGCCACAAGAGGCCTTTAGAAGAACAGAAATGATTCATCTTGGCTCATGGTGGACGTATAAAGATCTGGTGTCCTTTCAACAGGGTGGATGTAAATTTAAGACCAAAGAGGAATTAGAACAAGGCCAAAGAAGATGTAACTGGTTTCAATATCAGCAATTTTTGAAAGATTTAAACTGGATATTAAAAGTTGTGGTATTGAAAATTCAAATAATGAATTGGATAATATAATCTGTGAGGAAGGAGGTTTTAAAGTTGCAAAGATCTATAAACTATTGTTAAAATTAGAATTGGAACCAGAAACCATTAAGGAATATATGATAAATTGGTCGCAAAACATGGGCAAAAGCATTTTGATAGAGGATTGGGAAGTTTTACGGAAAAAGCCCCATAAACTTCTCAATAAATAATGAACTGAGAGAAAATTGTTACAAGCTTATGTTTAGATGGTACCTGACCCCAGTAAAGATGGCAAAAATGTATAAAGAAATGAGACCTAGTTGTTGGAAATGTGGGGAAACTCACGGCTCTTTCTTCCACATGTGGTGGACATGTAAAGCTGCAAAGAAATTCTGGGCAAGCATACATGATGAGATTACTAAAATCATTAAGGAAAACTTTAAATTAAATCCAGAACTATATCTGTTGAATATACTAGACACAGAATTTCCTCGAAAATTTAAAAACATTATGCTTTACATGATCACCACGGCAAGGATTGTTTATGCAAAATATTGGAAACAGGAGATTATCCCAGGTAAAGATGAATGGATGCTTAAACTATCCGAAGTGGCCCAAATGGAGCAATTAACAAGTTGGATTAAACATCGCTCAGCTGAAAATTTTCAAGAAGAATGGAAACCCATAATGGAACATTGGGGCAAAAAATGGAATGGACATATGGTTATATGGTTTAAATAGAAAACTCCTCCACCTGTATTGCAGGTGGGAAAGAGAGATATTTTGTGTAATAGAAATTGAGAATATGTTTAATTACAATATAGTTGAGGCTTTTTTGATGTATTAAACTGAACCTGTAAGATTTAACGGTACGGAAAATATAATTTACACTGTGGTTTTAGAAAGAACATATTGTACTTTGATAAGCCGACTCAGAGCTGATGAGTTTTGGAACTCTTTGCTTAAAAATTGTATATAATGGTGGTGTAATTGTGGTAATAATAATAATAATAATAATAATAATAATAGAAAGTACTCTCAAAGGAGAACTGCACACATTTAGTGTTTGCTGCTTAGTTACCCCAAACAGCTCACATTACTGAAAGGCCAAACCACATTCTAATCTAATTTGGAGTGTTTTGCATTTCGTGTAGTGATTTACTGTGAACAAAAACTGAGCAGAAAGAGCTGGATGTGTGCACCAATCTCTTCGGTATTTTTCATTAGCTCATCTGGATTTGGGCCAAGTGTGTTTAGGGTTGGTGTGCTAGACAGCAATGTTAATGGACCACATTGCACGTGGAATTATGCTCTTCTGAAATCAATGTGACTTGAGTGGTTTCTGCTAGCTGTTACATAGAGCCTTAAACCCACAAAGGCTCTGGCTACCAGACATACACCATCAAGCCTAAAATGAGAAAGAAAATTTACAATGATACAGAGTCTGGATATAGTTAGGCCTCATCCTTTTAACAGTGAGCGACTCTGATGTCTCTGTCAATCAACTAGAGAAAATGCTTTAGAATGTTGATGCAGAGCAACAGAACTGTGTTGCAAGCATATATGTTGCTACTTGGTATGGATGCAATCAAGTGACAACTTAAGCTCCAAGGACTATGCTTGAGTAATCCAAAGTTTAACATTGTTTAAATCATCTCAATTTAATCATAGCATTCTTTATACAAATTATATCACATCACATATTCATTTATTGATAATATTTCTAGATACGGTAATGTTTTATTAATTGGTGATATTTCTAGAAGAATCCAGCTGTTATAAATTATTATTTATAATACCAATAATCTAATATAGATTACCCAATAAAATATGCAATAAAATAGCTTAAATAAGAGAAGAATGAATAAAGCTAACCAATTAACAACCTGTACAGAAAGATCATAGCACTTTCCAGAAGTAAATGCATTTGGTGGCCATAAACAGCTTTCTAAATTAGTTCCTTCTTGAGAATATGACTTTGTTCTACATTGATGGTAATAGACTCTACATTTTAAGTACAAATAGAGAAAATACCCTGAGAAAATTCTTGATAGTTGAGACTATGAACATTCTCAAGCAATTGTACTTAAATTCTTTTTAAACATATAATCACAAATTCTCTTACTTTAAACTCAGCAGTGGCTCAGAATTAAAAAGACAATTAAAAACCAAGCATGATCACAAACAGCATGGTAGGGAAAATACAAAATTAACACAGTGCACAAAGTACTTTTTATTACTACGGCATTACATTCCTTCTGGGAATGTATGTTAATGAAAAGACTTCCTAGATATATAATGCTTTGAAAATCCATGTTTTTTCTCTCTCTAAAGAGCAAACAACCTAAGCTGATCCTTGATGTGGAGTATTTTAATGGATCTGAAGTAGCAGACAGACTGTAGCATTGGCAAATTTGATACAAATTTCAAGTTTCAAGACACAATTGTAATAATTACACTTCTATTCAAATTGTTTACTAAGGCTGTAATTGTATGGTTGAATTCTAAACGCCTGTACTAAGAGTGTATTTGTGTGTTTATTAGCTAGATGTGATGCCAGATCTATCTAGTCCTTTATTTCCCCTGGCTAACCAACTGCCTACTATTATAACAATCATGAAAAAAAAAAAAGATGTCCTTTTGAAAACAACACTGTTCATCAGATCTCTCTGTAAGTTATCCTTGGGTTTTACATTTTATTTTCCATTCCTGCATTTTAGCAGAGTACTCCAAAATCTTGCACAGGTAATTTTCCTTGGCTTACAAATTTGTGATAATGGTATAATAACTGACTGAAATTGCTTTCCCTTCATTCTAATGGGTTTCTCACGACCTTAAATATCATTTGGAAAGAGAGATCAAAATGTGAATGTTGGATAATTGGCAAGAGCTGACTGTTAAAAATATATGGGAAACCAACTAGATTCATGGGCAAGATTTCCCTGCTGGAAAGTGGTCAGCTGTTCATACAAAGGATATGGATTGAAACTGTTACTCATTCTCTACATTACATGAAAAAAATGTTTTCTTAGAAACAAACAAACATGCACGTAACTGATAACAGGGTGTGCAGGGGGAGCTGTTCTGATGGAGGGGGTTGGTCCTGATGTCTTTGCTGAAGATCAAGTCACTATGACATTTTAACAGTGGTTTGCCTTTTCTGCTTTTGAGTTACAGCTGTGATAATGTCACAAAAATCACTGGTTGTATATTTGCTACCTTCCCACTTGTGATGTAGCTTTTCTAGCTCACAGGCAGACACTCTACCCAACTTGCTTAAGTACCCCCATCTGTGAATACTGATTTAATACGTGTAGTTTAAAACCACTGCTTTCCAGGGGCAGCACTGATCAGTATTCAATCCTTTATTTCAAAACATTTGAACTTGTACAAGATCAATAATATATCAAAATCTCCACAAAAAGCAAGGTCAAACTATACAACATAAAACAATACCAACTATGTGATGTAAAATATTACAAAAAAATAATAATTTGGTAGATTGCCAGAACCGTGAAGTTTTCAATACCTTTCAAATACAGTGTGCAGTATTTAATTCAGAGTACTCCACAAGTTTTATTTGAGTTCTCTGCATTTTAAACAAGCATAGGGAAAAGATAAATGGTAAAGAAGACAAGTGACACTACAGTAATTCCAAACATATTACAGAAGCCCTGTGAACTGCTCAATATTTCCACTGCCTATGGTGAGATCTCAGTCTCTGACTCATGCAGTTTCCAGATAAATCTTAAAGCTGAGGTGTCCTGTTGAAAAGAAAAAAAGACAACACAATATGCAGTATTTTTCCTGACAATGAAAAACAGAACAGCACAGTTATCCAGAGATACATTAGATCTCAAACCTTCAGAAGAGAGCATCATGTCTGTGTTTTCAAAGTAACAAATACCACTTAGTGAGAAAGATATCATACTTATTAATATCGGCTCCAGCCTACTAACAAAGTAATGAAAACCACAGCTGTACTTTTACACTTTGATCTCCATATACTGTAAGCAAAGCTGATAAAATTAACTTGGAAAAATTATCTTTACTTTGGATCTGGTATTCCAATTATTTAACATTATTAGTAGCTCGAATGCAATAGCACGTTTATTAGTTTCTTCAATGTTACTTTAATAGGTACACCATCAAAGATGTATTAATTCATGCCTTTAAGGCATATGATATTCATCATTTTCCTCAGAATGATTAAAATATATATGAGAGTATTATCAAGTACTGAGGACAAGTTTTCTGCAGCTCGTGTTAACATCAGGTGAAATTAATATTACAAAGGGAGCTGTAAATCTATCCTAACATTATCTTCCAATTTCTAATAATGTATACTGTACAATTATACATTACAAGACTTCAAGACATGTGGGTTTCAGGATATGGTGGTGAACTTTCAAGCTAGCACTTTGAGAAACAGACCAGACTTGATTTGCACTCCTTGTCCTGTACTTTTCACAGGTCAGAATTCACTGAATTCTAATTGCAACAGCACAAAACAATGGGATTTTTGCTGGCAGTCCTGGGTACTGTTGATATCAGTAGGACTAAGACTGCATGTGCAGGATCTCAACATCATACAGTAGGTTTATAAGAAGCTTATTGATTTGAGCACACTAAGAAAAGGGAACTTAAATATGAATTGTCAGGGAAGCTGTTGTCCATTATCTGAACAGGGTTTTATATGGCATCAAAGAATGTGAGAACAAAACAATCTTCTATAATCTAGTAGAGTACATCCTTCTCTCCACAGTCTTGACATATTTGACAGTTGTTGAAGCTGAATGATCTACAGAACTGTTTGCTGCAAAGTTTGGGAAGGATTAAAAAAGAGAGGGTAAGTTTGAAGAGAAAAGGTTGCAGAATGAAAGTCTAGTATCTTTAACTATCAAGACTTTATAGAAAATCCTTCTCTATTGTGATTGTCTAAGAGAGAAAATATAGTTTATAGCTGATATTGTGACAAACATCATAAAGTAGGAGTGAATGTTTAATAATTTCTTCACTATACAATTGCTTAAAACAACAACCCTGAAAGCTGCTTTGAATGTGTTTTGTTCAACACATGAGTTCTCATAACACAAGCATAAGTTCTCACAACATAGTTCCTTGACCTGAGTCAGGCTTTGCCAATTGTTCTTACATCCACATTAGGGATGGAAAAAATATTTGAAGACTGAAGGAAAAACATGAGAAAGTTTTCTCAAGTGTCCAGAAACCCTGATGATGATAATCCTCCTCAAGCCCTTTCTCATTTAACTCCAGTCTTCAAATGGACTCGAAGTCTACATTCCCACCCACCTCAGTGCAGACTGATCCTTCTAATGCCTCCCCTTTACAACCACCTAATGGCAATGAGCAACTGAGCAAGGAGAATTGCCACCAGTGGCCACCATGTCCTGTGAGGTTTTCACACTTAAGAACTTCTTCAGAACTCCCAGAAAGTCCAAAAGGTACACTAGCCACAATGGGCAATCATCCTCACCCAGTTGCCTTCTTCTCTTCCTACTCCATGGTCTTGTGAGTGGGAAGGGAGCAGGGCAGAGCAGCTGACTGAATGACTGAGGCTTGTCTGCCACTGGCTATGATAGCTGTTGAGTGACAGTCCTGCATTCACATGCCCTCTCCCTCTCCCGCTGGTTGCTCTCCATGGCCTTCATGGCAGGAAGGGGCAGCTAAGCAAAGCTTGTCCATCAATGGTTGTGTTATCCATCAAAGGCAATTTTTTTGCATTCACCTCCACCCCACATCCTTCCACCAGCCACAATATGGCCATGTCTATGGGAAGGGGTGGGAAAATAGCCAAGCAATGCTCCTTTATCAACAGCTATGTAGCTATCAACAGGTGATCCTCTGTGTTTGTCTCCACCCCACACACCCAGCTTCCTGCCACAACTATAATAGTAACTAATATGTGGTAATTAAGTAAGTAGTAGAACACCCTTGGAGATGTAACTGTGCCTAATTGCTTTCAAAAGTAACTTCCCAATTTTGATAGCATCTGAACTTCTCTGGGTATTCCTACTATCCAGGAAAGCTGCCAGATGCCGGCAAAATATAAACACCTTAGAAGTGGGCCCTGATGAAGTCAACAGTCTGGGAAAGTAGCCAACTCCTAGTGATAATGAGGTAAACAAAGTGGAGCCCAATGAAGTTCAGAATAAGCAGGAAAACACAGAGAATAGTCCAGAATATAGTATAAGGGTCAAGGCTTACAGAAGGCAATGTGGTTGAAAAGCAGGTCTGTAGTCCAACAAGGTAAGCAGGCAGCATAGTCACAAGGAGGTTCGAGGTCAAACAGGATTCAAGACGACAAAGACAAAGAGTCATAGATAACAGTCATGAAGCTTTCATCAGGGTGATCAGTTAATCTCTGACAAAGGCTCCATAGCTCCCCCAGGGCATATATATAGTCATCACGACTGTCCCAGGTGCTCCTTAATCACCTGGTATTTAAGATAAAATCTCAGAGATCTTCTCCTGGCTTCCTTTTGGGATCTCTGTTGGCTGAAGGACAGCATGGGTAAGTCAATTTCCTCTTCCTTCTCCTTATCTTACTTGGCAGGGCTTGCTGCTGGGACTGGTGTCAATCCACTAGGAACAGGCTCTTCCTCTGCTTGGGACTCCAGGTTGGCAGAGTTCCTTGCTGGCACAGGTGTAGATAAACTTGTGCCAGCATCCATTGGGCCATTCTCTGCCATATCCTCCTCCTCTGACTCCATATCCTCATTAGACTCACAGGGCATGGCGCTAAAAGTTAAACTCGAGTGATGTGAAACACCCAGCTTTTTAAAATGTTACGCTATGCCAGATATGTAGGATATAGGGCAGAATGAGGAAGAAAATGGTTTCTAGACAAAAGATTTTTCCCCCCACAAGGCTGTAGAAAGAGCTTTGGATTAGGATTTGGTATAAAACTGTATGGTTCTATGGGTCTCAGCTGATATAGAATCAAACTGTACAAAGCCAATCCCTTGCAATTATAGGTGCCCCCATGTAGTGATGTATTCAGGTCTTTTACTCCAAGTCTCAAGTCTCTACCTTCAAGTCTCAAGTTGAATCCCAAGTCCTTGCAAGATACTTTCAAGTTGCGTCTCGAGTCTCTAGTCTGGAAGCCAACTTTAACAGAAAAAAAGGAGATGGTGGTGGCGTGCGTTTGTGTGTGGTGGTGTTTCAATAGGTAGAAAATCAAGAAGATGTGCACAAAGTAAGTTAAAAAAATTATCATAGGCAAGTTAATTGCCTAGCATATTTGCTGTTTCCCTCTGAGAAATGTGCCCCATGCTCTGGGCATGAGGCCGGTTTTCAGCTCTACTCAGAAGCCTGTCCCCATTGCACATCAGAGGAGTCTTCTGAAGCTTTTGAAAAGTTTCTTCTTTCTACTTCAAGCCTGTTGTCTTACACACTTCCTGTTCCCCTGCAAGAAATGCACCCTGCACTCTGTGAGCAAGTCTTGCCTGCTGCTCAAAGTGAATGATGCAACAGGAAACTGGTAGGATGTTATTGTGGCCCCAAGAGCATTTTACAATCATAACTGGAGGTTTTTTTGCAGCCATGAGATGCAGAACCCAGTCATTTTTTTAGCTTGCAAATGCTAAAATGCTAAAATGTGTTTGCAAGCTAAAAAATCCCATGGCTCCAGCTTTTCAACCAAGTCCATTTTCTGACAGGTCCCCCGTCCCTAGCCTGTCAGATAAGCAGGGGCCTCCTGTACAGCAAACATAAAGTACCATTTCTGTCACAGGACCAATAGGCAAAAATCAGTGGGATGGAAGTGTTGTTCAAAGGAAGAAAACCATTTTCAGTTCCATAATGCTTCTGGCTGAATGTGTTATGTTATTGAACCAAGGCCTACAAGCCGGTTGCTAAAGATATACAAGTCATGAGTTGAGTCAGTGCATCATTTATTGTGGCATTGAGTCATTGAAGTGACTTGAGTCTATCGACTTGAATCTACACCACTCCTCCCATGTCTCTCCTATGTGACCATAGCAGTTCAGTTACATATTTCTGTCCTATCCTATTTCCCTGCTGCACCCACACATTCACAATTGAAAAGCTCTTCCATCCTCAATCTCTTACTTTGTATATGCTGCATGCTGATCTCTCTTACTTCACATTTACATTTCACAATTTTTAAGTAAGAAGAGCTAGACTGTATCTTTTAGATTTTCTTGATGCTTCATTTGCACTGTGCAGTTCTAGGACTGGCAGGTCCCTGAAGTGTAATGCTGAGAGAAAACAATTAGGCTCCACATTTTAATCAATGTTAGTATGAGCCCTAATGTTAACTCCAGGTTCTTAGGCTGCCTTGTACTGCTTCAAATCTTGGTTTACATATGATTATGGTTCTCTTTTTATTGCTCATTCTTTGGCTGGGCAGTCTCTTCAGTTGAAATGCTATAACCTTGTAAATAACTCAGAGCCTGACCTTTTAATGGCTAACATGTGGGGTGCCATTTTCCCTCCAGATGTAAATAAGTAAAAACTAAAATGTACTTATGTGTACCAGTAGTTAACTTGATTCATTTATTGGCAACTCACACATGCAAAGTATTTATTCTACCACAGCTATAGGCTGGTTCCTAGATGAAGCTAGCTGAATGCACCATGTTGAGGATCTGTAGGAGGAACGAGCTGATGCACCAGGGCCAGGTTAATGGGCCTTCAGGGGTACTACAGCTATTATCTTCCTGCTGAGTGGCCAGTAGGGAATGGAAGGCTCTTAATGCAATGTTTCTAGAAACAGTGCAATTAAACTGGGATGCCAAGAGAGAAAAAGAGGGAGAAGGAAAATTCATAAGTACTTATGTTATGTGACAGTGCTCAGCAACTCAGGGAAACATGCTGTGAAGGAGATTATTCTAGTTCCACAGTGACCATTATGATGATGTTTGTTGTTACTAGGATGATGACTGTCTTGAAACATATCTCTGAGAACTGGCTTTCTGAAACAGCAAGATTCAAGCCAGGAACTGTTAGTTTATGTTTTACCAAATCTAGCTCCTAGCCAATTCCACACAGTTTATAGAGCTGTTGGAATGCCACCACAGCTGAAAGTATCAATTACTTGGGTGTTCTGTTGTTATAAACCTTCACATTCCTGTTCATGCTTCTGTCAAACAAAAGCAGAGAGAAAGAGAGAAGTGGGAGGGTAGGGAGAGGGAAAGAGAGGACCCTAATTGCTCTAAGGCAGTGGTTCTTAATCTATGGTCTGTGGACCCCCAGGTGGCCACAATGTCCTCACAGGGGGTCTGTGAAGGCTTGAAGGCTGTTCAGCCCAGATGACAGGAGCCAAGGCAAAGACTGGCTGGCTGGCTTGTTCTGCACATTGCTGTTCAACCCACTTCAGCTGCAAATTTGCAGGAAGAAGCAGGAGAAAAGTCTTCCCTCCCCTCCGGTGCCTCTGAGGGTAGGATTAATGGATGGTGTAATTGTGTTGCTGTTGTTTGTTTGTTGTTGTTTTAAATCTTGAGTTAAATCTTGGGGGTCCACAGCAAGAAAAATATTTAAAGGGGGTTCCTTGTACAGTAAGGTTAAGAGCTACTGCTCTAAGCTTAGGCAATGCCCCATAGGAAAACCTGTGACAGCTAAATTAGACTGGATTTTTGCAAGATGTTGGACAGCTCCAAGCAACTTTCTCCAACAAGGTGTAAATCTCAACTGAGTCCTTTTATAGTTTTAGGGCCAGATTATCATTCCCCAAACCTGCTCCTTTCTGAAGAGTAGTAAACTTTCACTAAATAGTTTTCTGGCCAGGTGCTCTGTTATGCTTCAGTCATTTCCTATCACAGGTATTGTCTTTGTTCATTGAAAGAAACTGGGCCACAGAACACGTCTCTTCAGTAGTCTCCCATATCTTTAGTGTCTTCTCTTATTGGTTTAGATAATGTCAGAAATTCAAGGATATTGCAGTAGGTTTACCCTTCAGGTGCTTGCTGAAAAATCCATTGTCTTTTTCTAAAGTTATGAGTTTTCAAATTCTACATATTAATTACATGTAAAGCAATTTACTGGCAGTCTATATACTATGTCACAGAAGACAAATGAATTCTTTGCACCTGTCTTCATTGCAGAAGATGTAGGGCAGATATCCATGTCTGTACTGACACTTTCAGTAAGGGAGCCTGAGCTCCCGAGGAAAATAGTTGTGATTATAGTGATAGATTTAAAACAAACAAATCAGTGGCTCCAGCTGGCATCTATGGGACCCTCTTAAAGAACTCAATGTGCATACTTTGCCAGTATGGTTGGCCTCTGTACCAGAATGTCACTGCAGTTTGCATTTTAGAAGTTTTTCAAAACCAGCAAAGTATGCTTCTAGCAGATAAAGTTCTTAAACTTCTTGGAAAGAAAAAGCCAAAGAAAAATGCACGAACTTTTGTAGTTCTTTCCAAGTGTCATCAAGCATGTGGACAGAGGTGATTC
Organism: Gambelia wislizenii; assembly: GCA_030847615.1. Taxonomy (NCBI): domain Eukaryota; kingdom Metazoa; phylum Chordata; class Lepidosauria; order Squamata; family Crotaphytidae; genus Gambelia; species Gambelia wislizenii. The sequence continues at coordinate 83,098,974 of JAUMIR010000005.1, read as the reverse complement.
ATAGGCATTGTTGACTTGGACTGGAATCCTGTTGGTACTCATCACTGGGGCACCATAGGCAGTGACTGCAGGAAGGAAAAGGCCACAGGTGCAGTAGCTGTGAAGGAAGTCAGGTGTTGGAGAAATAGCCTGCTTGGAGCTGTCTAATTCTGTCTATTTTCCATTATATATCCCTGGAAGAAAGTGAACCACTAGTATAGTGCACTAACAGAAATCTAGCCTTGGACTTTAAAAAAATCCCAACAGGAGACCTCAGACTTCTCAGTGCAGAGTGGTACTATTTAGGATTCCAGCCAGTCATGTCCTTTTCCAGAATAATTCATTCCATTCCCATTATCCACCCACAACAATCTGTCACTATTCCAGGCCCTCTGAGCATGCTTTGTCGCCACTGAGCGCCTGCACCAACCATGAGTTTTTTAAAAATAATACTTTTGCAAATCTTGGGAGTTCCTAAAGCCTGGTGATACCTGATGATACCAGAAACAAACGAAAGGCTCCCCGTCCATCTCAACTGCCACTGCCTGGGCCATAGAAGGAGAGAAGAGGCAGTATGTGCTGGACTTAAGCCCTTCCCACATTGCCATACCCTTTTCCTTGTGTGTCATGTCTTAGATTGAAAGCCTCAGGGCATGGAACTGTTTTGTTGTTCTTTTACTTTTAAAGGATCATGTACAGTGATGGTGCTAGTTAGATAGATAGATAGATAGATAGATAATATATTTTATTGGCAGATGATTTTTTTTTTACATAAATCTTTTTGTTTCACTTATCCAGTCACGCAAAGAGAAACATTACAATAAAAACTCCAATAAAAACAATAAAACAATAAAAACAATATTGTCTTCAGACAATATATCTGCATGGGTCTGTTGTGACAGTCTGAGAGATAGAAAGAAGTGGTGCATTGATGTATCTGTTACTAAAAGGAAAAAAATACACAACAGGGTAACCCTGGATGGCCCATCATCTCAAGCACTGGAACACAGTCTCAGTTGGTGCCTATAGGTATATGGACAATATCCTTAGACCATGTGCCACTAGAACTCCAAGTTATGTGAAGGACACTACCGACTTCCTGCAGAAATTAGTCTATCTACAACCTCCCAGGGAAAACCATCTTAGCCGCTATGGATGTGGAATACCTATACACCAAGATCCCACACGATGAACTACAAGTTGTCAGGAACTTCATTCCAGATGGGACCATAGCAAACCTAGCCACCAAGGTTTGCCACTTTGTTCTCACACACAATTACTTCAGTTTTGGTAATAACATATACAGTTGGGTCTGGAAATAATTGTACACTGACACAAGTTTTGTTAGTTCAGCTGTTTACCAAAATAAATTCAGGTTACAGTTAAATAAAGAATATGGGCTTAAAGTGCAGTCTCTCAGCTTTAATTTGAGGGTATTCACATCCAAATTGGAGGAAGGGTTTAGGAATTACAGTACAACTCTTTAATAGGTAGCCCCCTCTTTTTCAAGGGACTAAAAGTAATTGAACAATTAACTCTAAAGCTGTTTTATGGAGAGGTGTGGGGTATTCATTTGTTATTTCTTCATCAATTAAGCAGGTAAAAGGTCTGGAGTTGATTCCAGGTGTGGCACTTGCATTTGGAAGTTGTTGCTGTGATCGCACAACATGCGGTCAAAAGATCTCTCAGTTTAAAAAAAAATCAGAGAGAGAGAGAGAGAGCAGGAATATTAAGAGTGGCCAAATCAACCATTTGGTACATTCTGAGGGGAAACGAATGCACTGGTGAGCTCTGAAACACAAAAAGGCCTGGATGGCCACAGAGGACAACAGTGGTGGATGATCAAGCATCCTTTCCATGGTAAAGAAAAGAGGAGTCAGCCATCTCTCTCTCTCTCTCTCTCTCTCTCTCTCTCTCTCTGTGTGTGTGTGTGTGTGTGTGTGTGTGTGTCTACAAACACACATACATACACACAACAGTATGTCTGCCTTCATTTTTGGACTTTCTTTAAGCATGTGACCATGGCAACTTTAAAATTTATAGTTCCACTACTAGTACTAGATCAGAAACCATAATCAAATTGGGGCATTAAGAATGTCCCACATGTCACTCAGATGCTCATCTCTACCCACATGCTGCCACTTCTGAGAGTCAATGGCCTTACAGCACCAGCCAAACTGGAAAAGCTACATGATCTCTTCCCCTCAGAAATGCTTTCACACAAAGACCCTGCTAATGGAGAAGCAAGCTTTGTGTGTGTGTGTTTTTATTCAGTCCATGTCTGTCTGCCTGAAAGAGGAAGCAATTTTTGTAATATTTGAGTGATCAGATTTATTATCATTTCAGTGCTTCATATAAAAGAACTTTTGATTTACTAACCAGCAAAAACAGAACTGTGGAAACAGGCATAATTTAGGCTGGCAGCTTTCTTCATTAAAGTGGCATTTTAGTTTGGAACAAATGGCAAAAGTAAATGTACTACCTAAGAAATAATGTGTCATCTTTCAGCATAGTAAGTGTGTAAAGTGGTTTTCCTTCAGAGTACTTCTCTTGATTTATAAAACACACAGAAAGAGCCTAAACCTATTTTAAGGAATGTGAATGGCAGTGCTAAATAATGAGTCAACCACGTATAATAAAAGAAAGTACTGTCTGGTGAGTTTGTGGTGATGGCTGTTGCAAAACTATCAGTGGATATATGTATGCAAAGGCTGCATTTTATCCCTGCCTTTTCAAAGAATAATGACATAGAATAGACTAAAGGAGAGGGGAGAGACATAGTGTTGGCTGCACCTAAATTGTCCCCCACATCAAATAGTCTGGATAGCCTTGGCAACAGGTCCCCTTGGCTGAAAATGCTGTTTCTTAATGCCAGGTTGATAAACATAAAAGCACCCTGGATTCAGGGCCTGATCTTGGATGACCATGCTGACATGGCTTGTATTACAGAGACCTGGCTGGATAAAGCTTTGTCCACCCAGATTTTCCATGGAGCAGCAGGCAAGACTTGTGGGGAGGGGTGGTGGAATTGCAGTGGCCATCTGGAATCCATTTCCCTCACCAAGTACCTGGTCCCACAGTCTGCTGGGTTTGAGTGTGTCTACTTAAGAGAGGATGGCCAGGACAGAATAGGGATTCTGCTGGTTTACCACCCACTCTGCTGCTCAAAAGTCTCCCTTCCTGCACTGGCTGAGTTGGCCTTGGTGCTGGTGTTGGAGTTCCCTCGGCTAGTTGTGCTGGAGGACTTCAACATCCATTTGGAGACCTTTATGTCGGTAGCAGCTGAGGACTTCATGTCCTCCATGACAGTCTGTCCAAAGTAGCATCTGGTGCCACCCATGTTGTAGGACAAACTCTGGACCTAGTTTTTTGTACGGAGTATGATGATGGTGACTTGAGTGTGGAGGAACTTTCTATAGTTTGGTTGGCATGGATAGATCACTACCTGGTGGGTTTTAGATTCACTGGAATGCTGGGGTAGGGGATCAAGTAAGATGGTCTGCACCAGGAGGCTTATGGATCCAGATGAATTCCTGATGGCTCTTGGGGAGTTTCCTGTTGCTTTGGCAGGTGATCTTGTTGAAGTCTTGAGTGAACAGGGAACTGGCCAGGGGGGGAGATGCAATTGCTCCTATGAATCCCCTCTTATGGAGTGGAGCCAAGCAAGCACCCCATTTCAGCAGGGAGTTGAAATGAGCAGTCCAGTGACTAGAGCAATGATGGAAGAAGGCTTGGAGTGAGCCCAACCAAACATGGGCTAGAGTTCGTTGGAAAGCCTATGCTGTGGTGATGGCAGCAGCAAAGAAATCCTTCTTCACTACCACTATCACATCAACACAGTGTTCATCCAACAGAGTTGTGTCTCAAGTGGTCAAGGACTTTTATACTGCCCCAAAAAGAGCAGTATCCCATTGTGAAGAGTCTGCACAGCATTTTGAAGATAACATCACTCAGATCTGCTCTGACTCGGATGCTGTAGTTCATACAGGTTTGATGTATGTAACCTTGCCCCCTGCTTGTCCATTGTTATTGGATACATTTCAATTTGTGCAACCTGACTATGTGGACAGGATTCTTGGAAAGGTGAGAGCGACCATGTGCATAGTGGACCCACACCTTGTTGAACGCAACCCAAGAGGGATTGCCAGATTGGGTAAGGGGTAAAGCAGATGCCACACTACAGCATCTCTAGTGAGGCATCTGCTTCCATCTGTCTAAAAGAGGCTGTGGTGAGGCCATTATTGAAAATATCCTCTCTGGATCCCACCATACTGGAAAACTATTGCCCACTCTCCACTATCCTTTTTGGGGGGCAAAGTACTGGACCGTGTGGTGGCCGCCCAGCTCCACGCATTCCTGAATGAAATGGATTATCTAGATTCATTTCAGTCTGGTTTCAGGCCTGCATATGGGACAGAGACAGTTTTTAGCACCTTAGTAGATGACCTAGGGAGGGAACTAGACAGGGGGAGCATGTCCCTGTTGGTTCTCCTAGACCTCTTAACAGCTTTCAACCATGGGTCACCTCTGATATGGGGCTTAGAGGCTCTAGTCATTCTTTGAGGGATGGACTCAGAAGGTGGTGCTGGGGGATGCCTGTTGGACCCCCTGGCCATTATCCTGTGATGTCCCTCAGGGCTTGGTTCTGTCTGCCACACTGTTTAATATTTACATGAAACTGCTGGAGGAGTTCATCTGGAGTTTTTGAGTTTATTGTCACCAGCATACTGGTCCATCAGCATCTCTCTCTCTCTCTCTCTCTCTGGCTTTTCTTCGCAAACAAAGATTCAGGAAGGACTCATCCTGCGCTTTCTGCAAGTGTGCTGATGACTAAAAAGGCCAATCCGAGATAAACAAGTCCGATTACAGAAAGCAAAGCAGAAGGTCTCCTTGGGTGATGTTTCCGTGTTGTGATTCTTTCTGTGTTGTCGTTTTTCTTTAAGACTTGTTTGGCATGAGTTCTCAAATAAGGCTGCAGCATTGTGGATAGTGCGTCTCCATGCCTCCAGATGTGAGGTGGACCATTGTTGGTGATCAATTTGGCTGAGCCTGAGATGTTGTTTCAGGGAGTCCTTGTAACACTTTTTTTGGAGCGCTCCTCTTGTGCTGACCCATGGTGAGTTCACCGTAGAGTACTATTTTTGGGAGCCGAAACTGATGACACATAACTCTATCTCTTCTTTCCATCCAATTCCAAGGAAGCTGTTTCTGTATGAAACCATTTTCTGATATCAGTAATAGAGTGGATGAGGGAAAATAAATTTAAACTTAATCCAGATGAGACAGAAGTGCTCTTGGTCCATCAGAAGCCAGATCAGGGAATAGGGATTCACCCTGTACTGTATGGGATAACACTCCCCCTGAAATGCAGGTTCACAGCTTGGGTTTGCTCCTGGGCATCCAGCCTCGGTGCCCAGGTTTTGACAGTAGCCAGGAGTGCATTTGCACACTTAAAACTAGTACGGCAGCTTTACTTCCTTGAGAAGTAAGCTCTGGCTATGGTGACATATGCCTTGATTATATCCCATTTGGATTACTGTAATGCACTCTGTGGACTTTTTCACACGGTACTTACCATGCTAGGAGGTCTTGCTAGAGGCACGGCGCTGTCATGCAGGAGGGGGTATATTTTGGACGCCACTGTCACTCTTCCGAAATCATCTGTTTCACTTCCATGAAGGACTGGAAGCGGCCGCACCATATTTTAATCTTGGGCAACTTCTGTGAATAAAATCTGGCGAAATATGGCATGGCCACTTCCAATCCTTCATGGAAGTGAAACAGATGATTTCAGAAGGAGGGACAGTGGCATCCAAAATGGACCCCCTGCCAGTGACAGCACTGTGCCTCTAGTGAGACCTCCTAGCACGGTAAGTACCATCTGAAAAAGTCCTAAGTATGGCTGCTTTTGGAAACTGTTCTGAAACATGAGCAGATCAAAAATGCTGTGGCCAAGCTGTTGACTGGGGCTGGATACAGAGATCATGTAACTCCCCTGTTGAAACAGCTCCATTGGCTACTGGCCTATTTCCAGGCAAAATTCAAAGAGCTATTTTTGAGCTTTAAAGTCCTCCATGGTTTGGGTCTAGATGATTTGAAAGACCACATCTTCTCATATAAGCCAACAAGTGCTTTAAGAACTAGAAAGGAAGGTTTTCTCTCAGTTCCACCTCTCAATCCTGCAGATGAAGATGGTGAGGACTCAGGAGAGTCTTCCCTGTGACTATTCCCAGGATGTGGAGGAGATCTGGTTGGCCCTTTCATGGGAGGTTTTGCTGGCTCTTTCATGGGAGGTCTGGTTGGCCATTTCACTGCTCTCTTTTTGCTGGCAGGTGAAAACATTTTTATTTGGTGATGGCAGATTATTTATTTATTTGTTGCCTCTCTCAGAATGAGACCCAATACAACTACCAGCAACAGTCTAAAAAAATATTCACAATAAAATTAAAAACACATGCACATAAAACAGTTTTAAAAACATTTTAAAAACAAACACAAGTTTTAAAAGATCTATCAAACATCGCCATAAAAATATATTCCCCTGCTTAGATATTAAAAGTCTGCTTGAATAAAAACATCTTTCCTTACCTGTGAAAGGAAGGTAGATAGAGATTTTTAGTGGGGTGAGGATGTCAAGAGTTATTTTACTTTGTTTTAAATACTTTTTAATGCTGTTTAACTTGTGTTTTTAATGGGTGTTTTTAAATCAAAGTTATGCAAGGACATTTGTGTCCCGGGAAGGGGATCTGGTTTCAGATTATGTCATCATCGTTGTGTGCTGCTCCTGTGCTGCAGCCGTTAGTAAGGTATCACTTTTCATTGATGGGACCACAGTCCACTGGTTCTGGTAGATTCTACTTTTCTACCAGTCAAAGTACACCTCTGGATACAGTCTACTATGTACTGATATGAATGAACCCAATTATTCCTTTAAAGCACAGATAAAATAAAGGGCATGATCCAAAAAAGTAAAACAGCTCTGTTCCATTTTTTTTAAAACTATGGGAGTTAAACTGCTTTAAAAATGATTGTGTCCAAGCTGTAAACAAGAATAAATTATCATTGTGACCTCCTCTCATAATATGCTTAATCTTTGATGAACTCTCAGGCCTTATCTGATGAACAGAAAACTTTCTATAGAGAAAATTCTTCCTCAACTATAGAAAAAACAATTACTTGTATATATTAGTTTGAAATGTTTTCAGTAGAGCTGCGGCAATATTTCTCAGAACATTTTTTTTTCAGAGAGCATTTCTGAGATTCTTCTGTTCTTTCACTCTCAATATCTAAGGCCATTTCACAGAATTTTCCCTGAATAGTTGATGTTCCTCTTTCTTCCTTTACTTCTTCTTTGAGTAGTGGCCACCATTTCTGCTAAGAATTTACCTGGTAAAACACTACATACTGAGGTACTAGGCAGGATATAAATCAATGCTCAGGCTTCCAACACAGAGGCCATCACAACAGGTTGCTGACTTGTGGACTTCTAACCTTTGGGAAAAAGAAAGAAGCTGAACCACTGCCATTGGTTATGGTGGACTTTGCTCTGGAGAAGCGTGAAAAACATTTCCTCACCATAAATAAATCCAATGAAATTCTGACAAAGAGTCTGGAGAATTTTGAGAGGCCATTCTGCACAGCTATCTCTCTCTCTCTCCCTCAAACAATATTAGCTTCTTGGAGGCACTGGAAACATACTAACAAAATGTTAAAGCATCTCAAAAAGCCAAAAACATGGACAAAAAATGGGCTATGGTATACCATGGGTAATTATTAGGAAATAGCAGCTGCCTCTAGTAAACAGTGATGATTGGAATGCACATAACAATCCATAATGTCTTGCTGCTTAGCCTCACAAATCTATCCCTATTCAAGCGTTTTATATCAACATAAACACACAAGAAGGAGGAGGAAGAGTACACTCATCTGTCACTGCTTCTATCACTCTCTCCATGAGGAGAGTGACTTTCTGAAGAGGAAAGCCTCTTTTAAGCAGTGAAGATTTCCATGCGGTTTACCACTTGAGAAGTGAAGGAATTTTAACAATATCTTGTTTGTGATAGGGACAGGTAGACTCAACAGAGAGAGGCAGCCCACCAAGGATTCCCCAGTCCTAACAAGAACTCTCACCTCCATAGTGAGAGCAAGACACCAAAGTATTTTGTTGTTGCTATTGGTCTTTGTAAAACTGAGAAGACACAGAGAACACAAGCAGAAAAACACAGCCTAATTCCTCACAGAGATGGTAACAAATGATGCCATATTTCTAGTTCTTAATTTTCTTTTTAATTGACCATGCAGCAAGCAAGAGTTACCATGGTTTTAAATTTTGCTTATTTATAAAAAGCAGTCTTACAAATGTACATAGCATCTCAGAAGGAGACTAAAAAAACCTTCTCCCTTCACTGCAAAAAGATGTGTGTATTTGTGTGACTGCATCCTTGTTTAGCATGTGAAGAACAAATAATTAAAGATTTATATCCCTATCAAGAACCCTGGAAAATCAGCATTTTGAATCACACACAAAGCACTTGCATGCAGCAACCTCTGTGTTCCATAAAGTCACCTTACACGTGAGGAGAATAATGGAAGCTAGTGAGGTAGAAAGCAACTCAGTATTGTCTCTTCCCCAAAGATGGATGGTGGATCCCATGTCAGTGGCTGTTAAATGTGCTCTGCTCCAAACTTTAAAGGAGCTATCCAATGTAGTGGACCACTTCTGAGGATGCGGATCTGTTTTAAAGTTTGAATTAAAACCTGCAATATATTCTTCTGTATTGATGTGGGAGCCACCAGCTGCCACTGCTTATGCCAAATCACGTTTTTCCCTCCAAAAAAGTTGCCTCCTATTAAGTATTGCCAATATTCTACATTGGCCACTTAGTTATGTGTGTGTAATATCTCCTGGCCTGGTCTGTCCCTTCCCAGCCCACCTTAACAGCCACCATCCAGGCAGGGTTAAGGATGTCTTTTTAGCTGGTGATCAAGGCCCACTGAGGAGGATATCTCCAAACTCCTCTCAGCAGTGAACAAGGCTCTGATGAGGACTCACAACAAGGGCCTCCTTCAGATTGTCACTGGTGGAAGGGTTTTTGGAAATGTCATCTTCCCTATATCACAATCACCAGCTAAACAGACCTCCTTCACTTTATCCAACTGCTGGCTGTTGAGGTGGATGGGGGGGCATTTATGTAGTTGTAGAGTAACACTACGAAGTCTTACTGAATATAAAGCAGCTATGGATTCTTAATTCTAGGTAAAAAATCCATAATTGCATATACTAAATGCCAGCCAACATGTTTCTATACAAGATATAATTGTACTTTAAACTACCTTCCTTTACATTATGCAGGATAAAAATGTTTTTTCTCTTGTGCCATTTAATTTGATCCATTCAAAGATAAAATTTACCTTGCCTTATATATGGAAGTCAATCCTCTACTCTAGTCCTTATGAGTGAGCCTACACTGAGAAGCTCACTTTTTTCACTCTTCTTGGCTAGACTATCATAGCTTTAATGGATCTTTTTTAGGATGCCTTTTGGATTTTAGTTGTTTATTTTACTAAATTAGTTTTAGGAGTCTCTGGCTTTTAGATCATTTTAAATCGGTGGTACATTCTGTGTTCTGATTTTGATTGTATTCTTATATTTCTCCCTGCTATGTATCAGTTACATTAATGTGTGATTTTAACTCTGTTATGATCCACCTTAAATAAACATGTAGAAAGGGTCACAGTTTGAAAACAATGGCACTCTGTGCTTGATCACATTTTGCTTAAGGGGCTACATATTATCCATTATGTACTTTGAATGAAACTGCAGAGGAATACATTCAATAGGCTAACCCCACCCAATGTTGTCACTTCCACCATGCTCTACCACCATGCCCTCTAAGAAACACTTTTAAAGAAACAATATTAATTCAAAAGAAGGTACTGATCTTCAAATAGAGAACTTCTAAATATGAAAAAGGACCTTGCCCAGCTATGTCCTTCCCTCTTCAAGGGAGTCCTCAGCAGATACAGATATACACACGAGGAACTCCTGATGACCAAACCTCAATTAGGTGGCATGTTTACTGTATGTAGATATGGAAGCATGAAGAGTTCTAATACACTCAGGCCCACTCCCCTCTGCATTCACTCAGTGCATGTAAAGGCTTATGTGTAAGTCTCTTTAAAAACATTTCAAAATAACTCATGGGAAAACCCATGTCATGTGGGAAAACCTGGATGGTTCCAGTGTGGGAACAAAGGGGTCTGTAGCTGCATGCTGAACTGTATCATACTGACTGTGCTGACACTGCTGGTGTCACTTTGGAGCTGGGAAGGAGGCCCCAGCACATGATTATGTCCCCCTGTATATGACCAGCCTTGATCACATGCTGAGGGCCTCCTTCCCTGCTTCAGAGAATGTGATGTATTCTGGCCAGTGTAGACAAGCTCTATGATTTCAATTTTAAATTCAGTCTCTTTCATGAGATATTTGGCAGAGGAGTTGGTGGACGAACAAAGAGAAACAGTGAATTTGAAAAAATATATACCTTTGATTATCTAGCACTGTCTCCTATTGTTTCATCCCACCTAGAATAAACCCATTAAATCAGTTGATGAATAGTGAGTCAATATATAGATATGTCCCATTGATTCAATGGGTCTGCTCTAGTTTGGGTCTAACAATAGAGTGTGGGCTCTAGTCTGCTCTAAAGGCCAGTTCTAGTGCTAGACAATCTTAGCAGCCCTCAAGATTAAGAACTGTATTCTGAATGTGTTCTTATTGTCATTGCTTCTTCAGCTGAGAAAGCTGGAAATCCACTCCAGAGGTTGACCAGCTGTTTTAATTAACAGTTACAGAACAGAAGGCAGGATGCATTTTTTTTCTTCCACAAACAGAAAGCAGAAATCTGTGCCCCCCTGTGGACATGATAAATTAAATGTTAAACAATTCATCATCCTGGCTAAACTGAAGTTTAAGAAACACCACCACCACATACAGAACTTCAGTAGCTGAACAGTCCAAATAGAACAAACTCATGTCTGTAGTAGCACATGGATAGCTATACAAAGAAAGTTTATTGAAGGACAAGAAACAATCTGAACAGAGGTGAAGCAGTGGGAAAACAGAAATACAGAACACTTATCAAAGAGACAAAAACTGCAACCCTATTTTTTGTTTTTATTTAGAATTAATCCCCACTGGATTCAGTGGGACTTACTTTCAGGTAAGCTTGTGCAGAACTGTAGCCATAAACTCCAAGGACCTCAATCAGGTTTTTTCCTGAGTAAACATGCATCGAATTTTACTACAAATTAACATTATGTAGTGGTACTACAAACCCCTTTTGACTTATATCCCAGACAAGGTTTAGCTGTGCCTTATGTCTAAAAGGTGGACTATGTTATATATTCAATTTTGTATCTGTTGTGGAAATATCATAAGACTGAAAACCAGTAGTTATGCTCAACTAGAATAGACCTATTGACTCAATTGCCAAATGATAAATCAACACTCATGCAAATCCAATTGGCTCCATGAGCTGGGACTAGAAGCAGCCCAGGTAAGACAGAAGGTCATGAGGAGTGCTCAGAGTTGCAGTCCAAAATGTCTGGATGTCTTATGAGTCCTACCTTAGAATTTCAAGCAGTTGTTGCCTAAAAGGACAAATACACGCGTAGTTCTGTAAGTGAAAACTGAGTATTTATGGGTATATGCATGACTCATTTACAACTCATAATAAGTTCTCTTTTATGATATTATAACTTCTCTTAAATTATATCAAAGCAAACAAATACTGAATGTTGGTTAGTTTTCATGTTTCCTCTATCCAAATAATCAAATATTTAGAGAATATTATAGCCATCCTGCTCAGTGCTGTCTAGCAAAATATTTAATAAGAGTCTACTTAATTCAAAGCTTACAATTCTACTGTGGGAAGAGGCTTCATGAAAAATAATTATTCGAGCCCCTCTCTCAAATTTTAATGTTTAGGCTGCTTATAATCAATACAACTAACTAATTTTTAGAAAGATAAACAGCAAAGTACATCAATTCTGGTTCCTCAGCATCTGAGTAGGCAAATCCATAATCATTTCTGGAATATATAGTCATCTGTAACAGCTACAATGCCATTGAAGTGCAATTTACTTTTGTGATGATACTACACAGATTTTTTTAAAAAGTCTTCTGATTATCAAGGTTACAATGGTAGATGGCATTCACTCTACAGTAGTAGGAACAGGTTCAGTGGGCTTAAGTGAAAGAATGTGCTTATGCGAATTGTTCATAGAATTGTAGAATCATAGAGTTGGAAGAGACCATAAAGGCCACCCAGTCCAACGCCCTGCCATGCAGGAATACTCAATCAAATAATTCCCAACAGATCATCCAGCCTCTGTTTAAAAACCTCCAAAGAAAGAGACTCCACCACACTATGAGGCAGTGTATTCCACTTCCGAACAGCTCTTACTGTCTGGAAGTTTTTCCTAATGTTTAGGTGGAATCTTTTTTCCTGTAATTTGATCCCATTGCTCCTTCTTCTAGTTTCTGGAGCAGCAGAAAACAAGCTTACCCTATCCTCAGTATGACATCCCTTCAAATATTTAAACATGGCTATAATGTCATCTCTCAAACTTCTCTTCTCCAGACCAAACATGCCCAGCATGTTCTTGATTGGGAGAACAATTAGAGAAACATCAGGCTGCTTTACCTTTTGTTATCATTGTGAAGTAAAGACAAATATTTTTTTAAAGATTTAGAGTTGTGTTTATAAACTGTATTATATAAACAGCGCTATAATAACTGAATGAATAATTCAGTATTAGTAATCTGCTGGGCTAGATCATTTTTCCACAAGTCCTTCATAAAAGAAAACTGTTTCTTGATTTGTAAAGGCCATTGTCTTATATAACACAGTTCCCAGAGGCTCCTTTCCACATCAGTAATCATGCTTTTACATCATTGTTGTTCTAACATTATCCTTGAAACATGAGAATTTATATATCTTCCAGTGGAATAATTTGTATAAGAAACAAAAACAGAACTCTAGTGAAAAATTGCTTGTCACTTGCATTTTATTACACCTGTAGTCAGTCTGACTTGCATGAACTGCATAGGATGCTGGTGTTCGGAACTCCATCAAATGTTTTGGAGAAACAGCATCACTCTCAGAGGTTGAAGAAGTTCCTTTTTTGGAATATAATCTCAAGTATCCCTTACACATTTAAGGCCACTTCCCATGCTGTCTGGAGGATTCTGGGACTTGCAGTCTTAAAAAACCCTTCTCCTAACTCAGATCAGTTTGTAACTTTTCTTATAACCAAACACACAAGCTAAGATTGCAGTTGAAATCTATGAAGTAGCACTGAAACACATTACTCCCTTCAAAACTGATATAATAGATCCAGTGGCAAAGTTAAATATGCCTTGCTCAGTGGCTTTTACTCAAACAGCAATAGCTTAACCTGGTTCTGCTTCTTATGCCTGTCATGCTGCCAGTGTTTTAGCAGATGTCTTTCTTTTGACCATCATTTTAGTTGAATATTAAATTAAGCCAAATAAATAACTATGGGGAGAAAACAGTTTTGCTGTAACACTACTGAAGTATGTGTGGCATGTTGTGACCTGACCCATAAATAACAGGCAGGCATAGAATCATGGGTTTAACTGGGACCACAACCTTATTAATTCACACACACATTCACAAATATTTGTGGTAGAATAAGCTCTTTGGGCATGTTAATGTATTGTGTTAGGGTAAAGGTCACCTAGCTGTGAAAGCAGGGGCAGCACTGCAATGGACCCTTCATTTTGGCCATACCTTTAAGTATTGAGCGTCCCCACCTGTGAAGTCCCATGACCTTAAATGTGTGACACATTCAGGCTTCAAAGGACTTCTTCCTTTGATCAACTCTAGGTGGCAGGTATTGGGATCCCTTTTATTGTATGCCACAGTCAGATCTCATGATTTAGGAGATTTTCACACGGGGCCAAAATGTCTCGTTCCTGCCCCGCTACCTCCTCTCCCGTTCCTGCCACGGAATAACATAAATCTTTCGCACACTCACCTTAATTCCGCAGCAGGAACGGGCTCCCCCTCCCCTTGCTGGCTGGCCGTAAATGCAGCCATCATAAAGCTGCTTTTACGACCGGCCATCTGAAACGTTATCACGTTATCACATTATCACGTGATAATGCCGGACAGTAAATTTAAAAAATAAAACTCCCCCAAACATAAAATCAGTTCACCAAGCACAAAAGCACTCTTTAAATCACATAATCAAAACAGGGAGGGTAAAATAAAGGGTGCCACTTACCTCGATGTCCAGATCGTACCAGGAAGTGCTCGGAACGGACCTCCCCTCCACGGCTGTCATTTCAGAACAGGAACGGGGTCCTGTTCGCACACCTGTGATTCCGTGATAGTGACGGAACGGGAGGTCTACTCACGATGAAAAATCGTGATTACATTGTTCTGGAACAGTCACGGGAGTAGGACAGATGAAGGACAGAACGGGGTCAACGTCGTCCGAAAGGGAAAACCTTTCCCGACCCTGTTCTGTTCCTGCCACGGGATATATAGCCCGTGTGAAAATCTCCAAAGAGTGGAATATAAATGTTCCACTCAATTAATCAATCAACCAATCAGTAACCCACCACAGAGAAATGGAGAGGTACAGTGAAAGAGTAATTCCATTCAAGAGTGGATAGAGCTGACTGATAGAGTCCATCTAGCCTTGTCCTATATTATTGACATTCTGGCACTATGTATATAGGTGCATGGAAAATTTTTGCATTGTCTATGAATAAATTTTGCACCTCTGCCTTACTCTAATACCAACGATGGTGTCTCATCCTCTCCCAGGCATATTGCAGCTCGGATAGGTAGGTGTCAAGTAAAGAGTTAATGGATGCTAAGTGCAGGGTACATGACAAGCAAGGAATAAATGATGATAACACAGATGTTGCTTTACACTTCCTGATGTCCTAAGAAGCAAAGTGGAGAAACTTCAAATGGCTCCTGAGAATGATAAAACTTCTGAAAACAAAGCAAATCCAGTTTGCAGGAGCAGCCAATTTGAAAAGGAAATGTTAAAGAGCATTGCTGGAATCTTGTACGGTATCACCTTTTGCTTAACATATCTTTCCGTATACTTAGCTTAGTAGCAAGGGTGCTGAGAAGCCCTGCTGGTATCTTGCAAAGACACATATCAGGACAATAACAAGAGTGCCCAATGTGCATCAGTCCCATTGTGCAATGTTCACTTTGCCGGCTCTGCTACATAGTAATGCAACAGCTACCCTCTAATGGATACAGAAGTTACAAAACTGCCTGATTCTAATTTCCCAACACATAAGTCAACTTACAAAGATGTAACTTCCATACAGGAGTCTGGCTCATACTTGTTCTTTGGAATGACCCATTTGATTAAAAAAAAAACCAACAGCCCTAAACCTAACAGTCATAACATAATAAGAAACATTATGAAAACAATACCAAATATTATGCCAATTATAATCTTGGATTGAGCTGGATTATGTACAATTACGTACTAAATGTCATACCTTCAGAAATAAACAAATACCTCAATAAATAAATAAATGAAAGAAGCGTATCTTGCCTGATACATAAAAACAGACCCATGTAATTTATCAGTAGGTAGGATTTTCAAGACAGAACAATAGAGCCACTGGAGCCTAATGAAACAATAGAGAACTTTTTGATAAAGAGATATTAACCTGTGACAACACGAAGAGGTGGAATGAGAAGAGAACCTGCTATAAACAGTGAACAGCACATTTTAAAACTGAAAGATATAATAATAATTGAGCTATATTGTTCTAATGAGTGGATACAAGGATTGGGAAAAACTGCCAATTTCGCTTATTCCCACCTCTGTTTTTCAAAGTTTTTTCCATCCTAAATCTTAAGCTTACTATTTTTTTCTAGAAACCTACTGAAATTAAATTCTTATCCTTTTCCACTGTCCAGATTCAATTGTTAGAGATATTCCTAGCACAGAAGGTACCAATATATAGTTCTGCAATATAGAAATTATAGAAGAGGAGTTTTTCTCCCGCTCCCCAAAAGGAGATGGGCACCCTAATTCAGCACTAAGAGGTTGAATATATAATGAAGAATTGCACCTGGGTGTGGATAGATAGATCTGTTAATTCTGCTTTCTATTTAGGAGGTCAACTACTGAGGGGAAGAAGAGATGAAGGCATTCCACCCCTCAAATAAAAATCCCACCCGCCGAATCAGATTTTCCTTCAGTCCAGCAATTTCTAGCATAACAGAGGATGAGACAATGAAAATCATTCATATCTAGAACTCTTATATTTGCGGCATCCTTGTACCCTTGGTAACTGCCTGTTCCTTTTCTTTGAATGCCCAAACCGTATTTCCAAATACTCAACTAAAGTTACTGCAATGCTATGAATTTGGGAACTGAAATAAATTTCATTTGGGTAGCAGAATTCTTATTTGGGGTAGCAACACCTTCATTTTACACCCCCTGCATAGCTACACTCTGCTCTCCTAAGTTGTGTTTTTTTTTTTAAAGACAAATTCTTTCCTCTGTAAATATGAATAAATGTTTTACTAAATTCATATCAAAAATGAATGGAAACAAAATTCTTGTGGATACCTGGAGGGAAGAAGTTTTCAAAAACATCAGGGAAGAGCTATCAATAATTTTTGAAAATGTCTAACAGTGACTATTGCAGGATATAAAAAGCTATATCTGTTTTATCCCAAAACGATATTCTTTCATTAACTGAAGACATTCTTCACTGCAGTCTCCTTCCCTTTTGAATCTGTATTAAAACCCTATCAATGTAACCATAACTGAGAGAGGTGAATACTCTGGGGAGAAAAGGTGGAGGGAGGAAGGGTTTCATCACTTCCTATGAACAAACAAACCTCAAGTGTAAAATGAAAGACTAGCCTTGACACAAGAGCTCACAAAACATTACAGGAACATAAAAGCTAAAGAGAGAGAGAGAGAAAGACATTAACAATTCAAAGGCAAGATCAAAAGGTAATTGTATTGGTTTTTGACATGTAAAGGAACCAATACATTCACATGCAGCAAGTGTGAATCGAAAATTTAAAAAGTTTTCCTACTTATATTCTTCAATCATATTCTCATTAACTTAGGTAGTACAATTAAAATACAATAGATTTCGAAAGGGAAGAAAAGGGTAACTTTATTAGGGGGATGTTTATTTTCCACTTTATTTTAGGCTCTCATCTTTTTATGAAAGATCGCCTCACTCTGTTCACTTATCCCTCTGTCCTATTTAAATTCCTAGGAGCTATCATCAGAAATAGTGAACTAGCTGAAGGATACATCTGTAGGTACACACACACAGAGAGACATGCATGTCTAAGCACTGGCAGTACATTTCTTAGAAACACTTCTGATATCACCATATTCAAAATATACGAAGCATGTTGCTCCTTGACTACACAGAATCTCCCACACACACCCCAGCACAGTGCAGCATTGCATGAGGGGAAGGTGCTTTGATGATTGCACTTGCTTTGAGACCAGCCTGTGGATGCACAGTGTTCTACGCCATGATGTAGGTGGCTAGGGTGGAGCATAGGTTATATAATGCCTGTCCACCCCCATCCACTCCCTCTTTCTTATAACTTTGTTATTACTAACTCACCCTTCCAAGACACAGAATAAATTATAAATGTTAGAGTCACAACAATACCTAGGTGTGTCACAGTGGACACACATGGGCACTTTCTTTCTTAGCATGCCCTGGATTGGAACCTCCTGTGTTACCCTCAGATGCCTTTCTAAGTATCTTCACTGCTCTTCAAGTCTGATAACTATCACCCTACCTTCCCAGACCTCTCCCCCTCTATCCAAACTTTCTACCTTACTCTGCTATAGCCTTGTATGGTTCATAAGAATGCATCTTGTGTATGTTTGTCTTCTGTTTGTATTATTCCAATAATACCATATTTTACTTTAGCTGGAGCCTCCTCTACACTAAGTACTGGTATACATAGGTGAAAAGATCCCTGTAGTTACCCTCCTCTTGGAGTTAATAATTCCCCCCAACTAGATTTTGGCATAACAGTTGGGACTCTAATGAACCCCCGCCCACATACCTCATAGGGTAACAGTGTGAATATCAGCCTTTGAGACATAATGATCTGCAAAGACTGTGTTATGATTTGGGGTATATACTCATCAACCTCCTCAATCTAAAAACTAATCAGGTCTTACACATCACTCTAGAAGCAGTTTAGGGTTTGTAAGAGCACTTTGAGCATAGACATAACTAGTTACAAATTACTAGCATGTTTTGTATCACATAGAGACTGTTTTTATGCAGGTTGCATAGGCAAGGATTTTCCTCCTCTGTGACCAGTCAAGTAATATAGCATGTTCCATTTACTTTCTGCTGCTTTCTTCAGCAGGAACCTCTCCTCCATACCAAATGGTAGGAAACAGATTTGTGTGAAAGAGCATAAACACTTGAGGTAAACAATTCATGCTGCTTAGATTTTGCACAGAGAAACTGAGCAGGACTATTCCCCAGCTGAGCAGCTGTAGGACATCTCACAATATCTATATCCATACGTGCACATTTTTCTGTGTGCAGTATTGTAGCAAGGTAGGAATGGTGATGGAGGCACACTTTCAGAACTGGAATGATGATATCATCTGCTGGTGTGTCAGCAGACAGAATGCCTTTGCTCTCACTAGTACACAAGTGATAAAGATACTTTCAGATCCTAATAATAATAATAATAATAATAATAATAATATTTATACCCCACCCCTCTGTTAAAACAATCGGGGCGGCTTACAAAAATTAAAATACAATGCAGATAAAAATCCATAAACACCCCCCACCCCCACCCTCCCCCATTAAAAATATTAAACAAATATAAATTAAAAAGCAACTGATCTAAAATCACATTTAAAAACAATAAATGCAATAAAAAGCCTGTGGACTAAAAGAGGCCAGGATCCCCTGAGGCTGGGATCTAATTAGGAAAGGCCTGCCGAAAGAGATCCGTCTTTAGTGCTTTTTAAAAGCTACTCAGGCTTGTCATCTGACGAGATCCTACTAACATTTGCGACAGATCAGCATAAAGGATGAAAATAATCACAGAAAGCCAACAGGTAATTCTTTCCTTTCTTTATGAATTTCCTATTTCAGCTGGCAGTTTAAGTGGTCACACTCTTCACAAATTGTTTTCATTTCAAGTTAAAAGCTCAAGATAACAATTCAACTTGGCTGGAGATCTTTTGATGAAACTCAATGTGTTTTACAAACTGAACCAATGTAAGCACCACAGTGTTGCAGATGTGAAAACAGAAAAGTCTTTTGTTTAGTTTCTCCAAATCCCACCTGCATTTTCTTCCCATGCAGAAATAACATGCCATCTGTAATGCATTTTTCTCAGTTTGCATATTTATTCATTTTACCTAATTTATGCAACTTTTTCCCATTGAAAAGTGTGTTCGTTTTTTTCATTTGTGCACATTTTAGTCATAGAAGAGAGAAAGAAAGAAAGAAAGAAAGAAAGAAAGAAAGAAAGAAAGAAAGATGAAAGAATGGGTAAGGTAGGATAAGGATGGAGAGATGAAATGGATGGTGGTGTATAATGATAAATATAAATATAAAATGAAAATTGAAAAGGGATTTTGTTCTTTGATTTAGATTTAGAGAAAGATGAAATGGAAAATGTATGATTTAAACGTGATTTTGTAAATGTTGATATTGTTGGAAAATAAAATATTTGAATTTTTTTTAAAAAAATGAAAACTGAATAGTTCCAGCTTAATTTCTTGGAAATGTCCAATAATCTTTGCAGATGTGAGAAAGGTTAAGGTGACCTATGCATTTTCTTGTAAGAGATATCAGGCTGTATGAAAATGGTACTTTCATTGAGACTATCAAATAGAACAAAGGCTGCATTTCCATTTGTACCATGTTAAATAAAACTCTCTCCCAGGTAGTTATGCATAGGATTGCAGTCATATTCAGAAAATTTAGCTGTCAAATTCTGTTAGTGCTTTGTTTGTTTGTCTGGGACATCTGTGTTTCACTGAGGGGAACCTATCCTGCATAAAAAGCTAAATTGTTTTTTCTGCATGGTGGAAAGATTGGAAGTATCAAGCCACTGGAAAGAATAAATTGTCTCTTTTTAGTTGGAGACTCAGGGCTTCTCTAGACAGGCTATTTACACTGTCGTGCCCCCATCTTGGAGCCCTGCAGTCCATATGATGCAGGGTTCTTGCCCTGTTTTGCCCCCAGGCACTCCTGATGACACCCAAGGCAAAGATGGGGGGAAGATGGGTTAAAGCCCATTGAAATGTTACATTTTAACACCTGGGAAAAACTGTGTCATTCAGAAAAAAATAGATTGGACCTCATGGGAACACAGGAGTCAATACCAGCACAATGGCCCATATCTGTAGCCACCTCTGCTGCCATCTGCATTGCACTTTCTGAATCCAGGAAGGTGGCCCACAGCATGTGATCAAGGCTAGTCACATGCAGGGTGCCTTGATCATGTGTGGCAGGCCTCCTTCCTGGCTTCTGAAGGAGTGATGCAGATGGCAGCAGGGGTGGCTGCAGATATGGGCTCACATGTCTGTGCAGACTTCCTCCTATTTTGTTCAAGGGGGGGGGGGCAATGGGCCTGATCTGGGGCCAGAATACACCAGTGGGAAGCCAACATATTCTGGCCTATGTAGATGAAACCTCACTTACGGAAAAGCTGACTGTACATTTACAGGGAAAAACAAGGAGCTACTGCATAACTCATTCTATGTCAGTTTAATAATGGTCAGTATTGTCCATCTGTTACACACAGGAAGTTAAGGGAAGATTGATTACTAAATACTATAACTAATATGTGTGACTTTAGAAGAAGTTGAATTCTTGGACAAAGATCCTCTATCACCTCAGTGTAGTATCAGCTTTCACTAGCAGAGTTACACTACACAACATCTTATACTCAATACTGGTCAATGTGCATGGCTGAAAACCCATGTGCAACTACAATGAATAGCTCAATAAAAATATCACCTCATTGGTGAATGCTACTTTTTTAAAAAAAAAAAAAAATTCCATGTTAGAAACAATAGGGAAGGATTTGGTAATAAAGCAGCCACTTTTGTGACTTACAAAGAATCTATGGTGCCTCTACACTTGGAATATGGTGAACAATTATGGTAATTTCACCTGAAAAATAATATTGCAAAACTTGAAATAGATACAGAAGAGAGTACCTAAAGGGTTCACATGGTTGGATAAACTCCACTATGAAGAAAGGTCAGAACAAGTGGGGCTGTTTAGCATAAAGAAAAATGAGGACAAAATGGCCATGGTAAAGGTATATAAGTTAATGCATGGTGAGGAGAAAGTTGATAGATGTTTTTTCTTCATCTTCATAGCACTAGAACTTTTAATTATGCAATGAATATAAATGATGGCAGATGTGGACAAAAGGAAGTAGGAGATTCAGGACAGACAAAAGCTCTGGCATTTCCTTAGTGCATAGTGAAACTGTGGAGTGCACTACCGTAAGATGTAGCCATTGCCTCTAGCTTGGATGGCTTTAAACAAAGAGTAGAAAGTATTATGGAGATTATGAATAACTAATATTCATGATAGCTATATATAGTTGGCCCTCCACATTTGTGGGTTTAATTTTTGCGTATGTGATTATTTGCAGCCACCTTCACTACTGCCCTCTGCCATTGTTAACAGGGCCTTGCAAGACTGAGACTGAGAATGCACAGTGGGGCTTGTAAATCCCTATTAGAAATGGTGTAGAGCAGCAGCAGAGGCAGTGGCAAGCCCCACCGTCCACCCACTTCTGCCTTGCAAAGGAACCCTGCTGCCTTGAAGGCATCCATGGTGGGCTGAATATGTGCATTGTATTTTGTGTGTGTGTTAAATGTGGTTTAGGAGGGCTAGGTATATTCATGGTTTTCCCACTTTTGCAGGGGTCCTGTGCCCCTAACACAAATGGATGGGGAGGGCCAACTGTACTCTCTTTTGACAGATGAAGTGTATTGAGATGACTGCTGGGGAGATAGTTTGGATTTTTCTCAGTGTTCTAGCAACAATTCCCATAAAAGAATTAGATTCCAGCAAGGGCCAGCATGTCATAGTGTCTAAGTGTTGGACTACAACTCTGGAGACCAGTGTTCGAATATATGCTCAGATATGAAAACCCATTGGGTGACCCTGGGTAAGTCTCTCAGCATCAGAAAACCCCACGATAGGTACACCTTAAGGTCACCATAAGTTGGAAATGACTTGAAGACACAAAACAACAACAAAAGGTACAGACCTGCCTACATGAAAGCATAAATAGGTACCAACTTCTGTAAATTTCTTTCCTTAGTTACCTCATTATTGATATAAGAGTACAGTTGCCCCTCCACATTCGCGACTTTCACATTCACAGATTTGATCATTCGCGGAAAGCTGCCTGCGCCCCCCCCCCCCCCGCTCAACACCCCACTCCCTTCTCAAGGCAGCCAGGGGCTTCTCAGGAAGCTCCTCGCTGCCTTGGGAAGGGACTGGGGTGGAAAACCGCTCGCTGGCAGGCTCATTTCTTATTTGTGTTTTTTTCACATTTGCGGGGGTTGTCTGCCCCTAACCTCCACGAATGTGAAGGGATGACTGTATTTATGTTTCTCCTTGAGAACAGGGTTTCTAAAAATGAAGGAGGTATTTTTTCTGCAGCCTCTCTTTCTGATCATTTCTGCCAGTTTTAAAAACATACAGAAGCAAGCAAATAAAATTTATTAAAAACTGGCCCTTCTTCACTTTTCTCTTGGAAGCAGGAACATATAAACTACCCAATACCCCATGCCCTGGAGCATATCTAGGGCTTATCTACACTGGCCAGAATACGTTCCCTTCCTGCTGGCATATTCTCACCCCAGATCTGGCCCATCCCCCCCATTACTGAGATGAAAAGGGCAGAACTCCACATGCACACATCAGCCAGTATCAGCAGGAGCCTCCCCTGCTGTCACGCATCACACTCACATGCAGGGGAGCTTGAACACATGCTGGTGGCCTCCTTCCCAGCCGCACAGTGACTCCAGTGGTGGCAGTGGCTGGCTATACAGGCCAGCATGCAGGTACAGACCCTACATTTCCATGTTGGACCCATCTGGGTTTTCTCGTATGACACGGGTTTTCCCAGGTGTTAATTTAAAATGGTTTAAATGGGTATTATAACAACAACAACAAAAACAAATTTCTTATCCACCTCTCCCTATGGATCAAGGTGGGGAACAACAAATTAACATATCAGCTAAATACATATATCCATTTATAAGAACAAGTAAAACTAAAACATTTTAAAATAATCAATACACAATTTAAAAATCACATTTTAAAATCATCAGGATAGACCTGCCAGAAGAGACTGGTCTTCAATGCTGCTTTAAATTCAGAATGTGTATTCAGCCATCATATAGTTTCTGATAGGCTGTTCCACAATCTAGGGGCCTGGCTTTGGCTCTGGTGTCATCAGGACTGCTTGGAGGAAAAAGGGGGAAGAGCCCTGCATCATTTGGGACTGCAGGGTTGCAAGATGGAGGGGTGGGGAGCTGGGGCAAATTGCCCATCTAGACAAGCCCCTAGTCATATCCAGGAAGTCCTTATAGTGACACAGAGCTATATGAATAAGCTTTCCTTTCCTTTTATTTTTTATAATCTTCCTCCAACTTCCATCATTTTAATAAGTAAACGTTGTGTTAGTCCTTCAGAAAAAGTTGTTTTGTGTCTTCCTGTTTATCTTTGAATCTGGTTTGATGGAGCCCTGAGTGGGTCAGAGCTCCCCAATTAACATTTACAGTAGGGGTCTTGTTGGGAAACACAGATGAAAGGGTGCAATTTTGCTTATATTCTTTGGTTTCCCATAGGCATCTCATTGGCCAGTCCAGAATGCTGGACTAATTGGACTAGAGTACTGGACTGTAGTCTGATATAACAGGCCTCTTTTTATGTGATTAGCTTCTCAAGCAGTGCTCCAGATCCCCATATATAAAGGGGGGGAGGAGAAAAGAAGGGGGAAGTGTAAACTCTCCTTGTCTCTTAAAATGGTAAGTTTCTTTGCTGAGTCTGCCAACAAAGGTGCCATTTGTGAAGGTGCTTTCATAGGAGTCTTTTGATAAACTACTGCAGATCAGTTTACACAGTGACAAACAGCACCATATGCCTGACTCTGCAGTCCTTCCTCCTCACTCTGCCTCTCGCTATCTCTTTCTTTACCTCTCTGGAATAAAAAATGGCTGTAATTCCTGCTGAGTAGCCTAAAAATGTCTTTCATCCTTGGAAAATGTGGACTTTGGGAGAAGTGGCTCAAGCAGAAAAAATGCAAGGCATCAAGCTTCACAGCTTCGAAGGCAAACATGTATCAGAGTTATGGGCTGACATTAATAATTTCAGGAACTTTACTATAAACTTGAGGGGGGAAATTATATACAGAGGTAGAAAGCTATTAGAATGAAACAACTAAACTAAAATCTTAAAGCATGGAAGTAGGAGCATGGTCCAGGTAGGAGCAATGCCCTTTCATGGGAACTAAGATTTGTATGTGTGTGTATGTGACTTCAAGTTGCCCAGTGCGTTTTTTTTAAGCAAGGTGGTTTTGCAAGTTTCTTCCTCTGAAATATTCCTCTGAAATATAACTGGTATTCATTGGCAGTCTCCAGCCCAAATACTAACCAGAGCAGACCCTGCTTAGCTTCCAGGATCAGAAGGGATCTGGTAGTCTTAGGGTAATTAAGCATCTGAACCAAGATTTACTTTTTTTCAGTGCCATGCACAGAATCCTACTGCCGTTATGAGTTGTACATGTGGCAGGGAAGCCTCCTAATAATTTTCAGTTTTTCTCAACTTGGTGCCTTCCAAATGTGTTGGAGTCATCATCCCTAAGTAACATTGGTTGTATTGGCAAGGGACAATATTAATTATGGTCCAAGACATCTGGAAGTTTGGGATGCTAATCTACATAATGTATATCAGTCTTCAATCAAAAGAGTGTGATTTTCTTCTAAGTGAACATGATTAGGATCTGATTGTTTATATCCTTTTAAATTACCCTTTTATGCTTACCCCAAGAGTGTTTTACTGGGATAGGGCAGGCCAGCTTGTATGCATCTCAGAATGTGTATGGAAAATACTGGTTAGCAGCAAATGTGGACAATGGTAATTTCTTCCTATTCCCCTTTCTTGGCTCTGTCTTCCCCTGAAGGATTATATGTGCCCCTTAAGCTCTCACTGCTGATAAACAGCTATGGTAAAAGTTATAGACAGTACAGGTAAGGCTGGGAATGGAGAGGTGGACCACTGTAGGAAACAGCAGATTAGTAAAGTTAAAGACACACTGTAAATAGAAAGACATGGGTGGGTTTTCAAGTTGATGATGCAGGTCAGACATGCTGCACAGCCTGCAGTTACTCACTGTTAATTGCAGTCTAGTTTTAGATATGTTTTTTGAGAAATAACACCTCTCTGTGTGTCATAAACACACACATGTACCTTTACTGGTAAACTCTACTGCCTCTGCTGCTATTCTCACACTGATCTGGGTACATGCAAACATTTCTTTGGAATATGCCATATTTTATTCTGTTTGATACTGTAGATCACTTTGAGTGCTGGAAAAGTGGCTTACAAATGCTTTAAACAAACACATTTATGTGTTTCAGCCACGCAAGCAGCAGATCTTCTATGAGAAAGCCAAACTACGTGACTAGCCACCCAGTCATGTTTATGTGTACCCAGGCTACCTTGAGAGCGACTGCATCAGCAGCACACATACAAGGACCATCAGTGCATAATGTATGGGCTTTCCCTTGTTAATCTGCCTTAGAACACTTGGGCTACCTTTGAAGAGTGCTTGGAAATGTGAAGTTGAAGGCCTTCACAGCTGGCATCCATAGATTTTCCTTGCATAGCAGAACATGTTATAAACCAACCTGGAAACAAAATGTTATTTAAAAACAGCAAAATTTTAAACCAGGCCAACAACTATCATGTCAGAATGCACAGAGAAGCTATTGAAATCCACAAACACCTGGGTAACTTCCACAGAAAAGAAGAAACCCTAAAAGTAAACAAAATCTGGCTGCCAGTCCTGAAAAAACACTAAAATCAAAACCCAACACTTGCAAATGAACTCCACCCAGGGACAGGGGGATTTCCAGCAGATAATGGACCATTAACCAACCATTAGCCAAACAGACACTAATTCTCCTTGCATATCTCCACCCAGAAGCTAGCCATTCAAATACACAAATGTACATATCCTCCCCAACAGGGCTTCACAGTATATGCCCCCCCACACTCCTACCCAACCATTCTCTGAAGATATCAGCCACAGTTGCAGGTGAAACGTCAGATATAAACTCTTCCAGAACACAGCCTCACAGACCGGAAAAAAAAACACAAGGAAAATCTATAGTGTTTGGAAACTTCAGCTGGTTCAAAGACCTGCAGCCAGATTGTGGTGGGCTACAGGGAGCATACAATGGCACCGCTGGCTGCCTGTCCATTTCTGGCCACAATTCAAAGTGCTGGTGATGACACATGAAGCCCTATATGGCTCATATTCAGGCTGTGTGAAGGACCATATTCTCCCATATGAGTATACCCATGTTTTGAGATTTTCTGGAGAGGGCCTTCTCTCTGTCCCACCACCCTCACAGGTGCATCTAGTGGGAACACAAGAGAGGGCCTTCTTCATGGCTTCTCCCATGTTCTGGAACTCATTCCTATAGAGGCTAGTCTGGCACCTTTCTTACTATCTTTTCACAAGCAGGTAAAACCCTTTGTATTCTGGCGGGCCGTTGATAATCGATTTATTTTAAAAAGGCAAAACAGGCCTTGTACAAGTACTGTATAATATGCTGGAATTTTATTTGTTGTTACTGTTGTTTTTAATGGTTTTTGCTTTTAACTGATGGTAATTTTATTGCTTTTTAACTCTGATATCCTGTCAATTTTTAACTATGTTTCTTTTAATTGTTCTAAGCTGCCTTGAGTCCCATACTGGGAAATAGAAGGGATATACAGTAAATATCATCATCATCATCATCATCATCATCATCATCTAAGAGAAATTTATTTTATCAAGTGTTGCCTAGGGGAGCAATAAATGGATGGGGCATTTTGTCACATCTTTTGGGTTTCCTTGATCAACAACTGGTCACTGAAAATTATCCATCTATCCTCCCTCCCTCCCTCCCTCCCTCTCTTTCTTTCTCATCTCTTTTGTGTTGAATGTCTTGCCCTAGCCCTGAAACAAATAGTGGTTCTCAGCTCAGGAATAATTTTTGCAGATGTGAAAGCTAGAGCTTGTGCTCAGCTTGAATTCAATGTCCTATGAGACTGTATCTTGGTGTGTACTTGTTAGATCCAATTTAGTTTGAAGTTCGTGCTCACTTGACTCTTGACATTGATGGATTGGTCAGTTTTTAGGAACCCAAACATGGATGAGAAAGTTATAGAACACAGGCACATACATTTTCTTGTTGCTGCCAACTGGTTTGTCAGTTGATTTTGATCAGTTACTTAGTGTTTAGTCAGTCAACTGAGTGATTGCTATTTGTTGTGATGTCAAGATCTGTTTAACTTCACACTCTCTTAAGAATATACAGAGACATGGGATTGTGAGCACAGATGCATGTGCATGCATACACCCACACCCACACACCTTTTTTTATGACCACTGTAGCAAGCCATTGGAATGTTGTTGAATTTAATCTGAACAAATCGAGTATAACAGCTCAGAACTAGTTGAGAGATGGGGTGTGATGGGGATAGGATTTTTCTGCAGCAGGCAAACTGGATTGACTATAATAATAAAAGTCCCTTACATGTGTGGTTATAGAGAATGTATGTATGTCTATACAGTATTTTAGGGTAATCAATTGCAATTTAAAGTGTATTATAAAGGATCTGTGGTTTAGCCCTTTACCAAACCAGATAACATCATTACCAAATTTTAGGGAAAGTGTGTCTTTCTAGCTACACTTCTGTATAGAGCAAGTGTGTATAGGATACATTCCAGACAGTCTTCATTATTCCTGTGAAGTCTCAATGACAATAGATGTCTTAATATCTTAGTGCTTGATCATTTAGTACACCTCTGATTGATAATGCCTGAAGAAACTCAACAACGTAAGAGTATTGGTGATCCATTTTTTCCAGATTATGTCAGGGTAGACTCAGCTCTCCCAGCCCAATCCTGCGTTCACTGCCCCCATTCCAGGTTTCACCCACAACAAAAAAATCCCCAGATCACTGAAGAAATTTGAATCATGCCTCATTGTCCTACAGTCTATGGCAATCCCTCCCTTTTTTTTTGATCAAGATACTTTAATTTTGTTCAACAGACTTTCTCCTTAAATGAAAGTATAATTTGGGGTACTGGAGTCCTACATACTTATTCTGTTCTGTGTTTCTGTTATCTATATTCTGTTCTATTTGTACAAACAAACAAAGTATTGACAAAAGTACTGAAAGCTGTCTCTCTCTCTCTCTCCATACAACTTGACTATTACTGTTCAAATCTATAGTGCAGCCATACTTGGAATGCTGTGTATGGTTCTAGTCACTCCACATGAAAAAGAATGTCATACCGTTGGGAAAAGTGAGGAACTGGGTCATCAGAATGATCAAGGGTGTGGCTCAACTCCCTGTGAAAAAAA
This sequence comes from Gambelia wislizenii, assembly GCA_030847615.1. Classification (NCBI taxonomy): domain Eukaryota; kingdom Metazoa; phylum Chordata; class Lepidosauria; order Squamata; family Crotaphytidae; genus Gambelia; species Gambelia wislizenii. Next base: position 83,070,267 of record JAUMIR010000005.1, on the reverse strand, counting down.
GAAGATTTCAATGTTTGCACAAGTTTTGCTTAGGGAAAAAAAAGACAAAAGGAGAGGCAGAATGCCTAAATAACCAGAAGTCATCAGATTCCACCAGATTTTGGAAGCTAAGAATGGTCAGGCCTGGTTAATACTTTGGGTCCCACATGGGAAAAAATTAAATATGTAAATATTTCATTCATATACCGCATATTCCAGCATATAAAATGACTTTTTAACCCTTGAACATCTCCTCCAAAGTTGGGGGTTGTCTTATACACCAGGGATATGGACCTGAGATGGGGCTGCCAGCCACATCTTGGACTGGGGAAGGAAGGGAGCTGGCTAGGAAGCTTTCAACCCCCCAGCCAGCCATCCCTCTGAGGTGGCTAGGAAGCTTCCTAGCCAGCTCCTGTCCTTCCTGAGTCCAAGATGGGGCTGGCAGCCCCATCTTGGACTCGGAAAGGACAGGTGCTGACTAAGAAGCTTCCCTGCCCCCCAGCCAGCCACCTCTCTGAGGTGGCTAGGAAGCTTCCTAGCCAGCTTCCCGAGTCCAAGATGGGGTTGGCAGCCAACAGGGCCAGTTTAAGGAATTTTGGGGGCCCCTGCAATGCTTTATTTTGGGGCCCCCATATGTTTATCTCAGGTCAATGTAACCTAACCTATTCATCATACAGGATGTTCAGATTACAGTAGGACCCCCATATCCATGGATTCATTATCCATGGGACACAAAACAGCACACCTACCATAGAGTCTTCCTAGAAAGTGTGTCTTCCCTAGCCGTTTTCAAGTCTCTCCAAGGCAACTCTATGGTATTTTAAACCAGAAGTCCCATTATTTTCAATGGCATTCACTATTATTCATGGTTTTCAGAATCCATGCCCCCCCCCGGAACCAATCCCCTGTGGATAAGAGGGGCCTACTGTATTAAATAATTTACATTAGAGAGCTTAGAGAGCTGGGCATGCTTAGCCTGGAGAAGAGAAGGTTGAGAGGTGACATGATAGCCATGTTTAAATATTTGAAGGGATGTCATACTGAGGATGGGGCAAGCTTGTTTTCTGCTGCTCCAGAGAATAGGACACGGAGCTATGGGTTCAAAGTACAGGAAAAGAGATTCCACCTGAATATTAAGAAGACCCTCCTGACAGTATGAGCTGTTCGGAAGTGGAATACACTGCCTTGGAGTGTGGTGGAGTCTCCTTCTTTGGCTTTTTAAAACATAGGTTGGATGGCCATCTGCCAGGAATGCTTGGATTGTGTGTTCCTGCAGGGCAGAAGCCGATCAGATGGGATGCTGTTGGGATCCCTTCCAGCCCTATGATTCTAGGCTACATTCAGAGCCTGGGAAAGTTACTCTTGAATTACACCTGCCAGCACCCTTCTCAAGGTCTGGTTGCATTGTTCCTTTTCCAGCATTCTCTAGCCCAGTGGTTCTTAACTTGGGGTCTGCAATGTCCTCACAGGGGGTCCACAAAGGCTTGAAGGCTGCTTGGCCCACCTCCTCCCTGTAGTGGAGCAGCCACGTGACAGAAACCAAGGCAAAGGCTGGCTGGCTTGGCCTGCACATTACTATTCAATCCACTCCAGCCACAAACTTGCAGGAAGAAGCAAGAGTGCCTCTGAGGGAAAGTTTAATGGATGGTGTAACTGTGTTGTTGTTGTTGTTGTTAGCTATTATTATTAGGGTTTTGAATCTTGAGTTAAGTCTTGGGGCAACAAAAGATATTTAAAGGGGGTCCCTGGTAAAGAAAAGGTTAAGAACCACTGCTCTAGGCCAATGTCTCTTACATAACACTAATGGGATACTGGTGTTTTAGTGACAACAATAAAACCATTGTTCCCAGTAATATTACTCCAAATTTTAATGTATATTCTTTATATTCTTCTGTTAAAAGAGCTAGAGTGTTGTAGAAGTTTCAGCATTGCACTATGACTATGGAGACCAGGGTCTGAATCCTTACTCAGCCATGAATACCCACTGGCTGACTTTGGGCAAGTCACACTCAGCCTCAAAGGAAGGCAAAGGCCACACCCCCTTTGAATAAACCTTGCTTAGAAAACCCCATGGTAGGTTTGCCTTAGTCAGAAATGACTTGAAGGCACATACGCAAACACACAGAAATTTCTTTTGCAGGCTGAACTCAGTTGGCAGCAAGGGGAGGAAGCTGAAGAAGACCAAGGGGAAAAGGGAGGGGAGAGGAACCAGAACATGTTAAGAGCAGCAGGAAGGATGGACTGGAGGGGATTTATGTGGAAGGAAGGAAAGGGAAGGAAGGAAGGAAGGAAGGAAGGAAGGAAGGAAGCAAGCAAGCAAGCAAGCAAGCAAGCAAGCAACCCTTTCTGAGGGAAAGAGACAACCCTCAAATTCCCCTTCTCTCTCATGCACACACACTGACCCCTCTCCGACATGCCTGACTGGCTTCCTTTTGCAGCAGCAAACTCCCTCCAGCTTCTGCCACGGAGGGCTGCTTCTTCTTTCTTTTTCTAGTTTGGGAGATACTGTTTTTTTTTTAAAGCCAGCAGGAAGTTTTTGGAGGAGGAGGGTAGGAGGGGGCTACAAAGCAGCGGCTCCTCCCGGCTGTTTCCTGGCTGTCTCCTTTGTCAGATAAGGAGGTCAGCAGGGGGCCCCCCTTGACCTTGGGGCCCCCTGCCAATGCTGACTTGTCAGACTGGTTAAACCGGCCCTGGCAGCCAAACCTCTCCGCTTTTCCAAATCTTGAGGAGTCCATCGCGAGTTGGCAAAGCAGAGAGGTTTGACTGGCAAGGGTCTCCCCAGCCAGCTAGCCAAAACTCTGTGTTTCCCTTGGCCAAGCAGGGAAACACGGAGCTTTGGCTGGCTAGCTGGGGAGACCCTTGCAGCCAAACCTCTCCACTTTTCCAACTTGCGATGGCCCTAGGTACCCTGGGGCAGGTATTTACACCTGTGCCAGCAGGGAACCCTGCCAACCTATAGGCTCAAGCAGAAAACTCCTGGTCTGAGTGGGTTGGCATCAGTCCCAGCAGAGATTCCTGCCCACTCAGATAAGGATGAAGAATAAGAGAGGGACTTACCTCCACCATCGTATACCTAGCAGTGAGCTCAAAAGGAAGCTCAAAGGAAGTCTCTGAGACCTTAAGAGCAAAACCTGCTCATTAAGAAACACCTGACAAAGCCTTAATTGCTTTATATATGAAGGGAGTGGTGATGGAGGCTTTGTCAGAGATCAACTGATCTTCCTGGTGAAACTTTCTTGCTGACTTTGTTGCCTGTATTCTGGTTATCACCCTTCGCAATTTGGAAAGCAGAGAGTTTTGACTGGCAAGGGTCTCCCCAGCCAGCCAGCCAAAGCTCCGTGTTTCCCCTGGCCTAGCAGGGGAAACATGAAACATTGGCTGGCTGGAGGGACCCTTGCAGCCAAACCTCTCTGCTTTTCCAACTTGCCAGAAGCCCATCACAATTTGGAAAAGCAGAGAGGTTTGGCTACAGGGGTTTCCCCTGCTTGGCCAGGGGAAACATGGAGCTTTGGCTGGCTGGCTGGGGAGACCCTTGCAGCCAAACCTCTCTGCTTTTCCAACTTGCCAGAAGCCCATCACAAGTTGGAAAAGCAGAGAGGTTTGGCTACAAGGGTTTCCCCTGCTTGGCCAGGGGAAACATGGAGCTTTGGCTGGCTGGCTGGGGAGACCCTTGCCAGTGAAACCTCTCCATTTTTCCAACTCACAATGGGCTCCTCGCCAGCAGTTTTCTCAGTGAGTGCCCCACTTGAATTGGCCTTTCCCTCAAACACTCAAGGGTCTAAAACTGGTTCAAGAGGGAAATTGGCTAAGGAGAGCTCCCGCTAAGCGAGCTTCCCTCTTGAACTGGCTTTAGACCCTTGAGTGTTGGGGGCAAAGACGGATTCAAGCGGGGCACTTACGAGGTAGAGAATGAGGGGTAGTCTTATATGGCAAGTATATCCCTAACTCTATATTTTAACTTAAAATGGGGGGGGGGTCGTCTTATATGCCCAGTCACCTTATGCACCAGAATATATGCACCACAGGTGCTGAAGGCTATATTTCTTAGAAAATCTGAGTAGGGCTGCCAAAGTGAAAACTGGAGAAAGTTCAGTGGTTGTACAGAAGAGGCAATTTCGGCAGGTATTGCTTGTTACCTGATTGCATTACCCTGTCTCTGAATATTCCTTGCCTAAGAAAACTGCATGAAATTCATTGGGTCACCATAAATCAACAGACAACTGAAGGTACATAGACACAAATTGTATATAGAATTATGCATGTTATAGAGAAAGTTTCTATGGAGAACTTTTCTGCCACTTGTACAGTACTAAACTTTGGGGTCATCTCCTGATGCTGAATGGTAGATGATTTTGGACACATAAATGTATGTATATTCTTAGGCTATATATAGTTAAACTGAGAATAATTTTTACAGGAAACAGAAAATTCAAAGTACTCGGTCAATGTTCTGGGAGGACCTGGTCATGCACCTTCTAGGTGAGCTTGGAGAAATTACTTTTCCTGACTACAATTCCCAGAAGCCCATAGCCAGCCTCATCTGTATCTATGCTGTCTACAGGATTCTGGCAATTGTAGTCCAAAATTTAACTTTTACAAGCTGTGTGCTCTAGTTCCTAATTAACATAATCTGAGTCTTGGGGAAGTGGGAAAGGATAAGGATAAGAGTCAGCCTGGAATTTTTATATATGTAAATTGATGTCTATAACAGCCTAGCCCTGTTCAGAGTCATTTGTATGAGATAATATGAGTTCATCACATTAAAACTTTTACAGCCCTAAACTTAAAGAGAGATTTAATCAGGACAAAAGAGGTTTAGCTAGTGGAACTGGAGAAAATGAGTTTCATTTGGAATTGTGTAATGACAATGACGATGTAATTTAAAAAGTATATAAATATCATTTAAAATTGTAGATGAATCTGTAAAAGAATTAAAGTGAGCCCAAAATTTTGGGCATAGTGCTGATATGGATATATGGAGAAAATGTGGTCTAAAGATATAAAATTACTTGTGCAGTAATTTAAAAGAAAACCTGTATAAGATGATGTATAGATAGTACCTAACCCCAAATGAGCTGTTGAAAATGAGAATGTTTCCAGAATATTTCAACCAATGTAGGAGATGTCAACATAAAGAGGGGACTATTTTCCATATGTGCTGGACTTGCAAGAAAGTGAAAAGCTGTTGGTCCAAGATCTATATAGCATTGATTCATATAGGGTTTCCAATATCATCAGAAATGTTTTTGCTGGGTATTATGGATAAAGAATTGGATAGTAGATATGGATTACTTCTCTGTTCTATGATAACAGTGGCAAGAATGCCATCTTCTTAAACCTGGAATGCACTGAAGCACAAACACAGAATGGATTGTTAAAGTTGCTGATTTTGCTCAAATTCCCAAATTAAAGTGGATTTTTTAAAATAAACCATTGAAGTTTGTTTTGTTTTGTTTTGTTTTTTGGTTGAAAGAATGGAAACTGTTTATGGACTTTTTGAGCAATAAGAAACCTAATGATGCAATAATCTGTGTTTATGGTTACTAATAATTCTAGTAACTGTAGTAAATTTAATTTAGCAAAATATATAGTGGTAGAATAATATATTTCTTGTTTTCAGGTTTTTTTTCCATTACAGTTTGGATGGGGGGGGTTAGAGTTTCTCTGTGTTTTAGTTACTTAGTATTTAATGCATTAGTTAGTTCATGTTTATGATTTTAGTCTTAGTATCTTAATATTGTGCCTGAATTTTAGCTCATCGCACTACACTGTTATAACACTATTATTCCATTTTAACTGCTTTGACTGCCTTCTGTGGAATTCTGGGGTTTGTAGTTTAGTGAAACCTAAGAGCTCTCTGACTGAGAATGTTAAATGCGCCTCCCTAAACTGCAAATCCCAGGGTTTCACAGGAGGCAGCTATAGCAGTTAAAGTAGAAAATAGCACTATAAGAGTATAGTGCAATAAGGCCCTTATAGTTTTAGGAGATTATCAGACACATTCAAAAACCACAAGAGCAGCACGGGAGGATGATGTTACTATCCTGTGAATGGAACCCATTTCAGACATCCTCATCATTGTTGTGTGCTGCTTCTGGGCTGCAGCTGTAAGGTATCACTTTTCATTCATGGTGAGGTCCTGTCAATGAAAAGTGATGCCTTACTCATCATGGCTGCAGCAGAGAAGCAGCATGCGATGATGATGACATCATCTGAAATTGGGTCCCATTTGATGGTGTTACTGTCCCAGTAACACCATCCTCCAGTGCTGCTCTTGTGGTTTTCAACGCATCTGATAATCTCCTCATATATATATATATATATGTGTGTGTGTGTGTGTGTGTGTGTGTTACATATGTTTATTTTTTATTATTCCTTTCCTTGTTTATGTGTACATTTTCAATGAATGTTGATTAGTTTGTGTGTATTAAAACTAACAAAAAAAATAATTATATGAAGATTTTTTTTTTTCAGATTGTGTGACTGGGATCTGCATAATGATAATATTTAGAAAATTAAATATGTTAATTCATGAGGGGGCAGAATCCCCATTCCATTTATAAAAGGGCAACAAACAAAGCCAACCCACTGGTCAAGAGCAAGTTATAGAATTAACTAGAAAACATCAAAACCAAACCTGAATCCTGCAGATATCTGGAAGAAATACTGAATTTTTTTGAAGGTTTGTTTATATACTGTTGGCCTTATCACCTCCTGAACAAACCACAATGTCCATGAGAAGTGTTATGTATTAAATTGCACAGGAAGAGTGAAGGCACAGTATCTTTTAGATGCAGCCATGTCTGTGGCTTCGTTGTGGCATGAACAGAGTGCCAAAGGTAACTTTGTGACAATGAGAGAGAGCCTATAGAGAGAAGCAGTGTTTTCTTCTCTCCTTGCGTTTAGTGTGAATGTTTCCTGATCAGAAAGACTGACGAAGAAATGAAAAAAAATAGCTAAAAGCTTCAGAGAGCTAGCAGATGTGATAAATGACAACCAGCAGGACGCTGGGCTACTGCGGCTTGCTGAGCCAGATGTCCCAATGATTTTTGAAACAGTAAAATTGAAACACCATTTCCTTTTCAAGAAAAAAAAAAAAACCATGGCACTGTGAATCACATAGAAAAACCCTTTTCCATTGAAAACATAACATTTGAGGAGATTCTATTTTCCCAGGAAAGACAGGTAGTTGACAAAGAACATTCTGTTTCTGCAAAGATGCACAGAGTATAACCAAATCAAATGAAAGCCACAAGATGGTTTACTGGATTCTGCCATTTTTCAAGATGGGTTTTCTCAAATTCTGCCTGTTAACAATTGTGCAGGTGTAGCCTCAAACAGGGAGTATCAATACTGAACAAGTCCGGCACTTCACAAATGGTTATGTAGTACTACAGCAGCAAAGCTTTACCAGGAACAGGGCTATACATAAGACATATCTAAAACCACCCCCTAAAGTACTGGAGTGAATTCTATATACAGGTGATATAATCAGCATGTATTCTAGCAGTGTTTATGCCTTGACTGAATAAGAAATAAAACAGGCTCTTGAGAAGGTATAGCGGCCAAAGAAATATACAATTAAATATCAGAGACAATTGTGATGCACACTTTCAGTTTTGGGGAGAAGGCTTCATAGAGCATTCATATTTTTAGAACATATAAATACCCTATCTATACCAGTGCAATGGGCAGAAAGGGGTATAAATCTTTGCATGCTTATACAGTAGGACCCCTGTATTCATACGGGATTGGTTCCAGGGTTCCCCAAGGATACTGAAATCCACAAATAATAGCGAATGCCCTGGAGGAGGCAGGCAGGCAGGCAGGCAGGCAGGCAGGCAGGAAGAGGAAGGCAGAAGAAGCAGGGCTCCTCCAGTTCACCCACCAACCCCAGCCTAGCCAGACCCTCAGAGCCAAGCCTGGGCAACACCTTGGCCTGGCACGCCTTTACCCCCACACACACATTCCCTCCCTCCTTCCCTCCCTACTTGGCCTCCCCCTTGAGCCAACTGCCCCTTGTCTCTCTCTGTGGCCTCCAAACTCACCCAGGGTGAGCAAGAGTCAGAAGACACCACCACCACCCCAAACAGTCAACCACCCACCTGGAGACACCCACCTGTCTGTCTGTCCATTGCCCAGCCCAGCCCAGGTAGCCCCACATGGCTTCTGCCATCATCATCCCAGGTTGGCTTGAGCTCCTGCCAGGCATTAGTGGAAAAGGAGAAGGAGAAAGACAAAGCAGCATTGGTGTCCTCTGCGGCTCCCCCAGCAGCATCCTCTGCTTCTGTCAGGCCCCATGAGCCTGATGAGGCTAAAGAGTCAGAGGAGGAGGAGGACATGGCTGGGAATAGCCCTAGAGACCCTGGCACAGGTTTATCTACACCTGTGCCAGCAGGGAACCCTGCCAACCTATAGGCTCGAGCAGAGGAAAAGCCTGGTCTGAGTGGGTTAGCATCAGTCCCAGCAGAGAGTCCTGCCCACTCAGATAAGGATGAGGAAGAAGAGGGGGACTTATCTCCACCATCATATACCCAGCAGTGTGAGCTCAAAAGGAAGCTCAAAGGAAGACTCTGAGACCTTAAGAGAAAAACTTGCTCATTAAGAAACACCTGATAAAGCCTTAATTGCTTTATATATGCTCAGAGAGGCAATGGAGGCTTTGTCAGAGATCAGCTGATCTTCCTGGTGAAACCTTCCTGCTGACTTCGGTGCCTGGATTCTGGTTATCTTGCCTTCTGCTACCCTGGCTCATGCTTATACCTTGGTCTGTGCTTGACTACTTGGCTGCCTGTTCCTGTTGACCCTTGGGCTGCTTTGGACCATGCTGCCTGATTGTCATAAGCCTCTGACCCTTTGGACTGTGTTACTGGACTAAATCTTTGACTGTGTTTGCCTTCCTCTTAGCTAATTAACAGTTGGCTCCCTTCCCAGACTAGTACTGTTTATACTTTGCTGGTACCTAGATGCCTTCTGGATACCTCCATGTCTCTCTCATCATGGTGCCTGGTGGTGGCAGAGGCAGTGAGAGTGATTGAGGTGATGGCGGTAATCCTCCTCCTGCTCGTGGCCCAGGCCATCACTGCCACTGGTAGAACCCCCCAGGGGTTGAGAGAGGGGAGGCAAGTTCTCCTCCTCCCCTCCCTTCCCCATCCATCCTCCACCATCTGTCATCACCAACTGTGGATAACTGAATCACCGGATGGCGAATCAGCAGATACAGGGTGCTACTGTATTCACTAAATGCTAATTTGCATGTTTGCTTGCTTTTCCACACCTTCTCTCTTTCTGCATCACTCTAACCTGCAGCTATTTGCTTTTTTTCCCCTCATCATTCTCCTTCATTACACCATGTATTTGGTTAAAAAAACGGAATTTGCAAGTAAAGCTACTTTTATATGCTTTACAAAGAAGATGAGGTTTATTTATTTCACAGGTAGACCCCAGTGATGATATTAGGGGCTGTGTTGAGGCCAAAACACACCAGGTGTCATAATTGGGGGAGGGGTGACACCAGCCTTAGTGACACTACTGGTAGACCCTTTTCTGTTTGTGTGTATGTGCTTCAACTTTATTTACAATCTTCTTCAGCATGATGCTCCAAAGGGCTACAGAAGAGATTGAAGAAGATGACAGCATCTATATACATTACCGTACTGATGGTAGCTTGTTTAATTTAAGTTGTCTGAGGGGTCACACTAAGACTCTAAACTATCTAGTCCATGAGCTGCTCTTCGTTGATGATGCTACCCTTGTTGCCCACACAGAAGCAGCCCAGCAGCGCCTAACATCCTGCTTCACAACAGCTGCAGAGCTGTTTGGGCTGGAAGTCAACCTGAAGAAAACAGAAGTTCTTTACCAGCCTGCACCACAGGACGAACACCACCATCCCCACATTGCCGGCAAATCTGTGCTCAAGTCCATTCAGCAGTTCACCTACCTGGGAAGCATCATCTCCTCAGATGCCAAGATTGAAAAAGAGATCAATCACAGATTAGCAAAGGCATATAGTGCATTTGGAAGACTTTACAAAAGAGTCTGGAGTAATAAACACCTGAGGCGAAGCACAAAAATCAGTGTGTATAGAGCTATTGTACTATCTATTCTCCTTTATGGATCTGAAACATGGGTCACCTATTGCCACCACCTACGACTCCTCGAATGCTTTCATCAGCGCTGTCTATGCACACTCCTAAATATACACTGGACTAACTATGTGACAAATGTTGCTGTCCTTGAGCAAGCAGGGATCACCAGCATTGAGGCCATGATATTGAGAACGCAGCTGCGCTGGGCAGGGCATGTTTCTAGGATGGAGGACCATCGCCTCCCCAAAATAGTACTCTATGGTGAACTCACCATGGGTCAGCGTAAGAGGGGCACTCCAAAAAAACGATACAAGGACTCCCTGAAACAACATCTCAGGCTCGGCCAAATTGATCATGAACAATGGTCTGCCCTGGCCTCACATCAGGAGGCATGGAGACGCACAATCCACAATGCTGAAGCCTTATTTGAGAACTCACACCGAACAAGTCTTGAAGAGAAATGACAACGCAGAAAGAATCACAACCCAGAGGCATCACCCAAGGAGACCTTCTGCTGTGCTTTCTGCAATTGGACCTGTTTATCTCAGATTGGCCTTTTTAGTCATCAGTGCGCTTGCAGAAAGCGTGGGATGAGTCCTTCCTGAATCTTTGTTTGTGAAGAAAAGCCAGAGGAGGTATGTGTGTGAGTGGGTAGGTGGGAAGGTGAGTCCACTGATCATTATTCAGCTTTCTCCTAACCAACTGCTTGCAAAATATATCACTACAGAGATCTCATTTTTCCCAACAAGTATCAGTTCACACACCACCTCAGTTTGTATTCTTCATCAGTGGTGTGCAACTGAAATCACTCTGACAGCCACTTTGAGATCTTCACTAACTCATGAAGGCCCTACTGATGTATTATCCATTCAAGTAAAGCATTTTACTTCCAAATTTAATTCAGTGCTTTCTTTTTAAGATACATTCTCAATTAGCCTCCTATTTCTCAGATATCAGACTACACTACCTGAAATAACCTTTGTTTTCCCATTGTGCCCCACAAGATATTCATAAGATATTCTTTGTGAATATTCCAGCCAGTCTTTCAATGTGTTTGACCAGACTCTCTGTATCTTCATCTTTTAGTTATCAGTCATGTTTTCATCCCATGATGCACTCTTAACTTTCTCTACTTTAGAATAATAGAACTATATGATAATGGCGTTTCAAGTAACAGTAAGGTAATGAAAAATGCTGTTAATATTCACATCCTGGAGTGGCAGGGAGACCAACAGTGAGATTCTTTCAACATCAAGCTTTTCAGAGCAAATATTGTTTGGACAAAAATACACAACAGTTTTCTATGCAAAAAGGTTGTGGATTTTTTTTTGGGGGGGGTGATGACCTGCATGCATCATGGAACCCATTAGAAACTCACAGGAACAATATTGGAAACTTCCACTCCTTATTTGGAAATGGGAAGTGGGTGGGAGAACCTCATTGAATAAACATGATGTCAAATCACCTGACTAGATAGTCACTCTGATTGGGCAATGGCAGAGCCAATCAGAGATCAACACAAAGGACTTATAAAAGTTCTGATCTTCCTTTTCTGAGTTGTGCACATGGCCTAGCTAGATTGAGCTAGCTGAGATGGACTCTGATCCACATGGCCTAGCTCTGGGCCATATGGCCAACAAAGCCATGGAATAACCACAAAATACTAAACTGTGATAACAAAAGGTTGAGGGGGAGCCAACCTTACCCAAAGGTCTCAAAGGATCCAAAAGGACTCTGAAATTCCATCTCCAGAGACTGTAAGTTACTTTGCATGTAATAGTTAGGGAACTGTTTTAGTTAGCTTGCGTAAGATTTATGTTTTATTTGTAAGTGCTCTGAATGAATGCATACTGTTTAAGCTTTAAGCTGAACCTGGGAATGTTTTGCCTTCTCAAGTAACATAGACTCCTAGAATTGAAGAAAAGTTTTCTGTTATTTTCTAACCTGCCTCAAATTGTCTGCTTCTGGTCAGCTATCTAAACTCCTCTGGGAAAGAGGAAAGTACAGCATTGTTTCTTTAATACAGCCTGTCTAAATTTCACTGCTTAGACAGGAAAAAAGGAAATTATAGAGTCAGTTTATAAAGACAGTAAGTGGTTGTGGCCTGCCCTTAGAAAAGGGATTTCTAGACTTGAGAACCCTTGTGAGTGTGTTTTTCAGTTGTACAAATAAGCTGGAAGCCTTCCCTTCCTGCTGGAAGAGTAGGGCCAGCTTTACGACAGGGGGGGGACATGTGTTTTCTCATTGATGAGAAGGCCAACCTGGCATGCTTCATAGAAACCTGGCTGGGTAATGATAGTGGTACACTGTGGGCTCAGGTCCTGCTAGCCAGTTAGTGTTAGTGAGCAGGTGAGGAAAAGTGGGAGGGGTTTGGAGTAGCAGTGGTTTATAAGGATAATCTTACCTTGACTAGGATTCCAGTCCAGAAACTAAATCACTTCAAGTGTGTGTACCTGAGCCTGAAAACCAAGGATAGGCTAGGGATTCTGTTAGTGTATTGTCCACCCCACTGCCTATCAGACTCCCTGGATGAGCTCACGGAGTTGGTCTCGGAGCTGGTGTTGGAGTCGCCGAGGCTCCTAATCCTGGGTGACTTCAACATCCCTCTTGAGACTGATTTGTTGGGTGCAGCTCAGGAGTTCATGACATCCATGACACTCATGGGCCTAACCCAAGTGGACTCTGGGCCAATACATTCTGCAGGTCATATTCTCGATGCTGTTTTCAGTTCTGGACGGACGGATCTTTGGGCAAAGGTGTTAAATACCTCCAAATTGTCATGGACAGATCATTATCTGGTCAGGGTAAAAATCATGGCTGCTATCTGCCCCTATTAGGATGATCCGCCCTCAAAGGCTTATGGATCCTCTTGGATTCCAACAAGCCTTGGAGGGTTCTTTGGCTGGCTCTGCCAGTGAACCTGTCGAAGCCTTGGTTAATAACTGGAACCAAGATCTGACTAGGGCTATCAACATGATTGCTCCTAAGCATCCTTTCCAACCTGCTCCTAACCAGGCACTCTGGTACACACAGAGTCATGAAGTAGGAAGGACAACAACTAGAGCACCGATGGCAAAGTACTTGACTCATATCCGACAGGACATTCTACAGAGAACATCTTGATTCCTATGCAGTGGCAATGCGTACAGTGAAGAAAGCTTTCTTCTCTGTATGCATTGTGTCTGTGAATTTGTATCCAGCTGAACTGTTCAGGGTGGTAAGGGACCTAACTCAGGTGCCTTCCTCCCAGAACTCATTGCTAGAACCACTTGTAGTTTGCAGTGATGCCTTTAATAACTATTTCACAGATAAAATCTCTCAGATAAGAGCCAACTTAGACCCCACTTTTACAACTGATGTTAACTGTGAAGTGTCCAGTGACTCCGTGAGTAGGATTACACTAGAACAGTTTCAGTCAGTGAGATCCAAGAATGTGGACAAGCTGCTTGGATGCACTAGGAGGCTGACCTGCCCCCTCAATCCCTGCCCCTCATAGCTGGTCACCGAGGGAGGAGATGCAATTAGAATGAAATTTTAAAAACATCATAAATGCATTGCTCAGGAAGGGGAACTTTCCATCAAGTTTAAAAGAGGTGATCGTATGGCCGCTTCTAAAAAAGCCCTCCCTGGATCCCCTGGACTTTGTGAGTTAGAAATCAGTCTCTAACCTTTCATTCATGGGCAAGGTGATCAAGAGGGCAGTTGCACTCCAACTCCAGGCAGTCTTGGATGATACTGATTATCTAAACCCATTTCAAACTGGCTTCAGGGCACAATATGGAGTCGAGACTGCAATGGTCTCCTTAATGGATGATCTTTGTCTGAGTATCGACAGGGGGAGTGTGTCCCTATTGGTACTCTTGGACCTCTCAGTGGCTTTTGATACCATTGACCATGGTATTCTTCTGAAATGCCTGAGGGAGTTGGGTATCAGGGGCACTGTGCTTCAGTGGTTCCGGTCCTGTCTCTCAGTTAGAGGCCAGATGGTGATGCTTGGGGATAGCTGCTCCTCGAGGAAGGAGCTTACATGTGGCATCCCACGAGGCACCGTGCTATCCCCAATGCTGTTTAATATTTACACAAAACCGCTGGGAGAGATAATCCAGAGACATGGGGCAGGGTGTTATTAGTATGCTGATGACACCCAAATATATTTCTCTATGCCTCCGGCAACAGCTGCAATGGATGGTGTGTCTCAGCTGGATGTGTGCCTTGGAGCAGCAATGGGCTGGATGAGGAAAAACAAAGCTGAATCCAGACAAGACAGACGTACTTACTATTAAGTCTCCCAAATTAGGTCTGGAGGTGTGTCAACCAGTTCTGGATAGGGTTACACTCCACCTGAAAGACTGTGTTTGCATCTTGGGAGTGCTTCTGGGAGATGACAGCACAGGTAGATGTGACAGCCAGGAGTGCTTATTATCAGCTTCAGCTGATACACCAGCTGCACCCCTTCTTGGAGTTGGAAGACTTAAAGATGGAAGTACATATGCTGGTAACTTCAAAGCTTGACTTCTGTAATGCTCGCTACATGGGGCTACCTTTATGCCTGCTCCAGAAACTCCAACTGGTTCAAATACGTTAGTCAGGCTGTCACAGGAACAACAAGGGGTGACCATATCACACCAATATTAAAATCTCTTCATTGGCTGCCAATTAGTTTCCAGGCAAGGTATAAAGTGTTGGTCATTACCTTTAAACCCCTTAATGGCTTAGGGCCAGGAAACCTATGGGATCACCTTCTCCTGTACAATCCACCCAATACCCTCTGGGAAAAAATTTACTTCAGGTGACTAAAACTAGGCTGGCCACAGTCACCCAGAGGACCTTTTCCGCTACCGCTCCCAGACTATGGAATGGTCTGCCACAGGAGATCTGACACATTGACAATCTGGGGATGTTTAAGAGGGCTATTAAGACAGATCTGTTCTGGCAGGCCTTTCCAGATTAGATTGGATGCCCGGTTGTCACTTTCTGGTTTACTACCCTGTCATTCTTTAGTTGTTTTATGGCTTTTCTTATTTTAATTTATTTTAATGTGTTTTTATAGGTTTTTAAAAACCTATAAAATTAGTGGTTTTAATGATGTTATTTTAATGTTTGTAGATTATGGATTAATGTTTTAAGTGATGTTTGCCACCCCGATCCTCATGGGAGAGGCAGGATATAAATAAAAATCATCATCAACATCATTATCATTATTATTATTTTGCGCAAAATTTACTGATGCCTGCAAAAATGAGGAGGGGGCATTTGTAGAGAAAGCACAATTACACATAGTTTTCATGTGCATGAATCCATTTGCTGTGTTTGCACAAACTATATATACATTTTATACCATTTACACAACTCTGTGTAATTTGTGCAAACAGATAGATTCCTGAGACACATAGTTTTCCTGCATGCATTTTCTTCATGTAGGAATCAGTGGTTTTGCACAGAATACATGTTTTTGGCCAAAAAACATGTTTTCTGCGCAGGAGAGCCACATGTATTTTCACACAAATGAATTTTCCCTGAAAAGCAAATAGTGCTCAGAAATTGCACAGAAACACCATATTCTTATGGAAAGGAGAGGAGGTTGCTGAAAGTATTGGTTATTGGTATATGTGAATTAAAATAAGCAAAAATTTACATTCTTACTCTCTGGTACTAATTTCTGGATGAGTTTTCAGTTTTCAGCTTGACTGAGTTCAACTAACTGTGTACTTGGTGTTCTTCTTTCTAGCCAATTACACATTACTGGAGAGCGATAACTGGAAGGTGGTATGAGGCAATAAATACCTTATAAATAAGGTCATGGCCCAAGCCTCCTTAAAGGGTGTGGTGTGATTACACCTGGGAGGAAAAAAAAAAACCCTTCCTGATCTAGAAGTCTTATAGTTATAGGTTAGGGGCTGACACCCCTTCCTAAGCAAGTTGCTTTCCTATACCAGATCCATTTCTGGTTCTTGAAGCTGGTGCTTAGACTGATTTCATCTCACTTTCCCTTGCACAGGGAAGGCAATGATGGAGCAAAGCTTGTTCTTCCATTGAAGTCCCAGCTCACACTTCAGCTGGAAAATCAGTGATGTCAGGGAAAATGATCAATTTTGTGATGTGTAGGCATGTCAACTGATGTCCTCCATCCTATGTGGGGTCAATGAGGTGAGGATCCAGCCAGCTATTCCATACATGTTTTCTCATCCTTGTTATACAGGTCCCTTATAACTGGTATGTTTCATCTGGGATGGCTACTAGGGACACATTTGACATTATCCTACATAGTAGCAGTTGAACTGCTACAGAGTATTATAGCAGTTGAACTGTAATACTCTGTTCACACAGGTCTATTGGCCACTTCTACATCTTCCCAGCAGTAGGTCATATGTGGTCATATGTGGTAGGTCATATGTGGCTGGGGCATATGTGGGGTACCCAAGCAGTAATCAGCTGCAGTTTTAAGACTAAATATTTTAGAGATTGCGGAGGAGGACATCTGCTCTGCTCTTCCAACTTCAGTCAGATGCTGCCCAGGTGCTCATAACCTCCTCTGTCCACTAAATGGTTGCCCTCATTCTCCCCTGTGCACTGAATGTATAAGGGGGCACACGTATCCTCTTTGAAACATGCTTGCCTAGGGCTATGCAAAGAGGTATAGGTACGTCCTCTCACAACAACTTTAAAAAGTCATAGGCACACATAACCTTAAGTTGTGCATGCATATGTCACTGGTGAATTTCCAGCCATTGATTATAACTCATTCGTTATCCTCTGAGCTCAGATCACTACATCGTATGTTCTAAATTTGCGTTTATGTATAGCCTTCATTTAATGCAATATAGCCATTCTAAGCACTTGAAAGGAGACAGGCTAGAAATGCAAATAAATTAGCTTTGTGTCTATAAAGATGCTTTGGAACTTTCAACAAACATAGTAGAAACAACTAGAGATAATCAGAAATTCTCTTGAGCAAATAAGCATTTTCCTTCTTTGATTATTATAATGAAAATTGTTCTTGGCTCAGGAAAGCTGGAAAGTAATTTTGCTAAAAGCTTACTTACTTTATTACTAAAACAGTAAAATTTTGTATTACAGTTCTGTATGTTTTTATTGCTCTAGTTATCTAATAAAATATTATACCAAAATGTTAAACTTCTCAGAATCTTTTGCTTGACTGAGCTTGTGAATTATTTCTATGCATTTATGTGCTTTTGTCTCCATATCTGCAGATTCCTCATTCCTTACTGTTTCCCTGCCAAAGGTCCTCAAAAGAAGGTACAAAGGTACCTTATAATAGTCATTTGAGAGGTTTCAGCAGTTTGATGGTGATGATATCATTGTCATTAAAATGCTTTTTAGTGTCATTTCAACAATGTGCTTGAAAATGAATTATATTTGATAAACGAATGTAATATCAGGCAAGGTTTATAGTGAACAGAGTAAAACAATAGGATATCATCTGAAATTACCTTTACACAAAGTAGTTATATAATTTGCAATAAATCTGGGACTAGGGACTATGTAGAAATAAAGAGACAGAGGGAAACAAAATGTATGTTCTTCACTTCTCTACTTCTGTCCAATCCAGATAATATCCATTGCCACTAAATCCCATAGCGATTATAACATTTTAAATGACTGTGCATGAATCTGGTTGATTTCAACTGAATTTGAATCTAAACTGTGTGATATATTAAATACATATGTGAAGTTGTGGATCAGTTTCCTTTTTATTCACTACAAAGAATACTGGGCCCATGGCATGTAGGTTGGGGATGTTTACACTAGTGTTGTTAGATCAACAGCATTCCATTCTCTGAGATTTCAGGATCAAAAACTGAGACCACATGTGGATCCTTGTGATGTCCCATGGCTTCCCGTCTCTGGTTCCAGGTTCATCTCATGAAGGAAATCATACAGAGTATGCAGTCTTGCCAAAATGATGTCTGCAGAAGTAGTTTTACATACCTTTGAAGTAAGAGGATGGATTACCTTTTCTACATATTTTTTTCTAATTCATCTCCAGAAAAGATGTTATGGAATGGTGTGTGAGGTAAACTGCTGTAGAACCTTAAAGAGTGGCAAGCTTTATTTGGCATAAGGATCTGCAGACAGCTGCCCATTTCAGCAGACAGCTGCCCAGATATGTCCAATTTGGTGTGAAACTGAGATATTTTTATGTAGAAGTTAATTTAATGTTCAGTCATTCAGGAGGATCAAATATCTTGTTAGTTCTTCATGGGTTGAAATTAGAAATAAACAATATGTTCTGGGCAAATTGAAAAGAAGATCATGGCCTTAATCCAACTGGTAGTCCCAACTAGAGTAGCCATTGTATTAATAGGATCTTCATAAGCATTCATTTACTAGTCAATGATCCAATGATTCTACTGTAGGTGAGATTAGCAACTGAATTCAGGCACACACTATATAAATTAAGAAATGTTGTGTAGTGAAGTCCTGCCTGGGCAACACAGACCAAAGTCTCCTTTCCCCTTTGTCCAACTCAGTGAGAAAACCAGTAAACATTAGTAAATGGAGGACTGTGATCCATGATGCTGCCATCACCAATTCTGCAGAGGTAGCTCTGATAACAGAGCGATTGTGAAGACCTAGTGGTGGAGATGGTCACAGGGCCTCCTCTATAATGCAAGTTAACAATGATGGGTTTGTGTTAAATATTAATTTTGTAGACTTCAGAATTTTTGATAGAAACATCTTCTACAAAATCCATTCCTGGGAATTCAAAAGGCTGGTCCTGAGTTATATCATCCAGCCACTGCCCATCCAGCTGGTACCTTGGCCACATTCAAGCTGTCTTGCTTCCTTGTAGCTGATGTGAAAGTGATATAGAACTGTGTGTTCTGCCAAAGAAGTCTGACAATGGACATGTGACAATGGAACAAAAAATTCTGATAGATTTAAGACACAGTGTCATTTCTAGGGAGACTGAAATCATGGGCCAAATTTTCCTCTGTAACAGTGTAAATCTTTCATCTAGTCTAGTGAAATTACTCCAGACTTCCATCTCAATAATGACAGACTTTGGCTCATGACTCATCCCTTCATTTTAACAATGAGATTATATCTTGCAAGGGGAACGAGTGGAACTATGAAAGTGAGAAAACAATCTGTTACAAAATCCAACCAGTATAATATGGGTTAGTACAGTAACAGATACATATAGTTTAATTGGCACAGTGCTGTCTACGCTGATTTGCTGACCAACCATGGAATAATGACACCAGACACAGAGAATTGAGTTAAATAAGGGCCACTTTAAGCTGTGTTGAGCCTGGAATGGTGCAAGAGGGAGGAGCAAACTGGTACAGGATGAGCTGAGGCCAGGTGTCACCCCTTGACTATAGCCTTCCCTTGGGCAAAACACAATAACTGGGTTGCTCCCCAGCTGGCTATCCACTGGTAGACCTGAGGCATTCACCCTACCAAGTCACAGAACCTTTCAAGTGAAAGCAACCCCTCCAGGTCCATCTCAAGGGTAGACTCCTTCCCTATCCTACAAGTCACAGGACCTAAAGAAACAGTTCCAGAACCCTGCACTTCACAATAGAGTGTCAAGGTGTATGCCAGGACTCTTATATTCTTCCCCTGCTACCTTCCCAATGACAGGCTATTAAGAGACACCACCCATAGACAGTCATCAAAGTCCCCCAGATACAATGTAGAGTAGGGGAAAAAAAGTAAAGGGGAAAAAATTTCTACCTGGCCTTGAGGTGACTAGCAAAGCTCATGCTGCACTTGAGCTGGGAGATAGGCCACAAAGCAGATGTTCCAGAGCTACATAAAAGGCTGGACTGGCCTTATATTGCCTCTTGCTCCCCCTACTATGCACAGCATCTTGGCACCTTGGACCAGATGGTCTCTCTGGCTTTTCAACCATTGAGGCCATCAAAGACAGCAAAGGTCACTGCAAATGTCTGGGACTATATTGCTGACCAACCATGGAATAATGAGACCAAACACAGAGAACTGTGTTCTCTTGGCTGACGCCTAGCATCAACCCTTGACTACCTCCTCAGCCTTCCCCTGAGTGAAAACCTGAGCCCTGAGGGCAGTCTAATAATGGGGTTGCTCCCCAGCTGGACATCCACTGGAAGGCAGACCTGAGGCACTCCTCCTCCAAGTCACAGGATTTTTTAAAGTGAGAGCAAAACCTCCAGGTGCAGCTGAAGGGTAGACTCTTTTCCCACCCCCAGGTCACAGGACATAAAGAGGCAATTCCAGAGCACTGCCCTTCACCAAAAGTGTGTCAAGTATACATCGGAACTCTTATATTCTCCCCCCCCCCGCCCACTACCTGCCACAGACAAATGTTTGCTTAATTAGTTTCACCTCACCAGGTCAGCCAATAAGGCCCTGACTCCCTGTTGCAGTTCACCCAGGAACAACATATTACCCACCCCTGATAAATGCATGCCCTCAGTCCTGTAGAGCTCCAGCCATTAAAAAACAAAAACAAAAACCTATAGTGGGATGAGGAAGAAAGTGGCCCAACCCCCTATTAATACATTCCAGATTTCCCTGTTTGCCCTCTTCAGGCAAGGTTAATATGTTGGGGATCCCCCTCACCATTCCACATTTGGTGTGGCAAAATAGTAGATCATACAAAGATTATACCTGGCTGTCTACTCTGTATGACCCAGAAACTTGAGAATAAGGGTCTTGCCCAAATTGTTCCTACCAAGGTGAAATGACTAATACATGTGGAGGGGGCCCTGTGCATTCCTCAATTAAAAGAGGCAACAGACCATTCCAATGAAGGCCTCTTCTACCAAGCCACTCCACAGTGGCATATTCACTCAACCCCAGTTGAGCCCCAAATTGACAATTTCATGCCTGACATGCTGGCCAATAAACCATATAATGGCTGTAGATCAGGGCTCATAACCTCTCCAAACAGCACCTAGAATCTAGAAAAAACAACAATATTAGTAAAGAACTACATGATTAAAACTTGAGAAGACATACATACCTCTTTAAAGCCAAAGATCTCAAACGCCCAATACTTAATAGATGCAGGTCCAGGTCCATGGCAAAAGCCATAAAGGCAACCCCAATCCTAAACTAATGGGTGCCTGCGAGGCCGTAGCAGTGACAGACCAAAACTGATATCTGGTAAGGGATGAAAAGTCAGCATGACAAAACAACAAACCTGGTTTATTTTCCTGACAGCCTGAGACCCAAATATTTGACCACACATCCCTTAACCTCTAAGGACCTGGGGAGATAATGGTTCCCACCTATTAAACACTCAGCCCCTCTCCTGGGATCACCCCTCCAAAGCCTTGTGAACCTTGAAATCACTCATGTTGTCCTTATGCCTTTGAGTCTTAAAGTAAAGGCCAATGCTGACATCCTTGACTGGATAGGCTGCAGAGCCAATCCCATGCCCTTCTACTGAACACAATACTGCAAAATGTGGGCAACCAAAATGGGCCAAATGGCCTGAGGCACTTTCACCAGCCTAAAGTGTTCATACTCCCTACCATCTTTCTTATAACTGTTCCTGGTACTAGGAGCTAAAGAGAGGTCAGAGGGCTCTGACAATCTTACCTCTCAAAGCCTCACTAGGTCTTCAGGCAGCAGGCCCAGACAGACCTCTGTTTCTGGAGCCAGTTGTCTGAAGAGCTCCATCTATTGGCAGGAAGGAGCATCAGCAATCTTGTTGTCCACACCAGCCACATGGAGGGCCATAAACAGAATAGTGTAGTAAAGACACCACAGAACAAAAGTACATGAAGTAGTGGACTGGCCTTATATAGTTTCTGGCTCCATTGTCCCCCCACACAGCATTTTGGCACCTTACTCCAGATGTAGTAACCTCTGGCCTCTCAGCCGTGGAGGCCATGACAGATGCCCACCCTTGTAGTGCTGTGCCCAGCACAGGTACGGTAACGTATTATTTAATTTTTCTTTAACATCTGAAAACTGACTATTTGTAATAATTTTAATTGTTGCAATTGCTTGCCATCTTGCATAAATATTTTTTTAAAGTGTGATATACCAAGCAAGCAAGCAAGTGAATAAGTAAATAAAGGCTTCATTACCACAGATTACTGAGTAAATCCCTGCCTCTTCCTTTAAACAGAAGGGGGGTTACTGGCCTTGATCTGGTGGGCCATTTGCGGCCTGGCCAGCACCCCCAAACCCTCCAGTGGGTGGCCCCGCGGCCGCATGGCCTGCCATGGGGACCACCATGTTCCCTTCTCCTTTCTGGAGTTCCCAGCGGCTGGGAAGGAGAGCACGTGAATTACAACCAATCAGGGTGGTCCTCCAGTACCCTGATTGGCTAGAGCAGAGCTGGGGGAGGAACATCTGGCTTTTATACCGGATGTGCTTCCGGTATAAAAGCCGGCCCTAGCACAGACCCCCTCACTCTGGCTCCAGGGAGCCAAAGACCCGCCTACCCTCCCAGTAGGTATTGTTTTGATATTTGCATATCCTTCATGTATTTTACATATTATTGTCATAATTTGCTAGGAGGATGCCATGGGTCCTGATCCGGGTAAGGGGTTATAAGGGTCTCCGTTAAGTTCATGTTCACGGAGATCCCTCCCCTTGTTAGGGTTAATAACTTGTTTGCAGGGGAGGAGGGAGTGTAGAGCAGGGAGGCTTGGCCTATGCTTCCTCCTCCAGGAGGTTGTTGGTAACCAACAACAGGGGCCATTGGCCAACACAGGATTGGGCAATGAAGGGATATGGACCCATGCGGTAATGCCAACCATTTAAAGCCATTAACAAGTTGTGGCCTTTTATTGCCAATATTTTATACTAACCTATACCTAATTCTTTATATTTATCTTGTACTCAATACAATTGGTTAAAACAGGTTGTCATTGTTGTGTATTCATTAAAGGGAAGGAGGTGGGAGAGTATGGCCTGGGTCCACAAAGGCATATGACAACCAAATTCAATAGACATAATTTACAAAGTCATTTCACATGTAAATATCATGAATGGGGATTTGAAGAGGAATGAGAATGGGACCACATCTCTGGCCCTGCTCTCACATGGATTCATATCTCTGGTGAGCATTTTGCGAAGCTGTTTGCAGGTTGATTTCTTATGTATGTAGATCTCTATGTGCATAGACTTCTCTATGTTTTCTGCAGCATTGTACAATATGTTTTTCCTTTTATGTGGGATGACTATGCATGAGAGACATACACATGTAGGTTCACCCCTGCCAACTCAAGTCACTCTAGTCAGAAGCAGGATTCCTGTCATACTTCCTCCTTGCAATGGAGATCGTTCAATGGAGATCACTCATGAGGGCAGAAACATCTGTCTTGTGTGTCATGATTGACAAGAGAGCAGACCCCTGTTGCTCACAGTGGCTGCTGCCCAGTAAGTCCAGATTGGAGAGATCAGGCATGGAGATTCTACTTAGTTATGTAACTGAGGTAATTACATAATTAAGTAGCCGGTCAAGAATTGTGGTCATTTACTGTACTTCAAAATAAATTTATAATCTATCATGCATATAATTCCCTTGTTTAAACAGCTTCACTGGCTACTGGTTTATATCTGGGCACAATTCAAAGTGCTGGTCATGACCTATAAAGCCCTATATAGCTTGGATCTAGATTATTTGAAAGACCGTATCTCCCCATATGAACCTGCAAGGCTTTTAATATCTTCAGGGGAAGGCTTTCTCTTGGTCCCACTACCATAACAGGCTTGCTTAGTGAGGACATGAAAGAGCCTTCTCGGTGGCTGCTCCCACCCTCTGGGCCTTCTTTACATGGGAGGCTAGGCTGGTCCCCTCCCTGCTTTCCTTTCACTGGCAGACAAAGATGTGTTTATTCAAGCAGGCTTTTAATATGTAGCTTGGCTTATGGAGGCTTTTTATTGGGGTGTAGTTTTATTTTTATTTTGTTTATTTTTATCTTTGATCTTTTATATGTTTTATGCAATTTTAGTTTTTTATATTGTGATGTTTTTAATTGTATTTTATATGACATTTTGTGAGCCACCTTGGGAGAAAGGTGGCATATTAATTAATTAATTAATTAAAATATTTTGGCATATATTTTATTTCTATGTTATGGTCTATTATCTAAAATCTCAGAGTGGTTTTCAACTATGTTCATTCCCTGATTAATGCTGATTAGCCCTTGGAAGGAAGGGGGGAAATAGAGAGACAGAGCTTTCGATTTCATATGGCCTACAGACTGGAATCTAAATAATATGAAGTCAAATATAATGGTCACATACATGTATTTCAAGTTAAATAATTTGAAACAAGAACTCGCCATACCTCTATTTCAAGATTCCTTCACACATTATCTTAACATGGTTAGTATTAGAAACTTCAACTAAGTGTCTTGACTAATATCACAACTGGGTGATCCATGCCAATGTTAACTGTGTCAGGGAAAGCCCATTTACACACTACTCCATCAGCTGAGCCTTGCTGGCTGGACTCTCTTTGTTTAAAAGCGAAAATATGTTTTTGGAAAAGATGACTGCCAGAAATGGATAATCTCTCAGCTTGGATTATTTTGTACCATCATTTTGGAATACCTCCTAAAACAACATAGGAATCCTCATTTGTGGTACAAATAACTTCTTATGTACAAAGGAATTGGGCAGCTGAATTTCTGATTTTTCCACCAGTCTTTTCAAAGGTGAGTCAGCAAACTTACTACCTTCCTACAGAGAACATATATCTGCAATAAGTGTATGCTAATGTACTTATCATTTTTTCAAGGGATTACATGTTCTAAATGTCTTAATACTCAAGTGAAACCAAGTGAAGATATCAAGAATACTTTTCTTGCAAGGATTTCCATAATGCCATTGAATCTGCAATCTGCAATAGGCCTCTTGACAAATGAGGCTGCAGCAAATACTTTCAACCAAGAAGGTAAAACACATTATTAATTTTTTTTAAAAAAATTAAATAAGTGGGTTCTTCTTTGCTGATGAAATTTCTTTATCAATGTTGAGAAATGTAAAAATAAAATTTAAAAACACAGATGGAAATAATGGACAAAGTAGACACTTATTCTTGAGATCAACTAGAATTTTCTCTTTGATTTCCCAAGCGTAGTGGGAAAGAGGTGATACAAGTTAAAAGGTAAAGCACTATGCAGGAATAAAATACATACCCCAAACATTAGCCTTAACAAAGTCAACATTGGCATATGTATGCAAGAGCCACATGATAGGCAGAGCCCAGGCCAAAGCAATGACAGTTATTAGGAAAATTGGAATCTTATAGATGTCTACTCAGAAGTAAATGTGATCGAGTGCAATAAGGCTTGCTTCCAGGGAAATATGTATGGGTGGCAACCTAATAGCACAATCCAAATTCACCAAAATGATCAGCTGAGCTGACAATAGGCCAGCTGAAGTTACGTGGAATCCCAATCTAGGAATGTTGAAAACTAATAACCTAGCCTAAGCTTCTGTCAGCATTGTGGTTATGTCCCTTGCTTGGGTGAGGTTTGATCTGACATAACTCAGAACCTCCCTTGCTCAATCTGTTCTGCCTCCATTTTTAGCTCTTTTGCTGACTGACATGAGCTGGCAGAGCAGTTTTGCCAGCAGATTCATCTGTTCTCTAAGGGCCCATGTACATGAGGGGAAAAAATCCAAAGTACCTCATAGTATTGGCATCTCGCAGCAGCAGTGACATGTCTGAAAGTTTTTTCTAGCCTCGGAAGCCCCCATATGCCTTGCATTCCTGATGGCAGCCACAAGTGATTTACTTGCATTAGTTCTTTACTGCCACCATGTGTGTGGTTGTTTTTTTTAAGTCATCCCAAGATGCGCTGGTGTGATAGAGTGATTTTCCAATTTTATAGGAAAGCAAAACAGAAAATATTCATCCTGTCTTATCACCTTAGTGAGTGATCACTAAGGCAAAAATCCAACATACCAGCAGCAGGTGCTTGACCTGCTAGCAAGCCCAACCCCTGCTCTCACCCAGCCAATCAGCTTTGAGCCTCCCTTCCAATCTCCTGTCATTTGATAGTCCATATGAGCAGGAATATGCACCCCCCTAATGGTTTTTGAAACAGTATGGGAAAATATGCAAAGGCTTTTACTGCATTGTTTTTGCCATTTGGGGCCCCACTCCCTTCGAATAGTGTGGATTGGCACTGGATCCCATTTAGACAGGTAGGATTCCCAGTGAGAGGTATTTTCACTGTTTAGAAGGGCTCTAAGATTATCTGGGAAAAAAGGATTATTATGTTCATCCAGCAGAAGACCTATGAGGCCAGAACAAGAATGTACTACCTATTTCTAAACACTGCAGCTGGCACATCTTTCAGTTAGGGTCACACTATAAAGTGGTCAATTAGTGATATATTACAGCTAGGCAATTTTGATGCAGAAAATCCTGATCTAAGACCACACGAAATAGATGGCTGTCCACTGTCTGTTCAAAGACTTCCAGCAAAAGAGAACCCACTACTTCTTTCAGTTATTGGTCCCAGTATCAAACTGCTCTTAATGGAATTGTCTAGTTTCAGTTTATAGGTTGCATCCCTCTGTTTTGAAATTGCATTCCCACAGATGCAGTCTGTCTGTATATAGAAAAAGAGTTTTGTATTGATATCAAAAGTGTGATGGCAGGTAACTGTGTGCTGCAGTCATCTATCAGCTTCAAAGCTGTTAAGGATTCTATGAATACTCAAATAAAATTTGAATACTTCATCTTTACTTCCTTTTCCTACACAATATTACATTATTTTCAGTAAAGTGCTTGGAAAAGCAATTTCTTCCCTCCCCTTTTTCCATCATGCAGTGTTCTTAAAACAAAATATAATGAGAAAAATGTGTTTCTCCCAGAGTGGCCTGATGCTTAGTTTCTTAATAAAAACAATTACCTTAACTTATCGTCTTTTGAAATAAAAAACAAGAAGAGCCTATTAGTCATTTTCAGAGCTGGTCTTATAGTTGATGGAACCTTTAAGCAGTATGACAGTAGCTCCTGCCCTTTTGTTTTAACATTATTCTGTACCATTCATACCATCAGAGCTGTAGCAAAAAAAACAAAAACAAAACACAAACAAACAAGCCATACCACTACTCTGGAAAGAAAGAAAAAATGAGACACCTAAATGATAAATGTGATAAGCCAAGAAGATGAAGTGTTTAAAAGGTTTGTCCCATACTTTTTACAGTGTTTTGCATCTCAAGATATTTGTGAACTTAACCCTAAAACAATCCTCTGTGATTTAAGCCAAAGAATATTGGTAAAACTGACAGTGATTTGTTATAAGCTCTTTCATTTCAGAACACTGGGAATAATATCAACAAAGAGGGGAAGGCATTAATTGATGAAACATCTTTAAATTAATGACAGATCAGGACTCATTTTTATTTTTTTGTAAGAGAAAAAGATACACAAGGAACCATACAGGATGAAACCAGAACTCTTATCTAGTTTGGCATCCTGTTTTCCACAGTGACCAATCAGATGTCTATAGGCAGAGATTACAAAGTTCCCTTAAAGGAAAATGGATATAATGATATGCTACTACCTTCCATAATTAGTAGTATTACCACTTTTCAGTCATGGAGGATTTCAGCACATCATTATATTCATGCTTCTTAAAAGGAACTTCCCAAGTTCATCTATGGGGAAGCACAAGAAGTACTGGTAAAATTTTCTCAAGACAGGCTTGTAAAAGAAAGCTCATTAATGCACTTCTCAAAGGAGAGGAAAGCTTTAAGAGCAACTGAATTCTTCCCCAGCTTTGACTGAAACTTGAGTTTGAGGAGAATTGCTGGCTTTATTCCTTAAAGTCTATTTTTACCTGCACTTGTCATCCATATGTTTGGTTGAGTGAAGAATAGTAAGTTTCAGAATTAAAATTAATAATAATACTAATAATAAAATTTATTTATACCCCGCCCCTCTGTTAAAACGATCGGGGTGGCTTACAAAAATTAAAATACAATACAGATAAATTCCCCAAACACCCCCACCCCACCCTCCCCCATAAAAAAAAATATTAAACAATTATAAATTAAAACCAACTGATATAAAATCACAATTAAAAACAATAAATACTATAAAATACTATAAATGGCCAGCGTACTAAAAGAAGCCAGGATCCCCTGAGGCCGGGATCTAATTAGGAAAGGCCTGCCGAAAGAGATCCGTCTTTAGTGCTTTTTTAAAGCTACTCAGGGTTGTTATCTGACGGATCTCGTTCAGCAGGTCATTCCACAATTTGGGGGCGATTACCGAAAAGGCCCTCTGGGAGGTTGCAGACAGCCTAGATTTTTGTGGCTGAAGCAAATTCCTCCCAGAGGACCGGAGTGTGCGGGGAGGATTGTATGGGAGGAGGCGGTTCCGGAGATAAGTTGGACCCAAGCCATTTAGGGCTTTAAAGGTAATAACCTACACCTTATACTGGGCCCGGAAACTGATAGGCAGCCAGTGGAGAGATCTTAACACTGGAGTTATATGGTCTCTCCGAGATGTTCCCGAGACCACTCTGGCTGCCATATTTTGTACCAACTGAAGTTTCCGGACCAAGCATGAGGGCAGCCCCATGTAGAGCGCATTGCAGAAATCTAGACAAGAGGTTACCAGCGCATGCACCACAGTCTCGAGGTCCTTTACTTCCAGGAAATGGCGCAGCTGGCGTATCAGCCGAAGCTGATAACAGGCGCTCCTGACTGTCGCATTCACCTGACTCGTCATCTGAAGCGATGAATCAAGGAGCACCCCCAGACTGTGAACACAGTCCTTAACGGAGAGCGTGACCCCATCCAGGACTGGAGGTTGCAACCCAACTCCTGGTTTTGGGGCCGCTACCGTGAGCACCTCCGTTTTGTCTGGATTTAATCTCAATCTGTTTTTCCTCATCCAGCCCATTACTGCTTTAAGACAGTCATTAAGAGGAGAGACACCATTGGAATTTGAGGCCGACGATCGGTACAAGGAGAAATAGATCTGGGTGTCATCAGCGTACTGATAACACCCAGCACCATAACTCCGAATAATCTCACCCAGCGGCTTCATATAGATGTTAAACAGCATCGGGGACAGGATGGCGCCCTGCGGAACACCACAAGTAAGTTCCTTTCTGCTGGAGCAACTGTCCCCGAGCAACACCCTCTGGGACCTGCCCGAGAGGAAGGACCGGAACCACTGGAGCGCAGTGCCTCCGATTCCTAACCCTCTCAGGCGATCCAAGAGGATGCTATGATCTATCGTATCAAAAGCTGCTGAGATGTCCAAAAGCACCAACAGGGTCACGCTACCCCTGTCGATGCTTAGACGCAGGTTGTCGGTTAAGGCAACCATGGCAGTCTCAACTCCAAATCCCGTCCTAAAGCCAGTTTGAAATGGGTCTAGATAATCAGTTTCTTCCAAGACCACTTGGAGTTGAAGCGCAACTGCCCTCTCGATCACTTTGCTCAAGAATGGTAACATAGAAACCGGCCTATAGTTGTTCATGTCCAGGGGCTCAAGGGAAGATTTTTTCAGGAGCGGCCTAACGGCTGCTTCCTTTAAACAAGATGGAACACACCCTTCTCTGAGGGATGCATTGATGATGTCCTTAAGGAACACCATCAAGGCAGTCCCCCCCCTGGATGGCCAGCCATGAAGGGCAAGGATCGAGCGTGCAGGTCATCTTCTTAACCCTACCAAGTAGCTTGTCCACATCCTCGGTACTCACGGATTGAAATTCAACCAGTAAACTTACATCAACGGAGTTGCTGGACACCTCGTCAATTGTTTCTGTCAAATTACTGGCATCTAAGTCGGCTCTTATCCGAGAGATTTTATCTGCAAAGAAATTGTTAAACGCATCACAGCAGGCTGTCGTTGGGTTAAGCAACGGGTTCTGCGCAGGAATAACCTGCGCCAACTCCCTTACTACCCTAAACAGCTCTGCTGGACGGCACTCTGCAGACGCAATACGTGCAGAGGAGAAGGATCTCTGCGCTGCATGTATTGCCTCTCGATAGGACCAAAGAAAGTTCCTATGACGAGTTCTGTCGGATAAGAGTCGAGTTTTCCGCCAGTTGCGCTCTAGTCGTTGTCCAACCCGCTTCATTTTCCTAAGCTCTGTTGTATACCATGGCTTACGGTTTGGAGCGGGTTGGAAAGGATGCTTGGGAGCGATCGTGTCAATAGCCTTGGTAAGGTCGGTGTTCCAGGTATTAACCAAAGCTTCGACAGGGTCACCGGCGTTACCAACCATTAAACCCTCCAAGGCTTTCTGGAATCCTATTGGTTCCATTAGCCTTCGAGGGCGGACCATTTTAATGGGTCCACCCCCCCCCAGTGGGGCGGGAAGAGACTCTTAGTTCAGTCTTGACCAGGAAATGATCCGTCCATGACAATGCGGTGGTTTTTATAACCTCCGCCCACGGATATTCCTGCTCCGTACTAAAGACCGCATTGAGGGTATGACCCGCACAATGTGTGGGCCCGACAACCATTTGGGATAGGCCCATGTTTGTCATGGTTTCCATGAACTTCCGAGCTGCACCAGTCAGATTTGTCAAGCTGGTCTCGAATGGAATGTTGAAGTCGCCCAAAACTAAAAGTCTGGGTGACTCCAACAGCAACTCTGAGACCAGATGTGTCAGCTCAGTTAGGGAGTCTGCTAGACACCGGGGTGGTCGGTATACTAGCAGAACCCCCAAACTATCCCTGGTCCTCAGGCTAAGGTACATACACTCAAAGTGGACTCTGTTTCGGACAGGTATCCTGGTCAAGGTCAGATTGTTCTTATAAACCAGAGCCACTCCGCCCCCCCGCCCACTTCCCCTCACCTGCTCACTGACAGAATACCCGGCTGGGAGGGCCTGTGCCCAGGTGACAGCGCTATCCTCTCCCAGCCAGGTTTCTGTGAAGCAAGCCAGGTCGGCATCCTCATCCAAGAGTAGATCGTATATAATATGAGTTTTATTTTTAACCGACCTGGCATTGCAGAGGAGCAAAGTAAGGTTCTGTGGAATGGTTGGTATGCTCTCCAATCCATTCCGGGAAACAGGGTGAACTGAAGGTGGGATAGCTAACAAACAGCGATCCCGCCTTCTTTCGTAACATCTGTTCACTCTGTTCCGACCATACCTCCCTTTCTGACCATACCTCCCTTACTGATTTTCTTGATTTTCTTTGCAATGGTTCTCTAAAGTGAGGGAAAGCTCCTGAACACTTTGGCTGAGATCTTGCATCAGGAGACATAGCTATCATGACATAGTGATGGAGACATAACTACCTTTCAAGCCACTCAGCCCTAATCCCAAGATGCTAAAGAGCAGTGTAGTGAGCAATAACACCTCCAGCCTTCTCCTGGTAGCAAGGATGCACTGTGACAGACAGAGGCAAGGACATAGCAGGGTCCCATCACAGCTGCCTATCATTGCTTGCCTTACTACCAGGAGAGGGTTGATTGTGCCATCATTCACTGCCCCAGTCTCCAGCATCTCAGAAATTCCTGTTGGAGGGACTACATGGCTTAAAGAGTAATTTTGGGGGGCATGTTTGGTCACTGTAGTGGTGCAACAACAGTAAAAGCGAGTTAGTGTAATTATGATGTCATAAGTCAGGCTTACAGCATCATAATTACTGAACAGGATGCCAGCCCATGTTTTTAGCAGCTGATGTCCATTTTTCTATCCAAGCAGAATTCTTTAGATAATTTTGAAACTAGTAAGGAAATATGCAATTCATTCAAAATTTTAGCATAGATTTATATTAATTAACTAATAGAATGATTAATTCATTTCATCCTCATGAATCCTCCAGTCAAACCATTTTGAGATGCAATTTTAGCAATGGTGAGCAATACATAAATTGATCAATTAAATAAATAAAATCTGTGGTGCTAATTTAGCAGGATTTGGGAGAGAGGGCATTGCTGGTGTAATATGCATTAGGGATCTTTAGGCATTAGATTCCTGCGACTGAAGATTTGTGTGGTATAGGGCTATGGGCCATATTGGCCGTGGGGTTTTTTGAGAACATGCTTCAGAATAGTGATGTAATGCCAAATCCACCAAGAATATCTTCCTAGCAAAGAAGGTAAACATGGAGGAGATGGGCAAGATGATATGCAGGGTTCCTACTGATAACAATGATATTTGTGCTGGTAAAATTTTTGATGTTTTTTGTGCCTTGCTTTTTAATTTGTTGTATTTATTTGGAATACAAGTCAAGGAAGTGGCAGTTTTCAACGTGGTGCATGGAAAGACACAGTGTAACATATTTCACTAGGTTGTTTGACATTAAACTTTAATAAGATGAATAATTTCATTAGATCTAATGTTCAACTACATGTTAAACTCTCAGGATTTTTTTTTCCTCCATAGGGTTTTTGTTAGGTCAAAACAACCTGAGAGAAAGAAAGATGGGCAAAAAGAACTTGCTTTACTTCAACTTTCATTTTCCAACTCATTATGACCCTTCCCCAACTACTCTTCCAAGTTGCTGAGAAAAATTGCATTGCCTCTCATCTTCATTGTGATTTTTTTCCCTGCAAGTGAAAAATAGCAATTCAGAAAAGGAAATTATGAACTGAAAACCGTAGGGGAAAGGACTAAGCAACCTATTCTCACCCAAATGTCTTCTACTCATATGCAAACTTTTGCAGTCATATCACTTGCTACTAGTGATCTATCATTCCTCTCGCCCCCAGTCACCTTAAGTCCAGTTTCCCTTACTGTGAAGTGATAGTCTCAAGAATGCACTGTTATCTGCTGGCAAAGAGCACTGCTTTGTAGTCAGCTTTTTCAAGCATTCTCCACTAAATCTTAGGGGTGAAGATGGGCATAGGGATATTTTGAGGAAAATTCACCCCCTGCTAATCCTGAAGCAGGGAATCACCACAAATATAGCAACTAAAGTTTTTAAAGATTCCACTCAGTCACATAAAAAAATCATGCTACTGATGAATATGGTTTGCATTGCTGATTTTACTAAAGCCGGTATTATTTGGTCTATTATCTCTTTTAATTTCTGGGTCAGATTTTGTTTTTAAATCAGCTTTATAGGCAGTTTATTGCCTCATGAATATTTATCCCCTTTCTGAAAAATTATTCACCTCTCTTTCTTTGAATCTTGGTTTATACTGAAGGCAAATGGCCATAAAAAGTGTTTTTCCTCTGTTCATAAAAGGTAATTAAGTAGTACCAGCTCTTATTTCAATGGGGTATTAGTATAAAAAGAGTTAACCCTGAGAGGGAAAACAACAATTATAGTGTTAATAAAATATTACAGCCTTTGTGGAAATTATTTCCCACCTTTTATGATTAACTGTGCTGTAGATAACAGAAAAAATGTAAAATGATTTCTATATGAATATATTTTTAATCGCAGATATGTTATATTTTCTTAATAGGTTTAGTTAATTAGCCTTATAAAGACAATGAATCCCTCCTGTAAAAGTATTTTGGTAATTCAGTATTGTTTTGCTCTTCAGAGCAAAATAGCTAACAAGCTGTTGGAAAAGGGAATACTATAAGGGTGAAATGGCTTTTGACTGATATTTTAAGGATCTACTAGGAAATAACTGGATAATTTAAATAGGGTGCTAATTAGATACTTTCCATGGAATTGGTATGCTGTTAAGTTCTTACTGGATACAATGCCTTGGGATGGAGTGGTCTTGAAGATGAAAATCCAATTGCTAGTCTCTGCTAGAGTAGATCCATTGAATCAATTGCTGAATGTCAACACATATAAATCACATTGATTTATTGCATCTTCTCTAGTTCAGTTTAGTAATTGGGTTTAGATATAAGTATAAAACTTGGGCTGGACAATTAAATATCTAAATCCAAAGCAGAGTCAGAAATCCCATCTTCCTTCTGCATGCCCCTGCAGAAAAGCTCTCATGCATTTAAAGTGCAGATGGATCAAAGTGGCTTTATCTAATACAGAATTATTGTGTTAAATGGATGATATATGGAACTCGGGCCTATAACATCTTTACATGCCGCTGTGAAGGTTCATGTAAATATAACTATGTGAATTACCAGCTTTTATTTTTGGAATAAACTGAACATTTGAAGAGCAGTGTACGAAACAATGTTGTATTGAGCCAGGAAGAAATGAATCACATTCTTGCACAAATGTACCTTAATCACAGTACATTCCTATATACACAAGTAATTGTGACTTAAATGAAAGCCAAATTAAATTACTTCTGATTAGAAATGCATAGGGTTGATAGTGCAATCCTGTGCATGTCTATTCATAAGGAAGCCTCACTCAGTTCACTAGGGGCTTTTCTTCACTTAAGTGTGTATTTTTAATCTTTTTTAATCTTAGCAGTGCAATCTTACAGAAATTTTGTCAGGGTTATTCCCACTAAATTCAATGTACTGCAGTCTCAGTGGGCTTGAGCAAATTATTATTTTTCAATCTTAGTTCTCAATCTGTATAAGGGAATAATATTCATTACTTTATGAAAGAAGCTAACATAAAATTGTAGAATACTTTTCACTATATACAGCATTATTAACTGCCAATGATTTGAATAATCTTCTTCAGAATGCTATAGTAAATCAAAAGAAATTCCACAGAAGAGAGGAAGCTATTTACATCCCACAGAGGTCAATGACATAATTTTGATGAGTCTTGGGTGCAGCTAAATAATTTTCCCTATTAGATTATTTCCAGATATGCCTCTTTTCTACTTACACAACTCAAGGATTTCCCTACATTTTCTGAAAGTGATTACCTTTGTGAGAATAAAGTTTAAAGACTTTCATTTTATTATGCATGAATGCATTGAGGGGGGGGGATAACAACTTAGTAAATTAGCCAAACATTGAATTAGCTAAGCAGTACAAACTCTTAGTATTCCACAATTCTACATTTCTGTCAGAACAGGCCTAATTGAGCAATAAGATTGATAAAGAGATTAGTCATTAATGAACACAAGATTAGAATGATCCTTTGATTGAACACTGACATGGATTGTTCTTCCAAATGCTTCCCTTTGTAATGAATTCTACTGGAGCTGATTTTCATGAGAAGCCATCAGGAAGTAAACTTTCTTTTATTATAAAGACCTCACATCTGCCATATAAATGTTGTAAAGAGACAGATGAATAAGCTTTAAAAAGATAATTTGCAAAAACTTGCAAATTATTAATGATTGCCTACAATCCAACAAACCACTTTAGTTGCATCACAGACCTTCCCCTTTAATTAGGAAAATGGTTTCCAATGTCATATGTGGGCATGCAGGAATGCTATTTTTTGTGCAAAACTGTCCCTCATGGCCAAAGTTGAATTTTTATCAAAACATATAGTTGCAAATACTTAATATTTCATAGCAAATAGGGGGTGGTGGAAAGGACACATGTGAGGAATGTTTGTCAGGAAATGACATGGATGTGACCACAAGATGGAGCTGTAAGCTTAGTAATGAAAGTGGTTAAGCTCCAGTGGCAGGTGTGTGTGTGAGTCAGTACTTGAGAGTATGCACATCTGAGATGCCTGATGTAACAGGCATTGTTTAACTGCCTATAAAAAGGAGATGGGAATTATCTCCAGTGTGGGTTTGTTGTGGATGGTGGTTGGTGAAGCAGTTTGTTGGTTTGAGAGAGATTTATGAGTATTAGAGATGGCTGTCCTATATTCTGTATATATATTGTAAATATACTGCAAACAAAGATTAAAGCCCTCAAGTTGAATGAAGGCTGGCCTTGTTGCTGTCTTTATTTGGCAAGCCAGAGCTCAAGGTAGTGTGCTGGGGTGAAGGATTTTTTCCTTCTCAGCCTGAAGTCTTTTGCAGAAGTCTCTCCAGAAACCTCCTTGGCGTCCTGTCAACGTGGAACAACTCTGTAGGTGGTCATGGTGGACACAGTGCATCTTTCTATGCCCCAACAATGTTGTGCATGGGAAGAGACAGTATTATGTTTTTACTCCCCAGAGCAAGGGAGTGCAAAATTATTTGTGTTCCACACTACAGTGTTATAGTGCTATTATTCCACTTTAACTGCTGTGGCTACCTCCTGTGGAATCCTGGAATTTGCAGGTTAGGGAGGGGCACTTAGAACTCTCAGCCAGAGATCTCTTAGGCGTCACTAAACTACAAACCCCAGCATTCCACAGAAGGCAGCCAGAGCAGTTAAAGTGGAATAATAGTGCTATAACAGTATACTGTGATGAAGTTCTGTGTCTGAAAAGTTAGGGCCTCAATCCAATTGTTATTTCCAACTACAGTAGACCCATTGAATCAATGAAACTTACCTAAATATTGACTTATTATGCTACAACTGCGCCAGTAAGTTGGAAATGATAATTGGATTTAGGGCTAGGATTGCATGATGGTGCAGGGTTCATTTTTGCACCTTTAATACTTGAAATGGTTTCTAGCTGCTGATCAAGATCGGCAGATTTTTTTAAAAAAATACATTTTCTTCTGACTTTTTTTTAAAAGGACATTTCCCAAAATGTTTAGGACATTTCCCAAAAGATTCTGTGAACGTTTCCTTGCAGAAAATGTGTTCTTGACACTAAATAACATTGTACATTGTCCAAGTAAAAAAAATGCATCAAAAAACCCTCCCAACTTTAGTGTTATTCATAAAAGAAAAGGGGTGGCCTTTTCACTTTCACTTTCACTTAAATAGAAATAACATATATGTCAACTGGATGGGGAGGTTGTCAGACAACTCATGTGCTTGCTATTGAGCTAAAGATTGCTATAGAACTTCAAGGTTCATGATCTCCTTGTTATTCTTTAAATCAGACTTTATAGAGTGATACAAGGACTCCCTGAAACAACATCTCAGGCTCGGCCAAATTGGTCACCAACAATGGTCTGCCCTGGCCTCACATCAGGAGGCATGGAGATGCACTATCCACAATGCTGCAGCCTTATTTGAGAACTCATGCCGAACAAGTCTTGAAGAGAAACGACAATGCAGAAAGAATCACAACCTGGAAACATCACCCAAGGAGACCTTCTGCTGTGCTTTCTGCAACCAGACTTGTTTATCTCGGATTGGCCATTTTAGTCATCAGTGTGCTTGCAGAAAGCGTGGGATGAGTCTTTTAAAAGGGCTAAATAATTTCCACCCAAGTGGAGAATTAGAATATCCAGTGAAGGCCCTTGGCGCTCCCCAAATAGCAATGGCATAAGGCCATGCAAACGTAGACCCCTTCTCCATAACCACTCTATCATCACCCAGACTAAGGTGAGGTCCAAAATGGCACAACCGGGCCTGCTGTGCTGCCCAGTAGACCATACTGTCACCGCAGATCAGCACCCATTGTCTCACTGATAGTGACCTAAAACCTGTAAGACAAAAGGGGAAGGCAACAAGTTAAATACAGAGTGGTCGGACATATTTCTGGTACGACGAGGACCTCCAACATCCTATCGTCTTGATTGCAGTTGCTGGCATTCCCAAAGCAGTCGCCATGGATGCAGCACATATACGAAAATAATGTGTCCAAAAATGAATGCCAGACTAGCCCAGTTTGCTCAGGGCCTTGGCTGTCCATCCAAAATTGATACCTGGTAAGCGAGGAGAAATCAGTATGTACTGATAAAGGACCCTGAGCCTGTCCCTGAGCACTTAAGTACTGTTGTAGAGCCAGGACGGGAAGTGGTTAAATGCTAGTACTGCAAGCCACCACGACGCAAGTTCGATTCCAGCCGGCTCCAAGGTTCACTCAGCCTTCCATCCTTTCGTAGGTCAGTAAATTGAGTACCCAGCTTGTGGGGGGCAATTAGCTAACACACATTGGAAACTGTTTAATGCAGTGTAGATGTGTAAATAGCTATTGCTTAAAAACAATTTGTAAGCCGCTCTGATAGCCTTGAGGCTGAAGAGCGGGGTATAAATAAATAAATAAATAAATAAAAATGTCCACATCTCCACACTTTACCAACCTGCATCAATTTCCCACTCCCCTTTGATCAGTCTTGGAGAATGGTAGTGTTAAAGTAACCTCATGTTCTCCCATAGACACATCTCTAAGCGCTATTGCCCTGGTAGATCTATCTATCTTTGATGACCTCACCAGTTCGCAAATGCTCAGGGCACCAAAAAATGCTGTGACTGAGCTGCTTGAAATAGCAGTGCTTCGTACAGCAATATACAAATATTTGCCCAGATCCCACACTTACCCTTTAAGGTGGCAGGAAAAAGTGGAGCCCTAGTGTCTGCCTATCTGCCCCATTCCCTAGTCCATCCTTCCAAAGCTTTCTGAATACGGAAATCTTCGGTGCTATCTACCACCACCTGGGCTTTGAGCCAGAAGGCTATAACATTTAGCTGAACCCTGATGGACTCGGGGCTAAACCCTTATGGTACAAAAAGACACAAAGATGCAGCAGCTGTGGTACTGGAACAGGAACACCCTGCTCTAAGCCCTCCTGATGTCTGAA
Organism: Gambelia wislizenii; assembly: GCA_030847615.1. NCBI lineage: Eukaryota > Metazoa > Chordata > Lepidosauria > Squamata > Crotaphytidae > Gambelia > Gambelia wislizenii. The sequence goes on along the minus strand of JAUMIR010000005.1, from coordinate 83,031,857 downwards.
CTGGGAAAAAAAAACTTGTAGGGCCCTAGTGCCCCCCTTCTTTGTGCTGGAGACTATCAACGTCCCTAACACTCTCCAAATGCTGGGTTCCCAAGTGCCACAGGCTTACCGGCATCTGGTCACCCTCAAGTGCCACATTCAGAGCCAACTCTCTGAAGCACTCCGTTTGCATGTGGGAAAGAGCATCAGCAAGCCCATTGTTAATGCCTGTCACATGCTGCACAATGAACAAAATGTTATATCTAAGGCACTGCAAGGTAAAAGCCCACACCAGCCTCATAACCCTAAGAGATTTGGAGGTCAAGAAATTTATTACTTGGACTGTTGCCAAATTGTTGCACCAAAAATGTACTGATGAATTGGAGAATTATTATTAGCCCAGATGGCCACTGCTACCAAAATTGAAAAAAACATTCTAGAAATGTTAAATTAGCCATGTGGTTGATTGTGACCAATTAGGTGGCCATCTGCTGGCACACCACCATCTACCAAAATAAACCTCAATCTAATTGAACCAGCGGCATCGGTTGCAATCTGGAGCACTCCTTGGAGCTTCTTTTCCTCCCACCAGAATGAGATGCCATTAAAATGGTCCAGAAATTACTGCAGGACTCCCAAGTCGTCTCGCATCTCAGATGTAATCCGGATTCTATGGTGTGGTGCTCCAGCCTCCTTAATGGCATCACATAACCAGTGAAGGAATGCCCTGCCTGGAGCAACCACCTTGCTGGCATAATTCAGGTGTCCAATTAGAACCTGAAATTCTCTAAGGGTAGCCTTCTATTTGGACCTAAATTGGGTAACCCTGTCCTTGAGTTCTAGAACCTTTGCCTCCGGTAACCTACAATGTTGATTGACAGTGTCGATTTCTATTCCTAAAAAATATAATTGCTGAACAGGACCCTCAGTCTTTTCAGGAGGCCCCAGTTCCTCTGACATCTGTTCAAACTGCTGCAGTAGGAAACTGCATTCTGCAGTCTCACAGTGGACAATAAAGAGAAAGTCATCCAAATAGTGGACCATACCCAAAAGCCCTGTCCTAATCTTTATTGCCCATTCCAGAAAGGTGCTGAAAGTTTCAAATGCAAAAAACTGAACAGCCAATGGGAAGGGTATATGGTCCATATAGAACTGCTCTTTGAATTGAAATCCCAATAACTCAAAGTCATCGGGATGGATGGGCAGCAGGCAAAATGCTGACTTAATATCGCATTTCGCCAGCTCAGCGCCCAGGCCATACTTACAAACCTCTCTAATAGCAGCATTAAAGGGCATGTTTATTTAACCGTGCACAACTCAGGTGGTATGGAGTCATTTCACTGACTCTCCATTCGGGTATGACAAGTGATGAATAAGCCTAAACCATCCCAGTGCCTTCTTCAGTACTATACCAAGCAGTGATACCCTAAGGTTAGGCACCAGGGGTTTAGGAAATGGGACAACCACCCTTCCCTCTAAAACTTCTTTGCGAATTTTATCTTGAACTAGCCCCTTTTTACCCTTAATGGACTGCAAATTACGCACCATATAACGGTGCCTAACTCCCTGAAATGGGATTCTAAAACCCAGCTGAAACCCCTTGGACAAATAGGTGGCTTCCTGCCTATCTGGATAAAGCTTCAGCCACCGTTCAAGCACCTCCAGCCTAACTGGGCTGGGGCCCTTTTGGAGGATGACTGGCTGCATCTCCACCTCTACCTCCTGCTGGTGCACCCCTCCCCCTTCCACCCAAAACTGTTCTCTGCCTCTGCTACAGTTCCAAAATGAATGGGAAGCCCCACAAATAGAGCACACATGGATATACATGCAGGGCTTCCAGTTACAGACACCTTGAGAGCTAAACTCCTAACATACCAATTTCTGGGTCTGACTAGCAGTAGGGGGAACCTGAGCAGAACTGCCAGCCAAGCCCCAAACCAAATGACTGCTGTGAGTCCTTTCTCCTTGCATTGGTCTCACTAGGGTCATAAGCTGCATCCACAATTGTGGGTGCATCATGTCCCACCAAAGTGAGGGGTAAATTGCTGCCCGCATGCAAAAGGCTTCATCATAGAGAAGCCATACAGGACCACAAAGTCAACATAGGCCCTATGTATGATGTCCATATACTGAAATAGGGCCACTCCCTCATTGGCTGGGCTTTTGCTATGACTCTGGAGAATATAAGAAAACCTGCAAGCCAATTCATCCAGTTCCTTTCTTCTTCTTTTCTCTTTTTAAATTTTTCTTTCTCCTTGTCATCAAGCACCTCCCTGTCCTTCGTTTCCAACTCCCTATATAAAAGAGAGAATACATCCATGTATTTCCTCTTTAGGATCTTATCCCTGGTAGTCTGCAACAAATGATCCCTTAAGAGCAGAGACATTTTGCCAAAAGGAATGGCTGAGTAAGCTACTACCTTGTAACCATTCCCCAAGGAAGTCCCTGCTTGGGGAACTCTAAACATCCCCATTGCATAAGGCAAGCATGGGGACCACTGCATGGGGGATAAGTTCAAGATTTGCTTGGCCATGGGCAGCTGATGTATGCTGCCTGTGACTCCGTGGATTGTGGTATGTTGAGTTGTGTCAATGTTGACCACCCAGTGCATGGCTATGTATGCCCCAGGGGAGGGTTTGAAGCATCTGCAGCAAACTCACCAGCCACTCCTGGGGTCTCAGCCGCCTCTGGTAATGGGTCCAGTATTCCAACTGGAGGTGGGTCTGTGCTGGTATCACTAGATCAGCCTAGATCTGGAATCCTAGGTGTGGATGCTCTTCTCTAAGGCATCTAAATGAGCAAGAATCTCATTAGTGATCTTACGCTTCCTACCTTGACACCGGGTCCTATGTAGAGGACCTGAACCAGGGAACCCTTGGATCTTTTCTAGATGTTGTATCCTTTCAAGGATAGCCTATCAGGGTATCTGGTCCTCCTCCTCACTGGAAGAAGGAGGATCAGGAATGAGTGGCCACTTAGGAGCTAGGTCTTTGCCCCCCCTCCCAATTTTCCTTTTCTAGGTGCCATTGTACCAGTAAAATTGAATTGTGATACTCACTCGTATAAATATTTATAGGAAATAATAATGCAACCTATTGGTGTTATTATTACTATCAGGGCAACCAATAAAGGCCTCTGAGTAATAAAGGCCTGGTGTGCAAGCACCTAGGCCAATCAAACCCTAACTTTACCAGTTATGGCCCAATCCCATGCGATCCCAAATACAGCACTGCTGAGAAGCCCCACTATCAATGTAAGAGTGACAATCAAATGCACACTGCATGTATTTAACAAGATTGTTATTGTTGTTGTTGTTATTTAACTCCTAGTGACAATTTCACATAGCCTATAGGCTTTTCCTGTGGACAGAGCTGTATGTTCATTTACATTATGGCAAGTTTTCTTGTTTTTAGCTGAAACTGCAAAGTGCTCATCATAAAGAATTTGTGTGAAAATTCTACTGGGGACCCAGAATGCACAACCACTCTGGAAAGTATCTGTATTACTATAATAGAAATTTTCCAAAAGTCCAGTGAGCAACAATGCACACTACTGAAAACCTGGGGTGGTTTCAAGCTCCCATATATCTTACTACATCTTCAGTGGTTGTGTCAAGTAGCATTTACATTCTGAGATAATCAGCTTTTGATCTTCTGTTTCAAAGGGCATTCATAGTTTATGTTTTTATTTGTTTTCTGCCAATAGATTCCCCCCAAATACCTGAGTAACTCAGATTGAAATAAAAAGAACAACATGTCTATACCAGGGAAAAAACAATTAGATGAATCAATATTCAGAAGATTCTGCTGTCAGAAAGTGAAGTGTATTCATGGAGTAGAGGATGAAGTATATTAAACTTAAAATATAGACTTCAGATTACAAAATATGCATGCTCCAGAAAAGACTGGATGCATAAAGGTGCATAATTTTAGCCCTTGTGAAAATCCTAAGTAATATGTGGCAGTATGTTGCAGCACCCATTTTTACCTGCATTCAGATTAAACAATCTTCCTCCTAAGTGCTTTTAAAATATAGGCCAAATGTACTAGATATTAAGGTAATTTCAAAGGAAGAACAATAAAACAGAATAAAAAGAGAATGTCATCCCACTTTGATGCTGAGATTAAAATGGTGGCATGCATTTTTAGTATTACATTTGTTTTAAATGGCATCATAATACATTGGCAGTTTGGTTATAATGGGGTCCTTTCAAGAACAGTGGGCATAAGTAGAGCCTATCCATAACCTTTTGGAATGCTTAGTTGAAAATAGCTCTCTGCTTTTCTGTTTAGCTTTTAGGGATGCTAGTCTAGTAATGAGTGCCTGTCATAATGGAATAAAGCATTATGGCCCTGGCTTGATGTGTTATATTGTTAATATGTTTTGGATACAAAATGTATTCCATGCAATTAACTTCTTTCTTTACATTTTATGTTTCCATTCATTCCATTTGCTTAATCAATAGCAAGGAGCGCAAAAATTCTGACATTTTCCCTGAACGAAGCCCTACTACGTATTCACTGTTTCTGGTTAACATCAGGGAAGGTGTTGGTGACATATGTACAGTTTTACAACACAGTTAAGAGGGAAATAAAATGTTCAATTCACTTTCTAAAATTTAGAAACTAAATATATACAATTATAAAGAAAAACACTAAATGTATAGAAAATGTACCCCTCGACACAGCAAATATCTCAATATTTTGTAAACTGCATATTATGTCTGCAATGTTAAGCCATCTTCATATGACTTCAGTCCATTTAATATATTTAAACATGATATACCTGAGGCCCAACAGGCCTGGTTGCAAGGCACCAGGCCTGTGAGGCCCGGCAATAACTTATACACTATTTATTCGAAACACTGTTATTATCAGAATGATGATGATGATGATCTCGTAATGTTAAAAGCCTTGTACACTAGGCCCGACAGGCCTAGTGACAAGGCCTGAGGCCTGTGAGGCCCGACTGGTAGAAACCGGATCCCTGAAGCCACCAGCGGGACACTGTTGAGAAGGTCCAGGCTTGATGGCAGTGACCTGTGAAACCAAGGCCTGCTAGGTCCAATTAGACACACCACTGAATGGTGTAGGCCCAAGCCGTCCATACCAGGCCACACCACCTGCAGGGCCATGCTAGACCTCTAATGCCCCTGCCCCCTGGCTCTGCCAGCTAAATACTTCCTAGGGCCATGAAGTCTCCCTAATTAGTTGATCCTCAGTCGGCCCACACAACAGCTGCTAAAACAATCCTACCCTGCCCCATTGAACTGGGACACACTGCCCAGGACCAACAGGCTGTGGAAGCCACACAGTGAGCACCCCTGCTAAACTGGTGAGTCCTTTTCACATGATCCCCAGCCACTGAAAGCTCCCCATCAGGGAATGAAATGGCGGGGAACCCCCCCCCTTGCCGGGCATATCCCCCTGGGAATACGGGATCAGCCGAATGGTGGGGCGGCCGAGGTTTCTTGGCCACTTGTACTCCCTGGGCGACCGCTGGACAGCATTCCAATCTCGCTGATCTTGCTCGCTATCGTGTTCGTCCTCCTGCTGCTCGCTCTGACGCCTTTAGCTTGCTACTCTTCTGAAGCTGCTCGCTTCTGCTCCTCTGTTCACTATGATTCAAAAGAGGAGTAACTGAGGGGCATCAGGGCCTTAAATAGCCTCTGCCCCCACCCCTCACTTCCCATTGCCATTGCAAAGGCTGGGATGAAGGCTAATGATCTCATTCCCCCCTCCTCTCATTCAGCAAAAGGGCTCCCATCTCGCATGGCTGCGCCAGTCATCGGGAAGCTGGGTTATACCCAAACTGTCAATGTATTATGATGCCATTTAAAACAAATGTAATACTAAAAATTCATGCCTCCATTTTAATCTCAGCATCAAAGTGGGATGACATTCTCTTTTTATTCTGTTTTATTGTTGTTACTTTGAAGTTACCTTAATATCTAGTACATTTGGCCTATATTTTAAAAGCACTTAGAAGGAAGATTGTTTAATCTAAATGCAGGTAAAAATGGGTGCTGCAACATATTACCACATATTACTTAGGATTTTCACAAGGGCTAAAATTATGCACCTTTATGCATCCAGTCTTTTCTGGAGTATGCATATTTTGTAATCTGAAGTCTACATTTGAAGTTTAATATCCTTCATCCTCTACTCCATGAATACACTTCACCTTCTGACAGCAGAATTTTCTGAATATTGATTCATCTAATTGTTTCTTCCCTGGTATAGACATGTTGTTCTTTTTATTTCAATCTGAGTTACTCAGGTATTTGGGAGGAATCTATTGGCAGAAAACAAATAACAACATAAACTATGAATGCCACTTGAAACAAAAGATCAAAAGCTGATTATCTCAGAATGTAAATGCTACTTGACACAACCACTGAAGATGTAGTAAGATATATAGGAGCTTGACACCATCCCAGGTTTTCAGTAGTGTGCATTGTTGCTCACTGGACTTTTGGAAAATTTCTATTATAGTAGTACAGACACTTTCCAGAGTGGCTGTGCATTCTGGGTCCCCAGTAGAATTTTCACACAAATTCTTTATGATGAGCACTTTGCAGTTTCAGCTAAAAACAAGAAAACTTGCCATAATATAAATGAACATGCAGCTCTGTCCACAGAAAAAGCTTATAGGTTATGTGAAACTTTTAAAGTAATTAACTACATGAAAAGTGGAGACATGCGGTGTTTATATAATAATTTGATAGCCTTATAAGATAGTAAAAGTTTTGTTTATTTTTTGCACAGAAATCCTCTGGCTCTCACAGTCATGACGATGCAATGAAATCATGGGTTTTCATCCTATACCACATTCTAAATTTGCCTCATCTCCCTGAATTACTTTGACAAATGGGTTTTTTATTGTTTCAGATTGAACAAAACATTATATATATCATACTATGCCCAAGATTAATTAGAGCTATTTTCAAGCATCCTAAGTGATGACAGCACCATGAAGTGCTTCCTGAATCTAATGGGTGGCTTCTACTATCTGTCTTTGCAGAATCATATGTCATAGAATTATTCTATTAATTTCTTTAGAAGAATATGCACGCAACCATCACAAACCTCTTAAGAGTCTTTGCTGACACTGCTACAATCAAACAATGAGTTTCAGAATGAGAAATTCCAGCTTTAATGGAATTTTATCCCTATGCAGTCAATTTTCTAATACCCAAGAGGAAACTAGTTTCTTATCTTCACTGGTTTTAGTTCTGAAATCTCATTGTATGATACTCATTTTCTTCTGTGAGATGTTCTCCTACTATGAATGTGCAGAACTGCTTCTGAGAGTCATCTGGTCTTCTAATGAAACTAATCTTCATTTGTCTTCAAAAGGAGCTTCAGCATGACAATTATTTTATTGTGCAAATGCACAGGAAACAGATTTCAAATAAAACCAAAATCATCACTTTGGTTATACTCACTAATAATTATTTCACACGTTTGCTTAGGTTGTTGTTGTTGTTGTTGTTAATAACTGTTTCTTTCTTTTAAGCATATAATGAAACTCAAAGGTTAGTCAGTTAGCGATTACTTACTTTTACCCCTTTTAACTCATACTTTCACAGTATTTCTCTTCACCATATGGTGTAGCGTGTTTTTTTTAAGGCCTTTTTTATTTTTATTTATTTATTTATTTACTTATACCCCGCTCTTCAGCCACAAGGCTATCAGAGCAGCTTGCAAATTGTCTTAAGCAATAGCTATTTACACATCTACACTGCATTAAACAGGTTCCAATGTGTGTTAGCTAACTGCCCCCCACAAGCTGGGTACTTTGACAAGGTCCCCCATGATATCCTTGCAAAAATGTTAGTAACATATGGGCTATACAATGCACCCATTAGGTGGAGTTGTAATTGGTTGACTGACCAAACCCAAAGGGTAATCACCAATGAGTTCTCTTCATCCTGGAGAGAACTGACTAGTGGGGTGCAGCAGGCTTCTGTCCTGGGCCCAGTAATATTCAACATCTTTATCAATGACTTGGAAGAGGGAATAGAGGACATGCTTATCAAGTTTGTAGATGATACCAAATTGGAAGAGACAGCTAATACCCCAGAGGACAGGATCAGAATTCAAAATAACCTTAAGAGATTAAAAAGCTGGGCCAAAACTAACAAAATGAATTTCAACAGGGAGAAATGTATGTAGAGAACTACACTTAGGCAGAAAAAAAAAATGAAATGCACAGAGATAGGATGGGTGACACCTGGCTTGATACCAGTGCATGTAAAAGGGATCTAGGGGTCTTGTGGACCACACAATGAACATGAGTCAGCAGAGTGATGTGGTAGCTAAAAAAGCCAATGTAATTCTAGGCTGCATCAATAGGAGTATAATGTCTAGATCAGTGGCTCTCAACCTGTGGGTCCCCAGATGTTATTAGACTACAGTTCCCAGGAGCCCTTTGAGGTCTCACCTTGACAGTGAGTCATCCCAGTCATTAGTGAGGCTGTGACTAGGGGGACCACCTGGCTGTCAAAGCGAGACCTCAGAGGGCTCCTGGGAACTGTAGTCCAACAACATCTGGGGGCCCACAGGTTGAGAACCACTGGTTTAGATCATAGAATCATACCACTCTATTCTGCTTTGATCAGATCTCATCTGGAATACTGTGTCCAGTTCTGGGCACCACAATTCAAGAATAACATTAAGAAGCTGGAATGTGTCCAGAGGAGGATGACCAAAATGGTGGGAGGTCTGGTCAGAAGCATTGATTTTGCAGCATTGCTCAGCAGTCATTTTATATATTATAAATTTACAAAGCTACAAGCATCCTTCCCTGCACAAAAAAACATTAAAAAAATGGTAGAGGTAGTGTTTGGATGGTGATTTTAACTTCTCCATGGCATTCTGTTAATGGATTTACAAACTGTTCCTTCTGAAAGAACACTACCAAATAGTCAGATAAAGAACTAAATCTCCATCAATTCCCAGTTACTGCTATAAAAATTATTGAATATCTTCTCAAATGCTAGACTGAAAAAGCAAATTTTCTTTGTTCTTTACAGTGCATTCATCCCAGATACTAGGGAAACCAATGAGGAGAACAAGTTCCAGTTGCAGATGATAAAAATACTATAATCCAGGTTCTGAATTGGCCCAATCCTCAGAATCAACAATAAGAAAAATATCTTATTCTACAGACAGTCAAAAATATTTAACATCTTCCTATTTCTAAAGAAATGTAGTATAGTTTTAGATATGATTGTAGCTCCATTCCATTGCTGTTTTAAAGGTTAAAAAATATCACCCAGATCTGCATATGCCAGAATCTAACTGAAATATAGTTCTATTATTTGACTGCTGGTATTGTATTTTTTATTCCAAGTAGCTAAAAATGAGATTGAGTTTAGAAAAGTTTGTCCTACATGAGACCCTGTGGTGCAGGGAGGGGAGGAGTAATAGAAAGGAAAGAGAAGGAAAAATTAAAATGATCACGGATCTGGCAGCCTTATCAGTAATGTATCCTCTGGAAAAAAACTTGTAATTTCTTTTGAGCAGAAGAGATGGAAAACACAAAATCTAGTTAACTCCCTGGCCACGTCTTCTGGACTACCTTAAAAGGCCATATTTTTGAACACTACCATGACTAAACAACAATAGAAAAATAATAATCAAAAACACAGACCATAAAGACTAAAATCAATTACTGTGCAAGGCTGGGTATTTACTTCCCTATTAACGGGGGGTGGGGGGAATCTACATACATGTAAATTGCAACAGATGAAAATAATGTGTGTTTAAAAGTCATACATAACACGTGCAATAAAGTCAGATCTCATTTGTTTGGTATTGACACTGAAGCAGTTATGATATTGGTGGTACGTGTTGTGATGTTAATTGCTGTATCCCAGCATAGGCTGCAAATATATAATTGCAGCTACCTTTTTTCTCACCTGTTTCTCAGCTAGTATATGACCTGTGAGTCAAGAAATCCTTCTTTTTTAGTCTCACTTCTGCTGTGAACTGACGTAATACCCTTAGATGGGCCCACTTCACCTGCCATTTGAGACAATATTGCTGCCCTTGTAGAGATACTTGATCATGTATGTGTGATACTTTGAGTAGTCAAACATTTGTAAATGTCCCTTTGTGTGAAATTGCCTGTAAACAGATGCACAGTTGCACACGGGGGTGAAATAGAATCTTCCCCTGTTCCTGATGTACTGGAGTGTCTGTGTTTGCATGTTTGTGTTTAAATAAAGAGAACAATTTGAGCACAAAAAAGGCCATATTTTTAAGGTGTGCAGATTCTTATCCACCAAGAGTAGGCACAGCTAATAGACAACACCCATTAAATAAAATTAAGTATGAATCATCATTGAGTCATACCTTTGGTTCAGCCCACAACAACTTGGATGCAGACAGACAAAGTGCTCCTAGAATATGATGTATCAATGTGGGATTTATGTGCAGATGAAATTAACAATTTAGAATTTGGTTTTGGAGTGACAAACAAGAAAAAAAATGGGTGAATGTTATGATGATTCCGTATTGCTGGCTTAGATGTTCCTAAAATAGGTTACTTTACATTTTTTTTTAAAAAAAAAATCCAGATTTACTCCTGCTGCAAATATCATATAGCCCAAAATTTCAACCACCTCTGGGGTGGTGTACAAATGTAGATCTGGAGAGTAAAAATGTATTTATCTCAATGGTAATGCTAATTATTTAGTATGTTAAGTTAAACAAGATTTTCTGTTATACACAGTAGTTTGTGCCTTCCTTCCAGATATACAAGAAAATGACATATATTGCTATTTGTTTATAAACATATGTATTATTTTTAAAATACAGCTAGACTCCCATATCCATGGAGGCCCAGTTCCCAGACTTATCACGATACTGGAAACAGTGGATAACAGCAAACACCATTGAAAATAATGGGACTTCTGGTTTAAAATACCATAGATTTGACTTGGAGGACCTAAAAATGCCTAGAGGGGAAGCCTCTCTAGGCATTTTTAAGAAGACTCTATGGTATGTGCTCCTCTTTTTGTGTCCTATGGATAACTGAAACCATGGATATTGATTCTGCAGATGCACGGAGCTGACTGTAATAATTTAAGCTTTAACGTACATTTGGCCCACCACATTTACTGGGGTTAAGTGTGCAAGTGTGGGGGGAAAAAACAGGAATATCTTTAACCCCCCCAACCATATTTAACACATACAAAAAGTACAATTCACAGATTCAACCCATTACGAATGCCTTCAGGGCAGGGGAGCTCCTTCACAAGGCAGAAACAGATAGCTGGCATGGCTTGCCGTCACCTCTGCTACTGTCCTTTGCTATTTTATTACGGACTTACAAGTCTTGTGTTTTTAATTTCCCTCAGTCTCATGAGGCTTGAATAAAAATGGAATAGGGGAGCATTGGAGGTGGCAGCAAATAATCCATGAATAATCAAAACTGCAAAAGTTAAACCTGCAAATGTGGAGCCAACTGCACTCTCCAAAGAATGTGAGGATTTTTAAAAATGTAGTATAATCATCATATCTGAATGAAGGAATAGAAAACAAAAGAGATTTCTCAACAGTATATAGGATGACCCTTGCTGATCATCTCCCCTTCTGGGGATATAAAAGAAAATTTTGGTTTGCGTAGGTGATGGAGAGTTAGCTGACCACGTCTAGCCAGACATGGGTGATCCTCCTTGCTGGAAGAGAAACCTGACCTGGCATGCTTCACAGAAACTTGGCTGAGGCATGGCAGTGGCCTGAAATGGGCTCAAGCTCTCCTAGCTGGGGACTGTGTTAGCGAGGTGAAGTAAAGTGGGCAGGGGTGGGGTAGCTGTTGTCTGTAAAGACCATCTTATCCTGACCAGATTACCTACTAGGGAGCTGAGCCACATCACGTGTATATACCTGAGTTTGAAAACCAGGGATAGACTGGGAATTTTGTTTGTGTACTGTCATCCCACTGCCTATCAGACTCCTGGCTGAGCTCCCAGAACTGGACTCTGGGCTGTTGTTAGAGTTCCCCAGACTTTTGTTTCTGGGCAACTTCAACATACCATTCGAGGCCAGTTTGTCAGGTGCAGTGTGGGAGTTCATGGTATCCATGACAAACATGGGCCTATCTCAATTGGTTTGAGGACCTACACAACCAGCAGGTCACACCCTTGATGCAGTTCTCAGCTCAGAACATACGGAACTGTGGTGAAGGTGACTAATACCTCCGAGTTATCATGGACAGATCTTTTTCTGGTCATTCCTTTTGAGGGAATGACACCTGTCAAATTTCAGCTGGATAGGTGAAGGGTGAAATGCAAGGCACTTTTAACATTGAGGAAAGTAGGTGAGAGAAGTGCTTGTGTTATTTGTCTCCCTTTAGCTGTTTCTTTCTCCATCTTGGATTAGTTGCATTGGTAATCTCACACAATCTGGATGCTTTTCAGGAACTACTTGTATGCATCAAATTTCTACAGACAGAATGTAAAAGTTTAACCATTGAAGTATCATTACAAGCACTTTTCAGAAACTCAGGTCATCTCTATAAGTGTACTTCTTTATTTCTGGAGTTTCCCCTCTCATTGGGGTGAACAGGGAAACTGCCAGTTTTCCTCAAAAAGAAGAAAGTAGATAATATAACATTTCTCTTTGCTATTGAATGACTTGTTTGCCTACCCTCATCAAAGTGAACAGACTGCCAATTCAAGAAATTTAACACTAACACATTACATCGAGTTGTGGCTCTGCACAGACTATAATTCAGTGTTAAGCTCACAGGCCAAGAGGCAGACCAAACAAACATTCCAGGCAGTCTGCAGACAGCTGCAGTCTGTCTAATAATGTGCATGTGTGTGCATGCAAGTGTATATGTATAAATACATTTTAAAGTAATAAATAGACTGTAGTTTATTTTTTTAAAAAAATAGCTTTTGTGTTAACCTAATATAAGAATGAGATTGAACACTGAAATCCCAAAATACTAATCCCTGCTTAACAGTGGAAGAAGAGCCATGCTGGAACAAATCAAAGATCTATCTAGTCCAGTATTTTTGTTCACACAGTACCTGGGAAGATGCCTATGGAAAGCTCACCAGCATGACATAGCTCCAACTGCAACCTCCACCTTATGTTCTCTAGCAAATGATTAACAGTGTTGCACTGCTGAAAAATACTGCAGGCCACATCTAGCCATCCTGATCAGTAGCTACCATCTTGATTGGTAGCTACTAATGGCTTAATTGCCACGAATTTATCTAACCCCTTTTAAAGCCATCCAAGTTGGCAGCCATCACTACCTTATGTGGCAGTAAATTCCACAGTTTAACTATGTGCTGAGTGAAGTTTTTTCAATGTATCTGTCCTAAATCTCTCACCATATGGCTTCAGTTGATGACCCTGGGTTCCACTACTCTGAGAGTAAGAGGAAGAAGTTTCTCCCTATCTATTTTCTCCACACCATACACAGTTATACTGTATATCTCTATCATTCTTTGCTTTTCTCCCCTAACCTAAATAGCTCAAAACATTATAATCTGGCTTCATAAAGGAATTCTTCCAGTACCTTCTTAATTTTAATTTTCCTTCTCTGGACCTTTCCTGGGTTTCTTATTTCTTTTTCATATGTGGTGGCCCAGACTGTACATCTACATGACAAAAATAATCTGGCAAGAATGTGGGCAGAGTACCTTTAGTTTAGATGAGTTCCTGCCATGATTCACCATATTCAGAAGAAGGGGGGGCTGAAAACTCCAAATAGACTACGATAACAACTTTCACTGTTTCTTGTGATCCTTTTCAAAAATTGTATATTTGGGCCTTTAGTCAGCTTTATAGAAACTTATGATTAGTGTGGTTATTTTCAATTTAATTTTTTAAAAATAGAACCCAGTAAGTCTCCTGAGGATTTATAATACCAATTTTTGGTCCATATTCTACATCGTCCACTAAGTTTGTTGTTGTGTGCCTTCACGGCGTTTTCTTCACAAGATTTGTTCAGAGAGGGTTTGCCTCTGAGGCACAGAGAATGTGAATTAGGTATATTCAAGCCTATAATATATTAAAGTTTAATCAGGACAGAAGTTTAATCAGGACAGATTATAAATGGTTAGATTAGTTTAAAAGTATTTCAAACCATGCATATGAGTGGATATATATAAATCCAATTAAGCCTCAAAGGTTATAGTAAACAATCATGTTTTTAATAATGACAGAAACATTGGTGCTAATCTGGCCTCTAAGAGGAAGATATTTCCTAACTGGGGTGCCACAGCAGAGAAAGCTGATTTCATTGATTTCACACAAGAATCAGTAGAGGTATTTGGCTTCCCTGTGACTGGAGTTATTCTGAACTTTAAAGAAGCTATCCAAAGTGTTGAATCTTATCCTCAAAATAAGTTCTATGTCTTCAATTCTCTGCTAAAGTCCAGACTAAAAGCTAGAGCTGATGACTCCCCCCATCACTAATATGGAAGCTGCAAGTAGCTACTGACAAGAACTTCTATTTCTCCTTGTCTAATGACAGGAAGGATTGCTTCTAATTCAGTCCTCGCTCTAATAATGTGAAACCATATCAGGGCAGTACAAAATAGGAAGCAAAATAGGAGGAATGAATAATCTTTCAAGACAAAATGGAAATTGAAGGATTGTTTAATGAAATGTAGACATTAACAAGGAGAGTGACTGAATTTGCAGTTCCAATGACAAAAATGCCATAAGGCAGTGTGATTTCATGAAATCTTTCTTCTCACCAGCCCCTCACACATTCAAGCCAGAAAAATTCTCCTACTGCTCTTGTGGCAAAAGACAGAAAGTTTGCTGATGTGATGGTTAAAAACCATGTAGGGAAGATGGTGATGGAATAGTAAAAAAGAGAAGGAGAGATAAGTGAAATGGCAGGCAGGCAGACATCATAATTTGGTGGCAGAACATATGCTGTGTGATTTAAAAACCCTGTTTTACAGTGAAGTACCATACATGTCAGCTCATATGTTGATTTCAATTAGGTGTATTATTTTGTACAGTATTTTGAACTAAATTATATTTGTAACTAGCTGTGCCCAATGTAACATACATTGGTGACGTGTTGAGGGTGAGTTGCTCTGTTGACCTGCCCCTGGTGCCACTGCCACCACTGCCAGTTGACTGCAGGGGTCCTGTTGGAGTGGCAGCAGCAGCTAGTTGTTGTTATTTTTATTATTTTCAGGTATTGTTGTTGTTGTTGTTTTAAATCTTGAATTAAGTCTTGGGGGTCCATGGCAACAAAAGATATTTAAAGGGGGTCCATGGTAAAGAAAGGGTTAAGAGTCACTGCTGTATTTTTTTCTGAGAATTCTGAATACACTAAAACAACAAATCCCAGAAATCCCTAGGAAGAAGCCATAACAGGCAAAGCGGTATCAAGCTGCCATAATTATTCAGTGTGAATACTCCCCAGAGTACAAATTAAAATGGTTGAAGAAAGGCAGTTTGGGTAGAGATGAAGGGTTTTGCCTCACTTTCCCACCTCCTCAAAAACCCTTTCCCCATTGCAGGCCAAGCTGCCAGGGGATGCTTGGCTCTCGCTGTGGTTCTCTCTGGCCTGGACGTTATTGCTCCTCTCCAGTCGGTGGTGGTGGAGAAGGTGACGGAAGTGATGGGGGAAGCCAAGAGCTTGCCTGGGGCACTGGTGGCAGTTGTGACGATGGAGTTGAAGTCCTTTGCCCTGCCTTAGGCCGTCATCCATGTTGGCTGCATCAGAGCAGCCTTGCAGGCTGCATCTGGGGAAACCATGGCAGTGAACAGCAGTGTTGTCTCCACTGCCACCGCTGCGAAAAGCACTACAGGCTCAGCAGGGACGATGGCAACCACAACTGCTGGTCTGCCGCTGCTGCCTCCCCCTTTGCCTGTGCTGCCCATGCCAGTGGTGTGGAGCCTTGAGGTGGAGGTGTGCCTTTTTCACACCATGCTGGTGTAGAAGCACATCAATGAGAGAGAAGGGCAGGAAGTTAAGCCACAGCCCAAGCCTCAGGCTTGAGTAGTGATGGTGGTGGTTGTGGTGGTGGGTTGTCAGGGGAGAATGGAAGCTTCAGCGGAGGGGGGGATTTGTCTCTTTCTGTGGAGCTCTCTTGAGGTCATTCTCTCCTCCATTCTTTTTCCATTTGCAACTCTTAACTGCCCCCCCCCCAAAACACCTGATCCTCATTTGGCACCTTTTTCTTTTTGCATTATTAGTGACAGGATATCACGCATTTGTGCTGAAGTAGTTCCCATGATGAGGAGGTGCTGCTTAGAAATGCCCTCTAGCTGCTGATTGGCTGAGCAACGGAGTGCTAGGATTGGTTCTGTATGTTTCCTAAGTGGCCATTCAGCACACTGGGAATTGCAACATATAGATTTCCGGGTTTTAGGGGAAAATCAGGATATAAAGACACCACCACCCCTTCCTCACAACAGCAACTCTCAGGGAAGTTGGTAGAGCATTGCAGGGTTAGGGTCACTTCATGAATGGTATTCTTTTTTTTTTTTTCTTATGCAGAAATAGTTCACATGCAAGAGAAAAATATGGGAAGTGATTGGTGATACTTTAAGAAGAAGTTATGTTGAAAAGTGTGCTTTTTTAGAGGGAAAAACTTTGTTTTAAACTTGCTTTTCATGACCATTACACAATTATGGTCCTAATCATTAGTTAGTACAGAAACGAAACTAAATGAGAGTAGCTACTTTGTATAAATGATACTAGGACAAAGATATGGGATACTGTGAAGGTCCTTTGAGTTTTCATTTCTCTCCTGTCAAGTATCTATAACCAGCAAATTTTAAGACAATTCTAAATGTACTTCTCAGCATAATCACATCAGGATCTGCCACATATAAATTTATGTTTATTTTCAGATACAAACTGGAGTTTTAACCACACTAAAATAATACTATATCTCTTTGTGTCCTTATCTGTTTATGAAACACGTCTTATCATTAGCATAAGTAGCTCACAGTAAATTCAATTTATCACCGCATTTTTAATTGTAATAAATATGAATTAATAGGAAGACCTAATGGTCAATCAATCCTTTATAAAAAGTTTGCTTCCAATTTTCATGTGAGCTGAAAGTACGGAAATAAACAGCTAATTATGATGAGCTTTCCAACATGACAGTATTGCTGTGTTTTTCTCTTTTAATTGTTTGGAAGACACTTCTCTCTGCCAATTAAGAATTATTATAAGACACCTCTCAGAGTTCAAAGGGCATTCAAAAGTAGCCATTTAGATGTGCTGATTAATCTTTGCTATTTCCCTACCATATAAAGGACTTCTGTCACATTTTATAACCTTGATCTTAAAATCAGTGTCATAATATCATTCATTAAAATACCAGCTGTCGTCAATTTGCAATTTGCACATTTAAATACAGTATACTAGTTTCAAACCCTGTCTCATTAGAATTATAAAGGAAAGTTTCTTTTGGCATTTTTAAAACTGAATAATAAAAAAGCAACTGACAACTTATTATAAAGATATTTGACAGGGTTTTTTTTTTTTTTGAAAAAAAAAATAGAATTGGATATTCTTCGTTCAGTAGATCACACACCTAAATGCTACATGACCACTTCAGCTTACAATATAGATTAATTCAGTCAATTAAATGCAAGAATTTAACATAGTATAAAAGAATAGAAATATCATTTCTAGAATTAGGCTAAAGGTTTTGTATATTCTTCTTCCAGATGACACATTAAATGTGAAGTTTTGGGAGAAGATGATAATAACAATACTAATACTAATACTAATACTAATAATGGTCTTCTGTATGCCAAGTATGATCCCTCTTTATATTCAATGGTTAAATATAACTAGGGAATAGACACTGAGTAGAATACATCACACAGATGACCATAAGGTTTCATCCCAGGAACAAATGTTTGTGCTGACACTAACAGTTTCATTCAGCAGTGGATAACTTTGTCTTGTGTTCCTTCATTACTGTTGACTGGAAATGAGGGATGAGAGCACATTTTTTAAATTAAAATCAGCATAAAGTTATGACAATGATATGTAGTATTCCTGTTTCAGCAATATGGGGCGTCCTCCTGGTTCCATTAGTCAGTTTTGTTTTGTTATGGTGCAATCTTTGGGGGGGGGGAACTGAAATAGAATGTTGCTCAAAGTTTAGAAAGTGAGTTCTCAGTTTATGGCTTGGCTCCCAGAACCATTAGCAGATCACATAGTCCCAAATACTTCTACTTCTAGAAGGAACTCTTTGAATCTAGGGCAATGTGATAGTGAAGCACACATACCTCCCACTTATTTCTGTAAATGCCTGTATTTGATGATTTGTGTTCATTCATTGTTGGACATAGCACAGGTCCATAGTGTTGATATTAGGCTCTGAAAGGTATTGCTGAACTGTGATGACATTTTTATATTAGTGGATATGAAAAGTGGTGAATGATCAATTGATAGTATGCCTGTCATTACTGGGTCTAGTAACCTAACCTTTCCAGAGAACATAAAAAGAGCTGTACTGTTACTGGGCAAGTAATTACTAGTAGTGAATAGCAGTTCTAGATTTGCTTATGTAGCAAGAGTCAATAATGTGAGTCATAGAGGTTCAAAATAACTAGTTAATTAACCTTTTCAGCTATTATCCTTCTAGCTTTACCTACCAAAGGCGCCTTACATGCTAGAGTGCCTGATTAATGAAGAAATTAATCCCTGTGTTTCAATTGCTTAGTTGATTTTAGGATATCAAAACAAATGACTGTTCCTCTGGTAGATTCAGGAAGAGCTAAGGAGAAGAAGGGTTAGGACTGGAGGGAATAAATCACATATTTCTGTTGCTGGACAGGCTCCTCTGTTTGCTTTATCATTGCTGTCTTGACTGGTAGGTAGAGAAAGTTCTGGAAAGCCATCACAGGAATATCTGGGAAGGAAATGAGCTGGGATTGGGAAGTAACTCATGAAGAAGAGGAAAGAAGTGGGAAAGGAATCCTTGTATGAAATATAATAGGATGGGGGAATAATGTCTTTGCTTAGCCCTTAAGCAGCCCTGGGGAGGGAGCTGCTTAAGGGCTAAGGAGCCCTGGTTGTGCAGGGAGCCCTGGTGGTGTAGTGGTTAAATGCCAGTACTGCAAACCACAAGGCTATAAATTCAATCCCAGAGGGCTCCAAGGTTGACTCAGCCTTCCATAGGTCGGTAAAATGAGGACCAGCATAATAAAGAGTTTGGGCAATGTGCTATGAAAACTGTCAACACAGTTTCCAAAAAAGAAGCAGCCGTCGTTATTAGTACAGTTGTCCCTTCATATTCTCTGGGATTTGGTTCCAGGACCCTCTGTGGATACCAAAATCCATGAATGCTAAAGTCCCATTATATGCAATGGCATAGCAAAATGGTGTCCCTTATATAAGATGGCAAAAATCAAGGTTTGCTTTTTGGATTATTATTTTTTAAGAATATTTTCAACCCGTGAATACTTGAATCAGTGGAAACCAAATCCGTGGATACAGAAGGACAACTGTACAATGCATTTCTGCAGTGTCACTCCTATAGTGTTGTTACACGCTAACAGTGCCATCTACTGGCATCTGCATTGTATAATTATTTGTCTTGCCTGTAATTTGCTTTGAGTTGTATGTATTAAACTGCTTTGAATTGTATGTATTGAACTGTATTCAACTGAATTTTGTTGCACTGTATTGCATATTGTGATGCATATTGTGATGTTGTACCCCACCCTGATGACCATATATTCAGCTGGTCATACATTTTGAGTGTATTGCTGAGGTTAGAGCCAAAGAGATATTTTCCTCCCCTCCCCAAATCTGCTTAGAATTAAATCTAACTGAACCCCTTTGTAATCCTTGTATTTATTTTATTTCACACAATGCTGGGCACTTGAATAATGAAGTGGCAAGTTTTCCTCAACCTTCTTCATTTCCTCCTGTCTTGGCTTCTCCCTTCCTTCCATCTCCCATTCTGCTTTTCATCTTTTCCACCTTTCTTCAATGGATCACACTCTGAAGGCTTTGGTAAGGCTGGAGTTTGGATCAAAATATAACAGCTAGGTAAATTCACGTTCAACTATCCATATGAGAATGTGTGATTGTTTCAGCTAGAGAGCTGTGTTTTTCTTTAACACAACTCAGAAGTAAGTTTCATTAAATGAACCACACTTACTCTCTACAACTGATCGCTGCAGATCACACTTCCTGATTGGGACTGGGGAGACAGAATTCAGTGATTCAGTGTACAGAAAAATGTATTTTCATATGCTCAGAGTCACTCAATACATTTATGATTAATAATTATCTACCTATGGGTCATTGACTGATATTTGCTGACAACAGTTACTGTGTATCAATGTGCTCTGCTTGAAATAAGTACATCATTCCCTATTAACCTTTAATAAACAAGATGTTTAAAGGGCAAGTAGTCAGTATGCATGCTGTTGAGGGGACAGGAGGAAAAGAGTATAGATCAGTGAGAAAATTAAATTTAAAAGGTTGTAAGATGACATTCCATATTTTAGGTCTGTCTCTCTGAACTTGACAGTTAGTTTGTAGATATGTTGAAATGTAACTATCCCCAAGCAATTATCATATTATGGGTTTTGTAGTCCATCTGGGGAAAATCCAGGTTAGGGGAAAACATCTTTAAAAGGACCGAAAGAGGACTTTTGAAGGTGCTAATAACAAAATATGTCCTTAGGATCAATGGTGAGAACCTCCACATTGTCCTTTGTAAATCCCAGAAACTGTCTCAGAAACTAATGATCTAAATAATGTATTAATCAATGATAACACAACTAATTAAACACCCCAATTATATGTACGGATAGTGATTACTTAAATTTCCCAATTTCTTATGTTAACATAATCAAATTAATTTTCCAAACTAATGTCAACTCTGGTCAGTCAAACTGTGGATATAGAAGTACTGTTAATGTTTATTCAAAACTATTAGTTCAGCTAGAATTGATGAATTTTGATAGAGAAATAAATTGATAAGATCTCATGGTCTTTCCAGCGCCCATATGAGACTATCATAATTGTCCTTCTTGATGACAAAGTACTTAATATAGATACAAATTATATAACTAAACAACATAAGTCTCTTTGAAATTCTGGATCTGGTAACCAAACTTGCAAGATAATGGAAAGGCAACAAATAGGTTTGCAGCTTTTCAGAGATTCCATCAAATTATCAAATGGCAACTCAGATCCACATTGTCCTTATCAGCTAACATGTATTAGAATGCTGTTTGTCTCCTATGAGACCTCTAATGGTACAGTCTCTCTGGCTTTTCTTCGCAAACGAAGATTCAGGAAGGACTCATCCCGCGCTTTCTGCAAGCGCGCTGATGACTAAAAAGGCCAATCCGAGATAAACAAGTCCGGTTGCAAAAAGCACAGCAGAAGGTCTCCTTGGGTGATGTTTTTGGGTTGTGATTCTTTCTGCGTTGTCGTTTCTCTTCAAGACTTGTTCGTCGTGAGTTCTCAAATAAGGCTGCAGCATTGTGGATAGTGCGTCTCCATGCCTCCCGATGTGAGGCCAGGGCAAACCACTGTTGGTGATCAATTTGGCCAAGCCTGAGATGTTGTTTCAGGGAGTCTTTGTATCGCTTTTTTGGAGCGCCCCTCTTACGCTGACCCGTGGCGAGTTCACCGTAGAGTAGTATTTTTGGGAGGCGATGGTCCTCCATCCTAGAAACGTGCCCTGCCCAGCGCAGCTGTGTTCTCAATATCATGGCCTCAATGCTGGTGATCCCTGCTTGCTCAAGGACAGCAACATTCGTCACATAGTCACGATGCTCTTTCAGAGCCCTTTCTAATAACTAATGGAGTGAAGCAAGGTTGTGTTCTTGCACCAACTTTATTTACAATCTTCTTTAGCATGATGCTCCAAAGGGCTATGGCAGAGCTTGAAGAAGACGACGGCATCTATATACGCTACCGTACTGATGGTAGCTTGTTTAACTTAAGCCGTCTGAGGGCTCACACTAAGACTCTAAACTATCTAGTCCGTGAGCTGCTCTTCGCCGATGATGCTGCCCTTGTTGCCCACACAGAAGGAGCTCTGCAGCGCCTAACATCCTGCTTTGCAACAGCTGCAGAGCTGTTTGGGCTAGAAGTCAACCTGAAGAAAACAGAAGTTCTTTACCAGCCTGCACCACAGGACGAACACCACCATCCCCACATTGCCGTCGGCAAATCAGTGCTCAAGTCCGTTCAGCAGTTCACCTACCTGGGAAGCATCATCTCCTCAGATGCCAAGATTGACAAAGAGATCGATCACAGATTAGCAAAGGCATATAGTGCATTTGGAAGACTTCACAAAAGAGTCTGGAGCAATAAACACCTGAGGCAAAGCACAAAAATCAGTGTGTATAGAGCCATCGTACTGTCTATCCTCCTTTATGGATCTGAAACATGGGTCACCTATCGCCACCACCTACGACTCCTCGAGCGCTTTCATCAGCGCTGTCTACGCACAATCCTAAATATACACTGGACTGAATGGTACAGTAAATACTTACAAATTAGGTTTTGCATCATTAAAGAGGATTCTGATAGTAAAGCACTGAATACAAATTATACAGAGAAATCCAAAAGAGCACTGAAATACACCTAGAGGAAATCTATGGGAAAAGCAGGACAACCTTGGCATGTATTTCATACTTCACAATAAATGGCAAGACTACATCCCTATTCAGATATCATAACCCAGGAATTAAAGCCGTATAAGGAGAGGAAGTGTACTAGCCATGCCTCCTCCTTAGGCATTTCCATCACCTCTGTGTGCTCATGGGCCTTCCATACAACACAATTATAGCACTATGATTCCACTTTAACTACCATGGCTACCTCCTATGGAATTGAGTGATTTACAGTATACTTTTGTGAGGCATTAGAGCTCTCTGACTGGAATTCTAATTACCTCACCCTAAACTCCAAATCTCAGGATCCCATTTCGATGAAATCAGCATGTTTTCTGTGTCCTAAATTATGCCAACAGATGAAGCTCTTCTCTTCAGAAAGTCACTCTCCATGTAAGGAGAGATGCAGAAATGCATCAGGAGTCAATTGGGGGTAGTGAACACTCCATCATTGTATGTTTAACTGGACTCTGGATGTCCCAAAAGGGCTCAAATTTGGCTAAACCCACAGCAAGTTCTGTGAGCTTTGGACTTCTCAACACTGCTTGTCATTAAACTTAAATCATGTTGGCCACTGACTCTTAGGATATATGATGAAGTCAACCATCTCTTCTAACATGAGTGAACAGATGTGTCTTCAAGTTGCCTGTTGATTTACAGTAATCCCATGAATTTCTCAGGGTTTTCTTGGGCAAAGAAAACTCAGAGGTAATTTTGCCAGTTCCTTCCTCTGAAATATAGCCTAAAGCACCTGGTATACATTGTCAGTCTCCCATCAAAGTATGAACCAGAGCTGACCCTGCTTAGATATTGGGTGTTATATGGGACACATAAATTAACTCAGCTCATATAAGGATTTCTGTGATTCTGCTTTTATACTAAGTGGCCATAGAATACATGGCTGATTTAAAATAAATCCATACCCTAGGGCAGCCCTCTTCAGTGAGTTCCTTGAAAACTGTTTCTCCACCCAACCTCAAACGTTAGCCTTGTCAACTTTTTCCCTTTCATTACCATTTATGAATTAGATTATAATTTCTCTAGGCAGGAACTGTCATCTCACTGATTCAAGGCATGCTGTTTGATCTTTAAAGTTATTTAATGATTGATGCATGGAATAACGAGACAGGACACAAAAGGTGGGTTGAATATGGGCCACTTTATTTATTATCCTACCTATTTATTTGTTTATTTCCTGGGGTATGCGAACACAAAGGGGAGACCCTCAAAAGCGGAGGAAGACAGGGACAGCAAGGAGTTAAATGATGCCAGCTCCGCCCATGCCTCCTCCCAGCCATGGCATAGCCACGCCATGGCCAATCCTGTGCTCTCATCCATGCCATCATTAAAACACCGCCCCCTGCTCAACCATTCCTGCTGCTCGGGGGGGGGGGCTGAGTTATCAGGAAGGCTAAATAACATGTGACAGCATTGTATTTGCTTTTATATGGATTCAAGCCAATTCATAGTGTTACTTTACTATAAATGAATGAATGATACAAGCAAATCAGTACTGATAACTTATTTGCAAACAGTGATGTCATGTCTGCAGCTTTTGAAGATTCCTGAAGTCGTTCCCCCCTCGCTATGCACCCATTCTTCTGTTGTTGCACCAGCACTGCTTTTTCTTGACAGGAGAAGCCGACAATAGATCCCCTGATCCATTCCTGTCATGAATGTTCCTGCATGTGACAAGGTGCCCCGTTATGCTGGCAAGATCCCAGCGTCAATCGATGGTCCCTGCTAGAACACTTCCGGGTGAGATTGGAACATCCAGGTAAGTGACACATTTTTATGACCCTCCCAGGATTACTTCCACCCTTTAAAGTGTGTTTTTGTGCTTGCTGTCACTTTAATGATTGACGCATGAAATGACGAGACCACACACATAAGATTGGGTTGAAATACGGGCCACTTTATTGATAGATTTCCTATTTATTGTGATTTTCTTGTGGTATGCCAAGTATGGAAAAGGGGGGGAGATCCCTCATGGGGGCATGCACATGGGCAGTTGTTCACAACTGAGCTAACCCCCAGCATCCCTGGGCGACTCACCTGAGCCCCAAGGGGGATCCCGGTGTCAGGGGTTCCCCTTGGGCACCATCTGCTGGAGGGCCCCGCATCAGGAAGGAAATCCCTAAGCCATATAGCTTCTGTGAGGGATCTCCCACCCGACGCTGACCCTAAGGATACCCTACCTCCCTGCACCCCAGCCATTGAGACGCCGGTACAGTTCAGTGAAGGATATCCTACCACTCAATTTGAGGTTGCCATAGGTGAACGCCAAGTTATTATCTCCCCACTCCCTGCCACTGATAGGGGCAAGTGTCTACTTAGCCCCTATCCCCCACAAGGGAAGCTAAGACAGCCCTCACATACCATCACATACCTGTCGCATACCATCAAGAAACAGCTGGATCCCCGTGTCTGACAAGTGGACCCCGTCAACCCGATAGAGTTCCGGGCGTTTATATGAAATGCCCGGGTACTGTATAAAATGCCCAAGGCCTTCATCCAGAGCCCTGTGAACTGCCTTGTTCACTTTCTTGCGAGCAATGTCCAACAGCTTGAGGGCACCTTCACCTGGGTAGGAGAGTCGCGGAATGATGTCAGACCAAACCAGAGAGGTTCGCGGCCACGCCGCCTTAATCCGTCGCATGTCAGCCAGAGCCTGTATCGTCAAAGCTCTGCCTTTCAAAAGGCTGAGATCATTGCCGCCAAGGTGGATAACCAGGACATGCGGAGGAGGTCCACGACGCTCCTGAAACAGGAAAGAGATTAAACCATTCCACCTCAAACCCCGTTTGCCAAGCCATTCAATAGAGGCAATCTCTCCCAGACCCAGCTGCAGACCCAACGGGCTCCTCCTGGCATGTCGTGCTGCCCTATACACAAAGCTGTGGCCACAAATCAGTAGCCGGTATCTCATATCTGGAAAAGAAAGCACAGACAATCGTAGGACAGGGGCAAATACATAGTCAATTGCACAGTGGACGTACATAGCCCTTGTAGGCAGCTGACTTCCAACAACCCAATCTTTTAATGGCCTCAGGCTGCATACCCATGGCGGCGGCCGTCAAAGCCGCCCCGATCCGAAAAGAGTGTGAACAAAAACGCACGCCTCCCAAACCCAGGCGGGTCAAGGCTTTGGTCGTGATGGACCAGAATTGATACCTCGTTAATGGGGACCCATCGGCGTGACAAAACAGTGGACCAGGCATAGTTGGGCGTTACTTCAAATACTCCCTAAGGGCCACAATTGGGCAAAGAGTCAGGTCGTAGCACTCGCGTAGTGTGATGTTACTACCCTTGCCCATCTGATCGGTTTTGGACCGCCTAATTGTTATAGTGACCCCCTTGGGACCCACAGTAATGTCACCCACACTAAGGGCCAGGCCCACAGAGTCCTTTTTGGATGCCACCACCAGCTCGCTGATGCGTAATGCCCCAAAAAAGGCCGTTAAGGAGGCGGCGTGAAGCAACGCTACCTCAAATGGGGTTGTACATATGTTGGGCCATATTTGGGAAAGGCCTTTGAGAATAGCTGGGGAGAGTGGTTGCCTATCATCATTTGCCTTACCACGCTGCCTGGCCCAACCCTCCAGTGCCTTCCGAATCCTAAAATCAGAAGTGTTGTCCTGCAGGCCTTGAGCCTTACTCCAGAAGGCCAAGGCGGCCAATCTGGACCGAATAGATTGGGGGGCAAGGCCTTTCTCCTTAAGGGAGACACAGAAGTATAAAAGGTGAGGGACTGGAACTGGCCAGGAATTGGGGAGACGCACAGAGTCTGGAAAGTCAAAGAATTCCTGAATAGCCCGCTCGTACACCCTCCTGGTGCTTGGAGCATTGGAGAGGCTAATGGCCTTCACTATCTCACCAGTCCAAACTCCCACAAATCCTCCGGCATCGGGTCCGGCATCTCGGCAGCGCCCGGAAGAGGAGGAGACCAGGGGCGGCAAGGGGTGAAATAGGCCCTGCTTCGGCACCGCCCCTGATTCCTCCTGACCAGGGCGTGTCCACGCCCAGGCCAACCCATGGGCTCGCCTTCTTGCCCATCATTAAAACACCTCCCCCGGATCCACCATTCTTCAAGATCCGGGGGGGGTGTCTGTTATTTGGTTATGTCTCGTTTTATTTTTGAATTTCCCACACTCACGTCTTCTCACAAGAATCCGCAGAAAGTGAAGGGAGCTCCATTAGAGCTTTGTTTACTCCTGGGCTGCCAGAACGATGGGAGAAGAAGCAAGTGTGATGGAGAGGGTGATTGTGGCATGACAGAGATGGGACAGGGGTGGGAGTGGGGATTGTGGGACAGGAACACTTTTTTTTGGTCCTGCTAATAATCTCCAGAGTTAAGCTGCAGATTGTGAAGGCTAGTTGAGATATACACATACGTAGACTTCTCTGCAGTTGAACCTACAGAATCTTATGCATAAATATGTGTATAGTTTACAAATGGTCTATTCTGTGCATTCAGCTTTTTAGACAGACATTTGATCACATTTTTAATTAAAGATATCTTCAGGTTATTGTATGACATTCCCTTATGTCCTACTGAGCATTATTCTGCGCTCCTTCTTCTTTATAGGGATCTGCAACCATTTCAGAGATGGGAAATATTTTTTGGACTACAACTCCCATAATCTACTATGTAACCATAGTTTGTTTCTTCAGTGGAGGTTATAAGAGAGCTCTTGAAGCCCTCCCAGCTGAAGCTGCTATTTCTGAAGTGGTAAAATCCAGTGGCAATGAGTGAATCTGATTTTTACTGGGATGATTAATTAAATTGCTCCAGGTATTAAAGAAGCCTTCCAAGGTCCTGAATTTACTCTCATAATAGGTTCAGCATGCTGGATAGCACCTTTAAAGCCCACAGCACATTCACTGCTCACCAACATTGAAGCCATGAGGCAACATCAGTAAAATTAGCTTTGAGTTTATCATGAAAGAGACAAACATGCTGTTATATCATTTTAGTCAGGTCACTTCTGTATGTTTATCACATGACTTGTCAGTCATCCGATATCTGATGATAGGTATCTGGATGTGTGAAAACTAGTTCCATTGGAAGGCCTGATGAAAGTGCTCTATCAGTGGTTCTTGACGTGGGTTCTGAGGACCCCCAGGGATCCACAATGTACTCACAGGGGGTCCATGGAGGATTGAAAGTCGCTTGGCCTACCTCCTCCCTGAAGTGGAGTGGCCATGTGAGATGAGCCAAGGCAAAGACTGGTTGGCTGGCTTGGCCTGCACATTGCCATTCAATCTACTCCAGCCACAAACTTGTGGGAAGAAGCAGGAGAAAAGCCTTTCCTCCCCCCCCCTGCCTCTGAGGGAAGGTTTCATACATGATGCAATATTATTGTTGTTGTTGTTATTATCAAGTGTTGTTGTTGTTGCTTTAAATCTTAAGTTAAATCTTGGGTGTCCTCAGCAACAAAAGATATCCAAAAGGGGTCACTGGTAAAGAAAAGGTTAAGAACTACTGTGCTATATCTTTGGCCAGATCTGTGTTAGCAGCTGACGTAAACAAGCAATCACTGCATGCTGCAAACTCCAAAGCATATGCCCCTGTGCACAGAGCAGGATCCTACTTTAGATGTTTCCCCAACATGTTTGGCCAGTGGAGGGTGAGTTCAACAGAGGCTGTGCCAGACAAGGCTAGCAGATGCAGGCTCATTGCCCTTTTCATGACTGTTAATCACATGAGTGAACCAAGGTTTTGGTGCACTAAGGATGGAAGGTGTTGTCATTCCAGTATTTGTTTTGCTCAAAAGTTTGGCTTAAGGACTATATCAAGAGGTTCTCTAAAAAAGCTTTATTACACTGAAGGAATGCTACTGTCCCCTGCTTTACATTAAAGCACACAGATATTGTACCACACCCTCCATTTGTCGATACTAAAAAACACACCACCAAAAATCCACCTGCTTCTGGTTAGCTAATTGAGCTAGTAATTACTGTTGAACATGTGGGCTGTTTGTTTCCTGCTTGAAATAATTATACAATGAAGCCTGCACGAGGGCTATCAGCAGGAAGCTAACAATGGTATATTGGTGAGAAGAGTTTGTAAAGCACTTCTATCTTTTTTTGCCAGACGGAGTAACAGATGGGTTCATAATACATACAAAAACTGTCTACATGATCTCTGTTCTCAACTGGCAACCAGAGCTGAAGTATACAAGGCTGCATGGCAATTGGTCTATTGCTGCCTGATCGCTAGGGGATTGCCTTGATGATCTAAACATCAGAGTCCTAAATCAAGTGCTTGGGTTATATTCAAGTTACAGTCTCCAGAGCCTCAGCAAATAGAAACTATCCACTTAAGGGGGATGCTACCAGTATTGCAGTTCTTCTCATAAGCTTTTATATAATTCATAACAACATACAACTGCTTTTTATTTCTATTTGTTCTCATTTATTATCTCCAAGCCAAAATTCTGGTATTAGATTTTTTAAACTTAGGTTTTATTTAGATTTTTAAAAACCTAGATAATTTTGTTTACCCAGGTTTTAAATCATCTTTAAAACTCTTTGTAGAACCTTCACAGTAATGATCACTCACTTATTTTATTTCCTCTTTCTGAAAATTCAATGGTTTTGATTTTGTGTCTTCTTAACTGTCACACTGATATTTAACTCTTTCTCTCTAAGGGGCTTATCGCACGAGGAAAGGAAGTGGCAATGCACCCCAATAATAACGCCACCTACCTTGCCTTATCACACAACGTTGGCATGTTTCAGCTGTTCTCCCATTCTGGTCCCATGGGAGAAGGTGGTAAACGTGAGTCTTTTTGTTAACTGGAAAAATCCATTAGCAAAAAGACTCACCTTTACTACTGTCTCCTCCAGCACCACAATGGGAGAACAGCTTAAACACACCAACATCGTGAGATAAGACAAGGTGGGACATGCTACTCTTGGCTTCACTTCCACTTCCCTTCCTTCATGAAATAAGCCCCCAAGTGCACTTTTTAAAAAGTGTACAAATGAATTCTGTTCCATTTCATTTGTTTCAAAACTAGGAATATGACAGATTTTGGAACTGGTGGGTCCTGAAGATCAATTTGTTCAATATGAAAGTCATAGAATCATAGATTCATAGAATTGTAGAGTTGGAAGAGACCACGAGGGCCATCCAGTCCAACCCCCTGCCACGCAGGAAATCTTGATCAAAGCATCCCCAACAGATGGCAATCCAGCCTCTGTTTAAAGACCTCCAAGGAAGGAGACCCCACCACGCTCCGAGGGAGTGTGTTCCACTGACATACCACTCTTACTGTCAAAAAGTTCCTCCTAATGTGGAGGTGGAATCTTTGTTCCTGGAGCTTGCATCCATTGCTCTGTGTTCCAGTCTCTGGAGCAGCAGAAAACAAGCCTGCTCCATCCTCAGCGTGACACCCCTTCAAATACTTAAGCAGGGCTATCATATTGCCTCTTAACCGTCTTTTTTCCAGGCTAAACATACCCAGCTCCCTAAGTCTCTCCTCATAAGGCATGGTTTCCAGACCTTTCACCATTTTAGTTGCCCTTCTCTGGACATGCTCCAATTTATCAATATCCTTTTTGAATTGTGGTGCCCAGAACTGGACACAGTATTCTAGGTGATCCTCTAATAAGAGCTGAGCCCCTTTCAAATTTGCTGATGTCTCATTGGTCCTCCCCTGTTTCAGCTATCCAGCAGACTGTGGCTCCCCACTACCACTTCCATTTTTTTAAAAAAAAGAGGAGGAGGAGGAGGAGGAGGAGGAGGAGACATCCAAGACAAGAATAAGTTCCCTGGAGATCTTGTAGGCTACCCATCCTGAGGGCATTAGAGATGGATGAAAATGTGTGAGCTAATTATTATTTTTTAATCAAAATTTGTTAAAACTGGCAAGATTCAACTGTGGAGATTTCCCCATCCCTAGACTAGGACTTTTTCAGACGTTTAAAAAGTAACGCAAGCAGCCTCGTCAGCTTGCGAGGCTGCTGCACTGCAAAGCGTCAGTTTCGGATGATGCTCGCCCCTGGCAGTACTGTTGCAGTACCGCGGGGAGAGTTGAGCGTCATATTTCCTTGATTTTTACTCACGATCAACTTTCGTGAGTAAAAATCAAGGAAATATGACGCTCAACCCTCCCCGCGGTACTGCAATAATACCGCCAGGGGTGAGCATCATCTGAAACTGACGCTTTGCAGCGCAGCACCCTTGCAAGCTGACGAGGCTGCTTGTGTTATTTTTCAGCGTACGAAAAAGTCCTATGTGGAGCAGGAATACTTGGGAATTTTTCCTTAGCATGCATGGAATTTTCTCTTTGTACACCTGGTCATGTCACCTGATATCTGCTTATATAGGGATAAAAATCTTCATTTATTGTTGTTCCACATGAGAGCAAAATAATTCCATGTTTTCTCCTTGCTGAGTGAGAGTATAAGATGTTTGGTGCATTTTTGATGATTTTTTTTTCTTTTGGTTACTTTCTGGTATTTTTTTTTCTTTTTCTTTAACATATAGATACACTTACCCACAAATCTAATGCTGGTCTTTTCATTCTCATTGAAGAACCCAGCAGCATTTGAGATTTTTTAAAAAAAATTGATGGAGGTGTCTCAATATGTCAAGATACCCTTTCTCACCAAGCATGAGGGAGGGGGGAATCTCCAAATATTCTTTACATTCTTCTTTATGCCTATCCATTCTTTATATCTTACTCAGTTGAGTGCATGAACAACATTTTTATGCATAAAATAAGTTATGTATTTCTACAGAGACAGATTTGAAAGTTTATTTTTTTTATTTCTAATATCTTGTTACTAGTAAGTTAATTTAATATTGCCAAATAAATTGTTGTATAATTTTTAATTGGGAAAAATGTCTCTTTTTAAAATAAGCTTAAGAAAAAGTAAATTTTAACTTCCATAATCATAAACATTCTTACCGTAACTATTTTATAAAGATATGTAGTTTCAGTATTTTTTTAAAAAAATGTAGAACTATTTACTTCAAATAATAAGTTTGCTTTTACATTTGTTTAAGCACTTCTGTAGAACATGGTGTCACAGCATGATAGACAGTATTTTAAAAAACAACCCTCATGATAATTTTAAAAACTCTTAACACTAATTGTATGCTCTGCGTTGATCTAAACACATTTTTTTGTTATTTTACAATATTTTACATCATTAATAAGACTCCAACAAGTATGCAAAATTATTTTAATGACAGTAAAAAATATATTGTCACATCAT
The DNA here is from genome assembly GCA_030847615.1 of Gambelia wislizenii. Taxonomy (NCBI): domain Eukaryota; kingdom Metazoa; phylum Chordata; class Lepidosauria; order Squamata; family Crotaphytidae; genus Gambelia; species Gambelia wislizenii. Next base: position 83,000,031 of record JAUMIR010000005.1, on the reverse strand, counting down.
ATTGAAATATAACTAATGACAGCATGAGAAAAGCTGAGGTTGTTTTTGGCTGCATACTGTACAAATGAAAAGCTATTTAAAAGCTGAAATCAATTGAGTATCATATGTACACATGTATAAGTTGGAAAAAAAATTAAAAATTGTCCCCCAAACCTAAGTCAACTTATGCTTAGGTCAATGCAAGTAGCTCTCTCTTTCACCCCATGACTTTTGGCCTTTCAGAATACCTGATGGAAAAATGGCACCAGTGGAGGCTCTTAGGCACTTTCCTGCCGTGGTGGAGAGAGTAGAGGTGGGTCAGTGCATCCTTTAAGGTTCTCCCAGGATGAATCAAACTCTCTCCACCATGGCAGGGAAGTGTCAAAGAGCCACCACCACTGCCACTATTTTCCCAGCCAAGCATTCCAACATGCTGCTGGAGATAGCAGAGGTAGTTGGTGCTTCTTTGAGGTTCTCCCAGGACAGACTACTGGTAAGCTTTCACCTTTTGCCACTCAGAGAAGAGGATGGTTCCTAGGTAGTTTGTTCCCAAGACTGATTTACACCCTTTGTCTCCTTCCCCCATCTGCCTCCTTTCCTTTTTGCTGCTTGTGTGTTGCACCACATACAGCCCTCAGCCTTCCTTCCCACACTCGCATCCACATCGCACTCCTTCTAAGCCCCTCTGCTCCCTGCTTTCAGAGAAGAAAGGACCTTTACTTAAAAAGAAGATGGAAAAAGCAAAGTTTTCTCCCTTCTAAGCTGCTCATGGACCTTGAAATCTTCCACAGCCCGAAACCTCTGCACAAATTCCTTTACTTTCCAATCAAAAAACAAGCTCTGAGGCTCTTAGTCCAGAAGTGACAAAACTGAGGAAGGAAACTGCACAGAGTTAATTTGAGGGAAACTCATGAGAAGCACAGAGCCTGCCTTTTGGTTCAGGCTTCTGCAGCAGGCAGTGGCAAGAAGACTTTCATGCAAACCTGAGGGCTGCATGTTCTGTGGCACTTCGCCAACATGGCAGAGGGGGTAGAGGGGATGCATGCAAATTTTCCTGACACTACTGCTGTGTGGACAACCAGGAGAATCACAAGCCCTCCTCTGCCACCTGCAGGTGCCCTCACCTGTCCTTTAACCAAAGAGTGGATCTCTCTCAGCCAGCAAGTTGGCCACTGCTTCACCAGAGAGAGCCAGAACAGAGGCATGGTCATTTGGACCTGGTAACTCTGTGCTCTCATATTTTTAAGCCAGAGGCAGCCCTGGTTTTCTGGGTGAAGCAGTGGTGACTTGCCAGCTGTGAGAGGCCACTGCTCCACGGTGGCTGCTACCAAGAGCCGAGGCTGTTTGAAAACATCACCACCTAGGCACTCCTGGAGGCTGTTCTCAATCGCTAGCCTCATGCCTAAACAAAGTGATACTTCTTCCTCCCTGCTTTGTAGCTGCTGGTGAGCATAACAGCAGTAGCAGCAAGCAGCCTCCCTCTTTATTTAGCCTGCCTGATGCATGTGACCCTCCCTAGTATGAAGTGCTGAACAGGCAATCAAAAACAAGCAGCCCTTGCCCTCCTCCTGCTGCCACCATCACCACCATCTTGCCTAGCCCAGTTCTCCCCTCCCCATCTCACTCCCTGGAGACCCACGCCGCACCACCTGCCCACTTACCCTGTCCCATCCACTTCTCCCTATCTGAGTAAGTTAGTGAGTGTTGCTGGTCCCAACTCCATGAAAGTTTAACCTGTGAATTTGATGGGATGACTGTAGAGTGGTGAAAGGCAAGAGCTTAGTCTGTCCCGGGAGAACTTAAAAGAAGTGCCAACCCCCTCTACTCTCTCAGTTCTCCTTTGAGAGGAAGCACCAAAGAGCACACCACCACCACCATTTTTCTGCCCAGGTATTCAAAAAAGCCAGAAGCAGTACCATGGTAGAGAGAGCAGAGGAGGTAGATGCTTCTTTTAGGTTCTCCTGGGACAGACTAAGCTCTTACCAGAGAAGGGGATGCTTTCCTTTTTTATATAACAGTCAATACTATACCTTAACTTTTTATCAAAATAAGAGAACATCCCCTTCTCCGAGTAGAGTGGTTAAAGGCCTTTTTGAATGCCTAGTAGGGAAAATGTTAGTGGTGGGGATGGCCGCGGGTGGCTTGTCCTTTGCGGTTGCACTGGCACTTCCTTCTCTCCATGGAATGGATCTGAGAAGCTCTGTGCTGAACCCCAAAGTTTTACCCTCAATTTATCCATGGGTCATATCAAAATCCTTAGTTTTGGCTGCCAAACCTGTCCTCAACTTATACGTGAGGTTGATGTATACATGAGTATATATGGTATGTAATGATGTTTTCTGATGGGAATATTATAGAAACCATGACTGGAAGTTGCTTGTTGCAATGGTGAAATGAGATTCCCCCCTGCTTGGTTATTATCAGCCCAAACATTAATCATTATAAACCACTTCATTTTTATTTTATTACATTGATCTTCCTTAGCACCCAAGACAGTTTGTACACCTCCAAAATTCAGAAAACATTGATTTAACTAAATTATTCAGTACTTTAGTGTATGGCCATTATGTCATTTAACACTTTAGACAAATCAATAAAACTTTTTTTAAAGAAGACTTCTGATTCTAGAGCTACTACAAAAGTGTTTTGCTTGAAGCATTGGTTTTCTCTAAGTTGTTGATGATGCATAAGCTGGCTGTTTTAACATACAATAGTGTGTGTGCGCGCATGTTTATGTGAATGTACCCACAAATAATGTAGATAAACTAAATAATTTAACTTATCTGAGAATGCAATTGGTTTCCATTGATTTTGCTTCTAGCACAACCACTTCCACTTCAGTTCTATTTAACATTCAACTCTTTAAAATAAAGTCATTTCTGTGGGCATGAGTATACCAGAACAAGTGGTTATAAACACACAATTTCAACTACTGCTGTCTGTATTTTGAAATGGGAAGGCACTACGGAGACTGTACCGCATACCATCTCCAGGTGGGATTGGAAATATCTTACATCCTGTAGACAATCTTTCCTATATGACCTCAAATAGAACCTGAGACCACTTGTAATCCCCATTCCCAGTATTCCTATGAAAAATAAAAATGTTCTCCTATGTCCCTGCATTTTCTATCCTGACCTTCACCAATTTAGCATGAAAGTCTGGAAGGGACTTGGACATACATATCAGTGAATATGCTTAGAATGTGCTTAGAGGTTTCCATATGATCTTGAACTCTTCTTGATGAGGGCTCCTATTTGCCAAGAAGCTTCTAAAGGCATTTACGGTAACTACCTTTGTGTTGAACTACTTCATGATAAACACTCAAAGGCTGGGCACAGAATGGATAAGTACAGTGGGGTTGTTGGTGGCAGGGCTAGGATGTGTGGTTTTGAGTTCAATTTCCTTTATTACCCAAGCAAGTCTGCTTTTCATATCTTAAGAGGGCTACCGTTTTTAACATTTTACAGATACCTAGATTTTCAGTAATTGTACTTCAATGGAATATATTTTGGGATGGCCATTGTGTCAAACTGAAACATAAAAACAGGGATATGTTTAATGGCCTACACAAGTCTTTCTGTTGCCTCTCATAGAAAATCACAGACCTGTGTATAATAGTCATAACTAAGATTATACCAGGACTTGGCTCACATGGCACCTTGGCAGACAATGAGCACTTATTTTTGGTGAGGCATTTAAAAGTATCTTGGTGATGGAGGTAAAGTGAAATGTTCATATCCCAGCTCCCACCATACCACTGTTCTTATTTCCTAAACAGCATAAAATGGGTTCATGGGTGTGTTTTCTGATGTTAGTGTACCCTACTATTCCCTCCCCATGATATCTCATAAATGGAAATATTGGATGCTTTCCAGGGTCAGGTTGGCTGGGGAAAATATTCTGGCAAACAAGCCCATATTGGAATTTTATGGAAGGCCCTTAGTAAACACAGTCATTAAGGAGGAATGTGCTAATCCTTCCTTTCGGCCTTGGGCACCTCAGCAATGAGTCATTCAACCAAACAATTAAGTGAGCATTCCCAAATCTACTCTTAAGGAAACCTCACCTCATACTTCCCCTTCCTGCCCAGCCTTATGATTTTGTCATAAACCCAACAATTCCTATCTCCCATCCATTAATGCAATCAGTTAGGTTATGGTTTCCTTTGTTTACCCAGTGGAAAAACCATCCAGGCATTTTCCTATCCAGAGTACCCCATCAGGATATGAAATAAAGTATTAGTACCCCAGCAATAGAAAAGTGTGCCACAGTGGAGAAACCTGGCCACCCTGTTTCTCAGTGTGCTCCCAGATCAGAACCTCCTGTGCCATGCTCAGATGCCAGTTTGAGTATCTTCACTGCATGAGACTCTGCTCTTCAAGACGGGTAGCTATCACCCTATGTCCCCAAATCTCTCCCTCTATCCAATCTTTCAGTCTTAATCCTCTATAGCCTTGTATGGTTCTTATGCATGTGTGTTGCATGTGTGAATGCATTTTATGTTATTTCCAATAAAAATACTTTATTTCAATTTTAGCTAGAGTGTTCCCTGCAGTTAGAATTGGTATACATAGATGAAAAGGTCCCACAGTTACCCTCCTTTCTCAGCCATCCATTTCAGCTAATAATTCCTCCATATAGATTTTGGCATCATGAAGCACCCCCCACCTCTTAGGGTAACACTGAGACACTGATTACTACTTACATTAATTTTCAATTAATTTGAAAATCTTTCAGTTTCTCATGCACTTTTAAAATATAGTGAACAAATCTGTCCTTTTAAACAGTATTCTCCCTTAAAGGACAAATCATTTCAATGACATTTCTCTCACAGATGAGGCCATACATTTATGGCAACTTTCCTGGAAGACAGAACAATTGAATGTGGTAGCATTTACTTTTGAGTAGAACTAAGAATAAGGCTGCTTCTTGTATTCCCTTTGGATTTATAGAACTGTGTTATGATATGGAGAGAACTGTTCACACTATACTCAAACTTTTCCAGTTATCACTACAATTAACTGGAACCAAGCAATACATGCAGTAGGCCAAGTGATTAATTGGTTCAATTGTACAGGGTGTGGGAGTCATGTGGAGGGGAGCTACCAGTGAGACAGAGCAAGAATACCAATAGGAAGCATAATGTACATGTGATAATGTCACTTCATGCCTTCCTGGTCCCACTAGACAGTGGTCTTGAGCAAGAGAACCTATACAACACCACGAGGACCATCTCTTCACATTCTATTGTTGTTGTTATATCCTACCTTTCTCACGAAATTGGGACTCAAGACAGTTTTAATTTTTTAAAAAATTACAATATAGCTAAAAACGTACACATTAAAATGGAATTAAGCTACTCACAATATCAAAAATATTTAAATTTCCACTTAAAAAGATAAAAATGCAAATAGAAAGATAAAAAGCAGCTAAAAACAGTTAATTTCAGAAACAATACTGTTTAAAACAATACAGCACCTTCAGCCTGTTCTTTGAAAACTTTCAGTTTTAAAAAGCCTGTCAGAATAAAAAGGGTTGGGTTTTTTCTGCCCACAGAAGGATTGCAAAGCGTGGGTTGTTCCAGCCTCCCTAAGAAGGAAGTTTCAGAGTCTAGTAACAGCCATTGAGAAGAGCCTATTACCGAAATTGCATGGGATCCATGGTGATCCCATTACTGTCCAAATTCTAATATTGGGAATTTTAATTAACTCAAGATGGCAGTGAGATGCTGGGTAATTATGTGATCTTTTGACCTATATATACCAGTAATAACTGAGGAGACTCCAAGCCAGGGGATGAAATAAAAATAATTTTTATTGAAAAATAATCAAGGGAACACACACATGCATACACTCGGGCTTCAAGCAGTCACATAAGGCTAACAAAGAAAGTAGGAAGTATTTGGATAGAGGAACAAAGTTTGGGATGAAGGATACACCTGTCTTGAAGAACAGGGATTCATGCAAAGAAGGATGGCTGGGAGTGCCAGGTGATTCAGCAAACCAATGGAGTGATGGCCTCTGGGAAACTGAGCACGCCTTGGCTATATTTTTTGGGGGGGTTATATTTGATATTTCCCCTGAAGGGACAAGTTTGAGTGGAATACAATGTTTGTTGGAGTTTCCCAAGATTAGACAATGGATTCTCCGAATGTGTTAATGATCATGAATGGTCTAAACACTGAACTTGAGTGAGCTTGAGCACCTGTTTTAGGACAGGTGTGAGGAAGAACTAGTTTTGCAAGCAAAGAGTGTTCAGCTACCTTTGATTGGAGCATTAGTGACTTCCAGAGCTGCCGAGGAAGAATTAGCACATTTTCCCCTAACGAATCAGTTCCAGGGGAGTTTTCATAATCCTCACCTGGGTGTGTCCTTTAGAAATTTTAGCAGGCTACTTCCTTAGTTTTTCTAAGCAAACCTTGATTCCTTCTATTTGGGACTCCCTGATCTACTGCCAATCATGTGGTCTGCCGATTATAAGCCAATATATGAAATTCAGCCAATTGATAAGTTGTAAAAAGGTTGGGACCTGTCAGGGCAGGTTAAAGGCTTATCTCACATCTCTACCAATCATGCCTGTGATGATGGTGGGGCTGAGAGAAGGGCATCTCCTGAAGATCTCAGGGCCTGGGCAGGCTTATACAGGAAGATATGATCTGCCAGATAACCTGGGCCTGAGCCATAGGTCATAACCAGCATTGAGACAGAGATCAGTAGGGTGCTCCATTGCAACTGGCACCTAAGGCAACTCCATCCCATGCCTACTTCTGGCAGTCCCTCTTCTTTTTTTTTGTCTAAAGCCTGGGTACACAACCTCATAGTTAATATTTAACAGACATTTTACAAAGGTTTTATACTGAATGTGAGAATTATTTCATAGTTACTAACTATTAAGAGTATTTAAAATGAAATGTGTTGGAATCTTTGTTTTCAGGGAATAAATGCCACACTTTTAGTCTGGCAGTGGCATTATTTATAGTCACATTTGAATGAAAAGAGATTTGTGGGGGGGGACAGTGCTCGCTTTTAAATTATTTTACAGCTGCAGCTAGCCATTTTATTTCTCCATAATCTTTGTTATTCCTTGGCACATGTTTGAACAATTAAAAGATACAAATTTAGCTCATGTGCAAAGAAATTCCAACATTGACAAGCATCTTCTATTACAAATACCTCTCCAGTAACTGGAAACCAACAATGTTATGAAAGCCACATATCCATCATGGCCTTTTCATCCCTTCCTCATCTTTATTCTCACCAATGCAGTATCTGGCAATCATTATTTGCTTCTCCAAGTTGATTCTCTGCTAGGCCTCTGTTGCTGAAATACAAATGCCTGTCATTAATTAACTTCTAATGAGATTATCTCAGGACCATCTCATAAGAGATTATAATACTGCCAGATAGCTTTACATCAAATAATCTCATTAACAGTGCCTCAAGATATCCCTTTAAATCCATTATGCAAGAAGAGTCTGGGTATAACTTCATTACATCACTTTAATATCACTTATGACCTCTGTCTTTCACTCTCTCTAGATAGGTAGGTAGACGGAATACATTTTTAGGTCTGAGTTTATCCAGCTCACTGCAGGCTCTTGCCATATATTAATATTTGTTCAACTGTCAATCCTGCTTTAAAATGTAGAACATTATCCAGTCCATTCACAATGAATGAGAGTCCACCGTACTGAAAGCAAACAGATAGCCATGCCACTGTCCTACCTATCAATATAAATAAAGTAGGAGCAGGAGGAACCAAAAAGTGGACATAATCCATACTACCACAAAGTGTTTTAGTACTAAGTTACCTTTGTATGACACTGAAAACAAGAAGGGGATTGTGAGGTCCCTTATGATAGAAAAAGCTGCATATTCTGTGTGACCCTGTTCACACAGATCTCTTCATAAAGTAGCAAGACTCACCTTTAACTTGTGAAGAAGTGCACTCCACATCTGCACACACAACAGCTGCACACACAACAGCTGTGAATTTACTCACATGTATCACTGCTAGTCCAAAGCTGAGAAGAAATGAGAACATCACACATTCCATTTTCCAATGAATTCAATAGTAGACTACATATTATTCTATGTCTTGGCAGTTTAAACAAACAAACAAACAAACAAAATTCCCCAAGCCATCTAGAGATTGGTGTGTCTGACGTTTCCCTTATGATTGTGATGGGTGAGTGAAGAGATAAGCCAAACCTCCTTATGTGCTCTCTTCCAGTAATAAGCTACCCCCTCATCATGTTTGTAATTACTTAAAAAATAAGATGGTCAAGATCCTGTAACACACTAATGGATCCTAACTCTCAACACTTGTAGTGGTTGAGTGTATCTCTCTGCAAGCATATTTGTAGCTTTGACAGCAGAAGATGAGCCTGCCCAGTTCATCCCTTTTACCCTGGTTGCAGAACAACAGCCAGGAGACCAACAGATGGAAATCAATCTCCCTGACCATTATTTGGGGCATGGGTGTTCATGGGTGACATTCCATCTGTGCTTAAGTACCTAGAGATGATCAATCAGCCTCTTCCTCAAGTGTAGAGCTTCTCCTTCATCCCTGGGTACTCAAGCAAAGATGGAATAGCACCCCTGGTCATTCTCACTCCAAGTAGTGGGCAAGGAGATTGACCTACATCTGAAACCCACCTTTTGCTGTTGTTGCACACCTAGGGTGGGGGCATTGCGGAGTGAAGTAATGAGTATCTCCTTCTTCAGTGTCTAGAAAAGTCCACATGCTGATGCAACTTGGGATTATACTGGTATATGTCACCAAAAGAATGCTGGCCGCCATGTCACCAATAGAATGCTGGCTGAATACTATGTATTAGGAAATATCTGGTCCTCACCATGTCTAATGATACCATACTATTCTGGTTTTTTTTTTTTTTTCATTTTTGAGCCACATGAGATTCTTTTTCTTTCATGCTGATACATTCCATTGAAGGTTCCATTTGGCCGCTGAGTTCATTATCAGGAGTGGTATTGGATTGGATTCATAGTAGCCAATGAAATTTGCCATTCTTTTTTAAAAGTGGGCATCCATTTTGATATACTTCAAGAGACCTGGAAAACTCCCAACTTTTAGAGGGACAGTCTGGCTATATCAGAAAACTATTTTCTGTAAAATTTCATACTATGTTTCCCCCTCTTTTTATGTCCTTGTTCTCATTGCTGCTGGATGTTTGGATTTTTTTTCAGAGTTCAAACCAGCATGATGATATTAAATAAATACATTATTAAACAATGACAACAACCTTAAATCAAAATGTAAAATATCTTTCCCCCCAACACAATTCAATGTAATTTTATTTCCTGAGAACAATGTAGTGGAATAGTGTTTCCATTGCAATATTTTCTTCCATCCCCATTCTACCACTGTCCCATGAAGACTCCCCACACCAGTTTTTTTCCCCACTCTGAGGCAGAGTAAAGCAGCCAGCAACAGCAAGGAGAGGAGAGAGGGTGGCTCAGGAAAAGGAAGCCCATGGTGCTATTTGGCTTACTGCCTCCTGGTGCAGAGGTGCATGAGGGAAAGGAAAGTGTGGACACAATGGATAAGAGGTGGACAGAGGGTATGGAGGAAGAGGAGAGATGGAGGAGCGGAGGTGAAGAAATTAGAATGGAGAGCACAAATGCAGGAGGAGGAAAAACAGAAAAGAGTAACTATACTGGTGGTAGGACAGAAAGACATGCAGACAAACAAAAGACCTAAGAGTAGAGGGAGAAGTAGAGTGATGGCAAAACAAAAACACAGAAGAGAGGAGGTGGAGAACATTGAAGAAGAATGGAGATGAGGATATCACCATTGTTATCATAAAAGAATATGAGGAGCTAAAATCATTTGTTCTTTTCTTGAATAACCAAGTACTCCGATGTGGATTTAAAACAGCTGTAAGTCTCATAAATAGGAAGGGGGAAACACTACAATTGCAGCTGCTTGCAGCCAGTTAATATTGATTCAATTAGAAACTCTGCATCCAATACAAAGCAAAAAAATTAAGGTAAACTTTGCTCGGTCTTGCTCTGTTGTTTTGCACAATATGTTGTATGTGAATGTCTTGCAAATGTGTTTTTCTTTCCATTTTGTCTAGAAATTCTTACTTTTTTAAAAAAAAATCACACAGCACATCCAACATCTTTTTTTAAAATCTAGATATTATAGGAGAACAATATGAGGCAATGAACACCAGCGGAGAGATGCCTCCTTTCATGCTCTCCAAGGAAGGAGCAGGTAGTGTTGGTGAGTTGGGCATTCAGGTTAGCCAAATTTTGGATTGTTGCGAATGTCCCCATGTCAGATATAGTTGAGGTAGGGGAGATATTGTTGTAGGTTAGGCTGTTTTTTTGTGTGTTTTTTTTTAAGATGTAGGATTATAGATTACAGTTTCTGTTTCTTTCATCCTTTGTTAGCATGCCTTACTACTCCTCCCTGTAAGATTTCATAACTGGATATATTGGATAATTTTCGGCGTCATGTTAGGATTATGTGGAAAGCCCCCGTAACAGGTTTATGCTAACAACCCTATCGTTAAGGGGTATGTGCTAATCATTTCTTCCAGCTCAGGACATTTCAAGCAATAATTCAATGAAACAATCAAGTGAACATTCCTAATTCCTTACCCTGTCTAATTCTGTCCCACACCCCTTCCTGTCCAAGCTTGCAAGGTTGTTGCAAGCCTGTCAATATTCTATCTCTCTGCAATTAAAGCAATCAGTTGAGTTTTGGTTTCTTTTGTGTATTCCCTGGGAGAGCCATCCAGGCTTTGTTATAACTAACTCACCTCTCCAAGGCATGGAACTGAGTGTAAATTTTAGGGCCTCAACAATAGCTAAGTGTATCACAGCTGATGTGTGATACAGCTTGTCATTCTGTTCTTTGTTGTGCCACCTTCAGACATCTGTCTGAGCATCTTCACTGCATGGAACTTTCTTCTCCTTGAGACTGATAACTATCACCCTATCTTCTCAGACCTCTCTCTCTAGGCAATCTTTCTGTCTTACTCTGCTATTGCCTTGTATGGTTTGTAAGAAAGTATTTTGTTAGTTTACTTTCTGTATTATTTCAATAAAATGCTTTGTTTTAGTTTAACTGGAGACTCTTCTACAGTTAGTATTGGTATACATAGGTGGAAAGAGTCCCAAAGTTATCCTCCTCTTGCAGGCCTCCTAATCTGAACTAATAATTTCCCAAAATGTTAAAGGAGATTTTGGTATCATGGGTGGAACCCTAATGGATCCCCCACCTGCGTAGGGTAACACCTTCACCAGTATGTATTTATTATTAACATCTTTTTTTTATTTTTAACATCCAAGTAAGATTTCACTGTGGTAATGTAACATGAATTTGAATGCCACCTTAAAATCACTGTGTTGTTAACAACGAAAATTATTCCAGCACGGTATTAATGCAAGGGCTTACTTACACAACAAACAGGTTCAATGTGTGTGTAGCTTTGAATTTATGGAGTCAGACCATTATCTCATCTACCTCCATCCTGTCTACTTTGATTACAGAGATCTCCAGAGCTTTCTTGTTCTTGTCACCTGAGTCAGAAGATATGCATCATATATATACATACATATATATCTTTGTACCTTTTTTCAGCTGCAAACCTGTTTTTGTAACAGAATTATAAGAAAAAATCAGATTAGTGAAACACATGGAGGTTAAGACTTATTAGTCTTCATCTTCTCTGCCCATTTGGTTGGTCCCTTGAAACTACTGTTGTCTTTGCTTTCACCAGGTACAGAGAGCAAATGGGAGGGAAAATAAATGAACAAGTGATTGGGTCAAAACTGCTGACTTAAATTACTGTTTCACCTTCCAATGACACTGCTGTCTTCCCACCATAACTATAGTGATACTTAGAAACTGCAGCAAGACATCCAATTAGAAACAGAATTCCAAAAACTGTGGCAGATGCTTAAGAAACGTATAGTGGAAGCAATTTGATAAGAAACCTATGACATATGTATCACAGAAGTATTTTCCTCTCTCTAGTACCATATTTGTAGCCTAACAAGGTTTGGATTGTGATGTTATTCTGAAATAGTGCTGAACCCAGTTAGGCTTGTCTGTGTGGAGAAAACTGCTTTGTAGTGTGGTGTTAGGAGTCATGGATTGGAAATTCATACATAAAATACTAGTGCATAATCATCAAGTACAGTATGTAGTGGCAAAAGTTAGTAAGCTATTGTTTCCTATCACCAATCTCCCTTACACAACAATTGGTCTACCAATTGGGCTTCAGAGTTATACAATGTGTGCTATACCTACACCATGTGTATGAATGTATTGATCCTTTCAGGGAAAAAAAGGATGAAGTAATTTGCTAGGATTACTATTAAAGCCTGTCCATCCCTTTATATCGGTCATTATGCACAGATAATTCAAAGCTAGTTTTCTTGACTGGAGAGGAACAATAGGAAAGGAGAACAATGTATATTGCCTAGAAAATAGGATCATGGTGGAAGTCTGGCAAAGCAGAAAGCCAAGGAAATGAGCAAAAATTAACTGTTGGCAAGGTAAAACAACAGCAGCATCAACAAAAACGTGAGTGTCAAGTTCACACTCGCCAGGCACACAGCAAAATGTGGAGAAAGGAAGATGGGTCTTTAAAGGCTAGGCCCTTTTACTAAGGAGGTTCAAGGAGGAATTTATTCAAACATGCAAATAAAATTCAGCAAAATTAGCATTGGCTGCTTGCCAATAAGTAAAGAACCTGACAGTTGTTGTATACAGAAATGTAAATTGTCATTCTCCATGGACAAGCTTGAAAGTAAAGTAATGCATCTCAGATGGGGGGAAAGTGCTCTTTCACTGTTTGTGCATGGGAATCAGAAACATGTGAAAAACCAGTTTCAGAGCTGCATATACTACTCAGAGACACTGAAGAAACATTCTTCTATTTCAGTCATACTATCCTGTCTTTTAAAAATATGTTATGCAGCACAGCGTAAATGAAACATGAAAACAAAACAAAACAAAATAAACACATTCAAACTGAGAGCAAAGGTCAAGTAAGGCTGATCTAGTTAGAACACCAAAGAAATAGCAGAGGATTTTGTTTCAAATAATATTTGACTTTTACTTCTTCATGCCTAGCAGCTTTGACCATGAGACTTTGCCCAGTAATCTCAGTTTAGCTTCACTCTCTCTCTCTAGGTATTATAAGACAAAACAGAGGAGTCAGGCTTCTTGAAAGTAGAAACTATTCTCCATTGCAAGATGAGTCAGCAGAAGGTGTTTGATCAAAGCCATCTCAAGTGCAAAGACAAAAAAAAATTGCTGAAATTGTACCGAATATAGAGTTTTGCAAGGAAACTGGGATTTGTGCTACATAGAGTAGGGTTACCATAGGTATTCCTTTTCTCAGACATGGCTGCTTTTTCAGAACTAAAATATCAGGCAGATTTTTAAAATGCCTGAGGATTTTTAAAATGACCGCTGCTGCTTTAGCTCCTGCTTGCTGATGTAGCCTCCTCATTGCTATCTCACTAGCTCTATTGAGAGCTACACTAGGAGAAATGATAGAAACCAGCCTTGCGGAGCACTCAGAGAAGGGGGGAACTAGGGGTGGGGTGAGAGAGGAGACAGACTTGGAAGGGGGAGGTGAGCTAACAGAGTGAGGCAGATTACGGAGTCCTCATCCTCATGAGGGCAATGGAACAGGGCAGCTTGGTGGTGAGGTGACTCTCAGAAGAGGTGGTGATGTGGGAAAGAGAAGGAAAAACTGTTGTGATTTAAATACAACAAAGATTAGGAGTATTAGTAATTATCACAATCTATACAGTACTGGTATTTAAAGTGAGAGTCATCCCAGTAAATGGTGGTTTGAAATAGACATGAGATAAATGTGACCTCTTTTTTTGTTTTCCAAAATATGGTAACCTTAACAAAGAGACCACCAAGATATGAACATTATTAGGCTTCAGTCATCCCAGTTCTCCTGAGGAATGGTTCTCGTATCTCGTTTTTATCTCAATTAACTATGTTGACAGAGCTGGGGATTAAATTTTGATGGAACTATAACATTTTTAACAAGTGAAACTGTTAATCTGCCAAATTAAATGCACTGTGCATACTTACTAGAATTCAGCATTTTAAACAAAACTGTTCTTACTTCAGGTTAGATCACATTAACAATGTAGATACAATGTTATCCAGAAGATAAAGATGTTCTTGTTAAATAAAATACCATACTTAATTACATCTGACCAATCCACCCACACACACTATTGTCTAATACTGTTTGTATATGCATGTGTGCATATCTATCAATCTATATATCTCTGTTTAGAATTAAGGCGCTAAGCTAAATGAGTATAGGATAGTAGCCCAAGGGGCTAATAAGAACTACCTAATATCGCAAAAAATATATACAAATAGCTACCAAAATTGAAGAATTTTTAGGCATTTTGCCATGATTTTTTTTTTTTAAAAAAGTCTTGGTTTACATGGACATTCGAACCCATGGCACTGACTGACAAACTAAGAAGTATAAAGAAATACTGGTTGTTTTGAAATGTTCAGGATGCACTGTTAATATGTAAAGGAACTGTAGTGTCTGGAAACAGAATGGTAGAGGAATATAATTAATTTAATTAATTGTTAATAATTATAATAGTTTTCATTACATCTTCTATTAAGAATCAAGTAATAAATACATGTCATAAACTACTGAATTAACATTGCATTAATATCATTAATTGTCTTTATATCCCACCATTTTCTCTGATGCAGACAAAACAGCATTAGACCGGGGTGCCTATATAGAGACAGGTCCAGATTTAGACTTGTTAAAACAACACTGCTGCAATAGGGATTGTGATACAGCTTGTGGAGTTCTTCTGGCTCCTTGTCTTGGAGGTTTCTGGAAGATCGCCACTCTGTAAGTCCTGATTGGTGACTTGTCTCTTGTGACCTGTGACATCTGTGATTAGGCTAAACCCTAAAGGTGTTACCTTTCTCTATGCCCTAGTTAACCCTTTGTTTCCTGATTGCTGAGCTGGCAGATAATGGGAAATGGAGTCTCCCATTATCGCAGGAATGTATCTCTATGTTAGGGGTGTGGGATTACTTGACACCCCACAATTAACAGGACATTGAAAGTTGATGGGTCATCATTATAGATTCTAACTTTATACACCCATTCTGAAGGAAAGAGATAGACAAGGGAGCTGGATAATGAAGTGAGACACTTTATTGAATTATTTAACTATATACGCTATCTACAGAGGGGACAGTGCAGCTGCTGGTGAGGTTGGACTCTACAGGACCTTATAATCCAGTCTATATTGGGAAGACCTCCCCAGGCAGGAATGCTCCCCTCACTCACAATTTAAAAAATGTAGAAATGAAAAGAATATTTTAAAACATTTGAAAAAAATGGTTGGAAAAAGGGTTTGAGTGTTGAGAAACTCTGATGATGAGAATCCTAGATGGGCAATAAACTTCACAGTTCATGAATTTCTTTGCACAAAAATTACATGGGTTGGGGGGGAGTGGTTGCATAAAAAAACCAGAATCTTCTGCACATAAACTGCTCAGAAAACAGCATTTCCTGCCCACAAATTCTGTCTCTTGTGCAGAAATCTGTTTTCTGATTAGAAGTGTTATTGTCTTTTTTTCTTCACAGAAAATGCCATTTTCCATACAAAAATCCACTAGCATTTTTCTCCACAGTTCTTTTCTCCAAGGACTTTATGACATGGGACTGCTAAAGCTGAGTTTCAGTGGGGTAGTAATAAATTTGTCCAGTACTTATCAGATGATGTCATGGCTATCCTGTTGCTGCTTTGCATTCTGTTGTGCCCCTTCCAATTGATAGGAAAATCCTGGCAATACCTGGCAATATCCCTATTGTTCCACTGCTGCCACTGGTGCATTGGGTCCCTTCGCTTCAGTTTCAGGATGACTGCAGTCACATGGCATAAAGAGGCCTGATTCTCCTCTCTCCCCACATCCCCTTGCTATTCCAAAGCATCACAGAGTCAGGCTTACAATAATTTAAAAATATACAATTAAAACATTAATTACAAAAGTTTAAAAATAATTAAATATTACCACTATTAGCTCCTGCCTAGTCCATCCTGTCTTGTTGCTAACTACCCTTAATGGAATGAGAACCATTACAAGTACAGCTCAGAGGCTTATCACACTCCAAAGTAAAGTCAGCAGGGCAGCCGGAAGGTTCCGTTTTCCATGCTGCCTTACTGCATGATGTTGTGGTTCTTCCAGTGTTCTGCCATTCCCATGGGAGACCAAAGGAAAACTGCATCTTTTTGCTAATGGATTTTCCAGTTAGCAAAAAAGACACAGTTTTACTTGGTCTCCCAACAGGACTGGAACAGAAAATGACAATGTCATATAGTAAGGCAATACGGAAGACAGAACCTTCCAGCTACACTGCCATTTTACTTTGGCATGTGATAAGCCTCTCAGATGCTTGTATTTACAGAGTTGCCTAAGGCATTTTCCCTGGACCCATACTCTCCACTTAAGAGGTGGGATAGAACAATCTGGCCCATCTGAAGGCAGATAACCATGTTAAGCCATGCACTGATGAACAAAATAGCCATTGCATGGGTGTGTTGGCTTTTTTTTTTAGTTGGACTAGGTGATGTCATGATTTATATCCAGACCTGTGCCTGAATCTCTCCCCACCTTCTTGGGGGAGAGAACCAATGGCTGACTCTGTGCAAAACATGTCATTATATTGAAAACATACAAGGCTTGAAAAATCCACCTAACTCCTGCGGACTAGACAGGGCCTTCCAGGGCTTGGCCTGAGCAATGAACCCTTCAGAAATAGCATAATCCCATGATCCATTTGACCCAAGTATAGTTCACGGTTTGCTCCCCTGAACAATGGGGTGTAAATGTCTGAGCAGTCTTTGATGATACTATACTCAACTGTCCTGAAATAGAGACCACAACAGCGTCTTCTGGTGAAACCACTGTTGTTTCACATTAAGGTGATGGGCAAAGGTCAGCAAGATAGAAAAATGAAAACCCACCCAATTGAAAACAGCATGGCCACATTTTTTTAAAAAACCCAAAGACTAGTGACTGGCCAGCCACTTCCACTCCTCCAGCCTTGGGTATGACAATACTGCTTGGAACTGCCATTCATTGCCAGAGCCTCTATCTGCCATGTGCTTTGAAAAGCATGGGTCAGAAGAAGAGATGGAGTGATATCGCCTCTTTTAGAAGCATCTGCTTGCTCCCATGCTCTGACACTATACTGTGCACATCATGGTGCCAGCCTGCCTACCGTGTTCTACCAGGAACTGCAAGTGGCAGGACTGCTCCCCAGCTGCCTAGTAGGCAATGTGGCATGGAGCTGAATTAACTTTGTATATTACCACCTAATCATTATGCCATCCTATTACATTGCATTCTAATTACGGATTTAATTCTCTATGCTGCTTATGACTTTTGCAAGGCCAAGTAGTTCCCCCCCTTTCAACATATTTATAAATATGCTTAGATAAATAAATAAATGCCCTATCAAGAGACATCTGATATGTAAATGTTGCCATCCAGAAACATTGTTTGGAAGAATGGGTAAATATGTCTCCTTGAGGATTCTAGTTCAGAAAATATTTTAGAAAATTAAAGAAAAGTTGCACTTCTTACAACTATCATACATGGTAGCTACGTAATTACAATAAATTTGAATAGGCATTTGTGATCTCTCTCATTTCCCCCATGGACTGCATTAAGAAGAGGAGAATTGCAATAGAACATACATCCTGCATTGCCCTTAAATCTAAAGCATATTTCTCCATCTACAAGTGTCAAAAGGAAATGTCTCTCTATTTGTTTCCATTGCTTTAAATAATTTAAACCACAGAAATTATTTTATATAAATAAAACAAAACTGTCAGAATGCACTGAAACATTAATGCCAAGCTATGTATGGTAGGTAAAGTCCAAAGTATCTTGTTTATTCTCCTTTTCAGGAATCATTCCTACATATTTTGCTTTCACCTACTTGATTTTTGAGAAACTGGAACAGTATAAGGGTCTGGCCTATGCAAATAAGACTATTTTAATGAAAAATAATTGTGGCAGATTCCTTACATTGAGAGGAGTTGTGCTGAACTCTATACAGGAAGGACCGAAAGACTTGGAATGGAAAATGCTTTGAATCTGAAGCTTCCCTTGCTTCAAATTGAATAAATAGACAGTAAACCAATGTAGATATTTAAGGATCAGTATTCTCCTACGGAGAGCCTAGATACCCAGAAGGTACCAGATCCCATCTAATCTTTGAAGCTAAAGCAGAGTCAGGCCTGGTTAATATTTGGATGGGAGACTGCCAAAGAATAATAGGTGCTATAGGCTCTATTTCATAGGAAGGCAATGACAAACCATCTCTAAATATTGCCTGACTAAAAGAACCGTATGAAATTCATAGGATAACCATATGTTGAACAGCAACATATACAAGACACATATACACATATTTTCTTACAGAAGTGACACAATCCTACAAATGTCCACATAGAAATCCCACTGAGCTCAGTGGGATATACTCCCAGCTACAAATGTATAAAATTGCAGCATACATTGAAAATTGTATGTTGTATTTCCATAAGTGATTTATAGCAACTGAAATCTACTCCCAAAGTCGATAAGCAACTTGCATTTCACTTATTTTATTATTTAAAATATTTCTGTTTCACTTTTAGACAAAATTGTCAGAGAGTGACTTAAAAGTAAGGGTCACTATATGCAACACATCTTGCCAAATGTGATAAAAACGTACACTGTTCAGGCATCAAGATGGGTAGCCGGTCACCAGATTTCAGTTCACAGGCATAATGAAGATGATGCTGCGGCAACTAGGAATACCAGCTGAAGATTTCGGCAGCCATTTGTTCTGTATTGGCACGGCCACCATGGTGGCGCAAGGAGGCTTGTTGGCAGAGAACATCATGAGGCTGGGGTGCTGGTGGTCCAGGGCCTACGCAGCTTACATAAGGCCGGAGAGAGTGCTGCTGGCCCAGCTTGGAGCCACTTTGGACCAGTAGGGCTGCCTGCTGATGTCAGGGAATGATTGGCAAAAAGGCAGCTTCCACGGGAAGCGCCTTTTGTGGTGGATGGCATGGGTCGTGATCATGGCATAGGAAAAAGGGGTGTCTCCGTCAAGTTCAAGTACACGTCCAAGTTCAAGTTCAAGGATACCCCCTCCTAATTTGTTAACAGTCACCTTGTTTGCAGGGGAGGAGAGAGCATCGGGCAGGATGGCCCGGCCATAATCTCTCTCCTCCGAAGGAGTCAGAGGCATCTAATGTGCAGCCATTGACCCAATTGGTTAAGCCAATGATGAGATCATGACCCATGCATAATTGCCAACCATTTAGCATCTGTAAGTTGCGGCCATTTTATTGCCATCAACATTTAGTAACCTGTATTTAACCAATGTTTCCGAATATGTAATCAATATATTTATACTTTTATATAATCTCAGCGTATGTATTTTATTTGAGGAGTGGGAGGGTTGTATGGTCTTGGTTATGCAAGGGGGCTCACCTCTAGCTGGCAGGCCTGTTTGTGTCCTGTCCGGCAACCCCCTGAAGCCTCTTTGGGTGGCCCCCACCCCTAAAAGGGGTGGTGAAGGGGCTGCTGCGATGGAGCTTATATAGAAGACTCCATTGCGGCCCCTGCTCATTCTTGGCTCTGGAGAGACAGAGACCCGCCCACCCTCCCTTAGGTCCATTATATCAAATGTCGCAATTTGTAGGTGGATGGCATGGGTCGTGATCATGGAATAGGAAAAAGGGGGGTCTCTGTCAAGTTCAAGTCCAAGTCCAAGTCCAAGGAGACCCCCCTCCTGATTTGTTAACTGTCACCGTGTTTGCAGCGGAGGAGAGAGTGTCGGGCGGGACGGCCCGGCCATAAACTCTCTCCTCCAAAGGGTCCGACGTGCAGCCATTGACCCACATTGGTTGGGCCAATGATGAGATCACAACCGATGCATAATTGCCAACTATTTATCATCTGCAAGTTGTGGCCATTTTATTGCCATCAGCATTTACTAACCTGTATTTAACCAATGTTTCTGAATATGTAATCAATACATTTATACTTTTATACAATCTCAGCGTATACATTTTATTTGAGGGGGAGGGTTGTACAGTTTGGGTATGCAATTATTTACTTTCAGTTACCTATGTGTTCCTTCCTGGCCCCTCTACGTCTAATGCCCACAGAATGTTGCCAGGGTGGGCTGGGCTGGGGATTTTGTATGTGTGAATTAGCACCTTCCTTTCTCTTTTATTTTTTTTTTTCGAACTTTCAACAATATGGACAACTGTATGGATTGATCTGTGTGCCTTCTACACAGGGGACTGGTAGACCTTCTGCAATTATGAAGAATTCAAGTGTTTAGTCATTGATTAGGACATTGTGTAAACACTCATTGACCTTGATCATAGTCTAGATATTTTTAAAATAACCTTTGTGGAGAGGAGTTTGGTTCTTATGGATGTGAATTGGATTTATACACAATCTGATGTTCACATAGACATTAGTCCATTTGGGTGCTTCTCAGGGTGAAATCGACTTCCTCTCACTACTAATCAAGCTAAGTCTGAATCCAGTCAAATCCTGGTCAGACCATTTGTTTCAGAAAGGCAGACGGTCTGTTGACAAAAACAATATCCTTTCTGTAGAAAACACCCAGCACTTGGAAAGATATTGGAGGGAAGAACTGTGGTCGTTTGACTGAAAGAGCCACCCTAACCTTCAACATGTTTTATGAGGGACTCCCCAAATACTGTCCTTTGCATATAGGATTATAACTTTGATGGTTGGCTCTTTCTTCACACCATGACACTTCACAATTAAAAACAAGCTTTAAACTGACTTTAAACTTACTTCCAAGCACCATAGCTCCCCATTTCCTGACTGAATCGCACTGAAACTTTGTGGCTTTCTGACCTGCAGACCAATGTATGATGTGTACAGGGGAAGGGAAAACAAATCCTCTTCCCCCCTCATCTCAATAATTCCCCTTCCACATTAACCTCTGAATTTATCCTTTTAAAAGTTAGCAGCTACCTCTGAATTGTTGGGTATGCTCTAGCAGTGGTCTACAAGGATCAATTGGAGATTATGCGTATTCTTTTTTGGATACTCTGGAAAGTTTTTCTTACACAAAACTCCTACATCTATTTGACAAAAAAAAATGTACTTATAATCATCTGCTAAAGAGACAGTAAGCCTAAAAATCTCACGCAGTTGTGGTAAGGCAAAGAAAAGTTACCATTGCCTTAGCATTGCCCATGACAGTCACTGGGACATGTGAACTCCATAGATTTATCTTGACTTGAATTCAGGTTATGAGCTGAAGTGGACTGGCTCTAAATCGGACCAAACTGAAGTGGGCCTCTTTTTAAAAAGTGCTGAACTGAGGTCTGATCTACCTCTGGAGATCTGTCAGTATTCCCACGAATGGTCCTTTGTTGTTTTTCCACTTCTTTTTCTCAGGTGATCATATCATCTGGAAAAACCATATTGACATTGCATGATTTCATGTTGACCAC
Source organism: Gambelia wislizenii (assembly GCA_030847615.1). Classification (NCBI taxonomy): domain Eukaryota; kingdom Metazoa; phylum Chordata; class Lepidosauria; order Squamata; family Crotaphytidae; genus Gambelia; species Gambelia wislizenii. The sequence continues at coordinate 82,978,480 of JAUMIR010000005.1, read as the reverse complement.
TATTGCTTAGCATTACACTGATAGAGGAAGGCTAAGTATGTTCATGTACACACAGAGAGAAACTGAGAGAGTCTCTTTAATGTTACTCTCTTCAGTTCTCTTGCTTTGTAGATTTTATTCAGGTTTCTATTGCAAATTATTGTATAATATTGTTCATTATTATTTGAAGTGAGCTACAGTGAGTTCCTTTATAATACAGTCGTCCCTTCACATTCGCAGGGGTTATGTTCCACGGACCCCCGCGAATGTGAAAAATCCACGAATAATGACTGCCCTCCCCCTCCCCCACCATAGTGACCATGGGGCCTCCGGAGGCCCCATAGTCGCTTTCCCCAGCCTCCGCACTCCCTTCCTAGGCCTTCCGGGGGCCTCCGGAGACCCTCCCGAGGCCCCGTGGATGCCTCCCCAGCCCTCCCCCTCCCGCCCAAGCCCTCAACGGGGCCTCCGGAGAGTCTCCGGAGGCCCCGTGGAGGCCTCCCCGGCCTCCCCACTCCCCCACAAGGCCTTCGCAGGGCCCCGCGGAGGCCGCCCCGGCCCTCCCCGGGCCTTCGTGGGGCCTAGCAAAGCCCCGTGGAGGCCTTTCCCGGCCCTCCCCCCTCCCTCCCTGGGCCTTCGTGGGGCCTCTGGAGCATCTCCGGAGGCCCCATGGAGGCCTCCCCAGCCCTCCCCCTTCCCTCCCTGGGCCTTCGTGGGCCTAGCAAGGCCCCACAGAGGCCTCTCCCGGCCCTCCCCCCTCCCTCCCCAGGCCTTCGTTGCGCTCTAGTCGTTGTCCAACCCGCTTCATTTTTCTAAGCTCTGAAGCTTACTGTTAGGAGCCAGTTGGAAAGGACGCTTGGGAGCGATCGTGTCAATAGCCTTGGTAAGATCTGTGTTCCAAGTATTAACCAAAGCTTCAACAGGGTCACCGGCGTTACCAACCATTAAACCCTGCAAGGCTTTCTGGATTCCTATTGGTTCCATTAGCCTTCGGGGGTGGACCATTCTAATGGGTCCACCACCCCTGGTGGGGCGGGAAGAGACTCTTAGTTCAGTCTTGACCAGGAAATGATCTGTCCATGACAATGGGGTGGTTTTAATAACCGCCGCCCATGGATATTTCTGTTCCGTACTGAAGAGCGCATCGAGAGTATGGCCTGCACAGTGTGTGGGCCCGATCATCAATTGGGATAGGCCCATGTTTGTCATGGTTTCCATGAACTCCCAAGCCACACCAGTCAGATTTGTCAAGCTGGTCTCGAGTAGAATGTTGAAGTCACCCAAAACTAAAAGTCTGAGCGATTCCAACAGCAACTCTGAGACCAGCTGTGTCAGCTCAGTTAGGGAGTCTATGAGACAACGAGGTGGTTGGTATACTAGCAGAATCCCCAAACTATCCCTGGTCCTCAGGCTAAGGTACATTCACTCAAAGTGGACTGTGTTTTGGACAGGTATCCTGGTCAAGGTCAGATTGTTCTTATAAACCAGAGCCACTCCGCCCTGCCCCCCGCCCACTTCCCCTCACCTGCTCACTGACAGAATACCCGGCTGGGAGGGCCTGCGTCCATGTGACAGCGCTATCCTCTCCCAGCCAGGTTTCTGTGAAGCAAGCCAGGTCGGCATCCTCATCCAAAAGAAAATCGTAAATAATGTGAGTTTTTTTCTTAACTGACCTGGCTATGCAGAGGAGCAAAGTAAGGTTCTGTGGAATGGTTGGTACGCTCTCCAAACCATTCTGGGAAACATGGTGAACTGAAGGTGGGATAGCAAACAAACAGCAATCCCACTTTCTTTTGTAACATCTGTTCACTCTTTTCCAACCATACCTCCCTTTCCCCAGCACAACTCCAATTTCTGCCCCCACTCCATTCCTGGCCTCAGTTGACTCCAATTGCAGGCTTGGGTCTTCCTGGCTGGCAGGCTGGTGTTCCTGAGGGGTGCAGGAGTGGCTTATATTGCCAGCCACTCCTGGCCATGCCCCCTCTCATTGCTGCCCTGCTGCCAGAAGTCCTCAGGGCCCTCTGCAGCCTTCTAGCCCGGTGGAGTGGGGAGAAGAGGCTGCTTCAGGCTTGGAGTCCTTCTGGCTAGCTGGTTGGCTGGTGTTTCTGAAGGGTGTATATAAAGTTCAAAAAAGGAGGAAGTTTATTTTAAAGAAGAAAAGTAAAGGGCTTTCTCCTCCCCAGCTCTAAAAGCTGAAATAAAAGATACTTTACAGTTTGAGTTTCAGCAGTCTTCAGGGTGTCATCTCTCTTGGTTTGATCTTGGTTTGATCTCCTCACTCAATGGAGCTGGTGCAGGGTCTTTCAGCTCCTGATTCCTTTGACTTATTGGTTTTTGGTAACTAATTTGGCTAAATGGTGTAAGAAATGCCCTATCTGGGCCTGTTTGCCACCAATAAAACAGCTCCCTGCAAGCTCACAGCAAAGACGGAGCAAAAAACTAAAAAACTTCTAGCTAAAATAGAGCTTGCTGGGAAGGGACAAACCAAACCTGGAAAAATGCAGGGGAATTCTTCAGTTCCTCCCACAACAGTAAAACAATTAAACATTCCTATGATCAGACATACTAAGGCTTGAACTAAAACAAAGGAAAATGCTGGGGAGATTCAAACAGTCCTGGCTGGACATCAAGCTAAGTTGCTTAGATTTTGATTTTGATTCAAAGGCACCTCTGCCTATGGTGACCTGCTGGCTCTGCTTTTGATAACTCTACCCTTTGCCCTACCAGCCCCAGTGGAATCAGATACTACTGAAAACCTTTACCATATGTTTGCATGTTTCTCCAGGATTATGTTTAATGCCTGTACAACATTTTGACTTGTGTGTGAATTAACTACCAGTGTGTGATTTTGTAACAAGCAAATTGTTATGGCTTTATAAGGACACCATCACTGATTTCTACATCTACAGTATTGCATTCATTATCCAAACCATTCCTATTTTAAATTCAAGTATATTTGCTGAATTGTAAATGAAATACCATAGTATTTTACTTTATGTTCAGTGGAAACCTGCTTTTTGTAGGATGCATATCAAAATATTCATTTTTCCTACAGTGGGTTCCCTCTATTTGCATTTATTTTATAGGCTGTTTGTTTTCACCATCTATACAAACATGTTCCAAAAGCAAAGACAAAATTCAGTAAAAGAAAATAAATGTATGTTTTCTATTTATGCACCTTTCATACAGCCTGCTGACATTACAAATTGGTTTATTATATAATGAGCCTTTAGATGCTTGATTTGGAAAACCCAATATAAATCAGTGATGGAACAGCACAAGATATATAAAATTCTTATTAGCTGTGCAGTATTTAGCAAATACCAAAGTCCTTTATGTGCATTAAGTTTGCAAAATTTCGTATATTTGCATATTCCAAATACCCTCAATGACAAAAAAAAATGCTCCACAAATATCACCCACAAACCCATTTCCTGTCACTAGAGACTCCTTAATTAACAGTCACATCTGCACAAGAAGAATATATTTTGCAAAGCCAGCAACAACTTAAATTATATTATTAAATTATGGAGACAGAAAAAACCAACAAACCTCAGTGGACCTGTTTAACACCTCACAAACCAACATTCAGTAATCTTGCCTTCTGAGTCTGGGCCAGTGATGCCTAAATTTTATGTAATGATGTTATGAAATATTTAATAGTAAAGTATTTTGTGCACCTTTCCAACACAACTGATATTAAAAATTAATTTCTTCAAATGGCTAACATTCACCTTAGAAAATGTTGTTAGATGTCTTCAAAGCTGATGAAATGACATATGGATACTTAAAATACACATTTCTAAGGAAAATGGAATTTAGGTACTGACTAAACAATAAACAAAGGACTGAGTATCAGAGAACAAGGCAATTCTCTTATAAAACCATGTTTCTGAACTGAAAAAATAATCCTGTTTGACATTGCTTCAACTGCCATGACTGAATACTATGAAATTCTGGGATTTGTAGCCTTCTTTAGATATTTAGCCTTCACTGTTAGAGAGTTCTGGTGCCACAACAAACTACAAATCCCAGGATTCCCTAGTTGGTAGCTGACAGACAAAAGGTGTTGATGCCCATGGGAACTGATGGGAAGTCAACACCTACATGTTTCACTTGAGTTGCTGTCTCATAAAATTCACCATTAAGGACAGGGTTTGAAAAAATGTTGGAAGGGGGACTTTGGAAAAAAGTGCATCCTTTTCCTGCACCCACAGCTATAATCACCACAAGCAAACTGCCTCAAAAGCAATCACTGGCTCATCTGAGTAAATCTGCTAGTATGTACAACGCAAACAATGAGATGAAACAAATGAAGACTCTCAGGGTCAAACAGGAAAAATCCTTTTAAGGTGAGATCACATAATTGTGATGCAAATGACAGGTTTCATTTGCTTCAAAAACTTTACAAAATAACACTCAAAGTATTAAAGTGATGTACAAAAGATGTGTTCATAAAAAAAGTTCAGATGATTTGGTTTACTTCTGCTAATGTTGAAGGCAGGCAACATTAATGGGGAGAAAGTCAATGGGGGAAAATGAAAGAGAGAAAGGGGAAAAAAAACTACCTCTAACTTTAAAAGAATATTTTGAAGAAACTGTTTTGGACACTTTATATTGCTGTTTACTCCTTGCTGACCTAATTATATTTTGCTTTTGGGGCCAATCCTTCAAGATGGTATCAGTCATGAGGGCGAATATATGTTTGTGTGAGACTGAATTTATAGTTACTGCAACATTAAATATTTGGTTTCCATTCCCTTCATTCCAGTCTATATTCCCCTTTACTTTTCTTCAATTATTCATTTTTCCCTTTCATATCTAATACCATCATCTTCAAATTAAAATTTTGTATGTATTCCTTGAAACTCATTTCCTGTTATCAATGCTGGCTTTTCTAATCTTTTTTTTTTAAAAATGCAAAAAAAAAAAGGTTTATGTATTGTCAAGTTAATATTTTTGCTCAGGAGCTGCATTTTCAAGTGGGTGAAAGTGGTCTCTTTTTTGTTCATATAAGGCAATTTTTTGTTTGTTTGTAAGCATTCCACATTAATAATGTATTAGCCTAGCATGTCAAGTCTTAGTCCACCAGAAGTATAATGAGCTTAACATCTGGAATCTGTGTAGGTCTTGCCTCAGGGAAACACTTTTCTTTCTTTTTCTTTTTCTTTTTTTTCTTTTTGAGCAAGACAGCAGGCCTATTGATTTCATGTTCTGGACACTAATTTCCCCCTCTGCATGTCAGACTCAGACATTATGTAAAGCTCAATGTGGAACTGAAATACTAATCTTAGAATTAAGTAGCAGATCATGGACTGAATATATAATGACCTATCTTTTCAGTTACATGTGTACTATTTCTAATCACACAAAATAACTGAAATACTCAAGCATATTTATCTATGATGCTGGATGAATTACTGCTTCTAGTCCCTATCACCCTTAAGTATGTTCACCCATGCCTCTACTCTGCATCAATTATGCATTCATTTTGCTATTATATAAATGGGCGGGCGGGAAGCAAGCAATTAAATATATATAAAATATATATTTTAAATTCATTTTTCCTCAAGTTGCATATTTTTAAAATGTCTTTTGATATGTTTTAGTATAGAACTGCATCACAATATTCAAAAAGTGTGAAAGCCAGAGGACAACAAATTTCCAGACTTCATATAAGTTCAGGAGTGTCAATTAGGTCAGTTTGAACTAGAATTTAGAAATATCAAATTCTGTAAGCATCCTTTGTCTCTCTGGGTCAAAATATACATTAAAGGGACTGTATATTCCCTGTGACAAAACTGTTTTTCTTCACACAACGTCTTTCCCTCAGAGATGTATATCTCAGCAATCAGACTTGCAAATAAAGCCCATAATTATCTTCCAAACACTAATCACAAACCAAACCACACTGAGTGCAGAATGAATAGGTGGTGACAATGACATTCTATGACAAAAGAAAGTCTTATACCACTTGAAGTAGCATCTCTGTAACCACATGAGGACAGAGTTGAATGCCAGTGCTAGGGAACAAAATATTTTCCATGCTTTGTTGACAGTTTGTTGATTTCTTACTGATATAGGGATTGTCTAGACCTGCAAGAATGTGTTGGCCCCAGATCTTGCACATTCCCCCCATGATCTACATGAAACAGAGGGAAGTCCACATGGACATGCCAGCCTGTAATAGCGGGTGCCTCCACTGCTGCTGCACGTGGCTCACTCTGAAGCCAAGAAGGAAGCCCTCACCATGGGATCAAGGCTGGTCACATGCAGGGTGGCTTGATCACATGCTGGGGGCCTCCTTCCTGTCTGCAGAGAGACTCTAGTGGCAGCAATGGCAGCCTCTACCATGTGCGCAGTACAGACCCTGCATTATCATAGCAGCCCAATTCAAGTTTTCCTAGAGGAAGTGGGGTTTCCCAGGTGTTTAATTACAATGGCTTAATGGGCTTTATGTTGGCTTGCCCTCAGCTTTGCTCCAGGCATTGTCAGGACTGCCCAGGGGTCGAAACAGGGCAAGAGCCATATGTCATTAGGACTGCAGGGCTGCAAGATGGGTGTCACAAGGGGGTAGATAGCCCATCTAGACAGACCCATAGGCTGAGATCCTGCATCAGGAGATGCAGCTACAGAAACAAAGCTGTCTTTCCTCATGCTATCCCCCAAACCTGCCATTTAAGCAGGACTGCCTACACAACACAGTAATGTCCATGTTGTCAGAGAGTTGGGAAGATGAGCAGGGGTCTGTGCAAATGCCTATTACAGCACACCCAGCTACAGGAAGAGAGATGGACATTTCTCCACGCGTTCACCTGCTCTCTGACAACATGGAAATGGCCCTAATGGTGTGTGTGTGTTGTGCCTCTGAAAAGCTAAGTTTTGAGAGGCCTTGTGTTGTTGCCTGCACCAGATGTAATAAATGTGAATTTTGACATCATAAGGCAGACATTGTTACCCTAAGAGGTGTGGGGTGCTTTAGAGACCCACCTGTGATCTATTATTAACTGGGGGAATTATTAGCTCAAATGGATGCCTGTGAGAGAAGGGTAACTGCAGGGATCTTTTCACCTATGTATACCAGAACTAACTGCAGAGAACTCCAGTTTAAAGTGAAGTACAGTTATTTTTATTGGAAATAACACAAAATTAATTCTCTCACACACCACAAGTTCCTAAGGACCATACAAGGCTATAGAGGAGTAAGGCAGAAAGATTGGATAGAGCGAGAGATTCACGAAAATAGGATGATAGTTACCAGTCTTGAAGAGCAGGGTTTTGTTGTAGTGAAGATACTCAAACAGGCGTCTTAGGATGGCACAGGAGGTACCAATACGGAGGTGCACTGAGAAAGGGAGTGGCTGGGCTTGTCCACCATGGCACACCTTTCTATTGTTTGGGGGCTAATGTTTATACCCTACTTCATATCCTGAAGGGGTACTCTGGCTAGGACAAAGCCTGGATTGTTTCCCCACTGGGTAAAGAAAGGAAACAAAATCTTGACTGATCATGTCAATGGCTGGGAGATAAGAATTGTTGGATTTATGACAACTTCACAATGCTGAACAGGAGGGGTAGGAGGTGTGATTTCCTTAGGAGTGGAGTTGGGAACAGTCACTTAATTGTTTGGTTGAATGACTCATGGCTGATGTGCCCAAGAAGGAATTAGCATATACCTCCTTAACAACTTTGTTTAATGATGGGCTTGTGCTCAATCCTAATATGGGCTTGTTTGTAAAAATATTTCTAAGACATATCCCAGGTTGTTTTGACCTCCACCTGACCTCTTTTTGGTTCACTCCAGCCAACCTGACCCCAAAAAGTTTCCAATATTTCCAATTATGAGATATCATGGGGAGGGGGTAGTAAGACATGTTATGACATTGTAAATACAGAACAGGATGTCAGGCATAATATTGAAAAATAAATACCTTTAGATTGATATTATTGCACCAAATGCTATAGATTTCCCACAAGCACAGATTATTTTTTTTTTAAAAAAAATGGTCTGCCTCAGAAACCATTATTCCCACTTTCTATTTGAAATAGTAACCTACCAGAAGTCTCTTGGAAGCCCTGTGCAATGGTGTCATCCTACCCAGTTTTTTACCTGCTTAATTAGAGCAAGATTATCCCTAAATATAGAAATTCCATTTAGTTGCTATGGCAAATAACTGTCAATGAGCTTGTTCTCCAATAAGGTAGCTAAAACTTCTGGCAAAATAAAAATCTAAGCTAGTGGCCATGCCCAATCTTTTGGTAATGAAGTCCACAGTCTAGGAATGCTGTTCAGAAAAATGCAGAGCTAATGCACCAAATGCCAGTATCAAAATGAAAAAACAAAAACAAAGACAAAAAAACCACCCTGTTATAGAAAGCATCACCTGGGCCATCAAGAAAAATCTAATTTTCTTTAAAATACAACCATCTTTATTAATTATATTGCTGTTTCTGATAAGGCCGCTGCTCTTCCACTATGAGATTTGACATTTCTCCTCAAGGGAAAGAGCCTCATTTCCTGAAAGATTGTTTTGCATGCATCCACGTAGACATTCTGAAGGAGGATGGATGCTCATTCACTAGGAATAAACTTGATACCTGGGACTTGGCAGGTCACTCTTTTGTCCATTTTCTTCCAGACACATAGGCACTGTTGCCCATGGGGCCTCATTAATACAAAGTGACCTAAAAAATAAATCCCAAATCAATTTTGTGTTAATACTATTAGTATGCCAATGAAAAGGTGCAAAATACATCATGCCAGGGCACTGTGGGAAATAAAACATGGCAATGTGAAGTTGAAAAACATGGCAACGTATAGTTTCCTGAGATTGCCAGCAGAGAAACCTGCACCTGGAGACATGCCAACATGAAAAGAGGCCTACATCAGCCATTTTGATGAGAACCTCCTCACATCAAGTCCCAGCATGGTCTACCACAATATTCCATGTGTGTATGCAGATTATCAGACACTTCAAAAAGCTCAAGAAGAGCATGCGAGGACAACATCACTGTACCGGGAATGGGTCCTGGTTTCACATGATGTTATGTTTGTGTGCTGCCTCCTTTCAGACTCTTTGCTAAAGTGGAGAATAAGCCATCACTTTTCATTGATGGAAGTTTCCACCAATGAAAAGCAATGGCTTGTTCTCTGCTGCAGCACACAGCCTGCACAGAGGTGGCACATGAGAATGATAACACATGAAAAACCTGCATGGTATGGTAATGTCATCCTCCTGGGCTTTTTGTGGGCTTTTTGCCTGTGTCTGATAATCTCCTATGTTACTCAGAATAACATGTTTTTTATGCCTGTGTTTCCCCATTATTGATTATTCTGACTTATTCTATGGGCACAAAGACTGGGGTGATTCTATAAAGCTATGTGCATGAACATGTAATAGCTGTGCAGTTGTTTCCTTGACATTTCCACAGCATTACTACGAAAGTGATAATGCATTTCCATTTTAATGACGCCTGCATATTCTCTGGGGCAAGCAACAATGGTAGAATCTATATGCACCTCTGGACATGGATATAACTTTGTTGGTTCACTCTTTAGAGTTGTTAGATACTCAGGAGTTTCATTGTTCCTTACATGTTATTCATACTGAAGCAGAGAAGACCCTATGTTAAAGTAAAGCAAGACAGAAATTCCACTTGAGTTAGCATTTCTTTCTTTCTCCAACTTTGGGTCAAACAGGTCTCAAGGGTAACTCAAAGAGGTCACAGAAAATTCAAACAGTAAAATAATATGTCCCTGAGAGCTGGGGAGTGGAGAGAAAGGCACTTTTGCACTACAAATCCCAGCCAGTGGTCATGGTGGCTGGGGAATTCTGGAAGTTTGTATTTTGAAAAAAATAAGGTTTCCAAGTTCTATACAAACATATACATTTAAAACAGTAAGACCTCAGTAACATATCTAAGACTAAACTTCTTTAAAACTGAAACAGATCCTTGCGGACCCAGACTGTGCTCCCCGCTCCCATTCCCCAATGACTACACAGACAACTACAAGTTTTGTTACAAATGTGTTGAGTACAGGATAACCATAAAAGATTAGGTACAGGTTAGTAAAGATAATAATTGTATGCAGTTAATAACTGATGATAAGGGCCGCAACTTGCTAGTGGCTGCAAATGGTTGGCACCATTGCATTGGTCTGGATCCCTTCACTGCCCAACCCATGTTGGCCAATGGCTCACTGTCGGCAACTGGCCAATCTGGGCAAGGCGAACTCACCCTGATTGGCCCATCCATTCCTCTGTCCTCCTGACTGCAGGGGCAGCTGGGAAGGAGATGGCCTGGACATGGCGGCCCCCTCACTGACCATGCAGCCACGAGGCGGCTGTTAAAAGGGGGACAGAGACTGCAGGGGTGCCGGCTGGGTCACAAAGAGACCCCAACCATCCAGCCAGTAAGCCCCCTTCTTCATGCCAAAAAGTCCCTCCACTCCCCCCTCCAAAATAAAATAAAAAGAGAGCTGGAGTAAATCCCATCCCACCCCAAAGACTCCTGGGAGGCTTTCCTATGTGCTAGGATAGAACTGAACAGAAAGGGATAAAAACATTTTTGGTCATAACTGCGTGTCCCAAGTTGTAGTTCTAGTCCTTTAATCAGGGCTGTGTGGCCCTGCAGATGATCTTGCATGATCTGTCACCATTGGCTGCGTTGGGTAGGACTGATTCGGATGCAATCCAACAACTACTGGAGGACCATCAGTTTTCTACCCTGGCCTTATAAGTTTACCAGGCAGAGGGACAGGGCAGAACTGACAAAAAAACCCTTAGTGGTAAGAAAAACAATCTCTCTCTGTGGCAGTCCACAAGCTTGCATCCAAGCCTGAAATACAGAAAAGCTAGAAGCATAGGAGTGCTATTTATGGACACATAAAGTTCACTCTGGGTGCACTGCACAGAGCAAGCCCTGCTGTTCTTTGGATTTTTGCAGCTCAAATACAAGAAGGTTTGTTTTATGAACTTAGGAAGATTACTTGGAGTGCCTCACACAGAGTGAATCTTCCTGTTATATGAACTTTCTCAGCTTGTAACCCAGCTCCTATGGCAATGATGTACTTGTGTTCTGTCTCCCAGTATCTATAGATATGTGACTGTTTTGTAACATCACGTTGTATTACAAATTATCTGTGCTATCCACAGGGTAGAAGGATACTTTCCCATCATATTTTTTTAAGTGTCAGGGAATCTAGCACACTTAGGAACATAATTATAATTCACACCTTTTTCAAAAAGAGATATAATTATGAATAATAAAATAGCTTTACTATGTTGATACATTTAGGGGGTAGGAATATGGGAAGTGGGTTACTACTGGCATATTAAATTGTGTTCTTGTGCCACTTTATTTGTTATATATCACGGAAGCAACAGAAAATAATTCTGAACATACCAGAATCATGTAATTATCTCAATATTCTATGGAATGTTATTTTTATTGAGTTTTCTGTTATTCACCAGGAGTTTCTCAAGAAAGATTTTTGGAGACATGTTGAATATGATGATTAATTTCTCAGAGGAGAAACCTTTCTATAATTTATTTTCACAGATTTTCAAACCATCAACGTCAACCACTGTTCAGAACAAACAATTCCTATCCACTGTTACAACAGATTGGTACAGTCCCAGGGGAAATACAATGAACACATTTTGTGAACTTTAGACAAGCAGCTTTTAAAAATGTTCAGAAAAATATATTATTTATATTATTATATTCCAGGGAAAAAAATCTATAACTAGAACTACTGAGTCTTCTTATGTAGCACAACATAAGGCAAGCCTGAGAGCAGATGTAGTCAAGTTTAGTCTGATCATCTCTGCAAAGTTCAATATCTGTTCAACCTTTGTATAACAATAATTTAGACCTTTCTAATATGTACCGTAGGTATCATACAGGTAGTAAATCATACAGCCTACTATCAAGCTGCCTAATGGAAGTTCCGCTAAACCACCTGGCATATTGCTGCTAAAAGAAATCCTCATTTTTTCTTCCTCTCTCTCTCTCTCTCTCTCTTTAATAAAGGCTTTCAGAACCTCTTATTTGTTCCAGCAGAGTTTGCTAAACATTCCGTGAGTGCCTTGACATAGATTATATTCTGCACCCATTTGTGTTCAAATGTCTCACAAATGTCTCAAAGGATCATGAATAAGTAGATTCAGGATTGCAGCCTCTGTCACTCTTCTAGCACATTTCTCATTTATTGCCCGGCATAAGCCAAGTCTCCTTGTTCATGCACTTGATATTTTTTAGCAGAAATATCTGAGTAAAAGAAAATTAAACAAGAAAGAGCAGGGAACAACCCTTGGTATATGAGCAGGGAGGAGAGAGATTCTATATTTAAATAGTTTGCATCAAGATCACATACCAAAGAAATAATTAATATAACTCTTATTTTAATTAAAAACTGAATTAAAGTTTGCTATAAGACAAGCATATGTTATCAATCCTATTATCATGCTGACTCCATATATCAGTACTTACTAGCTGATGACAACTAAAAAGCAGGGACTAACTTGCTTCTCCACCCCTTCTATTTACCAAACAGCATCACTTGTACTGAAACTTACCTAAGCTACTATAGATGGTGAGTCCTGACTGCAGTGCTTTGCTCTAGATCAGTGATTCTTAACCTGTGGTCCGTGGACCCCCAGGGGCCCATGATGTTCTCACAGGGGGTCTGCAAAGGCTTGAAGGCTGCTTGACCCATCTCTTCCCTGCAGTGGAGTGAAGTGCATCTCTTCCCTGCATCACAGAAGCTAAGGCAAAGCCTATCTGGCTAGCTTGGCCTGCACATTACTGTTCAATCTGCTCCAGCCACAAACTTTAAGGAAGAAGCAGAAGAAAGGTCTTCCTTCCCCCTCCAGTGCTTCTGAGTGAAGTTTTAATGGATGGTGTAATTGTATTATTATTATTATTATTATTATTAGTTGTTGTTGTTGTTGTTGTGTTGTTGTTGTTGTTGTTGTTTTGTTTTAAATCTTGAGTTAAATCTTGGGGATCTGGAGCAACAAAAGATATTTAAATGGGTCCCAGGTAAAGAAAATATTAAGAGCCACTTTTCTAAATGATATGACCATCCAAGAGCATGAACACAGTGACTTATTCCCACATTCTCTCCATCCCACCTTCTCCTTGCTTTTGGGCATACAAAAGCCTTTGCACTGAGCCAGTGAGCTATGGTGCCAGTTCACAAATAGCATAGGCTTTCTAGACATCTCATATAATAGAATCAAACCTTCTTCTCTCCAGCAGCATTCACCCTGAGATTTGACACCCATCTGGAGTAGCATAACAATCCCCTCCAACTTCTGCTGGTCCTGGCAACTGTAATTGACCAAACAGGAAAGTGTAGGATTGGCTTAGGTAGCTCTCTCAGGCCACACTCACTCTGGCACAGACATTCATATCTGTGTACATAGGTATAATGTGCCAGTTCCTCTTTGGAGATAATGCGCAAAGGCCATCTTTCCTTCTGAATGCTGGTATAGTGAGGTAGAAAATCAGATTTAGGCAAGTTCATGCAAAATTCAATTTTCTATGCAAGCATTATTTTAAATGATTTATGAGTATGTGCCAGTTTTCCAACACTTAAAAAACCAGCACTTAAGACATCTGGATAAGTCTTTCAAACATTATTACCAATGATAACTAAAGGGAGCCTTGATTTCAGAGGCAGTAGATCACCCTGAGTACCAAACACAAGGGAACAAGCTCTGCTGAGCAATGCACATACATCTGTTTGCCCAATACAGAAAAATAATTTGCAAGCAGATGGGTCTTGAACAGATCAAGCAAAGCAATCATAACATTTCCAATAGGTTATCTCAAGTTTGACATATACCTATATCCGAGTAGCTTGTTCTTAATTAAGGAGTATCCACTTCTTGTTCTGTGATAAAGAATCCTGAAGTTCATGCTTTAACACACTATAGGAGTCTGGCAAATAATCACTGAAAACAGCAAGGCACAATGTGTGGTAGAAGTTTCTTGTTCCAAAATGACACCTTCCTATGAATGCATCACAAAATCTACATACAACCTGTCATCAACTGTCAAATGCTGTTGCTCTGGTTGGTCTTTGAGATGGAGACAGTGGCTGCCAGAGGGAGGAAACAGTATAGCCTGCTCACTATTCTTTGGATCCAAGCCAAACATTGTGTTTTCCCCATGACAGAAATCAAAAACATGATGTTCAAGTGATACAGTCATTTAGGAGGAGGGGTAAGTAAAGAGGAGGAATAGATGCAGATGTGATGGGGAATATGGTGGCAGTAGGACTTCACTATAGAGCACTAGATCTTCATTTGCTGTTGAGCCTCAGGAACCTTGCCAGGTCCTCAAGCTTCATATAAAATGCACTCTGTGTCAGATACACAGCAAAATGGGTGCAAAAAGGATTGCAAATGCTTAGAAAAATATACTTAGAAAAAGATGAAGGCTATTTTTTACTAAATGAAAACTGGATTGCTGGGTACTCAGATGAACTTTTTGGACCTGACTTTGATGTTTTATGTTTAATATATTTTACAGGTTATAAAACTCAGTGTATTGTAATATCCCTACACTTTTATAAATAATAATACATGAAATTGGAGGGCATAGTCCATGGAAGGTGCTATTAAAAGTTGTCTATTTACTACTGACAGCAGTTAAGCTTATAGCTGCTGTGTGAGTTATTTTCCATTTCTAGTATATGGAATACCACAAATTTTGTTGTTAAAGGCAATATAGCAGCCTGGTAAACATCCATGTTTTTAAATGCCCACTGAATGAGTTAAAAGGATATGTGTTATAATGCCACAACTGCTATAGCTTTTCAGAGGACTATATTTTCCCCAAAAGGACTGCTATACTGGCCACCACTAAAAAATCATTGTTTCATTTTACTTGTGCCCAAAAAGCTTGGGCACAAATCCATATCTAATGTTTTGTGAACAGAGATTTCATACATAAATGTGTGTGAACTCATGGCAGATGCTTAAAATGCATCATCCAAAAGTGCTGGCTTCAGATGGTACTGAGGCACGAATGAATCACTTCCTTATCCAGGCCATGTTCCCAGCAGCAATATCTGGATATCATCATATTTGCCAGATGCATTTCCAACTCTCTCCTCTCATATTCTTTCCTCTTCTCATACTATCCCTTCTTGAATCCAATCAGTTCAGTCATTCAGACTGATAGCTGTATTGGATTTGGTGAAATAATTATGGGTAGCAAAAATCTGATAATGCTCTGTCCAAAAATAAGCTATACTGAACTAGCATCCACACTCTGAACATATTTGCAATGATCAAAATCCTCTTTTGGACAATAATAGATCTCTGGGCAAGTGGAAGCAATATAAGTAGATAAAATGCCAGGGTAGGATTTTTGTCCATATTCTAATATGCGCATGGAGCTAGCCACACTAGTGAAGAGAAGATTGCTTGCCTAAAGTTGAGGGAGCTCTGGAATTCCAGCCTTTTCTTGTAACCAAAGCTGTAATTTGACATCACCATATGGAATAATCATAAGAAAATACTTCCAGAGATGGACCCAACTGGGAAATGTCACTGGCCTCAATAATTTTAGCTTTGTCCAAGGTTCTTATAGTTATTGGCCAGAATCCTCTATGGCAGTTATGATTGAGTAACCTAGAGCTAAACACTCGAAGAACTACAGTTACAGGTAGGTAACCAGTTCATTCATGATCCTTACATAGACCCTAGTTTAGGCTACACATAGGGACTGTAAATGTTCCCCAGTCCCAACTTACTGCAATGCAGCAACAGCGATCAATGAGGGTCTCTCCCCCTAATGATCTGGAAACAGGTGACATTCCCACACCTCTCATGTGAGCAATCTCTGGTGCAAGGGGGAATTGTGACAGGTCCTCCTTCTGCTTGTTGAAGAGATTGCTCACAGGATGAGTTGGAAATGGCAGTCACTTGCTTCCCAACTGATAGGGGAACAGACCTGTGTTGATTGCAGTGGCTGCTTCCTGTTATGTGGGGATTGGGGTGCTCAGGGTGAGACTCGCTGCACTGTAGCTATGGTGCTTATGCATATGTATCTCCCATACAGGGCCCTGGCCATTTTGTTCAATGAAGATCATGAACTTTGAGTTACATTTTAGATTAAACCAAGAATAGCCAGTGGATCTGCTGTGACAAAGGAAATTATCAGACGCTTCAAAAAGGCCAACAGGAGTATGCGAGGACAGCATCACTCTACCGGGAATGGGTCCCAGTTTTGCACAACATTATTATCCACATGTTCTGTCATTGATGGAAGTTTCCACCAATGAAAAATGACTGCTTGTTCTCTGCTGCAGCACAGAGTCTGCACAGAGGCAACATGTGAGGAGGACAACATGTGCGAAACCATGGGGTATGGGGACATCATCCTCATGGGCTTTTTGTGGGCTTTTTGCCTGTGTCTGATAATCTCCAAAAGTGGCAAATCCATTCTTGGTTCTATTGCTGCTCCTAGTTGTAATGGAGCTCTGCTAGTGCTGAATTTATGAAGGGATAGGATACAAGTTCCTGCAAAACCTGAAGCAGCTCCTTCAGGAAATCCTGCGAATGGCGAGAGTCTGACACACCTGCGAATTGTCAGGTTGCGAAAGCCTGTCCCAAAGCATAGAATCTCATTTCACACCATTTCCAGCTTAGTTTGTTGCTCATCTGCACCTCTTTTCTCTCTAGACTCTTCAAGAAGGACACTTCACTCATGCTCAAATACTTTGTTATAGGTTAATAAGGAGGTTGTTGTTTTTCTCCAGTTAGAGGACACTGGCCTACTGCAAGTACAGAAATAAGTAGCTAGTTACACAGCTTGGACAGTGAATCAAGAGTAGATAAATCCAATTTTATTGAGAGTCTCTGAGATTAGGAAGAACACTTTTCTGAACAATTCAATCAGTGCATCCTTTCTGCCTCTCTACTCCAAGCCTAGTATTATGTTTTGCAAAGATTGGTGGTAGAGCATGTTTTGCATGCAAAGAATTCCCAAACTCAATCTGTGAGATCTTCAATTTTAAACACACTCTTCTCTGCAACTATCTTACTCTAATTGTATAATTAAAAATCAGTGGGTGATAAGGGGGAGGAGGAGGAGGATAAATAGCAGAATGGGAAGGGTGGATAGAGAGGGAGGAAAACTCAAGAAAGAAAGAAGGGTTTCAAGAAAATGTCTCACTTAATTATCCAAGTTTATAGTACTGTGTGAGCAAGACTACAAAGGAACTCATTGCAGTCCATGCCAAATAATATAATGCAAGACTGTATAATATTATGTCACAATATTAAATAAAAAACACTCCAGAATGTAATCAATAGAGAAGCTATTGAAGAGATAAACCATGCACCCACACCCATGCTTTGTCCCCCACCCCCCGAAAGGTTCCAAACATTTCTCTTCCATACAGTCCTAGGGGAAATGGAACTGCCTTGGAAGCCTAAAGAACTCTGATATTCTGAAAGGGCCTCTCAGCAAACAAATCACCAGCCCAGACCCATTTGTAAACCTATTTAAGGGAATATAGCATATGCCTTGGTCCCCTTTACTATCAGAAGCCCCCTGCCCTCCCTTCCTTTGTAGCATGGGTTTAGCTAGCTGCCATTTGGGGCTGAGTAGGGTTATTTTTTTTCGCCATGTCTTGTTTGACTTTGGAATTTTTTTTTAAAATCTACTCAATGTCGTATAGGTGTTTGTTCCAATGTTATATATTTGTGTTCATTTGTCACATCTGGCATGGTGGGAGGCACTTTATGATGTTCATGATCCTCTTAAGTGTTTCCTGAGGCACCATTGGATGAAGGAATATTCCCACATACCTTTCATTGCTGGCCAGCTTGAGGGATGAAGTGAGGCATTTTCTTGTCCTGGGGGTACCATGTCTACAGGAGTATTAACCAATGCTATCTGGGGTTCACACTTCAGACCCCCTGCTTCCTTTCATGAGAAAGAGGCAATGGCAGACTGTGGTGATTCATTCCATGATTCAGAGCTGGGAAGCCATTTTCTTTGGAAGGCCCAGTTTAAACTGACTTCCAACTAAAGTTCCCACTGGTCCCATTTTGCTTCTGTATTGAAGATTACTGTTACTCAATAAAGTTGTGGCCTTTTATTACTCCCACATTGTTCTGGTGTCATCTCTCCAGGTGAGAGGGCAAACACATGAATAGGCTTATTCTGCTTCATGAACTATTGCTCAGGTCCACACATACCCATTGCCTATGTTGCATTGAAAAATATTTCTATTAAATTGCATCTTGCTGTTTGTTTTTAAAAATACAAAAAAGAAGCCCTTGTGGATATTTACAAGCCCTTAGGATTGACTTTTAAAAATGTTGCACTGCATATAATCCACTGAGAAGATGCATGCCATAAAATCCACTCGACAGAGTGCACTTGTCTGTAGCCTTGACAAGAGTTAGAAACTCTTTTGAAACTGTTATTTTTAAAGGATATATTCAAATACACATGTAGAAATGAAAATACCATAGTACCAGCTGGACAATGGATAATCTATACAAGGATAATTATCTTTGCAAGCTAGATGTCTGAGAAAGCATTGCTTTAATCCAGTGGAGCTTTTAGCTGAATTAGGCATACATGTGGGGGTTATTTTATAGTGGCATGATTTCAAAATATATCTAGAAAGCATTGTAATATATTCCTTGCAAGAATGATGCTTCATAAGTACATAGTGCACACTGAATGATGATAAATGTTGAGAGTTCAGTGGCACACAAAAGGATTTTCAACAATGGCTTCTGGTTTTATTTCTATGCCTTAAGCTTTTCATTTTTATGATAAATCCTTAAAAACACAGATATAAAATATACTCTGAAAACAAAGCAAAAACAGTCCTGTTTTTTCCCTTTCCAAATGAAAAGACTGAAGTTTCATTTTAATGTGTTAGTACAACATCATATCTTTAAAGATAGAATTGATTATAGAAAATTCAAAATATAATATAGCCCTGAGTGATTTATTCAAAAATTCCTACGCAAAGCAACTATTTTACCAGAGGAATTGAGAAAATAATATATGAACCAGAGTTCCTATGCCTATGTTTGATCCATAGGTTTACTCCCTCTTCCTTTTTTAGAGACAGAATTTTTCCTTTAGAAGGGCATCAGAAGGAATTTTTCTAGAGAGGCGAAATCTGTGTAGTACTAGGTGAACATAATTTGTGTGCATAAGGCACACTGCTAAAACACATCTGTACATTTTTGTTGGGGTTCCATGCACACTTGCTTTGACATTTATTGCCACATTCAGTGATATTTAGCGGCTATGAACGGTGGGAGGAATATCATCACAAGCCACAATAAAAAATTCTGTGGAGGGAAGGACATTACAAAAACAACTTATGAAGAAAATGAGGGAATTGTAACATATTGGAGGGCCTGATCAACTAAGTTTCTGTCCAAACTGGGTTTAAAAGTACACTGAACAAAGCCATTGATGATATTAATGGCACTTTTATTGATTATAAATAGATAGAGGGGAAAGAATACAGTAACAAAAATGAAAGCCAAGAAAGCATTCTCATTTCTCTTCAGCTGAATGCAGACACAGGTCTGCATTCTCTCTTTTTTGATCTCTCTTTTTTTATTATTATTTTATTTATAAAATAGTTTTACAAAATATAAAACACAAAATAACCGCGCAAGTTCAAACTCAGTTGATGAGGAAGTCAGTTTTAAAAAAATTGACTTCCTCATCAACTGAGTTTGAACTTGCGCAGTTGTCAGCTCATTGATCTTTCTAATACAATACTGTAATGTTTTTCAATATTTTTAGAAAAGCTATTATATACATACATTTGTATATCTTACACTTATGCATATCTAGTACTTATCAAACTCATGTGTAAGAATGTCCAATCCATCTTATATTTACAAACATTCCAGCATCCCATTAAGTATCAAACGTCTAGTTACGGTAGTTTTGCAACTTTTCTTCTTCTCAAATGAAATCTATCTTTTCCGTATCCATCAATCAAAAGATTATTTTCTCAGCTTCTTTTGCTTTAATCTATAAACCAAGTGACTGCATACACATTCCATTCCAACTTCCAATATTCTATCAATTTTGCCCATTCTTCTCTAAACTTATTTGTAGATCGGTATTTAATCCAGGGTGTGAGCTGCTCCATTCATGCAATTTCTAACAACTTGTTCACCCATTCCTCTACCTTCGGTGTATCCTTTTGTTTCCAATATCTAGCATACATAACTCTCGCTGTGGTGGTCATGTATAGCATTAAGATTCTATCTTCTCTAGGAAACTCTTTCTCTATGATGTTTAGAAAGTACATTTCTGGTTTAAATCTAGAACTTAAATCTAAGTTCAGTTTTCAATATTTTACTAATCTGATTATGTATATTCACCCAATATTTTTTTTGCTACTTCACATGATTACCACATGTGGAAAAAGGAGCCATTCAGTTCCTCACATTTCCAACAGCTTGTTCTTACATCTTTATAAATTTTTCCCAGTATTGTTGGTCTCTCAATGCTCACATGATGTCATTTGTTTCTGAGGCCATTAGCACAAGACAAGGCACCAGTTTTCCCCTTTCTAGAACTGAGACAAAGGGCTTGTCTACACAGTCTAAATACCCCATCTTGCCCCTGTCTCTGAGCCCTGCAGGCCATATGACACACAACATTTGCCCTGTTATGCTCCAGGGCAGTCCTTACCACCCTCAGATATGGAAGATATGGGGCTGATATGCAGGAGAGATGGGGTAGTGTCCAATAAAGTGTTATAGGAAAATACCCACAGATCAGAACACATGTGTCAGAGTCCCTCAGCATGTGACCATGGCTGGTCACATGCAGGGGGCCTTCAACCACATGTTGCCAGACCTCTTCTTGCCTTCTGAGTCAGCAAAGAAAATGGAGAGATGGCATATCCGGGCTTGTGTAGATGAACCCAAAGAAATAGTTTAATGAGTATCAGAAATGGCTTTCTAGAAGCTAAATTGACAGTTAAAGGTTGGGAAGGCTTCCCCCTCCCTGCCCAGTGGTTTGTTTTCTGAGGCTGAATGTGGGAAGAATAGGCCAGGCAAGTATTATCAGGGAGGAATATCCTTATCTGTAAAAGAGGCTGGTGCAGCATAACACCCACTGCACAGGTGAGTTATACTATCCTTTCTCAGCTTTCACAGCTTTTCTATGAGGTCCCTTTAAGGATTGTAAGACTCAAGCAGAGGAAAAGAGGACTATTACACTAGGCCTCTTAAGTGGACAAAGCTAAACATTAGCAACCTGAGTTAATCATACATCATAACAATAGTATATGATAGATGAGATGCTTATAACCACATTCTTTGCCAATCTTCCAAAAACACAACCCACTAATGGGGTAGGGGTAGGGGCAGGTAGAATAAACAAATGGTGCTACCTAATGTATTTAGCAGACTTGCCATTTTATAGTAGTAGCGGTCAGGTCAGCTGGCATTATCCTGGATAATCTCTCTGGCTTTTCTTCGCAAACGAAGATTCAGGAAGGACTCATCCTGTGATTACTGCAAGCGCGCTGATGACTAAAAAGGCCAATTCGAGATAAACAAGTCCGGTTGCAGAAAGCACAACAGAAGGTCTCCTTGGGTGATGTTTCCGGGTTGTGTTTCCTCCTGCATTGTCGTTTCTCTTCAAGACTTGTTCGGCGTGAGTTCTCAAATAAGGCTGCAGCATTGTGGATAGTACGTCTCCATGCCTCCTGATGTGAGGCCATGGTGGACCATTGTTGGTCATCAATTTGGCCAAGCCTGAGATGTTGTATCAGGGAATCTTTGTATCGTTTTTTTGGAGTGCGCCTCTTACGCTGACCTGTGGCAAGTGCACTGTAGAGTACTATTTTGGGGAACTGCTGGTCCTCCATCCTAGAAACGTTCCCTGTCCAGCACAGCTGTGTACTCAATATCATGGCCTCAATGCTGGTGATCCCTGCTTGCTCAAGGACAGCAACATTCGTCACATAGTCAGTCCAGTGTATATTTAGGATTGTCTGTAAACAGCGCTATTGAAAACATTCGAGGAGTCGTAAGTGGAGGTGATAGGTGACCCATGTTTCAGACCCATAAAGGAGAATAGACAGTACAATGGCTCTATACACACTGATTTTTGTGCTTTGCCTCAGGTGTTTATTACTCCAGACTCTTTTGTAAAGTCTTCCAAATGCGCTATATGCCTTTGCTAATCTGTGATCGATCTCTTTGTCAATCTTGGCATCTGAGGAGATGATACTTCCCAGGTAGGTGAACTGCTGAATGGATTTAAGCACAGAGCTGATGGCAATGTGGGGATGATGGTGTTCGTCCTGTGGTGCAGGCTGGTAAAGAACTTCCGGCGAGGAGAAATAGTTATGCTTGACTAGTCTAGAGGAGCCTGTACTCTTTGTGTAATTTTTCATATTGCTATTAGCCTCTTTTTACATCCACTATCATAAAAATACCCCTTTTGGATTATTTGTATTTTGGATTATTTGTATTTTAAAGTGTTCTTTTGGATTTTATATTTGAAAAAAAATTCCATAGACAGGTCTACCAGTTCTTGTATATCTAGTAATCTGGCCACTGGGGCTTACATCCGATTTGTCCACTGGTGTAGTTATCCCAAGTGTACAGGAGAAGGATGTGCCAATGGCAGCAGCAAGAAGAAAAAGGTCCAGGAAGCAGGAAGGGGAAAAAAGGAAACAGGTAATGGGAGAAGGCAATAAGCTCTGAGCCACCTATTCCTAGAATGCCAGTTTCCTTGGTCAGGAGGGGGCAATGAATCTCCTTGGCACAAGGAATTTTGGAAAGCGTGGCATGGACAATTGCTTGGGCCACAGAATAAGAGATTATTCAAGTGCCCCTTCCCAAGCACCCTGGTTCTGAGGAAACGTCTTAGGGTTGACATATAATGCACTTGGCTGGATTTTATCTGGATTCTAGGCATGTTACCTGGTGGTATTTTGACCATTAGCTGACCTGGATCCCAAGCATTATTTTTAAAGCAAATTTTTAGCCCAGTTGGAGATATTTAGGGGTGGGACCTCTTTACCTATTCTGTGCTACATTTCCCCTACTGCATCATCTGCTACATTTCCCCAGTTTGTGCACTGTTCCCCTTTGGGAGAAGACTGAAGCAAAGACAATGTTGAATAGTTTTGCCTTTTCTCTGTTCCATGTTAGCATTTCAACGTCCTCTCCATGCAGTGGTCCCACCATTTCCTTGCTCTTCCTTTTGCTATGGACATAACCCAAAAAAATCATTTTTATTATTTTTAACCTCTCTAGCAAGCTTGAGCTCCATCTACACTTTAGCTTTTCTTACTTTCCCCCTACATGAGCTGGTGATCCCCCCCCACCTTTTCCATTTCTTGTACATGTCTCTTTTAAGTCTTACCATAGTTGAAATTAGTCTGTTGCAGAAAGAACTGTAGTGACACTTTAAATACTTTCACATTTTAGATTGTATACTATTTTTGTGAATTGGAGCCCAGTTCATCAGATGTTAGAATGTTGCCTCAGTTGCTAGATTATTATACTCATGGCTGGGTGGAAAGAAGTAAATGAGGAGATTATCAGATGCAGTGAAATGCAGCAAAAAACTGTGTCCCAAATGGGAGGAGAAGAAAAAGGGTGAGATTATCAGATGTCTGTACCCTCAGCCATTCCAGGGTGTAGCACTGCCATGGATGAGGCTTCCCTTTTTAATCGATGGGGGCAAGCCACCAATAAAAAGTGATGGCTTACTCACACCCGCACTATGCCCCTGGCACACTGAAGGATGACATTGTCTGATAATCTCGCCCGTTCCTGTTCTTGGTGCAATCTTCCAATGTGGTTTTTGCAGCATCTGATAATCTCCCAGTATGAGAGCATGCAAAAAAACAAACAAACAAACAAACAAAAACCCACACATTAATAATTATTCTAACTGCTCATTAACAAACAATAGTTGGGTGGCAACACAGACATCCTGGCAGAGGTGAGCTAATTAGCACATGCATTGTGATGAAAAATCAAATAGGACAAAGAAAGTTAAATTACTCTATTTTCAAGTTATAATGCAGTATAATATCGTATTTCTAAAGGAAATGACATCCTGCTTTTCCACTGCAATTATTTTTTGTCATTCGCTTCCTTTGCATTTCCCCCTTGAATCAGACAATTGTTTAAAAAGCTTTTCAAAAAAACCTGTTCACTTGTGAGTGCCCTCTATGGTTAGGAGCTTAGCTGTCAGCAGCTGGATAACTTCTCTCCCCATGGAAGGTTTCTCCAAGATTTAGAATACAGATTCTTCAGGATTCTAAACTGAATAAAGAGTTGGCATGGGAAGCTCTGCACTACATACAATGCATAAGGTGGAGGGTGATGAATATGTGGGGGGTGCTAAGAATGATAATGGAGGTGAGCAGATACAGCATACTCTCTCCCACCAACTTCAGATACTTTTGAAATGTCTGAAGAACTTAGAGGAATAGGCTTCCCAGATAATCAAGCACTGAGATGAATGCTCTGGCACACATATGGACAGTTTATTCATTTTTATCCTACTTTTTAACAGAATAGAATTTCTGAACAGAAAAATTCGTACTAAACTTATTATATTTCTTCATTAAATGCTAAATATCATGTCATTCTATTTCTAAATGACATGCACAAAGTGGCTAACAATGCTAAAATGAATACAAATAGACAATCATAGGAAACATCTCATAATATAAAATCGAGATTCAAAAATTCATTTTTTTCTGAGTGATATTTTCAGATTTGTAAATTATATTCTATGAACGGATGGAGAGTTGTGGAAACATCTGCTGAGGTACATTTTCACTGATTCATTTCCAAAACATGAGAAGATTTCCAAACTAAATATATTGCCCTGCAGGTTCTACAACAGCAACAAGTGTTTTCTTTGCCTGGCTTTATCCTATTAAATTCACTGGTTTTATCTGATTATTTCTGTCAAAATGTTTGTCATTCCTTTCCTCCATTGCTTCAATGATTAATTGGATTCTCATGATTGTTGCACTAATGGAAACCTTAGGTTTCTTGACCACATCATAGGCCTAGAAAATAAAGCTGCAATTAATACACATCTATCTAGGGAAAGTCAATGGGGTTTTCTTCTGATGAGTCATGAATAGAATTACCTGGGAATATGCTTAAGAATATAGAACTGTAAGTTAAAATTAGGCTTCTGTCTTCATTAGAAATTTAGGCCCTGGAAAGTGTAGTCCACACTACTCCTAATATGGGAAAGTTATTAAAAGTACAATTAAACCTTCAGTTCACCATTTAATATCTATTTAAAAGTTCCCAGCTGATACCTATCAAAATATAAGAATGTGAAAGTCTGAAAATGACATTCTTACAATCTAAGTATCTAATTCTTCTAATTTACTGTAGTGGATGCATTCATTTTTCCCAATTAGTACTCAAGGGATAATAATTTCAAGACATAACGACTGAATAATTATCATGGAAGAATGAACTGATGTGTGTAGATTATCATGGCTTCAGAATTAATGCATTCAGTAAAGGCATTTTATGTATTGACTGTGGTTTTATTATATGCTCCTAATGTATTTACTATAGAATGACTTGCCTATAAGAACTGATGCTGGAATTTAAGGTTATTGGTATGCATTTCTTGCATATGACATCATAGTATTCATGCCAATGGTTTCTTTAAAAAAAACAACACTGAATAATATGGATAACCTATGTGGGTTTTTATTATGCTACTGGACTGCTGCTACTGAACACAGGTCAAGAAGACTCAGGCAGAATAGCTATGCTACCTTCTTCTGCTGACATCTCAGGAGGTGGCTCACTGGTTTTTGTTTTCATTCTATAGGATTAGCTGGCCACATATGGACCAAATAGGAATTTTTCACCCATGATCCAAATTTGGCACAAAATGCCTTTTTTTTTTTTTTTTTGTCTACACTATCTGCCTGAAAGGGTGTGATAAATATTGACTGAGCTGGTGGTGCTGGTTTACCAACCTTTTAGGTAAGTCATTGTGTTGTAGTTGCATGGCTATTTGGAAAGAGTATTACAGACAGATAAAAACACAGGTGAATATTTTGAGGCACCTTTACAGTGAAGGAAGTTTCCCAAGACTTGACACTCAGGAATGCAGGGTCCATGGGGCAAAGTGTCAACCCTTTTCACCTGCTTAGGACTCTGGGGTTTCACAGGACTCATGCAAAAACTGAATTGACACCCAAAGTGTCACATGGGAATCAGATGTGAGGTGGTTAGGAATAATAGCTATTCCAAATGATGCCCTAACTAAAGTCAAGAGAAAGTTCATGCACATAGTAGTATGCATCTCTCCTACCGTATGTGCTTTTGTTGCTGTATGTAGTGTTATACCAAGTTTCTACTAGTGGATGTCTTTTTATGGGCATTTCACTAAATGTATGCATTGCTCTGTTCCTTTCATCAAATATATGCATACATTTGGAAAAATCCATAATGAGCACACATACTTTTGTACAACTCTCATCTAGAAAATTATCTCACAAATTTCAAACAACTGTGAAAACTGAAGGAAAACTATGTGCCACTGCAAACATTATTTTTGGAAACACACATTTCCTCAATGAAGATCAAAGACATCTCTCCATTCTGTCCACCTTGTGAAGCAGCTCCTGCATTGTTAGGTTGGCATCCTGCTAGTGACGTATTTCTTTTTTTGGTGTGTGGGTGGGTGCTGCAGATGTTGCATTTCCTGCCTCCTCTCACAGTCCCTAGTCCCTCCAACTTACTGTACAGCCTCTGAAAAGCTCTCCTTCATGCCTATTCCATTCTCATAGATAGTGGGCAGGATGGGAGAAGCATCTGGCCAAAGCCAAATATGAAATGTTTATAACAGTACTGAGCTCTCTGGAAGACCTCAGTAGATTTCAGTGCTGATGTAATAATTTCACATCTGTCTATGAGGACATAGCCAGATGGTTTTCCAATCCTGCCTACTAACTACAAGTTATGGAATGGCTATGCAGGGGTGCTTCAGAGGCTTTATGGTCAGTCCAGCTTAGTAGTGATATATGGACTAGATAGGACCACATGCGGAACTATAATACTAACTGCTGAGCTATACAGGATTGCTGCCCTAGTATCCTACACAATATTATAAGTGTTTTATTTTCTACTATGTTAAAATGAAACAGTGGTTTTAGGAGATTATCAGCTCCTGTCCCACAATCTCCAATCCAGCCCCTGTCCCGGCACAATAACCCTCCCCAAAATACTTACCCTTTCTCCCATTGACAGGCAGCCCAGGAATTAACAGAGCTCTCATGGAGCTCTGTTCACTTCCTGGACTGAAATCCTGCCTATTCTAATGAGAAGACGCGAGCACGGAAATTCAAAAATAAAAAGTAAAATAAGTTAACTACTTTTTAAAGTAAAAACAAATAACTTAAGTACTTTTTCTTTATTAACTTTGTGAATTATTGACTTTAAATTTTGTTCAATTACTCAATGTCAAGCATGATTTCAATTATCTTATCTTAAAAAGCTGGGAACCTTATAGGAAGCCTAAAGAAGATAAGATGGAAAATAATTCAAATATTTTAGAAACCATGTTAAATACAGATTAGAAAATAGGAACATTATAAATGTGTGAATTTTTTAATGAATACATGGAAAGATATATCTGCTACAACGTATAACAAAAAACATATTATGTATTTATGTATGATGTTATACATACTTTTTGAATGAGAATTGCATTTTATTGTAATTTTTAAGAAAAATTATTAATAAAATGTAAAATAACAAGAAAAAAAGTTTTTGAAAAGCACATAAATACGCTAAAATAATAAGTAACCCAGGGAGGTTCATAAAAAGAGGGTAGCCTACCTTGTTTTCATGATCCCACCCAGAAGTGTTTGGGCAGGACTGGTCAATGAAGCTGTATTTATGGCAGGGCAAAGGCGTGAGGTTTCAGATGCCGGCAATGCTGGCACCAAAATGAGACGGGTGATCTATTGATGGCTTGGCCCATCAATAAAAATAAATGCCAGAATAATGACAGCAGAATGAAAAGGACGACGTTGTGTGATATTGGCATCCTTTTGCATTCTGACATTGTTATTCTGGAGCCACATTAGTCATGTGTGATAATCTCCTATGTTAATCCGACCACACATCTCATTATCCTATGTGTGATCTCACAGTCTATTCATCTACTAACCAGTACTGTTGGTTGATGAGTGAGGAAGCAGGATTAGTCTAATCTGTACTGTGAAGAAGCCTGCAAGAGAGAGAATGAGGAAGGAATCAATGAAATGGTTGCTGTTGTAGGCCACTAAAAACTTGTTTTGAATTCTCACTCCTTACTATGACTGAACAAAGATCATATCTCTTTAATAAGGAGTAATGTGGGTTGATGTTTTCTCATGCGTGTGGTCACAATTTCCCCAAAACACTACATACACACACCACACACACACACACACACACAGAGAGAGAGAGAGAGAGAGAGAGAGAAAGAGAATATAATGAGGTAGATGGCCAAACCCTAGCTCCCTTTTCTCCAAATTAAAAGAAAACCTGTTTCTTTGTCCAACAATGGCACAGTGAGCACTTGTTTCAAAATGTTTACAGCACAGCAACAGCCCTGAAGTGTTTAGTACAACTGTGTGTGCCTATAAGAAACAAATCTGTTCTGCTCATTTTGTCTGCAAAGAAGCATGCATTATGCTTGCTTTTGGTTTTGGTTGAGTAGTCACCAAACAATAGGGTGGAAGAAAGGAACATCTGTGATAAAGTGTGGTGGGGGGTGGGAGTGGGCTGAGCTAAGAAGCTCAGCCATGATAACTGCTGTATACTTGTAGGTTGGCTTTTGTAACTGTGTTGACATCACCTTGGCATTTTGTCTATTTTGTCCAATATATAGTAGGTCTAATACAATTGTATGGGAAAGGCTTATATGCAAAAATCTCATGGCAGCTAGGAGGAAGAGGATTCTGCTGGTAGTATGCTAGGGTACATTTCAGTTTTAAAACCCATATGCACCTTAACTGGATTAAAGGCAAGTTGCTCTCCTTCAGTATACAAAGCCTAAGAACTCTGGATCTATGCAAACATCTTCCTGATTAACAGGCCACCACCCTGACCAAACAACCTGCAAGGCTTTAGAGGAAACATGGTCTTCTCCCAAAGTGTTCTTAACCTCAAGACAGATCAAATTCTTCAAGCGTCCCCAAGTTAACAGCTCTCTAAAAAATAAATAATTAGTTGTAGTTATTATTGAGTATCATCATTCACACATGCATATGGACCTTGAACTAAAGGGACTTGAACTTAGTTGCAGAAGCACTGTGTGTTCCCTGTAGTTCAACAAAGTGGAGCAACCACCTCACTACCAAAGGAGCGTAATAAACAAAAGAAGAGAATAATGATACGGCACATAAAGAGCAAGGTAAGAGTTAGTGAAATGGTTGCCTCCAATGTCTTTAGAAAGCTGGATATAATGGTCAATTTGATATTAGTGGCCCAGAAGTGGCAGGGCAGATATATTTATTCTGACTTTAGGAGAAAAAAGGATAAAATAAAGTCTTACAACATTCATATTTACTTTGCTTCAGAGGAATGTGAACACAAAAGACTACTGAACTGATCACAGTCTCTTAGAAATCATATATGAGATTGGCAACTGGCTTTTATCAGCCTTTGTGTATGAATTTTGGCATTGACATGGATGAGGCTGAGGATGACAGTCTCTCAAAGGCTGATATATCCATGATGTTCAGTGAGGTTCTCAATAGACCAACTGCCTCTTATATATCCTGAAGAATATATTGTGATGACTTAGAATGGAAACCATGCTCCACCTACCCATGCATGGATGAAAGTGAGGCCTAGCTATCATCTCTTCAAAAGCTTTCTATAATCACAGAAGACACATTCCAAAGGGGTAAGAGAAATCCAATAATCCCTGTGCTTTGACGGGATCAAAAAATTTGCCTGGATTCATTGAAATAATTTCAAGGAAACTGCTCACTGTCCTTGGCAGTGCATGAATGGATGCATTGATTTATCTAGCACTGTAAACATGAAAAGACTCCTAGCTTACTCAGAATAAAATTGTCTAGTAACAATTGGAAAATAGATAGAAGTAAACCCATGAATAGAGATTTACCACATTTTATTCCCATCAATACCTGATTCCTTTTGCATACTACATATTTCCCAGACACAATAATATTGATGATAGTTCCATATGAAATACTGAACATATGGTCTGTTTTTCAACACTGGCTTTCAAGAGGTAAAGCTGAGCTCAGATCTGAGCTGCAAAACACTTTGTCCATCACATCACCATTGTTCTTGTAAATATGCTGTGTCTTGAACATGCTTTTGCTTGATATACAGTGAAATACATTTTCCCCACAATTTTTTAGATTTGTTGTTTTGTGTCTTCAAGTTGATTCTGACTGATGGTAACCATAAAATTAACCTATAATGTAGATTTCTTGGCAGGATTTTTTTGGAATTCGTTTGCCATGGCTGAGAGAGTGACATGTCCAAGGTCCCCCAGTGGATTTCTGTGGCCAAGCAGGGATTTGAACCCTTGTTTCTCAGACGCCTAGTCCAACAATTAAACCACTATATGACATTGACCCTTTTAGAAGATGCACTGCCTTTAATAGTGAACTCTCCTTGTGAGTCCTGTCAGGGTTGGAGCCCAAATGTGGCCACTAAGAAACAAGTGGGAGATATCGGCATGCTGATGGCACTCTGAAGTTTGTCGAATTGCAAAACCTTTTTAGAAACAAAAACTCTACAGGCAGAATTTGGGACTCTCTTACACATGCAGTTGTATTGTTTTTGCCATTGTACAATGGATATGTTCAGTTCATGGTTGCATTAATGGAGTCCACATGTGTTAGTATTTCACTTACAGTTGTACATTTTCCCATGGTGTGTTAACTATTCAGCAGTGCCTTCAATGTACCATTTAATTCCCTGAAATTGTAAAAAGCAGCCATTTTGCTTTCCCAATAAAACAATAAGCAAGCACATTGGCAAATGTTTAGCAGAAGCATGGTGTGGAACAGACAGTGCATAATTACTTGAGTGTAGGTAGGGTCTTGTCCTAAAGGTACAGCTGTGTACTTGTACCTCCCACCAACAAACTTACCCAATGATGATTGGGCATGCTTAATACCAATAAAATATTCACTCTTCCTAAGAAAGACACAATGAAATGAGAACAATATAAAGGTCCAATTTAGGTACTCTCAGTCAGAGACCTCTAGTGCATCAACAAACTACAAGTCCCAGGATCCTAGAGGATGTTGCCTCAGCAGTTAAAGTGGAGTGCAGTGGGCCCTCAAATTCTGTAGGAGTTTGGTTCTGGGGGCCCCTGTGGATGACAAAAAATGTGGATGATTGTGTCCCATAATATTCAATTGTGGCAATGTGTGCATGCACACTTCAGAGTGTCTGCGTTCACATCGCTGCCATATTAAGTATAGGATGTGATGATCCATGGTTGCTTGAAACTGCAGTTCTGGAGCCTGTTAATCAGGAGGACCCACTGTAAAGCTATACTGTATTTGTGTAATGTGAATGGGCCCCAGTACAGAATCTCATGGCTATTCTTTTCTGAAACCCTGATCAGGACTCCTATTAGCAGATGTGAAAATTTTGCAACATTTTGTTGTATGACTCAAGTTGAATCCACATGAGGGCTATATTGCAGCCCCAGTGTACAGTATCCTGCCCAGGTTTGACCCTGGTCTTGTCTATAGGAGGTGAAAAATACGAACATGTTTGGAAAGGCAGGCATTCGCAACTATGAGAACTGCCTACATGGCCAAAAGACACCCCACACACACACCAAACTCTGCATGTCCCCTATTTTAAATCTTCTGCCACCAATTCTTTTTTTAAAAAAAACAGTTTCCCCGGGTTCGCACAATTAATACTTCTCATTTACAAATAAAGAAATACAAAAAAGAGAGAGATTGAGAGAAAGAGAGAGTATAAAATCATCATTTGATTGACTTACCGGACCCTCACTTAGCCAAAAATCCAACATAGCAGCCGCAGCTGCTTACCCTCTTTGATATTCCCCCATCCTCATCCAGCCAACCAGATTACACTGCCTGTTTGTATTTGTGCGAATGTGAATGTTCAAATGATCACACATTTGCACGTTGTACATGCTTTTTTTAAAAAATTCGAACAAAGCCCCAGATGCAGTGCACACAGACTTTGTGGTGGATTTTGCTGCCCCCTTCCGAATGACATGTATTTGTGCAAATGGCTGTCTGAATGGATTGCCATACGTTTGCATGCCGTTCGTTTTTTTTTTTTTTACCATATGGACAACACCCGTTAAAGTCACATGCATCCATTTTAATCTGAACTCAATTCAAATTGGTCTTGAAAGCCAAACATTTTCCCAGTGGTTAACTGCCAGTACTGCAAGCCACCACATTGCAAGTTCGATTCCAGCGGGCTCCAAGGTTCACTCAGCCTTCCATCCTTTCATAGGTCAGTAAATTGAGTACCCAGCTCGTGGGGGCAATTAGCTAACACACATTGGAAACTGTTTAATGCAGTGTAGATCTGTAAACAGCTGTTGCTTAAAAACAATTTGTAAGCCGCTCTGATAGCCTTGTGGCTGAAGACCGGGGTATAAATAAATAAATAAATAAATAAATACTTCTGTATGAAAAAACATTTCTGATATTTCCGCATGTTCACTGTGTTGGATTATTTTAGGTCACATGATTGCAGCAGATGTGCTTCCCCTCCTGACATTCATGAAAATGTATCTATATCCATATATTAACATCAACCTTTCATGATTTCCTGCCAAACTTACCACCCACCTGAACTCTCATTGGATGGCTCTTCCCCATCCTATCCTCTCCCCCCTAGTCCAGTCAGTGAGGGAAATTTAAATGTTGTGGCCTATACGTCTTGAGGCTTAGTCTCCCTCCGGCTTTTCTTCACAAATGAAGATTCAGGAAGGACTCATCCCACACTTTCTGCAAGCGCGCTGATGACTAAAAAGGCCAATCCGAGATAAACAAGTCCGGTTGCAGAAAGCACAGCAGAAGGTCTCCTTGGGTGATGTTTTTGGGTTGTGATTCTTTCTGCGTTGTCGTTTCTCTTCAAGACTTGTTCGGCGTGAGTTCTCAAATAAGGCTGCAGCATTGTGGATTGTGCGTCTCCATGCCTCCCGATGTGAGGCCAGGGCGGACCACTGTTGGTGATCAATTTGGCCGAGCCTGAGATGTTGTTTCAGGGAGTCTTTGTATTGCTTTTTTGGAGCACCCCTCTTACGCTGACCCATGGTGAGTTCACCGTAGAGTAGCATTTTTGGGAGGCGATGGTCCTCCATCCTAGAAACGTGCCCTGCCCAGCGCAGCTGTGTTCTCAATATCATGGCCTCAATGCTGGTGATCCCTCTTGCTCAAGGACAGCAACATTCGTCACATAGTCAGTCCAGTGTATATTTAGGATTGTGCGTAGACAGCGCTGATGAAAGCGTTCGAGGAATCGTAGGTGGTGGCAATAGGTGACCCATGTTTCAGATCCATAAATGAGAATAGACAGTGCAATGGCTCTATACACACTGATTTTTGTGCTTTGCCTCAGGTGTTTATTGCTCCAGACTCTTTTGTGAAGTCTTCCAAATGCACTATATGCCTTTGCTAATCTGTGATCGATCTCTTTGTCAATCTTGGCATCTGAGGAAATGATGCTTCCCAGGTAGGTGAACTTTTGAACAGACTGAAGCACAGATTTGCCAATGGCAATGTGGGGATGATGGTGTTTATCCTGTGGTGCTGGCTGGTAAAGAACTTCTGTTTTCTTCAGGTTGACTTCCAGCCCAAACAGCTCTGCAGCTGTTGCAAAACAGGATGTTAGGCGCTGCAGAGCTGCTTCTGTGTGGGCAACAAGGGCAGCATCATCAGCGAAGAGCAGCTCATGGACTAGATAGTTTAGAGTCTTAGTGTGAGCCCTCAGACGGCTTAAGTTAAACAAGCTACCATCAGTATGGTAACGTATATAGATGCCGTCGTCTTCTTCAAGCTCTGCCATAGCCCTTTGGAGCATCATGCTAAAGAAGATTGTAAATAAAGTTGGTGCAAGAACACAACCTTGCTTGACTCCATTAGTTATTAGAAAGGCTCTGAGAGAGCATCGCCATATCTCACTTGACCGCGCTGGCCCTTGTGTAGCAAGATAATCATTTAAAGGAATTTGGGGGGACATCCTAGTCTTTCCAGGATCTGCCACAGACCTTTTCTACTCACAGTGTCGAAGGCTTTGGTGAGTTCAACAAATGTTACATAGAGACCCTTGTTCTGCTCCCTACATTTTTCTTGCAGTTGTCTAAGGGCAAATACCATGTCTGTAGTACTCCTATTGGCTCTGAAGCCACATTGGCTTTCAGGGAGAAGTTCTTCTGCAGTAGCAGGAACTAATCTGTTCAGGAGTATCCTTGCAAGGATTTTCCCAGCAATAGAGAGCAGTGCTATGCCTCGATAGTTTGAGCAATAGGATTTTGCTCCTTTTTTCTTGTACAGGGTGATGATGACTGCATCTCGGAGGTCTGATGGCAGTTCCCCTTTTCCCCAGCAGTTCACAAGGAATTCGTGGAATTTATCATGGAGTGCATGACCTCCATGTTTCCAAACTTCAGGTGGGATTCCATCAATCCCAGCTGCCTTGCTGTTTTTCATGTGCTCTATGGCCTTAAGGGTCTCTTCCAAAGTGGGAGCTATGTCCAATTCATTTTTCATCAGTTTTTGTATCATATGTTGGATAGCTGAGCCTTGGACTACTCGGTTGGCGCTAAAGAGACTTTGAAAATGTTCAGCCCATCGATTCAGGATGGAGGCTTTATCAGTAATTAATGTTTGACTATCTGTACTGTATAAGGAGCTTTGGACCTGATAAGTAGGTCCAAACACTGCTTTAAGAGCTTCATAAAATCCTCTGTGATCACCCAGATCTGCAAAGCGTTGTGTCTTTTCTGCTATATTGATCCACCATTTGTTCTGCATGTCTGAGTTTTTGTTGAAGTTTACTACATGTGAGGTGGAAAGCTGCTTTTCTTACATGGCAGGTTGGCTGGGTGAGGTATGCCTGGTGAGCAGTTCTCTTCTTTGCCAACAGCTCCTGGATGTCTTGGCTGTTTTCATCAAACCAGTCTTGATTTTTCTTGTGGGAAAACCCCGAGGGATTCTTCTGCAGCCTGGAGGATACTGTTTATGATATGTTGCCAAAGCACTGTAGGGAAGGATCTGTAGGATGGTCTTCAAGTTTTGTTTGTAGATTTGCCTGGAAGTTGTCTCTCATGGTAGCTTCTTGAAGATTGTTGACTTGGAGTCTCTTCTTTAAGATGCCACCCCTCTTAGGTTTGAACTTAAGATGAAGATTTAGTTTCATCTGACGAGGCGATGATCTGTTTGGCATTCTGCACTGGGCATCACTCGGGTATGACGGACATCACAAATGTCTCTCTGATGGATTAGAACATAGTCAATGAGGTGCCAATGTTTGGATCGGGGATGCATCCAGGTTGTCTTCAAGCTATCTTTCTGCTGAAAGATTGTGTTTGTAATAGTCAGCTGTTGTTCTGCGCAGAACTCTAGCAGGAGGCGTCCGTTATCATTGCAATTTCCAACACCATGCTTGCCTAAGACACCTTTCTAGGCTTCCAAGTTCTTTCCTACTCTGGCATTGAAGTCACCAAGGATAATGATTTTATCTTCTACAGGGACTTTTTTTAAAATATATTTTTATTAATTTTATAATCATACATTATATTATCCAATCAATACTTAGTATAACACATAAACTTACTATAAACATTGCAATTTTTCTATTAGTTAATTTCAAAAGTTAACATAGATTCTTTGCTATAATTTTATTCAAATATATTAATTCCCCTACCCCCCCCACCTCAGTGCTCCCCTTCACGGGAGCCATTATCCCTTACTTAATCTTTCCAAATCATCTTTTGTCTGTAATACTTTTTTAACAAATACTTTCCAAATTTTATCAAAGTCACTTTCTTTCCAACTTCCTCTTCTTATTTTAATTGTACATGTTAACTTATCATTTATTGCCATCTTCCAAACTTCTTTATACCACTCCTCCACTTGTACATTTATTTGCATTTTCCAATGTCTTGCTATAATTAATCTTGCTGCCATTAATAATAGTTATTTAATAGTTATTAAATCATTTTCTGCTTGGTTCTCATTCTCTCCATTATAAATTGACATCAATGCTATGCTCAGTTTCCTTTCTATATTTCTATTCAGAATATTCTCTATTTCTATGAAAACCATTTCCCAAAACTGCTGTACAAATTTACAATTCCACCACATATGCATATATTTACCTATTTCTTGACAACCTCTCCAGCAATATTTAGAGTTATTCTTATCTATATTATGCAATCTTGCTGGTGTCAAATACCATCTCATATTATTTTATAAAAAGTTTCTTTTATCCGTATCGACATATTTTTAGATGTCTTTGTTTCCATATCTTATCCCATTCCTGATCTCCAATTTTTTGTTTCAAATCTTCCTCCCATATTCTCCTTAAATATTCCCCTTTGTCTTTTTTTCCTTATTTTTTATCAATATTTTATATAATTCACTTGTAATACCTTTTATACTTTCATTATCATCCCTCTTTTCACCTTTTTTCACCAAATTTTCAAATTTTGTAAATTCCCTTGTTTCTTTATGATTCTTTTTCCAATTTTTAATCCCATTGTTCTAACTGCATGCAATTAAACCATGAAATTTTCATTCCACATTATTTCTCTCTTATACTCCCTTTCTCATCCATCCATCCTATCCATCCCTCTATTTTATCTAGTCCTCTTTTCTTCAATTCCTTTCCCATTTTTTTTCCTTCAAATTATTTGGGAATTTTTTTTCCATTTTAACCAGTGTTAATACTGAATCAATAGGCAAAAATTCTCTCTTATATTTATACCATATTTCCCATATATTTTGCAGAAATGGGTTCTCAATTCCTTTAATTTCCTTTTTTGTAAAATTATCAAAAAATATGTTCCATATTCTCTTTTCTATTCTCCCTGTTTCTATCTCTAACATTCTAAATCCCCCTGTCCTACAATTCCTTCTATAACATATCTCAATTGATTAGCTTCATAATATCCTTTTATTTTGGGAAGACCAAGTCCTCCCTCCTTCTGTGATATATACCAAAATAATTTATTTACCCTTGTCCTTTTCCCTCCATTACAATATTTATTCAACATATTTTGCCATTTTTTCAGTTCTACTTCTGATACTTTTATTGGTAACATTCTAAACAAAAAATTTAATTTAGGTAATATTTTCATTTTAACTAAAGCTACTCTTCCAAACCATGATAGTTGAATATTTTTATATTCTTCCAACTTCTTTTCCATTTCTTTCCTTAGTACCATAATATTTTTCTCTTCTAGTTCTTTTAAATCTTTTGTAATATTTATTCCTAAATACTTAATATTACTTTTTAATCTTACTTCTATTTTTTTCTCTTTTACAAATATATTTTCTTCTTCCTTAGTATAGTTAAACAACATCATATCTGATTTGTTCCAATTAACCTGTCTTTTCCAGTACAGGGACTTTTTGTATGAGTTGGCGTAGGTCTGTGTAGAATTTGGCTTTCTCCAGAGGGTCAGCTTACATAGTTGGGACATATATACTAAAGAGAACAACATGTGGGAGGCGTAAGGAAATAATGCGATCAGAGTGTCCTGTTGGCAAGGTTTCGAGTTTGGAGGCAATGGAGTTTTTAATCATAAAGACTACTCCTGAAAGATGTTTTTCAGTTTTGGGTTTGCCAGACCAGTAAAGTGTATAGCCAGCGCCATGTTCTTTAAGGCTGCCTTCCTCATGGAAGCGAACTTCACTAAGAGCAGCGATGTCAATGTTAAGTCGTGATAGTTCATGGGCTATTAGGGCAGAACAATGCTCAGGCTGTCCACTATCTTCAGAGTCTCACATGGTTCTGATGTTCCAGCATACAAGTGTCAGTTTATTTACACCTTTGGAGGCCAGTGTTTTCCTTTGTTTCTTTGCCTTGGTTTGACCGCATCAGAAGATGCCCGTTGGTTGCGGCTAGCCAACCAGGTAGTTGGGGATGAGCTTTCATTAGGCCACCTTTTCTAGGCTCCACTCCAAATGGAGCAAGCAGTGCTCTCCTTTAAAAAGGCTGCTTGGTCGTTCAGGATGCTGCCGAACAAGACTGTCATCTCCCAGGTCAGCCTCGAGCGACCAATGTCCTGAACCACCTGCATGCAGGGTTGGGTCTGCAGCTTCCAGTGCATCTTTACACCTGCCGTTTTGTCCCTCGCCTATCACTACAGGGCTTTTTTGGAACTGGATTTGTCCTTCGAGC
The DNA here is from genome assembly GCA_030847615.1 of Gambelia wislizenii. NCBI lineage: Eukaryota > Metazoa > Chordata > Lepidosauria > Squamata > Crotaphytidae > Gambelia > Gambelia wislizenii. Next base: position 82,940,069 of record JAUMIR010000005.1, on the reverse strand, counting down.
CTGCGCAATGGATTTTTCTGGTGGAGCGCAGTGTGCACAGAACTGGCCTCACCCTTTAAACTAAAGGTTCGTCTGCCATGGCCTTGCAAGCATGGACGTAGCAGCAAGGTCCTTGGGTCGTAGGTTTGATTAGAGTTTCCTTCTCTTAGATGGTTGACCTTACAGGGTTGGATGAGCACCATCTGCCCAGGTTTGGGATTAGAGTTTTCCTTCTCCTAGGACGGTTGCCACAAGGCTAGAGAGCCTATCCTGCCCTTTGATGCTCTTTGTCAGACTCTTTGGTTTTGACCTGTCTGGCATGGGAGACCCTACCGGTGGCTTTATGCCACTGCCAGCATAGCTCAAAACATCATTAGGGTACACAAGCCTCTCTCCCACAACAAGGGGGCATCAATGTAGAGGGCAGGCTTAGTACACTAAAGGAAAATGAAAAGGGACAGAGACAACTCCATCCCTGAAAGCTGTCTAACCATGAGCAGCAAATGTGCTGAGGAGGATGGGGATTGGGGAGTAGATGATCTGGGTAATCAAAGAGTTTCTTTCTTATTGTGGGAGGGCTAGGGAGACCTAGTTCTTGTCTGGGTCACATCAAATGCAGTTTTCAAAGAAGATTATAGGGCACCTCAGCTTCTCCCAAACCATGAAGAGGCATTTAATTCTCCCTATGGACAGATGGACACAGACACACTACACACACAGGACAAAGGTAGGTGGTACCCAGATCTCTGGGGTGGATGGAGAGAGCAGGATAGGGGACAGGGAACAAGGAGAGATCCGGGGATAGGTGGACAGGATGGTGGCAACAGTGAAAGGAGGGCAAGGGCATTCCCCCATTCACTTGTCTCCCCCAGAAACATACCGTATATTCCGGTGTATAAGACGACTGGGTGTATAAGACCACCACCCCCAATTTCCAGCCAAAAATCTAGGCCTAGGCATATATTCGCCAGATAAGACCACCCCCCAAATTTGGCTGGCTGGGGGAGCCTTGCCAGCTGATCCTCTTTGTTTCCCAACTCATGAGGATCTCCTCTTGAGTTGGGAAAGCGAACAGGATCAGCTGGCAGGGCAACATTTGCCCCTCTCTTCAACCTTCCAGTCAAACTGGACTCGAAGGTGGAGGAAAGGGGCGAAAATGCCCAGTTTGCCTCAGCAGCCCCCTTCCCTCCGTCTTGGCTCTTCTGAAGGGGACCAAGGCGGGGGAAGCGGGGGCGGCCGCGGCAAACCCCTAGATTCCGCAGCTTTCAGCAGGGGGGGTGGATGTGCGGGGGGTGGGCGGGGGGCAGGGAGGGGGGCTTCCCAGCCACCCCCCTCCCGAAAGCCACGATTCTGCGGCTTTCGGCAGGGGGGGTGGATGCGCGGGGGGTGGGCGGGGGGCAGGGAGGAGCACTTTGCTTCACCCCCCTGCCCCATCTCCTGCCTCTTTGCTCCATTTGCGAAGAGGCAGGAGATAGGCAGGCAGGTGAAGCAAAGTATATCCGGCCTATAAGACGACTGTCGATTTTGGAGGACACTTTTGAGTGCTCAAAAGTCGTCTTATACGCCGGAATATACGGTACATGTGCAGACTCAGTCTGTCCTCACCCAAGTGGGCACAAGCAGGTAGATTGGGCTACCCACTCACTGTTGATCTTATGGCTGAGCATCTGATTCTGCCTGAAGCCTTTGGCCATGTAGAACTACCTGACATCAAAGCAACTTTGTGAGTGGGGCTTGGCCAGGGAGGGGTGGTAGCCCCAAGGAGATGGAGAAAGAAAAATATTTTCTTGCTCCTTCTCCTCATGGCTGCCGTGTCCTCCCCAACCAATCACAGCCATGAAATCAATGGTGAGGGGTTAGATTACGCCTGCTTGGGTAGGTATAGACCAGGTCCTCCAGTGTCAGAGGAAGCAGCTTGGTGTAGACTGAAATTACTGTCTATTAAAACAAATGTATAGAAACTCACCCCTTCTGAGGGTGTCACCTGGTGCAGTCTTCAGCCACCTAGTGTTGGCATTGCCTCTTAACAAGATCCATCAAGGCGAACACTGCAAGGATGGTGGGAAGGGGATACAGCAGCGGCTCTTGCCTCTTCCCCTTAACCCGTCCTGCTCTTGCACACCACCCTCCCTTCCTCTTCCCACTTTCCCATCCCATCCTATCACATCCCATCCCCTTCCCATCACCCCCCCCCAGTGCATGAGCAAGCAAGGATTATTAGGCCCACCCACCTGCTAGTTTGATTTCCTCCCAGTGACTAAAGATTTAGACTAGCCTGACTTCACCAGTGTTATCAAAGTCCCTATTAAAAATGTCAGCAGCTCCTGAGCCCCTAAACCTCACAAATGTGGAGGGATTGCTGTATTTAATAAATTTTAATAAAATAATAAATCTTTAATAAACTGTAACACACACACACACACACACCCCAGCCAGCAGAGAATTGTGGACCTTTGGATATTCAAATATTTGAATATCCACATACATACATTAAGCATACAAATAATGATAACAACACACTTGCTGGATGAGGATGCCAAGGTCACCACCCACCAACCTGTCCCACTCTCAAACCACCCCATCCTCCTATTCAACCCTGGTACAGATTTGGGCACAGGACACGTTGCAAAAAAAACAGTTTTTCTTTGCATTGAAGCCCTCAGTCATGGAAAAGAAGTGCTTTCCCTTCCAAAGGAAAGGAAAGTTATGTGTTCCAACAGGGCTGAGATCGAGGAAAGGATGACTCATTTTGCAGGTGTGCATTCAGCCTCAAATGTTACACACCAGTTTGAGATAAAATTCCAGCGTGTGTTAAATGGGGCATGATTCATTTCTACCGCTGTTGGAGCACCTGTGTGCCTATTTCCATAGGGTTCCTACCCCCACCCATGATCTTGTCATTCATACTTGGCATGCTCAGCAAGCATAAATGATGTATCATAACAAAGAGTGGAAGGTCTGTGTATGCTTGCCATCTTCCCACCCAGCAATTCCTCCAAGTGCATACTCAAATTTCAGAGTACAAGTAAATTGAATTACCTATCATCCATTTAAAATCATGTCATGGACCAGACATCCTATTAGGCAAAATGAAGCAACTACTTCAGTTGATAGAAGTTTTGGAGTTAGCTGTAGTATCCCCACAAGCATTCCTCCTGAATCCTTCACTGTTCCTGGGATCCATAACTATTTAGAGCTGTGTATGCCACAAATAGCCTGCTGCCCTCAGTGAGTTTGCTTTTGTACATGTAATGGGGAAGGTGACATCTTGCTCTTTGCCACACACTGCAAAATATTTTGGGCCAGCCTTGGTACAACCCATGTGTTTATGTCCTCATGCACAGAGAAATTGGTTCCACTGAGTTTCTGCATGCACATACTGCCCATGTAGCAAAGCTGAACTAAGTCTACTCCTACTCCACCACTTTTCTAAGTCTTTTTGTCCTTTGTATTCATTATAATAGCTTTCCAGTACTGTGTAGCTCCATCCTTCATGCAGACTGCAATGATACATAAGAGGTTAAATAGAGCAACTAAAGAAACAAATTGCTTATAGAAGGCAAGAAAGAAATACTTGACTATAACCCTAAAACACTTCTACGGTACTGGGGTTACAACAATTTCAGTGACACTGTGTTCCAGCAAGTAGCTTTATTTCTTGCATTTATCACTCCAGAAAGGACTCATCTGATCATATCCTATCTCCCTTCCCCCGCCCAGCATTATTTCCATCTCTTCAGTGGAAAATATCCAAACATCGAGATGGAAAGAAATGTAGAGTGAAGGCACTTTCACTGGCTTGGATACTAGTCTTAGCTGCTTGGGTAACAAGCAAACAGATCTGGAAAATAGCTTTGTGGACCTAAAGAAAAATCAACATAGTTAACAGTGCTAAATCCCCATTTCAAAGGGTCTGACGTGCTGTTTGCACATGAGATGATAAGGAATCTATATTTCATCCATTATTTGATTATGTAGTGACTATGGTTCAATATGCATTACTGACTGAATCTATACAGGCTAAATAATACCTCATACCCAGTCCTGTTGGAACACACAACATTCCTCTCCTTCTGAGGTAAAAACATTTCTTTTCAGTGCCTTAGGGCTGTAAGGAGATTCTAAAAACCTTCTAGTTCACTCTGCTGTTTTGGGGAAAAACCAGGTTTCTAATATGTGTGGTTTGACCCCCAAATTAGGATTTCAGTGGAATCAAGGATGAGGGGGTGGGGTGGGTGAGGCAGGTTGGTGGGTGGTCACCTAGGTCCATTGGTCACCTGCCTTGTTTGTATCAGCATCCATAAAAGGTGGAGTTGCCTTTAATTTTATTTTTATTTTATTTGGTGATTGTATGTGAACTTTAGCATACATACCCTTACATTCATAGGTTGGCATTTCACTTACTTCTTCTCTGCCGGATTCACTTTATAGAAGTGCAGGTGAGCACTAAGAATGAAGGGAAAACAAAGGCTATTAGATTAGGCAAATCTGTGAATCTGTATATGTGTTGCTGGAAATAAAATCTACAGTTGCTGTGGTTGTGTGATCAGACATAAACTGATACAGAGAACACATGCACAAAGTAGAAACACCTCACCCTACATACCAATATGGCTACATAATAGGGGTCCTGTGGGGTTTCCAAACTGATTTCAGTTTGGATTAAAACAGGTGTGTGGCAGTAAAGGGGTCAAACTGGGGCAGGGATACTACGTGGTGAAACTGGAATACAGCCCTTGTGCAGATTCAGCCATAATCAGATCTGAAAGGGGTCTACATGGTACTAGTGCAATATTAGTGGTACAGTTTAACCAGGATTTTAAGGACTGAAACACAGAATCTTTTGAGTAACAGAGAGAATGGTGAAGTCGAAGACTTTCATGGCCAGCATCCATAGATTTTCCTTGGGTTTTTTTTACAGGCTGTGAGGCCGTGTTCTGGAAAAGTTTCATTCTGACATTTTGCCTGCATCTGTGGCTGGCATCCTCGCAGAATGGTTGGGTAGGAGTGTTGTGTGCGGGGGGTTATATACTGTGAAACTAGCAATTCAAATACACACTTTACATATCCACCCAGAATCTAGCCATTCAAATACACAAATTTACATATCCTCCGCAACAGGGCTACACAGTATATAACCCCCATACACACACACTCCTACGTAACCATTTTCTGAAGATGCCAGCCACAGATGCAGGCGAAATGTCAGAAAGAAACTCTTCCAGAACACGTCCTCACAGCCTGGGAAAAAACCCAAAGAAAATCTATAGAGAGGATGGCAGATAATGCCATCAGGCTTCCCTGTTCCTTCTGAACCTATCTGTGATTCTCTCAGTAGTGATGGAGGGCGGGGGGAGAGTTGTATTTTCCCAAGAATAATATGTTGCTATAAGCTACCCCTGTTTTGAAGCCAAAAACTTTGGGATGTGGTGGTCTTGAATGGAACAAAACAAAAAATTGGAAAGCACGTAATCAAACTTGAGGAATAAAAGGAGACTAAGCTCCACGTACTATATGAGGGCCACACACTTTTATTTCTTAAAATGTCCAACATGCTTTGGCCTTTACACCAATTGGCCTTCTTCAGGGGCTATTTTAATCTTCAGAAATTTCTGGACTTGCAGTATGCACTCTCTATACAAGTGGACCATTACCTTTACAAATGACCTGCTCCTGAAATGATTTTTTGATATAGATCGAGATAGCTGCCTGCATTTTTGGATTCTGCTTCTGAGCGTGGCTATACACAATGTCAGCCAATGACTTGGCTAGGATACCTTGTCTATGATTCCAGATAATGAAGATATCACCAGTGTATGTCGGGTAGAGAAGAATGTCCATGATGACAATGATCTGTACTTAAATATGAATTACTTTATCTGCACAGCATTCAAAATGTTTTTGTTGCTAGGAAATACATCTCCGTCTCATTCATTTATACTCCCAGAAAGATCAAGTCAACTAGTGTAATGGAAGGAGTGGTCATCTGATTTTGAGATTTTTGGCACTGAATATCGGTGTGAATAAAATCATTTAATAAGGCATCTACATTTTAATGGGAATGCAAAATGCAATGTCCTGGCTTGTTTCTAATCTGCATTAGTGAAATGCCAAACTGTCAACAGTTCCTGAGCAATTTGAATGCTGTAGTTCTTCACACCCTTTGAGTTCATATCAATCATTTGAAAATAACCACTTTTTTCAAGATGAGCTGTCACTATTTATTTGAACAGTGGCTGTTCAACTGGAATTCATCCAATTTTTCAGCAGACCATTTGGTTTCTTATACCAAAACAAAATGACATGCAAAAGCAGATTCCCCAGGTTCCTTCACTCCACAATAAAATAACAAGGTTGCTCAAAAAATCTGGATTTGCAAACTCTTCTGGTATATTACTTTTTTAAAACAACAACATTTTATTACTTTACCATACTGAATTAGGATCTTATTGGGTAAGAATGATTCACATGTCTACAACCCTTTGTACGCCAACTGAATTTCTTCACTGGTGCGTGGGACATATAATTCAAAACCTGACTGGATGGCCCTTGTGGTCTCTTCCAACTCTACAATTCTATGATTCTGTGTGAGTTTTACTGGGGAAACCATTTGAGCTTTTATAAAGACACCTCTGAAAATGAATATTTTCCCCTGGGAATTGCACAGGAAAACACTCATGCCATAATAGCTCCTAATAGTTTTGTGGCATTGTTAGTTAATCCCTTCAATTCATTCCACTTCTCACAATTATCTGATCATTAAGACCCACAAAACTGTAACAAAAAACAACTTCTTTTCCTCCTCCTACTTGTTTCTCCTGCTTCTGCTCCTAGAATCATAGAGTTGGAAGAGACCTCTAAGGGCCATCCAGTCCAACACCCTGCCATGCACGAATACACAATCAAATCATACCCAACAAATGGCAATCCAGCCTCTGTTTAAAAACCTCCAAAGAAGGAGACTCCACCACACTACAAGGCAGTGTATTTCACTTCCGAAAACTCTTACTGTCAGGAAGGTCTTCCTAATGTTTAGGTGGAATCTCTTTTTCTGTAGTTTGAACCTATTGCTCCATGTCCTAGTTTCTGGAGCAGCAGAAAACAAGCTTGCTCCATCCTTGGGATGACATCCCTTCAAATATTTAAACATGGTTATCACATATCCTCTCAACCTTCTCTTCTCCAGACTAAATATGCCCAGCTCTCTAAGCCTTTCCTCATAGGACATAGCTTCCAGACCACCCACCATCCTGGTCACCCTCCTCTGGATATGTTCCAGCTTGTCAATATCCTTCCTGAATTTTGGTGCCCAGAACTGGACACAGTATTCCAGGTGAGATCTGACCAAAGCAGAATAGAGTGGCACTATTACTTCCCTTGATCTATACACTATACTCCTATTAATGCAGCCTAGAATCGCTTTGGCTTTTTTAGCTGCTGCATCACACTGCTGACTCATGTTCAGACTCATAGATCCTTTTCGCATGTACTGCCCTCAAGCCATGTGTCACCCATCCTATATCTGTGCATTTCATTTTTACTGTGTAAGTGTAGTATCCTACATTTCTCCCTGTTGAAATTCATTTTGTTAATATTGGCCCAGCTTTCTAATCTGTTGAGGTCATTTTGGATTCTGATCCTGTCCTCTGGAGTATTAGCTACCCCTCCTAATTTGGTGTCATCTGCAAACTTAATAAACATACCCTCTATTCCCTCAACCAAGTCATTGATAAAGATGTTGAATGGCACTGGGCCCAGGAGAGAACCCTGTGGCACCCCACTGATCACTTATCTCCAGGATGAAGAGGAGCCATTGGTGATTAACCTTTGGGTTCGGTCAGTCAACCAATTACAAATCCACCTAACAGTTGCATTGTCTAGCCCACAGGTTACTAACTTTTTTGCAAGAATATCATGGGGAACCTTATCAAAAGCCTTACTGAAATCAAGATACACTACTTCCACTGTGTTCCCTTCATCTATCAAGTTTGTAACTCTATAAAAAAAAATACAATATTAGTCTGGCATGACTTTTTTTTTGAGAAATCCATATTGACTTTTTGTGATCACGGCATTCCTTTCTAAGTGCTTACAGACTGCTTGTTTAATGATCTGCTCTAGAATTTTTTCTAGCATTGATGTCAGGCTGACTGGGTGGCAATTATTTGGGTCTTCAGTTTTCCCCCCTTTGAAAGATGGGGACAACATTTGCCCTCCTCCAGTCTGCTGGGACCTCTCCTATTCTCCAGGATTTCTCAAAGATGGTTCTGACAGTGGTTCTGAGATTTCTTCTGCCAGTTCTTTTAATAACCTTGGATGAAATTCATCTGGCCCTGGAGACGTGAACTCATTTATACTGGCCAGGTATTCCTGAACTACCTCTTTATCAATTCTGTGCTGTATTTTCCCTACTCAACAGTGCCAAAGTTGTGCACTGTTTCTCCTTTGGGAGAAGACTGAAGCAAAGAAGGTGTTAAGTAGTTTTGCCTTTTCTCTGTCCCCTGTTAGCCTTTCGCCATCTTCTCCCCGCAGCAGCCCTACCATTTCCTGGTTTTCCTTTTGCTACAGACATACCCCCAAAAACCCTTTTTATTGTTTTTAACCTCTCTAACAAGCCTGAGCTCCAGCTGAGCTTTGGGGTTTTTTTTACTTTCCTCCTACAAGAACTGACTATTTGTTTGAATTCTTCTTTGGTGATTTCTCCCTTTTTCCATTTCTTGTACATGTCCTTTTTAAGTTTTAGCTCAGTTGAGAGTTCTTTCGACATCCATCTTGGTTTCTTTAGACACCTCCCCTTTTTCCTCCTCATTGGAACTGTTTGAAGTTGCGCCTTCAATATCTCACTTTTTACAAACTCCCATCCTTCATGAACTCCTTTATCTTTTAGTATTTCTGACCATGGATCACCCCCAATAATTCCCTAAGTTTTCTGAAATCAGCTTTCTTAAAGTCTAGAATTCATGTCTGACTATGCTTGGCTTTCCCTTTCCTCTGTATAACAATCTCCAGAAGAACATGGTCACTCCCCCTAGGGATCCCCCCACTTCCAGACCATTAACCAGATCATGCTGGTTAGGATCAGATCTAAAATAGCTGATCCCCTTGTTGCATCTTCCACCTTCTGGACAATAAAATTGTCTGCAAGGCAAGTGAGGAATTTGTTGGACTTTAAATTCTTCACAGATTTGGACTTCCAACAAATATCAGGATAGTTGAAATTCCCCATTACTGCTACATTTCTCTTTTCTGAATATGAGGTCATCTGTTTCAGGAAAGTCATCATCCAAGTCCTTGGTTCAGCTTGAAGGCCTGTAGTAGACACCCAGAATGATATCCCTGCTGTTTCTCTCTCCCCTAATTTTTACCCAGATGCTCTCAACCTGGCTCCTAGGATTTAAGCCATGGATCTGTTCACAGGTGTACACATCCTTAACATACAATGCTACTCCATCACCCTTCCTGTTTGGTCTGTTTTTCTGAAATAGGCTATACCCCTCTATTAGTACATTCCAATCTATTAGTACATTTCAATCATGAGACTCATCCCACCAGGTTTTAGTGATGTCTATGATATCATATCTGTTTTGCTGTGCTAAGAGTTCAAGTTCATCCTGTTTATTTCCCATGCTCTGTGCATTCGTATAGAGACATCTGAGACCATGGGCCATTTCCCCTATCTGCCAATGGGTTTATTCCTTCCATTGTTGGGTTGTTGTGTTATTTGCCTTGTTCTCTGTATAACATATGGACTATTATCTCTAGCACTCAAACTCCTGCCTTCAAGAATACTGTCTCCCTCCCCCATACAACTCAGTTTAAAGCCCTCCTGATGAGATCTTTCAGACTCTACACAAAAACATTCCTACCAACTGCTGTGAGGTGCAGTCCATCTCTTGCCAGAAGTCCACTTCCCTGAAACCACATCCCATGGTCCAGGAAGCCAAATTGTTCCTGGCAGCACCATCTGCATAGCCATTTGTTCACCTCCTGCTCCTCCTCCTCCATTAGATAGATAAACTGGAAAGAGTTACAAACCATGTAGCATTTCCCTTTCACAGGAAGAGCCCTGTGGAACTATAGATAGAATAAGACCAGTGGGGTGGTCACTACAGATGAGATGGATTGGGACAATTATTCTGAGAACATAAGTTTGTTTTTTTTCTAATACCACCATGCTTCACTTTAAACATGCTTTAAACTGATTTTGAGGCATCATATCTTCTAAACCCCTACATATATCCTCTTGAAATTTTGTAGCTTTCTTGATTTGGGACATTTATGTGCCATTCATAATTTTTCTACTAACTAATTAAGCACACACACACACACAGAGAGAGAGAGAGAGAGAGAGAGAGAAATCTATGAATTGATGATCCATTCTATTGCCACAATCACAAATGCCCCCCCAACCCATATTAACAGCCTGCAGCTACACTGAACGATGGATGTCTGTTCAGCTGGTAATCAGAGTGCAGCAGGATGACGTTTCCAGCCTCCTCCCATCAGTGAGAGAAGCTGTGACAATCAGTAGCAAGGCCCCTATCACAATTATTTGTCATAGCCTTGATCATGGTAGGAGGGGGCTGGAAACTTCATCCTGGTGCACCCTGACTGTTAATCTAGGTTTGGAGGATCAGGCTAGGAAATGTTACTTAAATATTCATTTGTAATTAAGTAGGCAATGTAGGCTCTCAGCACATATCATAAAGCTCATTCACAGATGGTATTATCTCCCAGTACAGTTAAGCTAGATTTCAAAAGATTTAACCTCAGAATTCTGAAGATATCTAGGTTCTTATATGCACATGAGGTGGGCAAGCTCCTTGATTCAACAGTTTTGGCAAGCTCTCTCTCTCTCTCTCTCTCTCTCTCTCTCTGTGTGTGTGTGTGTGTCACCAATGATACTACCTGGTGTGATAGAGTGCTCTGTGAGGCAGAAGCTAAGCTGACAACAGCAGTGCTGCTACTAGGGTCTTCCATGTCAGACAGGCTTTTGCTGATGAACAAGCTAAATGTACCAAACAGCTACTGGGGAGCTGCAATATTGGGGAATGTTACTGGCAGAGGCTATCACAGAGACAACAACAGTGTTGTCATAGCTAACACTGATTAGTACTGTGTAGAGGGAGCCACAGTAAACCAACTTGGAATGTCTTTTACCATGAAAATCCAATGATGGAACAATCAAAATTGAATCAATAGATAGTTGCAGAAGAGTAAACTTCCAGGTCAGGTGGCACTCAATGACCTACTGGGATACAGCTGAGGACAATTATGAGTAGTGCTGTGGCTAATGTTGCAGCAGGACTCAGGCTGAAAGGATGTACTCAGAGGAGAAAGGCAAGTCCAAAGCTGCATAGCATGTATTATAGGAACATGGGACTGAGAGAAGTATGAATCAGGGAAAGCTAGACATAGTAAAACAAGAAATGGAAGATATAAACACCGCAATACTTAGGGTGAGTAAGCTAAAGTGGACAGGAATGGGACATTTTGAGTCAGATAATTACACAGTGTTTTACTCAGGAAATGAAAATCTAAGATGAAATGGGGAGTGAGGAGAGATGTAGCAAAAGCAGTCCAGGGATATGCAAAGTCTGACTGAATTATATCAATAAGATTCCGGGAAAACCCATCAATATAAACATTTATGTTCCAACTAGAGAATCAGAAGAAATTGAAAGAATATATGTTGGATTCCAGGAGAAAATTGAACACACATCAAAACAGGACTTCTTTTTAATCATAGGTGATTGGAATGGAAAAGTAGGAAACAGAGCAGAATTGAAGATAGTAAGAAGTTTAGCCTAAGATCAAGAAATGAAGCCAGAAAGGGACTAATTGTATTTTGCAAAGCCAAAATACAATTATTGTATTTTGCAAACACATTCTTCAAACAAAGAAAGAGGTGACTGCATACATGGACACCACCTGATGGCCAATATAGAACTCAAATAGACTACAGAGATTATCAGACGGATCCAAAAAGCACCTTAGCAGAATGCCAGGATGATGTTTCTGTCCAATCAAATGGGACCTGGTTTCAGACATCCTCATCCATGTCACATTCTGCTCCTGTGCTGCAGCAGTTAGTAAGGCAGCACTTTTCATTGATGGGGAGGTCCCATCAATGAAAAGTGCTACCTTACTAACTGTTGGAGCACAGGAGCAGAATGCGATGAGGACAACATCGTCTGAAACTGCGTCCCGACAGTATTGTTGTCCTGGCATTCTGCTAAGGTACTTTTTGCTGCATCTGATAATCGCCTACATAACTGGAAAAAGAAGATGGAAAAGCTCCATTCTCTTTGCAAAAACAAAATTGGGTACAGACTGTGGACAGACCATGAACTACTATCAAAAATTAGAGTAATGCTAGAAAAGACCACCCAATCAACTGTCATGCCAAAATACAACCTGAAGAACATCCTCATAGAATTGAAAAAGAATGTAAAAAATACATTTACACTATTAAGCCTAATTGACCAGGAGCTGTAAGAACTCTAGATCAAAGTCATTGTTGGGGAGGAAAGCAAAAAGACACTATCTGCAACCAAAAAGAAAGAAAAACCTCCATGGATGACAAATGAAACTCTTCAGGCAGTTAAGGACAGATGAGAAGCAAACGGAAAAGGTGAGAGACATAGAATCAGAAGCCTGAATGCAACTGTTTGATGACTTGCGTGCAGAGAAAGAACTACTATACTAATCAATGCAGAGAAATAGAAGATGGCAACAAGAAAGGAAGGACAGGAGACTTCTTCCACATGATCAGTGAAAGTGTAACTTCAGAGAACACAGCCAAATGCCTGTTCCCTGATTTGCTTTTTGACCATCCAGGAACAGTTCTGTGTTTTATGGATTAAGCTTTTATTTGTTCATTTGCATCATATATATTGTTGACAATAGACACTGGTTTAGAACCAAAACAGATGTCTTGGATTTCATGGAAAGGCAAAATAAAGTTGGGTGTCAGCAGGATATTAGTAGCACTGGACACCCAAACACTGGAAATTTCTCCCAGTGTTCTCATGTATAGTGGGCCCTTGGTATCTGCTGGGGTTTAATTCCAGGACCCGCCGTCGATACTAAAATATGCGGACGCTCAAGTCCTGTTATAGTAAAACAGTGTCCCTTATATAAAATGGCAAAATCAAGGTTTTCTCCTTGGATTTTTTTTATTTTTTATTAATTTTTTGGAATATTTTTCAAGCTGTGGATTGTGGAATCATGGATGCCAAACCTATGAATACAGGGGGATGACTGTATATGTTAATTACCATGAGGGGACAGAACAGAATCCTGAGGGACTCCAGAAGCCAATACATAATAATAATAATAATAATAATAATAATAATTTATACCCCGCCCCTCTGTTAAAACAATAATTAAAATACAATAATTAATTTAATTACAATAATTAAAATACAATACAGATTAAAATCCCAAAACACCAACCACCCCCACCCTCCCCATAAAAAGATATTAAACAAATATAAATTAAAAGCAACTATCTAAAATCACATTTAAAAACAATAAATACAATAAATAGCCTAAAATAGACTAAAAGAGGCCAGGAGCCCCTGAGGCCGGGATCTAATTAGGAAAGGCCTGCCGAAAGAGATCCGTCTTCAGCACTTTTTAAAGCTACTCAGGCTTGTCATCTGATGGATCTCGTTTGGCAGGTCATTCCACAATTTGGGGGCAATTACCGAAAAGGCCCTCTGGGAGGTTGCAGACAGCCTAGATTTTTGTGGCTGAAGCAAATTCCTCCCAGAGGACCGGAGTGCGCAGGGAGGATTGTATGGGAGGAGGCGGTTCCGGAGATAAGTTGGACCCAAACCATTTAGGGCTTTAAAGGTAATAACCAACACCTTATACTGGGCCCAGAAACTGATAGGCAGCCAGTGGAGAGATTTTAATACTGGAGTTATATGGTCTCTCTCCGAGATGCTCCCGAGACCACTCTAGCTGCCATATTTTGTACCAACTGAAGTTTCCAGACCAAGCATGAGGGTAGCCCCATGTAGAGCGTATTGCAGAAATCTAGACGAGAGGTTACCAGTGTGTGCACCACAGTCTCGAGGTCCCTTACAGGAAAGGGCACAGCTGGCGTATCAGCTGAAGCTGATAACAGGCACTCCTGACCGTCGCATTCACGCATCAGCATTATCAATACCAGTATCATCTATTTATATCCTGCCTTTTCTCCAAAACTAGGATCCAATGCAGTTTATAAATTAAAACAAATACAATATCATCACAGTAGTACACTGGTACCTCTGAGCATATTAAGAGGACCAGGAAGCAAAAGTTGTAGCAGAGTTGCAATCATCAGGCAAAGAAATGAGCACACAGACCCTGATGTGTGTCTAGATTATTCCTCTTCACTAAAACATACTGTAGTAATATTTACAATTTACAACATACAGCCCAGATTGGATGCACACAGTCTGAGAGCTAAATCCAAATCAAGTGCAGAGACAGAAAGTGTGGGGTGATCTAGTTATACAGTACAGATACAGTACAGTCATGGATTATGCAGTTTATGGTTCTCACTCACATTTTCCCACATAGATAAGATTCTAGCCTTCATTTCCTTCCCACGCCTATCTCCCAGACATAATCTAGATATGCTCACCAGCTGCATTGAGCCTGCTCATTGCTGGCCCCTGAAGGCTCAATGCATACCATACCATGCCAACTCTTTACAGTATAAATTTCCAGTGATTGTATATCCCATCACCTTAACAAATATGGTTAAAACATACAAAAGATCAAAATTAACACAATTTTAACAATAGTAACAAAGAATATAAGATTTATAATTAAAAATAAAAAGTAGGTATAAACAATGCAATCAAAACTTTACTGTACAAAACAATTCAGTTCACAAAAGCCTATTAAAATATTAGAATAATAAAAAAGCTTTTGTCTGCTGATGTTAGTACAGTAAAAAGGGCCATTCCTTAGGAAGAGAGTCCCAGAGTCTAGGGGCTGCCACCAAAAAGGCCATATCAAGAACCGCATGGAACACAAATCTCTCCCCCAGCCCCCCACAACCACCTTATCTATTCACTACACCCAGAAGGAACAGAGATACTGTAAAACAGTGCTTCCAAGTCCCATCACAGTGAGACAGTCAGGAAAGATATCATGGTTGGTACAGATCATGGTGAAGAGGTTCAGAAGAACCAATGGAGAAAAACTCCCCTTGTCCAGTTCATTTAATCATCCATGAAGGCTACTAGAGCTGTTCCCATCCCATAACCAGGCTTCAAGCCACATCGAAATGAATATAGATGATCGATCTCATCCAGAAACCCCTGGAGGTTTTTCAGCAAAGGTATTACAACTACTGTACCTGCTTTAGGAGTGCTGCAAACCTTCCTTCCTATAAAGTGGCACTGGTAAGCTTTGTGGGGCCTCATGCATCCCTGGTGTTGCCTACATTGATCTAGTGTGACTCTAACTTGCTGTCAGTCACATGCCCACCTCAGGAGTGCTATGACTGTAGCATATTTACTGCATAGCAACATTGACAGCCCTAGTTTTCCCCCCTGGTTTGTTGCTTCAAGTGCAGATGTCAAACTCAAGGTTTGCTGTATGAACGTGAGTTTCAAATTAGTTTGAAAATGTGTAATGACATAAATAGATGCACCAATTCAACAGTGGGAGAATCCAGGCACTGAAACAGAAGTATCTAGATCTATTGTCAAGTATCAATTCACTAGACTGTAACCTACTGGTGTGTAATTTTCAAAGGGGAAAGTTCAAGGAAAATGACACTACAGACTGTAGGTTTGGAATGTTTTTAATTATTTTTCTGGCAAGGCAAGATAAAGACCTCTTGCTTACACAAATAAAACTGTTCTTACATACTCAAATCTTTAAGAAATACATTCAGGGGTAGCCGTGTTGGGCATGCAACAAAACAAAATTCAGAATCCACACACACAAAAAGTGATATATTTATTGGCCAAACAAAATATAAAACACACCAATAAAGGTATTGCTTTGTTGTGGATTCTGGATCAACTCTTTAAGGAAATGATAGCACCTTATTATCCATTTCGTTAAGTTCAAAAATAAGTATTGAATCTGACACCCAAAGATATAAACTCCATCTCAGCTATTCAATCTTATTTTTATGTTATCCATTATTGATATAATCCTCCATTTTTTAATTAGTTGGTTTGAAATTTAGGATGCATTGTGAAATTGATCATTGTCAGAAGAGTTCGACAAGTAATAGAAAACAACTTAGTCAATTAAAAAAATACAGCTTTGTTGTTTTGCCAAATGAAAATTCCTGTAACTGCTTTTAAGATTGTGCTGTGCCATAAAATGTAATGTGATCATGCAAAATGGGCTCTCAGTTATTCTGTATTTGGACATCATCTCACTTAACAGCCTTCTTTGCTACTTTCTGCTTTAACAAACATATAGAACCTTGCACAGTAGGAAATCAAATGGGACAACAAGTGCATGTACTTGGCACGTGTACAGAATTGTGCACTTTTTCACCTATTTGAATCTTACCGTATATTTCTGCGTATAAGACTGCTTCTTAACACTTGAAAATCTCGTCAAAAGTGGGGGGTCCTCTTATATGTCCAGCAGATCTTTTCCCCTGCTGTGAGAATGACTGCCTTGTCTTTGAAGTGGTAAATTCCCTGGGCAGTTTCCCCAGCAGATCCTTCCCCTTGCTGTGAGAATGACTGCTTTGCCTTTGAAGTGTTAATTGCCCTCCATTTAGGGATTGTATTTTGGTAAACTTGCCAGGAAGATTTCCATTTGCATAGTTTTGGGGATTTCCTCTTCAGGAGTTTGCAAGTCTGCCAATGTGGCTCTAAAATCATTAATGTGCTCATTCAAAAATTTGGGATTTGATAGCTTCATATTAACCAACTTCATTATTAATGAAACCTTACTTTCCAAAGATTGAACACCACAGAGATTTTTCAAAGTATCCCATGCTTTTTTAGCTGTCTCAGTCCTTTAATTTCACAGACTATTCCATCATCTACAGCCACTGAGCTGGCTGGCTGGTGGGGGGCAGGCTTTCCAGCCAGGTGGCTGGCTGGAGGGGGGCAAAGTCTATATTTTAACTTAAAAATTGGGGGGGGGGTCGTCTTATGCGCCCAGTCATCTTATACGCCGGAATATACAGGTTTTAATGATAAACAGATAGCACTTGTTTTAAATTCTTTTCTGGTTCAACTCTGCCCTGCATACCATTTGCACCCACATCTGGAAAAAAATGACAGTAAGACCACAATTTTATTTAATTAATAACAACAGCAGCAGCAATCTGCAATTGGGCAAACAACTGTATAGGAATAAAATAAGTCAGGAACTGATTAGTGACCTTCCCTTTATCAGAAAATGATGGGAAAGAACATCTAATTACTGAGTGGAAGTAAGTTGTCTACTGTTTGCCTATGTTTTGCTTGATCCACCACTCAATGATTATGAGCATGTGCTCAGAGAAGTCTTCGGTAGGGATTTTTTATCTATAGGTACTTGAAGAGCAGGTCTAGAACATTGCCTTTCATCATATAGATGCTTTAGGACTCACTAATGAGTGTTGAAGGTCTCTTATGCACTCTAACCACCCTGACTAACCAGTTTATAAAAATTTTGCCCATTCCATTTTTCCACAAATCCCTTCCCATATCAGTGTAGGGTAAGTGAGAACCAGTAACATCAAGGACAACCAAGTGAAAGTGACACACAGAGAAAAAATCTTGCTCATCTATAAGTAACATGTATCCTTAGGGTGGGTGGTGGATACTAAGGATCAGGTAAAGAGGGCTAGCAAAGAGTTGCCACACATCCCATGTTGGCAAAATGTGCATATATATATGTATCCTTATATATATATGTATCCTTTCTGACTCTCTGGGAGTGGCTACAATGAGACTCATGAGGCATAGTTACCCCCTCCCCTTACTTCTACATCAACACTTTGTCACAGCTTTCATTTACCAGTTTATGGCTTCTTCCCCTATAGGTCCTATGTCCAGTTGTATTCATTGATCAAACACTGCCCTCATTACACAAAACAAAAAATTGCTATGATTCCATGTATGGTTTTAACCAAGTAATTATGTGCTGCTCCACTGATGCAAATCTTTGCTCCCATGCAACATATCAGAGGTGCTTTTTTTAAAGTGAGCATCAGGGGTGTAGCTATGGGGAGGGAAGGGGGTGTTGATGCCCAAATAAATATTCTCCCACCACCAATTAAATTTTCCTCCAGTCTCCATATTTCTAGCATCACAACAACTTAAAACTTCATGCAAACATTTAGAAATACAGTTTAGGCATCCAAAGAATATGGATAGACAAAGTTATCAAAGGCACGTGAACAAAGCAAATATGAAAGTTCTAAGTGTGAACAAATTTCAATATGTCACTCTTTGCAATGCTAGAAATTTGGGGATTGAATGAAAATTTCATGTGTGGGCAATCTCTTGGCTACAATCCTGGATCATGTAGTTAGGATTTAAATAGCTGATTCTTCCATCCCACCACTCCCACCCTCCTCATAGCTCCTCATGTGCTAAATGATCTTAAGTTCATCTTCTCAGTTACGAACCTATTTACTGCTTTAAATACTTTAAATACTTTAAATACCTGATTTAAATACTACCAAATCTGTTCAAATACAAAAATACTAACAGTGGCTTCACTTCATTAAAAAACCAAAACAAGCCACCGGTTGACCACTAATATATGGACATGTCATGTCAGCTTGTGTTACTCATGCTTTGTTACACCATTTAGCCTCAATTAATCCTCTTCCGGAATTCTGCAGTCAAGCAAATTACTGCCAGAGACACACATTAACTCCTTGGAAGCAATGAACAGGGTCATAAACATTTGTTCTAGCTGGTCCATTGCGATGGCTCCTATGCTACTTCTATAATGTATGAATTCTTCAGAGAGAGGTAATATAGGTGGTGATCAGGTAGTTAAATTCACTCTGAAAAAATCCTTGTCTGTGGAATCACCAAGGACCTACTGTTTAAAAACTTAGCAGTGACAATTCCTAAACATGTACATTGTTTTCTTCTTCACTAAGGAATTTATCAGACCATGCAAATATGGTGTCATAAGGACACCTGATGATCATGAAAGGGCATGAATTCCAGATGACATCACCCTTTCATGATCATGTAAAGTTCAAAAGCCATCCTATTTTTTAGATGGGCCAAGCTGTCAATTGATCCCTGTGGTGCTTTTTTGCCAGCATTACCAGCTTTTGAATCCGTGTGCCATTGTACTCATGTGAATGCAGTGTTAATGGGCAAACACTTCCAGGCGCAATCAGGGCAGCCAGGTAGGGGGCATTCTTTTTATGATTCCCCCCCCCATGTACTTGGGACTTTAAATGTGTGTTTTTGTGTTTTGCTGTACTTTTTGTGGGGGGGGGGTTGCTTAATTTTTCAAATTTCCCACATTAGAATCTTCTTGTGAGAATCCATGAGATCTCAACCCCAGAAGTAAACAGAGCTCTATTTATGCTCTCTTACTGCTGGGGGAACCTCATTGACACCATTAAGGTAAGGTCTGGTATGGGGGGGGGTGTCTTTTGCCAGCATAAAAAAAACACAATTTATGCCAGCAAAAGATCATTAAAGTGAGGTGGTCTGATAAAGTCCTCAGAATCGCAAACAGATCTTTGAAGAAAGTCATGCCTTTAGCAATGCTGGATAGTTCAACACGTGGTACAAATCCAGGCAAAAATGCATGGATCTAAATTCAATTAATACTATCAACTAGATTGGAGCCTTCAAACCAGTTGTTAAATGGTAAATCAACATTCATGTCAATCTCACTGATTCAATGTGGTACTATTTTTGTTAGGCCTAGTGATTCTATTTAGGCCACAGAATATAATTGTGACTTTTTTTTCTTTCTTTTTCTTTCAGACCACACTATTAGGCCTAGTTGTCACATTCTCTCCCCCCAAAAAAAGGAAGGTAAAAGAGTTGGTATCTCATAACTGGCAACACACAACCTATCTCTTCAGAAATCTCTGAAGTATGCTTTGTTGTTATTGTTTTTGAAGAATATGGAAAACTACTGTATGCAGAGAATCTATGGATAGGCACTACTTTAAAATCGGTATTGACTTCAGTCTGTTTTTGTTGTAGTGTCACAAATCCAGAAAAGAGTTCCCAAAGTTTCAGGCCCTTTCACCACTGATCATGGTGCACAATAATATCACTTTGAAACTACTTTGATTATCATGGCTATATCCTATGAGATCCTGGGATTTATAGTTTTATAAGGCACTAGAGCTATCTGACCAACACACATTAACTCCTTGGAAGCAATGAACAGGGACACAAACATTTGTTCTGACTGGTCCATAGCAAAGGCACCTGTGCTACTTCAATAATGTATGAATACTTCAGAGAATATATAGCTGGTGATCAGGTAGTGAAATTCACTCTGAAAGAACCCTTGCCTGTGGAATCACCAAGGCCCTATTATTTAAAATCATAACAGTGGCCTTTCCTAAACATGAACATTATTTTCTTCTTCACTCACTCAGAATCTCAAACAGATCTTTGAAGAAAGTCAAGCCTTTAGCAATGCTGCATTCTTCAACACTTTGTACAAATCCAGGCAAAAACACATGGGTCTAAATTCTGTTAGAATTTCTAAATACACCATGAAACTAGAATCCCCAGCATTCCATAGGATGGGGCAATGTCATTTAGTGTAAAATGGAAATGGGGTGGGATGAAGGTCAGTAGCATCTTTGAGACTAATGGGTTCATTATGCCATGAGCTTTTGTGGGTATCAGTCTATATCTTTAGATGCACTTGCTCTATTATATTTACTTTGTTCTATTATATTTTAGTGGCACTTTATGCTTTTAAGTAAATTCTTGTTTTGCTCTCTGAGTCCTTGAGAGTCAATGGACTAAAAGACAGATACCTTATACATAATACTACACCATCTGTTTTTCATACTGGTGTACTAACCTGATCTTACGTTATCCAAGCCCATCCTGTGAAACTGACTTTACTTGTCAGTTATTCATTTTTTCTGAGTATGCTCATAAGAATGCACCATCTGCCTGTAATATCTGCCATATTCATGCAATTCAGCATCTCTCTAAACATTACTCTCAGGTGTCCAAATGTTGTTAGTGTTGCCATGCTGCTGGACTTTTTTAAATAAAAGTTGGAGTGTACCATTTCCCCCTGTGCTTGCCAGCTTCAGCACCAAGTTGGAGTCTTTGTTTGTTGGTTTCAATTTTGTGGCTGTGTTGACTGCAATTGGCTACAGCAGCATAGCAAGTCCAGACTGAAGCTTTAGATGGGGACAAAGAGAGCCAACTATGTAGCTCTCTAATTTAGTATATACCAGATGACAATTTTGACCAGAAGTCTACTGTTTGCTATGAGGCTGCCTGGCTACCAGAGGTAAAACATACAGTAACATACCACTGAAAAAATAACTGAGTGTATTATGTTACTGTCCTCACATCATTTTCCTAGAATTGTTCCCTTGAAGTTGGGGCACCTGACCTGGAAGGAGCAATTGGAAGCTTTAGCCATTGGTTCTTTTACCTACATTAATGTGTGTATGGTGGAGGGGAAGAGAAATATAGCAGGCTGTGGAGATTATTACCACTTTTATTCTTAAAATAAAAAGACAGTTTTATTTTACAAGACAGGAGATGAACACTTGGGAGGTTGTTTAACAACTTTCTGTAGAGCCAAGCTTGAGATGTACAGGAGAGTTTGATTTCGACTAGAGGACTCAGTCATTGAAAGCTCTCTCTTATAAACAAGTTGTAATTCCCCCTCTTCCAAAGAGTCATAAATATGCACAAGCTCATATTAAAACAGAAAGTAAATACTGTACATTGGCAGCTTCTTACCCATGTTCATGGCTGTCTTTCTTTTCATGGGTAGTTTATACTTTATAATACATTTCTAATGCAGTGCATAGATATCAACACAATCCCCATAGTAACATTTTTCTTTGAAGGACTGAAAGCAAGAGGTATATCTCTAGGGCATCATACGTCTTAGTTTTCATTCAAAGGATAGGAACAATAAAGAGTATAAAACAATATTTAAACCTCAGAGAAGACCAATTTTCAATATAAAATAGGATTGTTCTGACAGTAAAGAAATGAGCAGCTGAGAACAGGAACTTTTCAATCCACAAAGGTTTGCTAGAAAGAGAATAGTGGCACTTCTGAGCCCTGGGGATTGTATAGTGACCAGAAAGCTGAAGTGGTCCACAAGGATTTATTCATTTTGCTTTCAACCATACATGCCACAACTGTATTATAAAGAGTACATGACATTAAAGTTCCACATATCAAAATCAAATAAGAAACACATCTTGTGTGAACTGTTGAAAGTATCAATGATAATTTTAGAAGTCAGAAGTCAAATTGTGCATTACACATGAAAGTATTCAAATTTTTAAATAAGGTTAAATAAGTTGATGGAACTGGGTCACATTAGATTGTGTGATTGCAGGCAGCATCTCGGAACTGTTGAAAGCCATTACAGCATAGCAGGGGTCTGTTGAAACATTCAATGTTATAAAAGGCTTTTTGAACAAATTCTCTTTTTTAAAAGCTCACAGAAAGTCAAGGGAAAGAGGATAAATAAAATTCTTTAGATCCACCTCCCTATAGCACTGTAGTTTGTTTTGTGGAGACCCCCCTGGGTTTATACCAGACACACTAGTGGACAAACTTCAAACCATCAAAAGAAAAGCTAGCAAAAATCCCTTTTATAAGATAAGAAATATGCTTATGTTTGTTTAAAGGGTAAGGATATGACTTGTGTCAGCTGTGGGAATACTTCTAATAATACAGCAAAAGAAAAGGAATACACTGGCCTTTCTTTCTATGAACTAAAATTGCTAAAACAATCATATGCTTGGCTTAGTTGAACACTGCTGATTTTTTTCTCATCACACAATTGGACCAGTGTATTGCAATAAAGCAAAACTGGATACTCTATGTTAAATCCACCTCCCCCCCACAACACAAACATAAGTGCAAGGACTCTTTGGCGGAACCATGAACACAAACATAAACCAAAATCAGTTCTGAAGATTAACTGAGGCCTTCAGACAGATCACTTGCCTTTTGCTAATATTGAATTATTTATCTACATTGATAAAAACATCAACAGTCTTTAAAAAGACTCCTATAAATTGTCAACTAGTTCTGTAAAAGTAAATTATTGATTCAATACTTTAAAAGCTATGGCTAGCTGGATGGGAGAGTTGAAACCTTGACTTTAGCTTGTATGCAGTATTGAAACTGTGAAGTTCAATAATTTAAGAGGAAACAGGGCTATTAAAATGGGATAGCATTGAAAGCTATCTCTACCATACTGATACCCTTTCTGCAGAAAATAATGATGGATGAATTGGACACTGGGGGCTAATTTTATTATTAGAAATATTACAAGATTCTGAGATCCCAAATTAACAAATAAAAGGAAGAGTAATGGGTGTTTTGTTTTGTTTGGGGGATTTAATTATTTATTTTCTAACACTGGCAAAAAATGTGCAGAAATAGTCTAAAATCCTTGCTACAGTCTTTACTAAAAATGTTCCAGTTTCAGATAGAATCCATATAATCTGCAGGGTTTCTGTAAAAACAGAATAGCAGCTGAATAGACATGGTTTGAGAATATTTAGGAGAAACTTGGCACAAAAACAAACAAATGAAGAAGTTAAAATGCTGAGCTAGCCATTTAAAATGCCATGTATTGTTCAATAGGGAAACAGTTTAATTTGTTGCATTTATTTTCTGCTGTTAAGTAAGTCTCGCTAGAAGACAAGGTGCTTCAAACTGTCCAAAGGAAAGCAGAGAGAAAGAGAGGAGAGGAGAGAGTTCTGTGATGCTTAAGTCTAACATAAATTATTAGATTGTTTATGGATTGTGTATGTTTTGAATGATCTTCTGTAAGTGATAGCTAAATCACCGAATCAGGCATTACATATTATCTTCTACCTAAACTTCACAAGAAAGCTGGAAAGGGAGTTTCAGTAGAGAATGAGTGAATGATAGGAGTGATATGATTGGAATCAATTAATGTATATAGGATACAAGAACTGTGATGTATGGTATATAAGGTGTCTGAGTAAAATGTAAGCGCTATATATATATATATATATATATATATTGATTTGTTTCATGATTTTAGTTTATATCCCTGTTTTTTGTCAATAAACATATTTTTTTTAAAAAGAATGATCTTCTGTAAGCTAGGAGAGCCAAGATTTGCCCTGAAAGTAGCAAATACTTGCTACTTGAGAGGAAGGAAGGAAGGAAGGATAGATAAGAAAAGAAAGATAGGTTCTGGTATAAAGTTTTAAGGGTAAAAGTCCATACTTTCCAACTCTCCAGTTTGGCAGATATGGACCTGCTTAGTTCTCTGCTGTCCCACTTTCTCAGCTGCTTTTTAAATGTTTTGTGTTCTTTTTCATCATCCCACTCCCCCTACTTGTCCTCAGTTTCCTTCAGTTGGTGTAAATACAGTTCAAAGAGCAAAAGTATGTCAGGGGATGATAGGACACTCAGTCCCCAGCAGAAGACAAAAAAAACTATCTCGACAGACTTAGTAGCAACCCGTTCCCCAGAATCCTCTCACACAGAGTGTTTGACATCCAAATAAGCAGGAGGCACTTTTATCTTCAAAGTCAAACAGTTGCAGTATGTACAAATATTTACAATTGAAGGAGAAACTATTTCACCAGGCATCAGCATTCACAAGAAGAAGAGAGTGAGCTTTGGCCTAGCTCATATATATATGTGTGTGTGTGTGTGTGTGTGTGAGAGAGAGAGAGAGAGAGAGAGAGAGGGAGAGACATTCCCCTCTAGTGGCCTGACTAGGCATGACTTGGTAGTACATGCAGTCAGCCATTATGACTCAGCATGTTTCTGCAGTTGTTCAGCCATTTTATAATGCAGTTCAGTCTCTAACTCCTGACAAAGTAGTCTGTGCTCAATTAATTCATCAGGAGGGGGAGGAGAGAAGGAATTGGAGTCTTGCGCTTTCCAGTAGGTTCAGGCAAAAACAAACTGCTTCAGCATCTACTACGTTTAGAACAGGATATCCTGCACTATATGGTTACAAATGACTTCTTGACATAAGCTGATAAAACACCTGATAAATTGTAGGGCAAAGGGAGAGCCTTGCCAGTTCAGAAGGGCTTTTCTTGAGGAAACAGCTCAATATGTACTCTCCCATTCCCTCTTTCTCATAGGACTTCATCAGATGTGGCAAATATGGTGTCATAATGACGCCTCATGAACACGAAAGGTCACACATACCAGACAATGTCATCCTTTACCAATAATGTCTTGAAAATAAAGGGGTTCTTTTTTTATTGATGGTCCAAGCCATCAATAAATCTCCTGTGGTGCTTTTTTGCCGGTATTGTCAGTCTTTGAAACCTTGCGCTATTGTCTTCTCATGATTTCAGCATCAATGCCAGAACACTTCCAGGTGAGAACATGAAAGCCACATAGGGGACACTCTTTTTATGAACCTCCCCAGTTTACTTTTTTAAAGTTTTAAAGTGTGTTTCTGTGCTTGTGTGTAAGTTTTGTGTCTTTCTTTTGGTGCATTTTAAAAATTTTACTGCACTCACATCTTGTGAGAATCACCGAGATCACGAATGTGGACGTAAAGAGAGCTCCATTCATGCTCTGTTAATGCTGGGACTGCCTTTTTATGCTGCTGGAGGTAGGTCTGAAAGAATGGGTTCTTTTGCTGGCAGAAAAACAATTCAAAATTTGGTGGGAAAGAAACATTTATGGAGGTTCATCTGATAAAGTCCATAGACACACAGAATTTCCCCACCTCTAACCTTCCTGATTGGTGAACAATATGGTAGTGAAGCATTCCTGATTTTTTCTGTTCTCCCTTCAGTTCTGATTTTTGATTTTGAGATTTACATAAACCTTAAATTTTATGGTGAAGTTTTATTGGTTTAATTTTCTCTTCCTCTCTTTTGATTTGCTAATCATCTGTGTGTGCTATAGCCATACAGTGGCACGGGAAAGATACTGCAACATGCAGAACTTGTAAATTGGGAGTGATTTTACTGTTTACTTTGAGAGTTCTTTTTTTCTTGCAGAGCACTGTTACAATTATATTAACAATGCAATCATGCACCTCTCTACTCAGAAGTAAGTCCCAATGAGTTCCAGGGAAATTATTTGCAAATGAATATGTACAAGATTGTGACCTGAGCCATTCTAAAAGGCTATTGGAATGCATATATTTCTTTATGACATCACATTTTTACAAACAATGCCTTCTTAATGAATTATGTTCTGTTTATTGCAATTATTTTCCTCATCCTAATTTTATTCTAAGAACAGTCCTGTGAAGTAGTTTAGGATGGAGAAGATACAATTGGCCTAAGGTGATCACATTAGTGTTATCTCATGGAGATGCTGGGGCTTGACCTGATCTATAATATGCATTGAGTGGGTGGAGGGTATGGACACAGAGCCCACTCAGGGGATCTGAGAGAAAGACATAAATTTGACCAGGTTTGCTAAAGGCATTTTGATTTTATATATAGTATTGTATTTATTGCTAATCATGCTGTGTGCACATATGCAAATACACAGAGTATCGCATTTATTTGTTGAAATTTCCCCCCTTTTCTCAGGTTTTCTAAATTCAGTACATAAATTCTAGGGCTTCTTTGCTTAAAATAGGTGTTTGGTGTGTTCCTTCTCTATAATAACTTTTGCCCTCTTGCTGCCTGGCTACATTCTTTTGACTACACTTGGATATTACTTGGCCAATATGTGTCTCAGTTTTGATCTGTGAAATGTTGGATACATAAAGTGCTTTCCTGAATTGCTAGATACAAATGCATGCATACAAAACAGTTGCAAAGATGGTTGCACAACTAGTTACATTCCCAGGGAGCACAAGAACAAGGGTGCTATAGGTTCCAGCTAAGATGGCCAACCGTTAACATCACAGTGTATGTGCCCTTTCAGCTTTGCAAGATTTATTAATATATTTGTGGTAATAAAGATATAGAAGGACCACACGGGCAGATTTTCAGCCTTCTAGATAGCTCCCAGACTTGGCAGGAGTCAGGAGGTGTTAGACAGAGATGTGTGCCTGGGAACTTACATCATGCCTTTCAGCGAAGCTGACTTAATGTCTTAAAGGCTTCCAAAATCAGTGAAGATGGATGGTCCTCCAAACAAGAGATTATTATAACATGATTAATAGGACATTTGATGACCCATGTTGAAAAGAAAAGGAGGTACCTCCACCTGGCTGGAGATCATCTAGTCTGAGTGAGTACAAATAAACTTGCATCATAATTAACTCAAACCTGGTCACCATTATCAAACCGGTTTTAAGCCAAAACTACATCTGGGAGCCATGGATTCTATTTCTATTAACAGAACTGAAAGGTAAATTAAGTGGCAATTTTGGACAAATATAAAAATTAAACTTAATGTTTTTAAAATTTTAACAGTTAAAAGGCAAATATGGAGACTGTTGCTTTTTTAAAAAAAAAATATGGAACAGAGAAATTAAAGACTGTTTCCAACACCTCCCCTCCTTCCCTTCTGCTTTAGGAGAATATCTCACTACACTGTTATAGTGCTATTATTCCATTTTAACAGCTATGGCTGCCTCCACTGTGGAATCCTGGGATTTGCAGTTTAGGGAGGGACATTTAGAATTCTCAGCCAGAGAGTTCTTAGGCCTCACTAAACTATAAACCCCAGAATTCCACAGGAAGCAGCCATAGCAGTTAAAGTGGAATAATAACACTATAACAATGCAGTGTGTTAAAGTCCTTAGAGACAATGAGAAAGTGTTTTATAACATGCTATAAAAGTTATCATAAAAATGTCTATGTCTAGTAGAAAACAATCAAAAGATGAAAATGAAATGGCATTTGATAAACTTCATGGGTTAATTTCTGCGATCTCTACTCAAATATTGGTCCTGAATAAAAGAATATCAGAAAGAGCTGAGATATCCACAGAAATACAGTATTTTATCAATGAGACTAAAAAAAGAATTTCAGGAACTTAATGGTTCTGTTAAAAATCTAACAGCCATCATTAAGAAACATGAGCAGGATATTTCTGACAACATGAAAGGAATTGCCAATTAATGGTTGGATTTAGAGAGATCTCAAGACAGAATGAAAATTGATTTAAAGTTAAAAACAGATGCAGATCAGAGTAAGGTGTCCCAGAGGAGTTGTCAGATTTGAACAGGGAGTTGCAAAATCCTTAGCAGATCTGATAAGTTTGGAATAGATGGGAAAATACATTGAAACAACATACAGGCAGAACTCTGCTTTTGCTCAGAGGAAAAATTGCCTAGAAATGTAATAATTTGCCTCCGACAGAGAAGCATCAGAGATGACATCTTGAGAGCACATTTTAAGAAAAGACTAGATAAATGAGAAGGGAATAATCATGTTACAAAAAATCCCAGAAAGAATGTTGACAAAGCACAGAAAGTATATTTTTTTTATGGAGTTGATTAGGGGGAAAAGGACATAGTATTTCATTGGATAGTCCCAAAGAGCTTGATAACTGTATATGAAAGAAAGAAATATATTGTAAACTTTTTGGAGAAAGCATATTACTTGGTCAAGAAGCTGATAGAGGAGACCTCAGAAAGAAAGATTTAAATGTTTAGAACTGATGGGGGGGATTAACCAAAACTGGTGAGGAGTAAAGGAGTAAAGACATGATGGTGGTGGCAGCAGCAGGAAGAGGTGCAAAGCAATGGACAGGAGGTGGTCATACAGTGCATATGTTTATGCTTGTGGTCTGCTTCAATTCACTGACTCCTCCATTCATCACTTCCTAAATCAGTTGTTATCATTGGCATGCACAGTAGGGGCAGCAGCGCCAACAGCAGTTGGGGTGTGGTCTCTTCTCTTTCCCATGTCAGCAGGTTCCAGGAGCAATGCCACCCAAGAGGGTGCAGAAGGCACCATAAGAGTCAGCATGAAGGACTCAGGGACTGGTAGGTCAGCCTTGAAAATCCTGGGCTGGTCTGGCTCCAGCAAAGGGCCATAGGAAGGGCACCATCAGCACTGAATGCATTGCAGCCAGCTAGCATTGCAGAGGGTCCCAGAGGCTCAGAGATGTGGGCAGGCCTGCCACAGATGCTGGAGAAGCTGTTGGAAAAGTTAGAGAGGCTGAAGTCTCAGGCATTGGCAGTGGGGGATTTGCCAGTCACAGGATCTCAGGATAGTGGGCCAGGGGCAAAGCAGTGCCAGGTGGGGAAGAAATTGAAGAGACAGTGGAGACCTCATTTGCAGTCCAGCAGCAGCAAAACTATCACTCTCTAGACCCGGGCTTGGAGCCTGACAGAGCAATTAGGTGGAAGAAGAGGGGAAAGAATAAGAGTGTCATGCCCCGTGAGTCTGATGAGGGTATGGAATCAGAGGAGGAGGAGGACATGGCAGGGAATGGCCCTATGGATCCTGGCACACCAGTGCCAGCAGTGAGCCCTGCCAACCTGGAGGCTCAAGCAGAAGAAAAGCCTGGTCCTAGTGGGTTGGCACCAGTCCCAGCGGAGAGCCCTGCCAATTCAGATTAGGATGAGGAAGAGGAGATGGACTTACCTCCACCATAATTTAAGCAGCAGGAATCCCCAAAGAAAGCTCGAAGAAGATTGCTGAGGGTTTATCAGAAACACCTTCTCATCAAGGATCACCTGACAAAACCTAGATTACTACATATACACATTTGGGAGCTATGGAGGCTTTGTTAGAGATCAACTGAACTTTCTGGAGAAAGCTTTGTGTCTGCTATCTCTGATTCCATGTTCCTGTTCCCTTGATTCCTGTTGCCTTGACTCATGTTTAGACCTTGGACTTTTCCTGACTACACTGCTGTCTGATCCTATTGACCCATGGACTTGTTTGGACCAATGCTGAATTCTGTAAGCCCCAACTCTTTGGATTGTTTTGCTGTACTAATCTTTTCAAGACTGTTTCCATTCCATTGTGCGAATTACCAGTTTGCTACCTTCCCAGATTCTTGCTGTTTGTATATACTTTGCCAGGAACTATCTGCTTTTCTGGACAAAGAGGACAGGAGGTTGAGCCATAAGAGGCATTCAGACAGTGATGGAACATCAGGTGCGTCCTCAAAGGAGGAAGGGTGTGGTAGGAGAGATAATTGGAATGTAGTTGTATGTGTCCCTGGTCTCCCAGCATGGGCTATTAGGAGGAGAAAATTGGGAGTCCAAGCAGCAGTCCTAGTACAGCATGGGAAGAAGAGGAAGGATTGAGGACAGTGGCATTTCATGCTACTTTTGCTGACCTCCAGGCATCCACTTGGACAGAAAGACTAAGGAAAAAATATTGAAAGGGTATTCTTAAAGGCTGCTTAAGACCAACAGTGAGGAAGGGCATTCAACTAAGCCAGATAAAAAGAAAAAGAAGGACAAAAGGGAGTCAGTTGGATATTTATTCAACAATTGGTTGGATGGGTATATGGTGTTTATGGGTGTGGTGCAAGCGGCATACCTGGACCAAGGCTGGCACCTTCCCACCCACCTGGGCAATGTATTTAAGGCATGTGCCTTGTCAGGAGATGCAGTAGCGAATGAGTACAACATCACATTTAGGAAAAGGGCATCTCAGAATGATAAGTCCAAATGGGATTTAATCAATGGCAATCTTTGGCTGATGCTGGTCAGGTCTCATATAAAAGGGAAGGGTAAAGGCTTCAAGCCTTTTTGTTGGTCAAGAAAGAAGGATACCAGGCAGTGAGTTTGTTGGGAATTCAACCAAGGGAAGTTCCCGTGTGCTTGGTACAAGTTCCAGTAAAATTGAGAGTCCTACCTTGGGTCCTATCCTGGGGTCATATGCCCACAAGCAGTCAGCAGCCTTTTCACCTGGGATGCACCAATGTAGCTTCCATGTGAAAAAAAGGAAAGGGAAGGCAACCCTAGGGGTACCAGGAGGTCAGGTGGGCCCAAGCAATGTAGACACAGTTGATTGTGACAGAGGAGGGCTGGCCTCTACTCCAGTGCACTGAGCAGCCTTGCTTCCCTTGTTGGAATACTATCTCAATAAGAAAGCAGCTAGGTTCATAAGGGAGGGTTTAGAGTTAGATTTTAGGATATTGGCAGAGGGTCTGGGAAGGAGCTAAGTTATTAGAGGTTTTTCAGGCTTTGGCAGGGGAATTGTGTATCCTTTGGGCTCAGGAGAAGACAAAGGGACCCACAAATTCACTGGTGTATTTAGGTTTGCCTTACCTTGCCCCATAGATTCTAAAGGCAGATTTTTTGGGGAAAAAAACCCTCTATCAATAAAAAGCAGTGCCCACAGCACAGGGAAAAGTTGGGAGGAGGTCAGGAGGAGGATGGGGCTGTCTGAAACGGGGTTCTGTAAGTGTAACGGCCCCATTCTTCTCCTGACCTCTTTGGGTTTTTTTCCCCCCATCTGAAAAAGTTCCTAGAGTCAGGCTAAGTTCATTTTAATTGTGGTTTTATATATACAGGGTGAGTCTCCCTTATGTAAAATGCTTTGGACCAGAGGTAATTTTGATTTTGGGATATGTTTGATTTTGGAATACTTACATTTATATAATGACATATCCTGGAGATTGGACCCAGGTCTAAATACAAAATTCATTGATGCTTCATATGCAGTTGCCCTTCCACATTCGTGGCTTTCACATTCGCGGTTCCGCCCATTTGCGGTTTGCTTGACAAGCACCCCATTTAAATCAGCTTCTTCCCCCTCGCACATAAGGGAGGGCAGCCAATTTAAATGTATTGCTCCCCAAGCAAACCGCGTGCCCAACTCCCCGCTCTCCTAGGGTTTGGCTCCATTTGGGGTGGAGAGCCAAACTCCAGGAGAGCGGAGAGTTTGTGGCAAAGGAACTTTTCAGCCACCCCCGCCCTTCCCAAAGAGGCAATGGGACTTTTCAAGCCTTGTCGTGGCTTTGGGAGGGTGGGGAATGACTGAAAAGCCTCTAGGGTGCCCTCACTCCACCCCCCTACCATTCCCAAAGTGGCTATAGGGCTCAAGAGCCCCACAGCCACTTCAAGAACCATGGGGGGGGGGGCTGGCAAACTTCCCTCATGCCCATCTGCCACACCCTGACCTTCCCCCAAAGCAGCTATGGGGCTCGAGAGCCCCAAAGACACTTTGGGAAGTGCAGGGGGTGGCTGGCAAAGCTCCCTCCTGCTGGCCGCTACCCCCGACCTTCCCAAAGCGGCTATGGGGCTTGAGAGCCCCACTGCCACTTTGGGAAGCATGGGGGGGTAGCTGGCAAAGCTCCCACCCATCCAGCTGCCACCCCCTGACCTTCCCAAAGTGGGTATGGGTCTCGAGAGCCCCACAGCCACTTTGGAAAGTGTGGGGGTGGCTGGCAAACCTCCCTCCTGCCTGGCCACCACCCCTGACCTTCCCAAAGCAGCCACTTGAGAGCCCCACAGGCACTTTGGGAAGCACGGGGGGTGGCTGGCAAACCTCCGGCCCACCCGGCTGCCTTCCCCTTGACCTTCCTAATGCAGCTATGGGGCTCAAGAGTGCCACAGCTGCTTTGGGAAGTGCAGGGGGTGGCTTGCAAACCTCCTGCCAGCCCAGCTGCCACCCCAACCTTCCCAAAGTAGATATGGGGTTTGAGAGCCCCACAGTCACTTTGGGAAGTGAGGAGGTTAGCTGGCAAACCTCGCTCCCACCCAGACACCACTTGAAAAGCCCTTCACCACTTTGGAGGGAGATTGCGGGCAGGCGGGGGCCTATTTTTATTTGTGGTTTTTCACATTCACGGGGGTCTTGCACCCCTAACCCCACAAATGTGGAGGGATGACTGTACACCTTATACACATAGCTGAAGGTAAATGTATACACACTGTTTCTCTCTTCTAACATTATATGAGATTTAGGATGCTGCTCTTTCAAAGAAATAGTATTGAGTGAGAGAGAGAGAGAGAGAGAGAGAGAGCATGTATGTGCTTTTAAAGGAGATGACAAACTTAATTTATAATTTTAGTCATTAATTTATTCAGCCATTAATATCTCACCTTTCCATGATTAAATCAAATGTGAGCTGGTTTACAGACAGATGGATAACAGCCAAAATCAAAAAGCTAAAAGTAAAAATAAAAAAAAATAAACAGAATCATAAATCATAATTAAAAAATCAACAGGAATAGACTAAAAAATTTCAAAGGCTAATCTGAAAAATTCCCTGTGGAATAAAATACTATTAAAAGCATATGTAAAAGCAGTGGTATGCCTCTCTTGGGAAGCTATTACATATTTACACACAGAGAAGTGTATTCACGGATGTGTTCTGTCGTTTTACAATAAAGTTTTTCAGAACATACACGTGGGGGAAACACATGCAGGTTGCTATGTACTTAAAGTGGGAGGGTAATTTGATACAGACCTGATCATTCTTAGAGCAGACCCATGGAAATAAATGAAACTTAATGATAGTAATGGCTAATTTCTGCCAGTGATTTTGATGAGGAGTAATTTCCCATTTCCTGAGATTTCAGGGACAAAATCTTGAAAGGGGTGAGTGGGCTTTTGCCATATCATGGGGGGACAGTTTCTTAACAGTTCAAAATTGTGTGTGTGTGAGAGAGGGGGGGGCAAGCTGTGGATTTCCTACACTAATTTAAATGAATATTACATAGAATATGAAGATGGCTGAATAACCTAGTCCGACATCTGCTTACACTACTTATACTAATACTAATGCTAGTGTGTTGAAAAGTTGGAAACCAGATATAGCATAATTCTTAATCCATTGACAGCTGAAGATAGCCAAGCATGAAACAGAAACTGGCTGGGAGGCAATACAGGAACATTATACATAAATACAGCCTAGTTTAACTTCTGTTGCATGTGTTCAGTTGTGTTACAAATTAAGTTAAATGATCAATTCATTGACACAAATGTCTGATTACCAGCAATGTATGAACAAGTCTTTTGTTGCTCCTGTACAGTCTAGACTGATAACCACAAGACTTTAAATATCACCTCACCTAAACCAGTGACTTTATGACGAGTGGTCGATGAGGCATCACCCATGTTCTTGATAAACTGACAGGACATGAAAATGGTAAGCGTATAGTCATATGTTCCATATAAAAAAACACAGAGGAAGATTCTCCCCTTCCCCCCCCCACAAAAATCCCCATCAGCCATTTGTATGTTCATACTTATAAACTTTCATACTCATACTCTTCCCAATTGTGTGTGTGTGTGTGTATTCATGATTTTTTTTTTAAAAGAGAGAGGTGCTTTTCTGTGTAGATTCTGCTTAGAATAGACTTCCTTTAAAGTTCTTCTTTCTCCACGCCCTCTTGCATATGCCTGGTGGGTCTCATTCTCCACAGGTGTGCAGGGAGTAAAAGCTCTGCAGCAACAGAGTAGAAGTACAAGTCTTCCCCAGTAACCTCCCATTGAGTTACTGAACTGAGGATTAAAATCAATGGGTGGTGGCAGTATAGATGATCTCTATGAGTATCAACCTACTTGGCATAAGTAGGAGAAAGGGACCCTAGAAACTCATAATAGCATCACAAGACAATTCTTAATTCAGGCATTTACTGCCAATGAGAAATTCATCATCATGTTTCCAAAGGAAAGTATTTTGGGAAAGATATTTATGAAAACAGGTATCTGGGGTTCTGGGGTAGGGGTGCATGTTTGGGTGTTTTCACATGTTTTCCCATACTTTTCCACATTGGAGGTTTTGCTATGGTTACAGTTTGCCATGGGTGAAGAAATCATGTAGTTTCTTTTTGTGTTTTTTTTAAATGTGGGGTTCTTGCTGGCCTTTGGGGGTCTGGCAGGAGGCTCCCTGGGCCACAAAAACAGGGTGCAAGGATTACATGCAGCTTACAGGCATAACAGTGCTTTCAAACCACCTCAGAAAAATCAAATAATTTTTTCTCCTTTTCTAGTATTATACATTCTGAGATTTGCCTCCTTGCTTGAAGATCCAGAGAAGCACAGAAATTCCCCAAGGATTCACCTGGAATCTTGGGACCTGGCACCCCTATCAGTGGGTCTGCTGTAAGCATGAATATATCCAGTTTGTAGGACTTTGCCAGTTGTGAGGGAGGTCTGGGTAAAATGGTCTCCAGCGGCCTCCCTCCAGTGTCAGGAGCCCTGGAAAGCTTAAGTGGATTTGGATGCAAGATTCAAACAGCATTTGGTGTCTGGGTCTAGCCATATGTTACGGTGAATCCATACCACACAAATAATCCAGTTTGAAACTTGATTATTTGGCATGGCTCCTTCCTATGTAATCCTGGGATATGTAGTTTGGTGAGGCACCAGCACGCTTTGGCAGAGAAGTCTAAAGACTTCATAAAACTACAAATCCCAGGACTCAACAGGAAGGAGACATGGCAAATAATCCACTTTCAAACTGGATTATTTGTGTAGTGTGCATTAGGCCTCAGATTTCCTACCATGTCCCAGGGCAGCCTTTCTTAATCTTTTTAGCCTGGAGGAACCCTTGAAATAATTTTCAGGACTCAAGCAATCTCCATATAAAACTATATATCTTGAAGAACCACAGCTTAAAAACCATAGGGAACCCTTGCATAAAAATTATATCTGTAGCAAAAAAAAGGTTTTGTTTTGTTTTTTTTCTAAAATCACAGTCTCTCATGGAACCTCTCAAGAAACCCAAAGGGTCCAAGGAGGCCTGATTGAAAAACCCTCCTCTAGGGAGAGGCTAGGGGCTGGTTTACACAGCAGATTTATTGCGGCAACTTGCGCTTTAATTATTTTCCACAGTCAGCTTTTTTTCTAATTATGCCGCTTTTTTGTTCAGACTTGAAAAAGTGTGGGGGTGTGGCCTCCCAAGCAGACAAAGGCTGTATGGGGAAGGGCATAAACCCTCCTTTGAAGCCTTGCATTTCTGAGCTAAAGACTCACAGACTGCCAAAATAGCAGGGGGGAAGATCAAAGAAGTGGCTCTGTCTCTTCTCTAAATCTGCCTGTAAATGAGCTCACTCCTTGAAGCAGAGAGACAGTAATCTCTCTGCTGAAAGGCATTGCTGCCATGCCGTGGATCCTAAGGTGAACCTATCACAAGTTTTTCCAGCACGATTTGTTTAGTCAGGGTTCACAGACTTGCAAAATAGCAGAGGATTTTTGACTCTCCCTCCTCAGTCCCCCCTCCCCCCTCTCTCTCCCTCCCCCAAAGCAGAGCTGACAGATGGGAACTTTATGACTGAAAGGTCTTGAGAATCCTTTTTCTTTTGCAGAAGGTCTGCCAAGAAAAAGGATTCCCAAGGCCTTTCAGTCATAAAGTTCCCATCTGTCAGCTCTGCTTTGGGGGAGGGAGAGGGGGGGAGGGGGGACTGAGGAGGAAGGGTCAAAAATCCTCTGCTATTTTGCAAGTCTGTGAACCCTGACTAAACAAATCGTGCTAGAAAAACTTGTGATAGGTTCACCTTAGGATCCACGGCATGGCAGCAATGCCTTTCAGCAGAGAGATTGCTGACCCTCTGCTTCAGGGAGTGAAGTGTCCCAGGGCAGCCTTTCTTAATCTTTTTAGCCTGGAGGAACTCTTGAAATAATTTTCAGGACTCAAGCAATCTCCATATAAAACTATATATCTTGAAGAACCACAGCTTAAAAACCATAGGGAACCCTTGCATAAAAATTATATCTGTAGCAAAAAAAAGGTTTTGTTTTGTTTTTTTTCTAAAATCACAGTCTCTCATGGAACCTCTCAAGAAACCCAAAGGGTCCAAGGAGGCCTGATTGAAAAACCCTCCTCTAGGGAGAGGCTAGGGGCTGGTTTACACAGCAGATTTATTGCGGCAACTTGCACTTTAATTATTTTCCGCATCTGTGCCAGTCAGGTTTTTTTTTCTAATTATGCCACTTTTTTGTTCAGACTTGAAAAAGTGTGGGGGGTGTGGCCTCCCAAGCAGACAAAGGCTGTATGGGGAAGGGCATAGACCCTCCTTTGAAGCCTTGCATTTCCGAGCTAAAGACTCACAGACTGCCAAAATAGCAGGGGGGAGGATCA
The DNA here is from genome assembly GCA_030847615.1 of Gambelia wislizenii. Lineage (NCBI taxonomy): Eukaryota > Metazoa > Chordata > Lepidosauria > Squamata > Crotaphytidae > Gambelia > Gambelia wislizenii. The sequence continues at coordinate 82,903,029 of JAUMIR010000005.1, read as the reverse complement.
AATAAGTGGCTCTGTCTCTTCTCTAAATCTGCCCTTAACAGAATGGTAGTTTACACTGCCAATAAAGCGCTACATTGCAAATATACTGGCAAAAGTAGCGACATCCCCTGGCATGCTATATTTGGGTGTTTTACCTTCCCCCCCCCTTCTGAATGAGGCGATGCTGTGTTGCGATCCGTGGGAACTATGAGCTATCTTAGCGGTATATTTAGAGGAATATTTGCCCGTGTAAACGACCCCTGGGTTTGTAACAATGTGGGAAATCAAAGGATAACAATATCCAGTTGACAGGTGCTGCTCAAAGTGCTAGGCTGGGGTGTGGGAAATGAGAAGGTACAAGGGTCTCCACCATTGCTCAAGGATATCAGCAGTAGATGACTTTGGCTGTTATCTGGTGGGAAATGATGCAATGCATCTACTACATTTGGAAGCAAATTGTAGGATTGAGGCACAAATTATAGAAATGAAATATTGAATACTCAGAAAAACTGATAAAACAGGTCATCCTTAACCCAAGGAATAAAATTAATAATAAGGTTTCTTAACTATTGAGTCACTTACAGTACAGTTCTGTACATGCCTGAAATAACACCACTTGAGTAAGTAAATGTTCACACTATGAATTAAATTCTGTCATGTGGAATTTTGTTTAATACATTTTCTAAAGGGGAAAAAAAACCCCAAATTTAACCAGGTGTTTCTTCCTTTCATCCTTACCAATTGTTTAATTAAATTAATACCCTAACATGGTTTAGCAATGATAAACTCATTCCCCATAGACACATGTTTACTCAACTGTTGTTGTTGGAAAAAATTGGCTTAAATTGAAAATATGATTCAGTTAAGGAGATTTTGTGAAGTTAATATAATTACATGGAAGTCTGGGAAACCAGTAATTTTAATTACTGCATATGAGAGATTTGTGAGCAGTCTTCAAAATTGCAGGCTTATATATTCTTTAGTGAAGTGATTGGTTTTGATTTTTGATTTTTTAAAAAACTTTCATTTAAAAATGTGTATTTCCAAGTCTACAATTACTGAATTACCAGACACCCGAATCAATAGCAATTTTTAAGCTTTAAAGGACATGAAATTCAAAGATTCTAGCCTTGCAAATGATTATTTTTTTATTCAGTTCTCTCACACCTAGATTTGTTACTGGAACTTAACAGGGTTGTCTATTTCTCTTCATTTTAAATGAGCTAACATTGTTGATTCCTCAGAGGTTTTTTTTGTACTGTGGGGATTGCTGCTTAGTTTTATTTATCAGAAACCATTTGCTACCAAGTCAGTTTACTGAGCAGACTGAGATGTGGGAATTGTTCTGCACTGCAGTCAGCTTGGAATCCAGACAAAGGTCAGTATCACACTGCTTAGAAGAAGAATTGCACAGACATACTGCAGAGTCCCAGAAGCAGTATGAGGAACCCTCCAAAACACGGAGGGAACTAGCCTGTGATTCCTAAGGACACATACTGCTTGGAGTGGAAGGAGATTCTTGCACAGAGATGTAAAGTCTGTGCTGTAGTGTTTTAAGTGATGGATTAGGATACTGGGAGACCAGAGCCTGAATCCCTGCTTGGCCATGGATAACCCACTGAGTAACCTTGGGCATGTCATGCTCTTTCAGCCTCTGAAGCAGGCAATGGCAAATGCCGTCTGAGCAATCTGCCAAGATACACAATGATAGGTTCATCTTAGGGCCACCATAAGTAGGAAATGATTTGAAGGTGCACAACAACAACAACAACAACCGGATAAAGCACAAACTAATCACTGTTATAATATCTATTTCCATTTATGTACTTCAAAGGTAAACAATCTCAATGGGCTTAGGGGGCAGTATTCTGTCCCAGGCTTTTCCAGGAGCTGCATGGGTTGTCAAAACTGACCAAAAGAAAAAGAAGAAAGAAAGGAAAAGAAAAGAAAAACAAGCAAACAAAAAACTGCAAGCAGAATTGGTTGGTAATCCACTTTCAGGTTTGAAAAATGGTTTATGTTAAAGAGTGCAGTGTGGCATATTTAATAAGTGAGCAAAAGTCTTGGAAGCTTTTAGAAGAGACTGCTCTTTCCTTTTGCCAGAAAAATGTTGGTGGTGGTGGCCAAAGGTGGCAAAAATAGCCATGTGGCATCAGAACTGCGCTTTGCAAGAAGTTATATGGCTCTTTTCTGGCCCTACAGTTAAATCCTGTCAGGGATGGAAAAATATTTGAAATTATTTTAAAAATTGTTGTAAAATGGGTTTTCAACTGTTGGAAAACCCTGAGGAGGGGACTCCTAGGTAGACAGAGATGGTCACAGTACATAGCATCTTTTTGTGTGCAGAAAATGAATTTCCTGCAAATAGACAAGCTTTCTGCACATAAAAAGTGCATGTGGTTTTTGTTCAAAGAAAAAAATGTTGTGCTTTTTTGGCAAAGAGTATGTCCTGAACTGCAAACAATATTTGAAAACTGCATTTTTGACAACTTCCTTGCAGCAAGGGGAATAATTGTAATATTGTTTGTTTTTCCATCAGAAAATGAAATTTATGAAGGTTTAAATAGCCAGAATTTGTTATTTCTTTATTGGATTAATCCCAAAATAGGATTAATATTGTCGAATAAGGGCAAAGCACCTATTCCTAGCTTCTTGTACTAAGTTTTAAAACTGTATTTATTACTCTTAAATAAACATAATCCACCTATCTGTATTTGAACTTTCTCCTATCCTTGACCCTTCTGAGTCCATATCTTGGAAAACAAGAAATGGGAAGACATTTTTTTTTTAAAAAAACCCTTCTGTGAAGTTTGTAAAATGGGATGTTTTATTCTTAGAATGTAACTATTTGTACTGCTTTATGCTTTAAACAACTTTTAGAACAAGAGCTTGTGCTGCCCCTGTTATTTAATGTGTCAGCAGTTGGAAAGTTACATCCAGGAAGCATGAATATCATGAGATGCTGAAGTGATGTGACCATTAATGAGCAGTTGTGGAATGATGTCTTGGTAGTCCCATGATGGCTTTCCCATGTCATTATGTTCATTCTTCCTACATGTAGGCTTCCAAACTCTGCCTGTTCTTCAAATTATTCTGGAAGGATTAAACAGTCATTTAAGAAATGTGTTGCAAAAATGTTGTACCTTTCTGAACCAATCAACATAGTTATCCATATGCTGCAAATTGCTCCCAATTATTGTTACAAACAGTTGAGAGATACTAATGGGGGAGTATCTCTCAACTGTTTGTAACTGTTTGGCCTCTTGATTTCTGGCTTGGTAATAGTACACATGAATGGGCTGACAATACCTGAGTTAAGTGCATTTGAACATCAAGGGGCACGTGTGAAAAATATTCACAGAAATGTTTCTGCTTGCAGCTTGTGTCATATATATTGCTTTTCAGCCAACAGATGAACAGGTATTTTCTGTCACATCTGTAATTTCCACACCATTTTCATGGGCAGTTCAACACAGAGAGCATTATAGTAATTTGATCCTGAAGGTTACCAAGAAATAAATTATAGCTGTCACACTGAGGAAGGTCCAGGTCCTACAAATAAATGACATTGATAAAAGGTGCTCCATGTGCAGCTGGCACTTGAGCGTTCAAAATCAGAACATTTCTAGCCACATTCAGTTTCCAGCCAGCATTATTTCAGTGTGATTAGAATTTGGTTTCAGGCTGTTTGCTCACATCCATTCACCTATGGTCTCTCAAGCACTGATTAAAGAGTGTAAAAACTTTGGGGTACTTGAAAATGATATATTGATGGTTTCAGACCAGAAATGGGAAAGTTTAACTGTTTAGTTAATTGTCAATGAGCAAGCAAAACATTTTTTTAATGTTTAACTTGAATGGGGCACTTTTAAAGAGTTTAGTTTGTGTTAAACAGCCATTTAAATTTACCTTTTCCCATTCTACATGTCTTCCTGCCAACTACTGTTTTTCTTTATTAGAAACAAATATTGCATGAGAACTAGCATGGTGTAGTGGTTTTTGAGTGTTGAACTATGACTCTGGCAACCAGGGTTTGAATCCCCACTCAGCCATGTAAACACACTGGGTGACCTTGGGCAAGTTACAATCACTCACCCTCAGAGGAAAGCAAAAGCAAACCCCTCTGAGCAAACCTTGCCAAGAATACTCCATGATAGGTTTGCTTTAGGGTCACCATAAGTTGGAAATGACTTGAAGTCACACAACAACATTGTATGAGAGGCACTTTGTGATTTATGAATAATTTCCCCTCCTGAAAACAATGGTCATTTTTTTAAAAAAAGCCATGCCTCCTTCTGTAGCCAGTACCTGCAGAGTACCTGACATCTTGTGATTATGGTTTTGTGGTTGTCTTATCATCTTTGCTTCTTTTCTGAATACTTTCTGTCTCACCTTCCCCTCACCTGTTGGCTGCAATTCAGCATAGGTCAGTATAGTGTACTAGTTCCATCTATGCTAGGTTGACCCATGTACTAGACTTAGCATACAGCCTTTGAGCCGCCCTCCCCCCCCCACACCACTCCATGCATTACGAGGCGTGGGCAGGATCAAAGAAGCATGTGGCTTGACATGAAATGATTATAGCAGTGCTGAGATCTTCTGTGGGGACATAGCCAGATGGTCCTCCTATCCTACCCAATTCCTACAAGATGCAGAATGGTCATGGACCAGAAGCTGTATGGTATGTGTGGGGGGGTGGGCTCTGATAAAGGAGGAATGCCAACCTCCACAGCACTAAAAAGGAACATATACAGGCATAAGGGAAACGTATGTGTCTATGTTCTTAACAGGGTGCCAGCCCACCTGTGTCTGCCACTCACATTCTCTGTCCCCCCTTTGTCTTTCTATCATGGCATTCCAGCCAGCCAGTTTTCATAAGTGCGGTTTAGAGAGAGAATGAGATGCAGTTGTACTCCTGATAGCCCAGGCCCTCGATTCCGTTTCTTCATGTCTTGCTTTCTCTCCTTCCTTTCTCCAAAGCACAGTGGCAGCTAGTGGCTCCAATGCCAATGAGATAGTGAGGACTTTATCAGATGTGGCAAATATGGTGTCATAAGGATGCCTAATGATCATGAAAGGGTATGCATACCAGGTGATGTTGTCCTTTCACAATCATATCTAGTTAAAAAGCTGTCCTATTTTATTGACAGCCCAAGCTGTCAATAAATTGGCTGTTCTGCTTTGTTGCCGGCATTGCCAGAGTTTGAATCCTCACACCATTGTACTCACATGAATGCAACATCAATGGGCAAACATTGTGGGTGAGATTGGGATAGCCAGGTAGGGGACACTCTTTTTACGAACCCCCCACATGTACTTGGGACTTCAAATGTGTGCTTTTGTGCTTTCCTATACGTGCACACGTGTGTGTGTGTGTGTGTTTTATTTTTAAAATTTCCCGTGCTAGCATCTTCTTGCGAGAATCCATGAGATCTCAACCCTAGAAGCAAACAGCATTCTGTCTGTGCTCTGTTTATGCCAGAGAAGCCTCATTGACACTGCTCAAAATAAGTGTGGTGGTGCTGGGTTCTTTTGCCGGCATAAAAATGCCATAATTTATGCTGGCAAAAGAACATTAACGGGGGTGGTGGGGGTGGTCTGATAAAGTTCCTAGTCTATTCTGTGCTTCAGTCTGAATGTTAAAGGTTCTATATAAGATGCTGAATCCATCCCCCATTATTGGACAGGTCCTTTAAAGATTAGTCTAAATCTAGACCAGATTCACCACCCACTAATATCCAAAACCCCAGACACAACAGCTGCAGTCCAGTTATGTTGTGGATGTCATCAATGCTGCTCTTGGTGGCCCGATGAACCCCTTCATTTCATTTCAGCTGCAGTGAACAGTAGCAACCAGGAAGATTTCTACAATCTGATTACTAAACAATAAGCAAAGACTGAGAAGTAGGGTGGGCTTCAGGAAAGAATATTAATTCAAGCTAAATTGAATCATCAATTCCAAAACTCAAATAAAGGGTTTTATTTGTGTGTGCATGCATGCGTGCGCATGTGCCTGTGTGCATACATAAATACACACGCACACATGACACACATATTTGATCCCTCATTTCTCCCCAAATAGCTAATAGTATGAAAAGTACTAAAATCAAAATTTTTCATTCCAACCTCTTCTTCAGACCTCTGGATTAAATGGATAAAGCTGTGTAACTGATCTCTTGTGTGAGGACATTTTTTTAACTTGGTCATGTAGGAAGCAGTAAGTCATCTCTCCCTTTGTTTCTCCTTTGTAAAAAATAAAATAAAATAAAAATTAAAAAAAGTTCTGTGTCTACAGTCATATAGGATAGGCCACATCATCACCGGGATAATAGTCTTTGACACCATTATCCTTCTCCTACTTCATGACTGCTGTTCATTAGTATGTAAATCAGTTCCTTACAGATCCCACTTTAAATCCAGCTTAAAGAAATCTTATATCTGGTCACTGAAATACTAGAAGCCTCACTCTGATATAATGCCATTGTATAGTCAATCAGTTTCATAAGGGCACTTATACAATAAAACCATGATTTTATGAAGCACTTCATCTTTTTGCAATTTTTAGTTTCAGCTGACCATGGTGAGTAAAGTGAAGGGACACACTGCAGAGCATCTTTGCCTCTGGCAAGAATATATCTTTATACTGAAAAGCCATGCATTTTAACAAAGCATATGTCTTGAAAGGCTTGAAAGGCATGGCCTATGGATAGATAATACTCAACAATAATCATGTAACAGTTTTATTTTCATATTTTATTTCCAGGCTATCCTTTTTCCTCACTTCTCAGTTTTATGACATCTCACAGACTGCAATCCACACAGTGCTGCTTGTGTGTAACTCCGTCTTAGGACACTGTCTAAACTGCAGAAATACAGTAGTTTGACACCACTTTATTCACCATAGTTCTATCCTGTGGAATCCTAGTATTTGTAATTTAGTGAAGCACCAGAGTTCTCTGATAGAAAAGGCTAAATACCTCACAAAACTACAAATACCAGCATTCTATGGGATAGAACTAGGGTGGATAAAGTGGTATCAAACTGCTGTATTTCTGCAGTGTAGACAGGCCCTTGCTCATCTCAATGGAAAGTGGACAGAAGCAGTGCTGGTACAACATATTAGTAATATATTTCATTACAATAATGGAAATAGTGACATGTATTAGAGAGAGCAACATTGTCAAAACACGAGAAGACAATGAAGTAGAGGGATAAGAGCAGAGTGCTGGATCAGTTCTAAAATATATATCGAATCTATACAGCCACAATGGAAGAAACTTAATTACAGGTCTTTGTATTTCAATGGCTAGTTCTTTAACTCAATGTTTAAGACTTAAATTCTAAGCTTTACTACCTCACTAAAAAAATAATGTTTGGTATATTTAAGTCCCAATCAGTGCTTAGAAGTAATTAGTTACATATAACTAGCAGATTGTTAATAATTTATCTTTTAAATAAGGCACAACTACATTACGTGATGGTTGTAGCTTAACGAGAGATGACATTAATTTTGTGGTGTAACTGTAACTTTTAAAGTTACTTTTATAGCTATGAGGGTGTGGCCTCATTAAATGGTTGAGGAGTTATATAATATTATTTAAATACTAGCTCATGCCATAGCCTCATATTCTATGGTGGGCACTGAAGTGATGACCAGGTGATAGTAAAGTGTGCTTTGTACTACACTCTAGAAGCCTTTGGCATTCAAAGTTTATTGGTTTTAAAAGTAACTATAAGTTGCTTTTGATGAATGGGAAATAAGAATGTTACTTTTAAAAACATAGGATTATAATTGTAGCTAACTGCTTTTGGATTTCAGGACTATAACTATAATGACTTTTGAAAAGTAAATTTCTTTTATGAAGGAAATCATATATTTATTATTGCCACTGGGAAATAGGTTTAAATGTTCTGTGACTAAAAAATATTGAAGAATTGGATCCAGTCTACATTCTAAAATGAATTGGTCTGCCCAAGACTATGAATTCAACATTATGGACTTTATTACATTAGACTGTTAAGATACCACAATTGCATTAGTGTACACAAACATACTGGTTTGGGGACAGTCATTTTCAAACAACTCTTCAAAAGCACCATGGTGCTGCTATGGTCCAGGGCTCTGTCTTCTGTATGCCAGCCTCCATAGCTCTGCCTTCCTGCGCTATGCCCTCACCAGCATGCCTTTTGGTCTGAATTTGTTTATTTATTTTTTTTTAATTTTCAGCATAATTGCACATTCACAACAATTAAGTTTTTTAAAAAGGAAATGAAATAAGAATTTTTTTAAAGAAGTTTGGTTGCAAATAGTGAGGGGGAGAGGAGCAGAATCATGCCCACTCATACCATGTGTCTGCCTGCATATCAGAACTGCAATGGGAGGAACTTATCACACATGAATCAACAGTGGTAAATCAGCCCAACTGGGAGACATTGACGGGTTTTGCCCATCAATGAAAAGGAGTGCTCCAGAAACAGATGGAAAATGAAGCAGCTACAGGACAGACATGGCATCATGTGATAAGGCATGGCCACAGACTTTATTATCCTGCCGTAATTCCACTTTGTCAGCCATGTGTAATTAAGTCCTATATTTCTGCACAGGATACTTACTAGTCCTGTCCAGGTGGGTTAGGATCATGTAATGGGGACAGTAGGATGACCCTGGGTTCTGCCTTCTGTATACCACATTCTAGTCACTCAATTCCATTGACCTCCCTGTGGGAATGTCTGCATGGGAGAATCCACTCTACCTCTAGAAGTCTCCTGAACAATTTAAAAAATTCACCATGGGTGTGAACTACTGAGGACAGCTACTGTTTGAAGGTAGATGCAGGAATAATGTGACCAGACACAAATAAAGAGACTACACATATAGCAGAGATATAAAGGACCACTTTTATTTAGCTATAACCTATTTAACCCCATTCTGAGAGATCTACAATGGGGGAGCAACCTAGTGTGGGAATTGTTGGGGCAGGAGGTCAACTCCAAAAACCCCTCCCCAACTTCCGTTGGGCGAAAACACCTGAACTCCAGGAAGAACCCAAAAGCTGGGTTGCTCCCCAGTCAGTCTGCATCTGGAAGGCCGACCCAAAAGTCCCCCCCCCAAATCACAGGACTTAAAGAGAGGGTTTATCCCTCAGGCCAGCCCCAAAGGAGGTTCCTTTCCCCACAGTAAAGGGGCAGTTCCAGCTTCTCCCTTTCACATCCAAAAAGGTGAGGTGCTAAAGGTGCTCACCAAACTACCAAAATCTCTCCCTCTACCTGCCAAGTGACCACCTATTTAAAAAACCACTCTAAGCCAATTAAGTCTGCAGTGTGGGGTAGGCAAAATGACCCCAGGTAAAAGGGCAAAAATTCCTATCCAGCCCCGAAGTGACCAATTAAATCACACTGATTCAGCAGCAGGAAGGTAGACCAATTAAAGCGATGAAAAGGAGTAGTCAGAGGGGGGGTTGAGCTTAAATCCCTTCTAGCCCCACCCTCTTCTCTCCTGGCAACAGCTCAGGGGCTGAGGCAAAGTTACAGGTCTCCATCCTGTGCTCCTTCAAAAAGGGTTCTACAGCACAGTTGCAACCATACTGGAAACCCTGTTCTTTTGATTATATAAATACAGCCCTGGAATATAGACAAAATCAATGCTTGCACCTGGCATTAAGAGGCATTTAGATGCCTATATAGTCTAAGATGGGCTGATACCCTGCTGCAGCTTCCAGACTTGTCCCACCTCTTACACAATCATGAATTTCTTAGGCATTGCCATTGAGGCAAGCAGCTCATTAAAGACCAAAGCTGTTGCTGGATTTGCTGTCATGAAGGTATGCATGCAGGGGACACTGGTAGGTTCCCTAGCACTGCAGCTATGGAAAATGGCTGTGAGCAGTTGGAAGGTGAGCTAAGTCCATGGATAAGTGCGCAAGAGGAAAGGAAAGTGGGTAACTCCCTTCATACACACATAGATTTAGAGGTAGTAGGCTTACATAAAAGAATCACAGAGGCATCCTCCCTGCACTTAGAAAAATAGTGTAGTGCTGAGGTAGGAATCTATATATATCTTGGGTATATTGCAATTCCCAGTGTGCTGATTGGCTGCTCAGGAAACACACCCAACCAATCACCACCCACATGCAAATTCCCCTTTCCACCTCACAATCCACTCAATCTGCATCATGGTCTCACAAGGTCCCTTCCCTCCTCTCACTCCCTCAGCCACTCATCAGTCACAGGCTGTGATGGGATCCAGGCAGTCAACTGGTGGCGTGGGTGGGATGCCACTGCTCCACTGCAATGGGACCTAGACAGTCAACTGGCAGATGCTATGGCAGGGTAACAGAGTGAATTATCATCACCAATTCTGGGAAAAGTGAGGTACACTGAGAAGAGAGAAGAAGGAATTTAAATCCACTGGCCTACCTTACAGGGTTCACCATGAGGTCTACCAGGAGTTTTGGGGGGAGTTTTTTAATGATGTATGGGATGCAAGGTCCAGCAAGTATACATATGAATACTTGAAATGGTTTCTTTCTATGTCCAGTGAAATTTTTCATAAAGAAGCCTTTGAAGATGTAATATTACCCCTTTTGCAAAGCACCCTTATTTACTATCACCCAGAAAATGTTATATCAAATAAACTTTTATTGTGATGGCTGCTTGTATAGTAGACCCATGGGGTCCATTCACATCACTTTTACTGTAATTTCTCAGAAAATCCATCTTGCCACTCACAAAAAACACCTAAATCTAGGATTCTGACATTTTCATCCTCTATGGTGATAGGTTTGGGTTGACGTAGGTGAAATATAGATAACAGCTAAATAAGATCATTAGAACCAATGTCTTTGTTAGAAATTCTAGAATATTTTTAGAGTGTATAACTCTGTAATGGATACAATAATAGCAACTTAATTGCAGTAAGTATTGTGTTACACCTAAGCTCTAACCATTACTGCACATTAAAGAATTTCCATCCCAGTAATTCTGTTCTGAGCAACTTCAATCCATTCATCATCATGAAATGTGCAAAACCATGAGTGCATTACACTGATGCAAATTTAATAATACTACTACTCCACACTTAATTAACAACTCACATGGCAGGATCCCAGGTCACTTTCCAAACATTAATTCATTACACTCCTCAGCACCCTTATGAGGCAGAACTTATACTACATAGATTCTGAGTAGGCAAAACTGAATCTTCAAATATAAAATTGTTAAATGCCTTACCCAAGTATTTAAAGGGAATAAAAGTAACCTTATTGCTCTCAAATAACCTGCTAACCAGTTGTTGCCAGGAGTTAGCAGAACAAAGGAAAACAATCATCATCATCATCATCATCATAGACTAGAAATGGCAGAAGTGACAATGTCTATGTGAAAAAGTTCAAAATATGACTTGTTTTTCCATGGAAATAAAGAAAGTCTATTCTTTTACTTATAGGCCATGAATGTATTAATAACAAATTACAATAATTAATAACCTAGGAAATGAACAAATACTTAGCTCCAGAAGACTTTTACTAGCATCCCTTGGGCAATCTCACCCTGGTTCTAAGCAAGGCCCTCATTATATTCTTGCAAACAAGCTAGTAAAATGTGGGCTAGACAATGCGACTGAGAGGTAGATTTGTAATTGGTTAACCAGGCAAACACAAAGCGTGCTCACCAATGGCTCCTCTTCATCCTGAAAAGAAGTGACTAATGGGGTACCACAGGGTTTGCCCTGGTTCCAGTGCTATTCAACATCTTTATCAATGACTTGGATGATGAAGTAGAGGACATGCTTGTCAAATTTGCAGTGACATCAAATCAGGAGGGGTAGCAAATATGCCAGAGGACAATATTAGAATTCAAAATGACCTTAACAGATTAGAAATCTGGGCCAAAAGTAACAAATTGAATTTCAACAAGGAGAAATGTAAGGTCCTCCCTTAGGTAGTAAACATGAAGTACACAGATATAGGATGATGGACACCTGGCTTGACAACAGTTCCTGTGAAAGGGATCGAGGCGTATTAGTAGACTTCAAGCTGAACATGAATCAATAGTGTGATGTGGCATCTAAAAAAGCCAATGTGATTCTAGGCTGCATCAATAGGAGTATAGTATCAAAACCAAGGGAAGTGAGAGTACCACTCTATTCTGCTTTGGTCAGATCTTAACTGGAATACTGTGTCCAGTTCTGGGCACCACAATTCAAGAAGGATGTTGACAAGCTGGAGCATGCCTAGAGGAGGGTGACCAAAATGGTGAAAGCACTGGAAACCATGCTGTATGAGTGGCTAGGGAGGTGGACATATTTAGCCTGAAGAAAAGTAGGTTAAGAGGTGACATGATAGCTGTGTTTAAATATGTGAGGGGATGTCATATTGAAGATGGAGGAAACTTTCTTTCTGCTGCTCCAGAGACTAGAACCCAGAGCAATGAATTCAAACTACAGGAAAAGAGATTTCTATCTAAACCATAGGAAGAACGTCCTGATATTAAGAACTGTTCAGTAGTGGAATATGCTACCTTAGAGTGTTGTGGAGTCTCCTTCTTTGAAGATGTTTATAATAAAATAATTTTTATTCAAAGTAATTTTCAAGAAAAAAAGAACACATAAAACACATAAAGGTACATATAACATTTACACAAGACATATACAATAGTAAACGTATTACAAATACACAAGACAATACCCTCAGTCCCCCCTTTTAAAAATGACTTCCCATGTCTATCTAATTGCTTCTCTGAGTATTACCTCTAGCAATCCCTCCTTATTAATTAATATTAAACCAATACTTTTATCATCTATTCTTATTTATAATTCTAAAGACAAACTTTCTAACTATTATATTTATAAATTTCAAACATTTCTCTTGCCTGTCACTAAATACTATTAAATCATAATACAAATCCCATAACATTAAGTTCTCCATAATTCTTTTTATAATATTCTATAAGTGATTCCCAGTTTTTTATAAAGTTCGCAATAGATTTATTTTTTATCAAATTTGTTAATTTATCTAGCAATGCGTATTCATAACTTTCCTCATCCATTCCTCATATGTTGGAATCTCATTAGTTTTCCATTTCCTTGCGTATATCACTCTTGCAACAGTAATTAAATAGTTGATTAGTTTATTACATTTTCATTCTATATTATTTTTCAGATCTAGCATATTTAGGAGATATAATTCGGGTTTCCTGTTTATTTTTGCTTTTTAAAAAATTTCTATCCATTTATTAACTTTAACTCCATATTTCTTCACTCTATCACACTTCCACCAAATGTGATAGAATGAATGTATTTATTTCTGGCATTTCTAGCACTTATTTGAACCATTTTTATAAATCTTTGCCAGTTTCTGGGGGGTTATATGCCATTTATACATCATTTTATAATAATTTTCCTTAACATTATTTGAGCATGTGAATTTTAACCCTTTAATTCAGACTCCTTCCCATTGTTCTAAATTCAATTGATGTCCCACATTTTGTGCCCATTCCACCATACACTTTTTAATTTGCTCCTCTTCTGTATTGTATCTCAACAATAATTTTTAAATTTTGCTAATCAAATGTTCTTCTGCTGAACATAATAATTTTTCTAACTCTGTTAAAAACAGAGACTGGATGGCTACCTGTTGGGAATGCTTTGATGGTGTATGAGTATTCCTGCATGGCAGGGGTTGCACTGGATGGTCCATGTGGTCCCTTCCAACTCTATGATTTTATGATTCTGTGGAAGCAGGCATAGCTTTATCTGAGATTTTCATTGTCTGCCTACTATGAAGGTGGACTGAGGGAAGTCATTGCCAATCTAGCTATTCCTACCAGTTAACTGTTGATGGATTAGAGGCCCAAGGGCTGCTCCTTTCTACCATGCTATTGAAAGGACTATCAATAAGAGTTAAGATGGACCAGAAACTCTTCTGGGTTGCTTCTGGCAGCTCACTAGAACAGCCTGTTTACTATACATGGTCCCCTTTTAAATCAGGGGTGAGCAACTAGGGGAGACAGGCTGAATATTATAATTTTAAAAGAATTCACTGTTATCTGTGATTTTCAGTATCCACAGTAAGTCCGGGAACCAAACCCCCAGGATATGGGGGACCAATGACATTTGGATGAGGGAGACTCAGCCTGTACCATATTTGGTAAAGGCATTAGCAAACCATTTCAAAAAAGAGCAAAAAGAAAATGATATTTGCCCCCTTGAATCAATGGCTTCTCGTGGTACAAAATGTTCAGTTGCAAGTAATGTCACCTAATAAGAACACTTTAAGCATAATAAAACTGTTGTTCCCTTGACATAAAGGGCTGTGAGTTGACAACAGTATGCTTCTACCAAAAAAATATTTTAAGGAGTCACTGCATACACACACAAGTAATAATAAAGATTATAGATGCCAAAGTCAAAGGGAATATTATGCTTGAAAGACTGGCTAATAAAACTCCATGCGTGAAACCTGCACAACAAACCAAACAGTTTATTGTTTCAGAAAAGCATAAATTGCAAAACTGGAGGTTCAAGACCTTGCAGATAGCATCTGCTATACTTTTCCTGCCAAATGCATCATACAAGCCCTGGAGTTCAAGTGAGGGGTGTATACAAATAATGCAGAGTTGTTTCCTTCTGAAGAGCCGACCAAAGCAGCAATATCTCTTTTCATTAAATCTGGAATAAAGAATGTGCCAGTGAACACAATCCTAAATAAAGAGAAAGGATCAGAGGAAAGCAAATACAGTAATGCAATAGGAAAGACAGATGCATCCTGAAGACTTTGCAGGAAAACACACTTTATCCATAGAAAAATTGGCTTTATTATTTAGATAATTTTATTTATCCTACTATAGCGATATTTGAATGAGAATTTCACTTATAGGCATACTCTGTATGCATAGGGTTTTGTTATGTGGTTTATTTTTTTTAAGAAGAAGAAAAATATTTCTGGCCCTAGTACAAGTCTTGCTTGGGAAAGAAAAAGACAGTAAACTAATTGTGCAGGGAAGCAGGTTATATCTAATTTAACAATGAATAAAACACTGTCAAATGGCAGGGTTTGGCAATCTCAATTTGCAAGGTTAATTAAAACATTTAGTTTTATGAATTGAAAATAGGCTTTCAATCCAGTCCTCAGCATGTTCTGTAGGTAGATGCATTTGGAAAACTGTATTTAAAAGGTTGGGTATGTTCTTTAAAAATCTGAAATCCTGCACCCTATTATTGGTTGTTTTAGGTCCCCAAGCCACTAAAATAGCTAATCCTCATGATTCCTATGGTCACCATGGCTGAAAGAAGTGTGCCCGCAGCCAGAATCAGGTGACAGCTGTTTTTATAGAGTGTGTGTATATTAATGCTTCTGCTCATTCAGTTCTGGAACTGATACCATACTAATCAAATTGCTTGTTTTAGTGCTGCATATGAAAGAAAGGAAACCTTATATATGATTGCAGCTTTAAGCATAACACAACTAAAGTTAAGCATTTGGAGTCCTGCAAATCCACAGGGAAAATTTTACAGGGAGATGCACATTGTAATTTTCAATGCATATAGTCTGAGGATATGTAACTGAGTTTAATGGGGCTTACTTTCTAGTAGGTGAGCTTACAGCCCTTAAGAACTACTTTGATACTAAGGGGATTTTAAAGTACTCACCTTTGGCTGTGCCTATATTATCTGAAGTTGCAATAGCATTGCTTTCTTAAGTTCATCACACAGAGGAACCAGAGAAACCACATCATGCTCAGGAAACTATTTCAATGTTGAAATGATAAACCTCTTCTCTGGAGCCAACGTCTTCTAGGTTTAAAAACCTTTTAGGAGGATCAGTCAGGCTTTTGAGAAAAGTTACTCCTTCAAACAGGAATAAAGACTTCCATTTATTTCATTCAATGGTTTACCCACCTACTAAAATGGACTCTGAAAAAAAATCACTCTGAAAAAAAATTACACTCTTTTGCCCCATCTCTAAGGTATCAATGTGTTAAAACTAGCAGATGTTACCCTTTTAATATAGAAAGACCATTGTCTTGTTAAAAGTATTGCATGAAATTTAATTATCTATGGTTTATGTCTCTTTATTTTATCAACCGTTACTAGGTTGAATTTAACTGTACATGAATTCTGTTATTGTTGCTAAAATGATATAGAGGTTGTATAGACAGAATTGAAAATGTCTGATGTTGGTATATTTATTTTCATGATTTTACAATAATTTGAAATGAAATCTCAATGTAAGAAGACATTTATAAAGTTCTAGTTGTCAGTGTTGTCTACTATACAACATACATTGTCTTTCCTACTTGTGCTGGTAAGGACAAATGAATTACTGTGTTGTATGTTCAGTAGTTCATTTCTGAGTATTAAAACAAAATGTCACAATGTAGTGGCCAATTATACCAAAATTACATGATTAACTGCCCTGTGAGCATGCTACTTTGTGACATTGTCAGTGACATTTTCAGATAAAAGTGTTAAATGTTGGTGGACTATCCCTCCTGCTGGCAAGTTAGGTAACAAAAAAATGGCATAACTGGCTACAGTGTCGATGAGGTTTGCACTCTAAAATATGTGACTTTATAGGCTCAGAGCATTTGATCCTTTTCACACTTGACCAGTGGAACATATTCCCAGTCCTTAGAGATGAGTGAGACTTTAAAACTCACCTGGATTCACAGGCTGAAAAAGAGCAGGCTAGTAGCTAACTGAGGAGAAAGTGCACTATATTAAGGGGGCTCAGCACAAGAGAAGTTGCTTAAACTTACGGTGCTAAATCCAACATTAGTCCAACCTAGAATGGGCCATTAGACAATGGAACAAGTGAATTGTGACTAACAACTATTTATTTCAGTGTGTCTGCTCCATGTTGGATTTAGTTCATAGTGGTGATGCCCAAAGGTGATCTGGCAGTGGTCATGGAACAATAGATCAAATTTATAACTGAATATAAAGTTTCTTTGAAACTGAGTACAGTATTGCTATGATATGGATGATATGGCAAGAATATACAAAAATCTAACAGGACTTTTCTGAACAGCCACAACATTTCAGTGAGCAAAAGTATGGGCCAGTGAAGACAAGGAAATAAAATGTGGATTGGTGTGCACATATGCCAATTTGCAGCAGTTGTCATCTGTCTCAACTATTTTTTTGGCAAGGTCGCTGGTGTGCAAAGTTCTCTGTGTTTGCTGTTCACATGGAGGCATGCCAGCAAATCAAGATGGCAGGCATGAGAGAACCACTCCTGGTTCGTTACTCCCTAAATTGCTCCCGGCAAACAGTATTTTTTTTTAAAAAAAAAGAATTCCAAGGTGTGGAAAAGCAATCTTCCACTGAAATAACGGGGGGAAAAGAAGGAAAGAAAGACTGTTTCATCACCTGAACGCACAATCACTATGTCAAGAATCCGACATGCTGGTTCCATGATCTGACTTCTTAACAAGTCCCCTTGTGCACATCCAACCAATCAGCTGTCCTCTTCAGCAATGCACTGGGATGTGATTTGGTTGTCCCAACATGTGCATTTCCCCTACAGTTGTCAAAAACTCAGTGAAAGTCCAAGAGGCTTTTGCCACAGACTTTCCCTGACTTTTGCACCCCCTCCTTAGAAAAGGATGGAATGCTGCAGGATCCCATTTGGACACATGCAATTGCATGAGGATTCCATGAGGATTTATTTCACTGTCAGGGATACCCCTACAAGAAAGCCATGAACTAGTCAAAACCTTTATATTTATGTTTATGTCTTGCTGTCTGCCTTGTCAATTATTATAGTTATGAATATTTTTGTCATCAGTATCCAGATTATACAAACCCTAATTGATTAATCACATGAATTGAAAGGATTGCAATGTAGAAATCTTCATATTATGAAAACTATAATTTGGGGAATTTTTATTTTTTTATCTTTTTAGCATTATTCCCTCCTGTGTGAGAATAAAAGTGGGGAATTCTTTACTAAGATAGTATCCTTTGTTTGCAACTTCATTGCATTTGCCTATATTAAACAAAGTTAACCTCTTTTAGAGGCATTATCAAATGAGGACGTTAGGTTTAAAACTCATGCTAGATGAATTTCCAGGATGGCTGAAAATACAGAGCCAATTTTGAGGAGTGATGCGAAGATGGCTGGTCATATCTGCAATGTAAAGGGAGGAGACAGATTTTTGTCTCTCTGACCAAATCTTATTTTATGACATTCAGTAGTTTTCTAATTAAATCAAATTACTAATTTCCTACAAGAACTAAACCATAAGATTTCCCCATTACTGAAAGGTTTGCAGGAAGTAGGTAACTAGACAAATCCAAAAAAAAAAGGCAGAATGGAAATAACCTCCTTGCCCAGGTCCTCAGAATGGTATCTGTACAATTTGCTTTGAGCACAAGCAAACCTTTGATATCACACAAGGCCAGGAAACTGGGGAAGGTATGGGCAAAGCTTCTAAAGCTAGCTTTTAAAAATGATTCATTACATTTACAATACCATGGCCTAAAAAGCTATTTAGTCCATTATAGTTGCATGTTTACTAAAATAACTCTACCAACATTATACTAATTATTCAAATAATTCAGTAATAGCTGAAATAATTACTTTTAGGCATTAAAAACATCAACAATGTGATAAGCTGCTGGCTTGTGGTGAAAAAAAATCTCTAAGTAGTGAGGCCATAGTCAATGCTTTAACTATGAAATTAACTAAAACAGTTATGGTTACACCATAACATGAAAAAATTATTCATTGACAATTGACAACTGTAATGTAACAGTTATGCTTTAGTTATTACAAAAAGAAATTTATTACAAGTAATTCATTATTTGTAACAAGTCATGTCCAAGCCTTGTATAGAATTGCCAATCACTTTTATTCTAAAAACATAAAAATTAAAAAAAGAAATACAGTTGTCCCTTTATATTTGCGCGTTTCACATTCGTGGTTTGGCATATTCATGGTTCGTAGCTGCTGCTCAACTAGCTCAAACTTCAAGAACCCCTCCTCCTCCTCCCCTCCTGTCATGGTAACAAAACACTCCAGCTAGCTTTCTCACCTAGCAGCAAAACAGCACTGCCTGTTTAAAACTCTCAGTAAGGTTGTGTTGTTGGCATGGCAGAGGGAGGGAGAGCTGGGGGGGAGGTGTGGGGGAGGGGTATGATTTTTGCATCGGTGGATGGGTGTTGCTACAGTTGCAACTTTTAGCTTCAGTTTGGGAAAGGAGTAACCTTACTGTTTTAATGGGCAGCACTGTTTTGGTGCAAGGTAAGAAAGCAATCTGGAGTTGTGTTGTTGGCAGGGCAGATGGAGGGAGATCTGGCAGGGAGGCGAGTGTTGGTGAGGGGCATGGTTTGTGTGCCCAGGGGCGAGTGTTGCTACCGCAGTGGCAAGTATCGGCAGTCCTGTTGGCGGGAGAGAAGTCTATAATACCGTAGTGTAGTATGTATTTTGGGGTGGAGCTTAACTTATTCACAGTTTTTTTTTCAGTTTCATGGTGGTGCTCCACCCCTAACCCCTGCGACTGTGAAGGGACAACTGGTCCATAGCATTCTTCAGACATACTTAATATGTCTGAAAGCTGGACTTGCCTAGGACCTCATAACAAGGACATAACAAGACTTCTGGTATATTTTTTTTAAAATGTTATCCATTAGGGAAGGAAGGAAGTCAAGGATGGGGCTATGATGATATGAATTCAGAATTAGAGTCATACCATGCATTCAACAGAGTGCTCATTTATTCTGAAAGTAACTCTGCCTTTTGATTATCCAAGAATCTCCTACTTTTGCCAAGCAAATGAATTTTCATTTCAGTCAGAGTACAAAGATCCAAAATGCACGTACACTTTAAAAATCCAATGGCCTGAAGATTCATTGTTAAGAAAAGCAATGATGGGAAGGCTGACTTTAAAAAAAAAAAAAGCTACATGCTAAGACTTTTAAACAGAGCAATACCATTTTCCTGCTTTTTGTACAAAATAAATTATAGACTTGTGAAGACTCTGGAGAGGATTTGGAATACCGACTGATGTGGAACTCCTCATACTATTTCCACAATTTTATTCCTTTTCATTCTAAGGTGCTTTAAAAGAACATTTTAAAGAGAGCTGGAACAACAATCAGGAAGTGGGGCAGGACAAATGGTACTGCTCTTCTGGCTCCAGCAGCTAAATATGGTTGCCTGGGATGTTATGAGTCAATCTCTCTGCTTACCTTCCAGCTAATCAGGAAGTAGCTGGGCAGATACAGAATTTGAAATGGGCAAGCTTGGAGAACTTTTTCCTTGCTATTCATTTGCAAAGAGGTGCTCCCAGAGCCCTGCCATCCTCTTCTGACTTAGTTGTCCTGACCTTATCTTTTTCATCCTCATTGTAATCCTCTTTGGGTGCATATTGGGGTGGGCAACAGAGCAGAAGTCAGGAACCATTTTTTTGATCCTGTGCAGATCAGCATCCTTTAGCATGCCTGGAATGACACCATGTCACTTCCTGCCACCATTTTGGTCAACTTTGGCTCACAGTCATGATAACAGTATGAGCTGCTGATTTCTGTAGTCTTTTGGAAGCTTCTTAATATGACCCTTTGGGCAGGCTAGGTTAAAAATTTATCATAACACATGAAATATTAGAAAGTGGATCCCTGCAAGAATTCCATGTGTATCTTGTCCAATTAAAAAAAAAAAAGTCTGCCCTCTGTTTATCCAAGTCCTGTGTCAATTGTCTTTGCCACCCTTATTCCTGCCCATATGCAAACACAAGGGTTAAGTATCAGTCAGACTTATTTTCTTCATTCTTTTCAAAAAATCTTTTTTGTGTGTGTTTTGCAATGCATCAAGCAAGATATCCTTTCCTTCATAGGATTCATTCTCCAGTACAGGGGACGGGGGGAACAGTTTGATTTTATGTGACAGTTTGGCATCTTGTGATCAGAACTATCATACATTTGGCAATGTAAATGCTTGAAATCCTTGAGAAAAGATAACATTGTCAGCCATCACAATGTTTTCAAACATTATTAATTGATCAAAGAGTATCACTTTCTCCCAGCTGAAATACTGAGTTTCCTGGGTGACTGTCTAGCCATATCCCAGGGCACTATAATTCATGGCAATCTCAAATGACAGCTGATAGACATAACATGTCTGCCCGTCTGGTCATGGATAGTAGCACTGAAATATGCTGCCAAACTCTCTGTAATAACCTCATTTCCCTTACAGTATCAGTCTAACATCTCCACAGAGACTTAACCCTAATGGAAGTAACAATGACAGCATGCCAAAATAACATATGTGGCAGCCAGTTTAAATTTAACTATACTATGTTTAATACTGAAATTTAGAGAAAAACCCACATAACTTTTCCCCTGCTTTCTGCCTGCCTGTTCACTGCTAACATGCTTCAAGTAATGCAACTTCATTTAATTTGCTTTGATACCTCTGCCTAAATTGAAGCAGAGTTGTTGCAACACTTGTGGTAAGTGTGACACAGCATCAGCCAACAACAGTTATGTAACAGTGAGTTCACAAATAGTGAATAGGTCTGAGAAATCATGCCTAGATAAGTGGTTGACACATCGTGAGCTTCTGATTTCAAAGTCAGCAAATGTAGAAGTAATTTGATGGTTAAGCTATTCAGTGCATATAAATCCACAGTGATGGCTAGAATCAAAAGTCACTGCAAGTATCAGTTTATCTGCACTAGCAGGCATGATTCTCACTTGTATAGAAATATTTTTGATTTGCATCTGATCTTTTCTCTGCTAGTGCTTCCCCCCACCCCCACTTGTCATCTGTATTCTTCTGTTCTAGGAATCACTCCCATTCTTTTGTTGGAAACCCTATAGAACTCCTTCACATACTAAGGACTTTTTCGGACATCGATCTGTAGTGCAAGCAGCCTCGTCCCCATTGCAAGGCTGCTGCACGGCAGGGGGGGGGAAGTTTCGGACGATGCTGTCCCCTGCCGATACTGTTGCGGAAGAGCTGGGAGGCTGCAGTGCTATATTTGACGGTTTTCTAATCACGGAAGTTGACTGTGATTAGAAAATCGCCAAATATGGTGCTGCAGTCTCCCAGCTCTTCCGCAACAGTATTGGTGCGGGGACAGTGTCATCTGAAACTGCCCCCCTGCCGCGCAGCAGCCTCACAACAGGGATAAGGCTGCTTGTGCTACAGATCGACGTCCGAAAAAGTCTGTAGTTAATTGTTCAAATTCTACTAAGGAAATTGTCCTAAATATGTTAATCATGTGATCTGTAGTGTATAAATTTATTTATAAATCGTAGCCCTGTGGCTCCCAATTCAGATGATATCACACATGGGAATGAGGGGAGTTGCCTCTTTTGCCCATAACTTATCTATTAACTCCTAATGGTGTTGTTGTTGCTGCTGCTGCTGCTGTTGTTGTTGTAATGGCACATTTGGGGGCAAATGGTTTCAGTAGTGAGTTCAGTATGAAAATGGCACAACTTCTGCATGGCAGGGGGTTGGACTAGATGGCCCTTGTGGTCTCTTCTAACTCTATGATTCTATGCATGCTGCAGTTCCAATTTAGCCCCGTATGACTGTTAAGAAAATAGTTGAAACTATCATTTGTTGTTTAGAGGCTCATTTGTACAAAAGGCTGACCTGATTCCATTAACATGCTGCCAACACGAGGGCATAAGCCTAAGGAGAATTACAGAGTACCCAATATTTTAATATCCTTGATTTACTTTCTAGCAGGGTGAGAAAGGTAGAGATCTTCCCTATTACTATCTAAAAAGGGGGTTGTTAGAGCAATACAATATTGGCAAGTACTTTTTATCAGCCACCTGGCTTATATAAACTGGTGCCATGTTCACATATTTTAAGGCTTGGAAATGTAGTACAATCTCTCCAAGCCCTGCTACTTAGGCATTGGTACAGAGCATTTGATTAAAGTTAAAAAGAAAAATTTAGTCCTACATGCTACATAATTTAGGATAGACACTTCCATCTTTATCCGTTCTAAGCCTGGAGAAATGGACAGTAGTGGGCCAAAAGTATGGTAGTAGTCATTACAGTGTGGCAACATTAGGGATTCCATATCATATAATATCAAGTTGCTATGAGCTTGATTGAGAATGGAGCTTTGCTTGCTCAGGCCTGTTCTGCTGATACAGAGCTACTGGGATATGCCAATTCTTAAAAAAATATTAATAATAATCCACTTCATAGTTACATAGTGCATTTGAAGTGTTCAAGATGCTTCATAGCCATACCCATACCCATATGTATGCATTCAATGAAGATCCTTGAATATTTCTTTCTCATACTTGAGAATGTATAATTGTTGTATTTTCCTCCCTGCTGTGGGAAGAAATGGAGACTTCTGCAGTTTCAAGCCAGTAGTCATAGAACTTGAACTTTTTAATGTAAATTATTCTGCACAAAAATACATTCCCCCCCCCCAAAAAAAATGGTGCTTTTGTATAAAACACATTTTAGTGAATCCTCGTTTTCAGAAATACATTTTGGTTTGGTTTGGTTGCCAAACAAAAATAATCCACATTTTTAACCTCCTCCTCAAAAAACCATGTGTGTTTCTGGAATGATTTTTGATACAAAATGATTTTATACCATATACAATTTTATATCCAGATTCTCATGTATTTCTCGAGTGTTTGTGTGTGTATGTTTGTGTGCATGATAAATGGTGTTTAGTAAAGGAGGGGTAACCTCTCTCCAATATTGTTGTGCCCCAAACCACTTTTTCCAGAAAGAGCACAATTTTTGCACCCCCACCCCATCTATCTCTGCACAGACTAAATCAGCACAGAATAGTTCTTCAGGATATGGGAATATCAGGAGAAAACTGGACAAAACTCTTGCCTCTGTGTTATTCTTTCCAATCAATGATCCCAAATAGAAAAACCAATTTTTTTAGCTGGGAAAAAAATAATGGTGCACACTCTTTCCATCCCTAACACCCCAACACACACAATGTTAGTCATTATTCTACACTTCTGTGAAGCACTCCATGTTATTATGCTTTTTTTGTTCCTTATAACCCTCAGTAATCTGTTGGTGGCAAATGGAAGTGACATTTTCGCTGTTTCAAAGTTACCTGAACCCCAAACATGTTTATGGCCAAAATTGGTGGTGGCATATGTGGTTGGCTGACTTTAAAATGGAGGTCGGTGGAAGTTCTGGGAGGGCCAAGGGATACATAGGACCTCTTGAGGTACACAGGACCTTACCTGCACACTCACTAGTCTTGCTCTAATCATTTAAGTTTGATTTTTCCCTTTAGTTCCTCACATACATCTTTCAGTTTTAGAGGAATTAATTTTTATTTGATTTTAACATTTCAAGAGTTTTCCACATTATGTGTGGAATTTGTTTTTTAGATCTTACCATCTTGATACTTATATAAGATACCTCCCAGGTTTTGGGGGGAAAGGATTATGTTTATATTGCTGTCCTGCTCTCAATGCCGAACAAGAAAGAAGCAGGAAGTAGCCAGTGTCAAACATTCCAGGGTCAAGAAAGCTGTAAATCAGAAACAATGTCCAGGGACTTGCGGTAACAGAGTCCTTAAACAATCCAATAGTCATAAATCCAGGAGCCACACTTACAAGAGCCAAGTTGTTAAGAGGAGAATTGAAGTTGCATTCAGCAGTTTGGCTTAGGGAAGTCTTTCTCTCTGGCTTCTCTTCACAAATGAAGATTCAAGAAGGACTCATCCCGCGCTTTCTGCAAGCGCGCTGATGACTAAAAAGGCCAATCCAAGTCTGGTTGCAGAAAGCACAGCAAAAGGTTTTCTTGGGTGATGTTTCCAGGTTGTGATTTTTTCTGCCTTGTCATTTCTCTTCAAGACTTGTTCGGCGTGAGTTCTCAAATAAGGCTGCAGCATTGTGAATAGTGTGTCTCCATGCCTCCCGATGTGAGGCCAGGGTGGACCATTGTTGGTGATCAATTTGGCCGAGCCTGAGGTGTTGTTTCAGGGAGTCCTTGTATTGCTTTTTTGGAGCGCCCCTCTTACGCTGACCCGTGGTGAGTTCACCGTAGAGTACTATTTGGGGGAGGCGATGGTTCTCCATCCTAGAAACATGCCCTGCCCATGGCATGGGTGGAGGGAAGTAACCTGCTTATAAAGGCGGCAAGCTCAGCCAATGCCCTGATCCCAGGCAAAATTTAGATGTGCTCTCCTGATGCCTTGAATCCCTTTCTCAGCATCTGCAGGGGATGGTCTGAGCCAGAGCATTTCTTGGGTACTGAGAGACCTCTCTTCCAACTCTTCTTCCTGCACTGAAGCCAGCCTGACATACTAAACTGAAGGAGGACTCAGGCTATCAGGCTTCCTCTCTTACTCCTCCACCTGTACATCTGTTTCATCTTCTAAGGAAGACAAACTCTAAAGGAGGGGGGGAACATGACAATTGCAACAAAATGGAAAACATTGCCAATATATCATACTGAACAGTCAGAAAATTCGAAATGCTTTGAGTCTAATCAGCTTTATTTTCATGTTGAAACATGCATGGGACAGACACACACTTGACTAATATCTTCTTGTTAAGGTATTCATGCATGCCTTCCTGGCACTTATTGTGACAAGGTGGAACAATAAAATCAATAACTGATTTTAACTGTCAAAGCAGCATAAGGAAACAAGCATTGGATAACTGCCTCTGAGAAGGGAAAGTAAAAAAAAATGTTGCTAGTGAATACAAAGTAATGTATCAGCAATATCATTAATCGTCCCAAATGTACCCGATATAGTATATTGTCCAGAATGTAGTGAATCTTGTTTGGATTGGTGCGTAGCTAACTAGAGAAAATGTTCTCCCACCTCCTCATGCATTTGTAGACAATAAAAAACAACACAGAAACAATAATGCATTGATACAAATCGATAAAATTGTGTTGTATCTAAGAGTAAATATGGTAATATATTAGTATTCTACTTAAAATCTCTGTTCACTTGTTGAAAGCCCTTATAAAACTTGTGTAAAGGTGTATATTCTGACTGAGACTGGATTACAGATGAAAAGAATACTCACAGATTTTCTTGTCCTCAGTGAGAAAAATTACATCCTATCAAGGTACGTCACTGTGAACATGGTCAACTGCCAGAAGATTATTCACATTTCTGAAACAACAAAAAGTTCATGTAAATAAAATCAAGGTTTTAATACACATAACTGTATAGATTGCACAAAATACACTATTTGCTTCATAAAACCTGGATTTTTACCTAGGCATTAAAAAAGCCCCTTTCAAAATAATAAAAAAATATCATTTGAATAATATGCAAAAATTCTCATTATCTGGGAGAAAATGTTTGCAATTATTTGTCTATTTATGTAAGAATGCCATAAGTGAAGAGCTACATCCCTAGGTTGGGTTTAAATGGGATTTTGGTATCTCTGTGAAGAGTTAGAAAATCATCCCAATTTTTTTTGAAAAATGAATGTTTAAGAATCCTGAAGACAAGAAACTGTAGTATGTGGGGAAATAATCATTGTAATGTAAAAGCAATCTTGTGTACCTCATTCACATCCTAAGATAAGTCTAGGTTTTTTCCCTGCATGCTTCTGTTCTCCAAAATTCCCTTTCTCTTATTTCACTGGGCACTTCCAGCCAACTGGAGTGCTGAGTCATTCAACACATGACCTAATTTAAATTTTATTGCTCTGTGTAAGTTCTCTTTTAAGTTAGAGTCTCCATGTGGCTGTAGCCATCTTAAGCCTTATTATCTTTGTTTAGCCATCTTTCCTGAAACCATGCCATGATGTTCACCATGCAGACTCTTACCGCTATAGACTGGGTGAGTTTTCCTACCCTACATTCTCTTAGTGAGTTAGGAACCTCTTTTTAAAGTTTGTTTTAGTATGTAGATTGAGATTGATATACCTTCAGTAAACTTTGATTTGCATTTTAAACTGACTCCTTTGTTTTTGTAATGAGTCTAATTTAACTGGGTGATCTCAGACCTCTGAACACACCTTTTTAAAATGTTAATTGAGCTTAGTCTGCATTCCTAAGTTGCATTCTGCATGAATTTAAAAGTAAATGATTTTTAACTCTCTTTTTTAAAGAATATAATTCTTATTGCTTTTTAAAAGGTCTAGAGCCTGGAATTTTTTAATACAATTTTATTTTTAGACTCATTACTTCCCACAGAAACCAAGCAAAACAATTTTGATGCCATGATGTCAAAAGCGCTGGGAATTTTGGGTATCTCAAAACTGTACATTTGGCCTGCAGGCAGTTCTGGTGGCCAAAAATGAGGAAGGAGGTGGAGGAGTATGTGAAGGGATATTCTACGTGTGCTATGGCAAAGGGAGGGTCAGGGAAGCCCAAAGGCCTGCTCCAGCCTTTGCCTACCCCAACCAAACCTTGGGAAGTCATCAGTATGGACTTTATAGTAGAGTTACCTGAAAGTAAGAAAAAGACTGTTATATGGGTTGTTACTGATCTGTTCTCTAAACAAGCACATTTTGTGGCCTGCAGGAAGCTTCCAACGGCTTCCCAACTGGCCAGGTTGTTCATTCAACACATCTACCATCTCCATGGCATCCCTGCTAAGATTGTGTCTGACAGGGGGGCCCAATTTACTTCCCAATTTTGGAAGGCATTCACGAACCTTCTGGGGGTGGAGCTAGGGCTCAGCAGTTCCCATCATCCCCAGACGGATGAACAGACTGAACATATTAATCAGATTCTTGAACAATACTTGAGGTGTTATGTAAATTTCCAACAATCTGACTGGATTGACCTCTTGCCGTTTGCCGAGGTAGCCTATAATAATGCCACCCATCAAAGCACTGGCCTTTCTCCCTTTAAGATTGTCTCTAGACAGGATTTCGGTCCCTTACCCCTGAAGGATGGGACTCCCACAGACCCGGTCTCAGTGACCCAGTGGAGTCAAAAAGTCAGAGACGCCTGGCCTCAGGTAATCTCTGCCTTGGACTTTGCCAAAGGGTGTTACAAGCACCATGCTGAACAACGGAGGGATCCCACCCCGGACTACACTGTTGGGGACCTGGTCTATTTATCCACTAAGTTCCTTAAGAGTCCCCAACCCTCCAAAAAGTTGGGGGCTAAATTCATAGGGCCCTTTCCTATTACTAGAGTGATAAATCCTTTGGCATTTGAACTGGCTTTGCCTAAACTGTATCGTCATGTGCACCCTGTGTTTCATTCCAGCTTGCTCAAACCGGCGTGCCCTCCAGACCAGCACCATCCGGCCACGGAACCTCCACCCCAACCTATTCTGGTCGACCACGAATAAAACATTTTGAGATCTCTGAGGTTTTGGACTCAAGGGTTCATCGGGGGGGGGGTTACAATATTTGGTGAAGTGGAAACATTTGCCTCTGGGTCATTCTGAATGGGTTAATTCTGACCATGTCAATGATAAACGCTTATTGCGAAAGTTTCATGCCTGCTTTTCTGATAAGCCTGGTTAGGGGGGAGATTTGTCTTCGGGGGGGGGGGGGTGGTATGTCAGGCTCATCCCTGAATTCTGGGTGTTGCAGTGGAATTCATGGTGGACCCTGCCATATAGCTGGTTCAGGCCTGGCTCTTTCTCAGGCCTGGAATGTCTTGGCTTGAGGCCAGCCCGCCTGGTAGGCATGGGAACGCCAGCTCAAGGCCTTGAGGCCAGGTGCCGACATCTCCAGACATCTTCTTCCCCCCGTGTCCCTCCCTCTTTTGCATTTCTCACGCTGGATGCTTTATCTACAGTCCTGCCTGTCTGTAATTCAGTTTCGGCTTTGCCAATGTTCCTGACACATGATTCCATGTCAATAAAGCAATTTATTGATTACATGTGAGCGTGTGTTCTCTGTACATCACAAGAAGCCAGGGATGTATGGTGGGGAACACAGGGTTGTATTGTAGGTTAAATCCTAATCTTCAGGTTTTGACCATAACTTGATAAGAAAGTCTATGGTCTTAAGTTCAGGTAGTTACTTTAAAGAAGAATGAATACCATGACATGTGGAAGCCAGCCATAATTGAAGAGTGTTAGGTTGATGCTCTGGATCCCAATTCTGAATATTTTCATGATGTCCCAGAACATTAATTCAGGAGCTGGTGACCATTAGGAGTATATACAGGTAACGCGTACAAAAGAGCAATTCAAAGTATAACATCAGCAAGTACTTCTCCGCGTGTTAATCATATTGGGATTAGGGAGATTATCAGATGTGGCTAAGGTGGTGCCAGAATAATGACAGTGGAATGCAAAAGGACGCCAATATCACACAACATCATCCTTTTGCATTCGGTTGACATTATTCTGACATTTATTATTATTATTTTTTATTGACAGGCTGAGCTGTGAATAGATCACCTGTTGCGATTTGGTGCTGGTATTGCCGGCATGTGAAACCTTGGGCCATTTCATAGAATCATAGAATCATAGAATTGTAGAGTAGGAAGAGATCACAAGGCCATCCAGTCCAACCACCTGCCATGCAGGAAATCACGATCAAAAGCATCCCCAACAGATGGCCATCCAGCCACTGTTTAAAGACCCCCAAGGAAGGAGACTCCACCACACTCCGAGGGAGTGTGTTCCACTGCTGAACAGCTCTTACTGTCAAAAAGTTTCTCCTAATGTTGAGGTGGGATCTCTGTTCCTGGAGCTTGCATCCATTGAACCATGTTCCAGTCTCTGGAGCAGCAGAAAACAAGTCTGCTCCATCCTCAACATGTCACCCCTTCAAATACTTAAACAGGGCTATCATATCTCCCCTTAACAGTCTTTTTTCCAGGCTAAACATACCCAGCTCCCTAAGTCTCTACTCATAAGGCATGGTTTCCAGACCTTTCACCATTTCAGTCACCCTTCTCTGACATGCTCCAATTTGTCAATATCCTTTTTGAATTGTGGTGCCCAGAACTGGACACAGTATTCTAGGTGAGGTCTGACCAAGGCAGAATAGAGCAGCACTATTACTTCCCTTGATCTAGCCACTATACATCTATTGATTTAGCCCAAAATCGCATTGGCCTTTTTAGCTGCCGCATCACACTGTTGACTCATGTTCAACTTGTGGTCTACTAGGACTCCTAGATCCCTTTCGTATGTAGTCTCATTCAGCCAGGTCACCCCCATCCTATATCTATGCATTTCATTTTTCTGCCCTAAGTGCTGTACTTTACATTTCTCGGTATTGAATTTCATTTTGTTAGCTTTGGCCTAGCTCTCCAGTCTATCCAGGTCATTTTGAATGTTGATCCTGTCCTCTAGGGTATTAGCTACTCCTCCTAATTTGGTGTCATTTGCAAATTTGATAAGTATGCCCCTAATTCCCTCATCCAAGTCATTAATAAAGATGTTGAATAGCACTGGTCCCAGGACAGAACCCTGTGGTATTTAACTCACATGAGTGCAGTGTCAATGGCCGGTCTGGCACGAAAACTTCCAGGTGAGACCTCAACATCCAGGTAAGTGACACACTTTTTAAATCTTCCCTGGTCTACTTTGAAATTTTAAAGTGTGTGTATATGTGCTTTTTGTAACTTTTTGTGTTTTATTTTTGAATTTCCTGCATGAAGTCTTTTAAATGAGGACGTGAACAGAGCTTCATTTACTTCCTCTTCATTGCTGAATAAGCCTTAGAAGTAAGTGGGGGGGTGTTCTTTTGCTGGCATAAAAATTTATATATATATATATATATATATATATATGCTAGCAAAAGAACATTTAAAGGGGTTCATCTGATAAAGTCCTAAGAATGTCTGCACAGATGTTCCAAGTTGTAATTCATGTCAGCTATTTCTGCTTCTTGGATCTATGTGCACCACCTTCCTTTTTGAATCCCTGGTATGCATGTTATCTTTTTGCTATTGATTTCTTTTTAATCAGTTCAAAATATACTTATATTTACTTAAGACATTTCTTTACAGCTGTTTGTAAAAAAAATTCTCAAAGCAGCTTACAACCATAAAAACACAAATCACTATGAAGTAAATATGGCAATAGCCCAGCCACACACACACACCCCGGAGCAGCATGAATCATTGAGCTGGGGGAGGTGTTGTGGTGATTACATGGAAGAGAGCATAGGATTGGCCATGGTGTGGCTGCGCCATGGCTGGGATGAGGCAGGGGAGCAGCTTGCCTCATTTAACCCCTTGATACCCCTGGCCTCCTCCTCTTTGCATATCATGTGGATGGGGTGCAAGGAGGTAGGCTATCCTTGAGGCCGGCGTCAGGATGTAACCCTCGTTAGAAGTCATACAGCTTGAAGATTTATGTCCTGGTGTATGGCCTTCCAGTAGATGGCACCCGGGGGGCATCCCAGGTACTGGGATCCCCCTCGGGGCTCAGCTGTTCCGCCCAGGGAAGCTGGGGCCAGGTCTGAGGTGGTGGTCTGCTCCAGCCAGTCCCACACTGGGTCTCCCCTTTGGGTTCCCATACCCCATGAAATAAACAAATAAATAGATATGATAATAAATAAAGTGGCCCATATTTCATAGAATCATAGAATTGCAGAGTTGGAAGAGACCACGAGGGCCATCCAGTCCAACCCCCCTGCCACGCAGGAAATCACAATCAAAGCATCCCCGACAGATGGCCATCCAGCCTCTGTTTAAAGACCTCCAAGGAAGGAGACCCCACCACGCTCTGAGGGAGTGTGTTCCACTGCCGAACAGCTCTTACTGTAAAAAAGTTCCTCCTCATGTTGAGGTGGAATCTCTGTTCCTGGAGCTTGCACCCATTGCTCCGTGTTCCAGTCTCTGGAGCAGCAGAAAACAAGCCTGCTCCATCCTCAGCGTGACATCCCTTCAAATACTTAAACAGGGCTATCATATCACCTCTAAACCGTCTTTTTTCCAGGCTAAACATACCCAGCTCCCTAAGTCTCTCCTCATAAGGCATTGTTTCCAGACCTTTCACCATTTTAGTTGCCCTTCTCTGGACACGCTCCAATTTGTCAATATCCTTTCTGAATTGTGGTGTCCAGAACTGGACACAGTATTCTAAGTGAGGTCTGACCAAGGCAGAATAGAGTGGCACTATTACTTCCCTTGATCTAGACACTATACTTCTATTGATACAGCCCAAAATTGCATTGGCCTTTTCTCATTATTCCATGTGTTAACCATTAAATACTTCTCACTCATCTTGTGGAGGAAGAATGTATGTTATGGGACTGCAGTTCACATAATTTTTCACTATTGGTTATGCTAGATAGGTCTGATGAGACCTATAGATCAATGACATCTGAATGGCCACTTTTTGTCCACCTCTGATTAGAAAAAGTTCAGTCACATTTCAGTAAAGTCAGAAACCTTAACAACCAGGGTCATATTTCACTCCTAAATTTCTCCTTATCCTGGGTTTGAAGAGTACACATGGTAGGAACTTGATCTAGGAATAGATGGTCTCTATTCCAGTGGTAAGGTGGAAACCATAGTATTTTGAAACAGAGCCATGTTTTGTGGTCACATACATCCTTTTATTGTAAAATCATATTTGTAAATTCCTCTTATTATGAATTGATTTTTTTAGTAGTGTGAGCACCAGTAATAGATGACATACCAGTAGAACTGCTACAATCTACAGAGACAGAATCAACTTTAGTTCTAACTAAAATCTGCCACAAATATGGGAAACAAAGCAATGGCCCACAGATTTGAAACAATCAATACACATTCCTGTCCCCCCAAAAAGAGACACAAAAGATTGTACTAACTACATGACCATTGCATTCATTTCTCATACAAGCAGAGTCATGCTCAAAATTCTGCAGCACAGACTCCTTCCATACATGGAGAAAAAACATTCCAGAGATGCAAGCTGGATTCAGGAAGAGAAGAGGCACTAGGGATCACATTGCAAATATACACCAGATAATGGAGCACACCAGGGAATTCAAGAAGAATATCAGCATGTGCTTTATAGACTACAGCAAAGCATAGATCACTAAAATCTATGGATTGCTCTTAAAGAAATGGATATACCATTACATTTGATTGTCCTGATGTGTAAACTCTACTCAGCGTAGGAGGCTACCATTAGAACAGAATGGTTCCCAATCAGAAAGGGAGTCAGAGAAGGCTGCATTCTATCACCCTATTTTTTCAATGTGTATTTTAAAAATATCAAATTCAGAGCAGGTTTAGATGTGGAGGAAGGACGAGTTAAGATAGGAGGAAGGAATATCAACAATCTAAGATGTGCCGACAACACCATACTACTAGCAGGAAACAACGAAGACTTGGAATAATTACAAGATAGTCAATGAAGAAAATGCTTACTGTTGAACATTAACAACAACAACAATAATAATAATAATAATAATAATAATAATATGTATTTATATACCACCCTTTGGTAATCCAATCAGGGTGGTTCACAGGGCGGTTTTCTTTGTTAAGAAAACAAAAATAATGACCACAGAGGATCTACATAAATCCAATCTTGATGATGAGGATATTGAAATAGTTAAAGATTTCCCATAACTAGGATCAATAATTGATCAGAATAGAGATTGAAGAAAACAGAAGAAGACTAGGAATGGGAAGGGCAGCTATGAAAGAACTATACAAAATCCTAAGGAGCAAAGATATAAAACCAAACACTAAAGTTAGGATCATCTAAGCCATTGTAATTTCCCATCACCATGTATGGAAGTGAGAGTTGGACAGTAAAGAAAGCTGATAGGAATAAAACCAACTAATTTGAGATTTGGTGCTGGAGAGGAGTGCTACAGATACCATGGACTGCCAAAAAGACCAGTAAATGAGTTGTAGAACAAATGAAGCCTAAGCTCTCCCTGGAAGCCAAGATGACTAACCTGAGACTGTTGTACTTCGGCCATATCATGAGAAGGCATGACTCACTAGAAGAGACAATAATGCTAGGGAAAGTGGAGGGGAGTAGAAAGAGAGAAGGGCTTCATACCAGATGGACAGACTCAATCAAGACCCTGCAGGACCTGAGCAGAGTGGTTGAGGACAGGGAGTCTTGGAGGTGTCTCATTCATGGTGTCAACATGAGTTGAAGTCGACTTGAGCACAGTTAATAACAACAACAGTGAGCACTGATTTTTGTCCTGTTTTTGCAGTAATCTGTTCATTTATAACAAATTAGATGAGCACAGCTACATGCACAGATGTACTACACACAACACAGCAACATCAGCTAAGTTTCCTTCCCACTGAATCCAGTCCATTCTGAGCATTACAAATGCAAATATGTTTCTGCAAGGCATTCAATTTCACCATATCAGCACTGGTGGTCCATATTTATGGCCCACAATATTCTCTAACTTTCTAGACCTGCCATGGTACACACATTTATTACATGTAACCTTTCCTCCTGTCTTATTGTTTAGCTTTGCAGTTACTTATCTGGCTTTTGATGTTACTACTTTGCTTGTTTTTACTGAAGACTTTCTTGAAAGAGTTAACAGAATGAAGGAGGGTCTTCTCAGAAGGTTTTTTTTTTTTAAATAAAGTTCATCACAGTATACAATCTAAGTGTTTTAGAACTTTTAACTTTGAATTTTAACCTGGGTTTCAGGATAAATACACAAAGCTAGTGACTTTCTAAGGATGAGTGAACTCATCCATAGACATTTGATATTTAAAAAGATAAGTATAGGTCCAAAAAAGCCTCAACCTACAGATAAGAGCAAAAATATTAAACGTTGAAAAGAAAGTCAGGGCAGCCATGTGAAGTGAGCTGAAGAAAGCTGATTGGAATCAACCATTTCTATCATTCGGATGTAGGAGAAATTGGAAGAAGGTGAAAAGAAGTGGGAGGGTAGAGCCCAGTTGTGGTAAATTACAGCATGATTTAAAAATGCTTTCCACTGTTCTCTTCATGTGAAAGAAGCCTTGCTTCATAGACCAGTGGAAGTACAGGCCCTGCATATCTTAAAATGTGAGCTACTCAACAAGAAACAGAGTTATTTCTTGATTACATTCCTTGTTTCTTCAAGAATCACACAACTCTTTAACTCACTGCTGTGTTAGATATGTTTGGTAGTGGGGATGTACACTGTTTACAAGGTTCAGTTCAACCCCAATATATTGATTTTGAATATGTCTCACCTCTGCTCAGACTGATTTAGAGCCATCCCACTTTGACTCTAGTTCTCAACCTCAGTCAAGATTAGGATATCAGAAGTTTTGCATCTCCTATTTCCAGTAAGTGGAAATTGAATAATCACTACTATTGTTATTCAGATTGAAGGAGGATCATGGGAACCCCATGTGTGTTCAGATATTAATATGGGGAATGTTTAATTAGCTCAATATGACAGTGAGAAGCCAGGTAATTGAGGGATCTTTTATCCTATGTATACTGGTACTAACTGATGAGACACAGCCAGGAGGAAAATAAAAATGGTCACACAATGCTAGCAAACAGAGTATGAAGTATTGGGATAGAGGAATCACGTTTGGGGTGATGGGCTATACTATACCTATACAATGAGCAGAGATTCATGTGGCAGAAGGTACTCAGAAAGCAGTTCTGAGGGTTGCACAGCAAAGTGACAGAGTAACAAGGCAGGAGAAACTGTGAATGCAGTGACAGAGAGTGACAAGATGAAGGAAGCTATGCACACTTTGACTGTCTATTGGGGTGATATTTATACTCAATATTCTCCCTGAAGGGGTGTTATGAGTGGAATGCAATGTTTATTGGAGTTTCCCATAGTTAAACAATGGAAGCTCTGGTTGTGCTAATGATTGCTAATGGCTGAAACAGCAAGACTGATGTATGTCAGGCAACCTTCTATTGTTTTAGGAGAGGTGTGAAGAAAAAACAGTTTTGCAAGACAAAGAGCATCCAGCAACTTTGACTGAATTAGTGAATGATTCACTTCAGATACATCCAGGAGTAGTATCCAAGCGGGAGGGGGGTGTGTCCACATAATTACTACCTGAGCGAGTCTTTTAGGAATTTGGGATGATCTCTTCCTTAGGTTTTCTGAGCACACCTTGAGTCCTTGCATTTGTGAGGCCCTGGTCTACTACCAACCATATGGAAGGAAAATAAATAAGCCAATTTATGAAATATAGCCAATTGATGAATTATTGGAAGGGTGGGGGTATCAGGGTAGGTAACATTATTTTTGCTCTTTGTCAGAATTTGAAAAAAAAATGCAGGCATAGACAAGCATGGCATATGTCAGATGAATACACCAGAAGCTATCTGAATAGTATTCCAAATTTCAAAATAAATGAATGCATTTCTCTCTCCAGGGTCTGTGTGGGCCTCTGGGCAATGTAAGTAACAAGCTTGCATAGCTTCATTGGGGTAGGTGGCTTATGAAGAATGAGGGACTTGGGTTACTTTCACTTGACAAACCACCCTTGTGGTTTGGAGGCATTTTGTCTGAAAATGGTGCATATCATAGAGGTGTCCCTGGGGTTGCAAGATGCAAAGATTCAGAAGAATAAGTTCATATCACAGGGATTTACGATGCCTGAAAAATCAGTTTAAGTCTTTTAAACTATTGAAACAGCAAGGTTTTAGAAGAAAGGCTTAACCATCTCTTGCTTCCTACAGTGCAAAGCACAGTAAGTGGAGAGCCACTCATAACACACACACCAGGATTGTAAGAGTACAGGCCACTTCTGCTACACACAGTAAATATGTGAGTTACAGTAGCAGAAAGTGTGGCTGCAATGGCATGCCATGATCCACTATCGTTCTTAGCGAAAACATTATGAAACAAAAAAAAACAAACAAACAAAAAACCAATAGCTGATCCTTAGACCATCTCCTTACAGAGTCTGGTAGCAATGTTGACTCTGAAGGCAACCCATGTCCGACCTATTCATTTGTCCAGGAGTAATGTATCAGATGAGTCTACTTCAGAATTTAGACTCGCTGAATCCCTCTCCCATGCCTGTTTTCTACATCCTCTTTTTTCTTTGTTTACTTTCATGGTGACACATACTGCTTAGTAACATGATTCCTTCACTCATACATATTCCATCCAGACACGGCTTTACCTCAGTGAAATACAGACAGATGACAGACCTCTCCTGTCAGCATTTCATTTAACCAACATTACTAATAGTCACTGATAGACCAATTCACTAAGTGCCAAATCCGTCTCCCACCCACAGAAGCAGAAAGCCATCCCCATATCTTGTGGTAATGAATTCAATGTTAATTAATACACAATTCCCTAAGCAAATTACTTAGATTTGTTTTACTTATCAAAATAGCCTTACCCTTGTTATATATGTAGTTTAGTAAGGAGCTGGCTGCAAATGATAGCTCAAGAGGATTCCCTAATCCTATTGTGGTCAGTGGCATTTACAGAGGCTCAGCACTACTTTAATTTTTCCATATACTGGGTAGCACAATTTTAATTTTTTTTTTATTGTGTAGCATGATTCATTTCAGTGGTTCCTTGTTATTATTCAGTAGCCATGCTTCTCCAGTTAAAGTAGTGTTGTTGTTTTCTTGTAACAGAAAGTGAAGACTCCAGATAAAGAGTACACATGAACAGAATTTCAGCTTTACCAAACAGAATCGGTTTCTGTTATTCCAAAGCTGTGAAAGCCAGAGATCTCTGCCTTTTAATTTGTTTGCTCATGCTATGAGATGTAAATCGATACAGTCAATTAGAAAGCAGGTATTCAAAAAGGAAAATACAAAATGCTCCCTCACCGACCTGAGCTTCAAAGAACTTCAAAGAACTACAGAGTAGAATTCTCCAAGGACAGCCATTTTAGCTCTAGCAACACAAAGATTCCTAACTAATTGACCTTTACTTATGAGGCAAGTGGCTGCACTTTGCTAAAGTGACTTTTTGGAGCCTGTTGCAATGCACCATTTTGCAAAGCAGGGCACCACATCAGCAGGCCTGTCAAGCTGTGACAACCACATGAAGAGCCATTTTATAGAGGGTGGGATTGACTATTAAGATCGGCTGTAAACACACACACTGTAGAATAACCATGAAAAAACAGCTGGTATTATTCAGACTAGTGACTTTTAGATATGAAACATTTCCTAAGTGTTTAGATTATGTTAATACAAAATACAAGAGAAGCAATTGATTATCTGCCTAAGCATATATACAAGGTACAGGTTAACTCCCATATCCACGGATTCAATATCCACAGTTTCAGTTATCCACATCCAAAAAGAATAGGTTCTCTCTAGGCATTTCTAGATCCTCCAATGCAATTCTATGGTCAACTTCTGACATTCATCTCACTGAAAATAATAGGGTTTCCTATTATCTATGATTTCAGGTGTCCGTAGGGGGTCATAGAATGGGGGTCAACCTGTAGTTAGAGATGTCCTTAGTATAACTCATGTGTCAATAAAAGAGTTGTTAAAAGTATTCAGCTTTAAGCTGGGTCTATCATGTATTTCCATACATGCAGACTAGCTGTCAACTCAAGTGCAATTCAAGTTCCTAATAGAAGAGATATACTTTTAAAAAGTGACACAGATTATGGGAGCTGAAACAGAAATTAATTCCTACAGATATAATCAGCCAAAACTAAGGACTTTTTCAGACATCTCAAATACAACGCAAGCAGCCTTGTCGCGTTACGAGGCTGCTGTGCTGCAGGGCGTCCCTTTCGGATGACGCTCTCCCCTGCCGGTACTGTTGCAGTACCGCGGGGACATTTGAGCGTTATATTTTGCCAGTTTTTAATCACGATCAACTTTTGTGAGTAAAAATCGGTGAAATATAACGCTCAAATGTCCCCGCGGTACCACAACAGTACCGGCAGGGGAGAGCGTCATCCAAAAGGGACGCCCTGCAGCGCAGCAGCCTTGCAACGTGATGAGGCTGCTTGTGTTGTATTTGAGACGTGCGAAAAAGTCCAATGATGTCATGACAGAGTAATACTCTACATCAGGTGGTAGCTGGCAGTCCTCAGCTTTGTTGGGCCAACTCCCATCGGCCTAGCCCAGTTAACCAAGGAGGATGAATGCTGGTAGCTGCAGTTCAACAACTCGAGGGGCACAAAAAACCTATCTCTGCTCTTAATGATAACTCAGAAATATGTTCCACTGAGTCAGATAGGACTATTTTCACAAAGGCTTTTCACTAGTAAAACAAGCTGAAAAGGCTATGCTTTAAATTTCCAACTTAGAATTACTCTGTATCAAATTTAGCATTAAAAAAAAATAAAAGATTATACCAGTATATCTTATGTATCCTGGAAACACCCAGGTGTTCCAACACCCCAAATAAGAGGGAACAAGGATTATATTTGGCTTAACTAGCTACACAATATAATTAATGGTTGACAGGTAAACTCTCCATTGGATATTGAACTGCAGCATGGACTAATCCTTAGGCATACGATACTTTACCATACCTTGTCACACTGTGAAGTATGGCCTAGCATTAGGGGCTAATGCTCCAGATTCTGTCTTAATAAAGCCATCCACAGTCAACAGACAAGCTACTTCAGATTAACCCAGAAGCAGAGTCCTATTTATAAAATAGGACCAGCATCAAAACCAGAAAATCAGGTAAGTGAAAATCCAAAGCCAACATCAGCTAACAATCTAAGGGCTAACCAGTTCAGTTCAAAACAGCAAGCAAAAAGTGGCAAAACTTGATAAATAATTATTGTAACAGAGGCAAAAGTTCAAGAATTAATAAAAATAGATGGTATAACCCCCCCCCAAAAGGAGGTTTAGGCTTACCCAATTTGAAGCTATATTATGTTGCGAATTAATTGAGATATATTATTGATAGTGTTGCTGAAGTAAAAGAAATGGAATGGATGGAAATAAATAAACAAGAGATAGATTTAAAATTAAGAAATATATTCTTTTGTAAACCAAGAAAGAAATTTAGGGAAAGAGTATAGTCTGTCTCCTTAAAAAACATACTAGATATTTGGATTAAATATAAAAAGGTATTAGCTACAGGAATATCTCCATTAACTCTAGTAATATTGCTGGAGGGTTTCCCAGCAAATTTAAGAAATGAAGTGGAAGCAAAACTAGGAGAACAAGAAATAATAAGGTTGAAGTAATGGATAAGAAAAATGAAGAATAAGAATTATGTGGAAAAAACATTAAAAGAGCAAGGATTCACATGGTTTAAACTAACACAGTTAGAACAATGAGAAAAAAAATGGTTAAAGGAGGGAAGAAAAAAATACAAAATTTGAGGAATTGATTATACAAGCTACTCAAGAGAAGACTACTATAAAAGGCATTACAAGTATATATATTTGTTTTATATATATATATATATATATATATAGTGTGTGTGTGTGTATATATATAAATAGTATATATATGTGTGTGTGTATATATATATATATATATATATATATATAATATACAAAATGTTAATGGGTAATGAAGATGTGCAAGATTATCTTAAAGATGTATGGGAAACAGATGTAGCAATTGCATAGATAAATCTAAGTGGGAAAAAATATGGAATATGAATCACTTGAAAACATTATCAGTAAGAATAAAAGAAAATTATTATAAGATTATATGGAGATAGTATTTAACCCCAGTAAGATTGAATCAAATAGATAAAAAGTATTCAGCACAGTGTTGGAGGGGATGTCAAGAATTGGGGACGTATATTCATATGTGGTGGAATTGCAAATATGTGCAGAGATTTTGGAAAATAGTAGAGATAAATATACCCTTATGTCCTGAAATAGCATTATTAACATATTGTGAAAAAATACAAGAATCTCAAATTGTTAAGGAATTATTAACAAATCTGCTGGCAACCCCAAGGTTAATAGTAGCAAAGAAATGGAAAACACAAGGTGAATACCAAATAGAAGAATGGTATAATGAAGTATGGAATATAGCTATAAATGAGAAATTAACAAACATGGTTAAAGAAAAAAAGGGAGTGCTAAATAAGAATGTTTTTTTGGTGATGAATTGAGTAAATTCTTAGAATTTGTATTAATAAAGGGGAGAGGAAGCAAACCTGAGGTGGAAACAATGACATTTTGGAAAGAGGGATTAATGTAAAGGGAAGTCCCTGGGTAGAGGGAATCACTTTTCTGTTATTGAGTATATTTGTTTAGTAGGTTGTGTGTAAAATTTGTATGTTTCTTTTTTAAAAAAATTAATAAATAATATATATATAAAAACAGCAAGCAGGATATTGAAAGAATCAAAGTCAAAACACAGTCCAAGGTTAGACACCAGCAGATCGCTCAGCACACGTGCTATACAAATTTAACTCAAAAACAGGATTATTAAAGCAATGAGGTTCACTCAAACTAAAGTTTATATGCTGCTGCCAGAAAACACACCCACAGCTTTTGCATACATAGGCCATTCTGCATTAGGTCTCCCTGTGAGTTGAGGCTTCCTTTAAAGATCACTTGCTCCAAGGGATAGTACCACTGAGGAGGAGGCCTTCTTTGGAGCTGAGCATTCCTGATGGTCTCATGTTAAGCCCTAACCAAGGGGAATGGTGCAGCCCTCCAAAACCTTTGGACTGCATTCCCAGCAGCTTTTGCCAGCAGTTTCAATGGTGAAGAACGCTGGCAGTTGTAATCTAACGACAGCTGGAGGTCTGCACAGTTTCCTCTCCTGCCCTCACCTTGATCCTTTTTTTGTTTGTTTGTTTGTTTTCATACTTTATTTATTATTCAATGTATACCCCACCTTTCTCCTGTGATGATATCCAAGGTGCCTAGAATGAGTCCATCATTTTAATCTGAGTCAAGGATTAGGCTTACAGAGTTTTCATTGCCCCTGTTCACAATCATTCAACCTCATCCTTACTAGAGAACACATCCAGTGAACACATGAAATGTGGAACCTTCCCTGACCTCCTTGGTGCCTTTAAGAACTCATCAGTGATGGCCCTCTTCCTTCATTGACTTATCTTCTGTGACCAAGTATACTACTTTTGTTCACTAGCAGTTGCTCCATAGTTGATCTTACCTTTTATTTTACAAAGCAGAGCAGGCTATACAAGGTTAAAACCAATTTGGGACAGGGGGGTGGAATTCTATTTTTAGGTCCACTGTAATCAGTTATTTTTTTAATTTCATGGTGGTAGATGAGACCCAAGACTAACAGAAGTAATGCCCATGCAAGTGGGTACAAAGCATATATAGCTTCCACTCAGTTTTTTGTTTGTTTTGCAATGGGCAACAGCATGCTGAATGGAGTTTCAAATACATGAATCCTTTCATCTTATTTCTGTTCAGTTGCCCATTTCTCTGACCCAAAATTCATTTTAGCCTAATTCCATATTTTTTATAAAGCCCAAATGAAGATTACCACACTGACCCTAAAGAGGGGAGAGAACTTTGTGGGTCATAGAAGACAGACATTCTAGCCAGGCACCATTTTTGCCCCTTGTCCATCAACCATCTTCTTTATAAAAGCCTCTGTGAGGTTTTCACAGGCTCTGGAGAAAGAGCAGGAAAAGCAGTCAACTGGGAGCATCCTGGTGGCTGGTGAGCAGGATTGGAGGCAGCCTGTCTCTAGGCCTCACTCAGTTCCATGCCCAGAGTATTTAAGACAGCCCTCATTGCTTTCAGAGCTGGATCAGCATTTGACTTCACTACCACTCACTCTCATCTTACTGGGTCAAGTATTATTGTGTAAAGTTCAATACACATGTTTTTTGTAAACTCTGTGACAACCCTAGACAGTTTTAGCATAGTGCTCAGATCCAGTGGGAGGGAAGTCAGAACAGGTGTGCTCCATCACATCTGGTTGAGTTCCTCTTTAGGAACACTGGGGACAAGGGCATATGAAATCATGATCAGCTTGAGGGCTGATGGCTCCTCCCCACTCCCAGGTGATGAGGAAACCCAACCACCTATGTGGCATTCCATATCTGTCAGCCCAAATATTCCCACCAGGCAGGTTAGGTGTTGTTTTCATTGGCCAGCAGGCAGGTTGACTGATGTTTGGATGCAAACTATTGCCGGAGCCAAAGCTCTACTCCATAACTAGTACAGTTGTAGCCTTTTCGGTTCCAGCACTATGTGATTTTTGGTAAGCTGGGGCCACTACTTGCCATTGATCCTGCAATTTGCCCTGTTTTGCATTCCTCTCCCTAAGGTATATATTTCTTTACATGTTTCTTTTTAGCTGGAATATTATCTCACAAGCATCTGGAGTAGTTGAA
Source organism: Gambelia wislizenii (assembly GCA_030847615.1). NCBI lineage: Eukaryota > Metazoa > Chordata > Lepidosauria > Squamata > Crotaphytidae > Gambelia > Gambelia wislizenii. The sequence continues at coordinate 82,859,999 of JAUMIR010000005.1, read as the reverse complement.
ATATTGGTGTGCTTCAGTTTATTTATTACTTCAGGATATATGAAGCAAGTAAGGTGGTATGAAAAATTCAGCCTGGATGAAATTCTCACTCATCCTTAGTATCTCCAGCCATTGTGTTACCATTAGCCTATGCTGTCTCTAGCCAATGGCTCACAGTTCTCTGCACTGTGATCTCCTATCCCTGAAGCTGGGCACTGGACTGCCCCATCTTTTTCTCTCAGTTAGAAACTGTGGGGGAGAAAGTAATGGGGGAAAGTCCAGTTAAAAAAATTACAGGTTTTCCTATTTAAGACCCAGAATCTGACTAACACAGACATATAATATCAAATACTTTATTGGCATGGGATGTAATCTAATCTATGTAAAGTGATCTTGAGCATTCATCATCCATGTATAATATGGTTATGGGGGAAAGGGATCCAGACATTGCCTGACCCTGTATGATTTAGAATTCAGCAGAAAAGGACAGTGAGGAACAGGGTCAACTCTGCAAAGCACAGTCATTCATACTAACACAATCACACAACAATTCCCTGTTACAAGCTAAGGCAAACTAATTTGTCTTTGCCGTTCTCATCTGACCTAGTTAAGCTACAAGTGCACTCTATAACTGAGGTTTATGGGAGAATAGCACTTTAACCAAAGTGTTTGAGTTAAAAAGGCGAGCCAGCAAAAAAGGTCAAAGCCATAAGGTTACACGTACAGCCAGAAACAAGTCCAGTATGAATTCATTATGGTACTAGAGACTCCATCCATTCAGCATCTCAAATAGCCTTTCTAATCAATCTGAGTCTATGATTCCAAAGTAACGGTGATGCTCGTGAAGCTAGAAATTTAACTCTGACTCAAAACAGACAAGCTAAGCCGAAATCTTGTTGCTACATTCTTGAGATTAAGGGGAGTCTCTACAGAGATTTGTCAGGCATATTGGCCCTTTAATAGGAGTAATCCGGTCTGAAAGCCCCAAAGCCCAGAAGTAAGTACCTCTAAATGTGATTGAAAGTGCACAGGTCTTGCACTTTGAAACTGCCTGGTCATGGCCAAATGACATTTTAACCACTCTCTTTATAGGTTAATTAAATAATAAAATGAATTAATTACCCCATTTCTTAGCACATTAATCCAGAGTATTTGAAAAAAGGCTCTGTCGGTGCCAACAGATGGGGACAGGCCTGCTCATATTGCTAGACCCAGTGGGTCACCTTTTGACCTCTCAATGAGTCATACTTTAAATAATGTAGAGACTGCTTTGACTAAAGAACCAATTTAGATACATCACTGGGCTAAAAGCTTATTCTGCAGCCCTGTTGCTTATCTCCATAAAGATTATAAAGAACATGTATAAAATGGAAAACAAAATTTTGTTCTTCCCCTCCTTTTGTTTCTGCTCTATTGATTTGTATCTCCATATCTGCTGAACTTATTTAGAACTATATTCACAAAATATAGTCTTAAAATTGATTTCTTAAATGCTTAGATGCAGGTGACACTCAGTACCTTGGTTCTATTGTCTCCTGCCTATCTATATCAGGGGAAAGCCCATATCTTGGTAGTGGAATGTATGCTTTGTGTGTAGAAAATCCTGGGTTCAGTTCTGTGTTTCTCTAGTTAGGAAGGTCAGGCTATGAGTGATGGGAAAGACTAGATATCTGCTACCAGTCAGAGTACAAGATTAGATAGGCAAATATAAACCTGGCATACAAGAGCTTTGTATTTACCTATTCTGTGTGACTGCAGACTAAACAGGTATCCCTCTTGCAGTTTAAAAGAATCCTGTAAAAGTAAGGGATTAGGATTGGGGAAAAAATGTTGCTATGAGAAGAAAATGCTCAGAAGACAATTGCTACCACAGAATCCTTCAAACTGTAAGGGATAGTTGCATTTGAAAGGTATGGGGCATAAACCATATTTTACAAATACATATTTTACAAATACACATTATTCCCCTCCCCACTCGCAGCCCTAAACTGATGCAAGTGTTCACATAAATCTAGTGATTTTAGGCTCATGAGGTTTTATCCTTTCCATAGTATCACATTCAGCCCTGGTTCACATTTTGATGTCTCCAGACACCAGCTTTATAAAGTAATACACAATGATTCATGAGGAACATCATTTATCAGTATCAGATTAAGTGGTTAATTTGATTCTAGTCATATATACATAACATCCAGAAGTTATGCCTAGAGACAAAGAATTGGAGGGTGGGGATAGGGTACTATAGGCTGTATCTTAGAGGAAGGAACTGGCAAAACCACCTCCAAGTACTCCTTGCCTAAGAAAAACCTATGGAATTCATGGAGTCATCATAAATCGACTGGTGACTTGAAGGCACATACATACATAAGGTGGGAAGGCACTACATGAACCTTTCAAAACTCATCTGTAATTTTATTATGCAGAGAATCATCTAGACAGTTTGGCAACCCCAAGGAATTGAGCAAGATGTTGACAATGATGTAGTTGAGCCTTCAGGCTAGTAAACCATTCACAAGAGAGGTTGACATAAGGAGGAAGCTGAGACATGTAAAAAAAAATCACACTTCCCTTGGCTATCCTCTGGGATGTGTGGTACATACCTTCTACTCTGTCTGGGCATTTCCCTTTCTTGGAAGATGATGGGTGTCACATCCTACTTAGCCCTTTTATGAAGCATGGCTTCTTGACTAATCTAAAACAGCACACATAGACATATGTGACAGTGTCAAATGAATCATGATGCCCAGACACCTCCTCCAACATTACTCTGAATGAGGATGTCAAAAATACTGTGCCTGCAAAAGCAATCACTATTGGCTTCTTCCTTACTTATCAACCACTGGCCATCCCAAATCCACAGTAGTTTCTAAAGTCTTCCCCACCTCCAACTCCAAGTTTTTACAAGGGGGCAGTGCCAACAGTTGAGCAACATCTCCAGGAATGTGCCCTTTTGATCTTGTGGGACACAGGCCAGATCTTCTCACTCATGTAAATCTGATCCTAGCCTACCTTGGCCCACACCAAGTGTGAAGTCAAGCGTGCCTATGTTTCCAGAAATTCTGCAGCCAAGCTGAAGCCCCTAGGTACTGGGCTCCTGTTCCAAAACTATCGGGGGGGGGGATTTTACTTGAAGGTGGAAGCTGGGATTGTATGTGTAATTCATATCTAGTCCTGGCTTTTGTGGACTTCTTGAAGACACTGCTTTAGATTGTGTAACACCATGTAGTTCATTCTATCTTATTGATGCGTATGTGTGTTATATGTGTGCTTTCCCTTCAAAATTCTCCATATTGTTTAAATGATATATTTCTAGTCAGAACTGTAAATTCTTTTTGTTCCAGGACTGATGTCATAAATCTCACGTAGTACATTTGCTTGTTTGTTCAGTGACACGTAGCAATATTTATCTTACATTCTGCTATTTCCATTTGTCCTCGTACTTTCCCACATTCCCTTTTGCATCTGGAGTGTATTGAACTTTGCTCACTGTACTTCAGATGTCAGAGGAGATGGATGACTTTCCTGTAAGAATGAACATTGAAGTTGGCACTTGATGGGTAAATTTGATGCTGGACATATATTATTTTCTTACAAATATGTTGGCATATCGATAGCTGCCCCATATTTTGTTTCTGCTATTCCTTGCACAAAATGCCTGATGTTAGATTTTTTTTCAGTGTCTATGAATCAAGAAAAGGTATATTTCTCCCCACACAAAGGAGTAAAACTGATTCCCAGAGCATTTTAATACCTCATATAAATATCTCTTTATATTCTGCCCACAAGAAAATACAGATAACCCGATAAAACGTTCATCTTCTGTGCTTCAGCTGCCATAGATTTTCTCTTACAATTTCAATAATGAGAACAATGGAACAAAAAAAATTAAAAACTAAACATAATTTCATTAATAAGACCAAAGCTTTATTCAGTCTCTCTGATATGTTTATTAATACCTTTTAATCCTGAAGAACATGTTAATGGAAATTTCCATTTGAATAATGAAACAATTAAACAGTTCAGGCCATTCATAATCAAAGGCATACTGGAATGCAGCTAGAGAAAAAGCGTGGCACAAATGGAAATTACATGGTGTGAAGGTCTTGCTCTATGCACATATGATATTGGGCTCAGTTACAAAACCTTCAGAAATATTCATGAGGGGGGGAAACAACAGAGGGATCTACATAGAAGTAGGGAGAAATCTATGATGAGTTAGGGTTATTGAAGAGTCAATCAATTGTTTTAAAAAATTATGATTCAGTCCAAACTGAACCATTTTTAGGCATAATTTGGACAGAAATGTGCACATCTGTACATGGCACATCCATGGACATCTTCTCCCTCTTACCTCCACATCTGGTCCTTGCACTTTTCTTTTCTTTTCTTTTCTTTTCTTTTCTTTTCTTTTCTTTTCTTTTCTTTCTCTCTCTCCTTCCTTCCTTCCTTCCTTCTTCCCCACTCCTTAAGGTATATCTCTTTATATATTTTTTCTTTAAATATTTGCATGTTAAAACCCTACACATGACTTAAGCATATTCTACTTCATTGGCTAAAATGTGCTTTGTGTGCCATCAGAACGTATCCACTTCCATTTTTCATGTCTCCACACTTATCTATCAACATGGAGATTCTAGAATGAAAAATGTGTCTATCTTGTAGATAGACTGGAATTGTAGACAGAGAGAAGCCCACCAAATCTTGGACTCAAATTGGATTGCTCACATACCCCAGCCACTACAGAAATAAGTGGTTTGATTGTATGATTCAGCCTTCACACAATGCTCTATATCACCTCCAGCACAAGCCTTTTCAACAAAGGCAACTGCAAGTCATTTAACCATCAAGTAAGGTAGAACATAAATGTGAAGAGTATCCTTTCCTGTATTGTGGTCATTCCCATCTGTCTGGTAATGCAAACTTTGCACTACATTGTGCATATAATGTGCCTTGGGTTTTTTCCCTGGTAACCAAAAACTTCATGCAGCAAAATGAACCATCTGAGCTCCCAATATATTAAACTAGGCAGCCAAACACTATTTCCATATGGATGCTCCACCTTAGGGATACAGTGGGTCCTTGGTATCCACTGGGGTTTTGTTCCAGGACCTCCGTGGATACCAAAATCTATGGATGCTGAAGTCCCATTATGTACAATTGTGTACTAAAATGGCATCCTGTCTATAAAATGGTGAACAGTAAGGTTTGCTTTTTGGAATTTTTACAAAACCTTTTCAAACCATGGTTGGTTGAATCTGTAGATAAAGAATCCACAGAGACAGAGGGCTGACTGTATAATACTTGTAAACCACTTACTGTGAGCAGTAGCATTATCACTGGAAGAATTCCTTTAATGGTATCACTTAAACTATGCATGTGTGTTTAAAATGCAGATACTGTCAAAATGACCAATATCATACACACATGATGTATAGCTATAAGGAATGCATTTCTTCATAGGGCCAGGTCCATGTTTCTTTAGGCAGTTGACATAATATAGTATCCCTCCACTCATTTTGCATTATGAAGGATGTTTCTCTTCTTGCAAAGTTATACCTGTGAAGGAAAGGGAGGAGAAGACAGGTGTGGCAGGCAGAAAAGCAGAAGAAAGCAGCACAGCTGCAGAAGAAAGAAGTGATACTTGAGGACCAGCAGGTGCCCAATCATGCCACTTGACCTTTTCCACATGAGAGGTACATGATATGAAATGGTTCTCAAAAGCATTAGCTGGTGAGATAGTGAATCACTATGTATATGTAGGACATTTTAAAAAAGAATGATAATTTGTACAATATTTTTCATATAGTTAAACATATTTATACTTGAAAAGGTATGGAGATAATATGAAATATTTGGCTCATTGCATAAAATGCATTCCTGCCAGTACATATTGGGAAATCTAAGCAATATGAGAATAATGTATTTTTCAAGCACAGTAATCAAATGACAAGTCAGAGGCTGAATAACAACCACTTCTTTGCCCATGCACACACATATGTCTAGTAGAGAAAATAAACAAGCTTAGTCTTCTTTGTAAAAACATAAAAAATAGATTTATTTATGAAGGTGTGTGTGTGTCAACTTATGGTGACCCCATGAATTTCATAGAAGTTTGTTAGGCAAGAAATACTCAGAGGTGGTTTTGCCAGTTTCTTCTACAGCAGTGGTATTCATTGGTGGTCTTTCACCCAAGCACTAAGCAGAGCTGACCCTGCTTAGCTTCCAAGGTTAGGCAGGATCTGGTGCTTTTAGGGTATTGGAATACTTGTACATAATCAAATACAAGGTGTAATGGAGGAGGGATAAAGAAGGGGGGGAGACTGCATGCTAGAGTGGGTGTGAAAACAAACAAACAAGGAACAAAACAAACCTTTGAAGTCTGCAAGCATACCCTCATTTGTTTCTTCAGTGTCCTCGGAAGGTGGAACATGGAGCATACAGTGAACTGCTAGAGGTATAGCATTATACAGAGAATATATGCCAGATTTGGACCTAGTTTGTTGACTTCAGTGAATGTGAAATTATGTCAGATATCAGAAACTGACTTACATCTTCTAATATGAGCAATTGTTCCCCTTCATTCTTACCTTCTCCTTACTGGTTTAAGTAAAGCTTAGCATTTAAAAATGATTGTAATTTGAAGCTCTTCAGTTGTAGCACTGACTTTATTATTTTGACTACAGAATAGTAGAAGAATGTGTATGTCTGCAGACACATATTTTTTAATTGAAATTAAAGAGGAATAGAACTTGGTTACTTTGGCTGAAATTATATGGGCTCTTAAATAAGAGTAAGAAGGACTTCTGAGTAAAAGCAGATTGGACTGGGCCTATTAAAGCATAAACTCTCTGGAAGAAAATTGACAACTTCCCTGGGAAAAAAAAGGAAGAAGAGAAGGCATTCTTTATTATAGCAAGTGTTTTGGTTTGATGGGCAGATGATGGCTTATTTTTCATATAAATTTTGGTTAAAATGATATGAACTCCAGATAAACTGATAGCAACTCCCATATAAACCTGATGAAGAATATCATAAAAGGGAAACTGTGGTAGAAATAATATGCTATGTGACCTGACAGAGCCATCATTTGGATGACTTAATATCACTAGGCAGTCCCCATGTAACCAAACTGTTTTCCATTGGGCTACATCTGTTGTATGAACAAATAAAATATGTGCTTTAAAAAGAAAGGAATATCTCCATAGCTTTTACTGACCTTGGAAGCAGCATTATTATGTAACAAATTGTTCAACATAATCACAGCAAACCACAAAGGCTCCAGCACTACTATTATTTCAAGAGTGGGCACTTTGAAGCTTTGAAGAGATTTTAAAAGTTACTCATGCATAGAGGTGAAATGACTGCTGCTAATTTTGTGCTATTAGCCTTCCTGTGCTTGGGTGAATAAAATGGCAGCAGAGAAAGAGAACTTTGCCCTCCCCCCATGAGAATCCTTTCTTTCCTGAAAACCAATTCACAGCAACATATCTCTTCATAAAGGAATTGTAGGGACTAGAGCAAAGAGCACAATTATATTTCATGCATTAAGTTCTCACTTGGATCAATGACGATGACATCAATGACTATTACTCCATGCATGTGCACATGCATGCTCTCTCTCACACACACACGCACACATGCACAGTTCTGTTCTTTTAATAGTTGCCTTGCGAGAAGAAGCTTAGATTATGGTGTTTTCTCATTATCACATTTTCATGCCCGGAATTCAGAATTCTGTAAATATTTTACTTTTGTTATCAACAAAAAGAACAAAAATCTTGAATTTGAATTTTTCTTTCTTGGTACTTGTATGGCTGATGGTGTGACAGGGCCAGTTTAAGGGCCCTGCAGCACCTGCAGCTGCAGGGGGCTCCATCATTGTGCAAAAGCAAAAGCATTATTACAGTACTAATAATCTGAATATCCTGTACTGTGAATAGGTTAGGTCAGGTTAGGTTACATTGACCTGAGATAAACATATGGGGCCCCCAAATAAAGCATTGCAGGGGCCCTGTGCTGTGAAATTAACCAGTATGGTTTATAGGTTCTATATAAACCCCAGGTCGTCACTATGTGGCCTGCTACAAGTTCTTAGAATACAACGCCCATTGACCCTAGCTAGTATATCCCATAGTGAAGAATGTTTTTAGTGGCAGAATAAATCTAGAACTCTGAGGCAGAGGAGCAGCTCAGGATGACTGTGAATGGGCGCTTTGTCCAGACTGTACACCTGCTCTTGGTCACTGAGCAAATGCTTCCTGACTATACAGACTCTTCTTTTTCTGTTCAGGTGGGAAACAATTGCTTCATCTCCTCTTGACAGGGAAGATTTGGGCTGTTTGCCAGAAGACCCATTTTGTGTTAAGAGTTTGTAACATTTTGCTGCTCAAAGTCTCACCTTCTGCACTAAGGATTAAAAAAAAAAGTCTCCCCCCCTCATTTAAAATGTAACAGATTGCAATCTTCACAATGTCCCAGTGTCCTGTATCCACTTGAGAGACATAAATGGGGTCACCTTACTTAGCTCATTTTTATTTTCTGTTATTTCAGTGTGTATGCCTAGCTGAGTTTAAGTCTATGGTTTCATTTGTTTGTCTTTTCTAATAATAACACCAAAACAAAAGCTTCACCTATGTGATTTCTATAACTTGTTGGATATTTGTCTTAGAATCATAGAGTTTGAAGATACCACAAGGACCATCCAGTCCAACCCCCTGCCATGCAGGAATAAACCATCAAAACATTCCTGACAGATGGCCATCCAGCCTCGCTTTAAAAACTCCAAAGAAGGAGACTCCATCATACTCTGAGGCAGTGCATTCCACTGCCAAACAGCTCTTACTGTCAGGAAATTCTTCCTAATGTTTAGATGAGTCCATTCCTACGTGTCCTAGTCTCTGGAGCCACAGAAAACAAGTTTTCTCTGTCCTCAGTATGACATCCCTTAAAATATTTAAACATGGCTTACTAAAGCAGAATATAGTGTCTGGATCAAGGGAAGTAATAGTGCTACTCTATTCTGCTTTAGTCAGACCTCACCTGGAATACTGTGTCCAGTTCTGGGCACCACAATTCCAGAAGGATATGGACAAGCTAGAACATATCCAGAGGAGGGTGAACAAAATGGTGGGAGGTCTGGAAGCCATTCCTTATGAGGAGCAGCTTAGGGAGCTGGATATGTTTAGCCTGAGAAAGAGAAGGTTAAGAGGAGACATGATAACCATGTTTAAATATTTGAAAGAATGTCATATGGAGGATGGAGCAAGCTTGTTTTCTGCAGCTCCAGAGATTAGGACATGGAGCAATGGACTCAGACTAGAGGAGAAGACATTCCCCCTAAATATTAGGAAGAACTTGTGACAGTAAGAGCTGTTCAGCAGTTGAATGCACTGCCTCAGAGTGTGGTGGAGTCTCCTTTTTTGGAGGCTTTTAAGCAGAGGCTGGATGGCCATCTGTCAGGAATGCTTTGATTGTTTATTCTTGCATGGCAGAATGGGGTTGGACTGGATGGCTCTTGTGGTCTCTTCCAACTCTATGATTCTATGAAAGGTAGCAATGAGTAATTTCAGCATTTTTTTTTCCTGCTGAGGGAAAGTCTTTGAAAACCACAGTTTTCAAAGGCTATTCAGGACTTGTTCTGCACAAAATTCACACATGGTGTTTTACACAGAAAATAGCATGTTTTGCACAGAAATGCTGCTTTCTATGAAAATCAAGCATGTGTGAGTTTTATGCAGAATAAATCCCCAATTACAGCATTTTCTGCACAGGTATTATTTCTGCATTGAAATATGCAGAAAATGATGCTTTCTGAGCAAAACCATGTATGAATTTTGTACAGAATAAGTCCTGAACTGCCAAGATTCTCATCATCAGGGTTTCCGAACAATTGAAAAACATATTTTTGAATATTTTCTGAATATTTTTTAACTATTCTTCCTTTTCTTCTCTAATTTAAAGCTACATGGTGTTTCCGCCTTACCACACACACACACACACACATTTCCTTACCTAATGTTAAAGGAAACATTACCATCTAGATGGGCATGTTCTGTCAGTATAAAGTGATAGCCATTCCATTGTATAGCTCAGCTGCCTTCTTACAGGTATCTCATATGCTGATGCATGTTATATTCAGTTCAGTTAACACACCAGATGCTGACAAACTGTAAAGCAAGTGAAGACAGTGTAGCAAAAGGTTGACAGCTAAGATTGCAGAGATTGCCTTAAATACTAGGTGGAGGCAGTATCATTTTAACCTCAAAACTGACCGAGCAACAGTATCAAGCAAAAGGACATAAAAAACTTTAATCAATAGAAAGATGTCATGATCACATAGAAAAAGAAAAAATGCTTGTAAGTCATAGTGATGGATTTTCTTGCACAATATGCTTCTATTTCTGTTCGGCACTGCCACAGTACCACACAGAATAAGTATGGAGAGAGGGAAACAAGGAGGGAACAAACCCCTCTCTTTCTGAAACAACACTTGACTTGAATAATGAAAAACAGTAGTTCAGAAAAATCTTTGAATGGGATATATTTGAGATCAGGGACAATGATCATAAACATATTTTTGCAAACCCAATGTGTCCTTGAGAAAGCAAAATGAAAAGTACAGAAGTTTTCATATTATGGCTAACTCTAATCCTATGCAATATGAATTTTCTTCTTCAGCGCCTGAGAATAGCTACTCAATTCAAAGGCTAATTGAAATATCATTTAACAACAACAACAAAAATCTTTTCTTCTTCTTCTTTTTTTTTAGAAAATGGAGGAATGTTAATTACAAATCTCCAAACACTCTGCTGGAGCTATAAAGATGATGCTTAATCAAAGCTACCTGTTCAATTAAGATTAGATCCACACACACACATCCACACACACACACAGGAGAGAAATGTTATTGGACTGGACAATCTCTTTGAAAGTATTATTTTTCCACCTCCCAAGACTTGTTTCACCTTCAACATTTATGTAACTGCAAGGTTAATAGAGCATTTCTGAGAATGAAGGGTAGTCCAGACAGTGAAATAAATCCTCATGGAATCCTATGTGCCCAAATGGGATCCTGCAATGCTCCGTCCTTTTCAGAGGGAGGGGAAGCAAAAGCCAGGAAGTCTGCAGCAAAAGCCTCAGGGACTTTCCCCGAGTCTTTTTGACAACTTTGGGGAAAATGTGCATTCTTTCATGTTAGGACAACCAAATCACATTGCAGCACATTGCTGAAGAGGACAGTTGATTGGTTGGATGTGTGCAGGGGGAGGAGCTTGCTAAGAAGTCAGATTGCAGATCTGGATTATCATAGAATCATAGAATCATAGAATTGCAGAGTTGGAAGAGACCACGAGGGCCATCCAGTCCAACACCCTGCCATGCAGGAAATCACGATCAAAGCATCCCCGACAGATGGCCATCCAGCCTCTGTTTAAAGACCTCCAAGGAAGGAGACCCCACCACGCTCCGAGGGAGTGTGTTCCACTGCCGAACAGCTCTGACTGTCAAAATGTTCCTCCTAATATTGAGGTGGAATCTCTGTTCCTGGAGCTTGCATCCATTGCTCCGTGTTCCAGTCTCTGGAGCAGCAGAAAACAAGCTTCCCCCATCCTCAACGTGACACCCCTTCAAATACTTAAACAGGGCTATCATATCGCCTCTTAACAGTCTTTTTTCCAGGCTAAACATACCCAGCTCCCTAAGTCTCTACTCATAAGGCATGGTTTCCAGACCTTTCACCATTTTGGTCGCCCTCCTCTGGACATGCTCCAATTTGTCAATATCCTTTTTGAATTGTGGTGCCCAGAACTGGACACAGTATTCTAGGTGAGGTCTGACCAAGGCAGAATAGAGCGGCACTATTACTTCCCTTGATCTGGACACTATACTTCTATTGATGCAGCCCAAAATTACATTGGCCTTTTTAGCTGCCGCATCACACTGTTGACTCATGTTCAACTTGTGGTCTACTAGGACTCCTAGATCCCTTCCGCACGTAGTCTCATTCAGCCAGGTCTCCCCCATCCTATATCTATGCATTTCATTTTTTCGCCCTAAGTGCAGTACCTTACATTTCTCCGTATTGAATTTCATTTTGTTAGCTTTGGCCCAGCTCTCCAGTTTATCCAGGTCATCTTGAATTTTGATCCTGTCCTCCAGGGTATTAGCTAAGCCTCCTAATTTGGTGTCATCTGCAAATTTGGTAAGTATGGATTGTTGGATTGTTACCACAGCAATTGTGCACTCGAGTGATGAAACAGCCTTTCTTTCCTTTTTTTTGGGGGGGGGGTATTTCTGTGAAAGATCACTCCTCTTCACCTTGGAATTAGTTTTTTTTAAAAAATACTGTTCAGCAGGGTCAATTTGGGGAATAAAGAACCAGGAGTAGTTCACTCAGAACCAACCATCTTGATTCGCTGGCATGCCTCCATGTGAACAGCAAACACGGAGAGCTTCACACAGTAGTGACCTTGCCAAAAATCATTGAGACAGATGACAGCTGCTGCAAATTGGCATTTCTGTGCAGCTATTCACATTTTATTCCCTCATCTAGACTGGCTCTGAAAGTGCAGACAGACACAGGACTTTTTCAGATGAACCTAAAATCCAGAAGAAGCCGTCGGGAGAGGAACGCAGCTGCTCCGCGGCAGGGGGAAATTTCTGATGACACCGTCCCTCTCGCATTACCCTCCGTGTTCCTCCCATGTCACATGGAAGGAAAACGCACCACTTTTTATTCATGGAAGTTCTTCGTGAATAAAAAGTGGCGCATTTTCCTTCCATGCGACACGGAAGGAACACGGAGGGTAATGAAAGAGGGATGGCGTTGTCAGAAACTGCCCACTGCCACAGAGCAGCTGTATTTCTCTCCCGATGGCTTCTTTCAGATTTTAGGTTCATCTGGAAAAGTCCACAATGGCATATACAATGGTATTTAAAAATGTGAATACATAAATTCTGCAAAACAGGGAAACAAATATGCACAAACATACTTGAATGAATTGATAAAAGTTATATAAATGATGTAAATTGTACTAATCAAAGTGCAAATTAGGAAACAATGAATTGAATCAGGGTGGCAACACAATGCAGGTGGGATTTACAGAAACATGGTGAAATTGAGAATGAGAAATTTTCACACACACACACACACACTTTATTTCTATTAGCAGGAGCTCCACGACAATTTAATGTGCTTAGTATGGTTTCTACATTATACAGAATACTAAGGCTACACTTTCTCTTCTCCCATGTAGCCAGCCAATTAATTTATAAGTAGGACCCATCTTGAACCTCAAGCAGCACTCCCAAGAAACTTTTCTTATCCCTGACACAAAGCCTTCACCATTCAACCTCTGGTTCTGCTAGGAATTGCTTGCATCCCACAAAACATATGCTGCTGAATCATCCTGTTTGGTACACAGGAAGCTTTACTTAGCACACCAGCAGCAGCTCACTTGCAGCAGCAGGTAGGCCACAGTATTCTTCTTGGATCATATATGTTGAGAGCAATATTGTGACCTTACCATTAAATGGAAAAGAAAGGAATGTGGCAGTACAGAACTAGTACTAGACTGAAAGTCCCACACACATACTTCATTTCCTTGTTCTGTTGGATATGAGGAGTTGTATTTCAACCATTTTGGGAAGAAAGGAAGAACTGCTATTAACTTTCACTGGTGGATAAGTAAGCATTAGCTTACTAGGAAAGGCAGTCCTTACTTTAACTTCCACTTATTTAAACTTCCACCATCACCATCAGTGAAGCGGTACAACTGCTGGCCTAGAATCTGGCACATTCCTCATATAGTTTCTCACTTGAAATAATGCTACAGCATGATAAATTGGGCATTCCATATATAAACTACTTCCAGACATTTTATCCCTTTAAGGGATAGGTGTTGGTGACAGGGAAGAAGAAAGCACACTTTCTTATTCCCTGAAAGAAGAAAAAAGAAAGGGTCAATCTGGAATGAAGTTAGTGCTAGAAATGGCCCAAAGACATAGTTCAGTGGCAAAGGAGAAGTCAAGAAAGAAGCCAGTTATTATGCTCCAGGTACAAGTCAAAGTATTTCTCCCAGCTGTAAAACATACAACAACCAGTTCACACTCCAAGTGTTTCAAATAAACTGGCTACTAAACACTGCACTACAAATAAATAAATTTAAAAAAAAGGCTGAATCATGTTTCAAATTCCCCTTCAGATGGTGGAGAGCCCTATCTGATGGTAAAATCAATGTGCTATGGGACAGTTTTCCACAATAATAACCCATGGACAGGTAGTTTCCATGTACACCATGCCATGATAAAGGACTTTTCAGACTGAAGCCTTTGAGCCTTGGGAGAGCTGTGCCACCCACCTTTTGTAGCATTTTAGCTTTGTTAGAGAGTTGCATAAGACACTATTGAGTTAGCAAGTCTACCAAATTTCATGAGTGGATGGCAGCCAGTGGGAGGTCTGTGGTGGTAAAGGGCCAGTATCTTCCCATCTCAGACAGCATGACCACTTGTGCCATTACTACAGGTGCTTATGCCTAGACTTTAAAGTAAGTAGAAATTTCTATCATCAAATTGTCATTCCTGTAGGCAGCTCATAAACCACCCCCAAGGGTCCACCAATAGCCCAAAGAAGAAAACAGCATTCTGTGCTCCAGCTTCTATCAATTTCACAAGCAGCACTTATTAAATTCTTCTGGGCTGCTCTCAGTTTTTCCCCAGAGACTCAAAACATCTCCCCAAACAATGAACTATTTCCATTATTGAATGCCAGGCTGACAGTGATATTCAGGAATATTCTTCTTTTTTTGCCATGCAACATGCCCTGTACTAAGTCCAATTCAACGGGGGGCATCTGATTAAAAGAACACTGCAAGAAAAAAATGGCAAACTGATTAGTGATAAAACCTCATGAGTTTTGAAGTAATTGTAATGAACTTAGGGTTTTGTTAAGACAGGAAGAATTGAAACAAGAGAAGAAAGGACAGTCAATTGCCCTTGAATTGGAGAGAGGGTAGACGAACATGTCTAATTTCCAGTGTTTATTACTTTTGCATATAATTCCATATAATTTCTATATTAATCTGAGTTCTAAGCAAAACAACTTTTCCCTCTAATTGGATATATGTAACATGTGATACATGTAAATGTGTGTTTTGGCACATTTAAACTAAGGGGTTGTTTAAACTCTGAAAATACTCCACACAGAATGCAAGGAGTATACCATCTGTCTTAACGGGATTCCACATCACTCCACTGTATTTGGAAGGAGAGGGACCAAAAATTTCAAAAGTATGCAGGAAACGCCTTTGCAAAGTTTTTAAAAAGCAGTGTCAGGAATGCACATTCCTGGTCGTTGGGAAAAGCAACCAAATTGATTCGCTTTCCCCATATGAGCAAAAGTTGAAAGCTGATTTGCCAGATGTGTAGGGGCCAGAGCTTGCTAACAAGGCAAGCATCCAGAGCCACCATGTCAGATTTCTGCCTTAGTGAGCGAGCATTTTTTGTTTACTCTTGTGAAAAGTTACTCTTTCACACCTTGGATAGGTTTTTCTTTTTTAAAACTGTCTGGTGACAGCAATTTGAGGTAAGTAAAAATGCAAGTAATTCACTCACAGCAACAATATTTATTCACAGGCATGCCCATTTGCACAGCAAAGGTGGGTAGCTTCTCATGCCTGCCATCTGCCCCCCAAAATGTTAAGACAAATAGCAGCTGCTGTGAATTGCCATTACTGTGGAGCAATCCACATTTTTTTTGCCTCATACAAACAAGCCCCAAGGTTTAAAATTTGTCAGAATTCCATATCATGTGGAGATTCTCCATATGTAATGTTCATTCAAGACAGTTAAACTGCATTTAAATAAACGTAATATGATTAACATTTTTAAATGCTGTTTCCTAAGGACAATACTGTACCTTTTCATGTAGTTAGCTACTGTATATGTAACTACATGTGAGAGAAAACACTCTGCAATAGTTGAGGACATCATTACTATGTTTTTAGTTGGTCCTAGTTTCGATTAAATTTACTGTTGTTCAGAAATGAAAGAATCAGTCTTGGGATTGGTGGGGGGTGAGGATGAGATGGCAATTTCATCTTCTCCTGGCCATCTTCTCCTGTAACCCTCCTGCTGAGCAATCAATCTCAAACTGAAAAAGACACAGATTAATCAATTAGATGTGAAAACTACCTCAGTTCACCTATAAAATTATTAGACTTTTTCAGGAGGCAGGTTTGGAAAAACAGACTTATTTAGTCTTTATAGCTGATTCTCTTTCCATGAATTGGGTATTCCTGTGTTTTTACAGGTACATTTAGCTTTGTTCCCCACCCCACCCCCCGAACAGTTCCTATATCTGTGAAGTCGAAGGCTTTCACGGCCACCATCCATAGATTTTCCTTGGGTTTTCTCTGGGCTGTGAGGCCGTGGTCTGCAATAGTTTCTTTCTGACGTTTCACCTGCATCTGTGGCTGGCATCTTCAGAGAAAGTTCCTATATCACTGATCAGGCTGCATAAACTCCAGATTTAATGTGTGTATTTGGACTGGGCAGTAAACAGAAAGGCACAGAACATGAAAGATCATAATGCTTTCTTTCTTCCAATGTTCTCACCTCTGTCACTTTCTCAGTCCTTCTACCTAGTAATCAAACTTTATTTTTTACCTCTCCAGCATTCTTGAGGTTCAAAGACAACTGCCAGTCATAGTCCTCATTTTAGGAGAGGTGGGAAAGGACATCGATTAGCAGTTAATAAACTGTCAATCAACAATAAACAATCTTTGTTTGTGCATATGCAGTATATCTAACTGATGTATTAGCCAGTCCTGACCAAACTTATGTGTGGCAACAGTGGAAGAACAGGTCCCCTTTTACTTTTATTATTCTTTCCTTTTTTTTTTTAATGTTCTAACATCTTTTGCCGAATAAAGGAACCAGTACAACTTTGAATGCTGGTCAAACCTGGTTGGCCAAAAAAGGTATCACTCTTTTGTGGATTGCAAATTTTGTATTGTTTTGCTGCATGGCCAAAACAGCTACCCCTGAACATTTTCAAGGATTTTAAGATGATCCAGCATTTTCCTCCAATTGCCATGAAATTGCATGGATATTTGTGAGGAGAAATAATGCAGGGAAGTTAAAGTAGAAGAAAGATAGTGGAACCATGGCACCAGGCTCTACTTCTAAAAAAAACCCCACAATTTTCTTAAAAGGTCTAGAAAGACCCATCTCATTCTAAATTGAGGTTAGCAGTAATAAACTGCTTAACCCCCCCACCACCATATATTTCCATTGTTCACCATGTTTGTCCCAAGACAGAGATAATCAGTTTTGCAAGATCCTGGGACCACTCTATTCCTGAACAATGGTCTGTGACTGGTAATAGCCAGTTTCATATTGGGTGCCATTCTAGCAGTTTGGGGCTTCACAGTTATGCATAACAGAAGCCCTGTATGGTCTCAAGGGGTTCTTTGCAAGATACACACTTCCCTCACTCATTTTACTGTGAGCTGTATTACTGTGGGGCCGGTTCCACGACAGGAAAAAGTTCGCCAGATTCCGGATTACCGTCCTTTCGTATCAGGAGTGCATAAATCACATGGTGCCTGGCAGTTTTGAATGATCCAGACACTTTCTGTTTTGCTTAATTCACACAGGCAAAGGTGGGGGGGAATCACCTCCAGATGATTAAAGTCAGGCAGGAGGCGGGGAGGGAGCAAGGAGGGGGTCATGGAGACCATAAATAATGAGAGGAAAGAAAAAGGACAAACAAACAAGCAATCTAAAGAGCGATCTGACAAACTCCCCCGTCTTCCCCAGCCCTGAAAGGCTTTTGTAAAGAAAGGAGTCAATGAAAGCACGAACAAGCAAAAGCATAGTGGAGCAGATTGCATGCACACACAAACACACACCACAGAACTAGGGCTTGCCTCATTTGGTTTCCCTCCCTCCGAAAGCTTGAATAAAGGCAAGTGAATGGAAGGACAAACAAACAAAAGAACGAACATGCGATCGGCTGTTTTCCAGCACACCCACACACCCACACCCCCCACACACCCCAGCGAAGCAGCGAAGCATCTTCCCACCCACCCCACCCCCCAAAAGATAGACAGGAAGGGCTCCGTTTTCCAAAGTGAGTTGCAAGCAGAAGGAGGGTGAATTTCTTCTCTCCAACCCTTCAGTCTATTCGGATAAAGCACTCCAACCAATCAGGATTCAGCTCTGCTCACAGTAATTCGAAAAGGCAGATGCCAGTTTACACGATCGTTAGTTCCCACGGTAAAGTATGCGCATTTTCGCGAACTTAATCAAAAAAGTGCGGAAAACTAGCGAAAGCTGATACTGTGCAACTTATGGGTTTTTTGCACCCCCTCCTTTTGAAAAGGGCGCTGTTGCTTCGAGATGCGTGGGAACTATCAGGCTTCTTGTCGCATTCTTTGAGGATTTATTTTGCCGTGGAAACGACCCCTGTGTCTTCAGCCTACAATACTGATTATTTGCTTGCTCTTAGCTCCCCACCCCCACCTCCCAAAAATTCCCATCCTTATCAGGCGGCAACAGGAAGTGAAAAACCAACATATTGCTTTCTCTTATTTCAAAACATTTCACAGAGTACAATTCTACTGCATTGAATCACATCTGTAAACATTTGAGGGAGGGATGATTGGGAAATGACCCATTTGTTCCATTCTTTCTTAAGGACTTTATCAGACTACCCTCCCTAAATATTCTTTTGCCAGCATAGCCTGTGGTGTTTTTATGCTGGCAAAAGACCACACACAAACACACCAGACCTACCTTTTGCAGTGTCAATGAGGCTGCCCCAGCATAGATGGGGCACGAAAAGAGCTCTGTTTACTTCTGGGGTTGAGATCTTGCCAATTCTCACAAGAAGACATGAGCATGGAAAATTTAAAAAATTAAGCAAGACAAAGACATAAAAAGTACACACAAGCACAGAAACACTCTTTAAAAGTCCCAAGTAAACTGGGGAGGTTCATAAAAAGAGTGTTCCTTACCTAGCTGTCATGATCTCACCTGGAAGTGTTCTGACAATTAACGCTGTATTTGCATGAGCACAATGGCGCAAGGATTCAAATCCCAGCAATGCTGGCAACAAAGTGCCATGGCAGATCTATTGATGGCTTGGGTCATCAATAAAATAGAATGGCTTTTTGACAGTACATTATCGTAAAAGGACAACATCATATGGTATGTGCACCCTTTTGTGAACATTAGGCATCATTATGACACCATATTTGCTACATTTGCCTAAGTCTTGTCTTTATCCCAGTCTTTTATTCTGTCTTCCTCATCAGGCAGGAGCAGGTTGGGGGCAAGGGAGAGATTGCAGAGGACAACCCCAGACAGGTAGCAATGGTGGTGGGTCAAGTTGTGGTGAAGTAAGGGAAAGTGCTATGCCATTCAGTTGAAGTTGTCAAAGCATTTTTCAAGCATGAGAGTGACAGAGAGTGCTCCTTTGGAGATCCATAATCAGCTATGGCATTTAAGTGATTAGCCCGCCCCCAGTATGCATGCTGATAACATTTGTTTGGGAACTGCCATGAAACACTGATGGTCCAAGCCTTGTCTAGTAAATAATATCTGCAGCTTTTCATGGGGCCGGGGGTGGGGAAATAAAAAAATCACTTACATTTTCCAAGGATTTAGCCTCAGAATAGACAAGAAAAGGGTGTTAGCAAGGAAGTCTAGTCCACAGTAATAAACTAGGTCAAATAATTCACCCAGCTCAGACAATTCCTGGACCTCCATCAAATGCAAATGACAATGCATCCTTGTTGTTCCTCTGACAAAGTATGAATGTTTTCATATGATAACACCTTCTTGATTATTCATTCATGATGCTGAAAGCTCACTCAGTGCTTGACTGAGCTTATGGAGTGGACTTATTTTTAAAGGGATGGGCTGATGCTGGAAATAACTGGCAAAGAAAGAGTTCTGGATTGTGATCTGCTCTCTTGGAGGTGATTTATACTCACCCCAGGCAAAGAAATGAGTGATTCCTTTGCAAGTCTGGCTGTGATAGTAAATGTAATCTTCCTTATTTTCCACAAGAAGTGTTGGACAAGTTCAATTGTGAATATAATTGGACAAACAAAAGTGTCTTTTTCAATCTAGGCTTTCAAGTTCAGAGTTGATAGATTCTGTTCCTGATGCCGTTGACATTGTCTTGATGAAGATCCTTTTATTTGAAACAGAAACTTGCTTTTTTTAAAAAAAAATGTCTATTGTCAAGGCCCTTTTTTCTCTTACTGTCATTGCAATCTGTCTCAAAACTTGGCTGGGAGGCTTATTGAGAATTTGCTTTCTATACTGTCCTGGCAGTCTTTCTGGTTCTCTTCTATCTCTCTATTGCTTCTTTTAATTACTGTTACTCCCAAAACCAACTGCTTCTTTCCCATAAAACAAATAAACTTGATTTTCTGGCTGTACTGTTTGCAGACCCACACCGTACGCCCCACTCCCCTCCCTTAAAGAAACACATGACACAAATACTTTTTTACGATTGTATTAAGTACAAGATAAAGAAAATGGTTAAGTACAGGTTAGTAGATAATAGTTGGCAATAAAAGGGTGGCAATTTACTGATGGCTGCAAATGGTTGGCACTATTGCATGGGTCGTGATCCCATCATTGCCCAACCCCTTGTTGGCCAATGGACTCATGTCGGTCACTACCGACCTTCCTGAAGGGGAGAGTTCCTGGCTGAGCCATCCGCTCGACACTCTCCCCTTCCCTGAAAACAAGGTAAACCAGAAAAAACATGGGTCACCTATTGCCACCACCTACGACTCTTCGAACGCTTTCATCAGCGCTGTATACGCACAACCCTAAATATACACTGGACTGACTATGTGATGAATGTTGCTGTCCTTGAGCAAGCAGGGATCACCAGCATTGAGGCCATGATATTGAGAACATAGCTGTGCTAGTCAGGGCACGTTTCTAGGATGGAAGACCATCGCCTCCCAAAAATAGTACTCTATGGTGAACTTGCCACGGGTCAGTGTAAGAGGTGCAGTCCAAAAAAGCGATACAAGGACTCCCTGAAACAACATCTCAGGCTTGGCCAAATTGATCACCAGCAATGGTCTGCCCTGGCTTCACATCGGGACACATGGAGATGTACTATCCACAATGCTGCAGCCTTGCTGCACGCCGAACCAGGAACTACCCCCTTCTAGCTGACATGAGTCCCTTTCATGGGTGATCATCATTTGAATGATGGAGGGAGTGGTGTGTTTGCCAGCTGTGTCCCCGATGTCTGGATTCTGATGCAGATCTGAGCAGGGAGCCTATGCACACATGGGACACAGCTCCAGCTCATACAGCTTATGCACAGATCCAGAGTGAAGGGTGATACCAGCAGCCATGACATTGAGGCTGGAGCCAGCAGATGTTGTTTCTATCCCACCTGTAAGGATCGGTCCCAGAGGTGACCTTTTCCTGCCAAGTTCACTTCTCTCGTATCAGTTTGTGGCTAATTGTGTTTGCATTCTTTTGTACTTGCTAACGAGTATGTAGTCTAACTGGGAAAAGGGAGCATGTTCTCTATGTTTGTAACAGTTTGATAAAGCCGGCACCTGGCCTCAGCTATGGGAAAAATGGGCTGAGTCTCTGTCTGGTGGGAACTGAGTGTGGGGATGATGGATATCCAGTGATTGTATAGCCTGCCAAATCAATTTTGTAGATTGTAGAATGCTTTTAGTTTACTACTTCTTAGTTAGATTTCATTATGAGCAATGAACTTGTAGGTTTAGCTCTTTGGATTACTGTGATGATAAAGTTTTCTGTTTTTAACTCTGAAACTGCTGGTTACTTAGGTGATTATCAGATATGGCTAATGTGGCCCCAGCATAATGCAAAAGGACACCAGTATCAGACAATGATGTCCTTTTACATTCTGTTGGTATTATGCTGTTGTCTTTTTTTATTGATGGCTGAAGCTGTCAATAGATCCCCCCCCCCCATTCTGTTTTGGTGCCAGCATTACTGGCATGCAAAACCTCGGGCCATTTAAATCCTGTCACTGCAACGGGAATGGCTGGTCTGGTCAAAACACTTCTGGGTGAGATCAGGACATCCAGGTAAGTTTCTCTCTTTTTACAACCCTCCCCGGGTTACTTGGGACTTTTAAATTGTGTTTAGGTGCTTTGTGTAACTTTTAATCCTTTCTTTTTCTTTTTCTTTTTCTTTTTCTTCAACTTTCCCATGCTCGACGAGAATGGGCGAAATTTCACTCCAGGAAGTGAATGGAGCTCTGTTAGAGCTCTGTTCATGCCTGGACTACCTCAACGATAGGAGAAAAGGCAAGTGCTTGAAGATTGTGGGACAGGCTTGAAGATTGTGGGACAGGAATGCTTTTTGTGTTCCTGTCTGATAATCGCCTAAGTCTGAAGAAGCCAGACTTAGGAGACACCACCTCTCCATACATTCAATTTAATTTACTTAAAAGCAGCTTTAACAAGAGAGAGAGTCTTCCTTGGGTGAAACCACAGCTCACTTCCAAGAAGGGCAGCTTATTACTGACTTATCTAAAACAGATCTCTTTCTCTCTGTGTCTTTTCTTTGCAAACAAAGATTCAGGAAGGACTCATCCCGCACTTTCTGCAAGTGTGCTGATGACTAAAAAGGCCAACCTGAGATAGACAAGTCCAGTTGCAGAAAGCACAGCAGAAGGTCTCCTTGGGTGATGTTTCCGGGTTATGATTCTTTCTGTGTTGTTGTTTCTCTTCAAGACTTGTTTGGCGTGAGTTCTCAAATAAGGCTGCAGTGTTATGGATAGTGCGTCTCCATGCCTCCCAGTGTGAAGCCATGGTGGACCATTGTTGGTGATCAATTTGGCTGAGCCTGAGATGTTGTTTCAGGGAGTCCTTGTATCATTTTTTTTGAGCACCCCTCTTACGCTGACCCATGGTGAGTTCACCGTAGAGTAGTATTTTTGGGAGGCGATGGTTCTCCATCCTAGAAACATGTTAATGCTGAAAATGGCTTGACACAGACCACAAGTCCGACCCCAGCTTTGTCCACTCCTCTCCTTTTTGCATTATTTTAAAAAAAAAAGAGGATTTTGTATCCCTCTGGAGCTGATGATGTGCAGGGGATGGCAGCCTCTTGGTTCTGTGGTGCTGCAGTTCTAATAAAAGAAAGAGATCCACTGCAAACTCTTCCCTCACCATTGCCAATGGAAATGGTACAAGGAGCATCCTATACAACAACTTCCCCCAAACAGCACTTGCCAGTTGGATTACAACACCTATCACCCCAACAACATTGGAACACACTCCCTCGGAGCGTGGTGGGGTCTCCTTCCTTGGAGGTCTTTAAACAGAGGCTGGATAGCCATCTGTCAGGGAAGCTTTGAGTGTGATTTCCTGCGTGGCAGGGGGTTGGACTGGATGGCCCTCGTGGTCTCTTCCAACTCTACAATTCTATGATGATATGATTCTATGATCCAGGCTGACTGAGAATGTTGAGGCTTCTCTCCATCCCTATCCTGGCAAACAGTACTAGAACAGGCAAGGATTCTTGTGAGCTGGATGTTTGCAAAACTCACAAACCATGCAAATGTAGGCAGTGCTTTCTACTTTAATTCTGACAGAATATAGCACCTTCTAGCATCGTTCTTATCTGGTTGCTCATCGGGTTAGTTAATTTTAGTAATGGCATAAAAGTCTGCAGGATATTGTGATGTTCCTAAGATGCTTTCACCATGATAAGAATGCTGCCTCCAGTCGCAAAGAATGCAAAACCCGCTTTACTGTTTTACTGTATTCAGTAATGGTTTGGAAATGCAGACTATGGCTCTGTTGAATTGCTACTTTCTCAGCTGGAAAGCAAACAGTTATTTACTTTAAGCTCATGTTTATAATAGTTTTGTTTTGCTGTGTCTATAGTAGTGGTTAAGATTTTCATTTAATGCGTGAATTAATTCTGTCCTGTTGTGTTCTGAACATTTTAACAACAGCTTCCCCTTTCTTAGCCTCTCTCCTCTTTATTTCCAGTGTCAGCAGAAAGGGTCTTTGGGGAGTTAAGCTTCCTCTGACCAGTCCTTTTTCTTGTCTGAAGTGAAGACAATTATTCTGCCCCTGAGGAATTGTTTAAGGGTTTCTTGGAGCATTACTAGTGCTCTCTCTCCATAGGTATTAATATAAGGAGACTCCTTTTATTCCCATTTCTTTCAAACATTTGAAAGGTAACTCTCCCATAGGAAGTTGTGAAATTGCCACAAGTTAGTTGTTGTCTAAGGGCAAATTCAGTGGTCAGAAAGAAGGAAAGTAACCTGACAGAATTCCAAGGAAATTCCCTATTTCTTTAACTTATAATACAAAGCTTCAGGGGAACAGAAAGAGAGAGACAGAGGAGATTATCAGACAGCAACGGAAAAAGTGTTCCTGTCCCACAATCTCAACTCCCACCCCCTGCCCTGTCCCTATCATGCCACAATCACCTTCCCCACCACACTTACCTCCTCTCCCATCATTCTGGCAGCCTAGGAGTGAATGGAGCTCTAACAGAGCTCCCTTCACTTCCTGAATCAAAATCCCATGGATTCTCATGAGAAGACGCGAGTGTGGGATGTTCAAAAATAAAAATAAAAAGAACACAAAAAATTACAGCAAGCACAAAAACACACTTTAAAAGTTAGAAGTCATCTGGGGAGGGTCATAAAAAGTGTGTCACTTACCTGGATGTCCCGATATCACCCAGAAGTGTTCTGGCAGGGACTGCCCATTGACTCTGGGATCTTGCCAGCATAATGGGGCACCTCGTTGCACACAGGAACATTTGTGACAGGAACAGAATGGAATATCTATTGACAGCTTCTCCCATCAATAAAAAGCTGCGCCAGCAGAACAGCAGCAGAACATGTGCATAATGAGGGCGGAACAACATCATCTGAAAAGGGAGCCCTTTTGCGATCTCCTGGTGTTCCTGTAACACCATTTTTAATGTGTCTGATAATCTACAGAAACACAGAAGGAAAGAGAAAGCTAACTGTGAGTTACTTGTCAAAGCAGTAGGAACCATGCTCAGTAACTCACATATATAAAGAAGCACTTCTTCCCACAACACATAAAGTATGTCATTTGGCAATGTGAGTGGCAATAATGGCCTCCCACTTGGATGCCTTTAAAATGGGTTTTGATAAGTTCACGGAGGAGAGGGCAACAATGACTATTAGTCATGATGGCTGTAAGATACCTCCGGTATATGACTCTCAGAGAACAAAGTTCAGAGGGTACTATTAAGATCCTATTGAGCTGTGGCATGGACACCTGGTTGGCCCTGTGCAAACAGAATGATGGACTAGATAACAGAAATAACAATAGCTAGAATAAATGAATTAATTCTCCCAGTTTTGAAGCTGAACCATTTTGGATCTGTGGAAGAAATCAGACAAATCCTCTCTCTAAATGCACCTGTTTCAATGAAAAGAAGTAAGATCATATCATCCAGAGTGCCTATCTGGCCTCTCCTGATGTCTATTTGAATACTGCCTGTATGTAATAAAATGACCACACTTGAACATCATACCTACATATGGGCATTCTCATAAACTCATTTTTGTTTTAACATAACCAGGTACATTCCCTTAGATGGACATAATACATAAAAGGCCTGTCTTGCAAGATGCCATTAATCCTTCTAGGTCTCCCAGGAATACTTTTAGCCCAAGGATGAGGAAGCTCTTTTAGCCCAGGGGCTGTATTCCCTCTTGGGAAAACCTCTGGGATCTACATGCCAGTAGTACATGAGGTCAAAAGTATCTGCAATCAAAGCTACTTCATTCACACACATTATATGCACACACTACATCCACCCATTCACACAAGTCCATCCACACACCTTTTATATGTGACTGAGCAGAAAGGAAGGTGGATTAAATGTTTAGAGAAGGATCTCAGAAGTGCCCCAGAAGAGCCAAGGAGAACCACCCAAGAGTGACCACAGAGAGAAATGAACAAGAAGTTCCAAGTGCTAACGAGCATGTCAGACCACTTTTCAGTGCAGAGAAGGATGGGTGTCAGGATAACGACTGAGCTGCACAAAAAGTTAGGAGCTGCACAATTATAGATGTCATGCTTCATCACTCCTGATGTTGGCTTGGTGCTTGAGAAGAGATCCATGAAGAGAGTGAGCTGGTAGGTCGGAGACCCCATGGACCACAGAATGGAGAGCCCCCACCTATCTTCCAACATGTATCAAGATAAGCCACTACATGAATCTCTAGTCATAGCTGGCTGAAAGATTAGAAATAGGATCTGGGAACACTATAATATTAGTTAGGAATATTAAACAACTTTTATGGAAAAATTAGTATAAGCATACTTTATAAATAATACAGTGAGACTACGGGTGTCATTCTTCACCAATTTCATTCTTGAAAGAAGCAAGAAGTAATTTTTGTAATTTTCTTCCTGCTGTGAGAGGGGAGGGGAATGGCTATGAGAAAAAAATATTATATTTTGGGGCTTATGCTCTGTAGAATTTTCACTCTCCCCCCCCCAACAGAAAACAGTATTTTGTTCCCTGCATAGTCATTTTCTGTGTAAAAAAAATCCACAAACAAAACAACCCCCCAAACACCCTTGTAGTAACTTTAGCCTGGGGCTCTCTGCTTCAAGCCTCAAAAGTTACTTTTTCAGGACACAGTCTTAGAGATTCATCTAGCCTGGAAATCCCTCAGAACTATGTCTCCCTTTTCTAAGTATGCTGTCACCACCTCTCAAATTGCACACCCCCTTTACATATAGTCCTAGAGGAGACCAAGGGAACACTATGCTATCCCCCTTGCTTCACTGCTGAGGCAGTCTATAATCGTTTTCAAATTGTCCCCCTGCCAGTCTTCATTGGTCAGTTCTGTATCTGGTGATGTAACATCATTACTGAGGTGATTTGGAACCCCCTGCCACTGCAGAGATGTACCTTCCCCCTTCCTTCTATCCCGAAGCAAAGAGAATAAAATGACCAAGCAAAAGACAAGGCACATGTAGGCATCAATTAAGAGAAATTGGAAAAGCTTATTTTATTCAAGCAAGGCTTAAGACATGCAGGTCTCTCATAGAATCATAGAATCATAGAATTGTAGAGTTGGAAGAGACCACGAGGGCCATCATGAAGAAGCCCTTCTTCTTCAGGTTCATCTTAGGAGTTATAGAAATAGTAAAGCATTCAGTTACATCCAGCCAAAGTAAGAAATAAACATAATGTCCTAATGCAATCTAACTAGACATTCCTAGTCTAGTCACATTACTGTGAAGCATTCCAAAGTCCTTTGTTCATCTCTGAGCTGAGATGGGTCCCCATCTCAGGCTACCATTGTTATCTCTCAGTTTCTGAGATGTGGTGTGTGCGTCTCAGAGCCTTCTTTGTTCTCCCTCCCTGAGACTCCGTGTGCTCATCTCAGGGCTTCTCTCTGCGATCTATGCCATCCCATCTCAGAGCTTCGTTTGTGCAACTCTCATCTTTTCTTGGGACACGAGATGCTTATCCCAAGGCATTCTTTTTGCCTCCCTTGCTTCATGGCCAACACAGGCTATAATCTTTTTTCATATTTCCCCCCTGCCAGTCCTCATTGGTCAGTTCTGTATCTGGTGATGTGACATCATTACTGAGGTGAGTCTCAAGGTGGTACTTTTAATCCCACCTCCACTTAGCCCTTTCTTTACCTGATAGCTGTGCTGCTGACACCTGATCTCTGTTTACAGATAATGGGAGATGTACTACACCCATCCCACTATCACAACACTATATACAAATTTTGTGCAGAATAAGTCCTGAATTGTGAAGATTCTTGTCAGTCCAAAATTTTAATTCTCAGGGTAGCTCCACACTTGAGAGACACATTTTTGAGAATTTTTGAATGTTTTTGGAATATTATTTTTATCCTTACATGAGACAAAACAATATAACAGATTTAACAGGCCATAGACTGCATTACAGCTATAAATAAGAAAGTTATAAATAAGAAACTATACTGTGGCAAGTTGAATGAAGCATGTGCAGATGCACAGTAATCTCCATCACCTTCCAAAATAGCAATATAGATGAATGTCCTGCTAAGTAAGAAGCTGTTGCTGTTGGAAGAAATATGTCAGGCGTACGCCTCACAGTAATTTGCACTTTTAAAGATCCATTGCTTTTGAAGTCCTTTATTTTTTAAAAAAAAACAACCAACAGCTAATGAACATATACTGTTCCTTGCATTATGGCTCTTAAATTAGACA
This sequence comes from Gambelia wislizenii, assembly GCA_030847615.1. Lineage (NCBI taxonomy): Eukaryota > Metazoa > Chordata > Lepidosauria > Squamata > Crotaphytidae > Gambelia > Gambelia wislizenii. Next base: position 82,831,770 of record JAUMIR010000005.1, on the reverse strand, counting down.
ATGGGAAATCTAAGCCACCTTTTGACACCAGTTCTTCTGATAGGATAATATGGGAGGGGAAAGGACAATGTTTTGAAGAGGGATCCCTGGTGGCACATTGGTTAAAAGCCAGTACTGCAAGCCACAACGTTATGAGTTCAATCCTACAGGGCTCCAAGGTTGACTCAGCCTTCCATCCTTCTGTAGGTCAGTAAAATGAGTACCCAGCTTGTTGGGAGCAATTAGCTAAAAACAATGTAAACCACTTAGGGAGTGCTTTGGCAATGATAAGCGGTATATAAATATCAATGCTATTGCTATTCTTCCCTAAACACAACAATTGTTGGGATATTAGAAAGTGAGAAGGCATGACCAAGTGTCATTCCATACTTTTGTTCTTCATAAACAACTCAAGACTGACCATTATTCATCGGATCAGTTTGTACTGTCCAACTATTAAGTCCGCTTGACTTTTAAGATCTTTGGGGCTTTGTCTCAGTCCCACCACCATGACAGACATATTTGTTGAGGAGTCAAGAGACAGCCTTCTTAGAGGCAGCTCCCCAGTTGTGGAACTCCCTTCCACAAGAGGTTCAGTGAGAGCCTTTCATGTTGTTTTTCTGCCAGCAGGCAAATATCTTTCAGTCAGAGAAAGAGTTTGGTTTTAAACTCACTGCAGTAGATGGAGCTTTTAATGTGAGTTATATCTCTATTTTATTGTTTTAGGTGCATTTTAAAATTGTTTTTAGTTTGTGTTTCTTAACAGAATTTGATTTAATTTTTTTAACTTTTTCATTAATAGTTTTCAGTTGTACTTTATTTAAATTGTTGTAAGCTGCCTTGAATCCTTTACAGGGAGAAAGATGGGATATAAATAACAAAATGAATATGTTATCAGTAGGCATAGAAAGATACATCTCTCCAGATGATCCTGAACATCAGTATGCCTCAGCTAAATCAAGCCTGCCCAACTCATCAAACCAAACATAGTCTACATATTGTGAATGTAGGTAGGTACCAACCTTGCCTGGCAACAACTTGCAGAGCTGGAATGGAGTAAGGTAACTGCCTTAAGCAGCAGACTTTAGAAACCCATCTGTTGTTGAATTTGTTTGTTGTTTTTTTGTCCTTTTTATAGTTATAAACTACCTAGGATATTTGCCACTTGGACAGGATGTTATATAACTGTCTGTCCTTGATTTTGACTGGAGAGATTTTCTCCCTTAATTGCCAAAAATAATTTGACTAGCCTCGTGTACTGTGTACTGTGACTTGGTTGCAGAATTTGGGTGAATTGGGTACAGATAGTGAATTCTATTGAAGAGCTTGGAAACATTATCTCTTTTGTGAGCATGTGTCTACAATTCCCAGGACCTGCAGCCAGCATGGCCATGCTGATTGGGGGCCCTAGGCATAGTAGTCCAAAATATTCACTTTTCAAAACTCTGGGACTAACAAGAAGCTTGACTATTTAATATTAGGGGTGAAAAATATTATTTCATTCTCAAACTAGAATGAAAAAAATCAAACATTCTCTGGACAAGATTAGGAAAGTTTTTGCACATAATCTGGTTACTTTTGCATTTTGAGACTTTTCTCCAGCTCATTTGCAAAAGCTTTATTGCACAAAAAAAGCTCATGTTTTTCACAACATTCAATGCTTTTGCAGAAAAAGTACCTACACCTTTTGCAAAATACAGTTTTTGTTTGTGAGAGAAACTTTTTTTTTCCTATTGCTGCTGATGATGATTTTAAAAAGTGCTGATCTTTTTGCTGTCATGAAACGGTGACCATTTCATCCTGTTTATGTTGAGGACAAGACTATGTGTGAATATTTTGGCATTTCTAGTTTATACACATTTCAAAGCCAAGCACTACCAAATTCCTAGCTGTCCACCACTAATACACCCTATAATACAAACATATCCAACTCAAAACTATTAAATCAGTCCAGCAAGAATTAATTAGCCTGGAGCACCAAATAGGCAACTGAAGGGCCCACCACTACAACATAAACAACGTCTACTTCAACCCAGTTTATATTATTGCACTTGATATAACAGAAATAAGAAGCCTAAAGAATGAATAATGTCTAGTTCAACTAACAGAAACCAGGAGAGAATGATTCTTTACTCAGGTTTCTTGCACATACATGTATGCCACCAAAGAGGATGCAAATAAGAAAACATTTCTCCTCCTCTCATCTTAGTGAGAGCTCTCAAGACTTGTATTCATATCTCCATAGAGTTAGGTGTCATGCAGAATAGAGTAAATAGATTTCAGGGATGTAACTACAGATGGGGCAAAATGATGGCACTGCCCCTCAAATTAGAATTCTGCTTCACTTCAGCACACAAATTTCTAGTATTGTTGTAAGTAAAAATTTCAGTTGAACATTTAGAAATATTACTTTTGGGCATCCAAATAATAAGGGCATGCAGAGTTCCCAAGGGAATTCAAACAGAATGTAGAAGAGTTCTGGGTGTGAACAATTTTCAGTGTCTCATTCTCTGTAACCACAGAAATTTGATATTGGCCTGAGGGCTCAACAACATCATTGTCAATATCTTCCTCAGTTCCTTGGGGTTGCCTAAGTATCTAGATAATTCTTTGCATAATAGAATTACAGATGAGTCTCATTCTAGTTAAGGTTCATATGGCCCTTTTCCACCGTATGTATGTATGTATGTGACTTCAAGTCACCTGTCGACTTATGATGACCCCATGGATTTCATAGAGTTTTCTTAGGTAAAGCATACTCAGAGGTGGTTTTGCCAGTTCCTTTCTTTGCAGGGTACCATATGCACAGTTGCACGTGGAGTACGTATACTCTTCTCAAAAAGGATACTCGAGATCTTTTTAAAAAGATATATAAAGGGGTTAAAATAAATGATCATTTAATTGGATAACTTTGCCTATGAGTAAATACTGGAGCTGGGAGTGGGAGCGATCTTTAGAAGTCAGGAAGAACTCTTGTGGGGAGGGTGAAGGGGAAGAATGTTGGGGTGGGGTACCAGCAAAAATCACAGCAGATTGTGGATGGGAGTGCTTTCAATTATTTGGGGTGACTGGGTGGTCTTCGTTTGCCCCCTTCCCTTTGTAGGAACTTTTGGCAAAGCTCCACATGTTGACTTCCATGTACCCAGCTCCTGGAACAGCCCTCTCCACACTCAAAGAAATGTAAAGGGGAGACATGAACCATCATTGTGTTGCATAATGCCCAAAGAAATACCAGCCCTCATTTTCAAATACCAGTCCTCATTTACACAAAAAGCCAATTATCTAAACTTTTTAAAGAAATGGTAAAAAAAAAAAAGATGACCCAGTCACCTCATTTAAAAGTAAGTCAACCCCCAGATAAAAGTTTGCTGCTTCTTGTGAATCTTTTGCCTGCTAGGCCCTGCTGATTGGTAGCTCCACTGTTGGTATTGTTGTTGTCTTTAAAAACATATGTACAAACAGTTGGATACTCCATCATGAAGGTTCATACTGCTTTTGCCCTGGCATACCCCATTTAGTATTTGCACTGAAGTTGAGTCTAAGACTGTCCTCAATATGCTATAGTAATGCTACACTGATGGGCTTGACAAAATGTCTTGCTTGTCTGTATTTGAAATATGTACTATTTCTCTACTCTCATGTTGTGTTCACTGTGTGCAGATGACACAGAAACGGCACAGACAGACATAAGAGAAAAAAGACCAAACAAAAATGCTAAAGAAATAGAGAACAAAATCAAATTCATAATCTAACTTAAGAGAAAAAATGAGGGCCAACATGGGGCAGGGGCAGAATAAGGGGACAAACATGCCTTTTATTAATGCCACTGCCTATTAAAACCAAACAATCACAGCTAAGCTGTGAACAATGAATAAGGGTAAGGTGGCATAGGATTGTATTGGGAATTGATTAGAAAAAAAATGGTTGAGCATTGAGTACTTGTAGGATGAATAGAGGACAAAGAGAAATAAGCTGAAACCACAAAAAATGAAATTAACCCCAAAATTCTGTGATTTGTGCCCTAATTTGGAATCTAGAACTTTCAATAAGGAAGTCCAGCTTTTCTGCTACTGCTGATACAGATGTTTCCCCTTATATGATGCTGCTGGAGACACTACTTCTGGACTTTTATTTTAATGCATTAGTCTGAATCACTTTGGACCAACCTGATCTGGTCTAGGGCTGCTTCAGACTGACCCAGCCCAATCTGGACATGGTCCTGATCACTCTGAATCAGCCAAGTTTAATTCAAGATTCAGCCAAAGCAGTGGCAGAGCCTTAGGAGCCCTGGTGGCTCTGTGATTAAATGCCGGTACAGCAGCCACAATGTTGTGAGTTTGATCCTGCAGGGCTCCAGGTAGACTCAGCCTTCCATCCTTCCATAGGTTGGTAAAATGAGTACCCAGCCTGCTGGGGGCAATTAGCTGACACATAGTAAACCACTTAGAGGGTGCTTAGCACTGTAAAGCATTATAGAAATGTGAGTGCTATTGCTATATTAATGCATGCACACTTCATTGAAAGGTGATCATAATGTGAATAAAATAAAGAAAGAAGCCCCTCCCACCCACAACCATTCTTCCAGAGTATTTACTCACTGGAATTGATGTACAGAAAATGTAGGTAAGAAAAGAAGAAGAAAGAACTTCACTGCATTCCCAAAGAGTCCTTGATATGGGTTAGAGCAACAGCATATGTACATGTGGGGAAATTATGTTTAACCCTTTTCCTCACTTCATTTTCCTAAAAAAAAAAAAAAAAAAAAGTAGCCACACATCTTGCCACTGTTTAGGTAGTAATTGCTCTCATTAGCCAAATGTGTAAGTGCACAGAGTTGTACCAGGCTCAGTGGCATTTACTATGCTCACTTGTTGGGAAAGAAGCTCTGTCAAACATAACATGGCTTTCTTTTTATTAGACGTATATGGTTGTGATGGAAAGAGTGTTGTTTTCTTACAGAATAATGCACTTCGTTTTCTTACAAAATGATGTGGTTTGTGACACTCAATAAACCCCTATTTATTTAGGATTTTTTCCCTTCACACTTTGTGGGATTAGTCTGTGCAAAAAAACAAACAAAAACAAAATAAAACACAAAACCAAGCATTTTTTTCTGTGTGAAAAATCCCCCTCCCCCCCAAAAAATTGTGCAGAATGTGTGTTTGCTGTGCATAAAATAGTGTGTTTTGCACAGAAAATCTCTTTTTCCCTGTACCAAAAAAAAAAAAAAAAAAAGAGAGAGAGAGAGAGAGAGAGAGAGAGAGAGAGAGAGAGAGAGAGAGAGAGAAAGCATTACTTGATCAGAAAACACATGTATTTCTGCTTGGAATAATCCCCCCTCCCCCCGCTGCAAAAAATAATAAAAATCTTACAGGATTCAAATATATCTTGAGGACTATGCAGAAATCTTTGTTTTCTTGCCTGCAGTATGGGGGTACACAATATGCGGATAAATCATCCTTGCAAACTTATATCCCTATGCTGTAAGATTCCAAACCTGCAGACATTTCACTTGGAAGTAAGAATGACCTCCAGTGATATATCTGAATAAACATGCATATAAATACACTATAGCCTTTGCTTCTTTTGATCTATGAAGGGTGGGTACAAGAATTATCATTCCTAATTTCTTTTATGGGCCAAGGTGAGTACTAATATTGGGCATTATTATAGTTAAGCACTTGTGAATTACCTGTGCAATCAAATATAGAATAGCTCAATGGATAAAAAATAATAGAAATGGATGTGATCTGTCAAACGTTAACTGGAAAAGCTGAAAAGAGATCCATCATTCTCCTCATCCAGTATGGTAATGTGCATGTGCAGGTGTTCTCACAGAGCAGTAGAAAGTTCAGGAAAACAAAAACAAAACAGCTTTAAGCCACCACCTAGGTTTCCATCATCATCGTTATAATATGATTTGATATCATTACTCAAAAGAAAGGAACGTTCTTTGACAATTCTGGAACCTTCGGATCAAGCCAAGACAGCTTCCATGTGGCTCACCACACAATAAATCCTATCAGTCAAGAGGTTCAACCAGTCAAGCAAAAGAGCTGTCACACCAAGCAAGATGCTCTTTCGGAAAAACTGCCCCAGTGCATTCTTGAACAGCAGGCAGGCCAGCCTTTGTGTCAATCACATTGATTTCACAGCGGTGCCTTGGCTTTAGAAAACTGAGCCCTACAGAATATTCCACGTGTTGTCCTTTCATTAATCATTTCAAGTGATGATGTTATTCAAAACAATAAATACAGTCACTCTGTCAATAAAACTTCCAGTACATAACCTATGTCAATCTATGAATGAAAGAATAATACTTCAAGCCATAATCAATTCATCTTGATTTTGAATAAAGCTGTTTAAAAACAAAGAATTTGTGAGAAGCAAAAATCATGGTCTCTGAATAGAAGTTCTACTTGCTTGCAATACATATTTTATTGTGAGCTGAACACCTTAAATATCTGTATTACAACAGCAAATTAATGATGGTACTTGGATTCTTAATTTCTTCTACCTCCATACAGAAGTCTGGGGTAACTGCATTATGTCTGAATTCTACTGTGAATCTATTCCTGTTGATCCATGCATCAAGAATGAGTAACTGATGGTATATGGGCCAGATTTTAACTATGGGACCTCCCTAGCTGGCATACATTCTCCCCTCCTCATGTGCCCACCACACAGCTATTAAGCTTTGGAAAATCCTACCATTGGCGACAGTGGAAAAAAGTTTACAAGCCTACATGTCATGTGAGAAAAGGATGATATGCGGTTGGGCCTGGGAGGAAAGGATGAAATTTCCACTCTCTGTGTCCTGTTACCCCCACCTCCAAATTACCGCCTTCGGATAACAATTTGGTCTGAAAAGGTCCTACCTTTATTGCCAAGTTCAAGGTTCCCCCTTGCAAGCCATGGGGGTAGGATTGCTAGATCTTTAGGTCTGTCTTGAAGTCTCTGGGAATCAAATGCTACCCCAGGCCAAAGTCAATGTCGGGAAAATCTAGTCAAGTGAACTGTGTCTTTCTTAAGAGGACCCCGCCCCCAGTAGACATTTTAATGGGATGTGCTGCAGCCAGCAAGTCAACTACTGGGAAGATTGCACTTTGAAAAGTGCTGGTTGGTTAGACTGTATGGTGTGGCCTACAGAGAACAGAGGGCTCTCGGGAATGTACTGTTGCTGTCCTGAACTAAAGAGGACTGTGAGAGCCTGCTGAGGAAAGAAAAGCAGTAAATGATTCCCCCCCCCCAACACAGTTGGTGATTCATTCTCTTTCTAACCCCCTCTGGGCTGTTTAATCTTTTCCCAGGCTTCACTCTTCAGCACAGTCAAAAGATCAAACATGCCACTTCAGTTGCCTGGGGAGGTGGAGTTTAAGAACTTTGCAGGCTGCAGCTCAGTTGCCTTCATTTGATCTGGTGATTCAGTTGATGGTCAAGCCCTCTTGTTTCAAACTATCACTTTCAAACTACTCATTGGAGGAAGGGCAGGATATAAACATGAATATATATAATTAGCTGTGATTTCTGCAATTTGATGATGCTCCTAGGAATTCAAGCTTTACAGCCCGTTTTATAATTATCATACCAGCATAGCTGCAAGAAAAGTCAGTTCCAGTACTCCATGCCATATATGAATATACATGCACACATTCCTTGTGCAGCTCACACAGAAGAACAAGCTTGGATCAGAAAACTGCACCTGAACAATGTTGAAGTTGAAGGGTTTCACTGCTGGCATCCATAGATTTCCCTTGGGTTTTTTTCTGGGCTGTGAGGCCATGTTCTGAAAGAGTTTACTTCTGATGTTTTGCCTGCATCTGTGGCTGGCATCTTCAGAGAATGGTTGGGTAGGAGTGTGTGTGGAGTTTATATACTGTGAACCCCTGTTGGGGAGTATATGTAAATTTGTGTATAGTTTCTGGGTATAGAAATGCAAGAAAGATTAGTGTCTGTTTGGTGAATGGTTGATTGATGGCCCATTATCTGCTAGAAATCCCCCTGTCCCTGGGTGGAATTCCTTTGTAAGTGTTTAGTTTTGATTCTATTGTTTTTCAAAACTGGAAGCCAGATTTTGTTTACTTTTAGGGTTTCTTCTTTCCTGCTAAAGTTGTCTAGGTGTTTGTGGATTTCAATAGCTCCTCTGTGCATTCTGACAGGATAGTTGTTGGCCTGGTCCAGAATTTCTGTGTTTTTAAATAACATTTTGTGTCCAGGTTGGTTTTTAACATGTTCTGCTACTGCTTATTTTTCTGGCTGGCCCAGTCTGCAGTGTCTCTCATGTTCCTTGATTCATCTTTGCACACTGTGTTTAGTGGTCCCGATGTAAACTTGCCCACAGCTGCATGGTATGCAGTAAACTCCTGCAGCTGTGAGAGGGTCTCTTTTGTCCCTCACTGAGTGTAGCATTTCTTGGATTTTCTTGGTTAGTCTGAAGATTGTTTGGAGGTTGTGTTTCCTCATCCAGAACACAACCTCACAGCCTGGGAAAAAACCCAAGGAGAATATATGCACATGAACAATTCACGGTGTTCCATACTTGGCATAGAATTTAATTCATTCCATGGGGGATAGTTTTCTTTGTATGAGTCAAGCGGTTTCCAATGTATGGGATGATTATTCCATTTTATTAAAAAAAAACAAAAACAAAAACAAAAAAAAACACCCTAGGTTTTTTTGGGGGGTGGTGGTGGAAAAAAAGTGTTAATAGGTGTCATATCTCATTGGGATGCTTTACTCTTAACAAAAATAAAATCAAATACAGTATGTTCTCCTTATCTGCAGGACTGGTGCCCATGATTTCACTTACCTGTGTCTTAAAAATATATTCTCTCTAGACATTTTCTATGCCTTCCAGAGCAATTCTATGGCATGCTTTTGCCAGAAATTGACCATAGAGTAATGCTAGAGGACCTAGAGATTTCTAGAGAGGTGTTCTCTCTAAGTATGTCTAGGTTCTCCTGCATGACTCTATGCCATGCTTGGGCTGGAAGTTGTTTAAATAGATTCACTATTATCCAAAGTTTCTCATTTCCACAGTAAGTCCAGGAGGCTGTATTGTACCTAATGGGTGATTATGAATGGATGGCATGATTGTCATTTCTGTCATGGACCCTAAATCAGATCACTAATGGTTAAATTATCCATTTAATTTGCCTTTGCCACTTTAGACATGAAAATCCACCTATCAAGTGACAACAAATGATGTGAGTCTGACTGAAACACAGTGGATCTAGAAGCTTAAAGGAGTAAATCCCACAATGATGCCTTGCAAAGATACCATAACTATAAGATTTTGTTCAGGGCTGCTTGTTTGTTTCAAATGTGCCAGACCTATTATGCAAGCCTTATCAAGCATTTCCCATCCATCTGTAGTTGCTTCTTGAAAGTTCTCTGTATCTATATCAGGCCTATGTGTGTCCCAAAGAATTTACTAGACCAGGGACTTTATCAGGCTAGCCCCTTTGAACGTTCTTTTGCTGGCATTAAAAAAAAAAAATTGTCAGCAAAAGAATGCTCCCCCCCCCACATCTACCTTCTCTTCCAGCAAAGGCAGTCCTGGCAAAAAAAAGAGGAAGTGAGCAGAGCCCCATTCACTTTCTCGTTTGAAATCCCATGGGACTTGGGCGTGCAGGAAATTCAAAAATAAAAACAAAACTAACAGATTAAAAGTTTTAAAAAGCACCTAAACACACTTTAGAAGTTCCAAGTAACCCAAGGAGGCTGTAAAAAGAGCAAAACTTACCTGGATGTCCCAATCTTACCTGGAAGTTTTTGTACCAGACCAGCCATTCTCGCTGCAGTGACAAAATTTAAATGGCCAAATATTTTGCATGCCGACACTAAAGCACCACGGGGGTCTATTGATGGCTTCAGCCATCAATAAAAGGGTATGGGATTTTGACATAACATAAATGTGAAAGGGTGACGTTGTCTGATCTGAGCACCATTTCACATTTATGTGGCATTGTTAAGATGCCGCATTTAGTGCGTATGATAAAGTCCCAAATAAGACCATGATATTATTGATAATGGATAAAAACCCTAACCCTTCCCTTAACCCTAGCCCTTACCGATGATTTTGTAAGATGATCTCAGCCAAACAGAAATAGTTTTGATTGCATTTTCTTGATAAAGTTATCTATTATCAATTGCTATGCAAGCAAAACCATGCCACATTGAAATGGCCACACTGAGATGACTGCTCTGAACTGGCAGCACTGAAACATCCCATTGTTGCCCCCTCTTTTCCCCTTGGACACAAACTGATGTGGAAACAGGATGGCATGCACTTAAGATCTGGAAATAAATTCTTCTCATCACACCATGTTTTGGAGGTGGGAGTGGTCATGTCATCCTGAAGTGCCCCACTTGACCATGCCACAGATCTGTCATTCAGAGCAGCTCTCTGCAGTTTAAGATGCATTTTAGGGGTCATTTATGATTGTGACAGTAGTACCACAATTATGAATACACAGCATAGCTGAAAAGTTATGAATCCTTAACCCTGAAAAGTTATGAATCCCTAATCTATCAGTGCAATGTGGAATGCCAGCCAACAATATCTGGAGGGTCAACAAATGCCCACCCCTGCATTAACAGGAACAAAACAAAATATACAGTCAAATCTCAAATTTAACTCAATATCTTAATTATTGCCTAGTTTAAATAGGTCATAACGTTCAGATGTTTTGGTTTGGAAACTTGGGTAGTAGTGCAGAAAATACATAGTCTAAGAGATAAATCCTTTGAATACCACATGGGGGAGGGAGGAAGGAATACATTATTCAGCCCTAGGACTGAGACCAAGACTGAAAAACTGGTAGAAGTCTATTACTGGACATTAAAAAGTTTGCCTTGTTAAATTTACTGTTCCATAGGAGCAAGCTGTAATAAAAATACTCTTGCTAATTAATCACTGCTTGACTCAATGGTCGACTGCTCCTGTGCTTTGCCATCCCTTAACAACATGACTTGACTTGATCTCTTTGGGCCTTGTTACTCAAGCATAAGTCACTGAAGTGCATAAAAATATTATATTACCAAGGCCAGCTGGGTAATGTAACTAGCTGTATGATTTTGTTCAAGAAAAACCAAGAACCTGAAACTGAGAGATTATAGCAGTTGTCATATTAGCCAATATATATCGTATTGATTCAGGTGCATGAAACTGAAATGTGTTTTCCTCTACATGTTGCTATCCTTAAAATAAAAGATAGCAAATCCACTCATCTTGATTTTGCTACAGTATATTCATTATCAATTAAACATTAACACAGAGTTGGAGGAACTCAGAACAGAGTCTTTTTTGCAGCAGTTTTTCTGGCAGTATTGACACATTTCCTCACTCTGCCCATATGTGTGTGTGTGTGTGTGTGTATGAGCTACCATGTAGAATTTGGAGTTGCTTTAGCTAAACCACTTCCCCCCATTACTACTTCATTCTTTGCACATAGCCCTCCCTGTCCTCTGTCTCTGTTTACAAGCAAATGGCAGGCGTACTTTAGTATTAAAAGTGTTGAAGTTGTATCCCCAGGTTCACAAAATCTATGTTCCTGTTGCAGTATCAATTTATGATTATAGTCAGACCACCATATCCACAGAACCAATATCCACAGAACCACCATTTCAGTTGTCCACAGGGCACAAAATAGGGACACATACCATAGAGCCACATGTGAAAATGTCAAGATAGACATCTCCTCTAGGCATCATTTAGGTCCTCCAATGCAACTCTATGGTATGTTTTTTACCAGAAGTCCTTCATTTTAACAAGTTTTCCTGTTATTCATGGTTTCTGGTATCCAGGACCGGTTTAAGGAATTTTGGGGGCCCCTGCAATGCTTTATTTTGGGGAGCCCCATATGTTTATTTCAGGTCAATGTAACTCAACCTATTCACCGTACAGGATGTTCAGATTACAGTAGGCCCCCCGTATCCATGGATTCATTATCCATGGAACACAAAACAGCACACCTACCATAGAGTCTTCCTAGAAAATGTGTCCTCCCTAGCCGTTTTCTAGGCCCTCCAAGGCAACTCTATGGTATTTTAAACCAGAAGTCCCATTATTTTCAATGGTGTTCACTATTATTCATGGTTTTCAGAATCCACACCCTCCCCGAACCAATCCCCAGTGGATAAGAGGGGCCTACTGTATTACATAATTTGCCACCAATAATTTAGTTTAAAATCTATATTATAGTCACTAACATAATAATTTTTGTTTATTAGCAATTAATGTAGATTTCCTCAAAGAAAAGAAAGAGTGGACTACAAGCTGAACATGAGTTAGCAGTGTGATGCAGTAGCAAAAAACGCCAATGCGATTCTAGGCTGCATTAACAGGAGTAGTGTCTAGATCAAGGGAAGTAATAGTATCACTCCATTCTGCTTTGGTCAGACCTCACCTAGAGTACTGTTTCCAGTTCTGGGCACAACAATTCAAGAAAGATACTGAGAAGGATGGTGGGAGGTCTGGAAGCCATTACGCCCTATGAGGAACGGCTTAGGCAGCTGGGTATGCTTAGCCTGGAGAAGAGAAGGTTGAGAGGTGACATGATAACCATGTTTAAATAACTCAACTAAAGAGAAAGAACCTGACTGTCTCCTTTGTCAGATTAAGGAGGCTAGCACGGGGCCCTCTTTTGACCTCGGGGCCCTCTTTTGACCTCGGGGCCCCCTGCCATGCTGATTTGGCAGACAGGTTAAACCAGCCCTGCTGGTATCCACAGTAATTCTGGGAACCAAAGCCTTGTAGATATGGGGGTCTGACTGTGTTAATTGTTTTTTTTAAATATCCACATGAAGATTTGTACACGTCTTTGCCATTTCTCCAGTTATATGCATTTTGTATGCTTTTGCCTACTATTTGCATTTTCACACATTTTTCCTAATCCTTTTCCTGCACATTTTCATCCATAATATACACATTATATGCATACTGTTCCTTAACATACACTTTTTGAATTATTTTTTTATTGCAGAAATGCATTGAAAAATTTGGAAAAACGTGAATGCCAAAAGATAAATATGTATCAGTTTATGTCTGTATTGGAAAGCTTAAACTAGGAAGGTACACATCACAGTGCAATCTTCTTCCTTCTTGAGGTCAGAAACTGCCATGATTGCTAGAGAGACAGAAAGCTGGCTTGCTTCCTCTGGCTATTGTAAGCTTGGCTATATTGAAATTTAGAACAGGTGAGTCACTGAGATTTCATGCTGGTATTTTTCCCCTCTTCCCTAGGTTCAAAAATGTAATTTTTCCACATTCTAAAATTACACATTCTAAAATTACATTCTAATTTTAAAGCATCATATTATAGATGCCTGGTGCAGGGAGCTAGAAATGGTTAACAGGTAGGGCAGGCTCTTTTACTAATGATTATGTGACAGCACAGTGTCCTGGCAGATGACTGTAAGATGTTTTCAGCACTCTGTATCAACTAGCATTACCCTAGTTTTTGCCATGGATATCTAAAATATACTGTACTGCTGCCTAAACTTACAAACTTAAAAATCATTAAATTGATTCCATTGGACAACATTCTTCTTTGTTTACGTAGGTCAATTTTAGACCAAGATACAACTATACATATAGCAATGTTTTTTAAGCACATATCTCCATAGTCTCAAAATGACACCATCAAATCTATTTTGCTTTCTATGTCTTTGTTTATACTTTGGACAATTGTAGAATCCATTGCAGGTGTGAGCAAAGCTATTTTTGTTTCTCTGCTACCAAATATCCTCCATTTGCCTTAATGATGTGATGGGAAATAATAATGCCCGCTGCAACGAATCAGTTATTTGTGCACTTGCACATATGTTGCATTTCTGTATGTTTTTCATTCTGTCTTTTATATATTGATCCAGTAAGTTGAATGGTTGACATTTTCACTGCTGTATAGCCATTGAAAATAAATATTACATCTGTTTATGGCTCAACCTGCATCATATCTTAGCTAACACTGTCTTACAAATATCTCCTGCTTAAGTGCTGTAGGTACTTCACTTCTTTCATAAGGCCTAGGAAGAAGCCAGCACTAACTTATTGATGAGAGTCCAAATCTTCTTCAGCAAAAACAAGGCAATATCATTCTTCCTACATTTTTTTTTAACAAAAATGGGTCTGAATACAGGCACTTTCCTTATGCTGTTTCCAGTATTTTTGAACAAGATACTCAAATCTCTAAAAGCAATCAAGGATGCAGTTCTATGCCTATTTACTTTGGATAAATGTCCAGCAAATTCAATGGGACTTAATTTTGAGTAGACACATGCACAGTTGATTAGAAATGGGCAACAAGCATTTGGGATCACCCCACAATCCCCAGATTCACTTTAATTGTGTGTAATTTATTGATATTTACAATAGGGATCCACGTAAAGCTGGTCTTGGTAGCCAATCATTTTCTGCTAGCCAGTTCATAGCAATCACCCTACCTTTTGACAAGTATTTGGTGCTATTAGTTTGGTGTGGGCAGATGAAAAAGAGGACAAGGTTCAAGCCTGTTTAACAATTGTGTAAAAGAGGGAGTTTCTGGAAGTGTTGCTTGAAGTGATGCATCATCAGCACTAGGTTGAATTGTGCAGATAAAGTGATAAAAAAAGTAGCACTGTGGTCACATGAGATATCACCAAGAAGCAGGGTTTGCTAGTTTGCTTGTGCCTGCACTTATATTCCTTCTTCTGCGTGGAAGATCTGGGAATGGTCACAAGTAGGAGATTATCAGATGCAGCAAATATTGGTGTGATAAGAATGACATGATATCGCAAAAGAGCTTCCCTATCTCACAATGCCATTCCCGCGTGTTCTGCAAGCATTCCATTCCTGTGAAAAAGCTGCTCTTTTTTTATTAATGGGCCAAGCTGTCAATTGATCGCCAATGGTGTTTTTGTCACAGTATTGCGAACATCTGAAAACACATCCTATTATGCTCTCATGAATACAGCATCAATGGGTGGTTCCTGTCAGAACACTTCTGGATGAGACTGCAAAAACTAGGTATGGGATGCTCTTTTTAATGAACCTCCCAGTTTTCCTTGTAAATTTTTAAGTGAGCTTCAGTACTTGTGTGTTCATTTCCTTTGTTAATTTTGGTGTTTTTAGACTTTTAAGCACACTTGCATCTTCTCCTGAGAACTGCCGAGATCACATGCCTCAGTGAACATGGAAGTAAACAGCACTAGTTGCCGTGGTCCGATAATGCTGGGGCTGCTCTTTCACATTATTACAGTGAAATGTGATAAAAAGGGTTATTATGCCAGGACACTTAACACTTTTAAATATAGTGGGACAAGAATGTTTTTAGACAGTTTTCTGATAATCTCTGTAGTCTCTACAATCTCCATAAAATGCACCACTAAATTCAATTTCTCAGGTTTGGTGTCAGTCTGGAGTGGATGTCAGATCATGGGTCCCTTTATCATTAAGGCAACCTCTCAGGAGAGAGATGCAAAGGTTGTAAACCATCAGTTCTTTCTTTTGACCCCTCTCACTATTTTCCTGTGCTGAAGAATAGAGCTATGTATAGGTTTTCCTTGGTTTCCCCCTACCCCCAGGCTGTGAGGCTGTGTTCTGGAAAAGTTTATTTCTGATGTTTGCCTGCATCTGTGGCTGGCATGTTCAGAGAGCCAGCCACAGATACAGGGAAAATGTCAGAAATAAACTCTTCCAGAACACAGCCTCACAGCATGAAAAACAAAACAACAACAACAACAAAACATAAACAAGGAAAATCTATGGATGCGAGCCGTGAAAGCCTTCAACTTTGCAGAGCTATGTATGTTACAGATCCAGCTTGACCAAGCCCCCTTAAATAGATTTTGACCTCAGGCATTGTTGTGTGTGCTATCTCATTGCAGTAGGGATGTGAAAATCTGTCAACTTCATTCTCTGGTTGAAAGACACAGATGCTGGCATTTTTTTTTTACTGTGCATTGTGACAGGGGGATGGAAATAAAAGTGTGTTCATTCGCTCAGACGCTGGAATATTTAACTGTGCCCGTTCAGACCCAGGGAGGTGATCAAGGCAGGGGATGAATGGGCGACCCTCTGCCCACCACGATCTCTTTGTAACATGCAGTTGAGGAAGAGGTTAAAGCTGAAGGGTTTGCAGTGTAGAAATCCATTTAAAAAGGTGATTGAGTACACACGCGTGTGCACACCAACCTACGTGCAGCTGGAAGGGATGCCTTTGTTTTCAGCTGGTGAGGCTGGATCTGTTGAACGGGTGACTGACCCCTCCTTTTCTGGTCGCTGATCTCTAAGCCCACCCCCAGTCACCATTTCCGGCCATCCCCTAGTACCAAGATATTTTGTCCCAGGCTGTTTACATTTCCAATTTTCCGAATCCTCCAGTGACTTTTTAAAAAAACGGCACAACCTGCGGGACTGGAAGTCCTGCAGGTTAAGGGATAAAAGGTGGCCCCCCTTCTGAAAATCATGTACCCGACCCGATGTACATGTAAACTGCCAGGGATCGACACAAATTCTTCCCGGGACATTTTCATCATGTAAACGGCACCCAGAAGCTTTCTGGAGGAAGATAAGTGTCATTTCACTGGCAGACTCAGGAGTGTAAAGTGAGTATTTTTATATGGAAATAGAATTCCAATTTATTTCTTTCCCATCTCCATTGCCAGTGTTGAGGAAGGATTCAACAGCAGTCTATTTAGCTTCTGATTGTAGAACATGATGTACCATCTTGTCCTTACTTGAAGGCAACCATGTCTTGGGCTGAGCCAGTACAATGAATGACTTCCTCACATATTGTCTCATCCAGAATGGATCTGGCCAACTGGAGTAAACAGCATAAAGGAAAAATGGAAGAGCCCTGTGTTGAAGTTTTTCCAATGATAATGAAATCATAGATGAGTTAGATCTGGGTTCTTTTCTAGTATTTCTGGAATGTACTTTGTAGTGAAATTCCCTTCTATTTTCTGGGGGAGGGAGGACATAAAAATTCACAAAAAGCAATTTTTGTCTGTTTTTTTCCCTGACACCTTCCCCCACCCCACAAAAATAATAATTAAAAATGGATTGTGGAATATTTTTTTCTAGAATGGTGAATAAAATATTTAAGACAAAAACATACCCCAAAATCATTTCTAAAAACTATGTAAGAGGAAGACTTCAATGTAAGACTATGTACAGTATCAGATCATCATAATTCCTTGTCCTTTTTATAGAAATGGGTGTGTTAAGTCTGCTTGACACTATGAAGAACTAGTGGAAGACAAAATATGTTTTCTCTTTTACTAAAGTTGATTTTTTTTTTCCCAGGGGGGAGTTGCTTGCTCCTCGAACTGGAAAAACCAAAGAGGTTCCTTATAGTTCAGGGATTCCTTAAAGTCTGGGACTTTGTAGCTCCACTTGTAGCAAAGATCAACTTTTTCAAAAGAAGGTGCAATTTATATTCTGTCTAAACTTTTTCAATGTATCAGACAAGATAGTCTTATGTCAAAGCCATGCATAATTAATTTTATGTTCCTAAAGTAACAAAATGTCTTTCAGTCTGTAAAGGGTAGCATTGCATTTTTCCAATTTTTTAAAAATCATTTTTTTGTATAAAAAACCATTTTTCCTGATGGCTTCAAAATTTCTGTAACAGAACCTGTGTGGCTAACCAGCTCCCAGAAATTCTTCTTCCAGTTGGTGGTGCTTTATCCCCCCTGCTGCCACTTTGGTAGTTCCACATGCATCCTCCAACTCTCTCTCCTTTGTATTTCTGAGATCTGGTTATCCTGGCTTTTTTTTTCCCCCTAGTATAACACACCTTGTCTTTCCTGCTTTCAGATGGAGGGCAAGGAGTGGCAAGTTGAGCTCTTGAGAAAAGCCACTGTATTGTCTTTTAATCATAATAGTGGGTGCCCATTTTTCTCCACATCTTGGCTCCTGTAAGATGCATGCTTATTTTTAAATGAAAAACTTGAATCTGCACCAGTGAATGGTGGAAATGGGGACTGGGTGGGATGAATAAATTCTGGATAAAAGCCAGTGGAACAGATAATATGGCAACCATAGCCTTAGTTAAATCAGAGCTGACCACACATTCTTCACTCTACTATAGACTGATCCATGCCTAACCTGATCCAGAATGTGAGTTGCCATTCCTCACGTTCACCTTTATTGGGAAACCAAAATGGTTTCTGTTGAAAACAAACAATTCAACAAATGGGTGGTGGTGTCTGTGTGTACTGCTTTACCAACTGAGCAATGTAATGTCTTTCTTAAATAATCCAGAAAAACTGCCAACTTATCTAATGCCTGTATTTATGAATGAACAATAATGAAGAAAGGAAAACAAAAATGATTGAATGAAATTAGAAAGGCATGACTTAGATCCATACAAATAAGCAATGCACTAGTAGTAATAAAAGATTAAGAATTATTTTAAAGTGGCTTTCAATACCTACCTACATACACACTTGCCTTCACTCCCAAAATAAATGTATGCCTAAATGGAATAGCAAAAGCCTTCTCCTAACACACACACATGGAAGGTGGTTTAGAGACAGAGAGAACAGTTGAATAAATTTAAGTCTAAGAAAAATGAGAGGAAAAAACCTTTCCTATTCTAAGCTATTTTTCACAACTACACACAAAAATGTCCCTGAGGAGTTGAACAGAGTTTTAAACCTAATGAGAAAAATACCTTGCCTTCCAACTTCTCTAAGTTAACAACAAACAAATAAATGTGTGTGTGTGCGCATGTGTGCATGTACATGCACACACAGAGAATTCTCAAATATTCTCAATCTGTATGTAGTCCCACAGCAATCCCTAAGCTAAGTAATGGGAGAAAATAAGGAATAGGGAAACACATAACTCCAGAGACATCGCATTCAAATGGTTCCCACATACACTGCAAGTGGAAACATCAAAAATGTTAATGAGACTCTTTTGAAGGACTGGAACTAGACTTGTCACTCCATCTCCAGTTCAACTCCCCCATGGAACCAAAACCAATGCAGTTTCCCCAGCATTTCCCTACATTCCTATTATTCTGAAGTGCTTCTGAAAGCACTGGAGCATTTGTGGCAGCAAAGCCAACTCCAGACCTATTTCAACTTGGATCATATCAAGTCACATACCCCATGGATACCTGAAACTGTGGGTAGTAGGGAACTCTATTATTTTTAATGAGATGAATGCTGGAAATTGACCATAGAATCACATTGGAGGACCTAGAAATGCCTAGAGATAACATATTTTTTGGACACGGATAAGTGAAACTGTGGATACCAAATCCATGGATATGGGGGGGGGGCGACCTGAATGTGCATGTCAATACAGTACCTGTATCTGCAGATTCACTTACCTACATCTAAAAAAAAAAGGTCTCTCCAGGCATCTTCTATGTCCTCCAGCACTATTCTATGGTACGCTTTCTGCAGAAGCTGACCACAGAGTTGTACTGGAGGACCTAGAAGGTGCCTAGAGAGGTATTCTCTCTAGGCATCTTCTAGGCCCTCCAGTGTGACTGACTTTATGGTATGCTTGGGCTGGAAGTAATTCATTTTAATAGGGTTTACTATTATCCAAAGTTTCACATATTCATAAGTCCAGGAATGTTTTCCCCACAGATACGTGTGTGTGTGTGCATGCGCGTGCGTGCGTGCGGCATCCTGTACATTAAAACAACAGTGGCTCTTGGTCTCTACTTCTCTATATGATTGGGTAGAGTGACCAGGCAGTAAGTGTGGTTATGATGAAAAACATATATAATTTTATTTAATACAACTTGTATTAAATAAAATATATGTATGAATATCATTTAACTCCTTAATGCTGTATGTATATCATTTAACTCCTTAATGCTTGTTAACACTTAAACTCTGAAATCCGAGGAATTTAACACAGAGGACTTGGATTTTGAAGAGTGTCTCCAGACACTTCCCTCCTCTAATTTGAGAAGATGGTGGTTGAAGCAGCTGAGGAGCTCCTTCTTTAGCAGCACTTGACAGCTGTTGGACAGATAACCCCACCCTGTGACATCTGGAGAAGAAAGAAGAAAAATGCATAAGAACTGTCTGTTAAATAGAATATGGTGACTCATCAAGTACCTCGTGTCCAGAGGCATCCACCTATAAATTTCCTAGCAACTGTGGGCTGTCCTTCTTGTCTACAACTGTTCAGCCTCTGTGATTGGGCATGCTCTTGGTGTTCCTGGAATGCTTGACCCTGGACTGGCTATGTTTAAGTACTCCTTGTCTCACCCCCTTTTTGGGCTTTGAATATCTGGACTACTGGCTCTGTGTAACAACCTCTGAACTTGCTGAGACCTCCCTTCATCTTCTTGGATGAACTGTTCATCACCTGGTCATGTCCTGGTCTGGACTGATTTCCCTGTAGCTGTTTCACTACAGGAGACAGGAGAATTGGTCTTTTTGGACACTTGTTGCATGTACACATAGGACACTGCTTGCCAGAATATTAACACTTGTAGTTGGAGTTTTCCTTAATAGTTATCTAGGTATGCATCTCCTACCCCAAAAGGAGAGGCCCATGGGGCCTATTCTTTTTCTGCCCTCTCTTTCTTTTCTTAACCTGAGGAATCTTACCAGCAGTGTTTCAGAGATGCCTCTTTTGCTTTCCTAATCTTTTTAAAAATATTAGGAATCTTACACCTGTACCTTTGCCCTCTCCTTTTTTCTGACCATTTTTTCTGCTTTAGAATTCCACAAAGCAGTGCCCCCAAGATCTCTTTCCTGTTTTATAACCCTTTCAAATATTCATTTTCTGATTAGTTATGGCAGACCCCCTTTTTTCATCTAAGAAGCCTCCCATTTAGAATTTTGACTTGAAACTGGATGTTTTGGACACTAACCAAAAACACTTTTTCAAAACACTAACCCTATGTGACTCTTTCATCCTTACTTACAATGTGTCATTCCAAGAGCACTGCCTACTGATAGCAAACTTTTACATGGAACACTTCAAAAAGCAAGCCCTGGAAACAGCACCCCAAAAGCCCACAATATGGTTCTGATACATGATGACACTTTCACCATTTGGAGTCATGGAGAAGAAGACTTGACCACATTTCTGAACCATTGAAACAGCAACCACCCAAACATCCAATTCAGGATGGAAAAAGAAAAGGAAGGAATGTTGCCATTCTTGGATGTCCTGGTCATCCAAAAACCAAACCAACTATTAGGATAAAAGGTATACAGAAAACCTACACAGAGACACAGATACCTACACAAGAACTCCAATCATCACCCAGGACAAAAAAAGAAGCACAATAAAAACATTTGTAGGCTGCGCAAAAAGGATCTGCGAATCCCACTACCAGGAGGATGAACTGAAACACCTAAACTGGGCTCTACAGGCTAATGGTTACCCCAGCTCAGACATCGCAAGAATGGCCACACCCAGGAAAAACCACAGGGGTGAAGAAAAACAACCACCGAAAGGGAAGGTATTTTTATCATACATCAAAGGAGTCACAGACAGAATAGGGAAACTGATGAGGAAACACAACCTCCAAATGATCTACAGACCAATCCCCCCAAAAATATATCCAAGAAATGCTGCCCTCAGCGATGGACAAGAGAAACCCTCTCACAGCTGCAGGAGTTTACCGCATACCATCCAGCTGTGGACAAGTCTACATAGGGAGCACTAAATGCAGTGTGCAAACCTGAATCAAGGAACATGAGAGACACTGCAGACTGGGCCAGCCATAAAAACCAGCAGTATCAGAATACATATAAACCAACCTGGGCACAAAATACTATTTGAAAACACCAAAATTCTGGATCAGGCTAACAGCTATCAGATCAGAATGCATAGGGAAGCTATTAAAATCCACAAATAATAATAATATAATAAAATTTTATTTCTATCCCTCCCCTCTGCAACACAAACGCCTGGACAACTTCAACAGAAAAGAGGAATCCCTAAAAGTAAACAGTTTGGCTACCAGTCCTGAAAAACACCAAAATAAAAACTCAACACATGCAAAATAAAAACTCAACACATGCAAATGAACTTCACCCAGGGACAGAGGACCCAGCAGACAATGGACCATGAGCTAAATAGACACTAATCTCCCTTGCATATCCTACCACCCTAAGAACTGAACATCCAACAACTGAATAACAAATTTACATGTTAATCCTCTTCAACAGGGACTCACAGTATATAAACCACACACAACCATTCTCTGAAGATGCCAGCCACAGATGCAGATGAAATGTCATGTATATACTGTTCTAGAACATGGTCTCACAGCTTGGAAAAAAACCACAAAAAACCTATAGCACCTCCTACTCTCACTTTCTCAGCCAGTCATCATTCACATGCAAATATACTTCACCCACCATTCCATACTTGCCACACAATTCTTCTAAGCATACGGGCTACTTTTAAATATAATAGAAAAACACAATTTTAAATATATATATATATGTCACACTCCACTTTCTCAAATTTTCTTGCTGGCAATAGAACTTGTTTGGATACTGTCCAAAAATGTCTCAATAGAATTCTAGTTAAGTTGAACAGGGGCTTTTCTTAGGTAAACATGACTCCATGGTAGTGCCATTGAGTTGAATTGGGCTTATTCCCAGGTACTGTAAGTATGTACAGGATTGTGATGGAGCACTTAATGACATGCAGTCAAAAACCTGATGTTTTTGTGGTGAATGTATTGCTTTATATAAAGTATTACTTGCACTCTGTGCATTATCTCTTATCTAGAATAAAGCCATGCACATTATTTAGTGAGATATATTTTGGAAGGAAATCTTGTATTCTAAACTTTGTCATTGAGATATTACATACTAACCTTTTTGTTTTAAGGGTTTGCTTTCATTTGTGACTGCAAATATTTATAAGTGTCAAGAAATGAAGAGGAAAATGTAATTCAAAGTGAAATGCTGTATAAATTAAAAATGTTTGCTTTTTCTATGAGCAATGTCCTATACAACATTGAAAGACATATAGCATTCTTATATGAACCATATGTCTTCACTGTCCAAAGAATGTATGGGAGGAATTTAAAATAAGTAACAGTCAGGGAGCTGGGCACTGGATGTATTAGACTTTGAAGAAAATAAATGGAGTATTATTTGAACATGATGTTGTAAAGAATGATAAGGTCATCATATATATATATATATATATATATATATATATATATGGCTGAAAGTATACTATAGTTGTCCCTGTCTCCATGTTGTTCAGAGGTATTTAACAGAAATACTTGCACAGGAATTTGAGCAGCCCAATAATATGTATTTGTAATTTGGCAGTACAGTATTAAAGGATCATGTGAAACACATTCTATGTTTTCACAATTTTTCTGTGTTGTAAAGTGTCTTCTCTGATATAAGGTTAGCTTGCAAACATCAGACAAACATATCAATTCTAGGCACACCTCATAATGATACACCTTTTCTTTCCCAACCCACAGCATAACTCAGGCAGAACAATGATAACTCTTATCTGGAGAGCGCCAACGTAGCCAAAATCTTTCTAAACTCAGATCAGCATGGTGTAAGAAGTTTCCTCTTCTTTCACCCCTCCAGTTGTTTCCTGTTTACCTGATTCTCTCTGTCATTGACATCACTGGGATGGAATTAATCTACATCATCTTTAGATCTGATGTTGATCATTGGGTGGTTTGGTCCACAGTCTCTTCTTGATGTCCCCCTTTCAAATAATTTTCCTTCTATTGGTAGCTGTGGTGTCACTAAGATTGGTGTCATCCTTCCCACAATGGTGTCACCTAGTGTGGTTTGGCCTCTCTGCACCCTGATTGGGAGTCAGAATCTATAGAGCCACAAATGTTTCTGCAAGGCTGACAAGGGCATCTGAACAAGTTCAGATCTCCCCTTCCAAGGGGAGACTTTTCCCTTACAATGGTCAAGCCAATATATCCCTTCCCATGGTTCTGGCATGTCCTTTCAGCAATCATGGGACAGCAGCTAAATTTCATCATTTTTAAAACCAAATAAGAGAAATCATTCTGCTTGCCTCTACTGGCAAACATGGCTTTCATGGCACCATACAAAATTCATCAAATTCATCAACAATAAAAACCAAGGTAAAAAGCAATTGAAAGCAGTCAAAAAAACATCAGTATCAAAAGGCCATGGAGAGCCAAATCCCCAAATACACACTGTCCAGAGCAGTAAAATAGAATAGAATGTGAACCAGTTAATCTACAACAGTGAAAAGAATGGGCACAATAGACCTTTAAACTAGTCAATCTATATTAGGGGGGGGGAAACTGGGGGCATGACAGACCTGCAATTTCTCAGTGATCTTTTTCTAATGATCCTTTTTGAAGGATCACTTCCACAGTGATTCCACAATGATTCCACAGAATAGCTTCTGCAGCCATTTTTCTGCATGTTCTGTTAAACAAAAACTGTTCCTGATTTTTAAACACTATGAACCACCAAAACATCTGAAAAATCACACATAGTTTACCTGCTGCCTAGAGGATAAATGATGTGGCATGAGGGATATAGCTAGGAAGAGATGTCTATAAAAGAGCCACAGACCTATGGAATATGGAAGAAATGGGCCTCCTACGACTACAGTTGTTGCTATCAAGTGTTATCTGCCTGGGGAAAAAGCTAATTGGCTCTCTAATGCTTACTGGAGTAAGGAGGCCACTTTAGCTGCATAGCACTGCTGCATACAATGTATCTTTAGGAGATTAGACTTCGTAAATCTAATGTCACTCCAATGTAGAACATATCCATTGAACTGAATGGAACTTCGTAGTCACAACTAACTTATACCCCATTGATTTAAACATATATTCTTTAGGTAGGATTCACAACAATTTTAGTGCATAATTTTTTTAACTCCAAAAATAGCATAAGGTTAGTAAGCAAAGGGATCTTGTAGCACCTTTGAGACTAACTGGGAGCAAGAAAATTGTAGCATAAACATTCATAGACTTCGTCTACTTCCTGAGGTAACTAAGTAAGTGCGTAACTAAGTAAGGTACCAATTTAAAAACAACATTGTGGCATTTTCTCTTCTTTGAGTGAACATTTGAAAGAAAAAATAAATCAAAATAATTCCATTTTCCAATGAAGACAAGCTTTAAATGAGCATTAATAACAAACATTTGCATAGATTTTATCAGCATATCACTTGCATGTGGCCATCCTGTAATGGTAATAAATAACTAGTGGTGTTGCTTAAACTCTGAATTACATGAGTGGCTAGTAATGTTTCAGAACCAGCATAGTAGCAATAGCACTTGCATTTCTGTACTGTTTTATAGTGCTAAGCACTCTCTAAGTGGTTTACAAAGTGTTAGCTAATTGCACCCAAAAAACTGTGTACTCATTTTACTGACTTATGGAAGACTGAGTCAACCTGGAGCCCTGTAGGATTGAACTCACAATGTTGTGGCTTGCAGTACTGGCATTTAACCACTGTGCCAATAGGGCTCCTGGTAAGTTAGTTTTAGTGCTGGACCAGAACAGTATTTACACAGCCCCTTGAGTTGCACCTAAATCTATCTGGGTTATAGCTATAGTATTTTTCAACCACAGAAGCACCATGAGTAGCTGATGCAGTAGTCATTTCCCTTAAACTCAAAGATTTCTTTAAAAATGAAGAAATTTGTTGGATTGTGTCTTACATCCATTGTTGTTCACCTTTAAAAATTCAGGCTGGAATATCTGCTATTTTTTCTCTTTCTTTGTCTATATACATGTCAAAGTTTAAAAGGTTGTAGCACTAAAATAATAACAATTGAAATACAAGATTACAGGATGTAAATAGTATGTTATTTATAATATTTTTACATCACACTTTTCATGACCTTTTAAAAACTTTTCTGTCTATTTATTTAGGGCAGAGGCTCTCCAGCTATTATTGATCTGTGAGTCCCAATTGCACTAGCCAGCAAATGCTAAGATGAGGAATGCTGGGACTTGAAGCCTCACAACATTTGGAGGACTGCATGTTTCCCATCTGAATCCAGAGCGCCATTTTAACTTGTGGTCATATAGGAATGCAATGAACTCAGCCTAACTAAATATATACATCCCATTATCTCTGCTTAGTTGGGTTATGAATGGCCTGTATGGCATCATCATTTCCTGAGTAAACAATTTTAGCATAGTTAAAATCTGTACGCTTCCAAATTTGTCATCCAATTAGTTTTGCAAAATCACCTCCACTTGGTAATGGTAAGTTGGATCTACATCAGTGTGTGTGTGTGAGAGAGAGAGTGTTACCAGAGGCTGTATAGTCCTGACAAGACATTTCAGATGTTAACCCTGCTTAGATTTAATAGGAGAGAGTGAGGGCCCACTGCAGTGGGATAGCAGCATACAAATGTATGTCCTATATCATAATGCACCCTTGTATATATAATGAGAGAAGGGGCAAGTGGGAGAACATGGCTAGGTAACTCATGCACATTATTCTTCCTAGTAAAATGAACGTTAGGGAAAATAGAGTCAGAATTCATTAAGGTTACATAACCAAATGGGATGTAAAACCACTTTGGCCCCCACCCCCCAAAGAAACACAAATTGCAGTTTCTGTTGATATTTCACATATGAAGCATAGCCCTGCACTGTGAGATGGCAGGGTGCTTTTGATCAGTCACACTGGATTACATTACACATCAGGAGAATGAATACTATCAGTCCAGTCACATCACATTAGAAGATGACATATCATCTTGGATGTTAAGAAATAGTAGTGAAGGGAGGGGATGCATATTAGAGGTTACAATTAAGGAGGTCGTCATTTTTAAATTTAACTAGAACTCTTTTTAACTGGATGCCTTGTAGTACAAACATGTCCTCAGCAGAGAGGTTGCTATAATAAAGAAAGTCAATTGATTAAAAGTCAAATATAAGTCACCCCCTGTATCCATGGAACCAATATCCATGGTTTCAGTTATCCATGGCTGAAAAAAAAAATAAGGACACATATCATAGAGTTGTGCTGGAAAATGCCTAGAGAGGTGTCCTCTCTAGGAATTGCTAGTTCCTCCAATGCATATATGGTATGTTTATATTAGAAATCCTTTATTTTAATAGGGTTTGTATTATCCGTGGTTTCACTTAAAAATGGTAAGTCCAGGAATGTATGCTCCATGTATACAGGGAGAGGACAACCTGTAGATGAAAAGTATATTAATTATCTAATGGAAAACATGAACCTGGGGATGTGAACATCGGCAAAGGCTAGCTTGTTATGGTTCTTTAGTGTTCATCTCCAAGTTCTTTCTGCTTCAAGTTGACCCCGGATTCTGAGCTCCCCAGCCAACATATAGAAGCTTGTGTACACCTGTATATTCTGCAGAATGTATAAATTTTGTCGGGCATTTTTTTCCTATTGTGGTGGTATATATATATATACATAAAAATGTTGTATTTACATTTTCTAAAAAGTATGTATTTAAAAACAAAAAACAAAAAATGTGTTGCCCAAATTGCATTGTGAGTACAGAAAAGTATGGACTTCTGACTGCAATTTATTTTCAAATTTTAATTTTCATCTGGGCGTCATGAACTACATAAATCCTGCTCAAAACAGAACTGAAACAAATTTCTCACCCACCGGTATATGCACCAAGCTTTCAATACTGCATGCATATTTCTGGAAACATACTCTGACTGCCTTCTCCTGCCTAGCTATCTTAGACAAAGTTCGTTAATTTCAAGCAGACTACGTTGGCATAGAGTAGATAGTGAGCAAATGTGGAAAGCTTGTTTTGAACCTGGAACAGCTTGATTTGAATGGTTTCACACATTCCATACTCCATTCACCCAGACTGATGAGCTGTAATCTGAAAGGAAGCAAGCTAAGCCTGAACTATTGACTGAGCAATGAGAATAGATGACCAGCAAGCTATGGATCAGCAGGAAAAGGCTGAGTGGAACGGGAAGAGGGAGTGTCAATCAGGATGGAAAGGCCCATTGTAGCTGGCCCCATACTGATAAGTGACTTAGAGGCACCATGGAGAAACAGCTCTTCTTCTGATGTGTATGTTTCTCTGCATGTCCTCACTTGCAGATCATATTTGGACAAAAACAGAGGACAATTATTTTTTAAGTGATAGATATTATAGAAAAGATACAAGCATGGGTTACTATGGTGTTCATCTGTCTCAGCCTTTTCACTGATAGTTAAGGTTTTGGTTTTTTTTATGTAGTACACCTCTAATGAAAAGAGGTGATGGTGAGATGAGAGTGCAAATATAGACATTTATTTATATATATATAGATGAGTGTGCAAATATAGCCTCTGTCAAACCACCTTTAATTCCCAGGAAGGCAGGGATAAATAGACGGCTTCTAGCCTTTGTGAAGTTGTAGTGGTAATACCTTCAGATTAGTAAGATTCTAGATTACCTACTTAGTTAAATATACTTAACTAACAAATGTCTCCTTGCTTCCCTGCCCCAATACTGCCTTACAGAGCAGCAGCCACTGTGAGCAATGGAGATCTATTCTCCTGATGATTGCCCTGTTTCCATCCGCTCCTCCAGTGTGACAATCAAAAGCAGAATCCCTGTGTAATTCTTCCTTACTCTGAAGATCATTGGCAGGAGGGGCATGGAAACAACAGTCTGCTGGGTCCCAGTTGACAGGTGAACTTACCTCCATGGCTTGCAGTGCTCACTGCTTGGAAAGACAGAATTGGGGGATTTTTACAATTCACACACACACACTCCATACACTATTGCCTTGATTGTGAATGTATAGGGACTGTGAATGCAAATCAATTAAGGTTATGTAACTCAAGGTTAAGCATTCATAACTGCAATTGTGAATTCTAGCCAATATTTTAGATTGTGGTATTTTTTTTTTTAAAGGGAAATCAGGGAAGGGATAGAACATGTGCATGTTCTTAAAAAATAATAGAACAGCAGGCTTGTTTTCTGCTGCTCCAAAATGTAAAAACTTCCATATTCAAATATGCAAGGTTCTAATGATTTTGTTTTGTTCTGCAAGATCATATAGCCAGTCTAAAACCTGTCTAAAACCTTGGGAGAGCTGTTGCCAGGAAGGCTAGAGAATAGTGTAGGTCTGTTTCAGAACATTCATACCTACTTGGCTCCTGAGCACTGATGATACTTATTTTTTCCCCCAACCTTTCTCCCAACATCTGCATGTGTTATATCTATCTTCATTTCTCAGCCAAAAAGAGGGGGAATGGTGATCTTTTCAAATTAAAGATGTTATAATTTTTAAGATCCAGATAAGTATCCTCTATTGTGGCTTCTCACAAACAGCTTGATTTTAATTTGCCAATCTGATGCTGTGTTATGGCAGGTTGCATCTGATCAGTCACACTGGATTACATTATACATCAAAGCAAGTGTTATCATTCCAGTCACATCACATTAGAAGAGACATGTCATGTTGGCAATTTGAATTGGAGTCTTTTGAAGGGTAATTTTCAAGTGCAAGATTAAAATACCGATCCCAGTCAAAGGTCAGCAAGTAGGTAGGTTTCTGCTACCTTCTACAGTATTTGGCACTTTGTTATTCCAAATGTTGTGCCCAGGATTGATTTAAACAAATGCAAGACAATGGAAGGTGAGAGATCAAGCAAGGAACACAGAGTTCAGGAGACAGAGTCTTAAAAACATCAATGTCTGAGCTACAGCTGAAATTATGCATAAGCACATCTACAGCTGACAGTGTTCTATGCATGTACTCATATCCATCTACAAAGGGAAGAATAGTTCACTTCAGGTAAACAGCTACACTGATGGCATGCACACACCTTTGGAATATGCTTCACAAAACTGTTTTTTAAAAAAATGCAAGAACTGGTTTTGTAATATATTTTAATTTTATTGATATGATATGTGATATGAGAAAAAAGGCCGATATTGTTGACCTTGACAGTTTAGGTCCTTTTCAGTTTTCATTTCTCAAACCTTAAATTTATTTTCTCTGATGTCTACAAGCATTTACCTTTCTTTCACACAGGTCACACAACAGTCTATACATTTCCATCTGCGTTTGTCCTAACACACATATTTTTGTGTGCAATTTCACATACTGTAGGCATCTTTTGCAAGCAATTTCACCTAATATAATGTTCCCAAAGATTCTTTTCATGAATATATACATATTTTTAGGTGCACTCCCCTGATATGAACATTTTTGTACACATTTTTCATTGAAGAACTGCATCATAAAATTTGGAAAAATTAGGCTAGTTACATATGACTGTATTTCATTTCATATGCTAGTTTGGGCACAGCTCAGAAAGTTACTTTTTGGCCATAATTCATTGTGTAACTTGTTGTTACACCCCTCTGCAGTAATTCATTGCTGATAAAGCTACAAAAATACCAAATATTTAATAATTACAATAATTACATTGTTCATTTTTTTAGCAGTTTTTTTTTAAATTGGGATGGATTTAAGATTGATAGGATAATGGCAACCCCCCCCCACAAAAACCCTTCATGTAAATGACTGCTTGGAATGCCCCTCAAACTCTTGAAATACCCATTAAATATAACTAAAGGAAACAAGTAGAAACCATTGCTTGTTACACCAAGAATGACTTTACCATTTGTTACTTATGTGGCTTTTGAAATGTGACTTTGGCTATGCCCTTGTGCATTTGTACTACATCTTGATTGTTGAGGGTTAGATGATTTGCATTCTAGGTGATGAAGGTGGAAGGCAGAAATATTTGGTTTTTAATTCATGAATTAGGGATGAACACCTATAATTCTATTTTTTATATGCTCTTTTATCAGCCCCCCGCCGAGTATGGATTTTGTATCCTTTATGGTAAGTTGATTCTGCTTGGACAGAGGGATGTGACACTTAACATAATTTATTGCATTCATAGACCAACCTTTCCAGTTAAAAAATAAATAAGAACAAAATGAACACGTACTGATTACTAGTCCAGAAAAATTCCACAATATATGCATTCAATGACAGAAACATAAGTGTATTCCCATAATGTATCCTTTGCAGCCTGCTACCACTGTTAGAATTACTCAGAGGTTGTAACAAGCTGGTTCCTAGTAGAAGAGGCTAGAATGCCATTTTTTCTCCACCTCAAGAGTAATTTTATTAATAGAATATGAAAGAAGGATAAAATACAAGTTATCAGGCCTGCCTAGAAAAGTTGCTAAAATTGGGGTAATCTATAAAAGTAGTATAGGTTACTGCCTATATTACAGGAGAGAGCCAGTGTGTTGTACTGGTAATAAGCTGGAAATGACTACAAGGCACACAGCAACAATGACAACTATATCACAGAAGCACATGTTCAGTTGCTTCAACCATGCCTGAATAACGAGAACAGACACATTGGGAATAAGGGATACATGAGCATTTCTCCTCTAGAAGGGCTGGTGGCAAGGTGCTAAAGCAAGATGAGATAAAGGCTGTACAGTCTTTAGGAATCTGTGAGGCATAAAGATATATGGGAGGGACAACATTTTTACATATAAGTTGAATGAATGAATGAATGAATGGGTAGTGTGGTGACAGTTATAGTAACATAGTAGCACCCTTGCAATATTGTAACAGGGTTACTGCATCATATTAAATTGATAGATTGAAAAAATAATAATTCAAAATAGAGGGTTGAATCAGGATTAACGTGGATAAATTTAAGTCCTATTGAAAGCCATGAGGAAAGTTAGTCATAACTTTATTTAAATATCACTGATTTCAACAGCATTACAGGCAAAACATTTAACCCTGTTTGTGCCTCACCACAGTTTGAATGCAAGAGCAGGGGTGAGCGCATTGGTCTCACACCTGGCATGAAGTCCATCATTATATTCATATGTTGAGAATGGCAGGAATTATTCTGAGGGTTCTATATTATGCAGGAAGTTTCTACAAATAAATCAGGTTTCCTGCCTCCTGACAGTCTCCATCCAATTCATGAGGAAACAAAGGTAGATCTCAGGTGATCATCTTCACTCTCCTTCAGCTGATTCTAATGGAGAAAAGAAATTAACACCTGAATAGAGGTTTGATTTTGATCCAAACCAGAAATCCAATTTCTTCAAGAAGGATATTGACAAGTTGGAATGTGTCCAGAGGAAGGCGACCAAAATAGTGAAAGGTCTAAAAGCAATGCCCCATGAGGAGTGGCTTAGGGAGTTGGGTATCTTTAGTCTGGAGAAGGGAAGGTGAAAGGTGACATGATAGTCATGTTTAAATACTTGAAAGGCTATCATATTGGCAATGGATATAGCTTGTTTTCTGCTGCTCTGGAGACTAGGACACAGAGCAGTGGGCTCAAACTACAGGAAAAGAGATTTCACCTAAACGTTAGGGAGAATTTCATGATGGTATTTGGCAATGAAATACACTGCCTTGGAGTGTGGTGGAATCTCCTTCTCTGGAGGTTTTTAAACAGAGGTTGGATGGCCACCTGTCGGGAATGCTTTGATTGTATATTCCTGAATGGCAGGGGTTGGACTGGATGGCCCTTGTGGTCTCTTCTAGCTCTATGATTCTATGATTCTATAGAAGTATTCTGATGTAAAAGATGGTCAGAATTTAATGTTAGTGTACCACCACAGGAAGAATCACAGGAGGAATTCTATCAAGAGATTCCAGAGAAACAGCAATTAATCCTTCACCTTCATCCCCCTGCCTACACTCAAAGGCTGTTCTGGTGGGTCAGGGAAATCTTTTGGTAGATGTTTGGGGTTGTGTGGGGAGGTGTAGGAACAAGGTGAGGAGAAAGAACACAATTGGTTGGTTTCTAGCATGAAGTTGGATGAAAGGCAACTTGTCTATGGACTTTATCAGATGCAGCAAATATGGCGTCATAGCAATGCCTAATTAATGAGAAAGCGTGCACATATCAGATGACATCATCCTTTCAATTTTGCATTTTGAAAAATCCATTCTTTTTTATTGACAGGCCAAACCATCAATAGATTTCTTGTGGCACTTTGTTACTGGCATTGACAGCATTTGAAACTGCACACCATTGTGCTTATGTGAATACAGTGTCAATGACAGAACACTTCTGGGTGATAATGAGAAAACCACATAGGGGACACTCTTTTTACGAACCTCCTGGTTAACTTTTAAGTTTAAAAGTGTGTTTCTGTGCTTGTTCCTATGTTTTGTGTCTTTGTTTTGATGTATTTTTTAAATTTACCATGCTCGGGTCTTCTCATGAGAATTAGTGAGATCTCGAACCAGCAAGTAGACAGAGCTCCATTCGTGCTCCGTCGATGCTTGGGATGCCTTTGAATGCTACCTAAGGTAAGGTCTGATTAAGAAGGGTTCTTGCAGACCCGGAAAGTATGCAACCCACACAGCTCCCCTCCTATAAAGAAGACACATACACTCAAAATAGAATACATAAGTTGTATTGAGTACAAAATTAGAAAAATGGTTAAGTTTAGGTTAGTAGATAATGGTCGGCAATAAAAGGCTGCAATTTGCTAATGGCTGCAAAATGGTTGGCATTCATGCATTGGTCATGATCCCATCACCCAGATATACTTCTCCATGTCTCGGTCATCGGCTTCGACTTCAGATGGCGTCTCTCCTCTGAATGATTGTCTTAAAGCAGTAATGGACTGGATGAGGCAAAACAAATTGAGACTGAATCCAGACAAAACGGAGGTACTAACAGTTACAGGCCCAAAACCAGGTCTGAGAATACAAACTCCAATCCTGGATGGAACTACACTCTCCTCCAAGGATTGTGTTCGCAGTCTGGGGGTGCTCCTGGACCCATCACTCCAGATGACTAATCAGGTTAATGCGACGGTCAGGAGTGCCTGTTATCAACTTCGGCTGGTACGCCAGCTGCGCCCTTTCCTGGAAACTAGGGACCTCGAAACTGTGGTACATGCACTGGTAACCTCCCGTCTGGATTTCTGTAATGCGCTCTACATGGGGCTACCCTTGTGCTTGACTCGGAAACTTCAACTAGTCCAGAACATGGCAGCCAGGTTGATTTCTGGCGTTTCCAGAAGAGAGCATATAACACCGGTGCTAGAAGCTCTCCACTGGATGCCTATTAGTTTCCGGGCACAGTACAAGGTGTTGGTTATGACCTTTAAAGCCCTACATGGCTTGGGTCCAACTTACCTCCGGGACCGCCTCCTTCCGTACAACCCTCCCCGCACACTTTGGTCCTCTGGGAGGAATCTGTTACAGCCTATGAAAACAAGGCTGTCGGTGACCTCCCAGAGGGCCTTCTCTGCTGCTGCTCCCAGATTATGGAATGGCCTGCCGGACGAGATCCGTCTTATTACCACCTTAGACAGCTTTAAAAAGCTATCAAGACGGATCTTTTCCGGCAGGCCTTTCCTGAATAATTATCCCGGCCCAAGACTCAGCTGCCTTTTCTAGGCTATGATTGTATGTTTTAAATTTTTTTTTTCTTCTAAGTTATATATATTTTAATTAATGCGTGTTTTTAATCCTTTGGGCTAGGGTATTGTGAGTATGGGGTTTTTATATTGTAAGCCGCCCCGATTGCGTTGCAGAGGGGCGGGATATAAATAAAATATTATTATTATTATTATTATTATTATTATTATTATCATTGCCGAACCCCATGTTGGCCAATGGCCCACTGGTGAACTGGTAAGCCCCCTTTTGCCAGCAGAAAAAATGGTTTAAAATATGCCAGCAAAAGAATGTTTGAGGAGGATTGTCTGATAAAGTCCTATGTTTAGGAGTAACTGTAGAAATGAACTCAGACTGTCAAGGAAAAGCATGTAAAATCAGTTTTTTAAAATAGCTAAAGCAGCATTCTTGCTTAAGGTGACAGAAAATATCACAATATGAAAAACAGATTTTATATAATGATCTTAGAATAGAACATCAGTGAAAAGAATAAAACATGCCAATCTTTGCTTTATTCAGCTCACTATGAATATTTTAGGTATAGAAATGAAATTGTTTGTGCATGCTTTTCAAACAATCTGAAATAAAACAAATGAAAAGCACCATGAGACCATTCTCCATTGTTTCATCCTGACTCATTCTGACAAGTCTGTTTCCTATTCTTATTTGAGGCTCTCCCCATAAAAATGGCATGATTTGGGGAAATAGTCTCCATATTTGATGGCTCAGATAGATACTTTCTCCCCCTCATATGATGTTCTATTATATGAGCTGATGTATTTACCAATAGGTCACATTATATTAAGTAAGTACTGTTTAGCCACATTATCTTGCTTTCTGGTCTCTAAAATCAATCTCACTGCTGTATCTCTTACTTTGTCTATAAGGCTCCATTTAGGGACTACAAAAGGGTTTAACTCCAAATGCAACCAAGTGAGCATGCCAACTATGGACCTATTGTTCTCACTTTGCACAACAAGGAGAAGAAGGAGAGCTTCTCAACATGGAGGGTCCACATGTTGGCCTGAACTCTAGTTAATTCCATTCTTAATTAGGATTATATCTTAATTATAACTTATTAGAGCAGTTGAAATTACTTTGTTAGTTATAATTCAGAAAATGTCCTATCTACATATTTAACTGCTCATCCGTACTGATAAACTAGTGACAGTGGGGAGGTTTTTTTTTTTTTTTTTAAGAAGTTTCTTTCTGGCCAGCAGTGACTAGTGGACTTGACAAGTGCTACATCTGTACTGTCTAGAATTCCCTTAGGTGTACAGTCATCCTTGCTCATCATTAGGGAGTAAATAATTGGGACTGCTGGCAAGGATTCCTGTGAAAGTAACATGCAGGATACCTTTCAGCCTGTTCTCTGGAGAGCTTGGTGGGAGTACAGATATATGAATGATTCATACACTTTTTTTTTTTTGAAAGTGCAGTACTTGTTTGCATTTTCTATTGTACTTATATATTACTTGAAAGTGTACTTTGACTTGAGAGTGTACATATTTTTTGAATTGCCTGCATTTTAGTTGTGCACATTGTGCAAATCTACGCATAGTTTTATGTGAATGTTTTCTCTGAAATGCATCCCCACGTCTTGCCAATGTACAGATGTTTAAGGCAAGATATATTGCATAATGCTAGCAATCTCAGGAAGTGTGATTCCTGCAGATTTCTCAGGCATTCCTAGGTGGGAGTGTGTTTGTGATGTATTATTAGCCCAAATATTTATTTTCTTATGAAACTTTTCCAAATGTCCATTTTGTATTTGGGATTAAGAGGAAAGTACAAACAATACCTTTCTAAATGTCTGCTTTCATCCTTCAGTGCTTGTTCCCTGCTCACAACAGAAACATGACTTTCTCAAAGATGAAATGTTTTAACCAATTTATTTTATCGCTACTTTGATTAAATTCAATCAAATTGGTAGAGTATGCTGTGTCTCCTTAATTGCTTCTTGGCATCTAGCCAACTCACTCCATTATAATTATAATACCCTTTATATCTAATAAGCAATTTGATAAAAGAAAATTTATTTTAGTAAGCTCTCTTTATCAAATACTTTCCTAGAGTTAATGTTGGCAGACTTGCCCAGTAATGATTTGAAACAACTTTCTGTTTTTAAATACAATCTAAATTCAATCCAGTTGAATGGAATTATTCTGGACCAGACCCTAGAGTCTCTCACTGGCTCCAGTTTACAGAAGTACAAAGTCTGTATCTTATTTAAGCATCACCAATTTTTATGGCTTTGGTTTTACAAACAGGGTCCTTGCATTTAATTAATTATGTAGCCATATATTTGACACAAGACTGCTCATCCCATAATATTATTTTCAAAGTTTTTAAATACAAATGCAGTTTAAAAAATACAAATACAAAAAAGAAAAAAAATGCTTTGGGTGATTAATGTCCTGAAACTTAATACTGCCATTACTGAACTATGTTTGCCACCTCATTTTAGTGACAGACTCCTTTTCTTTAGCAGCTAAATGAAAATAAGTAAACACTGTCCTCTTCAAGCTGGGAAGAGCAATTCCTATTAAAATTGCCCAGTGCAGAATATTTGATTTGTGTGTTTTTTAAAAATTTAAAATAAAATTACAACTTATCAATATGTTCATTTCCCCACCACCACCACCTAAATAAATGAATTAAGATGGAAAGGTGAGATTTTAAACATATCAAGTAACAAATTGACAGGTATGTCCTTTTCTATGAATTATTCTTCCTGAAGGTCCAGTGGTTATATTGTGATTCAGAGGCATGATTACCCATGGCAAGTGGTATTTTCCCACCTGCTGGAAAATTAGTAAGGACCCTTACAATAGAGTAAAAACCCGCAAATATATGTAGCCCTCCACAAAAAAAAAAAAAAAAAAAAAACCACCACATTTACCACACATATATACACACAAGTATAATACGTGGATTCAGCCCACAGCAGATGCCTTCAAGGTGGCAGGATTCCTCTGCAAGGCAAAAGTGGGTGGCTCGCGGAGCTTGCCACCACCTCCACTGCTGCCCTCCACCATTTTTATTAGGGACTTAAAAGCCTTTTCAGTCTCATGAGGCTTGCAGTCCCTACTAAAAATAGTATAGGGCAGCAGTGGAAGTGGCAGCAAATAATCTGCAAATAATCAAATCTGCAAAAGTTAAACCTGCAAATGTGGAGAGCCAACTGTACTTTATTGAGGCATCCACTGCCCACCCCATACCTGCCAGCATATGTTTTTTGATTGCCTTATTTTAAACTAGGTAGGAATTGGAGTTGAGGGGCATATTTGAATTGATTTAAGGTTGTCTCCTTTACCCACCATTTTTATGAAGTACACAGTGGGATGGGACTGCACGGAACTTGGTGGATTGGCTTGTTAGTTAGTTCTTGTAGTCAGCACAGTTCAGGCCTGGGAGGTAGATATTTTCAGAACTATTCAATGAACACCGTCAGACGTCTCTAGATGAAAGATTTGCATCTAGCGTTTACTCACAGCCTTCTGCTTATATCCTGGGGACTGGACAGCCCAATCACATGCAGGAGCACAATTTTTTTATAGCTGTTAGACTTCACCATTAACTTCTTCTCAGAAACACAATAAAGATTGGAGAGTAAGTTCCACAAGTGAAGCACTTCTATAGAAAAAGCTGTGTCTCATTTATGCAGGGCCAGTTTAACCAGTCTGCCAAATCAGCATATGCGGGGGGGGTGTGTGAAGGGGGCCCCCCTGGTGAGTGCTGCCCTTATCTGATGAAGGAGACAGCCAGGAGACGGCAGCCGGCTCCTCCGCTCCTTTGGAGCCCCTTCCCCCTCCCTCCTCAGGCAGGGCATGGCAGTAGCACTGAGCTAGTACGGGAGATAGAGAAAGGGTTTGCTCTTGGGAAGTAATTTGGAGACAGTCCCTGGCTGCATTGCTTTGAAGGAGGAAAGGGAGAGAAGCTGGCCGTGTGAGTGAGTGACTGTCCTCAGGGGCCCACGGGGGATCTTGGGGGGGCTGCCATGCACAATGGGGTGGTTATTTTACTTTTTAACTTGTTGCTGGAGTCAAGAGACTTTCCCTCCCTCTCTCCTCGGTATCTTCCTGCTTGTTTGCTACAAGCTGCTGAAGAATCCGCAGCTAGCCTTTTCAAGTCTCTCTCTCTCTGTGTGTGTGTGTGTGTGTTCATTCCTTCTGCTGAGATCCAGTTTCTCTTTCCCTCCCTTCCCTCCTTGGGCTGTGTTCGTTCTCGCCCCTTTCTATGGAGATTTTCAGACCTGCCAAAATGCCGGTTTGCCGCGCGAGCAGCCTCCCGAAACTGCTGCGTGGCAAGGGTCTACTTCGGACGACACTGTGCCTCTCACGAAACCGTCCGTGTCACTTCCGTGAAGCTTGGGACGGCTCAGCGCCATATTTCAATCACGGAGGTTGCCCGTGATTGAAATATGGCGCTGAGCCGTCCCAAGCTTCACGGAAGTGACACGGACGGTTTCGCGAGAGGCACAGCGTCGTCCGAAGTAGACCCTTGCCGCGCAGCAGTTTCGGGAGGCTGCTCGCGCGGCAAACTGGCATTTTGGCAGGTCTGAAAATCTCCTGTGTGTGAGAAGAGAGACTGAAAACCCTAGCAGCCAAGCAAGCTGCAGAGATTTTTTCCATGGCTAGTTTGATTACCTTACATAACTACCTTATGTATTCTTACTTGTAGCATAAACCTAATACCTAAAGCAAAATCAGCTGCACTAAATAGCATTG
Source organism: Gambelia wislizenii (assembly GCA_030847615.1). Taxonomy (NCBI): domain Eukaryota; kingdom Metazoa; phylum Chordata; class Lepidosauria; order Squamata; family Crotaphytidae; genus Gambelia; species Gambelia wislizenii. The sequence goes on along the minus strand of JAUMIR010000005.1, from coordinate 82,792,732 downwards.
TAGCATGAAGTGTACATCTTCTAGACTGTTTTGCAAAGTTGAAAAATGAACACAGAACTCACACACACCATATTCTTTAGATAAAGGCTGTAAATGTTTCAGAAAAATAGAAACATATTTCTCTCTGCACACATGAAGGGGTAATTATTACAGTGGCAAAACACTCTCATGTTGTGGTTACTTAATTTTTGTCCTCTTCATCCTTCCCATGCTATAAATCACAGAGTTGGAAGAGACCTCAAGAGCCACCCAGTCTAACCCCCTGCCAGGCAAGAATACACAATTAAATCACTCCTAATGGCAGATGGCCATCCAGCCTCTGTTTAAAAACCTCTAAAGAAGGAGACTCCACCACACCCCCAGGCAGCAGCAGATTCCACTTCCAAACAGCTCTTACTATCAGGAAGTTCTTCCTAATGTTTAGTTGAAATCTCTTTTCCTGGAGTTTGAACCCATTGCTCCGTGTCCCAGTCTCTGGAGCAGCAGAAAACAAGCTTGCCCCATCCTCAGTATGACATCCCTTCAAATATTTAAACACGGCTATCATGTCCCCTCTCAGCCTTCTCTTCTCCTGACTAAACATGCTGAGCTCCCTAAGCCACTCCTCATAAGGCATCATGGCTTCCAGTCCTCCCACCATTTTGGTTGCCCTCCTCTGGAAATGTTCCATCTTCTCCATATCCTTCCTGAATGGTGGTGCCCAGAACTGGACACAGTCTTCCAGGTGAGGTCTGACCAAAGCAGAATACAGTGGCACTATTACTTCCCTTGATCTAATGATGAGTCAATTTGTTATTCAGTTTTGTTACCCACCCTGACACCCCCAGCCCCATATCTATAGTAACATCTATAGTAATAATTGGCAATATTTAATAATTTGATCAACGTGTGGCCTTACATGCAGTGTGGCCATTAATAAAAACCTGGGAAATTACTCATCTAGGAAACCCAAAGACAAGCACCACAGGGGCCCTTTGTGGCTATGAGTGCTGTGGGTGCTTTGGGTTTCTAAATGGCTCTAAAACCTCATTCTGCTTGTGTGTGTGTTTGCCTTTCAATAATTATTAAGGTGCAGAGGGGCCCATTTATTTATAAAGGGGAAGGTTTGCAGTTTGCAGAAGGAACAACGTCACACCCTTCCTGCAATCTGGCTAAAAGAGGAGCATATCTTTCCTCTGAAGTACTTCTTACCTCATGAAAATAATTTAGCAGCAATCTATTTTTTAAAAAAATGCAGAGTCTGAGTGGGATGGGGTCTGGTATATAGCTTTCCCGGACACTGGGATAAACATAGGGGGCCCCCAAAACAAACCATTGCAGCCCCCCCCCAAATTCCTTAAACTGGCCCTGCATTTATGCACTAATCTAACTTCTTAGAGATATTGGATATATGACAACAGGACCTCTGTGGAGATCTCAAATTTCATTCAAGTTCATACAAAAAGAGCCAGTCTTTTAGATATCATGACTCCAGGTTGTTTAGGGTTATTAATATTAGTACAGGGGCAATAGCATCTTCAATGCTCAAAGAATGTAAATCTCCACTACTGTAGTTATGCATGGCAGGGGAGATGATGGTCATAGTGGTGACATCATAAAGGAGTTTCCTTGGCACTCCCACCGCATGACCAACCAGTGGTTTTGTTTGTATTGGAGCAGCTGCTGTTGTATAGCAGGGTGGCAAGTGTTGCTCAAGGAAAACTGAATACCTACTTGTGCAACATCCAAAAAAGGAACTGTATAACCCCTGAGCACAAGTCACCAGGAGGATTCAGGACAAATTCATCATACTTTGTCCAACATCAGTTTTTTCTATTTGGGGATTTATTTTTTTAAAGGGGACATACAAATTAAAAGACAATGCCATTAGACAATGAAATTTAAGTGATTAACATCAGAGTCACCATGTTTTCTATATAGCTATATTACTCATTAGCTCACATATGACCTCTTCTGACCAAGGACAAGAATTTTGCACCCCTGGGGTGTTAGAGGGAAGTTGCAGAATGCTAAATTATAACCAATGGATGGTACTTTAAGGAATTGTAAAATATTTTAGGGAGATACTTTAGAAGGTCAACATAGGGGGTGGAACTAAGCAACAAGGCAGATGGAAGGGGGAAGCTGTATGAGAAAGGGAGCTCAGAGAGCAGACCTCTGAGATTAATAATAAAGTAAATTGTTTTAAATTGTACATATGTTAAACATCTGATTGGAGTCTGTGGATTATTTATGAAAAAAGCCAGTAGAAACATTGCACTCAGCTGAGTTTAGAAGTTTTAAAAATTACAGTGGGGGCAGGGGGGGGGAGTAAGTTGTAAAAGTGTCTAGTACAAATCCTGTTAAAGGAAACCTGTCTTTAATTTGGTACTTGCGATTCCCTATGTAGGTTTCGTCTTGTCTACAAATTTCACGAAGATAGGTGGAAAAATAAAAAGTTTGGTTCCCAATGCATGTTGGTGGGAGGACCATGCATTAGGATTTCCAAAACTTGATTTGAATTTTGGATTTAGATTGAACTGGAATAGGTCCAGTTTGATCTCAGTCAATCAAAACCAAGTCAGGTTTGTGTCCAAATCTCCAAACTTGTCTCCGAAATTACTCAGGAAAGCCTTGAACAGCCCTTATTAGGGTGAGGTGGTTAATGCCTCCTTGTTAATCCCAGTGCTTCAAATCTAGTATTTTCTCAGAGCGTAGAAAATAACCTTTTGGAGTACAACTCCCAATACCCCCAGTCAGCACAGCCAGTCAAATTCCCCTAACCCTGATTTGAAATAGTAATGTTTCCACATTCTGAATTGCTCATTAGCTATCTGGATGTTAGTAACAGAGTTTTCTGACAGTGTTCAAGGAAAGTAAAGAACCTGTAAGAATTTAGACTGAAGTGCTGGGGGTATATCAAGAAATTCTCTTGTACCTTTGCCATCCAGTCCTTCTCTTCCTTCTCCTAAGATTGAATGGCACTATACAAGCTTTTCTGAAGTAGAGCAGCTATGAGAAACTCTGTTGAACAACTCTGTTGTTCTGTGACTCTGAGGATTGTGTCAAAGTCTAGTCAAACATCTTCATTCAACCAAATCTCTTATAGAAACCATTAAAATACAACCCAACCATTATAATGGCATGTTTTAATTCCAGATATCTACACTTACAGGTCTGCAGCCACAGCAGCCATATGAATGCACATGCTTGACCATCCAACTCATACTGAAATGCATAAACATAAAATAGTACATAAGTAGAACTTAGGAAAGTTAACACTTCCAAAGGCCTCCAGATATTGTAACCACTGGTATAAGTGAAATCTTTCTAAGGGCTGGCAGGAAGACACATGTATCATATATGATGAACTTGAGTTTAACAATTTCATCAACTAGGACGAGTGTAGAAAAGTTTTGTGCCCTCTTGGAAGGATGCCACAAATGTACTCTGGTGACTGGTAAGAATAAGAGGTGTAGTGAATCTCTTTTATGGTGCTGTTTTCAGGACATAATGTGCTGGTTTTATGGTGTACAGCTACAGCCAGTGCCTGAACTGCAGATGGAAATGCAATTTAGGATCCAGAGCAAGATCTAGCAGTGCTTCAGTAATTTAATCATATCTATCATCATTTTCATCTCATATGGACATTAAGCAATAATTGCTTATGTTAAAAGAAGAGGTTTTAATCCATGTTCAGCATAGCTCAACATGTCCTCTGAGTTTCACTAAAATATAACTACAGTGAGATAGGAAACAAAAGAGCTCTTTGATTTCCTTAGGGCTTGAATTACTATGTATTTAACAACAGTATGAAGCACAGGTGCAATGCATCTTTGCCTCTAACAGGATGTTTATATGGTTTCTATAGACAGTCTTCACTAAACCAATCCTAAAGACATTGCTGAAGATCCTCTGTTTTATCACTGCATATCATAAATTCATTTTTACAAAGAAGAGTGCATTTGGAAACTCATCCCTCTGCTACTTTTTACAGCTTCAAGAAAGGCATTTTGTTTTGTATTTTCCCATTCCAATCAGATCTCTAAGGCATGAGCAAGTCTATTGATGACCAGGGCTCTTGGAGGGCTTTCATTCACAGCATCATCATAATTCGAAGCTGACTTAATGGCCAACAACAACAATTCCAAACAAATGCAAGACAGAAGACATTTCCATTTGTCAGGCCACCCATTCTATTACCCTCAGCCCATCACTGATAGACTTCATTTTTCCAGTTCAGTCTTTTGAAAATCCCATTTAAAAGTACCGTAAATGTGTTGTAAGTTGTTTTAAATTAATGTTCTAATAAAACTGTTTCTTTACTGACTTTAACAACTTTTTATTAGTAGGTGTTTAACATGGAATTGCTTTTAATCTATATTGTAAACTGCTTTGAGTCACATACCAAGAGAAAGGTGGGGTATAAACTAAATAAAATAAAATAAAATAACAATTCAGATCCAGGGCTTATCTATAAGAGGCAAATACCCCAGCTTCCCCATGTTCCAGAGCCCCGCAGTTCGTATAATGCAGGGCTTTTGCCCTGACCTGCTGTGGGCAGTCCTCACAACCGCCAGGGCAGATATGGGGCTGAAATGGGGGCAAGCCAGGATAAGCCCCTTTACACCATTTTTTTTAAAAAAACTACCCAGTTTAATGCATTCCCACTGGGATGGGATGGATTGGGCCTGCATGTCCATAGGGGCCTGTCCTGGCAGGCTGGCCCTCCCTTTTGCTGCTGGTCACCCTTGCTCTACCGGGTTCAGGCAGCAGGCTTGTAGCATGTGACCAAGGCTGGTCATATGTAGGGGCCTTGTCACATGGTAAGCTGGCTGCCTGGACCTGGCAGAACAGAGGAAATGGCAGCAATGTCTGCAGCAATGGGGCGGCGTACTTGTGTGGGCTTTGGTCCTTTTTTTCAGGTAACAGGGGCAGAATGGGCCACCTCCTGGCTGGTGTAGATAAGCCCCCAGTTTACCATATGTCTATGGTCCCAGAAAACCAGGAAAATCCCAGGTTAACGGGACTAAAAATTGTCCCATCCAGCTGGGCTGCTCGAAGCAGCAGATCCTGGGATCCTCCAGCTCTGGAGGGAAAAGAGACTCTCTTCCCTCCAGAGCCAGAGGAATCTGGGATCTGCTGCTTCGAGCAGCCCAGCCCGATGGGAGGGTGGGGGAAGGTCCTCCCTGAGCAGCAGTTTTTTTGGGGGAGGCACTCCCTTCTGCTTCACTTTCCCACCTGTCTGCTTTCTTCCCTGTACACCCTGCACACTCCTGCCTGCTTGCTTGCTTCCTGCGCAGAGTTGTGATTGAGTCTTTGGGTGCCCTCTTTGCAAGGATGGGGGGAGAGAAGAGGGTTCTCTCCTCCTCCCTGTGGGTGCTCTGGGTGCCCTTCTCACAGGAATGGGGGGAAGAGAAGAGGGATCCCTCCTCCTTCCCACCCAACAGGTGCCCTGTCCCAGTTTTGTAGCAGAGAATTATGGCAACCCTACATATCTCAGAACTGCCAAGCAGGTCATATGTCATTACTTAGAGAGGGAAGAGCTTGATCTGTGCTAAACATTGAGCAATGTCTTAGCCAGCTTGAAGAGCCAAACCAGAAACAACAGATATATAGATATATAAGAGCTGATCAAGTTATGAGGCTGGCTGATTTTGCTGGGGTTGCAGTCTGCAAATCACCTAGTAGCTATCCGTAGAGCAGAAAGGTAGAGCACTAGATATGAGGCCAATATATCCCTCTGCAGGCTGGACCATTGACAGAAGGTAGAATTATTCTGGACCTCAGGCCTATCTACACTGCAGAAATACAGCTGTATTTCTGCAATGTAAAAAGTTCCCTTGATTCCAGAAACTGTCAAAATTGGGTCTCCTATATGTTTTTGACTTCAGCTCCTAGAAACCCAAGCAGCATAATGTTTATTTCCCAAGGCCTTAAATTAGCCAACAGAAGAAAACATAGTTTTAACTAGACAGGTGTTGGGAAATTTCATCATATTCTTGATTTTGATTTTGACATGGTAGGAATGGTAAGGCTGTCTCACCATGACTAATTTTAAAATACTCAGAAAATTTCTTGCCTTCAGAGCAAGTGCTGCTTTTTCTTGTATTTTCTGCCATTTGCCCAAAATATTTCTGGCCAAAACTAGTTTCCCAATCTAGTTTACTATGATAGTATGAGTGGGGAAATATGCTCTTTAAAACCAGAATGATGAGCGTACAGGGCTTTCCTGCAATTACGGAAGCTGGACAGTTATGACCGGTTGGCTGATGCAGGTCAGTTAGAATATAAGGGCATTCTGGGTGTTTGTTTTTGTTGTTGTTGTTTTAACCCACAAAATTAATCTGTTCCTTTGATGGTAGACACAGGAATAAGGAGACCAGGCACAAATAAAGAGACCACACATATAGCTGGGATATAAAGGACCACTTTTATTTGGCTATAACCTATTTAACCCCATTCTGAGAGATCTGAAATGGGGAAGCAACCTAGTGTGGGAATTGTTGGGGCAGGAGGTCAGCTCCAAAAATCCCTCCCCAACTTCCCTTGGGCGAAAACACTTGAACCCAGGGAGAACCCATAAGCTGGGTTACTCTCCAGTCAGTCTGCATCTGGAAGGCCAACCCAAAAGTCGTCCCCCCCATCACAGGTCTTAAAGAGAAGATGTATCCCTCAGTCCAGCCCCAAAGGAGGTTACTTTCCCCACCCCTCAGTTGCAGGAATTAAAGGGACAGTTCCAGCTCCCCCTTCACCTCCAAAAGGGGGAGGTGCCAAAGATGCTAACCAAACTACCAAAATCTCCCCTGCTACCTGCCAAGTGACTGCCTGTTTAAGATACCACCCTAAGCCAGTTATCAAGTCCTCATACACAGTGTGAGGTAGGCAAAAAGACCCCAGGTAAAAGGGCAAAAATTCCTACCCAGCCCCGAAGCGACCAATTAAATCACACTGATTTAGCGGCGGGAGGATGGGCCAATCAAAGTGATGAAAAGGAGGCGGCAGAGAGGGCTGGAGCTTAAATTCCTTCTAGCCCCACCCTCTGTTCTCCTGGCAATAGCCATGGGGCTGAGGCAAAGTTATAGGCCTCCATCCTGCGCTCCCTAAAAAGTGGTTCCTACAGTGCAGTCATGACCACGGTGGGAACCCTATTCTCACCTCATGCTTTTTCTTTCATCTGCTTCCACTTCCCACATGCCTTACATTCTGTACTATTTCCCTCAAAACATCCAGTGGCTTGTATGCCTGTGTTTCAAAGGGAGGTATAAAAGAGCTTCAGTGGAATACAGAAATTGTTTTCTTGGGCAGAAGCAGAAGCCAAAGATTTCCTGAGTTATTATCTTGAGCAGGGTTGAGCCTGAAATAATAACTTATTCCAAACCAATGAACAGTAGGACATTTTCCTGAAATAGTTCTGGTAACTTGTCTTAGTTTGGTTCTTTGAATATGCATTCAGCTACAGCACAGCCCATATATAGATCCAATCAATCAATCAATCAATCATTTACTTTTATAAAGTGGTATCAGAATGAGGTTGTTTGGAATATTTCTCATTCTCAACAAGAGAGACTGCCTCAATATGTCATGACAGCTGTGTAAGAAAACACCAGCTTCCATGAGTGTTGTTGTTGCATGCAGTTTAACAAGAAGAAAAAAGAGTTACATTTTTTGTAATAAACACAAACAAATTCTCTGCAAAACTAGCCTCTTTGTGAAGGAAACCACACACACACATCTGAAGCATTAATAAATAATAATTTGCACAGAGTGCAAATACAAAAAGAGTAACTGATTGATCAGAGACATAACTCATCTATAACTCAGCCGCCCCGATTGTTTTAACAGAGGGGCGGGGTATAAATAAATTTTATTATTATTATTTATTAATGCTTCAGATGTTTAAAAGGCCAAGCAAGAAGGCAGACGTTACCCTAATTTATGTAGCTATGCAGCTTGCACAATTTGTACAAAAATTGTTCTCACAAATGTGAAGATTCTTTCGAGACCTTTAGAAAATATATCACCCATTTCACAGGTGAGAAAATGGTTATGGTTTCTCACCTTTGCATACAGAAATAAGTGAAGCATTGCATCCCTTGTACCACAAAAAACAGTAAAGCTTTGCATCATATTTCATGCTTCCATGATGACACTTTTACTAGAACCGCATGTTGGGTGCATCTACTCCACACAAATAATCTACCAGCATTCTTTGGCCGAGAAGGTGAAAGACCTTGTAAGACTAGGATTCCATAGGAAGGAGCCATGGCAAATAAGCCAGTTTCAAACTAAATTATTAGTGTAGTGTGGATCTGACCAAGGTCTCCCAAGTAGAGTCAGATGCAAATAATGGTCTATAGGATGCACATGCTCTGAAGAAATAGGCTGTCTCTGAGCATATGCCCAGCACATGAATTTGTTTTCAACCTGAAGCATGAGCTTTTTACCCAATCCAGGGTTTTATCATTAGAACAGACAAAATTTGACAGGGAAAAAAAGTTAGTCATTGCTGTTGTTGTCAGTCAGAAACCTTTCTAGATCCACCACAGAAGATCTAAAGACCAGTAATCCCAATCTAACTCCTCACCATCTCTAATTTGGAACAGCCAGGGCTCATTCCCTTCATTTTGCTGTTTCTATCTTTGGTTATCTTCTCTCCCTACTAGAAAGAGCAATCCCCTTCTCCTTAGATTCCTAATAGGCAGCAGCAACAACAGCAACCCTTCAGAAAAAAAAGAAGCTGTGAAATGTTATTGAAGGTCCCCAATCCCAAGCACTGCTGGAAAACATCTTATTTGCCCTGGGGAAAAATGGTGGAATGTCCACAGATATAGAACAACAATACCCACAAACAGGACAGAACACTTCCAGGGGCCAGCTCTGCCTATGCACAGATCAGAACTTAAATCCCAATAATTTGATGCGTTTAAAAAAGCTAATGTAATTTGAAATGTGTATTTTGAGGTGGGGGGGAATACCCTTAAGGTAGGCATTGAATTATGTATTTAAATGGGAATTTTTGTGTAGAATAAAACAACACCCAGCAGATCAATGTGGAAATAAGAGAGAAAGGAATTATGGTTGAATAAACAAAAAAGAAACATGGGTTAGAAATAGGCTGCTCTGTTCACCTCTTCCTGGAGACTAATTAGCTCAGTTTATGACTTGGAGACCAATTAGCTATGCCAATGATTTCTCTGCTCACTAACAGCCTAACTCAGCAGTCATTCATATTCACACACAAACACAGCACAAAAACACAATGACAACAATACAGTATAAATACAAATGCAAAAACAATTGTAATTAAGTGGATAAGAAACAAAAGGCAAATCTTCTTTGACACAATCCTTAGCTGCCTTTTCCCCTGTTATTTTAAGGAGGAAAAGAAAAGCAATGTGGTCAGGTAATATCTAAAACAATAATTCAGTTCTAGTGTATATTACAATGCACTGAAATTCATTTTCCTTTGGTTCTACCTTCCACTGCCTAATAAGACAAGTGCGGGAAGAAAAATAACCATAAATCAAATGGAAGATAATGAATAGTGAGTTAAGTTATTTTTCTATATTGGAAATCTGAGGCTGGAATTCTGGTGGAGTTTTATGCTAATATAATTATCCATTGTGATTCACTTTTTGCAGCCATGTGCAGCAATAGCCAAGGGGAAGACAAACCCAAATGTTATTGCCAGGATACAAAACTGCCCTGCTGCCCTCTGAGTACCTTGGAAGCCTACATGGCCGCTTGCTTTCGTGATAGCAATAGCTTTTCTGCCTTCCCCAGTTGCTGCTCAGCTCATGACCAATTTATTGCTGCAACCATTGTTTTCACTGCCTTGTTGTCACTGATGTTAAGCTCACCAACAGGATCTCAGGCCAAGTGTAAACTGGACATTCGTACTGCATAATTATTTTAAATCCTCACACTCTGGAATCCGTGGGATGAATTGGCCTAAAAGATAGAACTACCAAGGAAGGTTGCCTGGAATTTGGGGGTTTGGAATCACTAGTATCTATTTCTCCATTCCATCCTGTCCCAAGGAAACTGCTTTGGTACTGCTGTCAGTAACAGACTGGATGGCAGTTAACAAATGTAAGCTTAACCCAGGCAAAAAAGAATTGCTCCTGGGCAGATAAAAGAACAGGAAGTAAACCTGTTACAGTCCCCTTCAAATCTTAAATTCCTAGCTTTAATGTACTGGACTCAGTTCTGAGCTTGGAAGCCCACATTTTGGCAGTGGCCAGGTGTGCATTTGCACAATTAAAGCAGTGCACCAGCTGCAGCCATTGAAAAATGTGAGTTCTGACTATGGTGACACAAATTGTGATTATATCCTGTTTGGATTAATGTAACTACTCCACATGAGGCTTTCTTTGAAAGCTATTTGGAAACTTAAGCAAACCTGAAATGTTGACTGGGACTGGTTACAGGGAACATATCATTCTTCTGTTGTAAAACTTTCACTGTTTTTGGTCTGTTTATGTGTGGCTGCAATTCAGAGTGTTGGTTGTGACCTATAAAGTCCAATATAGCTTGTTTCCAGACTATCTGGGGGAAAAAAAATAAACCTCTCCCGATATGAGCCTACCTGTTTGAAGATACTTGGGGGAAAGATTTCTTTGAGTCCCAACAAATGTCATAGCCATGTCTGGTGAATACAAGGCAGAAGGACTTCTTGGTTGCTGCTCCCAGGCTGTCCAATTCCCTTCCAAGGGAGGCTAGGATGGTCCTGTCTCTGTTACAGATCTATTGATTATGGGAAAGAAACCTAAAAAGCAATAGAGCTTAAACAGTCATAGAGACCATAATGGAGGCTTTTTAAATATTTTATGGTTGCTGCAGAAGGGTGTTTTAAAGTGGGCATTGTACCATTATCTTCCTTATGTTTTAAATGCTTTTATGAAATGCTTTACATTCATATTTTATAGTATTAACTTTTGTTTTTAAATTTTGTACTATTATTTTGTTTTCTCTGTGTGTTTGTGTGTGTGTGTGTGTGTGTGTGTGTTGAGTATAGCTTTTGTGCTATATTTTGTTTTAACCTATGTTGTAAATTGCCTTGGACCCTATATTGTGGAGAAGGTGGAATATACAATAAATAAATTAGTAAAGAAATAAAGCACAACTCTTCACAAATTGATATTACCATCAGAAATATCATCTGCAATACATATTCAATCTGGTGCTACGCCACAAATCTCGTCCACATTTTTGCTATCATTTTAATTCAGTTAGATAAAAAGCAATATTTGAAAATGCAAAGGGGAAGAAAATTTCAGTGACTCCTTTAAATAGGGTGTGGGTTTTTATACAAATCAGGTGGCCAAAATATTTCTGTGAGCGTTCCACCTTTGTGTGTGTGTGTGTACTCTTCTGTCCAGTGCTATGCTTTCTGTCCTGCTATGCTTTAAAACCCAGGGGGAGATGCCATAAGGTGACTCCTCCCCTGGCAGTTTACAGATAAGGAAGCAGCAGCAGCCAGGATAGTTGTAGAATGATGGAAAGATGAGTAATAGAAAGAGAAGATGGAGAACCAGCACCCTTCTCTGGTCCCGTCTATATGATAAGAAAAAAACTGTGCAATTTTAAATCACCAGTCATTCGAATTATGGATAAGCTGTACAAACAATCACAAATTTGAACGGTTGTACGGATTTTTTGCTGAGATCCTCTATTCCTCCCAAACTCTGAATTCACGGACTTTACGGGGGATTTCCTGGCTGCTCTTCTGAAAAACACAAATGTATCTGAATGGCCGTATATACACATTATCAATCTTTCGAATGCCGTACAGATTTTTTTCATCGTGTAGACGGGGCCTCTATCTCACAAAAATAAAGTATGCTCAAAAATACTGAATAAACAGAGTGCTTCTTGTGTAGTGGAGGGGGGAAATCAGCAAACTGTAGGACAGACTTCAACAGGAGGTTGAGCTCTTCATATGGTCCATGACTCTTCAAATGTATTCACAACTGTGATGGAAGCAGCTTTCTAATGAAGGTAGCAAACTTCTGTTTGTGGAAGACATACCTGTACCTGCAAGTATAGGAAGGACTCAATCCATGTTTGAGGGGAACCAGAAAAACAAGTGCCCTTTAGTGGTCTACAGAATAAATATTTGGCACATTTTTCAAGGAGGGCAGCACAGGTATCAGTGGTAGACCATGCCAGGGTGATGGAGCATGCAAATCTGTCCATGGATGCCAAGCATGGGTTTAAGGGTCAAACCAAGCAGCCTGTAGTTAAAGAACAGAAGGATGTAGTAGTTGACATCATCTCAGGTTCACAAAAAAAATCCAGCTTATTCAATGCTGTCATGAAAACCCTTTCTACAAAATTAATTAAAATGGGCTTGGAATCCTGTCATGTGAACTGAAATGTGACTGAATGGCCATTAACAATGGATAATGATACACATCAAAGTATCAAGTTATGGGGAGAAATCTAGTGGGAACTGGAGTCACTGGCATTACTTTCCTATTTATTTGACATCTTCATTAATGATCTGGAAAGGGGAGTAAATGGGAGGTTAATGCAATTCACATACTATACAGAATTAGGAGGCATTTCAGAAGTCAGCAAGAGCAAGGAAATAATAGAAAGGGGCTGAAGATATTGGAAACACAGCCTTAACAACAAAATGAGATTCACTTTGGAACACAGCAATATAGTAATATAAGAGGGAGAAATGTAATCCAAAACAGATCTATTAAATATGGGAGTTAAACCTGAAAAGTAATAAAGCTTAAACAGCCATGGAGATAGTAATGGAGAGCAAATTAGTCAGGAGTGTATAATAGAATACAGCACAGAAAAAAGTGAAGCAATTTTGATGGAAATTTCAAAAAAGATGGTAGGGAAAGATGATAATAATTCTAGCCAATGTCAGCCTAGAATAATCATGTCTGAAATGCTGTGTATGGTTTAGGTATGGTCTGTGACCTTTGCAGTTTATGATTGCAAAACTTCTCATATGCTCCAGAAATGGATTTTTGTTTAAAAAAAAAATACATGTAAAGAAGAGTATCCTGAACATTAGTCGGTGTAACTGTGTCACAGTGGATGAGAGAATAGTGCATACTTTAATCTTTAAGTATACATGTCTTAAACATTGCCTATGTGTAATTCAGTAAATGTAACCAATGTTCCCACATTTCTATGCTTCTGGTATAACATGCCAATGTAATTTCAAGTTTGCATCAATGCAAGTATAGTGTCTAGGTAGATTTTCAGACAGGGACCATATGTAGTGTCCCCGTCTTGCTAGCTATTTCCCACCCCACTCCCATCCCCGTTGCACTTAATATTTTTTTTCAGATCTACCTTTCTAGTGCGACATAAAAGGCTCCCCTTCCCTCCGGCAGTCCAGGAAGTTGACTGAGCCCCATTCACTTCCTTATTTGAAATCTCAGGCCGTTCTCACAAGAGAACAAGCATGGGAAATTCAAAGTTCAAAGCAAGAATGCACACTCTAAATTAAACCAAAGCAACTAAACACATTTTTAAAAACCCAAGTAAACCGGGGAGGGGGAAGAGTGTGACACTTACCTGGAAGTGATAGTACTCTACGGTGAACTCGCCATGGGTCAGGTATAAGAGGGGCGCTCCAAAAAAGTGATACAAGGACTCCCTGAAACAACATCTCAGGCTCGGCCAAATTGATCACCAACAATGGTCCACCCTGGCCTCACATCAGGAGACATGGAGATGCACTATCCACAATGCTGCAGCCTTATTTGAGAACTCACACCGAACAAGTCTTGAAGAGAAATGACAACGCAGAAAGAATCACACAACCCGAAAACATCACCCAAGGAGACATTCTGCTGTGCTTTCTGCAACCGGACTTGTTTATCTCAGGTTGGCCTTTTTAGTCATCAGCATGCTTGCAGAAAGCGCAGGATGAGTCCTTCCTGAATCTTCATTTGCGAAGAAAGCCAGAGACCTGAATGTCTCGATCACACCCAGAAGTGTTCAGCAGGGACCTCCCACTGTGGCTGGCATCATGCCAGCATAAAGGGACACAGTTTCAGATGCCTGTAATTCCATTACAGAAACAGAATGGTGATCTATTGATGACTTAAGCCGTCAATAAAAAATAATGAGGGCTAAATGGAAGGGGCATAGGATGAGGATGACATTGTATGAAAAGCTGGACCTTTGGCAATCCCCTGGCAATTTCCTGGCATTCCTGGAACACCATATTAAGGGTGTCTGATAATCTCCTAGATCAAGGGGAAAAAATACTCTATTCTGCTTTAGTCATACTTCACCTGGAATACTGCATCCAGTTCTGGGCACCACAAATCAAGAAGGATATTGACAAACTAGAATGTCTTAAGAGGAGTGTGACCAAAATGGTGAAAGGTCTAGAAGCCATCCCCTATGAGTTGTTGCTTAGAGAGCTGGGTATGTTTAGCCTGGAGAAAAGAAGGTGAAGAAGTGACATTATAGCCATGTTTAAATATTTGAAAGGATGTCATATTGGAGATGGAGCAAGCTTGATTTCTGCTGCTCCAGAGACTAGGACATGGAGCAATGGACTCAAACTATGGGAAAAGAGATTCCACCTAATCCTTATTCAGAAGTTTTAAAACAAAGGTTGGATTACCATTTGTCAGGGATGCATTGATTGTGTATTTCTGCATGGCAATGGGTTGGACTGGCTGGCCTTGTGGTCTCTTCTAACTCTATGATTATTTGCTGAAAAGAAAGTTGCAAAGTTATTGGTCTTTTGTCTACCCCATCTTCCCATCTTAAATGTTACCAGTAGCTGGGACCTGTGCATGCCACGCCTTTATTAAAGTAGGATAGGGATGTAATCCTTCACTCAGTTTCTTCTCAAATGAAGCAATGAGTACTTTTCAGCAATTACTGTGACTGTTTTTGAAAATTATGCTGTTTTTGAAGCCTATTTGCAATCCAGGAATAATTCTGCACAAAATTTACACATGGTTGTTTTAAATGTCATTTTCTGCACAAGTAGCATTTTCTGTGCAGCAAATGATATTTCAATGCAGAAACATTATTTCCTGTGCAGAAAAATCTGGTTTTGGTGCAGAAAATGTTTTCTAAGCAAATCACCAACATGTGAATTTTGCACAGAATAAGTCCTCCATTACACCATTTTCTGTGCAGAAAAAAAACTTTTTTGCACAAGAAATCATATTTCTGTGAAGAAATATGATTTGCTGCACAGAAAATGCTATTTTCAATACAAAACAATATGTGTAAATTTTTCACAAAGTTAGACCCAAACTGCAAAGATTCACACCAGTCCAGGATTCTTCTTATGGACCTAGACTGTACTACCTCCCCGCTCCCCTCCTCTAAGAAAGACACATACATTCAAGTTTGAATAACAAATTGTATTGAGTAGAAAATAAAGAAAATTGGTTAAGTACAGATTAGTAGATAATGACTGGCAATAAAAGGCTGCAACTTGCAGATGGCTGCCAAATGGTTGGCACTTATGCATGGGTCATGATCTCATCATTGCCCAACCCATTGGCCTCTCATTGGACACTTCCAACCATCCCGAGAGAGCTGTTTGCCAGGCCATCCTGTCTGACTCTCTCTCCTCCCCTGCAAACAAGGTGTTAATAAACAATAAGGAAGGAGAGGGGATCTCTGTGAACTTGAACTTAAACTTGAACTTGACTGAGACCCCCCCTTCCCCTTTACCCAGATCAGGACCCATGCCATCTGCCCCGCAAATTGCAACAAATAATTGAAAAAACATAAAATGAAGGGAGGGTGGGCAGGTCTTCAGCTCCAATAAGCCAACTGAGGAGGGCCTGCGTCAGAGCCGGCTTATATCAGCTCTGTTGTAGCCCCCCCCCCACATCATCCATCCACACTGGAAAGCGTGGCCAGATGACCCATATCCTCTCTAGCAAGGACCAATTGGGGCAGGGCAGGCCCTCCCCGATTGGTCCACTCTTCCCACCTTTCCTGGGTGCAAGGCAGTCTGGGAAGAAGATGGGTGACAATGGCAGCCCCCATATCGGCTGGCCATGTGTCCGGCCATGTGATCCACGGGAGGTGGATCGCTGAGGGAGTGCTGGCCGGGCCACAAAATGGCCCACTGGCAAAGTGGTAAGCCCCCTTGTCAGGGATTCTCAATACTCAAAACAACCCAAAACAAAACACAGTTTTTCAACATTTTTGAATGTTTTTAAAATATTTTTTCCACCCTAAAGGAGAAGCATATAAGGAACATTTTAAAACCCCTTGTGAAAGAGGTTATATTCCTCCTATTGAAATACCCAAGACAGGGTAGCCACTTGTCAAGTTGTACCTCCGGTACAATTCAACTAACCCCAAAGTTGCATTTGATCTGTTATAAATACTCCTTGCAGGCAGAAGTATCTTTTTCATGGATCCATTTGTGATTGCTTTTGTTGGTACAGAGCTCCTGTATCTCTAATAGTTGTGAAGAAAAGGGAATATCAGCAGGTGTCCTCCACTCACCAACCCAGAGAATATTAAATTCCTCTTTGCATGCTGCAGTTCCAATCTTGCTGGAGCTGTCCCGGTGTGTGTGTGTGTGTTTGTGTGATGTTATATCCAGGCATGCCTCATTTTAAAAGGCTCTAAGAATACATTTTCTTTTTACAAAGGCTTTTGGGCTTACATGTCTGGAAGGGGGCTCCCTCCCACTCTTAGTGAAACTATGGAGTTTATCACACGAGCATGTAAAAATGCTGTAATTCCACAATCAAGCATAGTGAAAGCATGGTGGTATTATTACATTAATTATCAAACTTTTCTGTAATTGTGTAATACTACTGCTAACGGAAATCACATGAACACCTACTAGAGCTTTACGAGCAGGACTGAAGCTTGTGCTGTTGTAACACTTATTGGCACCTTTAAAAAATATTCTCCTTTATTGGCACCATGTGCACCTTTAAAAAATATTCTCCTTTTGCAATTTCACAACAATGTGGCTTCAGCTGTTATCATGAGAAGACGCCTCTTCAATTAAACACACAGACACACAAAGAAACAAAGAAATTAACAAAATATCAATTAAACAAATGAGGAAATGTACCAAAAAAAGGTGACAGTTCATTAAAAGGGCGTAATGGAATTCCTCTTCATGCTCTCCACTGGAAGTTTAATTTTGTGTTCTTAATGGGAATGGGTAAGGGAAAAGAGGGAGGAATGCCCACTCACATTGTAATATCAGAACTACAGTAGGAATTAATTATTGCATGCTTGTCAATACTGGGAGCATAACAATATTGACAGTTATTCATAGGTTTTGCTTGTGAATGCAAAGATATGCCACAGTAACAGTTGGAGTACTCACAACCATGGTATAAAACAATGTTGTGTGATAATGGGAAGCCATTACCACTAATATCCCAGTGTAATTCCATGATTTCAGCTTTGTGTGATAAAGTCCTAACTTTTCAGGGTGCTAACAAAGGTTTACGGGAACTAAAACATACATTTACAGCTTAGAGTGGATCAACTCTTCCTGTGTAAGGAGAAAAATACAGAGATAGTAAGGAGCAGTGAGGGATTCAAAAAGACCCCTCCTAACTCAGAACAGGATAGGTTAACCCTTTGTGTCCAAGTTTTAGTGGTTTAGCTTGAATCCTTCAGTAAAAGTCTTGGGGGTAGTCTAAATGATGAAAAAAATCCTCAAAGAATTAGGTAAGAATGCTAATGGTCCTCACAGACAATGGCCCACATTCTATGCAGAAGGAAGGAGCTGAAAACTCCACATAGTCCATGATAACTGCTTTTGCTGTTTTCCCCGATCTTTTTGAAAAAGTGTGCGAAAATGCACACAATAAGTCATGTGTACAACCAATTTGTGAAAGGGGATGTTAGGTCATGTGTACAACCAATTCACTAAAGGGGACACAGCAGAGCATAGTTCATAGAGCTGAAAGGTGATTGGCTGGGAATGAACTGCTCTATGAGCCTGTGGGTGCCACCATTGTTGTTCTTACTACTGGCTGAACACTTGAGGCTGCAAGGGCAGATTTCTGAGGGACTGGACTGGAACTCCAGAACAGATTGAGATAGGTGTTTTGTTCTTGTGTTCCTTCAAGCCATTTCCAACTTATGGTGGTTCCCTCCCTTGCATGCATGCAGTGAGTTGCCGCTGACTCTCTGTGTGTGTTTTTCTACCCCTCTTCCTCTTCCCACATTGCCTTCCTCTGTCTTCCACTGATTCTCTCTGTTTCTTTGTGTTTCCCCCTTCTTTCCCTTCCCCCCATCACCTTCCTCTGTCTTCCTTTGCCTCTCTCCGTCTCTCTCTCTCTCTCTCTGTTTTTTTTTTTCACCCTCTTTCACTTCCCCCATCTCCTTCCATGTGAACTACTAACTCTGGTAATTTTCCTGTCACCCGTCTTGCAAATGTATCATGGGCACAAATGGACACTGGAGCAAAAGGGCCATAAGGCAAAATTTTCCAAACTTAATTCTCCCATCTAGCTGACCCCTTGGAGAACTGACTCATTTAGATTGCTATTGTGAGATGCTACAATTTAAAAAGACAAGTCAGATATGCTTGCATTTGGGAATAAGCCTTCAAGTGGTCTATAGAGGGTACAAAATGTTCACTTGCACAGCTTATCTGACCTGGTTGTTTTCATTCCACATGTGCATATTGTTAGCTTAAAATATAAAGTTTCCTGAAACATGGTGTAGTGCTCTTCTTTTTTGTGGTGTAGGAGCCTATCCCCATTCTTTTCACATTATTTCTGCCCCTGATGCCCAGTTTTCAGTTAAGAATGTAATATGCAGGAACATATCTGCTTTATTAGCTGAGATATAGCTGTACTTTCATGCAATTAATATCACATTTTCTATGGCTCTGTATGCTATTTCTTCCTATATTAGACACTTGTAGCAACTTATATGATGGACTCTAGTACTTGTGTCAGAATTCCTAAGAAGAAGGTCTCTTCTGTTATGGGTAGAAATTTGACAGGTGCTTCATCTCCCTCCATTGTCTAGCAGAGATGAAAGGAATGGCTTTTACCAAATCTCTCCTTCCATGCAAGAATTTAAAGCAGACTCTCCTCCATTAGGCGGGGAGCTGGCACCCCTCTCAGGAATTAGCAATTTCTGGCATTGGTCATGTTAGAGTTGGCTGCAGATATTATAATCCTCTTGTGAGTGACTGGTCCGCTTGTGTATTTTGTGGATTTTCATTTCCTAGAGACGCTCATCTCCTGCCGTCTCCACCATAGTAACCTTGGGAGTTGTTTGTTTATGCATTGCACTGCATTGGGTATCATGCCAAGTGAAAATGCTTAATCTCTAATTTATGGCTCGCATGACTTAAGTTTAATTTGAAAGAAGAAAATGGTAAGTTCGCATACAAGCAACGGGAGAGTCTAGAATACGCAATATACTGAAACAAATAATTCATGTCATTCTTTAGGCTAACATTTAGCAAATATGGTGACATTTATGCAGTGTTAAATGATTGACACCTCTTAATTCTAATGTAAGAGCTAGTCTAGCATTTCTTTCAGATTGCTAACATATCTGTGTGACATTTCTTTGCAGTAAAACTGTCAGTATTGTAGCACTTTCCATACATAAGAAATTCCTCTCTCTAACAAAACATTATTGCAAAATTTAACCTTGTGTGGAAGGTTGTTATGACACCCATGCTTAGTGAAATATGGCTGAGGAACAGAATACTGACACTGTGACAGAAGATAATTTATTTTTACCTGTTCCTAAATTTTCCTAAAACAGAGCCCTCCCCTATTTGTTAGATAAACAGAACATTTCCTTGCACCCAGCAATAGATAGCTAAATGCAAAGACATAGACTGATGTTTTAGTTCAAAGGGATGCAGGTTAAATATAATATTAGACTTACATTTAAAATTGTAATAATTTGCATGTAATATTTCAATTAGACAGACAACATGATATCATGGAGTGTTAGGCTAAGAACTCAGGACACTAGGGAGATTTTCAGACCTGCAAAATCGCTGCTTGCCGCGCGAGCAGCCTCCCGAAACTGCTGCGCGGCAAGGCTCTACTTCGGATGACGCTGTGCCTCTCGCGAAACCGTCCGTGTCACTTCCGTGAAGCTTGGGACGGCTCCGCGCCATTTTTCAATCACGGGCAGCCTCCGTGATTGAAATATGGCGCCGAGCCGTCCGAAGCTTCACGGAAGTGACACGGATGGTTTCGCGAGAGGCACAGCGTCGTCCGAAGTAGAGCCTTGCCGCGCAGCAGTTTCGGGAGGCTGCTCGCGCGGCAGACATGCATTTTGGCATGTCTGAAAATCTCCTAGGATTCAAATCCCCTTTCAGACATGGAAACCCACAGAGTGACCTTGGACAAGTCACACTCTCTCAGCCTCAGAGCATGGTAATGGCAAACCCTCGCTGAAGAAATCTTTCCAAGGATGATAACTCTGGAGACCAGAGTTTGAATCTCCATCAGCCATGGAAACCAACTGGGTGAGCTTGGGCAAGTCACATTCTCAGCCTCAGAAGAAGGCAGAGGAAAACTCTTTCTGAACAAATCTTGCCAGGAAAATTGTGTGAAAGGTTCCCTTTGGGGTCACCATAAATTGGAAATTACTTGAAGGTACACAATAACAATAACCATTGTACTGTCAAACAACTCTTACAGGCAGGACATGCCTCTCAATGTTTAGGCAGAATCTCTTTTCTTGTAACTTGAATCTCTGGTTTGGCTCCTGTCCTCAAGAGTGGTAGAAAACAAGCGTGCTGTACTTTTTTACATTAGATCCCTTCAGCTATCCTCTTAAACTTGTGCAGGCTGAACGTACCCAACTCTCTTAACTGTTCCTCATAGGGTTGGTCTCTAGAGCCTTTGCCATAGTAGTTGCTCTTCATTGTATTAATAGGCTAGTTTTCACCACCATTTTGTATATGGCCAATGTTAGTAAGTCTACATGGTTTAACTGGACTCTCTGATGGTTTTGTCATGACAAAATAAATCAAATGCCTGCTTAGAAACAGAAAACTGTTAATATCAGCCTCTTAGGACTTTATCAGAAATGGAAAATATGGCGGCATTGTGCTGTTATAATTATGAAAGTGTGCGTGGATCAGGTGACGTCACCCTTTCGTAGTTATAAAGAGCCTAAAACCCGTACCTTTTAATTGACGGCTTAAGCTGTCAATAGATCCCCCTACTGCTTTTTTTGCCGGCATTACTGGCATGTGAAACCTCTGTCCCTTTAAATCTCGTACTTACCCCATCAGTGGCTGGTCTGGCGTGAACAGATTGGGACACCCAAGTACGTTTTGCTCTTTTTATGACCCTCCCTGGGTTACTGGGGGATTTTTAAGTATGTTTAGGGGCTTAGTGTAACTTAAAATGCTTTAATTTGGTTTAAAGTTTGAATTTCATTGTGCGAGATTTTGAACAAGGAGGTGAACAGGGCTCTGTTCACTTCCTCTTCATTCACAGAGGAGCCTTTGCCGGGATTAGAAGGTAGATGGGGGGGGGGAGTTCTTTTGCTGGCATAAAAATTGTGGGTTTTATGCCGGCAAAAGAATGTTTAAAAGGCTGCGTCTGATAAAGTCCTTTATGTGACCCACCCACACCCCATGTCCACATTAACAGCCATTAGCCAGATTAGGCAAAAGAGGTGTGTTGAGCTGCTGATCAGGATGCAAACAGGATGATGTTTCCAACCAGTGAGCAAGGCAGTGATAATCAGAAGCACATCCTTGACACAGCCTTGCTTGCTGGTGGGTGGGGTTGGAAACATTATCTTCCCTGAGCCCCAATTGTCAGTAATTGCCAGATCCTTCAGTGATCTGACTGCTAGCTGATAATGTGGACAGTGACGGGGGGTATTTTTGTGGTTTTACTAATTTACTAGTCTAACTCTGATCACTTATGAATTTGTTACTGCAGTACTGAATGTCAGTCAGAATCTTTTATAATTTCAAAATAAATCATATGAGTGTTTGCATCAGATAACAGATACTTATCACACCACATGTGCTATTTCTTTACTTCAGAATACTGCCATTCTCCCCAACAGTTTTGTGAAAGGCTAGTGTTAATAATATGATTACCTTTTTATGAATTCAGTTTCACATCTGAACCGTGTACTCCAACATCCTGTTTGGGGGCAAAATACTGTAGTGTGTTGTGGCTTTGCAACTCCTGGGGTCTCTGAAAGAGGCAGATTATCTAGATCCTTTCCAGTCTGTTTTTGGGCCTGGTTTTGGGATAGAGGCAGCTTTGGTCACTTTGGTGGATGACCTACACTGGGATCTTTCATTGGCTTTCAGTACCATCAGCCATGGTATCCTTCTGGCTTGCCTCGCTGTGATGGGACTTGGAGATACTATTCTACACTGGCTCTGTTATTTCCTGGAGGGGCACTCTCAGAGAGTGGTGATGTGGGATTCCTGTTGAACTCCTTGGCCAATGGTCCGTGGAGTCCCTCAGGGTTCTGTCTTGTCTCCTATGCTATTTAACAACTACATGAGACTGCTGGAAGATGTTTCCAGAATTTTGGGATCAGGTGTCACCAGTATGCTGTTCCTCTGCTAAATTGGTTACTGGCAGCTGTAATGGACTGGATGAGGGTAAACAAACTACACAGTTTAATCCAGATGAGATACTCCTGGTCAGTCAAAGAGAGATCTGGAAATATGGAGTCAGCCTGTGTTAGATGGGTTTATGCTACCGCTGAAAATGTAAGTTCACAGTTTTGGGAGTACTCCTGGATACAGCCCTAAACATGGAAGCCCAGGTTTCAGTGATGACCAAGAATGCATTTTTACAGTTAAAGTAGTGTACTAACTGTGCCTGTTCCTGGAGAAATCAGATCTGGCTATGGTAATACGTGCCTTGACTACATCCCATTTGGATTACTGTAAAGCACTCTATGAGGGGCTGTCTTTGAAAAGTACTCAGAAAATTCAGTTGGCCCAAAGAGCTGCAGCCAGATTGTTAACTGGTGCCAGCTACAGGGAGCACATAACTCCCTTGTTGGAACAGCTCCACTGGTTGCTGGTCCATTTCCAGGCACAATTCAAATGTGCTGGTGATGACCTACAAAGCCTTATATGGCTTGGATACAGGGTGGTTCAAGGACCATGTCTCCCTTTTTGAGCCCATTGGAACTCTAAGATCATTGGAAGAGGCCCTTCTCTCTGTCCCACCATGTTCTTAGGCTTGTTTGGTGGGAACAAGAGAGGAAGGCTTTGCCCTGGCTTTGGAGATTATCAGATGCAGGGAAACATGACAAAAAATCACTTCCCCAACTGCATCAGAAAATTGCTAAAAGAACAGAAAGGGAGACCTTACCAGATGACACATCCTTCAGCTGTTCTGGGGGCATAGTGCTGCCACTGCTGATGCTTCTTTTTTTTCAGCAGGAAGAAGCCACAAATAAAAAGGGACATGTTACTGATGGCCATGCTATGCCCCCAGGACACTGGAGGATGTTGTTGTCTGGTAAGGTCATTCATTATTATTCTTGTTGCAATCTTTTGATGTGGTTTTTGCCGTCTCTGATAATCTCCATTGTTGCCTGGATTTATTGCCTACTCTTGTGAAAGATAGAAAGTGTGCTACCTGTTGATTCCCCTGGATTCCTCAATGGCTTTTGATACCATTAACAATAACTTAAGGGAATAGGTCTGTAGGAGTAGGAAGCATTGTGTTGCAGTAATTCCACTCCTATCTCTGGTTCCAGAGAGTGGAATGATTTCCATGGCTATTAAGCTGTGGGGCACTGCAGGGTTCCATCCTATCCTCTGTGCTCTTTAATATCTATATCCTAGTAGACCACAAGTTGAATATGAGTCAACAGTGTGATGCGGCAGCTAAAAAGGCCAATGCGATTTTGGGCTGCATCAATAGAAGTATAGTGTCTAGATCAAGGGAAGTAATAGTGCCGCTCTATTCTGCCTTGGTCAGACCTCACCTAGAATACTGTGTCTAGTTCTGGGCACCACAATTCAAAAAGGATATTGACAAATTGGAGCGTGTCCAAAGAAGGGTGACTAAAATGGTGAAAGGTCTGGAAACGATGCCTTATAAGGAGAGACTTAGGGAGCTGGGTATGTTTAGCCTGGAAAAAAGATGGTTAAGAGGCGATATGATAGCCCTGTTTAAGTATTTGAAGGGGTGACATGTTGAGGATGGAGCAGGCTTGTTTTCTGCTGCTCCAGAGACTGGAATACGGAGCAATGGATGCAAGCTCCAGGAACAGAGATTCCACCTCAACATTAGGAGGAAATTTTTGACAGTAAGAGCTGTTCAGCAGTGGAACACACTCCCTCGGAGCGTGGTGGGGTCTCCTTCCTTGGAGGTCTTTAAACAGAGGCTGGATTGCCATCTGTCGGGGATGCTTTGATCAAGATTTCCTGCATGGCAGGGGGTTGGACTGGATGGCCCTCGTGGTCTCTTCCAACTCTACAATTCTATGATTCTATATGAAGCCACTGGGTGAGTGCATAAGGAGTGTATGGGTTGGATGCTATCAGTATGCTGATGACGCTGAGTTCTCCTTTTGCTTGTCATCAGAGTCTACTAGGCCTGTGCAGGTGCTGGATCATTTTCTCTGTGTTGCAACCGACTGGATGTAGTCCAGTAAACTGAAGCTGAATCCTGACAGTGTCTCTTCTGGCTCCAGGAATTGGTTGCAGTCCCCCTGAAGGAGCAGATGAGTGACTTAGGAGTACCCCTAGATTCATCTCTGTCACTGGAAGCTCAAGTGCACTCCATGCTTACAGTGCTTGGTGCCACTTTCTACTGCTCTGGAAGCTACCATCTTTCCTGGAGAGCAACAGCTTGCAGATACCAATAGTACTAATCCTAAAGGAATTACACCAGCTGCCAATATGCTTCCAGTCTGGATTCAAGGTCTAGGTAGTGACATCTAAAGTCCTAAACAATTTGGAGCCTCAATACTTGTATTCCACTAGTGGTAGCAATTCATATTTTTTTGGGCTTTGCCTCAGGTATTTATTGCTTCAGACTCTTTTGTAAAGTCTTCCAAATGCGCTATATGCCTTTGTTAATCTGTGATCGATCTCTTTATCAATCTTGGCATCTGAGGAGATGAGCCATTGTACTGTCTATTCTCCTTTATGGGTCTGAAACATGGGTCACCTATCGCTACCACTTATGACTCCTCAAACACTTTCATCAGTGTTGTATATGCACAATCCTAAATATACAATGGACTGACTATGTGACGAATGTTGCTGTCCTTGAGCAAGCAGGGATCACCAGCATTGAGGCCATGATATTGAGAACACAGCTGTGCTGGGCAGGGAACGTTTCTAGGATGGAGCACCATCGCCTCCCCCAAAATAGTACTCTACGGTGAACTCACCACGGGTCAGCATAAGAGGGGCGCTCCAAAAAAGCGATACAAGTACTCCCTGAAACAACATCTCAGGCTCGGCTAAATTGATCACCAACAATGGTCTGCCCTGGCCTCACATTGGGAGGCATGGAGACACACATCCACAATGCTGCAGCCTTATTTGAGAACTCACGCAGAACAAGTCATGAAGAGAAACGACAACGCAGAAAGAATCACAACCCAGAAACATCACCCAAGGAGACCTTCTGCTGTGCTTTCTGCAACTGGACTTGTTTATCTTGGATTGGCCTTTTCAGTCATCAGCGTGCTTGCAGAAAACACAGGATGAGTCCTTCCTGAATCTTCAATTGCGAAGAAAAGCCAGAGAGAGAGAGTATAGCAATTCATTATGTGAGGATGTTGGGAGAGGGACTTCTGCGTTGTGGCACCCCAGTTGTAGAATGCCCTCTACTTGGTTCCCAGGCTGGTACCAATGCTGGCTTCATTCTGGCATCAAGTGAAAATCTGTTTTTTTTATTAAAGCCTTTGAGTTTTTAATGGTAGAACAAGCAATCAGATTTAGCACTGTATCTGCTGTGATGCTTCAACTGGAGCTGCCTGAGGCAGAGCAACAGATGGGACTCTACCATCCATCTCAAGATATGCAAAGTATAAATATCCAGCCAATTTATTCTGAGATATGAAGAAGAACATTCTACAATTAACACGCCCCACCGACCTGGCACAGTGTTGCAGAGGGGAAGGTGCTTTAATGATCTCACATAAGAAAAGGTCCTTTAATTGGATCATGGAGCATTGTGACATCACGTATGAAGTTTTGGGTGGACAGCAGATTATTTAAGGGAAGACTGCTCTTCCTCTCCTCCTCTTTCTTTCAAGTTGACCCACCCTACCGCCTCTGTCAGAGTGTCAGTTTACTGGTTGCTTATGGACTGTGTAGGAATTTTTCCCCCTTTCCTTTTTTTTTTTTTTTTTTTTTGCCTACCCCACACTGTCCAGGGGAATTGGAGATTTGGCCTTAGGGTGGTGTCATAAATAGGTGGTCAACTGGTAGGTTGTGGGGGAGAAGGCATTAGTTCAGTGTAACCTATGTCACCCCTTTTGGGCAAAAGATGGCTCTATCAAACCACCCTTGCAGGTCACATGCCTTGGGGGTGGGGAGCAGACTATTCTTGAGGCCGACTGAAGTGTTGAGTCCTCACCATAAGTCATATGACTTGAGGTGTCTCATCCTGGGTTTTGCATTCCAGAAGATGGGGTCCTGGGGATAGCCTAATTGATGGGAATGCCCCAGGGGCTCAGGGGCTTCACCCGGGGAAGCTGGGAGGTAGGTCTGGGTGAGATGATCAGCTCCAGCTTTTCCCACATTGGGTCCTCCCCCTAGTTTACATATCCCAAGGAATAAAGTTTAAAGAGATGATAGTATAAATAAAGTGATCCCAATGTTAACCCAAGCTTTGTGTATGGCTTCATTATAGCATGTGTGGTCATCTAGTATCTATCTCCCTTCCTGGCAACAAAAATACAGTAAGAATTAATTAATAACTAATTATTTGCTGTCATTTCATGACACTCAACATTTGTTGCCTGAGATGGCTGCTTACTCTACCTAATGGTATGGCTGGCTCTGGTTCATGGATCTTACCTATGATCTCATTCCATATTCTTCAGCAGAAATAGGAGACTGCAAACATGTGTCACACATATCTGAGTTCCTAAATATGTCTGAATTGGGTTCTGGTTATTTAGGACAAGGGGAGAGTTAACAAAAGGCAGCCAGCCAAAGAAACAGAAGGAAGCCAGCCAAACTAAAAACCAAAATATTAAATCACTTAAATATTTGCGACCTGCAAACGTAACGTCATACATTATTTTGCATGGTATTAGCACAGCCCTGTGACAGAAACAAATGTTCTTCAGCATTTTCAATTGGTGTTTTAAATTCAGAGTCAAAAGCAGAGCTAGTGAAGTCTCTTCATGCTGTAGAGTGACTCTGAGACTCTGTTTGCACAGCAGCGAAATCTAAATATTGAACAACGGAAATGTCTTATTGACCGATTCCATATTAAGCAACTTAACCTGAGAGAAACCTCAAGCACCTAACAGTGGGAAAAGCTCTATTTTTCCTTTTTAATTATAGCACAGTCTTTTATTCTGCAGTATTAAATATGCATAGACAAGTAGGCACAATGCATATGCCATAGTGGCATGATTTACATTTCCCTTACACAATAAATTCTGTTCCCATGAGCCACCATGGCTATGATCCATTATCTCCAATGGAAATAATGGCTTATGGGATTGTGACCTGCTCCAGTGGTATCCATCAGGATTCAAAAGACCTCTGTAATGAATCCCATAATACAAGTACATGCTCATGCAGAGCTCCAAGGGAATGAAGAAATATTTCTAATTTCAGGAGTACATCTTACTGTATTTTGCATAATGACTGTGAATGTATTACATCAGATAAATGAATGGGAATAGCTTTTAGTGCAGCATTCCATCATGGGCAAATAATAAATCAACAACCTATGAACCTTTGGTCCATTTGGAGCATGTTTAGAGCCCTCGTTAACCCACACGGGCCAATTTGAACAGAAACAATTTTTAATGAAGGAACAGAGATCTTAATAATTTATTATGTGATGAGAGAAATGGAAATGTACTAGCAGTGATAAAGCTTATGTGAACACTAACAATGTCCAACAGCTTCGATGTAATCTTCGTGCCAGTAGCATAGGCAACTTCCCTTGACAAATCAAACTCTTATGCAAAACAGTGGATCAGTTTGTCACACTCAGCCAGTTTCATTCTATGCACACTTATAAGGAGCATGTCCACTGAACAAAATAGGAGAATAGAGCAATGTGCTTTCCTTGACTATCTGCTTTTGATAAAGTGTCATTATCCTTCTACAGATGGTCTCCAAGGATGACTTCTTCCTATTTCAATACTAGAAGAGCCAAGAGACTAGGAGCAGATTAGAAATGTCTCTATGTCAGTCAGAAAGTTGGAAGAAGAAATCCCCAGAATGGTCCAAACTGAAGGCATGTTCTACAAGGGAAGGAGCCAGTCAGACTATATGACCTAGGAGGAATGGAGTATGTCAGAAGAGAAACTTAGAAAAATTCTCTCACACTCAGCTGTGAATCTAATTCTGGCAAAACCTAACTTTTTGGCAACTGGCTGCCCATTAGTTTCTGGGCCCAGTACAAGTTGTTGGTTATCACCTTTAAAGCCCTAAATGGCTTGGGTCCTACCTATGTTTGGGACCAGCTCCTTCTATATTATCCTCCCCATGCACTCAGGTCCTCTGGGAGGAATCTGCTGCAATCTTTAAAAACTAGGCTTTCCTCAACCTCCCAGAGGACCTTTTTTGGCTACTGCTCCCACATTATGGAACGGCCTGCCAGACGAGATCCGTCACATTACCACCTTAAATAGCTTTTTAAAAGCTCTTAAGATGGATCTCTTCTGGCAGACCTTTCCTGAATAGATGCCAGGCCATCAGAATTAAAAGAAAATCTTATTGGTCCAATCCCTATTCCAGTTATTTTATTTTGTGTGTGTGTTTTAGTATTTATTAAGTATTTTTAAATGTTAAATATTTAATTGTATTTTAAGGGGTGGGTGGGATGGAGGGTTTTATATGTATATTTTAAATGTTGTAAGCTGCCCCAATTGCATTTTGTAGAGGGGTGGGAAATAAATAATTTATCATTATTATTATTATTATTATTATTATTTATAACTTTATCCCTTTGCTAGTTATACCACTAATAGTTCTTTACAACTAGCAGTACACAGTGGGGGTTATTAATTTTTTTAATAACATTTTAAAAACTAATTGTGCTGGATTAGAACAAGGCCTATCTAGTCTGTTTCCACAGTGGCCAAACAGATGCCTGCAAGCAGGAAATGTACACAACAGCAACATCCCAATTATGTTTCAAGCCATTAGTGGTGAGAATCGTATTCCTCTGATACTGGAAGTAATATATAGATATCATGACTAGTAACCACTCATAGTCTTAATCTTCATGATTGTGTTTAATTCCCTTTGAAAGCCATCCAAGTTTGTAGCCAGCATAACTCCTTGTGGAAGTGAATTTCATAGTTTAACAATGGGGCGTGTGAAGATGTGGTTTTTTACTTTTTCACAACTTTTTCCCTCACTTACCTTTAGTGGATGACTCCAAGTTCTTGTATTATAGAAGTAAGAACATTTCTCTCTGTTCACTTGTTTGAGAATAGGCATAATTTTATAGACTTCTACCTTGTCTCCAGGCATCATTAGTCACCCTTTTCCTAGGTTCAGCATCTGTCCCTCTGGCCAGATTTGTGAAGATTGCATCTACCCCATGCACCTTCATCATTCTCTCTATTTTTCCTGCATTTTTAAAAACTAAAAGCACTCTCACCCCTGTACTTTGTAGGGCAGCCTTTCTCAATCTTTTTACCCTGGAGGAACCCTTGAAATAATTTTCAGATCTCAAGGAACCCCTACATAAAAATTATACCTACAGCTCCTTTAAAAAACAACCCCCCCAAAAAACAAACAAACAAGCAAACAAAACAGAAGCAGTGAAAAAATAGATGCTTATTATATTCCACATTGGTAGCAATACATATTTGATACTTGCAGGATCAGAAATTTCTACAATGCAAATATAATATAAAATATAATATAAATAGTTCTCTCCAAAGTAAGACAGTCTCAGTTTAATCATCTTGGCTTCTAGGGAGAGTTCAGGTTAAAATGATCTGCTGCATGAGGCAGCAACATAGAATCATAGAGTTGGAAGAGACCACAAGGGCCATCCAGTCCAACCCCCTGCCATGCAGAAATACACAATCAAATCATTCCTGGCAGATGGCCATCCAGCCTTTGTTTAAAAACCTCCAAAAATGGAGACTCCACCACACTCCCAGGCAGTGCATTCCACTACCAAATAGCTCTTACTGTCAGGAAGTTCTTCCTAATGTTTAGGTGGAATCTCTTTTATTGTAGTTTGAACTCATTGCTCCATGCCCTAGTCTCTGGAGCAGCAGAAAAGAAGCTTGTTCCATCCTAAGTATGACATCCCTTCAAGCATTTAAATATGGCTACATCACTGACTCTGACCAAAAGATTGAGCTCTGAACTAACACAGCTTGCAAAAAGCAACAACTTACTAAGCAGACAGATGCAGGCTGAGAGGGAAGCTGTAGCTTCCTGTCAAGGTAAATGGAAGGATTTTTTCAATACTATGGGAGTTGGTCAGTCTATTTGTGACCCCCACATTCAGTTACCAGACCCACAGTTTAAGAACCTTTTCTCTATTTATAATTACTCCTCTGCCCTCTCCAAATCTGATTTAAAAAGAATAAGCCCTAAGTCACTTTTATCAGATTTCTCCCATCCATAGCTGTTGCCTGAGTAGCTGACTGACCAGGGGGTTACTTGGATTACTTGGGGGTTGTTTACACGGGCAAATATTCCTCTAAATATACTGCTAAGATAGCTCATAGTTCACATGGGTCGAGGCACAGCATTCACCTCATTCAGAAGGGGGGAAGGTGAAACATCCAAATATAGCGTGGCAAGGGATGTTGCTACTTTGGCAGAGTATATTTGCAATGTAAGCGCATTATTGGCAGTGTAAACAACCATTCTGCTAAGGGCTACAGCAAAGCTTCACTGTGATTGGTTGATGCAGGGGTGATGATGCAGGGGTGGGCTCAAAAGAGGGGGAGGGAGGGAGGGAGAGACGATTAGAGGAATCCTTCCCCCCCAACACCCATAAGAGGACCCTTTGAGGCTCCATTGGTGTGAAAACATTCAAACCCACACACTCATTCCTTGCCTGGCTTTCTCTGTTGTGGAGGGGAGAGATAAGCCATTTCAGCTCACCACTTCTCCGTGATTTATTAATTTATTATTGCTTTCTCATGGAACCCCTGGCCATCTCTGGGGGAAGCCCAGGTTGAGAAATGCTATTCTAGGGGCTATGAGTGTTGATTTCAGGGCCTGTCTGGATTTTTTTAGGCACATTTTTGGCTAGGGGAAAATTTCCTCCTGCCTGCAGCCAAGGGCCTACACTTTGCCTACTCTTGCTTAAGGTTAACATGAAAGCTTAATGGCTTCATCTTAGATGCAAAGGTTAACAAGGTGCTTTCAAGATAGTCTTTCCCAGGCATTACATGTGAATGTTTGAAGCAGAACTTTAGTGACCCTTTAAAAAAAAGAAACAAAGCTTTGGGAAGTCACTTTGAAATGAAGAAGCCAATGAAGCTGGAGCAATGTATAATACTCTTTATAATCACTATTTCCCCATACTCACTACCAAGGTACCTTTATTATTAAGGTGTTCCTAACACCTCTAGCCATGTAAATGCAATTTGCAGAAAAGTTCTAATTTATGTTGCATCAGTAGCTTTCATAAGAAGGGCATGATGCTTCATATATGTACTTCAAATAGCTAATGAAGGTATTGCATATCTATGAAGAGTGATAGGGGGGTCAGAAGGGATTTTAATTAATTAATTCATTGATTGATTTCTGCGGCACCTTTCTCCTAGAGTGGGACCCTAGGTGCTCACAAAAAGGATCAGCGAAACCCTGAACAATAAAAGTGTAAACTCAATTACATTCACATTATAACAGTAGGTTATAGATAATATAAAATGATTAAAAAGCATACAAAAGCTAAAATAGAGCACCTCCCCCCAAAAAAGCTACTCACTAAAAGCTTTGTTGTTGCTGCTGTGTGCCTTCAAGTCATTTCTGATTTATGGCAACCCTAAGACAAACCTACTACAGGGTTTTCTTGGCAAGATTTGTTCACATTTGCCTCCCACTGAGGCAGAGAGAGTGTTACTTGCCTAAGGTCACCTAGGGTTTCCATCGCCAAGCAAGGATTCAAATCCTAGGGCCCATCTGTACGAGGGCGGGAAATGTGGATTCATGCGTACTCATGCATATTGGAAGCAGAATCAACCTGTCTTAACCGTGGTTTGGCAAAATTGCAGGCATGCGAAACTATCTATTTTTGCTGCCCCAATGGACATGCCTGCAATTCAAAATGGCAACCACTACTCACATTTTTATTTTTGTGAGTCGCTGCTGCCAAACAGTATTTTTTTTTAAGGAATTGTAAAGGTTCAGATGTGTGACAGGGCTATTCTGCCTAAATACATTTTTAAAAAGAAAAGAAAAGGGCTGTTTTGTTACCTCAACACACAATTGCTAAGATGAAAATCTAAGATGGCAGTTCTGGGGCTCTGGCCTTTTTAGAAAGCCCCGCCCCTGCCCCCGTCTGACATCAGCTTTCTACTTCCGCTATTCTTGGACTATACAGATAAATGTGATTGCCTGTCTTAATGATAATTGATATACATTGTCTACAGTGTTTTTCAAAAACTTCATGTAATGCCCCGGAGGCTTTCCCTGAGGAGTTTATGGTGGATTTGGACCCCCTCCTTCTGAATACAAAGGAATTGTGCAGGATCCCATTAGGACACGTAGGATTCTAAGTGGATTCTCTGAGGATTATTTTCACCATTAAGACAGGGCCCTAATTTCCAGAGTTGTAGTCCAATGCTCAAACCACTACACCATGCTGGCTCTGCTTGAACAAAAATGTTTTTGCCAGCTGGTGAAAGGAGACCAGGAAGGGGGCAAGCCTAGCCTCCCATGGAAAGGAATTTCAGAGGGTAGGAGCAGCCACTGAGAAGGCCCTCTCCTGTGTCCTTACCAAACAAGCCTAAGATGTGGCAGAATCAAGAAAAAGCCATCCTCTGAGGATCTTGAGACTCTGGCAGGTCTATATAGGGAAATAACAGTCTTTCAGATAGTCCAGACTAAGCCATATAGGGCTTTATAGGTCATGACCAGCAATTTGAATTGTGCCTGGAAATAAACTGGTAGCCAGTGAAGCTGTTTTAATAAGGGAGTTCTATCTTTTAGAATATGTGATTAAAGAAAAAAGGAACGCATCCTGACAACAGAAGGTATGCTTTAATCACATGTTTAGCTTGCAGCTTTCCTGTAAACAAAAATCAATTCCAGTGTTCTTCCCAAGCACTTTGACAGAGAATTTGGGATGGACACCCCATCAGTTTTGCTTTTTCACATGCTGAGGATTGTTTTTTCAAAATAATTAATTGATTTAATTAATAAATTACATTCTTTCTAACTTGCTCTTTGCAGATTTTGGTACGTTCTTACTGAAAAATGAATTGATTTTCCAACCCCCCTTCTATATGGACAAGGAAAATTCAAGAGACATGTCCTTTCTCGGCACAGAGAAGACCGTGTTATACCTGTCTCATTGCCATGTAAGCTTCTTAAGGTGGCAAGTGTAATTTAGCAGCACAAGACTATTGAATACATAGGGATTCCAACTCAGACTTTTGAGAGCTAAAAATTTATTTCTGGATGGACAAATTTGTCAGTTTTTCTTTGTCCCTCATTCATTCTTTAAACAAACAAACACAAGAACTTTATTATTTTTAGCTGGTTTATGAATGACTTTTTATGAAGAGTGAATCAAACAAAATTCACACCCATCCATTAGGAGGAACATTAAATGCCAGGAGGAGCAGTAAGGCTTCCTGAAAACTTTTCAGCCTAGGAATTTTTTTTCACAAATGACCCCTGAGAAATATTTTTTCCAAACTTTTCAGACAATTGATAACAACTGAACAAACTGAGAATTAAGGTTTAGGTTAGAATTGATAATTGTTTAAATGTCACATACATTTTCAAGCACTTCTAGAACCCTAATGACATTCAAGACCTTTTGACTGTCCTAGAACAAATCAAGCCTGAACTTTCACAAGAAGCCAAAATGACTGAACTGAGGCTATTGTACTTCATACATTTGAAAAGCTGATAATGCTCAGTAAAGTGGAAGGGAGTAGGAAAAGATTGATTCAATAAAGAAAGCCACTGCCAGAGTTTGCAAGACCTGAGTAGGGTTGTTGATAACACTATTAGAGCTCTTTCATTTATAGGATTGCCATAAGTCAACAGCAACAAAAATTATTTATTTCTTTGTCATGAAGAAACACATATCAATCACTTTTGTCATTGCCAGTTGCAGATGCCCAGAACAGACTATCTTGTGATTTTAGTTTCTGTCAGGAAGGTCCCTGATGTTGCCTGTCATGTGCAGTATTTTTCATGCAACCTAGCTGTTAATTGCGTTGTAATTTCTTGGTGTTTGCTAACAAGCGTAAGCTGAGAAGTAGAGAAGGGAGTGTAACATTCTGAGTGTCTAACAGATGAGGCTACGGATGTGGCCATAGTTTCATTTCTTTCCTTGAGAATAGGGGGTAGAGGTAAAGGAAATTATCAGATGCACTGTGTATCCCACCACAGGATGACAGGAGCTCACCAAAGGGCTAAACTTTTCAGACGATGTCATCCCTGTGGTGTTATGCCCCCGTGCCGTTTCTGTCCCCCCCCCCAACTCCTTTTTATTCATGGCTTAAGCTTGTTATTCACAGCTTTTTATTCATGGAATGATGGGTGAGTGATAAGGTGCCCGGTTCTGCTGGTGCAGTGCCAGCCACAGTGGGAGGTCCCTGCTGAACCCTGCTGAGCACTTCCGGTTGAGATTGGGACATCAAGGTAAGTGGCACACTTTTTTCCCCTCCCTGGGTTACTTGGGGTTTTTAAAATGTGTTTTTGTGCTTGCTTTAATTTTTAACCTTGCATTTTGCTTTTAACTTTTAAATTTTCTACGCAATTGTTCTCTTGCAAAGAATGGCCGGGATTTGTTTTCCAGAAAGTGAATGGGGCTCGGCGATGCTGGAGGGGAGATGAGGTCTTTTAAAAATGCTATCAAGGTCCGTATGAAATTTTTTTTACCCTGTTACAGGGACAGGAGTGGGGCGGGAGAGGAGATTGTGAGATGGGGACACTATTTTTGTTCCCATCTGATAATCTTCAAAGAAAGGAATGTTTATGTGATTAACCAATGATTTTGAAACCTGCCAGATCTGACCGATTGTAATGCACTTTTAGTATAATGTATTACCGTTAAACTTCATTCACAGCAGCAACCTTGTATGGTTTGCTTCTTGGATTTCTGTGCTAATAAAGCTTTCTGTTTTAACCCTGAAACTGCTGCTCACTGAGTCTGGGAATGCCAGTACAGGACAGTTTCCCTGCAGTGCTGTATTTTTATAGGAAGCAGAGTTGCAACAAAGAGATGCAAGGTATAAGGAAGTTTGGGATGCTCGGCAGCTTGGACCTGGTGAGGCTACTCATTTCAGCTGTTATCTCCAGCTTGAGCAAAGAGCAAAACAGTCTTGAATGTCCAAATTACCTTTATTTTATTTTATTTTTTACAAGAACTCTTAAACTGATATTGCTATTTTATTTTAAAGAAAGGGGTATAGGGAATGGTTGGGCCTTCAGACGTTGCTATAGTACAACTCACATATTGCCTTGCCATAGGCTATGCTGAGTATAGCTAATAGGAACTGCAGTCCAAGAACACTTTGGGAGCTACATGTGCCCTACCCCATTCTAAAACACACAATGATGTGTGCAAGGCACAATGTGTAAACCTGAGCTCGGTTTTTAGATTGCCCCTGTTCCCTGGATTTGCTACAATTTGGATCACTATGCTGTAGGCAAAAGACTGTTTAGATCAGGTTCATTTAAGAGGAGTGTTGTAGTAGAGCCACAGGTTACAGTTTGAAAGAACCAGAATGTTTTGACTAGTGATGATAACATTGTCTATTACTTTCCTCAAGCTTTGCTTCTCCATCTGATTGTAATCTTTCAGCTGGCATGGGGGAGGTGAATTTTCCCTATATTAAATTTGAGGGTGACTTGATTTTGAAGGAACAATTAAGACTAATTAGCTCTACAAAACCTCTGCTCCTGGTGGACATGAAAACTGCTAGAACTTGTTTGTTGATATAGATCAACACCACTGCCTGTATTTTTTGACTATTATTACGGGAATAGTTATGGTGACTGCCATTATGAGCACCTGTACTTCAAAATTTACCACCAGACCACATCATGTCTACTTACAGTAGAGACCTGCTGTCTTTAGTGAAGTAGCTTGTCAGAGTTAGCTATAAATGCTGAGCATATTGAAAAATCAGTGCATTGTAGACAGAAGGTGAAGAATCCTTCCATCAACTTCTATATGGCATCCAGTGTGCCTCCTGGCTGTCACCCTCTTTGAGATGAAGTGCCAAGTATAAGGAAAGCACCTTGATAAATTCACTTTCTTTCTGTAGTCAAATATTTGATTTGAAAACACTTTATGCCAGTCTTAGTCCCAAGAGGAGCTAGTTCTTCTGAAATTTTAGCCAAGGGAGGGGGGAATCTGTAGTAAGCATTAGACATGTTCAAATATGAAACATTCAATTATAGAAAATGGGTACAAGCCACTAGAAAGGCTGTTTGAGACTAATCAATAAAATTCATTTGATTGTGCAAATATATATGAGATGGGCTTGTTATCAGAGCATAACATGTGTCATAGGAAAGTAATCAAACCATTCTGATTAAATTCTGGTAGTCAGATGACAAATTTTTATATGAGGTGAGTTTTATTCATTCACACATGGCTGAAATCTATATTACAAGTTTCCAAACAATTATCTAGCTGGTAATGCAACACATGCGAGCAGGAAGAGGTGTGAAGAATGGAGTTGCTTGATTACATTGCCTACTGAAAAGCTCTTGAAAGTTGAGAAATGCTTTTAAAAAGAAGATTATCAATGGCAGGAATAACAATAAGAGTATTGCTAACTACAAGTAAAAAACTGAAATAAGGGTATGGACAAATAACCCTGTGAGTGCTAAGCACAGACAGACTGTCCATTGAATAGATATGCTCCCTTCATGTCACCCTACCAAAAGAAAAGTTCATGTTTTCTGGAGTTGTGAAATATTTATAATGCTAAGCATTAGACATCCCTGTGATGTATGTGGGCACATTGTGTTAATAATAATGACTTCTGGCTCAAATTCTAATTCTGAGGAGGGTCATACCTTTCCCACTATGTTCTGATGTTTCGCAAAATATGTAGGTCCTCTTCTGGTGTTGAGAATAAATGATAGAAAATCATATCCTACCTACTTCTACTTTCTTTGGTAGTTGACACAATTCAGACATAAGAATCATAGTGAAAATGTCACCCTTTCCTTCTATGGTTATCTTGAAATTATTCAATACCATATCAGAAATTAAGGGAGTACATCAAACACTCTTCCAGTTGTGTTTTGACAGTTGCTTATCAGAATAAGGAAGCTTTGACTGATTCCCAATAGATATTTTTTTAATGTTACTTTCCCAGGTGGGGTAGCCTTGTGATTGGATCTCTGAAATAACATACAAAAACTCCACTATATCGGCAAAAGATCTGCTTGTAATCCAAAGCCAGTTGTAATAGCCATAGCTGCTCCAATGTAAGCAAGTGGCATGGAATTTAAAGGGGCCCTAGTGTATCTTTGGATGCAGATTTCAACATGTATGCCACTACAGGTTAAGAAAAAAAGGGAGATAAGCCATTAGATGATCAGTTCTGAAAAACAATATATAGAAAACCATTTGTATTGCCAAGCATGGACAGGTTGTTTCTTCTATAAAGGTGCATTCTTTAGTGAAGGTGATTATCAAATGCTCCTTCTGATGTAGTACAATTTTAAGCATCTTAATTAATGCCAGTTGGTGGTACTGATGTCAGTGCCCCAAGAAAGGCAAGTTTAAGAAGAAAATAATTTCATGGAAATCTGTACCTACTTCAGACTGTATGGAATGCATGGGTGAAATGTGTATTCTAGTCAAGACTCAGAGTATTGTGGTCATGAATCTTATAAATCATATATTTTACCCCCACCCCCAATCAAATAATTGTATTCATAACAAGTAAGTTGCAGCTGCAGGTGCAATAAACAGAGTGTTCTATAAGAGTAGATATATGCAATAATTATATTATTACATGAGGGTTCCAATCCGGGACCCTTTGTGTAATGTGATTTTCACATATTATGTGGAATCCTTTTTTCTTACAACTCTCTCAGCCAATGAAGGACTCTCCATCTCTCTTTGGTGGAGAGTGGCACAGCTGGGTTCTCACCCTTCTCTCTGCTAAGCAAGGACTCTCAGGGCTCATCTACACTAGCTACAATTGGCCCTGGATCATCCTGTCATTGTCCACACAGACCCTGCTGGCCTGTCCCATTTCTGAGGCATGTTGATGCATTCACTAAGGTCAGAATGGGGTGCTCGTGCAATCAACAAGAAGGGGGTGACTCCTTCCTTATTGACTGCATGGGCGCCCCATTCTAACCTTAGTGAATGCAACTGTACTCCCTGGGTTTCTGTTTCTGTCCTCAGCTGGCTTCCCAGTCTTCTTTCACGACCCACTTTCCCAGCAGGACCCCTTCGTTGAGCTTCACAAGGAGATTTTCACATATACCAGAATCTGCATAATATGAACTTGTGTAATATGTCACCCTACGTGTATACATATAGCTGTATTAATGATAGCTCAGCTATCAAGGTTGACTCAGCCTTCCATCCTCCTGTAGGTTGGTAAAATGAATACCCAGCTTGTTGAGGGAAATTAGCTAACACATTGTAAACTGCTTAGGGAGTGCTTTGTACTGATAAGCAGTATAGAAATATAAATGCTACTGCTGTTTTTAAAATCTATTTACAAGTTACTTATGCATATTATTTATCTAAATTATTTATTTATTATCTAAACTTATTCATCTAAATAACATTTTAAGCTACTTATCAGTGTAACTACATGTGATAGACAAATAGATGATAAATAAATAAATGACAGATACAGATATATTTCCCTGCAGTATATACTGCGGACTTTTTCGGATGGCGATCTGTAACGGAAGCAGCCTTGTCCCCGTTGCGAGGCTGCAGCGTGGCAGGGGGTCCGTTTCGGATGACGCTGTCCCCCTACCGATACTGTTGCAGTAGAGCTGGGAGGCTGCAGCGCTATATTTAGCGATTTTCTAATCATGGTCAACTTCCATGATTAGAAAATCGCTAAATATAGCGCTGCAGCCTCCCAGCTCTTCTGCAACAGTATCGGTAGGGGGACAGTGTCATCCGAAACGGACCCCCGGCCGCGCTGCAGCCTC
This sequence comes from Gambelia wislizenii, assembly GCA_030847615.1. Classification (NCBI taxonomy): domain Eukaryota; kingdom Metazoa; phylum Chordata; class Lepidosauria; order Squamata; family Crotaphytidae; genus Gambelia; species Gambelia wislizenii. Next base: position 82,753,296 of record JAUMIR010000005.1, on the reverse strand, counting down.
GCAACGGGGACAAGGCTGCTTCTGTTACAGATCGCCATCCGAAAAAGTCCTGTATGTAAGAGTGTGCCTGATAAACTCTTCAGTTGTTGTTGTTGTTTTCAATTTGTCTGTGTTTAAAAGGGACAGCAATTTTCAATTTGGAAAATCAGGATTGCTGGGTAACCAAATGTAGATAAATGGCAGCCAATTAGACTGGAACATTGGGCCACCTTTTTCATATGTAAATGATGACAGCTCCTGATTTGTTCTGTGACTGCTGGCTAACTGAATGCCTCAAAGGAGAGCCTGCAATACCCCTGCCATCCTTTAATAAGTCACCTCACTTTAGCACTTGTACTGCAATGTGCAGTCACCTACATCAGACCCATGCTAGCTGCTTGGATGGATTTGATTTAACCAGTCTGCAGCATAAAAATATATTTCTAGAGTTTCCCCTCTAAAGATCCTGAAATCTATAACTGTTTTCCAGTAAATATTCTACTCACTATTCTCAGAGACTTAGAAAGAGTATAAACAAAAACAAACAAAACAAAAATTAATTAGAGAATGCAAGAAAAGTTTTGTTTTTGTGAGGAAAGAGTCGCTTAGCTCACACTTCAGGCTGATATGCAAGCAGAAGCAGGCTTTCAAGTGCCTATTCCCAGCTGGATGAAGAACTGTTCATGCAAGCAGATGTTTCATAAGATCTCCCAGCTCAATTCACCATGTGGGCTTCACGTATGTAAACCTAACATTCAAATATCTGAATTATTATGTATCACTTGTGGCTTTCCCCCCTGCATGAGATAAAGGGAAGAAATGGGGGCTGGTTTCCATCCATTTCAAGTAGCAGATAATACTGAAAATTTCTGCCTGGGTTGCATGCCCATGTTACTGAATTCTTATGAGTTGTACAGGGATGCATTACATTTAAGTTTGCAAGCCACACCCCCATGCACAATCATAATTATTTAAAATATCAGTTCTGTATTGGATCCATTATGTTAGAAAGACGGGTAAACTCAATAAAGCATGCACACACACACACACACACACACACACACACACAGGGAGAGAGTAAAGGCTGTTGGTTGATATAGACATGCATGCCATGAAGAAGAAAAACACAGCCACTGTGACTTCGAGTGGAGGAAATGTGTGGCTTTTCAGACCAATTTGAGTTTGGATTTAAAATGGGCAAGTGTGGTGTTAATGGGGTCAAACCAGGGCAGGATACTGCACCCTAGAGCTGCATTATTTTGCATGTGTGGATTCAGCCTAGGACTTGGGAGGGCAACTATGAAGAAACTAGACAAGAGTAGAGATTTATCACTGGATATCTACAGAAACTATAGAATATCAAAAAGATGAATAAATGGGTCCTAGAGCAAATCAAGCCTGAACTCTCCCTAGAAGCCAAGATAACTAAATTGAAACTGTCATGCTTTGGACAGAGCATAAAAAGACATGACTCATTAGGGGAAAAAAACACCAATGATAGTTGGTAAGGTATAAGACAAGCAAGAAAAGAAGGTGGCACTAAAGAGGGATAGAGTTCAATCATGGCCCCTGAGTTTGCAAGACGTGAACAGGACTGTTGATAACAGGGCTCTCATTCATAGGGTTGTCATAACTCAAAGTCAACTTGACAGCAGTTAACAACAAAGGTCAGTACTAAATTAAACCAAATCAATTTCAATGCAACTTGTTCACAACAACTAAGCTTTCCAGAATTGTGCCCTGCTACCTACTGTTACCACTGCATTTTAATCTAACTTGGGTGAGAAGGTGTGTGTCTTTTCCTTGTAGAAGTTAACAGACCTTTATACTACTTTATTCTTTTTTCTCTTTTAACAGTTTGATCTGATGCATCTTTAGCAATAATGATAACAATCCATAAAAGTTAAGATACTTGAAAAGTATCTTCTTTCCTTGGAGAAAAATGTCATCTTTACTAGCATCTCTTTAGAAGGGAGACTATTGCTGAATGCTGATTCACAAGGATAATAAAGAGATTTCACTGACACTGCAAGTTTAAGTGTCCTGACCTGATTTGAACTTCCAAAATTATTATGCAATTCAAAACACATGTTTACTTGTATTGAATTGTATAATATTATTTGTGGATTACAAAACTTTAAATGAATATAATATTGTGTGCTTTGAGGGTGATCTGCATGCAAAATTGGTATTTTTTCTGTGAAAAATCAGCATATTTATTTACAGTATGTATACCCCAGTATTTATCTAGAAAGACTCCTGAAGTGCTTTACGTAGAAATAAAACAAGACAGGCTTACAATATGAAAGGGCATGGCACATAATGAAAAAGTCCTGAGAAGTGCAAAGGAAAGAAAAACAAGGAAACTAAGGCACGCAGTCCTAATATTATATTAGGGTTTTATAATAAGCTGTGGTGCAGCCTGATATTATTGATCTATTATCCAACCTACCAGAATGGAAACTGTTCAAAGAAAGAGCATGACAAAGTATTCTGGGGGTCAGCTACATGACAAAAAATTATCTGGGAAGAAATTGGGACAAACCCTATTGGTCCTCACACTCATTGGGGCAGACACACTATTAGAAAGGTGGGGTAGCAAAAAAAACCAGTAAACCCGTGAGTTTCCGTCCCTCTTTTTTCCCTGTACTTTTTTTGAAAAGTCTGGGGAAAACTGCACTATTGGTTGTCTGATCAATCAGCAACCATCCCATGATATGGGGCACACAGCAGAGCTGAATTGTGATTGTTCCAACCTTGGCTGGGGTGGGCTTCCAAGGGAAGCCTTGCAATTCTGGATCTGCTATTTTGGTCCTCCACTGCCTCTGAAGCCCGGTTGGCAGAAGTGCAGACAGTTGAGAGTCTTTCTCCCAGCTGAGGGGGCTTCTTCCACCAAGATGTAGGCTCAGCTGGAGAAGCAAACTCCCAGCAGTGTGAGAAGTATGCTCCAAATCTGCAAACCACAGTCGTGGGGGTAGGGGGAAGCTCTGGATTATAACTGATATGGGGGAGAAAGAGAGAGAGAGAGAGCGCAAGACAGGGATGTATGACTAAAATTTTTGCTAGCTTGATTGAGCAAGTTGATCAGGTGTGCTGGGAGAGGTGGAGGAAGTCCTTTTTCTGCCCCCCAAAACTGGACTGTGGGTAGGGTGAGTGGGCAGGTTCTGAAGACTGGTGTCACGGAGGAAGCACCGTGTTCCTTGCTAGCCCTGTCTGCCTGGCATGCCCTCTTAGCCTCTGCTGCATGGAGAAAGCATCCTCAGCAGTGGAAGCTGAGGGGGGAGGGCACGGGGTGGAAGGGGCTACAAGCACAGAAGTCCTCAACAAGCCCTGTCTGCCCAGTGCTTTTTCCACGCAGCGGAGACTGGGCATGCCAGGCAGAAGGGGCTACAAGCACTGTAGTCCTCAATAGCCCTGTCTGTCTGCCCCCCCCCCTCAGCGTCCACTGCACAGAGAAATTGTCCTTGGCAGTGGAGACTGAGGGGGAGTGCCCCAGGTGGAAGGGGTTACAAGTGCTGTAATCCTTGCTAGTCCTGTCTGCCTGGCACTTTCTCTGTGCAGCGAAGGCTGAGGGGGGCTGCTGGGCGGAAGGAGCTAGTGAGGACTATAGCACTTGTTGCCCCTTCCACCCCGTGCCCTCCCCCTCCGCATCTGCTTCCAAGGACGCTTTCTCCATGCAGTGAAGGCTGAGGGAGGGCGCTGGGTAGACAGGGCTAGCAAGAACTATTGAGGGGGAAAAGTTGTGTGGGACTCCTGCATTTTGTTTATTAAAAAAAAAATAACTGTGCCCTGTGGAAACTTCTGGAAGCATGTGCCATAGGCCTCACTAGCCCCTTCCACTCAACACCTCCCTCAGCCTCCGCTGCACAGAGAAAGTGCCCGCCGGACAGGGCTAGTGAGGACTATGGTTCTTGTAGCCCCTTCTGCCCAGTGCCCTCCCACTCAGCCTCTGCTGCTAAGGACACTTTCTCCACTGGGTAGACAGGGCTAGCGAGAAGTACAGTGCTTCCTCTGTGATGCCAGTCTTCAAAAAAAACCCTCACCCTACCCACAGTCCAGTTTTGGGGGTTAGAAAAAGAACTTCTCCCACCTTTCCCGGCACACTTTTGCGCAACTTGCTCATTCAAGCTAGCAAAAATTTCAGCCACACATATCTCTCTCTCTCTCTCTCTCTCTCTCTCTCTCTCATATCAGTTTTAATCCAAAGCCTCTCCCTGCCCCCAGACTGCGGTTTGCAGATTTGGAGCATACTTCTCACACTGCTGGGAATTTGCTTCTCCAGCTGAGCCTACAACTTGGAGGATGAAGCCTCCTCAGTTGGGAGAAAGGCTCTCAGCTGGCTGCAGCTTCTGCCAACTAGGCTTCAGAGGCAGTGGTGGACCGGACTCAGGGATATTAAAAAATGGTGGATCCTGAATTGCTAGACTTCCCTTGCAAGCCCACCCCCTCCAAGGTCTGTCCAATCATAATTTGGTACGTGTAAACCAGAAATAAAAAAAAACCCACCAACCCAGAGACTTTTGCTACCCGCGACAAATCGGGGATACAGTGAGTGACAGATTCGAGTTCTCTATTTCTTGCTTCTTCTTGGAATAAAAAATGCCATGTAGCTGACTCCCTAGTCTCTATTTAGAGACCCTCTGGTGCTCCTGCCTCCTCTCTCTCCCTTCCCTACAGCCTAATGAAAAAGCAGAGAAAGTGTGGCACTCCATAGAATCATAGAATTGCAGAGTTGGAAGACACCACGAGGGCCATCCAGTCTAACCCCCTGCCATGCAGGAAATCATGATCAAAGCATCCCTGACAGATGGCCATCCAGCCTCTGTTTAAAGACCTCCAAGGAAGGAGACCCCACCACTCTCCAAGGGAGTGTGTTCCACTGCTGAACAGCTCTGACTGTCAGAAAGTTCCTCCTAATATTGAGGTGGAATCTCTGTTCCTGTAGCTTGCATCCATTGCTCCGTGTTCCAGTCTCTGGGGCAGCAGAAAACAAGCCTGCTCCATCCTCAATGTGACACCCCTTCAAATACTTAAACAGGGCTATCATATCGCCTCTTAACCGTCTTTTTTCCAGGCTTAAACATACCCAGCTCCCTAAGTCCATATGCTGTTGAGCTGCAATTTCTATCAGGCCTAGACAATTATGGGGAATGCTGGATGAAACTACATCTAGAATGTAGAATGCCAGCTAGATAACAAATGGAAGAGAGGCAAAGCCTGGTGGAGTGTGTTTTACAGGAGGGCTGAAAGTCACTCTGCTTTCCCTCTTAGCCTCTACTATGGGGAGCCTCTGCCCCTCCCTAGCCATAATGCAGTTCCTTTGAAAATTTTGATTGACAAAGAAATGAGACAGTCTAGATTTATAAAGGGAGTGAAATTGCCATAGATCAGAAACAGCTTTCCCCCATCCCTATTTAGACTTTTTTGAAATGATTATGCCTTCTCCACCTTCTCTTATCAGATGTATAGCCAGTATCACAATTACAGTACTGTTTTGCACCCAAAGTCTTTTTATGACTATTGTAAGCTCTCAAAAACATCGCTGAAGTAAAGCAATAAATTTATGCATAATACAGTCAAATTAAAACACTCATAAATCCTACCGATTTCAGTGGGAACACTTAGCACTTACTTTACTCTCTCCTGGAAAATTTAATAGAACTTTGAATTGTCAGCTTTGGTTGGATTGTAACCATTACTAATAAATATTAATCTATTTTAGATTACCAAAAGAAATTGCAATAACTATTTTGCAGTGGGAGTTTTGGCTTCATGGTCATTCAAATTTAGACTTAAAGGAATAGCTTATACAGATCAGAACTCAAAATCAAACCACAAAAGGGATCCCTGCCAAAGTTCACAATCTGTAAGTATCTCACATTCATTTGATTCTGTTTAAGCATAGGGGATGGCATCCAATGCTGTCATTTCTCTCACAGAACTGATTCTGTTAGCATAACTGAAAGGGATGATTGCCCTTCCTTCTTACATCTCCTGTCTCCTCAAAGCCTACTTCAGATGGCTGGAAAATTTGCTGATAGACTCAGGAAATAACGAGACGGACACTATATATTGGGTTAAAATAGGGCCACTTTATAAAACTTAACCTATTTAAGTATTTATGAAGAGATCTGCAACAGGGGAGCAACCTAGTGTGGGAATTGTTGGGACAGGAGGTCATCTCCCTGACTACCTCCCCAACTTCCCTTGGACAAAAACATCTGAACCCCAGGGAGAACCCATAAGCAGGATTGCTCCCCAGTCAGTCTGCATCTGGAAGGCAGAGCCAAACATTCCTCCCTCAATTTGCATAAATTGAAGGGATGGTTTATCCCTCAAGCCAGCCTCAAAGGAGGTCCCTTTCCCTGCCCCCCAGCTCACAGGACCTAAAGGAACAGTTCCAGATCTCCTTTCACCTCAAAAAGGAGGAGGTACCAAGGTGCCCACTGATCTACCAACTCTCCCCCTGTACCTGCCATAAAAAATGGTCAAACTCTTTCCCCCACCAGGCCATCCAAAAGGGATTTCAAACCCCATTGCAGATCAATCATAAACAGTGAATTGCCTGCCTCTGACAGGTTATCCCCATTGGCCCTATACAGATCTGTTCTTTCAAAATGGATATCAGGATGAGGAAGGTAATGCCCAAGAACCTTTCACTTGGCATTCTGAACCTCCCTGTTGCATCATCTGTGGGCACGATCAATCAGATGTGGGCCACCTTCACCCCACCACAGCTGCCTCGGAAGTATATCTGACCATACAAACTGAACTTCCAGCCATTCTGCTCTAATGACCTTCCATCTTTCTTAGAGGGGTGGACTCAGAAGGTTGTGCTTGGGAAGCCTATTCAACAACCTAGGCACTATTCTGTGGTGTACCTCATGGCTCAGTTCTGTCCCCCTTGCTGCTTAATGTTTACATGAAACTGCTGGGAAATGTCATCCTGAGTTTTGGAGTTTGGTATCATCTGTATGCTGATGACACACAACTCTATTTCTTCTTTCCATCTGATTCCAAGGAAGCGGTTTTCTATACTAAACCAGTGTCTGATGTCAGTAATTGACTGGATTAGGGTGAACATATTGAAACTTAATCCAGGCAAAACAGAGGTGGCCCTGGTCATTTAGAAGGCAGATTGAGGAATAGGGATTCGGCCTGTACTGGATGGGATCACATTCTCCCTGGAATCTCAGGTTTGTAGCTTGGGGGTGCTCTTGGACTCAGATCTGAGCCTGGATGCCCAGGCTTCAGCTGTGTCCAGGAGTGCATTTGTACAGTTAAAACTAGTGTGCCAGCTACACCATTCCTTGAGAAGTAAGATCTGGCTATGGTGACACATGTCTTGGTTACATCCTGTTTGTACTACCATAACACACTCAATGTAGGACTTGCTTTGGAAGCTGTTTGGAAACTTCAGTGGGTCCAAAATACTGTGGCTGGCTGTTGACAGGCTGGATACAGAGATCATATGAATCCCCTGTTGAAACAGCTCCATTACTTACCAGTCTGTATCCAAGCACAATTCAAAGGTGGAAAGTAAAGTAAAGTAAAGTAAAGTAAATAAATCTACCTTATGGAGATCCTAATGTGGACCTATCAGTGGTGTGGGGAGGGGATAATTTGTTCAGGGGAATTTACTGTTGCCTTCCTCTGAGGCTGAGAGAGTATAACTTGCCCCAAGTCCCCCAATGGGTTTTCAGTGATGAGTGGGGATTTGAATCCTGGTCTTCCAGATTCCTAGTCCAATGCTCAAACCACTATACCACATTGGCTCACATATATGCCTAACTCACATTAATATCCTATGTACTCCCCCTTCCCAATTTTTCTTTCTACTCTTTCTTTCTTTGTGATCATACTTTTAAAAATCCAATAAAAAGATTTTTAAAATTAAATGGATGTAGAATGAAGCTGCCCATCTAACATGGTTTGTTTTCGGATAATGCTCAATAGCATGAGGCGAGATATCTGAAAATGCCTCCCATGGCACAAAAGTAATATATGTATCTCACCATATCTTTGACTCTGGGAGTTTGAGAATCAAAGATTAATGTGGAATTTCTTCCTTTATCTTGTGGTCCACAACTAATTTTGTATCCATTGTTACAGGATGAACTCTGATTTAGGTTAAGGTTTATGAAATTTAAGCCCCAGAAAATGTAAATAATGGTATCATGAGCTATATAAAAATATAAAACAGAAGGCTCTGTGTTTTATAGAATACGTGTATGTTAACAAGAGCATAGTTGTTGTTATGTGCCTTGAAGTAATGTCTGACTTATGGAGACACTAAGGCAAACCTATCATAGGGTCTTCTTAGCAAGATTTCTTCAGAGGGGGGTTTGTCTTTTGCCTTCCTCTGAGGCTGAGAGAGTGTGAGTTGCCTAAGGTCACCCAGTGGATTTCCATGGCTGAGTAATGATTTGAACCCTGGTCTCCCAGTAGTCTACTCCAACACTTAAGCCACTATACCATGCTCGCTCTTCATAAAGAGAGCATAGACACAGGCCAATTCTAGGCAGAACACCAAGGTTGCATTTACAGAGGCAAATATTCCCCTAAATATACCGCTAAGATTGCTCATTATTCCCATGGATTGCACCACAGTACCAGCTCATTCAGAAGGGGGGGGAAATAAAAAAACCCAAATATAGCTTCTCAGGGGATCTCACTACTTTTGCCAGTTTATTTGAAAAGTAGCGCGACTTAGCGCATTATTGATAGTGTAAACAACCATTTCGCTAAGGGCTGTGTGAATTACCAGCAATCTTCCTGATACAGTTGCAGCAAAGCTCCACTGTGATTGGTTCTTATGATGAAGGGGTGGGCTGGCTAGATGTGGAGTCAGGAGGGAGATTCAGTAGCTATCCAGGAAATCTTAAAATCCTTCGTGTCTACTGCTTGCTTTGGTGCCAAGGGAAGTCTGTACAGGGAGCTGCAGGGGGGAGGCAATGGCTCAGTGTTGATCAGCTGTTACCCATGGAGAAAAAACCCCTTTGTGTCTGCATTCTGATTTGGGGCCAGGGAGCTACAGGGGGGACACAATGGCTCATGTTGATCAGCTGTTAACCACGGAGTTGGGGCCAGGGTAGACCCTATTGCATTCCTTTGTCCTTCTTTCCAATGCTTGGCCATGCCCCCCCCACATTTGCCTGTATGAATCACAAAGCGGGGGGGGGGGGGGAAGAGCAACAAAATAGAACTTTTTCCTCAATACACCATGTATGTATACTACCCACCACTGGTGCGAAAAAGTGCTAAAGCACAATTTATCACTATAAAACCTGCTGTGTAATTGTAGCCCAACAGATCTATGAATATTGATATGCTAGTATAAACAGCAACTTGGCCAATAATGAACCCCAAAACAAGTGTTTTAAGATGAATGGCTAATGTGATCAGATGGCTGATAGAATCTAATGAAAGGCAGCATTTCATTCAGAAGGCAGCAGTACCTAATGTTATATCACCCCTAAGTACCTGACTGGAGGAAGGAGAAACAGTTATATACATGGATTACATCATTCTCTTACCTCATTGGACAAGATATGTCACCTGATTAGGCTAGGGAAGATATAAAACAAGCCAAGAAGAGATCAAGGTCAGGTGGCTGAGCGTCTATCTTATACACAAATGTGGCTGGAATGCAACCCAGGATGATAGTGCTGTTCCTGGCTGATAAAGACTAATCATGCTGGTAAGAGAAGACAGAATCTCTGCTCTCAACTAGGTTATACTCAATAGATACATTTTCCATTCTGCTAGGTGTAGTAATGGATACTGCTAGATATGGGATATTAACACCTTGAATGTTTGTGTGTTCACAGATGCCTGTTTAGAGATGTATGGTACCTCGACAGAAGACAATGTATTCCTTAATGGATAGATGGCTTCACTGTATTGTTTAAGATGGCACTGTTCCCCTATGTGTCACTATAGAGAAACCTGCTAAAAAGATGCAGATAATCAAAAGGCTCAGTTTTTATGAAATTATAACATGTTACCTACCATATATGATAAGGTAATGAATGCATGGTGCTTACATGCAATTTAGGACTTTATCACACTAGCATCTAAAAATGCTGTACTCACATGAGTAAGGAAAGCAGAAACATTGTGGCATTGCAACAGAAATTATCAAATGACCACCACTTGCATTTTAAAAATGGAATTAAGGGTCCTACTACAATAGCACTTGTCTTCTCATTGCCTTTAATTAACAGTATATCAACACTTTGCACTGGCCTGCACATGCTCCTTTAAGGGAAATGTCCACTTATTTCTGTGTTAGCCGGGGTGCATTATCTCAGCAGTTCTCATGAGAAGATTTGAGTTCATGTAAAAACACAAAGAACACTTAAACTTAAAATAGCAAATGAAATAGACACACAAGCACTGAAACAAACATACAAACTTGATAGCAAGATGGGACAGTTCATAAAAAGACTGTCCTGTCGATGGTCTTCCCGTTCTCACCCAGAAGTTTTTCTCACTGGAAACAGGGATGGGGGAAAGAGGACCACCCATTCACACTGTAATTCACAATTACAGCAGGGCATGTTTTCGCATGGCAAAAACAGTTATATTGAAAATCTATTGATGGCTTACCTTGTCAATTAAAAGTGACACCTTATTCGCAGCTGGAGCAGAGACTGGCCACAAGTGTGGGACAATGTTGTGCGATAGTTGGAACCCATTCTTGTTAATGTCACGTTGTAATTGTGCAATTACAGCCCTATCTGATAAAGTCCTTAATGTAATGAAAGCAATGTCCCTAGACATTGGCATCACTAGATATTTCTATCTATTGCAGTGGTTTCTATCTATCTATTGTGGGTTCCCAGATGTTGTTGGACTATAGTTCCCAGGAGCCCTCTGAGGTCTCATTTTGACAGCCAAGTGGTCCTCCCAGTCATTAGTGAGGCTGTAGGATTGAACTCACAGCCTCACCAATGACTGGGAGGACCACCTGGCTGTCAAAGTGAGGCATCAGAGGGCTCCTGGGAACTATAGTCCAACAACATCTGGGGACCCACAGTTTGAGAACCACTGCTCTACTGGGAGTCTGTATTTTGTACATCTATCAGTGCCTATAATAAGTAGCTTAAAGGACTAACAGAGAGCCTGCTTATTCTCCCTTGAAAACTTAAAAATGCTTAAGTGGAGTGTTGATGTTAATTCTGCTTTTCTAAACTTTAATGGTGGTCACAAGTTGGATGTCCAGGCAGCCAAAAGATGATAAAATGGATCCCAAACAGATAGATATAAATTAACTGACAAATGGCAAAGGACCCTCAATCCCTCAGTCTAAAGAGATAGGGGTGGGGAACCATGATTGTTTTACCATGGAAAGAGAATCCTTACACATCACATTCTGCAGCAGCAACAACTCAGACTAGTTAATCCCTTTTTTTGTTGTTTCATTTCTGCTCTCTCAGATTCTGGTTTTAATGCTCATCTTCTCAGACTTGCAGCAGCAAGGTATGCTCTCAGATAATGTGGGAAAAGATCTCTCCATTGTTAACTCAAGCTTTATTTATTTGCTGTTCTGCACAATCAGATATCTACCAAATAATCAGTGAGAAATGTCTAAAAACAATTAAGAAGCTTTATATGGAATATTGGGTTTCAATAGAAATAGTTCTAACCCATCTACTATCCTTATTCAGCCTTACAAAAAATTTCTTCTACCTCTTTCCTGCTTTATTTGCTATATGTTAAGCAGATGAAACATGCTCTTATGTACTCTGCTCACTTGTTTGTTGTTGCCTGTGAGTGAAATATGACGTGGCTTCCTCCATTCTTTCACAGAAGTGACACGGAGGGGTTCGGCAGAGGAACGTCATCGTCCAAAACTGCTCCCCTGCTGTGCGGCAGCAACGGAGCTGTTTTGGAATATATAGACCCGAAAATTGCATCTGAAAATCTCCATAGATTCCCTATCTGTTTCCTGCTGTTTGTCAGATATATGTTACAGCATAAAGAATGTGTTCAGGGCTGGATTTGAATCAAGTTCTGGGATTGCTTCCCCTGAATTGCTACAGCAAAAGCCATTTGTATTGTGCATATGCATGCACACGCACACACACACATGCACACACATGTAAGCATGTGTTATAACATTAAGAATGCTGGCAAAGAACAATAGTGCTTGTGACCACTAAAGAGGCATAGAGGCAGCACCTGGGATGGCAGAAAAACCACGAGCAATTTACAAGAGCAGAGGCATCAAGAAACATTAGCAAGCAGCTCTGAAATGGCTCTGAAGGCTATCTCAATTTAACCATAAGAAAATCAAAAGTGACAATGGACATATGGAGGAATGGAGCTGGTTTAGATTACAGAGGACAGAAAACAAGGGAAAACATAGAAAAGAGATGGTCTCAAGATCTGGTCTTAGAATTTTGGAAACTGAATTGGGATTCTAGTGTTGTTTAATATTTTTCTTTAACATATCTTTCAGAGCCAGATTGTGCCATGCTTACACTGAATAGGGTGACCACTTTGCAACATAGGCACCAGACATAGCCTTTTCAAATAGTGACCCTGCATACATTAACCTAGAAATAAGTACTGTGGCCAACATATAATTTCCCCATGTATAGGCACAGGATTCCTCTGTTAATTACCCAGGGTAGGAGGAAAGATATAACTAGAGCTCCATCCACTCATTCCCTATCCAGTCTTTTCAACTGCTTCTCTTCCTCATTCTTACTGCAGGCAGTAATCTAATTGTGTGACATGGTATGTGAGGAAGGCGATATATTTCATAACTAATGAGGAAACAGCAGGGGTTGGAACTGCATGGCCACTCCAGATATGGTTGGACTGCAACTTCCAGCAGCCCTAGCCCACATAGCCAATGGTAAAGAATGTTGGGAGTTATAGTTCAATGACATATAAAGGTCTGAATGATTACCATTCCTACTGTATGGCAATACTAGGAGCTACCTTTTCAAAAGTCACTTTTATAAACTGCATCAAAATATTATTATTCTTAAGACAATTCCCTTTAGATGTGCTTTTAGGTTCCTACTACCCATCTATTTCAGACAGTTCCTTGTTTTCAAGTAAAAATGTCATGCCTCAACTTCTAGAATAACTGCAAAGCAAAGCAGGGAAGCAAGAACATTTGCTTCTGTACTATTACCATAGATCTATTTTTTTTTTATTTTACTTTTTTTGCTCTAATTCTGCAAATCAGTTTCATAGGCGAGAGCTGGAAAATGTGGCAAGTTTGTGCTATAAAGATGTTCTAGTAGGAAAAGAATGAAAACAGCATTGCAACTGCAAACAAATCAATTGGACTGTATTAAAGCTAAACACATGATGCCAAAGATGAATGTAGAGACAGGAACCTGAACAAAGATTACCATGGGGTCTAGACATACACAATGATTAATTGTCACACAGATCCAAGAAAGAAAAGCACAAAACAAAACATCTTTTCCTTCCTGGGCTGGACAATCAAAAGAGAAAGGAGATCACATTATCTCCCACCAAGGATGAAGGAAATAGAAAAATGGATATTAAACATCTCTGGCTTTTACAGCACTAAAGATCTGTCATTCAGCCAACAGTCTTCATTTTTAAAAGCAATACAAAACAGAATACTAAAACTGAGACAATACACCCAGTCACAGCTACTAAAGTTCTATCAGCACTCAGTACTGTTTCTTTCCTATATATTGCACAATTACATCACCTACCCAGCCAAAAGGATTCTGTAACAGGGTTCTAATTATGGCACAGTTCACTCTGTATGGCGTTACGTGATATATTCAAAGATCATTTATACAATTTTTGACCATTAACACATGGTTGTCAACCTGTTTCTTGGAGAGTAATTGATGACTTTTTAGACTCAGAGACAAATTTCACCTTCGTACTGTGGCTGCTAAAACAAATTTGCTTGTAGCAACACATGATAAAAGAGCCTATTAGTATTAAAAATTTATTTGGCAGCTATAGCTATGAGGACTAGGTCATGAGAGTATTAGCATGTCAGCTGGGAGCAATGCATCAGATTTATTTAAGATTATTTGTTAGTTACCGGGTCCACAGAATAAGAAAAATTGGTGTCTATTTAATCTTCTCTTCCTTCCTAAAGTTGCTTTGGTACCTGGTGAGTCATTTTATGAGCTCTCACAACCCTGGTTTTGTCAGAAACAACATATTTCTCCTAAGCCATCGGATGTTTCCAGTCCTTGCTGGAATCTTTTGCATAGATAATGAACATCAATTTGCTTAGCTTCCTGCCAAGAGGGTACAACATTTACAGTAATGGAGCCCTATTATTGAAGTCATTGTTAAGTAGAAAATGCTGAGCAGTGCTTAGGAGGGTGCTGAGCTCCTTGGAGGTTTATACCATCCACTGTTATCAGCTGGCATATTTTGTCTAACCAGCCCTAGTGTCTTCAGCAGTTTAACAACCTACATGTATTCCTTGCCTGTGTTTCCAAAGTACTAGGACAATATCATTTATTCAGCATTTGTATGTATTCATCAGAGATTAATGGATGGAGGAAGAGGGAACAGCAAAGGACAGTTGTAAAAGAGACGCTGATTAAAATCACTCAACTTGCTCCCAAGCACCACACTTCCTGCCACCTGCTCCAAGCCACTCTATTTTCTTGCCCTCTTTTCTCTTTGGACTTTATCACACATAGCCAATATGGCAGCATAATGATGCCTAATGAATGCGAAAGGGAACCAATACCAGACAATATCATGCTTTCGCGATTATGTGTTAAAAATAAGGCATTCTTTTTTATTGATGTGCCAAGCCGTCAATAGATCAGCCACAGCGCTCTCTCTCTCTCTCTCTTTTTTTTTTTTTTGGGGGGGGAGGCTGTTATTGAAAGTGTCTGAGACCATGCCCTGTTCTGTTGGCATGGTTTTTAGCATCAATGGGTAGCCCCTGCCAGAACACTTCCAGGTGGGAACATGAACACTAGCTATGGGACACGCTTTTTATGAATCTCCTTGTGTTTCAGGCAAGTTTTTAAGTGTGTTTCAGTGTTTGTGTGTATGTTTTGTTTTTTTAATTTAGCTGTTTGTTTAACTTTTAAGTGTGCTTGTATATTCTTATGAGAACTGCAGAGATCATGCAGCGAACGTGGAAATACAGGGCTGCCTTTTAACACAATTACGACAGCATTTGATATAAAGGGTTCTTTTTGTCGGCAATAAAAAAGGTGTAAAATATGGTGGTAAAAGAACGTTTTTAGAGGCTTGCCTGATAAAGTCCTTTGTCAAGTGACGGCCAACATTTTGTGAGTATCGAGCATGTTTAGTCCTCATTATGCCTCATTATTCCCCCTTAGATTTGCAGATGGAGTAGAGCTATAGATATAGGTGAAAAACTTTGGATTTAGGTACTTCCCTCTTCTTCCTTGGTGTCTCCACTTTGGCTACAAAACTACAGAAAACTACTATTGGCACTCTAGAACCGTGTTCAGCATTAGTAGAAGAGACAGAAGCAACATAATTTTTGCATGGTGTTTTGCTAATAACTGTAGGTTGTGGTTGTGGTTGTGGGAGTTTTTTGTCATCGAGCTCCTCCCCACATGTAGTATAAATTCCCATACTTGCTTAACTGAGACTATTCCCCATGTTTTCATTTGCACATGTATCTTTTAAAATGCAATGTCCAATGTAAACAACTGAGTAATTCCATTGAATGTTAATAATGCTATGCTCCCAGTTAAGTAGTTGTAGATTATGCTCACGGGGGAAATCCACTGCAGTTTCCAGCTACACCACTGGTTTCACAAACAGCTGCATAAGTACTTGCACATCTGCATACCCTCCAACATTTTACAAATAAAAACCAGGACACGTGTGGCCATGCAACATCGGGGTGTGGTTAAGATGCCAAAAGTTATGAATAAGGAAGAACACACATGCTAAGAGAGGCTGCACCAGTTTGCTTTTACCTGAGCTTACTGGGAAGGGCTAGATTCTGCCCCTCCTCTCCTTTCCCCCTGTTGACTTAATTAAATGTACAGTAGGACCCCTGTATCCACTGATTCAATCCACTAATTCAATTATGCACGGAACACAAAACAGTACACCTACCACAGAGTCTTCTTTAAAAAATGTGTTCTCTCTAGCCATTTTCTCCAAGGCAACTCTATGGTATTTTAAACTGGAAGTCCCATTATTTTAAATGGTGTTCACTATTATCTAAGGTTTTCAGTATCTATGCCCCCCCCCGAACCAATCCCAAGAGGATACAGGCATCCTATTGTAAACTGCTTTGGTACTCTGAACTCAGTTTGTGGCAATTTAAGTAAGTTGGGCATGAAGGAGAAAACTGGGAGCTAAAAAGAGAATCTGGGACATTTTGAAAGCAGCTGATAAACTGGGACAACAGAGGATTACTCATCACCCTGCCAAACTGGGACAACTGGAAGGTAAGTGTGTGGTTGTACAACCCGTAATATACATAGGGACCAGAAGAACATAACTGTTTCTGGATGAAACAGATGATATAGGTCTATTTCAATCTGGCTTCAGGCCTGGCAATGGAATGGAAATAGCTTCAGTCATCTTGGTGGATGACCTACACAAAGACCTGGACAGGGTGTGTGTGTCCCTGTTGGTTCTGCTGGACCTCTCAGCAGTTTTCAGTACCATTTACCATGGTATCCTTCTGAGGAGTCTCTGGGATGGGCGTTGGGGGCACTGTTATGCAGTGGTTCTGGTCCTTCTTGGAGGGGAGAACTCAGAAGGTGGTGCTAGGGGATGCCTGTTCAATGCCCTAGCCTGTGAGGTCCATTGGGGTTTGGTTTTCTACCCCATGCTATTTAACATCTACATGAAACCACTGGGAGAGGTCATACAGAGTTTTGGGGTAAGGTGTCACCAACATGCTGATGACACCCAACTCTATCTCATCTTTCTATCTGATTTCAAGGAAGCTATCTTGGTACTTAGCCAATGGCTCTTGTCAGTAATGGACTGAATGAGAGCATTACAAATTGGAACTTAATCCAGATAAGACAGAGGTGCTTCTGGTTAGTTGAAAAGCAAATTAGGGAATAGGGACCCAGTCTGTACTGGATGGGGTTACAGTTGCCCCTCCGCATTCACAGCTTTCACATTCGCGGTTCTGATTATTCACAGTCAGCCACCCCATTGCCCTTCCTGAAGCCATGATGGGGCTCCCCAGCCCCATCGTGGATTCAGGAAGTGTGGGGGGGGCTGGCAAGCCTTCCCCATCCAGCAACCAACCCCTCCACACTTCCCCAATCCACAATGGGGCTTCCCAGCCCCATCACAGGTTTGGGAAGCGTGGGGTGGCTGGCAAGCCTTCCCCTGTCTAGCCACCGACCCCTCCACCCTTCCCGAAGCCCCATTGTGGGTTCGGGAAGCATGGGGGATGGCTGGTGAGCCTTCCTCCATTCAGCCACACACCCCTCCATGCTTCCCGAAGCCGCAATGGGGCTCCCCAGCCCATTGCGGGTTCAGGAAGCATGGGTGGTGGCTGGCTGGCAAGCCTCCCCCCCCCCGTCCAGCCAGCCCCATCATGCTTCGGGAAGGGTGGCTGGCTGGGTGAGCAGAAAGCAGCAAATGGGGTTGAAACCCCCCTCGCCACTTTGGAAGGGTGAGGGAGTTGCGGGCTGACGGTGGGAGGTCTATTTTCCCCCGCAGTTTTTCTCATTTGTGGGGGTCTTGCACCCCTAATCCCCGTGAATCTGGAGGGATGACTATACACTCCCTCTGAAATCTCAGGCTTGGTACTCAGCCTGGATGATCAGGTTTCAACAGTGGCCAGGAGTGCATTTGCACAATTAAAACCAGCGCATCAGCTGTGCCCATTCCTTGAGAGAACAGATGTGACTATGGTGACACATGCCTTGATTACCTCCCATTTGGCCTACTGCAACACATTCTATGTCGGGCTGATTTTGGAAACTGTATGGAAACTTCAACACAGTGTGGAAACTTCAACAGGTCTAGAATGCTTCGACCAGAATGCCGACAGGGACCAGTTATAGGGAGCATATAACTCCCATATTAAAACAGCTTCACTGGCTACCAGTTCATTTTTGGGCACAATGCAAAGTGCTGGTCTTGATCTATAAAGCCCTAAATGGCTTAGGTTCAGACTATCTGAAAGATCATATCTCCCTTTATGAACCTGCAATGTTTTTAATATCTTCAGGGGACATCTTTCTCGATCCCACCACAATCACAGGCTTCCGTGGGGAGGACACATGAGAGAGCCTTCTCAGTGGCTGTTCCTACCCTCTGGTACATCTTCCAACAGGCTGGCTCCCTTCTTGTTTTCATTTCACCAGCAGACAAAATAATTTTTGTTCAAGCAGGCCTTTGATGTATAACTGTGCCCATGTGGCTTTTATCAGGGTGTGTTTTTTATGTTTTTTAATCTGGTTTTTTATTTTATTTTTCTTTCTATATTTTTAATTCATTTTAATTGCTTTTAACTGTGATTTAAATTGTGAGGTGCCTTGGGTCCCACATTGGGAGAAATGGAACATATAAATTGCATAATAAATAAATAAATAAATAAATAAATATGAATGTGTTGTTTTCCTCTGCTAATGTTATGTGTAACTTAAGTAAAAATGTTAGGATCTTGCACATGCATATAATCTGACAAAATTTAGATTGTATATTATGTAGATTATAAACTAGGGAAATTAGTTCAGTAAGAATGAAAAGATTCAGTTTTAAAACATATTATACAGTGGTTCTATCTACGGTGTTACTGTTGACAATAGGTTTCCATGTTCTCATTCTCCCATGGAAACCTGATGTGGGAAAATGCTGTGGGCTTTTTTGTTTTGTTTTTGTCAACCTTATTTCTATTAATTTTCACTGATGATGCAGTTGTGTCTTTCAAGCCTATCACTTTCTGAAATCAATCCTCTTGGGACTAATTTTTGGTAGAAAATGACTGATCTGTGTTTCCCAGGGGAAAACTTTAAGCAGCAAATTTATATGCTGTGGGAGACTATGGGATAGTCCATATGGTGAAAAAATCCCTCTTAGAATCCGGGGGGAATCCTATATGTCCAAATGGGATCCTGCAGCCTTCTGTCCTTTTCAGAGGGAGGGGGAGCAAAAGTCAGGGAAAGTCTGTGGCAGAAGCCTCTGGGACTTTTCCCAAGTTCTTTTAAAAACCCTGATGCAAATGTGCACCCTCACCTGTTAGGACAACTGAATCGCATTGCACCGCAGTGCTGAAGAGGACAGCTGATTGGTCAGATGTGTGCAGGGTGTGGTGCTTGGTAAGATGGCAGATTGCAGAACCTCCATGTTGGATTCTTGTCATAGCGATAATGCGCTGAGGCAATGAAACAGGCTTTCTTTCCTTTTTTATTATTATTTAAGCAGATTGCTCTTCCGCACCTTGAAGTTAATTTTTTTTTTTAAATATTGTTTGGTGGGGCACGTTTGGGAGTACAAAACTGAAAATAATTCATTCATGGCTGCCAACTTGTTTTGCTGGCATGCCTCCATGTAAACAGGCAACACTGAGAGCTTGGCGTACCAGCAATCTTGCCAAAAAATTATTGAGACAGATGACAACTGCTGTGAATTGGTGTTTCTGCACCCTGATTCACATTTTATTCCTTCGTCTAGACCGGCCCTATGAAGTACAGCTTCTAATATTCAGGGCCCATCTCTTTAAGAGACAGGATTATGGGACAGTAGCAATATCCTCTTTTAAACAAGTAAGGGTGTTTTCTGAAGAGATCTAGCTAGACATTGCTGCAAGAAGCTAATCTTCTTTCTATGGTGGACGAATCCAGACCAGAGAACTGTGGCATTTTAAGAGATTGATTATACAGTACATCGTTGTTGATGCTTTCTTAATCTCAATTCACACGATGCTCATGTATTTCAATATCTAGCACTATTTTCATTCCAGAATAAATCTGTTAGTTATAGTTTATTTGACTGACCATATCAAAATAGTTAACATCAGGCAGTATAAGAGTAAAATAAAATAGATAAAATACAATATAAATAAACTAGTTAGACCAAACTAGAATAAAATATAACAAGATTCAGTGGGATGCGGTATAATAAAAATTAAAAAGTAAGGATTAATAAAATAAAAATTGTATGAGGTAGTACCAAAAACATACAGTAATAAATTATTATAGTTAAATAAAAGATAATAAAATGCAAAGGCAATAAGGGGTTAAATAAGTTCATCAGCTTTACATGCAACCCCAATGTGTTCAATAAAACAAGTTCTCAATTGTACAGCCTTAATTATAAACTTAGCCAGTCTAGTGACTACATAAGTATTTGTACTCTGGAGGAAGTAGGATAACCGTTTGTTACAGTTCCCATGTATAGTGCTGTCCAGTAGTATCTGCAAATGCTGGGCCCTTAGTGGAGCATATAATTGGCAGTTGACTAGAACATGTGCTATATCTTCTATTTCAGATGCTCCACAGATGCATATTCTCTCAATGTATGGCACTTGATGAAATTGAGCATGGATTCAAGTTGCTCAAATCTCACTCTGGTTACAGCTATCCTGTGGTACTGAGTCAGGCCCGTTTCCAAATATATATATATTTTTGCCTAGAAAGACAATTTATTCTGGGCCAACCATTTCAACAACCTGATGTTTGCAAGTGTCTCCATGTCAATTTGGGCATTCACATCCAAAACCCTTTGTTTAAATACTGCTGTGACCTAATTGCCAGCTGAAGATAGGGATTGCATCAAAAACCAAGTTGTGGAATGATTTGAAGAAACTGTTTAATCCATGAGGTGTTTTGAAATTGAATTATGCCCAATTGTTCTTCCAGACACATTTCTGGCAGTCTATCAGCTTCCATTTGAAGGATCTTCCACCAGTATTAAATACTTTTATTACTGCTAAACTGTGAATGGAGTGTATGCCTATTTCACCTCTTACTGCTGCTGCTGCAGGAGTATTCCTGTCTGTCCCCAGAATAGTTTTTAAGGTGCATGCTTGATTTTGTGCTTGATTTTGTTTGAGTAGTGTAACCTTAGATAGGGCCCACAATTCAGCACCATATGTTAGAACTGGTACTATTTTTGCCTTATGGACCTTTAAGATAGGGAGCAGAGAAATTGGATGGTTGTAACTGAGTAGTTTGGTTAGCATTTTAGAGCCTCCTTAGGCCTTTGTAGTACATTGTTTGAAATGATTGGTCCAAGCCCCTATATGTGAGAAAACAATCCCTAAATATTAGAAGACATCTTTTTTCTAGGTTCCCTGTCCAAATACCCATTGTGTTTAGTCTGTCTTTTCCCGAAAACCACCACTTTGGATTTGGACTTACTGATACAGAAAAAAATCTGGAAATTCAAAGTTCCTTGGGTTGCTGTGTTGAATTCCTACATGAATCCCCTTCCATCATGGATATTACATTTTCTACTGTTGTATTGCTGGTGACAGGAAAAACGTGTGTCCTGCTTCCTCAGCTCTGCCTCAACTCCTCCCTCTGTCTTTCCCATGTTTTATCTGTTTGATTTCAAGCCTCCTGACTGAAAACAAATTATTGCATAATATATATGAACTTATCACATCAGATTCTGAAAATACCAATCCCAACCAAAGTTTGATGCAAAATATGGATTGTTTGTTTGAAAATATACGGTGAGCTCCCCCCTCCCCCGCATTGCTTTCTTGGCATAATTTCATTGGCATTACCCAAAACACATCTTATATTTCTATGTGCAAATATTGTTTTTAAATGTGTGGTCATTTTTTTCTTCTTCTTTCCGTTTCTACCATGGTAGCATGGCATCATTGTGACACACACATGTTGTATATTTCTATGTTATGGATGGAAATATTATTTAAAATGCCACCCCCCCCCCAAAAAAAACCTGTCAACAACCATGATGATGAGAATCTTGAGTTCAATAAGCGGGGGGTGGGGGGTTCTGTGCAAAATTTGTTGTCATTTCCTTCCAATGAATATTGTTTCCTGTGCAGAAAATGTTGTCTACAGGCAAAAAAAATAAATAAAAAAAAATGCAGATTTTTCACAGAATAAGTCGTAAACTGCAAATAGTATTTGTAATAAACTGTAGTTTTTGAAGAGTTTCTTTCAGTGAGAAGAAGAGTGCTCAAATTACTTGTTGCTTCCTTTCCAGAACAAATTTAGCAAAGAATCTATCAGAGTCCACCCTGAGGGAGGCGAAACAATTAAAAGCAAATGATGAATGGCAGGCCTGAATCACTGACAGAGGTACAGAGTAAAAAAACAGGGGAAACATTTGGAGAAGGTAACCTGGAGAAGAAAGGTGTAATGTTATGAAATGAGGCAGTAGAAATATAAAATATATGGTCTGAATAATGTAGAAACAGATGTTTTAGACATGGCATATCTGGATTACCATAGTGAGTCCACATGGTTATGTTTCTGTTTGGTTTTAGAAGTTGCTGTTGTTGTTCTTGTTGCTGCTGCTGCTGCTGTTGTTGTTACAGCTCTGGCTAACATATAGTTTTAGTTGGTGACAGGTTTCCATAGAAAATGATTGACTTTTCCAGGTGCACCACTTCCTGGTGTTTTTGCCAACAGAAAAGGCTCAGCATCCCTTGCAAAGAGAGAGAGAGAGAGAGAGAGAGAGAGAGAGAGACTACCAGCATATCTGTGAAGTGGAAGGAAAACCAATCTGTCATAGCTGTTTGAAGTAGTTCTGTTGAAACAGGCCCATCTCCTATGAATAATCAAATTCCCACCCAGGAAAGGAAAGTGAAGTGAAGAGGTGTAGCCTGGGAGAAGTAGCATTGGCCCAGAGGTACAAAAGTTCTTCAGTTGAGCTCCAGACATTGTCAGTCCAGTTGCCGACTTAGAGATTTTCCAGGTGCCTCACTGTCTGTCTTATTTGGTTGCCTACAATTGGTCTTTTAAAGCAGTGGTTCTCAGCCTTTGATCATACTGAAGTTCAGGATTTCAAGTCACAGAATCTGTCATCATTAGACATGCTGTCAAAGCTTCCAGGAGTTAAAGTACAAAAGAGTTGGAAAACTAAAGGTTGAGAACCACTGTTATATAGAAATGTTTTATCCAATACCAATATTTTGAAACTTGCATTCATTATATCTTCACAATAGACATTGTATAGTTATAGATGGTGGCACATTTCTATGTTATATCCATCACAGAAAACTATGGAGACTGTGTGGTTTGGAGAGGTACTTGGAAGTTACCATATTACCCTAAGAAATGAGGGCTTGAGGATTAAATAAGTCTAACTAGTAGTACCTGGTGTAACACACACTATTATAGTAGATTTGAAAGGTTATATATTAATGTGTCAACTGATCATACTCTTGGAAAAGCAACATATAGTTTCCCATGACTGGTGAGTGGCTGAAGGAGTGAGAGGAGGGAGGGGCCCTTGTGAGCTAGGCGTGTAGATGTAGATTGAGTGGCAGGAGTGAATTGTGAGGTGGAGAAGGAATTTTCAAGTGAGTGGTGATTGGCTTAGAGAGTGAGAGGAGGGAGGGGATTGGTTGGGTATGTTTCTTGAGCAGCCAGTCAGCACACTGGGAGCAGAAACATATCCAAGCATTTTATATATAAATAGATAGATAGATAGATAGATAGATAGATAGATAGATAGATAGATTCTGTAGCAATGATGTGGGTCTTTGCTATAGAATTAGCCTTATTTAATCCTCAGAGTTTCTTCGGTCTTCAAATCAAATCCCTCCAAAGGACTAGGGTGGTAATTCCGAAGAACAGTTGTGCAGTGGAGCTAGGCATCAAAGGGGCAAAGCCCAGAGACATCTTGATCCTCCCCTACCATCCCTCCCCTGATCTTTGTTTTCCCTCTGAGTTTATGTATAATTTCCACAAAAGCTGGAGTGAAAATGGATTTCCCAAGCCAAAAAGTAATGATATCAACTAGGCCGGTTGCTGTCCAATTTGCTTTGTGTGGCTTGGTGTTGAGTGCTTGAGACCCATAAACTTTAAGAAAAGATCTTCTCCTGATGAACATGAAAATGTCTAGATTTAAAAAAAACAAAAACAAATAGAACACAACACAGCCACTTGCATTTTTGGATTCTCCAGAATGAGGGGTTGCTATGGAGAACAGGTGAAGTGGAATCCATGGTCTTCATGGTCTTCATCAGCCTTTTCTCAAAGTCACTCTTGAACCCCCCCTACAAGTCCCCTGCCCCTATATTTTAAAAGATTGGGGGTGTCCAAAAGCAACTCTAAATGTCCAGCAAATTATACAAGAGCTGGGAAAGCAGCCAAGCTCCAGTGATAATTAATTAGGAAGTACAAGCAAAGTTCTGTTTCATGGAAAGGCAGCAATACAGGCAAAAGGCACACAGAAAAGAGTCCCGAATACAGTCCAAAGGTTTAGGCTTACAGAAGGCAGCGTAGTCCAGGAGTTGGTTCATAGGTCAGTAGGATCAAGCAACAGGGTCATCAGGAACAGTCCAAGGTCAAAGCATATGGCAAGACAGCAAAGATTCAGGCACTGAAGGCAGCAGGAAGCTTTCTCCACGGAGATCAGTTGATCTCTGACAAAGCCTCCATTCCCTTTCCCAGCCTATATGAAGCAATTAAGGCTTTGCCAGGTGTTTCTTAATGAGCAAATTCCTCTCATAAATTCTCAGAGATTTCCTTTGAGCCTCCTTTTGCACTCTCTGCTGTGTATATGACGGTGGGGGTAAGTCTCTCTCCACTTCTTTGTCCTTACCTGAGTGGTTAGGACCCTCTGCTGGGACTGATGCCAACCAATTCAGACCAGGCTCTGCCTCTGCTCGAGCCTCTAGGTTGCCAGGGTTCCCTGCTGGCACAGGTGTAGATAAACCTGTGCCAGCAGGTTCCCTGCCATATCCTCCTCCTCCTCTGACTCTACAGCCTCATTCGGCTTGTGGGACATGACACGGGGACAGAGAATCAATTGTAAAATGCTATAAATGCTGTCTGGAGCACCCTTATGACTTTCAGCCCCCCCCCCAAACTCAAATGTACTTGCATTGAGAAAACTGCCCCTCTCCCAAAAAGTAATAAAGGGAGAAAGACCACCAGGAAGTGAAAAATGGAAGTAAGCCACATTTCAGGCCAAATTTTGGCTATGTAGCTTCTATCTCAGGGTTTGTCCATACGCGTGGGAAAAAATACAAACACGTCCCAAAAGGCAAGCATTCTCAATGATGTAATTTACCTACACAGCCAAAACTCCCCCTAAAACTCCACATGACCCCCAAGCCAGCTGGCCAACGTGAGCGATTTACTCATGATTTTAAATCTGCCACCACCATTTTTTTAAAAAAAAGTTTCCTGTGGAGCACACAGGTGTTATTTCGTATATACAACAAAAAGAAATTATAAAAAGAGTAAAAACTGCCATCTGATTGACTTAATTGGACCCTTGCTTACCCGAAAATCCAACATGGTGGCTGCAGCCACTTTCCCTCTTTTCTAGCCCCACACCCTGTACTCATCCAGCCAATCAGATGGTGCTGCCTGTTCATATCTGTACCAGTGTGAGTGCTCAAATGATCGCACATTTGCATGTCATACGGATCTTTTAAAAAAAATCTGGATGAGGCCCTGGATGCAGTGCAAATGGACTTTAGAATGGATTTTGCTGCCCCCCTTCCAAAGGACACATATTTGTACAAACAGCCATTTAGACAGCTCACCGTACGTTCACACGCCGTCCTTTTTTTTTCCTGTTTAGACAGGACCTCAGTTTTGTTATAGAGAGCATCATGATGGTAGTCTGAACTTCAAAATCTATCACTATGGCCCTGCTGAAGAGGTCATTTCAATTTAGGCAGAGTTCCCACTATTGTCTGCCCACATCATGACAGCTGCTATTGATTTGATTACAACAAAGGAGAGAAGGTTCAGAACATTAAATGTGTAGCTTATAACTTACCACTAGAAATTTTCCAATCATGTCTTCTGTGACTCTCTTGCGCATGCAGCAATTCTTAAAACAACATACATATTAGACAAAAACATACAGTGACCCCAATAAAATAAGCATAATAAAGCCATCACAGCTGAGCTTCTTCTCAATAGTAGCATCACTATACTCAGAGAAAGTTTGGATTGTAGAATTGGCCCTCTGTATCCACATATTCCACAATCCACAGCTTGAAAGCATTAAAAAAAAAAATCCAAGCAGCAAACCTTGATTTTGCCATGTTATATAAAGAACTCCATTTCACTACACCATTGTATATAGTGGGACTTTAGCATCCATGGATTTTGATATCCATGAGAGATCCTGGAGCCAAATCTCAGTGGGTACCAAGGGCCCATGCACTCTAAGTTTTGTTCATTGTGTAGCTCTTCAGGTTTTCCCATACACAGGTTTCCTATACAGATAAGTTATGCTTTGCTAACAGAGAATACAATTCGAAGTATATTTTTAATATGTCCTGAAATGGCATAGCTATTAAAAAATATTGCTGCATAAATCAGGTAGGAAAAATACAGATGAGGGAATCAAATACCTCAAAGGACTGCCTAGTTGTACAACTGTTAGTCTTAAATAAATGTACAGGTCTGCTTCTGAAAATGTATTACAAGTGTCAAGAGAGCAGTAATTAAACTGTTCTCTCCAAGCTGTGTTGACTTGATAGTTCTTTCTCAGAGTGAATAGATGAGGCTAGAATGAGCCACTTGACATTTGAGAACCCTGCCTTTGGAATATTCTTCTTCTTGATTTCCATTTTCAGACCATCTTTTCTTTGCACCCCACTGAGCATTTGGTTAATGTCCATTCTCACTGAAAGGTGTCCTACAATGTACATGTCAAAAGGTGAGTTATGCCACAAATATATGAAGAAAAAGGGGATGATGAGCAGAGAGAGATTGAGATTACTGTTATTAATCAGTAATGGTAAGTATAAATTGCTCATCCTACAAAAGAGAGATGGATTTAACTGATGGAACACAGTGAAAACAAAGTTTTGCAGTTTGTTGTTCCCTAGTCTAATCGGTATGAACAATATGGCATTTGTACCAAATTGTCAAGAGTAATTCTAGCCTACTGAAAAAATGATTTGTACATATTAAATACAAATAAAGCCCTTACGCAATACCACTGTTCTGTGACTGATAATGAAATGAACTTATAGTGGGTTTGATAAAAAAAAATTGTCACCCTCTTCAAAGTGATTGGCCCTGTTTTGAGAGTCAGTGCTAAAGTTACAACTTGTATAGTTTTATTAGAACTTGTGTAGTTTTATTTTCAAAGCTGCAATAACTTGTCATGTATCATGATCAAAGCATTGAAAGGGAAACCTGTGTGTACCACATGGCTTGCTATGCACCCACAAGCTCGTCTGGTGCATTTGTGTATATTTTGGGGGACTGTTTGATTATAACTGTCATAGTTTGGAAACAGAGCTTCCTTTACTCTTTTTACTGGTAACTCTTTTGAGCATGAGCATCAATGTTGTTATCTGGGGGAGGTGGCAGTAATAACATCAAGGCTGGAATTCATTAAGACAATTATGAATGGTAACATGGAATTATGACTGTTTCATGTTCATGGCCCCTATGTACTCCTTAGTTTAGGGGATATCTAGGGACTGTGAAATTGTCCCATCCCCAATTACTGGGCAACAGCTGCTGCAATTGATGGAGATCTGTTTCCCTGTTGATCAGGAAGCAGCTGACTCATGTTTCCACCCACCCACCCTTGTGTGAGTAATCTCTGGTGAAAGGGGGAAATGCAACAGGAACCCTGCTTCTACCTGTCACAGCGATCACTCATAGGAGGGGCAGTGAACATCGGGAAGTTGCTTCCCAATCAACAGCAAAACAGATGGCTGCCTGTAACAGTGACTGATGTCAAATAAGTGGGGATGTGAGAGGCAGGCTGGGAATCACTACATAGCTATGTAACTAATGTTGTTACACATTCATGAATGCATAAGGGGCTTACCATACTCTGAAGTAAAGTGGCAGTGCAGCAGGAAGCTTCTTCTGTGCTGCCTTACTGCATAACGTTAGTCCTATCTATACCAGGGGAAAATAATATGTACAGACATGAACAGGCAGGCATTTGCAAGAATGCAAACTGCCTACACAGTTTAAAAGCCCCCCCTAAACTCCGCATGACCCCCTAGCCCAGCTGGCGAGTGATTTACTTGCAAATGCCATGGTCCACTCATACGTCTCCTCTCATTTGAGGTCATTAAAGCACCTCTCCCCATGCAACACTGCGTAGTGCTGTGGGGGAGATCATTAAGGACCCACACATGATATAATAAAACAGACATGAGAGTTGGGTTGAAATATGGGCCACTTAATTGAATTCTAACCTTTTTAATTATTTATTTCTTGAGGTATGCAAACCAGGAGGGATCCAGTGTGGGAAAGACTGGAGCCAATGGTTTCCAAAGACCCAGCTCTGGAACAAATCCCCCAGTTACAATGCGCTGCAAGACCTATCTCCTTTAGAAAGAACCACCAATTCACTTATGTGCAATGCCCCCAAAAAGGCTGTAAGGGACGCTGTGTGAAACAAAATTATCTCATACTCAGAGGAGCAAATTGTAGGCCAAACACTGTGCAAGCCTTCCAACACCAAAGGAGAGAGGGGACGTCTGTCATCAACAGCCACCCCCATCTGCCTAGACCACCATTCTTGTGCTTTCCATACTTGAAATTCAGTGGTTGTGTCTGGAAAACCTTGCACTTTGCTCCAAAAAGCCAGTGAGGACAGCCATGATCACATGGACTGCCCTTTTTTTATCAAAAAGGCACAGAATTGCAGTTGATGAGGGACTGAATCGGCCAAGTATCTCCCAACTGACAGTGTGTTTGAAATTCATAAAATTCATTAATCGCTCTAGTATACACTTTCCTTGTGCTGGGGGCAACTGATAGACCAATTGCCCTGATGATTTTGGATGTCCAAGGTCCCACAAGTCTTTGGGCATTCGATCTGGATGGTCAGCAGCCTTGGGCACCAATTGCCTGAAGCGGCACATCTGCATGCAGGAGAAAGCATCTTCTAAGCAGTTGTTGACTCCCGCAATATGCGTAGCAGTAAACAAAATATTACACTTCAAGCAATACAACATAAATGCATGGACCAATCCCATAACCCTGGGTGAATGTGAGGTAAGGGTATTAATAACCGGAGAGTGGCCATATTGTCACACCAGAAGCGTATGGAAGAGTTTGAAAATTGCTGTGCCCATATCTTAACTGTGACCAAGATTGGGAAAAATTCTAGGAAGGTCAAATCAGTGGTAACCCCTGCATCCATCCAGTCTTGAGGCCACTTGGCAGACAACCAGCTCCCTTTAAAGTAGACCCCAAATCCCTTCCGGTCCACGAGTGGAGGGGAAAAGAACTTTGAGACAGGGCTCCGCTCAAGTTTACTATCCTGTACCTCAAATTTAGGACTCTACCCAAACCGTGGCAGAATCTAGGAAAGATTGTGCCACAGTTGGGGCTTGCAGATCCCAGCTGGACCCACAAACGCCACTGAAATGGAGGTTTCAGTGGAGTAAGAGGTGAATAGCAGGGGACAGTACAGCAGTCATTGAGATACAGTGAAGATCATGGGGATATAATTAAGAACTCTGAGAAAAAGACCAGAACCTGTCAAGAAGAATAGAATAGAATCTTTATTACGGTCATAGACCAGCACAGGTAAAAAGGGAATACAGATTAAAGGTAAAAACACAGGATAAAAACAGGCTAAAAGCAGTATTTAAAATATTAGCTCCAGTATAACAAGACTAGGTTGATACTATTCTACTGTTGAGGACATTGTCTGTTAAATTTTAACCGCAGCTGCGCAGAATCTGGCAACATTATAAGTTGTTCCTGGGTTGGTGTCTGAAAGCATCAAGTTTATGTAGAATTGTCCAGTGTGCCCTTGATATTTATGCAACAGGGGTGAAATTAGGTTGAGACGTATGTCCCTGTAGTATGAGCACTGGAGTAATACATGCTCTGTTGTTTCTATTTGGCCCGAATTGCAGGGGCACAGTCTGTCTGAGAAGGGGATCTTCTTGTATCGGCCTTCAAGGACAGCTGAAGGGAGGGCATGACACCGTGCAAGAGTAAAGGCCCTTCAATGTTTAGGTATTTCAAGTGTTGCTAAGTATGCCAAAGGTGAGGCCAGATATCTATTGGAGTCACTAGGAATGAAGGTTAGTACTGGCTAGATCCAGTTGTCGCTCTATATCTACTACCCGTTGTAGAAGATCTGGAGAAAGGTCCAGCGTTGAAATTTTAGTCATCACTGTCTGTTTCCAGCTGGATTGGAAATCATCACTTAAGGTTAGTGGAGCAAGGCCAGTGGGAAGGAGGGATAGTCTGAGCCAGTAGCTGAGTATGGTCACCCACACTCTGGCCTCCACTTTCATAAATCCTGACTCCAGTCTCAGAGCTGCGTTAGAGACACATTTTGGAGTTTGGAAAGCAGATCTTAAAAATTTGGATTGGACAAGTTCTAATGGAGCAGGGTTGGGGAAGGGTCCCAACTGGGATCCATAAAGCAGTTGAGCTACTGGTTTGGCTTCAAAGAGTTTGAGCACTGCAGGTAAATAGTGGCCTCCTCTTGTCTTCAGAAATTTGAGAATGGCTGTTGTACTCTGCGCATTGCAGCATACTCCCCATGCACTTTCCTACTACCAGTGGCTTGAAAAATTACCCCCAGGTATTTGAAGCAAGAGACCTGCTCAGTCCTGTGGCCATCTATATTCCAGCTGTAGTTCTTAGGCCTTTTAGCGAATGCCATGATTTTAGTTTTTTGATAGTTGAGTTCTAGCTGTTCCACTCTGCAATATTGTGTTAGTGCTCTTAGGGCTCTTTTTAGTCCAATGGGAGTTCTTGAAAGTACTGCTGCATCATCCACATAAAGCAGCATTGAGATATACCTTCCTTCTAATTTTGGGGGGTGGAAGTTAGTGTTGTTGAGGTGATCCACCAAATCATTTATGTAGAAGTTAAACAGGAGTGGAGCTAGAATGCAGCCTTGCTTGACACCCTTCTCAGTGACAATGTCATTGGTGAGATGTCCCTGGGGGTTACATCTTACTTTTAATGAGGTCCCTTCATGCAGCATACGTATTAGATGGAGTAAACGTCAGTCGATCGAAGAAGCCTCCAGTTTTTTCCACAGTTTGGTTCGGGATATAGAGTCAAAAGCTGCTTTAAAGTCTATGTAGGCAGTGTAGAGTGAAACTGTGCTGCAGGTGGAGTATTTTTCAATAAGGTGGTGGAGTACAAGGCACTGATCTATGGTGGAGCGGCCTTCCCTAAAGCCAGCTTGTTCTTCTGCAAGTATGTTTTCTTGTTCCAACCAGGTCTGAAATTTCCACTGTAAGTGTCTTGCATAGAGTTTGCTGATTGTACTGAGGAGACTGATTGGTCTGTAGTTGACAGGATCATCCTTGCTTCCTTTTTTCTATATGGGGACGATGATTGCAAGGCCCCAATCCTTGGGTGCTCGACCATATTCGTCGATACAGGTGAAAAGTGAGGCCAGGATAGGGGCCCAAAATTCAAGGTTGTTTTTAATGGCTTCTGCAGGTATTAGGTCTTCTCCTGGAGCCTTCCCCACTCTCAGCTGGGCTACAAGGTTTTTGATCTCTGTCGCGGTCACTGGTGGCCACCCTTGGATATTTTCTATATTTTGGCTAGTGTATCCACTTTCAATGTAGTTGTCCTTATAAAGAGCTTGAAAGTGATCCTCCCATATCCCTGGAGGGATGTGATGATCCACTGTAGCTGGCCCATTTCTCTGGGAACTTGATGTAATATGGCAGAATAGAGCTGTGTTGTTGGATCTAACTGCCTGGATAAGTTGTGTCCAGTCATTCTTCATGGCTTCTTTTTTCTTGTTCATCAACAGCTTTTTGTAGTCTCTTTTCTGATGAAACAGCATTGGTGCAGCATCTGGGATGTTATTAGATAGGTAACCCTAATAAATATCACTGAGGGCTTTTTTAGCATTAACACATTCCTTGTCAAACCATGGTTTGGAGTGGTGCTGTTGTTGTTTCCACTGATGTGTGCTGCTTTGACGGATTAGATATTGGTGTAGAGCTCCAGTAAGTGTATTGTAATTTTCCAAGATTTCATCAGGAGACTCAGCTGATATCAGGGCAGTCCTAAGATGCTGAAGTTGGTCTGAAGCCAATACCTCACTTATTGTTTGGTTTAGTTGGGGGGTCCATTTAGCTCGGCGATAAGTCCTTCCTGCTGGTGTCACAGAGAGATGATAGCGCTCCCTGGTGTGTGTCTCCTGAGTGAAGTCACTAAGATGTAACCGAATTGGAAAATGATCACTTTCAAATCTGGGCATAACTTCTAATTCCTTGGCATAGGGAAGAAGTTCCCTAGAAATGATTATGTAATCAATGGCACTCATTCTGGACCCAGAGAGATAATTAATTCAGCTGGGCAGTCATTTTTCAGGGCACCATTTAGGATTTGAAGGTTCAGCCTGAATGCTGTTTGATCCAGACAAAGTCCTGCAAAATTTGATTTCTTGTCCTTTGAGCATCGGATGAGGTGGGTTCCATCATCTTCAAAATCAGGAGGAGGGCATTTGTGCTGGGCATATAGGGTATGATTGTTGAGGCCCAGTCTGGCATTCAAATCACCCCCCAGCCTGTCAAGAAGAAGATCTGGAGAGTGAGGTCTGCCCTGGGAGAGCGTAATGCAGCTGTAAGAACACAACGACAGGGAGATAGATGGGACTGGGACTGAGTTGGAGAAAGGAAAGTGAAAGCAGAGAGAGGTGAATGGCAGTGGATACAAAGTAATGAAAGTACATAAATTTAGAAAGATTACACACATTCAGTTCTCTTGATCAGACCTCACCTAGAATACTGTGTCCAGTTCTGGGCACCACAATTCAAAAAGGATATTGACAAATTGGAGCGTGTCCAGAGGAGGGCGACTAAAATGGTGAAAGGTCTGGAAACCATGCCTTATGAGGAGAGACTTAGGGAGCTGGGTATGTTTAGCCTGGAAAAAAGACGGTTAAGAGGCGATATGATAGCCCTGTTTAAGTATTTGAAGGGGTGTCATGTTGAGGATGGAGCAAGCTTGCTTTCTGCTGCTCCAGAGATTGGAACACGGAGCAATGGATGCAAGCTCCAGGAACAGAAATTCCACCTCAACATTAGGAGGGACTTTTTGACAGTAAGAGCTGTTCGGCAGTGGAACGCACTCCCTCAGAGCGTGGTGGGGTCTCCTTCCTTGGAGGTCTTTAAACAGAGGCTGGATGGCCATCTGTTGGGGATGCTTTGATCGTGATTTCCTGCATGGCAGGGGTTTGGACTGGATGGCCCTCGTGGTCTCTTCCAACTCTGCAATTCTATGTTTCTATGATTCTACACAGTTTGCAAGTTAAAGTACGGTCTGAACTGGGAACTGGGAACTGAATGTGGGAAAAGAAATAGACTGATTGACTGACTGACTGACTGAATATACTAGTGGATATTCTAGTGAGTCCTGATGGTGCTCAGAAGTATTCTAAAATGGCAGAGGTGAGAATGCTCAGCTAGGCGAATAGGCAACTTTTTTTCAATTTAGTCCAACAAGAGGACAGAAGCTAGAAGACAAAATTAGATCTGAGGACACCTGAGAGCAAGCTAGCCTTTGAATTTCAAAAGGGAAAGGGGAAAGTGAAAGTAAAGGTCTAGACTTGTGAAGAAGACTTGCGAAGTAGGATTAGACTCGGGAAAAGAGTTGAAGAAAGAAGAACAAAGAAAGAAGATAGGAGGATGTTGGAAGTTTGGGGGTTCAGAAATTTGGAAGACTGGTTTATCAATAAAAATAAAATAAAAATAGAGTTGAATCTGGGAAATAAGTGAAGAGAAGGGGCAAATAATAAATATCTGAGTAAACGAAGGGGGAGAAATAAAGACTAAAAGATTGTATTACCGAACTTAAATTATCAGTATTATTAATATCAAGGGGAAATGAAGGATAAAGGGGTGGGGACAATCTTTAAGGATAATGGGGTGGGAACAATTTTAAGGGGTTAAAAACATGTTTAGTAAAAGAGCTTTTTCAAGGTTGAAGCTAAGTGTTTCGTGAATTTAAAGGGACAGTAAAAATTAAACCAGATATATAAAGGAGGATATGAGGAGAGCAACATCTACTGGTGGAGAGGAAAAGTTTTTTGAAGTGTTTCAAATTGAAGGGGTGAGACAGTATATAATATAAGATCTGATATAAGTATATAATAATTGATTACCCTTTCACATTTATACTTTGCCCTATCTTATTTCAGCCTATCTTCTTTTCTTTGAGATTGCTTTAAGTAAATTGAAAGGTCAGATAAATTAAGGATAAAGTTGGCGGCTGAAAGTGTACATACTGACATTTGAGGTTAATATTGATATTGAGGCTAATATTGATATTGATAATGATACTGATATTGTTATTGATAGAATATTGAAATTTAATGTACGACACCTGAAAGAGTGAATATTGACATCTGATACTCGACACTAATATTGATACTGATATTCATATTGATATTGACATAATATAGACAAATTCATTGCTTGATATTTGAGATTGATGCAATATCAATAATTTAGCATATGAAATTTGAAAGAGCGTATATTGATATTTGATATTGGTATTGATATTGGTACTGATATTGACATTGATATTGATTCTGATATTGTCACTGATGGAATTTAGACAAATTCATTGCTTGATATTTGAGTTTGATGGAATACTGATAATTTAGTGTATGAGACTTGAAAGAGTACATATCGATAATTGATATTGATACTGATATTGAGATTAATATTGATACTGATATTGTCTTTGACAGAATATAGACAAATTCATTGTTTGATATTTGAGATTGGTGGAATATTGATCATTTAGTGTATAAGACTTGAAAGAGTGTATATTGATATTTGATATTGATACTGATATTGTTATGGATATTTGATACTGATACTGATATTGATACTGATATAAATATAGATAAATTCATTCTTGAGATTGTTATTAAGAGGAACTCAAGTGGACTATAGGTCCTAGAACTGAATTAATTGAGTTATTGCAAGGAAGCAACACATTATAGGGTAAGAGGGATAAAAAGGGGAATATGGCTGCTAGCACGCGAGCAAAAATGGGAGGTAGTCAGACACAAATGCAAACAACATCTTCAAGAAGAGGTTCATTTGAAAACCCTGCGAAGCATCTGGAGGTGGGCCTTCAAATCCTTGAAGAACTCAAAAGGTTTTAAAAAGAGATCCAGGATGATCTCAAAATATTTAAGAAAGAAATCAGATCCGATATTGAAAAAAATAGATAATAAACATGACAATTTGAAATTAGAGGTAGAAACTGTGAAAACAAAAATGAAAAATATCAAAGAACGAATGGAAATGTTGGAAAAACAAACGGGACTTCTCTCAAAGGAAGAAGGAAAGGAAAAAGACTCTATTTTACTTCAAGAAATAAGATACAGGGATAAATGTGTTAAATTAAGAGTAATCCCAGAAGTAGCAAGAGAAGACTTGTGGGAGAAAGTAATTCCAAATCTAGCAAACTTTATAGATGTCAAGGAAGAAGAACTTGAACAAACAGTGGATAAACTTTTTAGAATAAGCTCCTCGATAGCAAGGGAAAAAAAGCTTCCGAGGGACGTAATAGTGTCGTGTACGTGGACAAGAATGAAAGATAAAATAATTCAAGCCAGTTACTCTGATAAGCTAAAGATTGATGGGAAACAAATACAAATATTTAAAGACATTCCAATTGAAGTATTAAGAAAAAGAAAAGAGTACCAATATTTAACCCCAAAACTAAAGAAGATGAATATCAAATACAGATGGGAAACAGTGGAAAGAATGACTTTTACTTACCGTCAAAAGGCATAAAATAAATATGATTTAAAAATGGAAGAATTCATAAGAAAACTAGAAGATGAGGAAAAGAAAAGAGTGGAAACAAGATTCAAGAAAAAGAGAGAGGGATATGAAGAGAAATATTATAACAGAAGATTTCTATGGAAAATAAAAATAATAATAAAAAGTAAAGTAGACCCCAAATCCCATGGCTCCAGAAGCATCCAATGACACTTGTAGGCAGTCCCTAAATTTGATTTCCTCCCTCCAAAAGGAAATCCTATGAAACTGCTTTAAAAATGTATGTCAAACTGTAAGGTCTCCTTGATTTCCTGTGTGATCCTAATCCTCTGGTGTGGCTGAAACACCCCAAAAACAGAATCACACAGATGTCTGAGGAAAGCCCTTCCTGGTGCTATAACCCTGTAGGCAAAATTTAGATGCCCAATCAACTCTTGAAATTCCCTGTGGGTGGCTAAAGGAACTCCAAACAAGTCCGTAAGGCCACAGAATTCCCGAAGAAGAAACTGGCACACACCTGAATAAGCTTCACCCGTGGAGAGAAAATCATCCAGGTAGTGAACCAATTCCCTCAGCCCTGTCTTATGCTTCATGGCCCACTGTAAAAACATGCTGAATTTCTCAAAGGCGGTGCAAGAAACAGAACACCCCATTGGCAGTGCCCGGTCCATGAAAAGCATACCATCAAAGGAGAAGCCTATCAACTCAAAGTCATTGGGGTGAACTGGCAAAAGGTGAAATGCCGATTTAATATTGCACTTTGCCAGTTCAGCTCCTAGTCCATAGTGCCTAGCCTCTCTCAAGGCTGAATCAAAGAGGTGTACTGCACTGAACACAGCTCCTCCAGGAAAAAATCATTAACAGACTGACCTTTAGGACAAGATAAATGATGGATGAGATGGTACTCACCCAGTGTTTTCTTGGGAACAATCCACAATGGGGACACCCTTAAGTTGGGAACAGGGGGACAGCAAAGGGCCTGATCACCCTACCCTCATCAATTTCTTTCTGTATCTTCTTACTAACTATATGTTCTAAACCATGAACTGATTTCAAATTAAGTGCCCTAAATGAATGGTGTTCACCCTGATATGGTATGTGCAATCCAAATTTAAAAACCTCCAATAGATATAATGCTGCCTGTTTATGTGGGTACAGTGCCCCCCCCATAACAAATTGAGCATTTGTGGTGAAAGGCACAAGGGTGCTTGAAGCATGTACCCTTGGTGCCAAACCATGATGGATCCATGATGTTTAGTGAGTCCCCCCAGAGGGAAGCTGAAAGCCATCTGGAGGATTTCCCCCTACACTGAGGAAAGCCAAAGTCTGGGTGAGCCAAGGTGCATGGCTGCTTGCGTGGCCGGGATGAGTGATCTGTGGCATTCAGGAATCCCCTCTCCCTGAGGGAAGCTGAAAGCCAGTCATGGTAGGGAAGCAGAAGACTGTCCGGGGGAATCCCCCACTGCTGAGGGAAGCTGAAAGCCAGGTGAGCCGGGGTGCATGGCCACTGGGAAAAGGAATCTGTGGCATTCAGGGGAATCTTCCCCCTGCTGAGGGAAGTTGAAAGTCAGTCAAGGCAGGGAAGCCAAAGGCCATCCAGGGGAATCCCCCCTGAGGGAAGCCAAAAGCCGGTTGAGGCAGGGAAGCCAAAGGCCATCTGGGGGAATTCCCCCTCCCCATTGAGGGAAGATGAAGGCCAAGTGAGCCAGGGCACATGTCCACTGGAGTGGCTGCTGGAGCAGCTGGAGTGAGCGATCTGTGGCATTCAGAAGAAACCTCCCCCCACTGAGGGAAACCGAAAGCCGGTCAAGGCGGGGAAGCTGAAGGTTGTCCAGGTGACAACCAAAGCTGATGCCATTCCAGTGCCCAGTGAAAACATGGCTTTTTATTCGAACCTTAGAGGCCTCACTGATCAAATATGCATACTTGTTAAATTGTTTAAACTTTTTAAAAACTGATTCTGTTAACTTGTCAAGTTTTTAAATATGATTTTAGTCTGTTTAAATTATGCTTTACAGTTGTATATTGTTTAAATGAATTAAAGTTAATTTTAATGTATTCTTTTCTGAGATACTATGCTGCAAGGCAACATATAAACATTTTAATAAATGAGTAGCATAAGTTATGGAAGCACTTCACCTAGATATTGTGGGCTAGAGATACTCCTTTGTCAAGCCCAGGATTCTTGTTGGGTATTGCTTTAAGAAAAGCCATGGTTATGACATTATTCACATAAATCTCAGAGAAGCCATAATAATATAAACAAGCAACATCTCAAGAGGGACTATCTTCACATTGTGATATAAATCCAAGGAATGCAATCTTCATTTTTTTTTTTTTATCTACCAGCATACGAACAATTGAGGAGTCACAGACTGAATGGTTACACTACACTTGACAAGACAGAAATCATGAAAAATAATCTATGAAGGAAACAGAATGCCATTCATATAGTTGAGAAAATGGAAAGTATGGAAATTGCTCCTTAGCTTCAACTTTTTTTCTTTTTCTTTCTTGTTCTCCCCCCCCCTTTGCTTTGCTTTGCTTTTGAATGGTCTCCTTTCAGAGATCTAGATAGTTAACATTTACAGAATATCAGCTTTGAGATGGAATTGAAATATCACCCTTGTTGTTTCTCATGTTTCTTTTCCTTAGATTAAATACAACATAAACTTTTAAAATAAGTACTATATATACAACTAAGTTTAAGAACAACAACAAAAAACCACACACACAAACTTATGTGTGCGAAAATAAGTGAATACTTCTCTATAGGCCACTTAAATTTTTTTGCTTGTAGGGTTGTAGCTCCTGGTATGATACTTTTGTAGTGTTTGTGTGATATCATTGTGGGGGTACGTAGGCCTCATCATAGAATTCAGGTTTCTAGAGGAATTAGAGAGGATTTGAAGGTTTGGCAGGACATTCTTGCTTCTTTTAATGGGATTTCATGATGCTCTAAAGGTGTTATCTGATGCTTCAGGGTCAATAGAGTTTGGTGTCTATTTTTGTGGGCATTGGTGTGCCCACATTTAGCCTGAGGATGAAGGAGATCTGTTGACAAATTTTACTTTCTTGGAGTACCCCCCCCCCATTTTAGTGGCTGTTTGGATTTGGGTAGAAGAGTTAGTTAACTCCTCTGTTCTTTTTTGCTGTGATAATATGGTGACAGTCCAGGTTATCCATTCTATATCTTCCAGGTCTCCCTGGGTTATGTGCCAAGTTAGGATTTTTGTTAAGCAATGTCTTCACTTTAATATTTTGTTTACAGCTCTCCATGTGGCTGGTGTGGATAATGGGATAGCTGATGGAGTGCTTAAGACAGCTGGCCCCGGAAATAAATCCTTGTCCGGTTCTCTTAAGTCCTGATGCCATTGATTAACTAGTGTTGTTGTCTTTTTGTTAGTTCTGGCAAGACAACAGGTCCTGATTTGCGGCCATAGTATGATTTACTGGGCGGTGCAGTGGGCCCAAAGTTGCCATTTCAGTGCTCAACTGGATTTGAACGATTTGGTCACTGTGGAGTGGCTTGGGAGAAGATGTCTACGGTATTGTTGCATCTTTTGTTTGAGGAATGCACTGGGTGTCCTCCCCATGTTTTAGTCATTCATCTTTGTGGGAATGACCTGGGCTTGTTGAAAAGCAAGCCTCTTATTTTACAGGCTTTAGATGATTTTCACTTTATATAGAGCAGATGGCCTGAGGTAGTTTGGCAGGTTAAGGGGGGGTCACCACTTCCTTGCCCTTGCCCATAGGAGGGTAAATAAGGAAGTCCAGAATGCCTTGAATAAGGGGTTGGGCCACTTTCTCTCACATCCCACCATAGTGTTCCAATGGCAAGAGCTCTGCATTTCATTTGTTGAAGGAGAGTAACATGTAGTTCCTTGGGGATTTGCAAGAGAGAGTGAGGGCATGTTGGCTGTCCTGGTGGAGGAAAGGGACTAAATGGGCATTTGTCCTTTGTCCATGACAGGTGGTGTGGAAAAATATAAGAGTTTGGTGTACACCTTGGCACCCCTTTTGGTGAAGGGTAGGGCTCTAGTATGGCCCCTTTAGGTCCTGAGTAAGGAGCCTGCTATTGGGACTGACATGGGGGTTTGTTCTCTCTTAAAAATTTCTGGGATTTGGGATGTATGTGTGTGTGTCCTGGCTTTCCAGTAATTCACTGGCCGGGGAAAACCCATTTATTGAATTGCCTTTGGAGCTCAGGTGTTTCACCCAAGGTATGGCTGAGGAGATACTCATTTAGCCTCAGCTGGACCTGCATCAGGTTGCCCCCGCTTGCTCCTTCACAGGTTCAACCCACCTAAATAGGGTATAGGTCAAATAAAGTGGTCTCTATTTAACCCAGTCCTGTGTGTCTGATCTGTGTCATCAAAGAGTAAAGGAAAGACAAGGTCTAATCAAAAGAGTGTAGTTTCACAGTTCTTCACTTCTAATATTCCTGTTATCCATACCACTTTTCCTTGCTCTGAGTGAATTTAAGCATCATCAGTTGTCTCCCATGGGAGCAGTCAGTGAGAAAGCAGGAGAGATTCCAAGCTTCACGCTTTGACTTTCTGTTCTACCAAGTCTCTCTACATCTCTTCAAGAGCTCCAGCTTTTTTCTCTATCCTTTATATTTACATAGTCATATTAGTAAGATGGTTAAGGATGATACAAGTGACATAACTCTGTGCATGTACATGTAAAACCTTTTATTAAATGTCTGTATAATGCCTTAGGAGACACTATGGGAAACTATGAAACTATGGAATAATCTGATGAAGATGATGATGATGATGACGACAACAACAACAACAACGATGATGATGGATAAAAGGCTATGTTAAATGGTTTAATGGCTATTAGGACCAAGCCTGTTAAAGAGGTGAATAAAGTCCCCATGAAATGTCCTGATGAACTGGGAACATTTTGATGGTATGATGTAATGGAACGTATGATGCCTTACAGGTAATACGATGAATCTTAAGCACACACACATTGCTATGTCTGTATTTCTCCCTAAGGGCAAAGTTATGTTGTATATCTATGAATGCTTATAATAAATAGCCTGAAAAGAGTACCCAAA
The DNA here is from genome assembly GCA_030847615.1 of Gambelia wislizenii. NCBI lineage: Eukaryota > Metazoa > Chordata > Lepidosauria > Squamata > Crotaphytidae > Gambelia > Gambelia wislizenii. The sequence continues at coordinate 82,712,407 of JAUMIR010000005.1, read as the reverse complement.
GAGCCTGCTGATCACCCATATAAATACCCTGGAATCCCTATACTTAAGAATGCTTAAGAGGAATTTCGATGTTAACTCTGTCTTTCCAGTTTAACCACCATCATGATTTCGATACTCATGTGTCCAGAAGGTGATACATGTAATCCTAGACAGAACCCAGAATTAGCTTACAAGTGGTAAGGTCTCTCAATCCCCCAATCTAAGAGATAGGGATGAGGAACCATGTCTGTTTAATATCCTAGGCTCTGAAGTGTCTCTCTGCTGTTGGGAAAACTTTTTTTGCTCCTTCATGGGCTCTTATTAATTCACAGAGAGAGAATTTAATGTGATTCCTCCTTCTGCATCTACCTGAACTACTGCTTTCTGAAGGATCCCACCACCAGCAGCAGCAGATTACAAAGACCTGGGAAGATGCTGAGGATAAGGAAAGAAATGGTTGAAAAACAATTTCCTCACCACAGCTAGTTACACTGTAAAATATCATGACATGCAGAAGACAACCATAACTGATGTAATCTGAATATCATTATGTTCTTTCTTTTTACAAGCAACTTTCTAAGCTATGCTGCATCAACAGAGCTGTCCCCTGTGTCAAAGAGCTTTCTCTTATTTGTTGAAAACAAATTTGTCTGTCTCTCTTTTCAGCCCAGGTTGGTGCCAGCTTACAATTAACAGCTTACAATTAAAATACAAGACAATTCCAACAAACACTTGGAATTTAAGGCAGGCTTGACTTTGAAGATTTAGTTTAAAGTTTCATCATATGTGGCTCAGCAAGGTCAAGACAGTGCAAGGAAGAAAATTTAATTACAAAGCGATGAGAGAGGAAACAATAAATTCTGAAGACTGTAACTAGATTAAAGAAAAAGATTGAGAACATTTGAAAGACTAATGAATGATATAGGCAATTTGGTGTAGATAATGTAGAGTCATAGTGATTTTGAGTTTTTATAACACAACTGTGCATGCCTTATAGCACAGAAGAAATGAAAGGGTATTGAGGAGTCAAAATGGAGAAGTTCTGTGGAATTGATGTAAGAACAGAAAGCCAATAGACATGGATGGGTTATGACTCAAAGGGATTCTTGTTGGCAAATGTCTGTGAGGTTTCTGAAAGAGGAAATGAAAGAGCCAAGTGCTTAAAAGACAAAAAAGATGGATTAACCCTGTGCCATGAAAGTGTAATATGATCATAGAATGTTTTCATCAAGGGGAGGAGGTGGACTAAGAACAGATGAATCACTCATACCAGCCTGACCATTTCACAGAACAAAAGTGGCTTCTGGAGAGTGTGGAGGGGAGTATTACCACTTAGTCACCACCACCAAATCATTCTTTCTACAATATAAATGGAAAAAAGGAAATAGCAGTGGATCTAAGTTCAACATTATCCTCATTCTATATATACACAGCTGCATAATGCACGACTGCATAAAGAAAGGCAACCTTGGTGAGAAAAGTGATGTGCAGAGCAGAGAAGAAAGCAAACATATGGGGGAAATTAATCATAAAGGGAGATGAGAGAGTAGAGAAATAGATGGAAGATGTGAAATATTTGTTAATGTAGTCATCCTGAGACAGATGAAGGTGTGAAATATTTGTAATGGAGTCATCTTTTACAAGGATTAATTATGAGTAAGTCATTCATTCACTGAATCAATAGGACAAAAGGAGAAGCTTCATTATGATAAAAAGGCTTATATTTTCCATACATCTGGAATTGTGCACATCTAGTCAGAGCATTTTGATGATGAAATAGAGTTTGAAAAAGGATTGCTACTAATGGCAAATGGTAACTAAGCTTTCATTAGCCCACACAGTAATTTTAGGTCCCAATCCAATTATTAGTCAACACTAGAATAAACCCATTAACCCAGTGGAAGTTTGGTAAATCAATACTTACATAAATTGTGTTGATTCAATGGGTCTACTCTAGTTGGGATTAACAAATGTATTTAGGTCTTAACCCTCACTGAAATTATGAAAAAAATCATTATTATATTAACAGGCAGGAATAATATACCCATTTATTGACAAGTAGGCCCCACTGTACCCAACAAGATTTGCACATGACTATAGGTTGCACATGATTGTGTTGCAAGCTGATGCAGTGGCTATAAATTCATTTCTGTTGTTTCTCTTTAATGTATCCAGAGGCCCTTTGAAAATGAAAGTAGAACAGATTAAAGTATTTTCAGACACAGACCGTGTTTACTGGGTGATTTTGCAAGTTGTACATCAAAAAGCAATTGTTTTTCTAGTTCTAGTTCTGCTTCTGGTAACAAAAATGGTCCCTGGTAAGACAAAGACAAAGTACCGGTAAGGAAAAATGTGATAGCAGTCTTCATAGTACATCTATGTAGAGATTAATGGATGATGTAGTAGCCCCTAATTATCATTAGCAACACATGTTTTACTAACGGCCATTCACAGATAATTGAGATTTTCTGAGGAATTTTGAGCACAACATTATGGATAACAGCTTTGCTATTGTTGGAGTAATCACAGACCTATTTAAAAAAGAGATGTTCCTATCCTTTTCACCTCAGTTTTATATGTCTTTCATTAATCCACTTATTAAAGAGATGTCTTTACCCAAGAATATTAAACATATAACTAGTCAACTGCCATTCTGTATAATATATATATTTGCTATCTATCTATCTATCTATCTATCTATCTATCTATCATTGCTATAATCCCAAATATTTTTCAAAAGATTGTTTTTTTAAAAAAAACAAAACCAAAAGCCAACTGGCTTATCAATGTTAAAAGGAAATATAAAATCAAATTGAATGTCACACAGATCCACTGTACCAGATGCAGTGGCTGATTTGGAATGGAGAGTCTTTCAGTGTTGTACTCAATGAGTCTTTAGACAGATTTATTATTGGGTATGTTGGAGAGATTTACTTTGCACATGCAAGGCTTAAATGTCAGTTGTTGTGGTCACATGCAATTAAAGTGTAAGCCTTAGGCAGTGTTATATAGAACAAATGTCTCACTTCAGTCTTGTTGAAGACAGATAATTCTCAGTGAAAATGTTACCAAACAACCTAAGACATAATTCCACTTAAACTCTGGTCTCTTTGTTTTGAGTCTAGGCCAGTAGTTTTGGAAAAGAAAACTCAGTTCCATGTGTGCCTTCTATCCTCTAAAAATTCACTAGGTCTCTGTGTATTTAACTTGCCCGAAGGTATTACTCATATTCATTGGTGCCAAAATTTTAATGATATCAATCTTGGTGCCAAAAATATTTTTAATACCAGCTGCACTGGATTAATTATCTGGTTTCTCAAATGTCTGTTTCTGCAATAATTGTTGCCTTTGAGGCTGTAATAGACAGTGTGCTTTGGGCAGACTGCAAGACCAAACCTTCTGTTTGTAGAACTAGACCAAAGAAAACAAAGACAAAAACAAAACTGGCATCATTTGTTACATTCTCATTTTGGGGATGGAATAGTTCCTATATCATCTCGAGGTGTTCGTCTAGAGAGTTACTATCTTTACTAGCATACTTATCTCTCTCTGGCGATTTTGTGTATGTGTTTGTATGTGTCTGGGTAGCTGATTTTGATTTATTTGCTAGTAATGTCACTTTAAAGGCTCACTTATGGCCAAGGGACTCTAACTTTATTTTAGATCAGTTAGCTGTTTAAAATGATATATCTACTTCTAACTTATGTTCATTAGCTATCTCCCTCCATGCAGTTCTATCAGATATATATATATATATAGAGAGAGAGAGAGAGAGAGAGAGAGCGCAAAACATGGCATGGCTTCTGCCTGACAAATTTACAGGAATGTTTTGCTTATTTTGAAAGTGGTAACAACCATATTGATAAGACAGAAAGGGTAGAGAATAATATATTTGACTTTAAAAAAAAAAAGGTGGGGGAAAGAAAAGAATTTAAGCAATATTTCTCACCAAAGCCTACTTCAAAAATTTACCAGCCATGGAAATATCTCATAGATTGACTAGTTATTATAGGCAGAAAACAACATATGGGTGAAAGGGAGATTCAGAGATTATTTGTACTGGTAAATACAGATTATGGGGTTGCTCAAAGATCTGTGCCTTCCCCCTTCTACTTAGTTGATCTAAATCTAGGTGGGAATTGTACAGTCCTTCAAATTTTGTTGGACTGCAACTCTCAGTAGTCTTAGATTGCCAATGTGAAGAATGCTGCAAAGTTCAGTATATTCTCAAGGGCTATACAATACTGACCCCATTTTTAAATGCAGGAGTGTGAGAGTAAATTAGCCATGTTTAAAGCTAACACATTAAGCAACCATGAAGCTTTGTTTTTGTGATTCTGAACATTTTTCTGCTTGGTGTGATACTTTATAATGGATCAAGCAGAAGTGCTGTAGGTATCTACTAGTAGGTCTTCCTACTAAAATAAACATACTATTAGGAACTTCTGCAGTAGGAGATGATGATGATGATGATCTCATAAACCCCTCTGAGTTATCTCCTTGACCAGCTTCAACTGAAGACAGTGCTGAGATAAAGTGGCCATTGGGACCCAATAATCAGTTCAAGTTTGCTTGATGAACATTCTGAAGCACAACCTGCTTTGTGACTATATTTGTTTCTGAGGAGGATTAAAGTTGTGTTTGAAGAAGAAAGGGGCTTTCTGACATTTGTATTCTTTTCTAATCCTAGTTAGAATACAATTCTAAGCACATTTATTTGGAAGTAAGTTCATCTTGAAATCAATGGGATTTGTACTTCAAAGTGAATGCATTTAGGACTGAGGGAATAATTCTCTGTTCTGTGAAATATTACCTTTCATCTGAAGATCTCTTCCCATACATTTGTATCTAAGTGCATATCACTCCTGTGACTAAAAAATAAATAAGAAGGAATCATACTGAGTGCAAATAGTCTACCTATGTCTATGGCTGAATCTGGAATAAATATGCTGAAGAATGCAGGTGCGGTGTGGAATATACCTGCCTGACAAGTGGTCAGGAATAGATTTCAGTCCTTCTAGAATTTTTTTCTTCCATTTATTCAGCAAAGCAGTCTGTATCTTTTCTTCCAGAATATTCTCAAGTTCACAAAATTCCCTACTGGATGGAAAGGGAATAGGAGATGAGGTGAGAAACTGATATTGCTCAGGAAGATGTAAAAGCCCTTGCCTACTGTTGATTGACAAAGAGATAGATCACAGATTAGCAAAGGCTTATAGCACATTTGGAAGACTTTACAAAAGAGTCTGGAGTAATAAACACCTGAGGCGAAGCACAAAAATCAGTGTGTATAGAGCCATTGTACTGTCTATTCTCCTTTATGGGTCTGAAACATGGGTCACCTATCGCCACCACTTACGACTCCTTGAACGCTTTCATCAGTGCTGTATATGTAGAATCCTAAATATACACTGGACTGACTATGTGATGAATGTTGCTGTCCTTGAGCAAGCAAGGATCACCAGCAATGAGGCCATGATATTGAGAACACAGCTACACTGGGCAGGGCATGTTTCTAGGATGGAGGACCATCGCCTCCCAAAAATACTACTCTATGGTGAACTCGCCATGGGTCAGCGTAAGAGGGGTACTCCAAAAAAGTGATACAATCCCTGAGCAACATCTCAGGCTTGGCCAAATTGATCACCAACAATGGTCTGCCATGGCCTCACATCGGGACACATGGAGACGCACTATCCACAATGCTGCAGCTTTATTTGAGAATTCACGCCGAACAAGTCTTGAAGAGAAACAACAATGCAGAAAGAATCACAACCTGGAAACATCACCCAAGGAGACCTTCTGCTGTGCTTTCTGCAACCGGACTTGTTTATCTCAGATTGGCCTTTTCAGTCATCAGCGCGCTTGCAGAAAGCATGGGATGTGTCCTTCCTGAATCTTCATTTGTGAAGAAAAGCCAGAGAGAGAGAGAGGAGAGAGAGACTGTTAATATATTTAAGATGGAGTAGAAGTGACATTATACCGATTTAATTAGATTTGCTCATACTTGAAGCAAAGAGCTGCTCTGGAATCATCATGGGTTTTCCTGTGCTGCTGGCTTCAGTGTAGATTTTCTGCTAGCCCTCTTCTTGGTGAAACAGTGAGCTCGATCTAGAGCTGCAAGACACTTACAATCTTAATGCTCTACAATGGTCACTGGTAACCTAAATAAGTCCCTGGGCTTGTCTAAACAAGGGAATATAATGCTGATTCCTGTGCTGATTGCAAATTTGCAGCAGCGTTCTCCTGTCTCCATGGTCTTTTGGCAAAAACAATAGTATGCGAAGCTATCTGCATTTGAAGTGCACATGCCCACAAATCAAGATGACAGCTGAGTAAATTAGCATGTTATTATTCTCCATACATTGCTGTTGCTGCAAAGTTTTTTTTTAACTTTAAAGCAAAGGTGCACAAGTGTGACCTTCTGCTTCAAAAAGTTATTTGAGTGCCTTAGTACAGCAAGAAACTACATGATTGCTAAGGCAAAAATCCAAAATGGCACTTCAGCTGCTTCCTTGCCAGCAAGCCCACCCCCGTGCACATCTGACCAATCTGTTCTTGAGTTCCTCCCTCTCTGAGAATGTGCAGCGATGCAAATCAGTTGTCCTAACGGGTGCTAATGTGCATTCCCACACATTATGTTAAAAAATTAAGGAAAAGACACAAAAGCATGCATAGTTCTTGGAGTTTTATTTTTGCTCTCCTCCTTCCAAATACCACAAATCTCCTGCTGATCCCATTGGGACAAAAGGTATTCTCCTCAAATTCTATGAGGAGTATTTTCACAGTCTAGAAACACCCCCTAATTAATAATATAGTATTATTGTTAGTGTTAAGGAAATATGTACATGTGTTCAAACAACAGCTTTTATACCCAAACAGATTAGGTGACCACTGCATTATTCTTTGATGATTTTTTTTTACAACTGACAAAAGTATAAATACAATTGACTAATGTAGTCATTAATTTGTTTTTCATTTCTTCTTGCTTTCTATTTTTTAACATTGGCTGGCTTATAAGACTATAAAATGGATTTACAGTCCCTTTAACTACTGGGGATTCACATTTATGGTGATTAATGACTGTGGACCTTTTCAGCCTGGCAGTCCCTCAACTGAAGGGTTCCTGAGATATGTTGAAGGTTTTCTGAGGTACGCCAATCTGGGCACTGGTAAATGACATATTTAGCAATCTTATAGTCATGAGGTGCTTTGAGTTATGGCAGGACCTTGTTCTTGAGGCACCCCACAACTGGGAGGGTGCTTCAGATGTAATTTCTCAGTACCCCAGTTTGCAGCACCTCAGAAACCCTTCATTAGAGGCACTGCCAGGCTGAAAGGGTAGGTTTTTATGAGGTGGCATCATCAGACTTAACTACTATGTTGGAACTCCATCATTGTTGTTACACCTGATGATGCAGGATCTTGGCCAGCATTTTAAAAATCAAATAAGTTGTGTAAACCACAGCATTTCACAGCCCTTGGTTCCCATATGTTTTTCATCTCCAATTCCCAATAGTGCCAACTTTTGATATTATGGGCCAATAACATCTGGGACTGCAGGACAGAGAAAGAATAAAGAAATCAGACCCTGAAACAACTGAAAGATTTTACAGCATTTGAAAATATTCCATTACTATATCTGTCTTTTAGCCACACCTGTCAATCAACATTTCCCCAGCTTGATTCAAGGCATATATAAACTACTGTTAGTTTGCTGCGACACTGCAGAAATAAGGCAGTTTGACACTGCTTTAACTGTCATGCCTCAATGCTATGGAATTCAGGGATTTGTAGTTTTGTGAGACTACATTTAGCCTTCTCTGTCAGAGAGCTCTTCTGCCACAACAAGCTACAAAACCCAGGATTCCATAGAATGGAGTCCTGATAGTTAAAGTGGTTTCAAACTGCGCTATTTCTGTAGTGTAGCAGCAGCCTAAGTGTAGAATCAGGTGAGTAATCAACTTAAACCAGAACTTTATCTTGTGAAGCCATGCATGAGCAGACACCTACAGAAAATTGTGCATCCACTAGCTGCAAAATTACATTAGGCACAAAATTTGGGACACCAAATATGTCTCTCGGAAATTTAGCATACTGTATGTAGCTTCAAAGGGATTGTAGTTGTCAGAGGTACATAGCTGAGAACCATATATACATCTGGTCTATAACCTTCACTGTAAATATGTGTACATCAAAAGGCATATGGTGATTGCCTTTGATGTGTGGGGGGAAGTGTAGCAATGCTTTTGCACTACTCTGAGCATTTCCTATGGCATTTTTAAAGCAGGTGGTTCTTTAAGGGTCCAATGAATGGAAAATTGCTACCAGATATCTAAAGGTTATAAACTGCTCAAATGGGTGTTTATTAATCTGCCATCTGTTTTTTATTATCTTCCTACTGAGGACATTTACTTAGCAATATGGCTGAGAGCTTGTGGAAGAACCCTAGCCAGATCTTCTCCACCAAAATAAGGATCCAGAGTTTCTTGAAGAAAATGAAGTAGTGTTAATCCTATTTACCTCTGTATTAGGTGCCCCCTAACATAAACTAGAATGTTTCTTATGCTATTATACACTCTTGATGTGTCCAATATCCAGTGCAGTGACAATCCTTTTTTTGCCACAAGTTGATGATCTAGTATTATATATATATATATATATATATATATATATATATATATATATATTTTGCCACAAGTTCATGATCCACACATGATCCAGTATTATATCATTTTCTGTAGCTTGGATAATTGTTTGATTATCTGTTTAAAAGAAACAGAGGCAAAGGGTATAGCACTGATTTTTTTTTTCTAAGAGACCTTTCAAAATCTTTCTAATTAGCCTGGGCAATATTTTTTTTTTTTTTGACATTGAATATACTGCTTAATTGTGTCTGCCTCAAAGGATGGAAACTAAAACTAGACAAATCCAGACCTTGGGGGACACATTGCAAGGTTTTTGTCATTGAAGGTAATTAAGTACTTTAATGTCTGCACTCAGCTTTATTCTAAATCAATAAGCAGTCTCTTTTGAAAAGAAATGTCACAGCATTTCTACATCATAATGTTTTGTGGGTTTTTTTGCCAGGGTGGTGGTGGTATTACACCTGGAAATAGGGGAGGTTAGAGTAGTGTGTGCCTGGAACTCACATTAACTTTAGACATAACCTGAAGCTTCCTCGGGATGTTGTTTGAACATGTTAAATGATGAAAGTTGATACTGATCATGCTTTACCAACCTTTTGAAAACCAGGACTCAAGCATGCCGGTATGCATATAACCTCTTGTTGATACATTCAAAATGAAATTGTATATCCACTTTAAAACAAACTGTGCTAAATTCAGAGGGCTAATCTCTGCACAGAGATTGGAATATAAGGTGCAGATAATCTTTTAGGAGGATTTCTCTCTGTTTCCATTTCTCATACACCTTGATTTTTTTTTTTTACATCCTAAGTTCTTTCTATCCCAATTCAAAAGAAATCTATGATTTTTGTTAAGTTCTCAAAACCAAACTGAAACAAAATTCACATCCATCTACACTGGGCATCTACCAGCACAGAGAAGACCATTTGCCTGCCATATAATATTCAAGACAAAGAGCACATCACAAAAAAGAAGTGCTAACCCTAATTCAACACCACAAACATGGTTATACATAGGATTCAAAATAAAACTTTCAAAAGTTAAATACTCATGAACTTGCTCGAGTTTTAAGATCTGCAGGAGAGGATTTTCTCTTGATCCAAAACCATCACAGACATGTTTAGTGATGACACCTAAGAGGTGGGAATGCTTTAGAGACCCACCTGTGATGCCAAAATCTCCTTTATTATTTGGGGGAATTATTAACTCAAAAGGAAGCCTGCAAGAGTAGGATAACTTTGGGGATCTTTTCACCTATGTATACCAGTACTAACTGTAGAAAGCACTCCAGATAAAGTGAAATAAAGTATTTTGTTGGAAAAACACAGAGTGGACTCATATACACAACACATGTGCTTAAGAACCATACAAGGCTATAGCAGAGTAAGACAGAAAGATTAGACAGAGGGAGAGATTCAAGAGTATAGGGAGATTGTTACCAATCTTGAATAGAAGAGTTCCATGCAATGAAGATACTCAGACAGGCACTGATGGTGGCACAGGATGTCCCGATCAGGACATGCCAAGAAAGAGAGTAGCTGGATTAATCCACTGTGGCACACTTTACGATTGTTGCAGGACTAATATTTATACCCTATTTCATATCCTGAAGCAGTACCCTGGTTATGACAAAGTCTGGATAGCTTTCTCACAGGATAGACAAAGGAAACAAACTCAATTGAATGCTTTAATTGCTGGGAGATAGAAAATGATTAGTTTATGACAACCTCACAAGGTTGGACAGGAGGAGGTTTAGGAGAGATTTCCATAGAAATTGATTGGGGAATGATTACTTAATTGCTTGATTCAATCATTACTGAGATGCTCAGGGTTGGAAGGAAGGATTAGCACATACCCCTCTAACAACTGGATTCATAGAATCATAGAATTGTAGAGTTGGAAGAGACCACAAGGACCATCCAGTCCAACCCCTTGCCAGACAGGAAAACACGATCAAAGCATCCCCAACAGATGGCCATCCTCTGTTTAAAGACCTCCAAGAAGGAGACCCCACCATGCTCCGAGGGAGTGTGTTCCACTGCCGAACAGCTGTTACTGTCAAAAAGTTCCTCCTAATGTTGAGGTGGAATCTCTGTTCCTGGAGCTTGCATCCATTGCTCCATATTCCAGTCTCTGGAGCAGCTGAAAACAAGCCTGCTCCATCTTCAATGTGACACCCCTTCAAATACTTAAACAGGGCTATCATATTGCCTCTTAACCGTCTTTTTTCCAGGCTAAACATACACAGCTCCCTAAGTCTCTCCTTATAAGGCATCGTTTCCAGACCTTTCACCATTTTAGTCGCCCTTCTTTGGACACGTCCAATTTGTCAATATCCTTTTGGAATTGTGGTGCCTAGAACTGGACACAGTATTCTAGGTGAGGTCTGACCAAGGCAGAATAGAGCGGCACTATTACTTCCCTTGATCTAGACACTATACTTCTATTGATGCAGCCCAAAATCGCATTGGCCTTTTTAGCTGCCGCATCACACTGTTGACTCATATTCAACTTGTGGTCTACGAGGACTCATAGATCCCTTTCGCACATAGTCTCATTCAGCCAGGTCTCCCCCATCCTATATCTATGCATTTCATTTTTCTGTCCTAAGTGCTGTACCTTACATTTCTCTGTACTGAATTTCATTTTGTTAGCTTTGGCCCAGCTCTCCAGTCTATCCAGCTCATTTTGAATTTTGATCCTGTCCTCTAGGGTATTAGCTACTCCTCCTAATTTGGTGTCATCTGCAAATTTGATAAGTATGCCCCTAATTCCCTCATCCAAGTCATTGATAAAGATGTTGAATAGCACTGGGCCCAGGACAGAACCCTGTGGCACCTCACTGGTCACATCTTTCCAAGATGAAGAGGAGCTACTGCTGAGCACCCTTTGGGTTCGGCCGGTCAACCAATTACAAATCCATTGAACAGTTAACTTGTCTAGCCCACATTTTACAAGCTTGTTTGCAAGAATGTCATGGGGAACCTTGTCAAAGGCCTTACTGAAATCAAGGTATGCGAAATCCACAGCATTCCCTTCATCTACCAAGCTGGTAATTTTATCAAAAAAAGAGATCAGATTAGTCTGGCATGACTTGTTTCTCTGAAACCCATGTTGACTTTTTGTGATTATGCCATTGCCTTCTAAATGTTCACAGACTCTCTGTTTAATGATCTGCTCTAGAATCTTCCCTGGTATTGATGTCAGACTAACTGGATGATAATTGTTGGGATCATCTTTTTTTCCCTTTTTGAAGCAGGGGACAACATTTGCCCTCCTCGAGTCTGCTGGGACTTCTCCTGTTCTCCAGGAGTTCTCAAAGATTATTGCCAATGGCTCTGAGATTACATTTGCCAGCTCTTTTAATACTCTCGGATGTAGTTCATCTGGTCCTGGAGATTTAAATTCATTTAGATTAAGAAGGTATTCCTGTACTACCTCTTTGCTTATTCTGTGCTGGATTTCCCCTGTTGTGTCCTCTGTTCCATTATACTCAGGTTGGTCCCCCTTTTCCTTTTCTGAAAACACTGAGGCAAAAAAGGTGTTGAGTAATTCTGCCTTTTCTCTGTCCCCCGTTAGCATTTTGCCATCTTCTCTGCGTAGTGGCCCTACCATTTCCTTCTTCCTCCTTTTGCTGTGGACATACCCCTAAAAAAAACCCATTTTTATTGTTCTTAACATCTCTAGCAAGCCTGAGCTCATTCTGCACTTTAGCTTTTCTGACTTTACTCCTACATGTTTGAATTCTTCATTGGTGATTTCCCCCTTTTTCCATTTCTTATACATGTTCTGTTTAAAACTTAGCTCCGTTGAAAGTTCTTTAGTCATGAATCCTGGTTTCTTGAGACACCTCCCATTTTTCTTCCTCAATGTTACTGTTTGAAATTGTGCCTTCAGTATCTCCCTTTTGAGAAAGTCCCATCCGTCTTGAGGTCTCTTCTCTTTTAGTATTCCTGACCATGGGATCACCCCCAGTATATCTCTGAGTTTATTGAAATCAGTTCTCCTAAAGTCAATAATGTGTGTCTGACTATGCCTGGCTTCTCCTTTCCATTGTATAACAAACTCCAGGAGAACATGATCACTCTCACCTAAAGATCCCACCACTTGCACCCCCTTAACCAGGTTATCCCTGTTGGTTAGGATCAGATCTAAAATAGCTGACCCCCTTGTTGCCTCTTCCACCTTTTGGACCATGAAATTGTCTTCCAGGCAAGTCAGGAATTTGCTAGACCTTGAAGTTTTGGTTGAGTTAGATTGCCAGCAAATATCAGGATAGTTGAAGTCACCCATCACTACTACATCTCTCAACTGCTGGATCTTCTCCTCCAAGAGGGCTATCAACTTGCACTTGGTGCATGTGAAGTTTCCCACATCTGTAGACAAGAAGACAAACATCCCACAAGTGTTGCAGGTGACTGCAGCAGTCCCCTCAGTGTCCATGGTGAGAGGTTTTAGGTAATCTCAGAACTCTTAGGTAATGCTGTGAACTCTAAGGTGTACTTTTAGGTATGTTGTATTTTTATTTGGTTACTCAAATTCACGCACTGATAGGCACACGCCCCAGCAACAAGCACCTTCTCCCAACAGTTTTAAAAAAATTAAACTTACCCACTCAAAATGGCTATCCAGAAGCTGCTCTCCTTCTTCTTCCTGGCAGGAATCTGGATTGTTAGCATGAACCAATTATGGGGGCTTCCTGCTCAACCCTAATACAGGCTTTCTTGCCATTATAGTTCTAGACACATCCCAGGTCATTGTGATCTCCAACTGACCTTTGGTTTTCCCCAGACATACTGATCTGAAAATGTGTCCAATATTTCCAACTATGAGATACCACGGGGAGGGGGTAGTAGGGCATACTAACAATCAGGGAGGACCTTCCCAGTGACTGCTCCTAAATTGTAGAACTCTCTTCCCTGATGGCTTTCCACTGGCAAGCAAAAGACCTTTGATAGGCCTTTGATTGTAAACTTGTTGCAGCAGATGGAGCTTGTAATGGGCTGTATTGTGTCTGTATTTCATTATGTTTTAAATGGATTTTAAATTGTTTTTAACTTGTGCTTTTTAAACAGAATTAAAATTTAATTAGTTTTTTAACAAAACTTTTCTATTACTTTTTTTTTTTAGTTGTACTTCCTCAAATCCTTTATTGGGAGAAAGGTGTGATACAAATTAAATAAATAATTGTTTTGAAATAACAAGCAATATAGCTGTTAGTAAAGAGTATTACATCTTACATCTTTTATTTTCATCTTGTACTTTTCTAGTAACAGGAGTATAACAGAGTTATGTTTCAAAACTAATGTAATAAGTGGGAAAAGTATTAGTTTATTGCTATAATGTGTAAGGTTTCTAGTTGCTAGTTGCTAGTTGCTAGTATGACTCATACTAGTCTTGCTAGTATGAGTACAGTACTGCAGTACAGTATATATACACTGTACCGCAAAATGATAAGCATGGAAATATGGCTTTATGTTAAAACTAAACTTTTTCTGCTTGAATGAATTTGGTTGTAAACAAAAATATTCCTTCATATTGAGAAACAGAAGCTGAATTGATAACAAGCATCAGCATTAAAGTTTTCATATATTTCATCTTTCAGATGAAACACAACATTGTTATTGGAAAAATGGACATCAGATAAGCATCTCAGTTTGAAAAGATTTTGAGGCAGCTCTAAGAGACTTTTTGGAAGGATTTTCCAGTTTTTAAACTTTAAAACGAGACTTATATATTTCCTTTCCAGAAGAAATGGCAGTGATCTGGATGTTGCAGTTTCATCCCAGATATAGAAATGAATATACCATGTGATCAAATCAGAAATAATCTCAAAGAAAATTTCTTCAAAATTTAATACTGATTATATTGACAAGAGGTTATACCTTCCTAAAATATATGCAGTAAGATTAAGCTTCTTGAAGATGTGATCTTGTTCTACATAGATCAAATTATTCACTTTATCAAAACCATCTTTATGTAGTGTTCATGGCTAATCTTAAAAGCCACTGTGGAGAAAAGTCTTTCAGAAATTATTATTAATTCTCTTACTATGGCAAAAATTTAAAAGACATATTTTGGAGGAAAGGGGAAGCAGTAAGGCTTGCTTCTGAATGGTTCTACTATGTATATATTCTTATTGTAGTCATATTCTTATGTATTGTATATAGATCTAGGAAAGCTCAGAAATGTATTGTCACTGCAGCAAAATTTGTTCTATATTAACTTTAACTAACAGCATTTTAGCTCTGCATAGCTCTTTAATGATAATGTAAGACTTTATGCTTTTGTCTCCTATTTAATGGTTGCATCCCAAGTTTCTCCCCCTCCTCTTTTTAATATAGATAATAATCAGAACATCAATCACAGAATAGTTTATATCACTATAGGGGATTCTGAAAGTACATCACAATAAGACAGCATGGGGTTGTCAATTAATTGTCTATATCATCATTCACTGGTCAGCGTATTGGTACCAAAATATTTGACCACAAGTTCAGATGAGGTGAGGGCAGTTTATCCATTGCAACTGAATTTGCAGCAGGCTGTATAGTGCAGTATAAGCAGAAATGGTTGTATTGTTACTGTACTTTCTCTTCAGTATTTCAAGAGTGAGCAACCCAGAGATAAGTGTAGCTTGCCTCTGGCCAGTAAACTTCAGAAAGTCTGAACATGCTGGCCCATCAAGGCTCAACCCTAAAGGAGAAAGCCAGTCAACTCCAGTCCAGTGGTTGGATGAGGAGATGTGTCTTTTATTTTGCAATTGTGCATTCACTAACCATCTAATTTGTTCCCATGCTATGTGATCATGGTGTGCCTCTTGTGATGAATTTTGCAGCATGTGTAACATGCTAAATTTTTGTGAAGGGTCTCAAGCATTATTTAATTGGGCATCAGGAATGATTTGGTTTTTGTATCCTGGTCACCAAGATTTATCAAGCTAAGGGAGTTTCATGTATGTATAAATGTGTTTATTAAAAACATTAATTGCTTTAACTGATTACACCAGTTCCAGTGATTTAAACATCATTCTGACTCCTGTTTGTATAACCACAGTATAATTTTACCATAGATTTATGATAGTAATACCCCAAATCTAACATCTGGTGGTCAATCAACTAGAAGCTAAGTCATTGCTTTGCTTTGTTCAAAATCTTGCATGCGTTCTACTCAAATTCTATGCTAGGTCATTATCTTCCCCACTTTTCTGTTTCGGAAGTATTATATGTTCCCACTGCAACATTTTAATTTAAAATTACTTTCCGTGTTTGCATGCAATTTTCAAAACAATGCATAATCTTCAGCCTTTGTCTTCATAATGTCAGATCTGGTCATTCTTTTCCCTTGCATGTCTTTTTAAAAACTCTACATGCATTTAAAGATTTGATTATTGTTATGTACTTTGCAAGTCTCTAGTTTAATCATTGCCCATTTATGTTCTAAATACCTACTCCCCTTTATTTCCTCTGAACACCCAATTTAGATGTTCAGGCACTGAAAAGTTTCCAAGATGAAATAAATGAATCTATTCAATGTATCATTTTTTTTTCATGAAGTCAAACAGTGCTGGTGAACACTAGATTCTTGATTAAAGGGTATTTAAATAGGAAAAAAAATGAATTAAAGAAAATATCTGACTTCAGCCAAAAAGCAGGGACATTTCAAAGTTGTATTTGTTAATATGTTTTCTGTTCTTTTGCTCGTCACCCACCATTCATGCTGTTCATCAAAAAAATAAAAAAGAAAAAAAAAGAATTGTACATCTCCATGTTCCCTTCTAAGATTTCTTTCATGTCAAAAGCCACACAGTGCATACTCAGTTAACTACTGAAAATCAAAATAATCCAAAGGACTGCATGTAGATGGAATGCTCTATGACAGATCATGTAAGCACAGCTGTATATACTTTTCAGGATATTCAACAACCATTAGTTGTGGAGTCATATCACAGGCATCAGAGATGCTTCAGGTCCAACTTAAATCTTGTTGCATTTTACCATCAGTGAAGTGATATCCAAGTCTACCCTCATTTCTTATTTATTGTGTTAATGAATCTAGTGTGTATTAATTGCCTTCAAGACTTCAACTTATGATGACCCTGTGAATGAGATATCTCCAAGACATCCTATTCTCAACAGCCCTGCTCAGGTCTTGCACACTCATGTCCATGGCTTGCTTGATTAAGCTATCTGGAATGTGGTCTTCCTTTTTTCTAGTTGCTTTCTACCTTACCTAGCATTATTGTCTTTTCTAGTGAATCATGTTTTTTCATGATGTGACCAAAGTACGACAGCACCAGTTTAGTCATTTGGCTTCTAGGGAGAATTCAGACTTGACTAGAGCAAGATTTTAAAAAGTGGAACTTGTTCCTCTATTTCTACCTGTTTTTCAATAGTTTCACAAACTGGGATTTTCTCATTGCTGAGAAGATTGCACATAATTTTAATGGAGACATTCAGTATCATAGTCAATTTAGCTGACATATTAGTGCAGTATCAAAGTCAGTAGCCTAAATCCAGTTGTTTATTCCAACTAGAGTAAGCCCACTAGATTGACACAACTTATATTTTGATTTAGCATGTTACTATTGACTCAGTGGGTCTGTTCTTGCTGTTGGTAACAAGTAGATTAAGGCCAGTATCATAGCCAACATCTTGTTGAATAAAGTCAAATTAAGTGCATTTAAGATATTTTTATATGAAAAATAGAAGTTTCAAATAATTGTATATAGATAGATAGATAGATAGATAGATAGATATGCCCAGTTTGGGGCAAAAGCAGGGTATAAATGAAGTCAACAAAGATGATGATGATGAAGAAGAAGAAGAAGAAGAATGAGTGGAGGGATTTTATATGTTAATAATGAGTAGGAGATTCACCAACCCAAAATATTTTTTTTTAAGTGTGGGTCTCAAGCACCCCACCAATTCCTGACCCCATGGCGGTAGAGAAACTCTGATAATAATTAAATAAATTACAAATTCCTGCTAAAAATGCAACAAACACAATGGAAACAAACAGCAGCATTAAACAAATTAAAGACTCATTTAAATATGTGAGGTTGAATAATTATGATAGTCTTTTCACCACTGCAAGAGAAAAGGAATATTCCTCTGTAGTAATATCCCTGTATTCAAATGTCCCAAGGTGCTGTAGAGGAATTATTCTGTTGAATTTTTTTATTATTTTTTTAAATTAACACTTCCCATCCCTTGTTTTTCCACACACAAAAAAGTTTCTTGTGCAGGAAACCCATTTTCTGTGCAGAGAATAGATTTTCTCCACAGAATAAATCCTCTGCAACACTTTTCGGATGCTTGAATACTTGTAGAAAATTACACAAAATCCTTGCTGGTCTATTATTCTTCCTGGTGGGAATTTTCCAGCTGTTGGGAAACCCATTAAAAAAAAAAAAACTCTGGAAGTACATAATTATGAATAATTTCCATTCCTAGTAATGAGTACTTACCAATGTTCCACTAACAGTCCAATTCTGTGTTTCTAACAAGCTGAGGACACTCTGTAGGAAGAATAAACATCTACCCATACTTCTTGCCAAAGTAGTGACAGTGAGCAGACCTTCATATTTATGCAGAAAAAAGAGCAGAATGTTTGTCCAGAAAACTCAGATTGTGTAGCAAATTTTGGAAGTAACACTGGTCACAGATGATTTTTGTAGAGAGAGTATAGAACTCCCCATGTATGCATGGGGGATAAGTTCCCAGACTTACCATGAATACCTAAAACTGTGGCTAATGGTAAACCCCATAGAATCACATTGGAGGACCTAGGAAAGGTCTAGAAAGGCTACTTCTCTAGGCATCTCCAGCATGACTGTATGGTAACTTCCATGGGAAATAACTATAGTCAAGCTGGAGGACCTAGGAAATGCCTAGAGAGACCATTTTTTGGACAATGGATAATTGAATCCACTTATGAGGGGGCAACCTGTATATAATCAGCTAGAATTGGGGTGGAGCTTTCTTTTCACTGTACGTTAGGATTTTTTTTTTCTGGCTTTTCTTCACAAACAAAGATTCAGGAAGGACTCATCCCGCACTTTCTGCAAGTGCGCTGATGACTGAAAAGGCCAATCTGAGATAAATAAGTCCAGTTGCAGAAAGCACAGCAGAAGGTCCACTTGGGTGATGTTTCTGGGTTGTGATTCTTTCTGCGTTGCCATTTCTCTTCAAGACTTGTCCGGCGTGAGTTCTCAAGTAAGGCTGCAGCATTGTGGATAGTGTGTCTCCATGCATTGGGAAACAACATTATGTAATCAGAAAAATTAAAGGCAAAGTACTTTGCCAAGTTACAATTTACTTCTGAAGGCACATTACTCCTCAGCATGTGTGTCTAGGAGGAGGAGGAAGATGCAGAAATGTTAAAACCAGCAGTGCCAAATTCTCTTACTTTAATCAGACTTACACCTGTTTAAATGCTACCAATCAATGTAGCACACTATTGTCCTTTGAGAGGATAAGAAGAGAAGCTAGAGCTTGCTGTCAAAGAGGTGTCAAAGCCCACACAAGTAAAACACAGCATTTATGGTGATATTTATTCAGCTTGAAGAGGCACAGACATGTTTTCCAAATTTGTTTGGTAGAATTAAGGTGGACGAGAGAGAAGACTGCTTTGGTTTCTGAAAGGATCCACAAAAAATGAATGAGGACAAGATTTTGCTTAACTAGCTCTACCTGGCATACCATATGCCATTAAAAAAACTCTCCCAAAAATACCCGGTAGACCTAATGACAAGTTGACTGCCTGGATCCTATCGCAGGTGGCCTGATGCCACTGCCAGTTGACTGCCTGGGTCCTGTTGTAGTGGCAGCATCAGTGTCCTGCCACCACTGCCGCCGCTACCAGTTGACTGTCTGGGTCCCATTGCAGCCAGTGCCTGGTGAGTTGCTGGGGGAATGAGGGGGGAGGGGCCCTTGTGAGGCTGGGAAATGCAGATTGAGTGGCAGGAATGGATTATGAGGTGGAGAGAGAATTTGCGTGTGGGTGGTGATTGGTTGGGTGTGTTTCTTGAGCAGCCAATCAGCACACTGGGAAAGGCAGCATACCCAAGAGATAGATAGATAGATAGATAGATAGATAGATAGATATTACAACTTGTTAAAATGCTGACAACACTGTAACACACCTTCATTCCCATTTGCCCTTTGAAAAAGTTGGAGGAGAATCTTGATGGTTTCAGGATTTGATGGTCAAATGCCAGCTGTCCAAGCTGGGTTCAGGAAAGGAATAGACAATAGGTAGCATATTGCAAACATATGCTAGATAATGGAGCACACTGAAAAATTTCAGAAGAAAAACAACCTATCCTTTATTGATTATAGCAAGCCACAGATCACAAGCTATGAATAGCTCTTAAAGATTAGGACAAAATACAGAGAAATAGAATGGTATCCAGTAGGCAAGGGAACCAGGCAAGGCTGCATTTTATCACCCCATCTGTTTAACTTGTATGCCAAAATTATTATATACAAAGCAAGATTAGATTCAGAGGAAGGAGGCATGAAAATTGGAGGAAGTAACCTCAACAATTTAATAAATGCAAATGACACCGTACCAGTAGCAAAAAAATAAATAAAAATAAAAGAGCTAAGACTAAGGAGATATTCACATGGGGGAAATAACCCCTGCGGAGATCGGGAGAGAAACGAGGCTGATCCACTGCCAGTGCTCCATTTCGCACACCCCGCCCCTCTCCCGATCTCCAGTTGTTCTTCCTCTGTCCTGCATACATTTTCCTTCTGATATTTTTCTGCTAATGAAAGTTCTTTGTTAGTAAAAAAAATAGCAGAAAATATCAAAGGAAAATGGAAGCAGGACAGAGGAAGAACAAATGGAAATCGGGAGAGGGAGGGGGTGGGCAAAATGGAGTGCTGGCAGCAGAACAGCCTCATTTCTCTCCCAATCTCCATGGGGGTTATTTCCCCCATGTGAAAATCTCCTTAGCATGATTATTGAAGAAAGTCAAGGCAGAAAATGCAGAGGTAGGGTTACAGCTGAACATTAAGAAAACAAAAATCACAACCACAGATGGTTTAAATAACTTTAAAGTAGCTGATGAAGACATTTAAACAGTTCAAAATTTTCCATATCATGGGTCAATCATTAATCGGACTGGAGGCAACAGTCAACAACTCAGAAGATAATGGACCATTAACCAACCATTAGCCAAACAGGCACTAATCCTCCTTGCATATCTCCACCCAGAAACTAGCCATTCAAATACACAAATTTACATATCCTCCCCAACAGGGGTTCACCATATATAACACCCACACACACACTCCTACCCAACCATTCTCTGAAGATGACAGCTGCAGATGCGGGCAAAATGTCAGAAATAAACTCTTCCAGAACACGGCCTCACAGCCTGAAACAACAACAACAACAACAACAACAACAAGGAAAATCTATGGATGCCGGCTGTGAAAGCCTTTGACTTCACAACTGGAAGGGCAGCTATGAAGGAACTATTCATGCAATCGTATTTCCATTACTGTGTATGGTTGTGAATGCTGGACAGTGAATAAAGATGATAGAAAGAAAATCACCTCATTTGAGATGTGGTTCTGGAGAACAGTTCTGCTGATACCATGGACTGCTAGAAAGACAAATAAATGGGTCCTAGAGCAAATCAGTCCTGAACTCACCCTAGAAGCCAAGATGACTAAACAGGCTATCGTAATTTGGCCACATCCTGAGATGGCATGTTTCACTAGAAAGAGAATACTGCTTGGTAAGGTGGAGAGAAGCAGGAAAAGATGAAGACCACATTCCATATGGATGGACTGACTGGGGGAAGCCATGGCCTTGAGTTGATAAGACCTGAGCAGGGCTGTCAATGATAGGATGATTTAGAGGTCTCTCATTCTTGAGAGCGGTTAACAATAAATAACAATGTATGAAATAGTTACAGAAACTGACAGTGGCTGTTAAAAGTTTAGACAATCTTTCAGTAATATTATTTATGTAAATACATGACATGAAGTTCTTACACATAGCTGGAATTAACATCCCTTTGCAGGCACACAGAATGAAATACATTTTGATTGTAGCTAATCTGTTTGTCTAAGTATCAGTTCTCAGAGGCCAGTGGTTGCCTAGAAGCTGTTTCTGTTTTAGAATGAATGCTATTTCTTCTTGCGATTTCTATTTATCACAGTGCTGTGGGACACTACTGGCAATTTAGAGAAGAATAATGCCCCACAGGTTAGAGACCAACAGCAGAACTGCTCCCATAAAGACAAATGGACTAAAGATTTATCTGTTTACCTTTGTAATTTTTTCCTCTTTAAGATACCGGGGGATTTTGAGTATCGTTTGGTACTGATTTGTAAGAGGCTGTTGTCTAATGTAAAGAAACATAGCACTCCCTGCTACTCAGAGATACCATTCTTCCTCTTCCAGATGCTTTTATGAAATCAGAAATCCCAGCAAAATCTGCAGAGAGAAAAAAATGATGTCAAGAGAATTTATGACATGCATGATTCTGACAGTTGGACACACAACTTGGATAAGTCAACTACTCTATCCTGTTGTCTTCCAGCTCATTAGAACACTATGCCCATTTTACCTAGCCATCAGCCATGGTGGCTGAGGTAATGAGAGTAGTCAGTCAACTCTTTTGAAGGGCACCAGATTCAGGAAGTATAAGTTAAATAGTACACTGTTGTTCCAAGTAGACATTTTCATACTTCGTCTGAAAGTAAACTGCTTTGAATATAAATGCTTGACAGGTGAGACACAGTATGAATGATCTTGGCCATTATCTCGAGGGCTTTTCACTTGTAGGACTTTATCAGACACAGCAAATACGAATCATAACAATGCCTAATTAACATGTAAGGGCACACATATCAAATGACATCATCCTTTCATGATCTTATATTGTTAAAACGCTGGTCCTTTTTATTGACAGCCCAAGCCATCAATAGATCTCCCCTGGTACTTTTTTGCCAGTATTGCCCACATTGAAACCTCCGAATATTGTGCTCATGCGAATACAGCATCAATGACAGAACACTTCCAGGTGAGATCATGACAGCCAGGTAAGGGACGCTCTTTTTATGAATCTCCCTGGTTTACGTGAGACTTTGTGAGTATGTTTCTGTGCTTGTGTGTATTTTTTGTGTGTTTTTTAAAATGTGCTTTTGAATTTACCTGTGCTCATGTCTTCTCATGAGAATCGCCAAGATCTCGAACCAAGAAGTAAATGGAGACCATTCCTGCTCTGTTAGTGATTTCATGCTGCTCAAGGTAAGGTCTGGTAGGGGCGTTCATTTGTTGGCAGAAAAACACCACAAAATATGCTGCTAAAAAAACATTTATGGAGGATAGTCTGATAAGGTCCATAGTCCTACTGGCAGAAAATAATAATAATAATAATAATAATAATAATAATAATAACTTTATTTGTATCCTGCCCCTCTACAAAATGCAATCAGGGTGGCTTACACCATTAAAATATACATACAAACCCCTCCATCCCACCCACCCCTTAAAATACAATTAAATAATTAAACATTTAAAACATAATAATTACTAAAAATACTCCCTCTCTGGCTTCTCTTTGCAAATGAAGATTCAGGAAGGACACATCCCATGCTTTCTGCAAGCGCGCTGATGACTAAAAAGGCCAATCTGAGATAGACAAGTCCTTTTGCAGAAAGCACAGCAGAAGGTTTCCTTGGGTGATGTTTCTGGGTTGTGATTTTTTCTGCGTTGTCGTTTATCATCAAGACTTGTCCAGCGTGAGCTCTCAAATAAGGCTGCAGCATTGTGGATAGTGTGTCTCCATGCCTCATGATGTGAGGCCAGGGTGGACCACTGTTGGTGATCAATTTCGCCGAGCCTGAGGTGTTGCTACAGGGAGTCCTTGTATCACTTTTTTTGGAGCGCCCCTCTTACGCTGACCCGTGGTGAGTTCACCATAGAATACTATTTTGGGGAGGCGATGGTCCTCCATCTTAGAAACATGTCCTGCCCAGCACAGCTGTGTTCTCAGTATCACGGCCTCAATGCTGGTGATCCCTGCTTGCTCAAGGACAGCAACATTCGTCACATAGTCAGTCCAGTGTATATTTAGGATTTTGCGTAAACCGCGCTGATGGAAGCGTTCGAGGAGTCGTAGGTGGCGGCGATAGGTGACCCATGTTTCAGACCCATAAAGGAGAATAGACAGTACAATGGCTCTATACACACTGATTTTTGTGCTTTGCCTTAGGTGTTTATTGCTCCAGACTCTTTTGTAAAGTCTTCCAAATGCGCTATGTGCCTTTGCTAATCTGTGATCAATCTCTTTGTCAATCTTGGCCTCTGAGGAGATGATGCTTCCCAGGTAGCTGAACTGCTGAACAGACTTAAGCCGATGGCAATGTGGGAATGGTGGTGTTCGTCCTGTGGTGCAAGCTGGTAAAGAACTTCCGTTTTCTTCAGGTTGATTTCCAGCCCGAACACAGTTCTGCAGCTGTTGCACAGCAGGATGTTAGGTGCTGCAGAGCTGCTTCTGTGTGGGCAACAAGGGCAGCATCATCAGCAAAGAGCAGCTCACGGACTAGATAGTTTAGAGTCTTAGTGTGAGCCCTCAGACGGCTTAAGTTAAACAAGCTACCATCAGTACGGTAACGTATATAGATGCCGTCATCTTCTTCGAGCTCTGCCGTAGCCCTTTGGAGCATCATGCTAAAGAAGATTGTAAATAAAGTTGGCGCAAGAGCACAACCTTGCTTCACTCTATTAGTTATTAGAAAGGGCTCTGAAAGAGCATCGCCATATCTGACTTGACCACGCTGGCCCTCGTGTAGCAAGATAATCATTTTAAGGAATTTGGGGGGACATCATAGTCTTTCCAGGATCTGCCGCAGACCTTTTCTACTCACATTGTAGAAGGCTTTGGTGAGATCAACAAATGTTACATAGAGACCCTTGTTCTGCTCTCTACATTTTTCATGCAGTTGTCTAAAAATACTAAAAACAACACAATAAAAAGCTGAATGGGATTGGACTAATAAGGTTTTTGTCTCTCTGATGGCCAGGGATCTATCTATTCAGGAAAGGCCTGCCGGAAGAGATTAATAGGACTGCCTAAGTCCCTCTTGTCCCATGTGGAAGCTAAGGAGGGTCAGGCCTGGTTAGTACATGAATGGGAGTCCACCAACTAATATCAGGTGTTGTAGGCTATATTTTAGAGGAAGGAACTGGCAAACCACCCCTGAGTGTTCTTTGCCTAAGAAAACCCTAAGAAATTAATGGGCTCACCTTAAGTAGACAGGCAACTTGAATGCACATACACACCACATAAGTTTGTTCGGTGTCATTTTTGAAAAGATTTTTAGGAAAGAAGCTTTTGAAAATATCAAAATCCCCTGAATTAATTTTTTTATTAAAAATGTTATTTAAATATACTTATGAAATGTTCAAGGGTTGACTTACTGCATTTTTTCCTTCTCTCCTGAAAGTTATTGGCTATCAGAGCAGATCATGCCATGTTAAATAAAAATGTTGCTGTGCATATTTCCCATGGAAATGGCAAGAATGATATATACTTATTCTTAAGGAGATTTACGGGGGGGGGGGACATGGCTAATACAGTGAACCCATGGAGGTATCCTTACAATGGTCTCATACTCACAATGTAACAGAGAGGCCACTGTTTGCTGGCAACTCATCACTGAGAAAATGAGAACCCTGAGGCTAAACTGATATAGGAAAGATTTGATTTAGTCATTTCAGAATTGAGGTGGGAGCCAATTGACACCTGAATAATCTTTGTAAGAATAGGGAGAGATATCAAAACATGTATCGCAGGCTTTTGCTGATGGCTCTTAAGTCTTGACCTGAAGAATGGAATGAAGGAATTTAACAGTACAGACAGTTATGAATGTTGCATTCTACAGTAGCACCTACAATCACATAAATGTTAATAAATATTTTTATTACAAATATTATTAGAAATACTTTTATTTTACATATATATTTGTACAGGACCTTATGTCCTGCTCTTCTGGTGCTTCCATACCTCCCAGGCTGGGTAATAGCAGGCTAAAACTAATATTTATTTACTATTATTTTATTTAAATGCCACCGTTCTCCCAGAATGGGACCCAAGATGGCTCACAATACATAAAGGTATACAATTAAAGCATAATATATTACAGTAAAATTACCCAAAGATGCTATGATTTAACAGTGAAACAAAAGGAATAGCAGATAAAAACAATGAATAAAATTCACTGAATAAAATATTAAAATTAAGGAGGAGGCCGTAGCTCAGTGGCAGAGAATATGGCTGCATGAAAAAGGTCTTGGATTCAGTTTTGTCTAGGCTGGGCTAGAACAGACTCCTATCTGATACCCCTAAAAACATCGCCGGGATTTTGCTCACTATGTGGTAGATTTCTATGTTATTTCCAAGTTTACCATAAAGTTCTCTTAAATCTTCCTTATTGCATTCTTTTATCCAGTTTTAATCCTAGATTCCTATGTGTGTTTTCCCATCATATCTCTCTCCTCTCCCTCTGGCTTTTCTTCACAACTGAAGATTCAGAAAGGGCTCATCCCATACTTTCTGCAAGCGCGCTGATGACTAAAAAGGCCAATCCAAGATAAACAAGTCTGGTTGCAGAAAGCACAGCAGAAGGTCTCCTTGAGTGATGTTTCTGGGTTGTGATTCTTTCTGCATTGCCGTTTCTCTTCAAGACTTGTTCGGCGTGAGTTCTCAAATAAGGCTGCAGCATTGTGGATAGTGCATCTCCATGCTTCCCGATGTGAGGCCAGGGCGGACCATTGTTGGTAGTCAATTCAGCCGAGCCTGAGATGTTGTTTCAGGGAGTCCTTGTATCGCTTTTTTGGAGCACCCCTCTTACACTGACCTGTGGTGAGTTCACTGTAGAGTACTATTTTTGGGAGGCGATGGTCCTCCATCCTAGAAACGTGCCCTGCCCAGCGCAGCTGTGTTCTCAATATCATGGCCTCAATGCTGGTGATCCCTGCTTGCTCAAGGACAGCAACATTCGTCACATAGTCAATCCAGTTTATATTTAGGATGGGGCGTATACAGCACTGATGAAAGTGTTTGAGGAGTCATATAGCAAGTAAATGGCAGTTTTTCATCTCTAGCTATCATCCATTAAAAAAAAAACTAACTTATTTTGCTGACTGACATCCTAGAAAATTAAAACTTGCATACTTTGAATATAAAAAATACCCAAGGAACTTAAACCAAGTTTTTGTTCTGGAAGTCCGATTCAGATGGATGGGGTTGGAGAATAACCCCAAATGAGGAAGTAATGCTTTCTTTGATTGAAGGTAGAGCTAAAACATGTCACTACACTCCTCTTGGAGAACATTGAACTAACTCAACATTTATATTTTAAAAGTTTAGAGAGAGGTGAAAGGTTTTTACAAAAACATTACTGCTATATATTTAGTCTCTTTATTTCATAGTAGTGTCAAATAACAACTACAAAGGTAAACATTTTCAGAAGTGATCCATGTTTGTTTGCAGAATATTTAACAGGATTCAGAAAAGATGCTGAGAAAGAAGTTTAATTTATTTTTTAAAAAATCTACTCTGCTCATTAATATCTAGGATAAGATACCTCATTAGTTAAATTTTAAGAACTCTACCACCCTTTGAATTAATTGCCAAAACTCCAATTAATTTAATCAAGCTCTGTGTAACTCAGCAATTTTTGGCTTTCTTGGATCTTCTTTGCCATTAATGTTTCTGTTAATTTTGGAAAAGCTAGAAAATCTAAAAATCATTGAATATTCTTACTTCATTTTTTAAAAAAATAAAAATAAAAACCAGTTACCTGGGAACTCTGCCACTCTGAGTTGGTGAATGGAAAAATGTTAAGCCAGTGCAGCTGCTGTGAAAAAGGTGAGTTTTGTGTTAGAAAGCATCAGGAAAGGGATAAAAAAAAGAAAAAGAAATCTGCCAGTACTGTTCATGGTTTTTGTTCTCTGGAGTACTGTATTTAGTTCTGTTGCCTCATTTACAAAAAGTTATTGGAAGGCTTAAAAAAGTGTAGAAAAGCGATAGCAAAATGATCAGGGGATTGGGGAAATTTCCCAAGAAAGAATCATAGAATCATAGAGTTGGAAGAGACCACATGGGCCATCCAGTCCAACCCCCTGCCATGCAGGAATAAACAATCAAAGAATTCCTGACAAATGGCCATCCAGCCTCTGTTTTAAAACCTCCAAAGGAGATTCCGCCACACTACAAGGCAGTGCATTCCACTGAAGAAGAGCTCTTACAGTCAGGAACTTCTTCCTAATGTTTAGACAGAATCTCCTTTCCTGTAGTTTGAGTCAATACTTGTAGGAGGAATGAGTCTAAAAATAAAAATGTATTAAAAATTCCAGGGATCTAGCCCTTTTAAAAAGCAATAAAAATATCTTCTTTAAAAGGAGTTAAAATCATTTACTTTCAAATTCATGCAGAGTGACACTTAAGAATGCAGACAAGCTCAATTAACATTTAAAAGTGTATTCAGAGGTCTGTGGTCTGTGATCACCCAGTTAAATTAGACTCATTACAAAAACAAAGGAGTCAGTTTAAAAATGCAAATCAAAAGTTTACTGAAGGTATATTAATCTTAATCTACATACTAAAACAAACTTTAAAAAGAGTGTCCCTAACTAACTAGGAGGATTTAGGGTAGAAAGACTCACCCAGCCTTTAGCGGTAGAGGCTGTATGGTGATTTGAAAAGCAAACATCATAGCAAGGTTTCATAGCAACAGCATGGCATCCATGGCTAGTCTTCATAAGATGGCAAAGACAAGATGGCTACAGCCGCATGGCGACTCAACTTAAAAGAGACTCACACAAAGAGCAATAACATTTAAATTAGGTCATGTGTCGAATGACCCATCACTCCAGTTGACTGGAAATGCCCAGTGAAATAAGAGAAAGGGAGTTTGGGAGAACAGAAGCATGCAGGGAAAAATTCCTAGACTTATCTTAGGATGTGAATGGGGTACACAAGATTGCTTTTACATTACAATACTTATTTCCCCACATACTACAAGAACTCCATGTTCTTGTCTCTAGAGCCACGGAAAAAAAACTTATCCCATCCTCAGTATGACATCCCTTCAAATATTTCAACATGGCTATCATGTCTCCTCTTAACCTTCTCTTCCCCAGGCTAAACATACCCAGCTCCCTAAGCCACTCCTCATAAGGCATGGCTTCCACACCTCCCACCATCCTGGTCGCCCTCCTCTGGACACCTTCATGCTTCTCAATATCCTTCCTGAATTGTGGTGCCCAGAACTGGACAC
The DNA here is from genome assembly GCA_030847615.1 of Gambelia wislizenii. Lineage (NCBI taxonomy): Eukaryota > Metazoa > Chordata > Lepidosauria > Squamata > Crotaphytidae > Gambelia > Gambelia wislizenii. Next base: position 82,683,468 of record JAUMIR010000005.1, on the reverse strand, counting down.
AGTATTCCAGGTGAGGTCTGACTACAGCAGAATAGAGTGGCACTATTACTTCCCTTGATCTAGACACTATACTCCTATTGATGCAGCCTAGAATCATATTAGCTTTTTAGTACACTTGGCTCTTCATATCCACAGATTTGGTATCCACAGATTTAAGAGCCCTGGTGGCCTGGTGGCGCAGTGGTTAAATGCCAGTACTGCAAGCCACCACGTTGCAAGTTCTATTCCAGCGGGCTCCAAGGTTCACTCAGCCTTCCATCCTTTCGTAGGTCGGTAAATTGAGTACCCAGCTTGTGGGGGGCAATTAGCTAACACACATTGGAAACTGTTTAATGCAGTGTAGATGTGTAAATAGCTATTGCTTAAAACAATTTGTAAGCCGCTCTGATAGCCTTGTGGCTGAAGAGCGGGGTATAAATAAATAAATAAATAAATAAATAATAATAATCATGGCTTGAAAATATATTTGTAAAAAATAATAATTCAAAAAGCATACATTGATTTTGCCATCTTATATAAGGGACACCATTTTGCTATGTCATTGCATAAAATGGGACTTGAGTATTCACGGAGTTTGGTATCCACAGCCGATCCTGGAACCAAACCTCAGCAAATATGAAGGGACAACTGTTCATCCAAGGGTACTAAAAAGCTTCTGTGTCACACTGCAACTCATGTTCAGCTTCTGGTCCACTAAGACCCCTAGATGCCTTTGGCATGTACTGCCATCAAGCCAGGTGTCATCCATCCTTTATCTGTGCTTTTCATTTTTACTGCCCAAGTGTAATATCCTACATTTCTCCCTGTTGAAATTCATTTTGTTAGTTTTAGCCCAGCTTTCTAATCTGGTAAGGTCATTTTGAATTCTGATCCTGTCCTCTAGGGTATTTGCTACCCCTCCTAATTTGTTGTCATCTGCAAACTTGATAAGCATGCCCTCTATTCCCTCATCCAGGTCATTGATAAAGATGTTGAATAGTACTGGGCCCAGGACAGAACCCCATGGCACCCCGCTATTCACTTGACTCCAGGATGAAGAGGGGCTATTGGTGGCTACCCTTTGGATTCAGCCCATCAACCAATTACAAATCCACTTAACAGTTGCATTGCCACATGTTACTAACATTTTTGCAAGAATATCATGGGAGACTTTGTCAAAGGCCTTAGTGAAATCAAGATACACTACATCCACAACACTTCCTTCTACTTTTGGGAGAAGACTGAGGCAAAAAAGGTGTTGAGTAGCCCTGCCTTTTCTCTGTCCCCTATCAGCATTTCACCACCTTCCCCCCGCAGCGGTCCTACCACTTCCTTGTTTTTTCTTTTGCTATGGACATATATTTAAAAAGCCCTTTTTATTGTTTTTAACCTCTCTAGCAAGCCGGAGACCCACCTGTGCTTTTCTGATTTTTCCCCTACATGAGCTGGCTATGTATTTGGATTCTTCTTTGGAGATTTCTTCCTTTTTCCATTTCTTGTACATGTTCCTTTTAAGTCTTAGCTCAGTCGAAAAGAAGGTTGCAGCATTCTTGGCTTTCTTGTTTGGGAGCAAAAACAGAGAAGGAAGGGAAAAAACAGAGGATTTTAAATACAGAGGGAGCCCTTGGAATTAACTCTCCCATTGACCCATTAAGTTATTAATTTGTGAGACTTTTCCAGGGACTGCCCCTAATTTACTAGATTTACCAATTAATGCTGAAGTTGAAAAATATGCTTTAATGAATTAGTGATAAGAATTCATTATGGTAAGTGCCTCTCCTAGTGTCACACTGGGGAAAACAGGAAGCCCTGCTGCCAGAAGGAAAGTAGAATCATAGAATTGGAAGCGAGCCATCCATTCCAACCCCTTGCCCTGCAGGAATACACAATGAAAGCATTCTCGACAGATGGCCATCCAGCCTCTGCTTAAAAAAACATCAAGCAAAGAGACTCCACCACACTCTGAGGCAGTACATTCCACTGCCAAACAGCTCTCACTGTCAGGAACGTCTTCCTAATGTTTAGATGGAATCTCTTTTTCTTGCAGTTTGAGTCGATATCTCCATGTCCTATTCTATGGAGCCAAAGAAAACAAGCTTGCTTCATCCTCAGTAGCAAGTAGGCTATTCTGCCTTGGTCAGACCTCACTTAGAATACTGTGTCCAGTTCTGGGCACCACAATTCAGAAAGGATATTGACAAATTGGAGCGTGTCCAGAGAAGGGCAACTAAAATGGTGAAAGGTCTGGAAACAATGCCTTATGAGGAGAGACTTAGGGAGCTGGGTATGTTTAGCCTGGAAAAAAGACGGTTAAGAGGCGATATGATAGCCCTGTTTAAGTATTTGAAGGGATGTCACGCTGAGGATGGAGCAGGCTTGTTTTCTGCTGCTCCAGAGACTGGAACACGGAGCAATAGGTGCAAGCTCCAGGAACAGAGATTCCACCTCAACATGAGGAGGAACTTTTTGACAGTAAGAGCTGTTCGGCAGTGGAACACACTCCCTCGGAGCGTGGTGGGGTCTCCTTCCTTGGAGGTCTTTAAACAGAGGCTGGATGGCCATCTGTCGGGGATGCTTTGATTGTGATTTCCTGCGTGGCAGGGGGGTTGGACTGGATGGCCCTCGTGGTCTCTTCCAACTCTGCAATTCTATGATTCTATGATTCTATGTCCATATCCTTCCTGAATTGTGGTGCCCAGAACTGGACTTGCATTTGCCTTTTTAGCTGCTGCATCACACTGCTGATTCATGTTCATCTTCTGGTCCACTAAGACTCCTAGATCCCTTTCACATGTACTGCCATCAAGTCCGGTATTACCCATTTTATATCTGTTCATTTTATGTTCCTTTCCTAAGTGTAGTATCCTACATTGCTCCCTGTTGGAATTCATTTTCTTAGTTTTGGCTCAGTTTTCTAATCTATTAAAGTCACTTTGAATTCTGATCCTGTCCTCTGAGGTATTAACTACCCCTCTTAATTTGATGTCATCTGCAAACTTGATAAGAATGCCCTCTATTCCATCATCCAAGTCATTGATAAAGATGTTGACAGCACTGGGCCCAGGACAGAATCCTGTGGCACCCTGCTATTCACTTGGCTCCAGAATGAAGAGGAGCCATTGGTGACTACCTTTTGCATTTGGTCAATAAACCTATTACAAATCCACCTAACAATTGCGTTGTTTAGCCCACATTTTACTAGCTTGTTTGCAAGAATACCATGTGGGAACTTGTCAAAGGCCTTACTGAAATCAAGATAAACTACAAGCACAGCATTCCCTCTATCTACCGAATTTGTAACTCTATATAAAAAAGAGAAATAAAATTAGTCTGGTATGACTTGTTTTTGAGAAACCCATGTTGACTTTTAGTGATCACAGCATTCCTTCCTGAGGACCTTTTCAAACGGGGGAAAAAACCCAAGGAAGTTGAGAGAAGAACAGGGCTGTCACATTTACAAAGCCCTGTTTCAGATGATGCCATGCTCGTCCGTCCTCCTCCCAACCTCCTTCTGACCTTCCCCTGTGCTGTGGGTGCCACTTTTTATTGACGGAAAACCTATGTCAATAAAAAGTGGCACCCAAACATGGAGGAAGCATGGGGGAAGGTCAGGAGGAGTACAGAGGAGGACTGCATCATCTGAAATGGTGCTCTGTAAGTGCGACAGCCCCATGCTTCTCCCAACCTCCTCGGGGGTTCCCCCTCCATTTGAAAAAGTCCTAAGTGCTTATAGACTGTCTGTTTAATGATTTGCTCTAGAATCTTTCCTGGTAGTGATGTCAGGCTGACTGGGTGGTAATTATTTGGGTCTTCTTTTGTTTCAGTTTTTGAAGATGGGGACAACATTTGCCCTTCTCCAGTCTGCTGAGACCTCTCATGTTCTCTAGGATTTCTCAAAGGTTATTGACAGTAGTTCTGAGATTACTTCTGCCAGTTCTTTTAATACCCTGAGTTGTAGTTCCTCTGGCCCTGGAGACTTGAACTCATTCATATTGGCCAGGTATTCCCGAATACCTCTTTACATAGCCTGTGCTGAATTTTCCCTAGCTTGAGCAATGTTCTTCTTTTTGGAGAAGATCATGACAAAGTAGGTATCGAATACTTCCACCTTTTCTCTGTTCCCTGTTAGCATTTCACCATCTTCTTCATGCAGTGGCCCTACCATTTCCTTGTTCTTCCTTTTGCTATGGACATAACCAAAAAAGAACTTGTTATTGTTTTTATCCTCTCTAGGAAGCCTGAGCTCCTTCTCTGCTTTAGCTTTTTTGACTTTCTCCCTACATGAGCTTGATATTTGTTTGAATTCTTCTTTGGTGATTTCCCCCTTTTTCCATTGTACGCAGACTCAGAGAAATATAGAGGCCACACACAGAATATGGGTGAATAAAAATGGGATCTTTATTTATCACTCTACCTAGTTAAATTCCCTTTGAATCTTCAGCGGGGGGAGGCAATGTAGTGGGGGAGCAGCTGGGGCGGATCGTCCCTTCTGAACTTATACCCCCAGCTTCCCCGGGCGAACACCTGAACCCTGTTGAGTAACCCCAGCAAGTGGGGTTGCTCTTGAGCCGGCTCGTGTCTGGAAGGTCAACCCAAAAGTCCCTCACCAAATCCATACAGATTAAGGTGAGCGGTTTATCCTTCAGGCTAGCCCCAAGGTAGGTCTCCTTATGTTCTCCCAGATCATACAATCGAAGGAGACCCTTCCAGAGACCATCCCTTCACCGAAATCAGTGCCATAGGTGAACACCATAATCTACGCCTCCCCCTTTCCCACCATTGATAAGGGGCAAGCGTCCTCTTTGTCCCTTACTCCCCCACAATTTTGACCAACAGGTCCCTCAACCCCTGCTGAAGATCATCCAAGAATATTAAGTTCCCTTTGTCCGAAAGGTGAACCCCATCGGCTCTGTAGAGCTCGGGACTCTCAAACACTATTTGCGGATGCACCAGGTAATGACCCCCCAGAGTAGGCAAAAACTTTGCCAGTTGCCTATTAACTTTTCGTCTGGCCTGTCAATCAGGCGTGGGTTGCCCTCCCAACGCCATAACTGCCTAGGTAAAATGGCAGACCACATGATGGTGACTGCCGTCCGCCTGGACCTAATCAGTTCCAAATCATGTGATGGCTGTATTACCAATGACATGTCTTTCAATAGGCCCAGATCGTTCCCACCAAGGTGAAGAACCACCAAGGTGAAGAACATCCCGAGGAGGCCCCCGTCGCTCATCAAACAGTAGTGGCATAAGGCCATGCCAACACAGTCCCCTCCTCCCCAACCATTTGATTGTCCCCATGTCTCCCAGGCCTAGGTGAGGTCCAAAATAACTCAGCTGGGCCTGTCAGGCCACCCAGTAGACCATACTGTGGCCACATATCAGCACCCGGTGTCTCACCATCTGTGGTCTAAGACCTGGAAGACAAAAGGGGAAGAAAGCAAGTTAGTAAGTTAGAGGATGAATATACCTCCGGTAGGAGGCAGACCTCCAGCGCCCGATGTGCTGGATTGCCGCTGCGGACATGCCCATTGCCGTTGCTGTGGAGGCGGCACCTATCCGGAAGGAATGCATCCCAAACTTGAAGCCCTTCAACCCAAGATGTTCCAATGCCTTCGACGTAACTGTCCAAAACTGGTACCTAATAAGGGGGAAAGAATCTGCATGAACAAACAATATCCCGGTACGTCCCCCTTTAACCCAGAGATAATCCTGCAAAGCAAGAACAGGACAAATTGTTTTGTCACTACAGGGTCTAAGTGTCGATGTCTTACCCATCCCTACTTGATCAGTCTTGGAAAAACGTAATGTAAATGTAACTTCCTGTTCTGTAACTCTAACATCTTCATATTCCAAGGCCCTTCTCGTAGTATCAAATTTAGACCCCACCACTAGCTCACTCACCTGCAGCGCTCCCAAAGAATGCTAGAAACGATGCTGCATGGAAAAGCAACACCTCATAGGGCGAGGAACAAATCCCTACCCATGTCTGGCACAGCCATCTCAGTATATTGGGAGATAAAGGAGCTCTAACATCTCGTCTCCTACCCCTCTCCCTTGTCCAACCCTCCAAAGCCTTCCGGATGTGAAAATCGCCCGTATTATCAATGGCCCCTTGTGCCCTAAGCCAAAACACTAACGCAGCCAATCGACTCCTAATTGACTGTGGGGATAACCCTCTTTTGTAAAGATAAACACAAAAGTATAGAAGGTGTGCTATGGGTACATTCACTCCTTGATGTAACCCCCTCTGTTCCCTAAACTGATAAAATTCTCTGACCATTCTGGCATATCCTTTCTTAGTAACAGCCACGGACATACCTAGGGCCCTCCAAATCTCTGACTCCCAATCCTCCACAGGCCCTCCAGCATCCTGTCACCCTCGGGTTCTGCATCTGGTGCCAATTCTCTGAAGTGCTCCATCTGCATGCAGGAAAGAGAGTCAGCAATCTCATTGTTAATGCCCGCCACATGCCGCGCAACAAACAAGATGTTATTTTTGAGGCAATGTAATGTAAACCGCCTAACCAGACGCATGACCCGTGGTGATTTGGAAGTAAGGGTGTTGATAACCTGCACAGTTGTGGCATTATCGCACCAGAAGTGCACCGATGAGTTAGCCAACTCCTTAGCCCAGATAACCACAGCCACTAAGATTGGGAAAAACTCTAAAAATGTAAGGTCCAATGTGATGTCAGTCCCACACCAACTAGGGGGCCACCTACTCGCACACCACCTACCACCAAAGTATATCCCAAACCCGATAGAACCTGCAGCATCAGACGCAATTTGCAAAGCATCCTTAAATCTCCTCTCTCCACACCAGAATGAGATGCCATTAAATTGATTCAAAAATTCTTGCCAAACCTGCAAATCAGACCGTATCTCCCGGGTAACCCTGGGCATATGATGAGGCCGCTGAATCCTTTTAATGGCATCACACAAACGGCGAAGGAAAGCCCTACAAGGAGCAACTACCTTGCAGGCAAAGTTTAAGTGCCCGATAAGAACTTGGAAGTCTCTAAGGGTGGCCTTGTGCCTGCCAATAAACTGACTAACCCGCTCCCTTAATTCTTGAACTTTTTGAATTGACAAACAACATTGCTGATTGACGGTGTCAATCTCAATGCCCAAAAAGGTCAACTGCTGTGAAGGACCCTCAGTCTTTTCAGGTGCTAGGGGAACCCCCAGTTCCCCAGCCATCCTTTCGAACTGACACAGCAATAGGCCGCAATTGCCCGGACCACACTCGCCTATCAGTAAAAAATCATCCAAATAGTGAACCACTCCAGACCTGCCTGTCCTAGTTCTAAGGGCCCATTCCAAAAACGTGCTAAAAGTTTCAAAAGCGTTGCAGGATATGGAACACCCCATGGATAAAGCACGATCCATGTAAAACAGCCCGTCGAATTGAAAACCCAACAACTCAAAGTTGCCGGGATGAACGGGAAGGAGGCAGAAGGCAGACTTAATGTTACACTTCACCAACTCAGCCCCTGGGCGGTGCCTCCTTACCTCCCGTATCACTGCATCAAAAGAAGTGTGCCGAACCGTGCATAATTCTGTAGGGATGGAGTTGTTGACTGACTCTCCCTTTGGGTAGGAAAGGTGGTGTATCAACCTAAATCCCCCGGGGGCCTTCTTGGGAACTATGCCTAGAGGGGAAACCCACAAATTGGATACAGGTGGGTGAGTGAAAGGCCCAATTACTCTGCCCTCTAAAACTTCCTTGTTAATCTTTTCCCTAACAATATGCTCCAAACCCTTAACAGACAACAAATTCCGAGCCCTAAACGGGCACCTGGGCCCTTGATATGGAATCCTGAACCCAAAATGAAAACCCTTAAATAAATAAGTGGCCACCTGTCTATCAGGATAGACAGCTAACCACATATCCAAAACTTCTAACTTAATTGGGCTGGGGCCCTTTTGGAGGTTGGGGGTTGGAACCCCCACCCCTGCCTGCTCCTTACCCCCCTTTGGCCCCTCAGAACTGCCTCTTCCCTCTTGGGCAGTTACGAAAGGAATGTGACGCCCTGCAGATGGAGCACTCGTGATTGAACATGCAGGGCTTCCGAGAGCACGCACCCTGTGAACTGAATTCCCAGCATAGCATCTTCTGTCCAGAAGATGAATTGGCGGCAGAAGAAGCAACCTTGCTCCCAGAAGCAGCTGATGGCAGCAAGAGATGGCCACTGCGTGCGCTAACCCTGTATCGGGCATGCTGGGGTCATTAGTTGCATCCACAATTGTGGGTGCATCATGTCCCAGCGAAGAACCGGGTATATAGCCGCCCGCATACGAAATGCTTCGTCATATAGAAGCCATGCAGGGCCTGTGAAATCTACATAAGCTCTATGTATGATATCTATATACTGAAACAAAGAGGCTGCCCTGTGGGGCTGTGTCTTCACAATGATGCCAGCTAATATCAAAAATCCAGACAGCCAATTGGACCAAGTCCTCTCTACCTTCCTTTTCTTCAACTTCTCTTTCTCTTTCTCATCCAGCTCCTCTTTATCCTTCTTTTCCATCTCCCTATAAAGCAGGGAGAATACATCTACACATTCTCCCTTTATTATCTTGTCCCTTCTGGTCTGTAACAAATGGTCCCCCAAGGGGAGAGACATCTCCCGAAAGGGTACCACTGAATATGCAACCATGTCATATCCTGGTGTCTGCAATGCACCTAAAATGCCAAATGTCCCTGGAGGAGATGCGCTGCATCCCCCCAAAGGAATTGTTCCCCAGGGGGTCCACTGAGGACCAGACCACCCATATGCCTGCAGTCCAGAGTGCCAGGGTGCTTGTACAAATTGTGTTCCCCCCCTGAAGTGAATTACTGGGCCAGGGTGGATAAGCCGCCCAAGGCCAATCTTGCCCCACACTATGTGGATGTGCTCCCGAGGCTGACTGTAGGCATCTGTATCTCCACCGCATCTGGTTCCCCATCCAGGTGTGCTGGCAGGGAAGGAGGCTCATACGGTTGCTGCGAACCTGAAGCACCATCTCCATGAATCTTCTTCTCTAGCGCATCTAGGCATGCGTGAATTTGATTAGCAATCTTGCCCTTCTTAGTTGTGCGCTTCATAGGCAGCGTCGCCTCCTTTCCATCAAGCCTTTGAATCCTCTCCAATTGTTGAATTCTATCCATGATTGCTTGCCATGGGATCGCCTCCTCCTCATCGCTAGATGACACCGGAGAGGGAACCAGTGCCGGCCATTTAGGGGCGGGTCCCTTACCCTTGCCACCCCCTTTTCCCTTCTTGGGAGCCATTGGGATCAGTGATATTCCAATACAGAATCCGATGTAATCCACCCCCAGTAATTTCCCCCAAGAACCACAAAAAAGAGGTGTGTGTCACCCTAACCCCACAATATCCTAAAAGTGGTGTATTAATCCACTCGGCTTTATTATTATTATTATTATTATTATTATTACTTATGAGAATCCAAGGCCTAATAGGCCAAAATCCAACTCCAATAGGCCTCCCAGCCCCAGCCTGCAGGCCCAAGGCCTAAGCCTGTACTGGCAGTATGGAACGAAAATTAAAACTAACCGGTGTTACTACTACTACTACTACTACTATTATTATTATTTGCCTATAGAAACCCAAAACTTAGTAGGCCATAAACTAAACACAGTAGGCCTCACAGGCCGAGGCCTGAAGGCCCGAGGCCTATGCCAGGCCCAACAACCCATCCCTACAGACCCAAGGCCCTGAACTTTTATCCCCTGTGACCACATGCTATCCGCTGTGCTCCCCACCAAAGGCCACAAGTGGCAGTAAGCCCAAGGCCTCACAGGCCCAACCCCACAGGTCCAGTCAAGGGCCTAGTAAGGCCCAGGGGAGGCACGCGGCTCGACGCACGCGGCTAGTCAGGCCACGCTGATCGAAGTGGCAGGAAACAGGCCTCGGCGCTGCCATTTGTAACACCAAGCTGGCCAGCCACAGCGCCCAAAGCCTCGCCACTCGAACCCAACGGGTGGGAGGGTGCTGCTGGAGTGCTGAAACACTGTCCACCCCTTGTGCCCCAAGTACTACCCCCCTTGCTGTGCCCAACCCCCCAGGCCAGACCCCCCCAATGCAGGGAATACCCGGGCCACGGCGGCCGAGCGGCACCGTAAACTGCCAAACCGTCCCACCCCCCAGGAAAAGCCCCACTCCCCAAGGGTCCAGCAACTCTATAAGGGTTCAGCAGAAAATGCTCCCTGATGGCCAAGCCGCTCCTGCGATGCACGCTACTGCCTCCTGGGTCGCCGATCGAGAGGGAGGCAGAAGAGAGGGGTGGGAGGCCTTTTATATTCTCCAGCCCCTCCCCTCTCTTTGAGTCACTGGCGCTTGCTGGCAACATCACAAAGGGCCTGCTTCCTCCTCAGCCGCGCACAAAGGAGGCTCTCCTGCCGTAGGCTCTGCGGTACGGCTGGTGGAGCCTGATTCCTTGTACATGGCCTTTTGAAGTTTTAGCTCAATAGAAAGTTCTTAGACATCCATCCTGATTTTTTAGACACCTGGCATTTTCCCTCCACATTGGAACTGTTTGAAATTGTGCCTTCAATATCTCACTTTTAAGAAACTCCCATCCATCATGAACACTCTTCTCCTCTAATATTCCTGACCATGAGATCACCCTAGTAATTTCCTAAGTTTTCTAAAATCAGCTTTCTTAAAATCTAGAAGGCATGTATATCAGGATGGTATATCAGGAAGACAAACATGCTACAACTGTTGCTGGTGACTGCAGAAGCTCCCTCACTATCCATGTTGTGGAATCTGAAGTAGGCAATAAAACAGAACTCAGGGCCTTCCCCTCAAACTCCCCCACTAAACACCCATACCAAACACCCCTGTTGACCTCACCTGTTTGCCTCGCTTCTGTACACCTCACTTCAGGGATTGTAGCTGCAGCTATATGAGTAATATAAGCATTGAATGAAATGCATCACAGGCTAATCTGCAGGAATACCGGTACTTTGGGAAAACAGCCTGTGGGGCAGGGGTGGCATTTTCTGGAAACCCAGGTCAGGACAGGTGATAGTACAGTAGAAAAATTGGATTTGGAAAATGAGGTTTGGGGGGGTGATGAATCTTGGAATGTAATTCAGGTTGGTTTGGGTGATTTGTTTGCTTAGCAGGAGACTAAGGTGCTCAAGTAGACAGGGGCTTTCAGAATGTCAGGCCTCTTAGGCCTGAAAGGCATGTGTTTTTTTCCAATGGACTTGTATGGAAGAAAGGTGTTTTGTGAAGGTGAAGGTGCACTGTGACTCCTTTCAGTAACTTCTCATCCTCTACTGATTATATTCTGGACTGATTCCTATTGTAACTTACGGTGTATTATACCAATATAGCATGATACTATTTGAAGTGAGCTGCAAGTAATCCATATTGTTGCTCACACAGTGTTTTGAACTTGAATAATTAAGTGAAAAGTTTCCTCAAACACATCCCCCTCTTTTCTTTCTCTTGGTTTCTTTTGGCTTCACCTTCACTCTCTTTCTACCCTTCCTATTCCTTTTTTAAACCCCCTTCTTCTCTTCATCCTCCTCTTTGTCCACCATTTTAATTATCCAATTAAGGAAAGGCAGGAGCAAAGAAAAGTCTGCTTGTTAGACATTTGATCATTAAAACTGAAGATGCCACAGACTGAATTTCAGATGCCTTACTTCTGTCTGTAAAACATGTGCTGTACCACTAACCTTTGCAAACCACACTTCTTGAGTGGGAGTACGGGGCAAAAAAGATGTAGTGATTGAGTTTTGCAGAAAAAATGCTGCATATGTTCAGATTTTCCAAAATTATAGGTTAAAAATTCTGCACTTTTGATTCACTGTCCAATCTTTGTATCTATTTACTTAATAATGTCCTTGCAGTGGAAATAAGCCAGAAGCCCATGTAATGTTGCAACAATAAAGTTATCTGTTCCCTGAGACTAGCCCTGATCAGCATATTTTGGACTTGATGAAATTTTCAAACACAACAGTATTACTGTGCATGACAGTAAACTCAAATGGGATGTAATAAAAGAATTTGTTACCATAGGTATCTCCGACATTTATAGGAAGTGTGTAGCTGGCACACTAGTTTTAACTTTGCAACCACACTCCTGATCACCACTGAAACTTGCACATTTAGAATCAGATTTGAGTCCAGGAGTATATCTAAGCTACAAACCTGAGATGTGAGGGGAAGTTTAACATCCAGCACAGGCTGAATATCTGTTCCTTAATTAGTCTTTTGAGTGAGGAGAAGCACCTCTGTCTTCTGTAGTTTAAGATTAGTTTGTTTAACCTCATCTAGTCTATTAGTCAGGGAAGAAACAGCTTCTTTGGAATAAGATGGTAAAAATAGACAGAGCTAGGTTTCATCAACACCAAATCCCAAAGCTCTGGACAACCTCTTAGAATGGCTTTATATATGTGTGTTAAACAGCACAGGAGACAAATTTGAGCTCTTTCCACAGGAAAGTGGACATGGCATTGAAAAATAATCATTTAACACCACCATTTGTGCTTACTGAGTGTATGAGAGCTATTTTCAATAAGTCCTGCTCAGAACAGGGACCCAAATGCCTACCACAGTGAATGGTATCAAAAGCCATGAAGAAGTCTAGCAGAACCAACTGGGGCATGCTCCCCATGCCCAGCTCAGTTTAAATTATATACCAACGTGACTAATGCAGTCTTTATCCCATAACTAAGCATGAAATAGATCAAGATAATCAAATTCATCCAGGAACACTTGGACATGTGGCACTGGGAACCTCTAAAAACCTTGGAAACTGCTTGGTAGTGGTTCATTATACTGAGATCCAGTTTTTGTTGGCTTGTCTTCTCCTTTTTCCTAGTTTTTTTTTTTTTCAATTTCAATCATGGCTCCCTTGATATTCACTGGTCCATAACAGCCCAAAATTTTAGACATGTAACACAGATGGCAAATCACAAGCTGTTAGAGATAGACACTGATATACACCATCAACACTGTAAGGTCTGGAAATTGATTTTAATATAATGACTAGAGTCAAGGAACAATAAGGATAGTCCAGCCCTCATAGAAAGCCTTATTTCAAGTCAGAGATCAGAAGGTTTCTCATTCAATCATTCAAATATTTATATTCTACTCCATTATCCAAAGATTTAAGGGTATCTTAAAATAAAATTAACTTAAAATAAATAATTACAAAATTTAGAAGAATAAAATATCTTAAAATTGTTTTTCAATTGTAAAATAGACAGTTTAAAACCAGTTCAAATAATAGAATCATAAAGTTGGAAGACACCACAAGGGCCATCCAGTCCCTCTCCTGCCATACAGGAATACACAATCAAATCATTCTCAACAGATGGCCATCTAGCCTCTGTTTAAAAACCTCCAAAGAAGGAGACTCTACCACACTATAAGACAGTGTATTTCACTTCCGAACAGCTCTTACTGTCAGGAAGTTCTTCCTAATGTTTAGATGGAATCTTTTTTCCTGTAGTTTGAACCCATTGCTCCGTGTTCTGGTCTCTGGAGCAGCAGAAAACAAGCTTGCTTCATCCTCAGTGTAACACCCCTTCAAATACTTAAACAGGGCTATCATGTCACGTCAGAACCTTCTCTTCTCCAGACTAAACATGCCCATCTCCCTAAGCCATTCCTCATAGGGCATGGCTTCCAGACCTCTCACCATTTTGGTTGCCCTCCTCTGGACAAGTTCCAGCTTCTCAATAACCTTCCTGAATTGAGGTAACCAGAACTGGACACTGTATTCCAGGCGAGGTCTGACCAAAGCAGAATAGAGTGGCACTATTACTTCGCTTGATCTAGACACTATACTCCTATTGATGCAGCCTAGAATTGCATTGGCCTTTTTAGCTGCTGCATCACACTGCTAATATTCTGCTTGTGGTCCACTATGACTACTAGATCCCTTTTGCATGTACTGTCATCAAGGTAGGTGTCACCTCTCCTATATCTGTGCATTTCATTTTTACTGCCCATGTGTAGCATCCTACATTTGTCCCTGTTGAAAATGAAGATACCATGATCAATGGTATCAAAAGCCACTTAAAGATCCAGGACAATCAATTCCTATCTTTCCCTGGAGTAGGTCATCAGTCAGAGCAACCAAGACTGTCTCAGTACCACACACTGGCCTGAAACCAGACTGAAATGGTCTAGATAATCTGTTTCCCCCAAGAAAATCTGAAGCTGCCCAGTCACCACACATTCAAGTACCCTGCCCAAATACAGGATATTAGTGATAGGGCTGCAGTTATAATATTCCTCTGGGCCCAGGGAGGTCCTCTTCTGGAGATAGAGCATTACAGCCTCCTTCAAGGCAGCAGGCACCTGCCCCTGATGTAGTGAGGCATTTACCACCCCTTAGACCCACCGAATCAATCCGCGTCTGCTAGATCTTAAGAGCTAAGGTGGACAAGGGTCCAGATTACATGAGATGGGATGGAACAATTCAAGCATCTTGTCCACACCATCAGGCTGCTACAATTGAAACTTATCCCAAGAAAATTGACACTGGACACCTCCCTATATTATGCAATAACTGTAGCAATAAGTTGTGAATGAATACAAACAACTTTCTGCTCAAAGTGCCTGTCAACTGTATCACAGCAGGCAACTGAGGATTCTAATCATAGCATCTTCATCACTCAGAAAATCTCTGCTGGATGGTGTGCTGAAGATAGAATAATGGTTCTTTTTGCCACCTTCACTGCCTCACAGTAGGCACAACAAAAGTTCTTTGCCAATTTTTGGTCATATTTGCTCCACAACCTACGCCACTTGCATGCCAGCCTTCATCCAGCCTTTTTCATTGCCCATAGCCCTTCTGTGAACCAAGGTGAATTATGGACTCTATAGCACTGGATTGGGTGTTTAGGGGTGACTGCATCAATGGCGCTTTCCATCTCACCATTGAGACCAAGGCCTCAACAGAATCGTCAACCCTGTCTGCCAGAAGACCCCCCAGAGCATTCAGGAATCCCTCAGATTCCATGTCTCTGGGGAGGGATGATCTTAATCAGTCCCTCATCCTTGCAGGGAAGGTTTGCTACTGCCAAACAAAACAAGGAAGTGATGTGATCATGACAACAGGATTGTTGTACACCCCCTCAAACAAGATCATCCATTCATCCAATAGCAAAAACCAAATCCAAGGTATGTTGTGCCACATGTGTTGGACTCCATTTTGGCTTTATTTTTGTTGAATAAATCATAACACAGTGTAATATGTCATGTGTTGTTGTTCATCTGTTGTATTTAACTAATTTTAAGACCTGCTGAGGAACAGATGATTTTTTATTATGTCCTGATATGTAAAACCATAGAATTCAAAGAAGGTGTACTTTCTTTTCCACATGACTGTATGTTATAAAGCTTGGATGCAGACATGGTGTGTGTAGTGGCTGCAGTGAATAAAGAGTGGTGATGTCCAGTGGGAATGCCTTGAGGTCTAGGAGGTCCCCTCAGTTGATGGCCGCAGCAGTCAGACAGGAGGAAGTCTTATGTTGGTAAGAGAAACCTCTTCATCTCGGAAGTAACTGTGAGATTTCTGGAAGTCTTCACATTTGGTGGCAGCAGAGATTTAGGCAAAGCCTCACACCTAGTGGAAAAGCAGCAGGTTAGTGGAAAATCTACACAAACTACCTGAAATAATTCAGAAACACAACCCTCTTCCTCATAACTTGGAAAATTACATTGGAAGGCTCAAACTCCAAGAATCCCGCAGGCACCATGGTTATACCTAGAACTCGTATAACCAAAAAAGTAACAGTACCAAACTGTTTTCCCCCAAACTATGTCCTCCAATGCATCATGTCACCATCACAGAACATGGGTGTTCTGTATCTCTTTCTTGCTCCAGTGTTGATAGAATCTATATTTGAAAAGACAGAAAACTAAACAGGTTTGGATCACATCCATTCAAAGTTCTGGTTTATATTCAAGGTTTAGGTTATAATGATAATTTTAAAAATCCACCCACCAAGCTTCCACCTCTAATTTACAGTTTAAACTGGTATAGCACCATGTCATATGCTCACAAATAAATGGTGGGAAAAGGGAATATATTAGCAGCCTGTAAAATGCCTTTTCCCTCCTTTGGCACTCACAGCTATTGAAGTCATGATGCATAAGAAATTAACAAAGCAAATACATTCTGCATTGTTTACTGTACTCTTGCCAGTAACACAAGCTGTTAGTGATAATGGTCTTCTCCACATGCTACATGGCGTTAAATAAGGATTATCCAGAATTTGATTTCATTGGCAGAAGAGGTTTCCAACATAAAAATCCAAGGCATTAATGACCCTAACTCCTCAAAAGGACAAGGTACTATTTTGCTTTTTAAAATAACAAAGTGAAATTGAATATATTCTAAGAGCAGTGATGTTAACATAGAAAGGAAATATAGATAAAATCCTTACCTGAATAGATTATTGAAAAATGTATTTCCATTCTGAAGCTTTACGCCAAAGATCTTGGAACTTCAATCACCTTAAAAGTGCAATATATATTTGACTGGATGTCTTACTAGAGTTCTGAAATAAAAATTATATTAGAATAAGAATAAAAGGCCATAACACTGCATTCCCTTGGTAATATTGGAAAAATTGGACATTGGTCTCCATAATCAAATACTCCACTGATGTCCTCAATAGTTCAAAAGCCATTTCCTGCCTTATGTCATCCGTTTAAGCTCATATTCTTTCATAACATGCTGGCATTAAAGCTTCACAAAGGGTAAATATCAAAAAGAAAAGCCCAGCCATACTGATGATGTAGTCCTATTATTGTTGGATGATATTCAAAGGAAAACAAAACAACTTTCATCAATTAAAAGTTTACAGTGTCCCTCATGGAAAGTTTTTCACATGAACACCATCTATGACATTTTGAGGTAATTGATATAGAGTGTTGGGTAGGTGCTAAACATAATACCTAGAATGTATTTTAAATATTTAATTTTGTCAGAGGTCATCTTGGGTATGAGATTTGAATGAATATTAAAATATAGCTGGGTTTAAACTGTACTGTATATACCATGGCAACATTAAGGAGATTAATGGGCTCTGGAAAAGGAAACTTTTGAAGTTTTAGAACAATTACATTTCTTTTAATTAAATCATTTGGGCATTTTAGGGTGAAAAGCATTTGCAAATGTATATATTTTCAATGAAAGTACTTAAAATGACAGTCAGCTTTTGTGTTCCATCAACTGTTTCTCTCTCTCTCTCTCTCTCTCTCTCTCTCTTAATCAAAAAGAAATCCTGGTAAATTAAAAAATCAATAGTCAGTGTGGGAAGGATGTTGACTTCCATGAAGTCTTGGCATCCTAAAAAAATCCAGGTCTGTTGCTGATTCATATGACTTCACCTTATTTCCATCAAAAATTAGAGAGAGGAGATGCAGATGACTGAACATTTCATGGTGAAAGACTGATAGCTGCTAATTAATTTCTCAATGAAAAAGAGCAAATAATGTCCTTTCTTATATTCAATTGTAACGCTGAATCAAAAAAAACTTTTCTTACCCACAAGCAAATCTCCCTACACTAGGATTACCATATTCCAGCCCCTCAGATCTGGACTTCTCATTTCAACATTATGAAAATGCCTTCTGTGCTTATTGCACTCCATTGCTTGCATATCTCATCTTCCCTTTCCTTCCTCTCATTTCATGTAGCCATACCTCTCTTCTCTTGCACTCACCTTCTGCACCTTCTACTTTTCCTCCCTTCTACCACCTTGTCCTGTGCCATACTTCTTTCTTTTGCAGCTACACCTCCCATCCAGTCTTTCCCCCACTTACTTCACTTCACACTGCTTATTGCCATCTAAAGCCAGTGCTGCTTTGAACAGAGCAAGCAAGAAAAGGTAAGCAAGAAAAGTGAAAGCTGAACCAAGACAAGGAGCAGAAGGAGAGAGAGACAAAGCGACATGGGATGGGGTGATAGTTGGAGCTCTTATTGTCAGGTGGTGGAGGTCCCATCATGCTTCAAAGGCTGCATTTTCCATTATCTACAAACAGTAATTCTCTGATCAGCATGAACAGGTAAACAAGAGGTAAAGAGAAGTGGGAGGTAGAGGTCATCCCCTGGGATAGTATCATCATGACATCATATCACCACACTGGACTGGCCAATCAGATTATGGCAATGGTGATTTGAACAGGTTTTATGCTTTGTGCTGAGCATGTTAGGAGGCAAAGGAAGCTCTCTGAGAGGATATGGATCTCAGGGGGAACCATGCTATGGGGGAACCTATGGTTTGAGTCTGGCTTACGATGAGCATGTGGCCTAGCCAACCCTTGAACACCAGATTTAATCCTCATAGACTCCTATAATGTAAATAGTTTCTTTTGTGTGTAGAGACTAGTTGTAGTTAGATTGCATCAGGGTTACTTTTTATTTGTTTCCCTTGACTGAATGTATAATCCACTATATCTCTGTAACTTTAAGCTGAAAATGGAGAAAAAAGTGTTTTCTTCATGAAATGATTACTGTACCTCTTAAACTTGTTTTTAAAACTTGAGTGAATAAATAAAAGCCTTTTCATTTTTCCTATCTAAGTCAAGTTTCACGTGCCTTATTTTGGGTCATAGCTACTTTGCTAGTCTCCTCTGTTTCTGGATAGAAGGGAGGGGGGGTTGATAAAACCTCAGCAGTGGCTGAAAGGTCCTAGGTACCCCCACGATCTCATCTTGGATTATATAAAAAGGGGGGTATTCAAATCAAGAGGTGGTAGCAGCAACAGAGGCACAGTTCTGGGATTTCTAGGCTAGAAGAAATCCTGAGAGTGTGTCCAAAGGGATCCAGTTTAAGAGCTCTTAGGCTAGGAGGACTCTTGAGCTAGATCACAAAAGCAGCTTTGCTTCTCAGCTGTGAGAAATCAGGGCTCCTTCACAGAAGTGGAAGCCTAGCATAGTCAGACAAACACTTTGTACTACAAGGAAGTTGGTTTCAGTAAGCTTAGGGAAATATTGGATGAGATCCTATTGGCAGAAATGCTCAAAGGGAAAGGAGTTCATGATTCATGGGAGTTTCTTAAAAGCACAGTTGCAAACAATTCCAAGGAAGAAGAAAAGAGGGAGGTTTCTAGAGAAAGCAGAGTGGATGTACAAAGAACTTTCAGATAAACTGAGATTTAATACAGATATGTATAAAAATGGAGGAAGGGGGGGGGGAACCACCAAAGAGGAATACAAACAAATAGACAATACTTGTTGGGGAAAAGGCAGAAAAGCTAATGCTCAAAATGAGGCTCACTAGAGAGTTGGAAAATAATAAAAATGGGTGGTGGCTATGTTTGGAGCATGAGTAAGAAAAAGGAAATGATAGAGCCATTGTGTAGAGAAGATGGTGTCATGCTAACAGGGGACAGAAATGCTCTTACTGTTGAAAATAGAATAATCTAACTATTCTAAAGTAATCCAAGTGTCCAGGACCAGATGAACTGCATCCAAGAGTACTAAAGGATGTAATCTCAGAGCCCCTGTCAATAATCTTTGAAAATTCTTGGAGGACACAGGAGGTCCCAGCCCTACTGATCAGATTTGCTAGACTACTGGAAAATGCATCATTTCCCATTGCTGTAAGATGCAACCCATCTCTTGCCAAAGCGTTTCTTCATGAAGGCACAGACCATGGTCCAAGAAGCCAAATCTTTCTTGATGGCACCATCCATAGAGCCAATTGTTCACTTCTAGTAGTCTTTTCTTTATTCCTGGGAAGCATCCTTCAACAGAAAGGAGTGATGAAATAACAGCCTGTGCCCCAGGATCCTTTAGCTACCTTCCTAAAGCCTCATAGTCAAAGGACTATATAGCAAGGCTATATCTTGCAGTATTATTTGTTCCATTGTGGATCAGAAGGAAAGGGTAATGGTCAGTTTGGTTTGTGTGGGCTGTGTCCTGCCATTTCAGGTTGTTGTGCCTTTAAATTTCCCAGGACAGGACAGGAGGAACCTTGTGCCTTTTTATAGTTCCTTCAGGGTAGCTCCCTGGAGAAGAGTCTTTTGTGCATCAGAGGTGATGACAAACCACTGTTGAGTTTAGGGCTTTGCCCAGATTTGGAGGAGGTGCCCCTCCCTTCTGAAAAAGTAGCTTATAATTGGCAGGACTCAGACAAGACCTAAACTCTCTTTCCCCTACTGCTCAGCCAAGTGATAGTAAGTTCTTTAGCATTTGTCATCCCAATGAAGACACAGGGAGTTTCACCAAAAAGACTCTGGTGGTCTCCCCATCACTGAGTATCTGGGTCACTTTCCTGGGTCGAGAGGCATAGACCTTGCCAGAAGCAGGCCTCCTGTTTGAGATAATAATTTCCCTGAATATTAAAGGAGATTTTGGCATCATGGGTGGGACTCTAACAGTCCCCCCACCTCTTAGGGTAACAAATGTGACTTCAGAGGTATGAATCTCTTGTCCCTATTCCTGTGCCTCATAATCACTGATTAAGGAGAGAGTTTGGAATCAATTATGTAGCTCCAAGCTTGGAGCATGGTTCTTAATAGGTCTGCTTCTGTGTGCAAATCATGAAAAACAACATAATCCATGGAATCTTAGATACTAATCATTGTATTGCAACTTTTACTCTGCTTTGTTTCATTCTGCCTTCTTCATTCTAGTGGCTCCATCACTTTCTGTACAGTCTTTGCAAGGAATTTGTCAAAACAAACCATCTAGACCAGTGTTTCTCAAAATATCTGCTGTATGGGACTGGCTCCCCCCACCTCCAGCTACTCTTGAGTGCATGCACTTGAGATCAAATCCCACTGAACTTGGGAGCGCTTACTTGTGAAGATAGAATAAGGTTGCAGACTCCATATTAATAGATGCTACAGTAACACTTCTATTGATATTTATTACCAAACCTTATTTTTACAAACCTGGAAATAATAGTGTAACATAAAAGTTGTGTGGTCTCCCTCCCTCCCTCCCTCCTCTTAAAGTAGCCCTCCTGGGAAAGTTGTACAGAAAGACATGTGCTGAAGGCCAGGCAGAGTTCTGAAGCCACAAAGGTGCATGGGTTTACAGTTATCTGAGAAAGATACTTGGAAAAGAGTTAAAGAGAGAGGGGCCTGGTTTCATGTGATCAGGAGTCACAAAATATAGAAAATGAATCACATTCTTTTCCCCCAAGTATTTGCTGGATTACTCTCTTCCATCTGTCTGAGCTTCTAGTGTAAGACACAAAGCTGTGTAATATTATCTTACATGTTATGTTTTCTCACCACAAAATTCCCTAATTCCTGAGGTATTCTTACAATCTTATAAACAATAAATTCCTTAAATTAAAGGAAACTGATTTTCCATATTAATGTTGTTTGTCACAGAAGAAGAATATGCAGGCATACTTCCCTGACCTTTGAAAAGCTTCTAACCAATACATGACTCCGTCAGAATTGTCCTCAATTCTATCTGTATCCCATCACTGCTTGTATATGAACTTTTGCTTTCCCACTATCTTTCAAGTGTCAAAGCTCCACTTTGAAGGATCTCAGAACCACTAAAAATCTATATATATATAAATGAACCCAATATATCATGTGATGGAACTGTCATTTGTACCAGCAAGGTTTCCCACCATTTCTTCTCATAGAAGCCCCTGTAAAAATAATCTTTTGTGTCAGGAGACAAAATACATAAATCTTCATACCCATATTTACAACTTCATATTAATATATATTAACTATATTAGAATCATAGGATCATAGAGTTGGAAGAGACCACAAGGGCCATCCAGTCCAACCCCCTGCCATGCAGGAATACACAATCAAATCATTCTCAACAGATGGCCATCTAGCCTCTGTTTAAAAACCTCCAAAGAAGGAGACTGTACCACACTCCAAGGCAGTGTATTCCACTTCCAAAAACTCTTACTGTCAGGAAGGTCTTCATAATGTTTAGGTGGTGTAAATGAATTCAAGCCTCCAGGTCCATATGAACTACATCCAAGGGTACTAAAACAACTGGCAGAAGGAATCTCAGAACCACTGTCAATAATCTTTGAGAAATCTTGGAGAAAAGGAGAGGTCCCAGCAGACTGGAGGAGGGCAAATGTTGTACCCATCTTTAAAAAAGGGGAAAAATAAAACCCAAATAATTATTGCCCAATCAGCCTGGCATCCATACTAGGAAAGATTCTAGAGTAGATCATTAAACAGTCAGTCTGTAAGCACTTAGAAAAGAATGCTCTGATCACTAAAAGTCAATATGTGTTTTTGAAAAACAAGTCATGCCAGACAAACCTTATCTCTTTTTTTTATAGTTACATACTTGGTAGATGAAGGGAATGCTGTGGATGTAGTGTATCTTGATTTCAATAAGCCTTTTATGAAGTCCCCCATGATATTCTTGCAAAAAAGTTAGTAACATGTGGGCTAGACAATGCAACTGTTAGGCGGATTTATAATTGGTTGATGGGCCAAATCCAAAGGGTAGTCACCAATGGCTCCTCTTCATCCTGGAGCCAGGTGAATAGCAGGGTGCCACAGGGTTCTGTCCTGGGCCCAGTGCTATTCAACATCTTTATCAGTGACCTGGATGATGGAATAGAGGGCATTCTTATAAAGTTTGCAAATGACAACCAATTAGGAGGGGTAGCTAATACCCCAGAGGACAGGATCAGAACTCAAAATGACCTTACCAGATTAGAAATCTGGACCAAAGCTAACAAAATGAATTTCAACAGGGAGAAATGTAGGATATTACACTTGGGCCGTAAAAATGAAATGCACAGATATAGGATGGGTGACACCTGGCTTGATGGCAGTACATGCGAAAGGGATCTAGGAGTCTTAGGAGATTTTCACATGGGCTATATATCCCGTGGCAGGAACAGAACAGGGTTGGGAAAGGTTTTCCCTTTCGGATGCTATTGACCCCATTCTGTCCTGCATCCATCCTGCTCCCATAACTGTTCTGGAACAATGTAATCACAATTTTTCATCATGAATAGACCTCCCGTTCCATCGCTATCATGCAATCACAGGTGTGCAAACAGGAGCCCCGTTCCTGTTCCAAAATGATAGCCACAGAGGGGAGGTCCATTCCGAGCACTTCCTGGTATGATCTGGACATCCAGGTAAGTGGCACCCTTTATTTTACCCTCCCTATTTTGACTGTGTGATTTAAAGTGTGTTTTTGTGCTTGGTGAACTGATTTTATGTTTGGGGGAGTTTTATTTTTAAAATTTACTGCCCGGCCATTTTCAAGTAATAACGTGATAACGTTTCAGAAGGCCAGGCATAAAAGCAGCCTTATGACGGCTGCATTAACGGCTGGCCAGCAAGGGGAGGGGAAGCCCAATCCTGCCACGGAATTAAGGTAAGTGTGTGAAAGATTTATGTTATTCTGTGGCAGGAACAGGAGAGGAGGTGGTGGGGCAGTAATGGGGCATTTTGGCCCCACGTGAAAATCTCCTTAGTGGACCACAAGCTGAACATGAGTCAGCAGTGTTACACGGCAGCTAAAAAATCTAGTGTCTAGATCAAGGGAAATAATAGTGCCACTCTATTCTGGTTTAGCTAAACCACTCCTGGAATACTGTATACAGTTCTGGGCACCACAATTCAGGAAGGATATGGACAAGCTGGAACGTGTATTCCTGCATGGCAAGGTGTTGGACTGGATGGCCCTTGTTGTCTCTTCCAACCCTATGATTCTATGATCTGTGTCCAGGTATGATAGAATCCTGAGTCCAGTATGCAGTATTCTGGCTGCAGGACACAGGTGGTCACTTCACTGTGGAGAAAGCAGCTATGTTATAATTAGTTCACCATCTCACTGGTAAATACTTTCTTTTGTGATAAAAAAAAATGTTGTCTGAAATGCATCAAGAAAGCTGAAAAGCAAAATATAATAATTTCTCCCATAAATCTTTCCTCACCCTATTCCATTTGTGTGCTACATGATTTGATTTTCTTTGAAATTGAATTGCAGCTCAAGGTCTGCTATCTGAAAGGTATAATGTATCTCCACTATCATACATTATTCAGTTGTACATCCATGAAGCTAGTATATTCAGAGCATACCTCTGATCCCTATGTTTTGGACATGAGTCTATGGGATCCATTCACATGAATGAAGGCTTGTGGGAACAATCATGGTCTGTAGTGGCATAACATCTCAAACATGTACAGTTTTTTTGTACATCCCATATATTAGGTTGCCCTCCTACAAGGAATGAAAACAAATGAGACATGGATGGATTTTAAAATGGACACCACTTTATTTGTTCCAAGAGTCTGTAATGGGGTACTGGATATGCTAACTCAAAAAGGCTGAGTTTCAGTACTCCCAGGAGTAGCATATCAAAGGGTGCAATATCTTAGCTCTAAGGCTGAGGCAAAACTTGAACACACTGTGGAACAGCAAGTTCCTTAAACAGGTATATGGATGAATGGACTTGGCAGATGGTATGTGCCGTAACTGTTCACCCTCTAGATGTGGTTCATCTACTGGGATATTTGCCCATTCAGTCCCTGTTCCCGTATTCTGGCTGGAAGGGAAGATCTTAATGATCAAGTCCTTGAAGCATGGATGCCTCTAGATGCTTACTAACTCTGAAGTGATCATCCTTTCCATCTGGCATGGCGCCACAGCGGAAGTGAGCCAGCTAAGCTTGTCTATCCCCCCCTCCCCACCTGCCAACAATAAAGTCATGCAGACCTTACTGTAGGTTTAACAAAAACAAATCATACCCCCTCATTATAAATGGACCCCATTAGTACTGAATAGGTAGCTATTGGAAAGAACAATACCTGCATGCTGTAAGTTATTGGGTGAATTGTAGGAAACTTTCTAGAAAAACAAACAAACAATTGATTGTCCAGAGTTATCTAACTTGAGGGGTACTGAAGCCCCCTGACCAATCATTTGCTGCAAGAGTTCTTACCAGATCAAGCATACATCAGGGCTCCAGACAAGCACAGGATATTGAACTCCTAGTGAATATGGAATGCAACCTCCCAGAGGGCCTTTTCGGTAATCTCCCCCAAATGACCTGCTGAACGAGATCCGTCAGATGACAAGCCTGAGTAGCTTTAAGAAAGCACTAAAGACGGATCTCTTTCGGTAGGCCTTTCCTAATTAGATCCCGGCCTCAGGGGATCCTGGCCTCGTTTAGTCCGCTAGCTATTTATTGTATTTATTATATCTATTGTTTTTAAATGTGATTTTAGATCAGTTGCTTTTTAACTTATACTTGTTTAATATTTTTTTATGGGGGAGGGTGGGGGTGGGGGTGTTTAGGGATTTTTATCTGTATTGTATTTTAATTTTTGTAAGCTGCCCCAATTGTTTAACAGAGGGGCGGGGTATAAATAATAATAATAATTATTATTATTATTATGAAAGAAGAAAGCTGGAGAGCTTCCCATGCTCATTCTCACCTAGATGAATAAGCAACACATGAGAAGGAGAAACAGAGTGAAACACTGCTAGAACAAAGGAAGGTGATGATTCCAAGTCATGGCCTTCTGCTCTATCTGCTCAACCTTCACTGGACTGTTGAGTCCAAGTTGGATTCCCATACTGGAACTGCTTGTTCTTCAGAACACCAAACAGAGGGTGAAAAGTGCACAGATGATGACCAGAATGACTTTTGTATGTGAAACTTAGGCCCTGTCTACACAATGAAAAAAAATCTGTACGGTGTTCAAAAGATCGATAATGTGTACATACGACTGTTCAGACACATTTGTCTCTTTTGGAAGGAGGGCTAGCAAATCCCCCATTAAGTCCATGAATTCGGAGTTCAGGAGAAATAGCGGATCTCAGTAAAAAATACATACAATCATTCGAATGTTCCATTATTTCTACACTCCCATTTGCACACATACGAACAGGCAATGTAATCTGATTGGCTGGGTGAGCAGAGGGGATGGTGATAGCAAAGAGGGGAATTGGAAGTCGCCGCCATGTTGGATTCCCGGCTAAGCGAGAGTCCGGTAAGTCCATGAAACTGACATTTTTACGCTTTTTTTTTCATGTTGTAAATACAGAAAAATGACTGTGCATCACATGGAGGTTTTTAATTTTTTTAAAAAAGGCAGCAGAAGATTTAAAACCACCACTTGGATCACTGGCTCCAGCCAGCTGGGCAAGGGGGGTCATACAGAGTTTTTTTTGGGGGGGGGGTAAAAAATCATGTAGGCAGACCGTATGTATTCAAATGGCTGCCTTTTCAGATTTTTAAAACCCTAAATGGATTTTTTTCCATCATGTAGATGGGGCCTTAATAACCGACTTGCCCATGCTTGAAAGTGAAGCTGCTGTAACAGCAACAACAGTGCAAAAGTGGGTGCTAAAAAGATTTGAAACCTTTCAAAATCATGTCAGAGCACAGAATGAAACTACTCAGGCATCAGCCATCCTTACCTACCAGGGTTAGGAAGGCATTTTATGCTCTGACAGATATAATTGACCAGTGGAAGACTCAGATGAGAAAATATGAAATCCCACCCACCCTGTGTTGCTCTGTCTTAGAATACTTTACTTCATGGAAATGTAAGAGAATGGCAACACTCAACCAGAGACTGGTTGTTTTTAGATACTTGAGAAAGTTTTCCATCTGAAAAGACTAGGAATGTAAATCTTCACTGATTTCATTCCTGTGCAGGTCTGGCAATATTCTAAACTGCAAATTCTTTGACATTTTGGAATATCTGACTCATGTGCTTGGGGCCAGGACATAAGAAATAGCCATCTACGTATCTTATTTCCAGATTTTCAAAGGTTGGTGGCATGACCTCCTGATTTCTAGAAAGGCTAGAAACAAATATTTCCAGGTACAAAGGAAATCTGAAATGCCCAGAAGGCATAGTAAAGAAAAAAAATCCCAGAATATCTCCCCCCACCCACCCTTACACACTGCAGTCAGTGCTGATCATAGTGTAGACCTATTTTGGCCTTAGCCTGTTTATACTGAAACATGAACAAGCAGTCTGTTAGAACATTGTGAATAGTAAAGTAGTGAAGAACCATCCCTTGGTATGCACAATAGCTTTTTTTTTTTGGTCAATTTACTGTATTTACTAATGTAAGTAAACTGGCCAACCATCATCATTCCCCTCCTGGATGGGTATGTGTGGGCAGTGTTTGAATTGTGAAGATGGGAGGGAGGGTCCTAAAATAAAACCACAAGCCCCACTCTAGACTCTCCACATTATTGATCTAATTCATACTTCCTAAAGATTGTTAGTATCATTTAAAAAATATTGGGGGGCAGGCAGAAACCCACCCAGTTTAAATCAGTTCAAAATTAATCAAACATCTAAATGGTCCCAGTATGGATACTGAATCTATGTGTTACAGTCATTGCTCTTGCTCACGTGTGTGTGTGTGTGTGTTTGAAAAAGCAAGTGCCAGTAAGTTCAATAAAGCTAGAACATAGTCTAAACTGCTAGAAATTAATGTGCAAAGTGTACAATTATTGCACAATTAACTTCTTGGACAGCATTGTGATCTACCCTCGGGGTAAAAGAGACCAAAACACCTGTTAAATAGAGTGCAATCTAATTTTAGCTAATGACCTTTATTTCCCTAATTTGCTTAATTCTTGTGAAAAGCTGTGATTGGGAAAGAAAGTCTGACTCCCACAGTGGAATGAAGTGCCAATTTGTTTGAATATCTCTCAGTGCACAAATTGCCTCTCTTATGTACAAAGTGGAATTCATGTACAACTTAACTGTTAAATTACAGGGACTTATGCACTATTCATATATCTAATGCACATTTAATTCCCCTCTGGAAAAAAAGGAAAGTAATTATTGGTTCAGATCCAATAAAAATGCAGATGTTGTCTCAGGAAATGATGAAGGTTACTGGTAGAGCTACAGTCACAAAGGACTGCCTTGTTCCCGAGCATATAGGAACTGACATGCTGGATCCCATCCAAAGTCCACAAATTCCAAGCCAATACTGTCTTCTCAGTGGTGTCTCTGAGGACTTTCCAGCACAAAGTCTCTGAATAATATATCAATGTAACATTCCTGTGTCAAAATGTCTGAGCCGTCCTCCATTACAATCCTAAGTGCATTTCTAATATAGAAATTACTTGAACCAGATGCCATCTTCTTTTCTGCTTAAAGCATCAGAATGCAGATCTCATGAAGAAAATTAATTCATTAAAAATAAAACATCCAGAGCTCTGTATACTGTTGTAGCTTTTTCTTGAAGCACTTGCTAAGAATCATTTGTTGGATCTCCCATCGTCATTTTTAAGCTGTGGGTTAATTGGATTGGGGAAGGAGAGTTAAGGAAGGGATACTTCTGCCTAAAAGTCAAATGTGAAGCTTCAAGTATTAAACAAAGCATTGGGGGTGGGGGGTGGGGAGGAGAATATGAGTTCTCAGACTCGAAAGAGTTCTGCAGAAGAAATGTATGAACATGTCAGGCTGTTCCCAGTTAACACTGCTGGAGTGTAAAACTCCCTAATGAAACTTCATAAAGAGTAGGTGAATTGCTGCACAGCCTTGGGGGTCCAACAGTTGCAGGGGCATTTGGCAAACCTCTATTTAAAGACAAGAAGGGGAGGATCGGCAACATGAAAAAGGAATTAGAACACCTGGAGAGAAGCACATCACACAGGGCTAATAGCTAGCTTTGTAAACAAAGCAAAAGCAAATTAGTCCCAAATCATTCATATGTAATCATGCTTTGGTTCAATTGAAGATTTATATTTCCCTACCTACTCACAAAGAGGAATTATTGTTTGCTTTGGTTGCATTAATTAAAAGCTATGCAAGCAGAAATTATATGTGTGTGTGTGTGTGTGTGTGTGTGTATTAGTGTGTGTATTAACTCATAGATAATTTCTGGACATTCTCCAGATAGCAAGTGGCATGAAAGATCCTGCCAAATGTTCCAGGAATCTGTAATGCTGCAATGGCACACTCAGTCTCTGTATGGTAAATGTTGCCGGAAGCCACATTTCTGGACTTATTTGATAGTAAACCTAGATCCAATACATAGTCCATACTGCATTGATTCTCAAGATCATACTAATATTGATGTACTTTTGTTAAAACAAGTCCTACATTAGTTGAGATCAAATGGACTGCTGAAATAGAGAGGTTAGTGAATATTCTTGCAACCATCAAAAATTCCTCTGTTTACAGAGTTGCAGTGGTGGAGGCAAAATTGCAGTGTTCTTATTCCATACTAGGATTCCACAGTCTTCTGGGCTCAAGAGAATGTCTTTGAAGACTAGAAGCTGGGGCAAGGTAGGGATTCTGTTAGTGTATAGCCAACCCTTCTGCTCAACAGTCTCCCTTCCTAGTTAGCTAGCTGGGGTGTTTTCAGACGAAGTGTGACTGTTCCCTCAGTTTGTTCTGCTGGGGACTTCAACATCCAATATGAATTACAAGACAGACCCATTAAGTGTGGCTCAGGACTTCATGTCTTCCATGAAAACAATTGGTCTGACCTAAGTGGTATCTGGCTCTATTCAAGGCAAATGCAAGCTCTAATTTTCTGTGCTGGGTGAGGTGATGGTGATCTTGAAGTGAAATAACTTTCTATAGTTTTGATGTCACAGAGAGAATGCTATCTTTTGGGGTTTTGACATACTGAGACTCTAAAAAATGTTCTGCAGGGGTGAAAGGCTGATTAAGATGATCCACCCCAGGTGGCTGATGAATCCACCATAGCACAAAAATAAACTCATCTTATTCTCTGTCACCACTGTATTTCTAAAGAGCTGTTTTGAGTGGTCTGAGACCTTTGATTCCTTGAATAAGAGCTGGTTTGAGTGGACTGAGACATTTCATTCTGAGAGAGGAGATTACAGAGCAGCCCTATGTAAACACTTTGCACAACAGTTTGCAGATAAACTCATTCAGATCCATGATGAGTTCACTGATATTGCCAATACAGGTCCAGTGGATGTAACTTTGACCTCTACTTGGCAAGTGATTAGAGATATCTTTCAGTGTGTACACTCCAAAGATGTGGGCAGGATCCATGAAGAGCTGATAGCTACCACATGCCTGTTAAATTCTTACCTTCCTGAATCATGCAGTGGGTAACAAAAGTGGTTAATACCATTTTACATCAAGAAAGGATCTCAGTGTGCCTAAACAGAAGATGTGCTAACTGTTAAAAAGACCACCAGGAGTTACATTCCATTGGACAATTATTTCTAATGTTCTATTTTGGGGCAAGGTACTAGAGTGTGTAGTAGTGTCCTAGCTCCAGAGTTTATCTAAATCCATTTCAATCTGATTTTAGGCTTTGTTATAGGATGGAAATGATCTTGGTTGTCTAGGTTGATGATCTATGTTGGGAATTGGACAGGGAGTGTGTGTTCATGTTGGTTTCCCTGGACATTTCAGTGGCTTTCGGTACTATCAAACATGGTATGCTTCTGGGCAGCTTCTATCAGATGGGACTTGAAGATACTTTCCTGTGAGATGAGCTCAGAAGGTAGTAAAGAAAAATTCTTATTTCCCTGGCCACTGTCCTGTGGAATTCCACAGAATACTGTTTTGTCCATATATACTTTATTTGAAAACAGACCTAAAATTTTAAAATAGGGCTGGGAATCATGCAGTTCATGGGCTGGGGATGACCATCTGTTTAACTTGTATGTTGAACAGATACATAAAGCAAGACTAGATTTGGAGGAAGGAGGTGTGAAAAATGGAGGAAGGGACGTCAACAATTTAAGATATGCAGATGTTCTGTGGATAACGTGGATTCCTAAAAAGACAAATAATTGGGTCCTAGAATAAGTCAAGCCTGAACTCTCCCCAGAAGCCAAGATGACTAAACTGAGACTGACAGACTTTGGCCATATCATGAGAAGACATGAGTCACTAAGAAAGACAATAATGCTTGGTAAGGTAGAAGGCAGTTGGAAAAGAGAAAGGCCACATTTCAGATTGATAGACTTAATCAAGGAAGCCACAGCCCAGAGTCTGCAGGATCTGAGCAGGGCTATTGAAGATAGGATGACTTGGAGGTCTGTCATTCATGGGGTTGACTTCATCTTATGGCAACATTGTCAGAGGGAGGGGTGACACCAGCCTTAGTAACATCACAGAGTATTAACAGAGACTGCAGGATCTCATAAAGAAATTTGATCTCCAAATGCTGGGTCAATTTCATGAATTTCTGGCTGCATCATTGTTTTTCACCAGCTCTTGCTGAAACCCAGCCATTAATCTTAAGATAAGTAGAATCATACAGTTGTGATTGCAAGGACATCTAGATGAATCCCCAGCAATGTATCCCCCTGTTAATATACCATCTAATTTTTGTTTAAAAATTTCCAATCAAGTCCACTACCTTCCAAGGAATGCTATCCCGCTGTTGAATAGGGATGGGAGGGATATTTGAAAATATTTAGGAAATGGTAAAATAAATAAATAAATAAACCAAGTGTTACAAAAACTTGATAAGAAACCTGGACTGATAGGAATCTTCAGAGTTCATGACTTGTTCTGTGCAAAATTTACATATGGCTTGTTGAAAAAGCTGTTTCCTCTGCAGAACTGGCTGTTTTTTGCACAAAATAGCTGTTTGCAAATTTTGTACGGAATAAGTTCCATTTTCTGTTCAAGAAACAGCTTTCTCTGAACAGATTTTTTTTTTGTGTGTAGAAATATTAATGTTGTTTTACATGTAGTAGATGCTGTTTCCTGTGCCAATCAGCCATGTATGAATTTTGCACTGAGTAAGTTCTGAATTGGCTTTGAAAACTAGATGATTTTCAGACATTTTCACAGTGGGAATAATAATTGGTAAAATTTATCATTTGTTCCTTTGAGAAGAAAATGAATGAAGAAATACATTCCTACTGTCAAATAGTTCTTACCCAAACTCAGTATTTGGAGGGGGGGGAGGAGAAAGGAAACAAGATACTGGTATTTTGTATTCCTGTCCACCCCTTAGCATGTTTAACTTCTGAAAACTCAAGAGAGAATCTGTATGGGTGTCAAAGTCTGAGAATATGTGATGTAGAATCTAATGATTCTAGACTGTTTTTTAAAATATATTTTTAATATGATGATAACAATAACAGTACAAATAAAAGCACAGCATTGTAACTAATCTCTGAACCACTTGCAATAATCATTGAGAATTCCTGGAGAGCAGGAGATGTCCCAGAAAACTGGAGAAGGACAAATGTTGTCCACATCTTCAAAGGGCAGGGAGAAACGATTATCACGAAAGTCATCCTTACATCAATACCAGGAAAGATTCTAGAGCAGATTCTAGAGAGTCTAAACAGACTCTCTGTAAGCACTTAGAAAGGAATGCCATGATTACTAAAAGTCAACATGGGGTTCTCAGAACAAGTCACGACAGACTAATCTTATCTCTTTCTCTTTTGTTTTGTTGATAGAGTTACAACTTTGGAAGATGAAGTGATTTCAGTAAGGCCTTTGACAAAGTCTACCATGATATTCTCACAATTAAGCTAGTAAAATGTGTGCTAGACAAAGCTACTGTTAGGTGGACTTGCAATTGGTTGAGTGACTGTACCCAAAAGGTGCTCACCAATGGCTCCACTTCATTCATCCTGGAGGGAAGTGACTGGAAGGGTGCCAAAGGGTTCTGTCCTGGGCCCAGTACTATTAAACATCTTTATAAATAATTTGGATGATGGATAAGAGGGCATGCTTATCAAGTTTGCAGATGATACCAAATTAGGAGGGGTAGCTAATGCCCCAGAGGACAGGATCAGAATTATAAACGACCTTAAGAGATTGAAAGCTGGGCCAAATCTAACAAAATGAATTTCAACAGGGAGAAACGTAAGATACTACCTTTGGGTAGAAAAACTGAAATGCACAGATATAGGATGGGTGACACCTGGCCTGACAACAGTACCTGTGAAAGAGATTTCTAGGAGTCTTAGTAGATCACAAGCTAAACATGAGTGAACAGTGTGATGCAGCAGCTAAAAAAAGCCAATGTCATCTAGGTTGTATGAATCTGAGTATAGTGTCTAGATCAAGGAATGATCTACTAAGGAGTGTTCTACTACAAGGAGTGATCTACTAAGACTCCTAGAATGTAACAGGGCTATTCTATTCTGCTTTGGTCAGACCTCACCTGGAATACTGTGTCCAGTTCTGGGCACCACAATTCAAGAAAGAAATTGACAAGCTGGAACGTGCCCAGAG
Organism: Gambelia wislizenii; assembly: GCA_030847615.1. NCBI lineage: Eukaryota > Metazoa > Chordata > Lepidosauria > Squamata > Crotaphytidae > Gambelia > Gambelia wislizenii. Next base: position 82,650,356 of record JAUMIR010000005.1, on the reverse strand, counting down.
GAGGGCAACCAAAATGGAGAAAAGTCTGGAAACCATGCCCTATAGGGGGAGCAGGTATGCTTAGCCTGGGGAAGAGAAAGTTAAGAGGTGGTATGATAGCCATGTTTAAATACTTGAAAGGCTGTCATATTGAAGATGGCGCAAATTTGTTTTCTTCTGCTTCAGAAACTAGGACACGGAACAATGGGCTCAAGCTACAAGAAAAGAGATTCCACTTAAATATTAGGAAGAATTTCCTGATGGTAAAAGCTGTTTTGAACTCTAACACAACAAAGTCCCCATGCAGCAACTAACCTTGAACTGGAAGAAAAAAACCACGGCAAATACAAAGTTATTAGGTACACAAATATACATTGTTATATATCCCAACACGTGCCAGCCTATACTGAGACATTAGGATTTGAAGTTTCTTTCATATTAGCAAATATTGTTAGTTTACTTCAGATGGTCGAACATATAGTATTTTCTGAGATATGCATGTGCTGTGATATATTTTATATATTTGAGAATACTGATATTCATGTAGCGTGTTTTCTATACTACCATGTTTATCTTTGTATATGTGAGATTTATATATAGAATATTGTGACATGTAGTGAAAAATACGTTTGCACTGTAATACTGTATTTTTGGCACATGCCAAGTAAGAAGTGACACACAACATATTAGTGTATTTTTCTTTATTGCATTCACCATGGTTTTTTCTCCCAGATCAGGGTTTGTTGGTAAAAGCTCTTAGACAGTGGAATGCACTGCCTCAGAGTGTGGTGGAGTCTCCTTCTTTGGAGGTTTTTAAACTTAGGCTGGATGACCATCTGTCACGAGAGCTTTGATTGTATTCCTGCAGGGTAGGGGGTTGAATTAGATGGCCCTTGTGGTATCTTCCAACTCTATGATTCTACATAATATCATAAAGAAATTCCCTCTATACCTTAGCCATCTCCACTTCAATTTTCATATGAATTGTTATATGTTGTGAAGAAAACAATAGTTGATCATGTTGAAAACATGCATGAGCTATTCAGAGAGATTTCCCCAGAATAGTGTGTGTTCCCATGGTAAAAGACAAAGATTATTTGTATGCAAATGTAATAAAGTGCTACCAAATGTATATAAATTTGTTTTCATTAATGTGTCCTTTTGCAGGCAAAGCAAGGTTACTTTAATTTTAGTTCTAGGACAGAAGAATGTAGTATATAAATGCATTAAACAAGTATAGATGCAACTTTAGTGCACCATACCATTTTGAAAACAGATCTAAAGTGTCAAAATGGGAGCAGTGGTTTATTAGAGAAAGGTATTAGATATAAGGATATTCTATGATCAATAGGTGTGTTTGGAGCACATGCATCCTTTTGTTTGGAATAAGGTTTAATGTTTTTCTGTCTTGCCGCTTCTTTATTTGTTAGAAGAAATAATTTCTTTCTGGTGTCTCTTGCAGAAAGATCTTTTAAGCTGCAGTGGTTTGTGTTTTTTTCTTAAAAAATCAAAAGGTCCATTCAGAATAACATTCTACAGAAATCTCCCAGATATTGAGTGTAATATTTTTAACAAGGAAGAAGGTCAAGAGAAACTTCTGAGAGATTTGCTTTAGAACTTGGACTTACACTAAAATGATACACAATATGAAAACAAAGAGGTACTTTGTGTCTCTCCAACCCTAAAAAGTGTTTGTGGGGGGAGGAGAATATCTAACTAAATATCGATGCCATTAGAAAAAAGTCTTCCATTTCTCAAAGATAATTAACATCATGATCTTATTTCTCCTTTAGTTCCTGTGTTTTGGTTTATTACCTGAATGAGAACACAAGAGAAGGAAGTGGTAGCCAGAAGGAAAACACAAGAACTCTTCTTGTTTTGAAGTGGCTCATAATTTCAGTATTAAAAATAGATTTCTGACAACCTTAGAACTAAGGACGTTATCAAACCAGGCAAATATGGCATCATGAAGATGCCTAATGATTGCAAAAGGGTGCACATACCAGATGATGACGTCCTTTTGCGATCCTGTAAAGTCCAAAAGCCATACTTTTTTATTGAAGGCCAAGCCATAGATCTGCTGCAGCATTTGAATCCATGTGCCATTGTATTCACATGAATGCAGTGTCAATGGGCAAACACTTCTGGGTGCGATCAGGACAGCCAGGTAGGAGACACTTTTTTATGACCTCCCCATGTACTTGGGACTTTAAATGTGTGTTTTTGTGCTTTGCTGTACTTTTATGTGGGTTTTTTAAGCTTTCTTTTTAAAATTTCCTATGCTTCTGTCTTTTCACGAGGATCTGTGAGATCTCAACCACGGAAGTAAACGGAGCTCCATTTATGCTCCGTTACTGCTGGGGAAGCCTCATTGATGCCATTAAGGTAAGGTCTGGTATGGGGGTTCTTTTGCCGGCATAAAAATGACACAATTTATGTTGGCAAAAGCACATTAAAGTGGGGTGGTCTGACAAAGTTCTAAATCTCTACTGTATTTCTGATAGAGATAGATCAAACATTTGAAAGTGGATTGCTTCCCAGATCTGCATCTCCCAGCTGTCTGTGCTGTACTCCCTCATTCTTTATGAAAGAAAGCCTTGTCTTGAGAAACTGAAGCAGGGGATATGCAGCAGAAGACAGGAAAGATATATGTGAGAATCCCTTCTGTGGGGGCAAATGTCAGTTTGCAGTTTCTGCCAGGGATCATGGGCTTGACAAGATCAGAACAGTGAGGTCAGCATCATAGGCTATGAAATGGTGCTGAATGGCTTTCAGAAAATGTATGCAGTCAATTGATGTATACAAGGCCTGGAAAAAAAAGTACAGTGCAGATATGTCCATGTCATGAGTTCTTCACATGTAAATATTCATTGTTCAATCATAGGTCTCATTACAGTGACTCATTGCCCAATGTCTGAAGACTCTCTAATGAAAATCAGCATGATTGAGTCAATACAATGTGATATCAAAGAAAACTTACACTTATGTGCTCATGATACCTGCTGGGCTCAGAATACATAAATAAACATATTGCATATGATTCTAAATGGCAGGCTAAAATACATTTGGATTATTTTGTCTGCCTTCACATCACTTTAAATGAATCTTCTCTGCTATCTCATAATCTTTACCAAATGGACCTTCTCCACTCTCTGGTGCAGCTTTTCTCAACCTTTTTATCCTGGAGGAACCCTTGAAATAATTTTCAGGTCTCAGGGAACCCCTGCATAAGCATTATTGCATACTGCTATTGCTTCCTGCCCCCCCCCCCACAATCACAATCTCTTGAGGAACCCCAAGCAACCTCTTGGGAAACGCTAGGGTTCCAGGGAACCCTGGTTGAGAAACACTGCTCTGGTGTAATCGTAACCAGGTTAACTAATAAAAAGATTGTTCACCCACTACCACCACCACATCATCCCATTTATTGAGAAGTCAGTACTGGAAAGGGACCTATTCCATACAGAACATGGCCGTCACTTGGAGCTGCAGCCCAGAATTTTTGGAGTTTCAACCAGGAAAGTAACATTTCCAACATCTCATAATGCCCAGGATAAAACAAGAGCTGGAGTTTAGTTTCACAATTTAGGTCATGTGGTTGCTACTTTTGTGTGGATTACCCCTCTCTTTATTTGGTGAATGGATCTGGATGTCTATTGTCAGGTGAGACCAGGCATCAGGGACAAAAGAACCTGGAGAAATTGATTTTAAAAGTCTGAAGCCAGGCAAATGGACTGATATTTCAGCTAGATCCATATAAATGACATTAACCTATTCATACAAATACTGCAAATGTATGTTAAATGTCAATGCTAGGTTTAAAGCTAATCCAAATTGGCATGGGGGTACAGTTCAGGGAATATAAAAGTTTTAGAACTCATGTGGCAAATTGAGGAATTAAAAATCTTAAATTCACAGCTATTTTATTTTTCATCTGTAATGGAGGACTGCCAAGTGAAAGAACATTACTCACTCCTGTAATGTATTGTATGATTTGTTTGCACTCTGACATTCTAATTGACAAGTGAGAACTCTTTCAACATCAGATGCTGTTTCTCCAAGCTGTTGGATTATGTTAGAAAAGGTGCCAAAAGCACTGTTGGGTAGGCAAGGTTAATACTGATACAATGGACATTTGTCTTGTTTAGCCATAAACTTTCACTGTGTGTCATATGTTCACACCGATGTCTCATATGAAAGACAGTGAGTGATAGCAGTTAACACTACACAGGAAGTTACTGATCCATACTTGGACATGACCTCACTAGGTGGCTTTAGTCAAGCCACTGTTCTCTCAGCCTCAGTTCTCACTTGTAATATGGAGATCAAAATATGGTCGGCCCTACCAGTGGCAGACTAACCAGGGTGTCAGCTTAATGGCAAGTGATGAAGTGGACCCCCTAACCTGATGCATACATTTTATATATAGTGGCACGGCTGGCCTCGGAGGTGGCACAGCTGCATGCTCTGGATGCTGAAGAAGGTGCCAATGTGCTCGTCACCTACTGCTCATGGCCCAGTGGCTTCTCAGAGGTGGGGCAGCAGCTCTTTGTGGTGCCGAGAAGCGGGCGGGTGCTGACCAGACTACTTGCTCAGCTTATGCCACCTCAGCTTTGGGTCTTGGCCCAGGACTATGGGCTGCTGCTGCCCCTGTGTAGCCACACCAGGCACCTGGAGCTCGTGGTGAGGAAGAGGAGCCCATCCTCTGAGCAGGAGGAGGAAGAAGGCACCCCCTCAGCGGGGTTGCCATGTCATGCCTGCTCCCTCCTGGCACCCTCCAGCTCTGTTTAAAAAGTCCACATCTCCATTGGGTCAACACCTGGGGAGCCCATGTTCACCGTCCTGGACACTTGGCACTAGGAAGGCGGCAGCAGCTGGTTCAAGTTGGCCTCTCCAACTGCTCCAGGCTCCTTTCTGGTGGAGCAGGACAACCAGGCCTTACAGCCAGCCCTTGGAGAAACGGGGCCGGGCTGAGGTGACGGTTAAAGTGCATTGGATGAATGGACCAGGTAAGACTGAAGTCAGGGATGTCCCACCCCGAAGTTTTGAACTGAACCTTTTTCCCCCTTTGCACCATGAACACCGAGCATGGCTCATTACTGCCAATTGTAAAATTAAGAGCGTCTCTGAACATGAGCAAAGTGAATGCTGAGGAATTTTAGTTTGCAGGTCCCTTCCCATGTTTGAATAAAAGGGCAGTTGTCAGCTGCTGTGGCTTCAGCACAGTTGATTTACAGAACTCGCTGCCACAAGGTGCTAAGTAAAGTGGCTTTAAATGGGGAGACTGAGAGCCAGCATCATGTCGTGGTGTGTTAGACTAGGACACTGGGAGATCAGGGTCTGAATCCCCGTTCAATCATGGAAACCCACTGGGTGACCTTGGACAAGTCACATGCTCTCAGCCTCATAGGAAGACAATGGCAAACCACCTCTGAACAAATTCTGCCAAGAAAACTTTTGTAATAGGTTCTCCTTAGAGTTGCCGTAAGTAAAAAATTACTTCAAGACACACAACAACAATCATGGTGTAGTGGTGTGAGTGTTGGACCAGACTTCAGGAGACCAGAGTTTGAATCCCCGCTCCACTATGGAAACATAGGTGTGTGACTTTGGGCATGTCAAACTCTCTCAGCCTCAGAAGAGGGCAAAGATGAATGAGTCTTGCCAAGAGATCCTTAGGATACATTCACCATAAGTCAGAGTTGACTTGAAAACACACAACAATAACAACAACAACAACAATGGTGGGATTAGATAGGTTAAGGGAGAAGAGTTCTGCAAGTGGTTGTTGTTCAAGAGAATATGAAGTTACACTGACCCTGTGATCAAAGGAACCTGTCAATGGGGCTGCATTGAGGCAGTTTTTAAGGTTCTTAATTATTTACATCTATCCCTCCCTCTCTTTACATTATGAGTATTACTTTACTTACTTCAAAAGTGAGTATGCCAGCCCTAGGGTATGTGTGTTTTGGGGGAGGGGGCTGAGTGCGGCATACATTCTCCTCTATAGGGGGAAATTGTTATCTGTTCCTGATGGTGGACCAGAAGCATTTGGATGGACAATGTGAAGAAACACAATGTTGGGTTTGATGGAGAACTTCTGGTTCAGAGAGGTTTTGTTTCCAGTTGGTTGGGGTTCCAGACCCCGCCCTTTGTTCCAGGCCTAAAAAAAAGCAGCTTTTCCCTACTGTTGAGTAGAAGCTGAGGCATGTGAAGGGCATACTTTTCTTATATACAGTAGGCCCTCTGTATTGAAAATTGTATTTATTTCTTATAAAAATTAAATGATAGCCTTATAGTTGTTGTTGGGGCCCCCTTTGTCTGCTGGCAACCAATATTTTTAGACCCAGTCCACCACTATGCCCTACAGGTTTATGAAGTGCAATGAGCATGCACTTGCTTAACCCGCACGTTTCTTTACAGGTTTATTCTACTACCTTGAAAAAAAATCATTATTGCAGAATGCAAAGAATGTAACTAAATATAGCAAAAACTGTGGATGACTGAGTCCCATATTAATCAATGGGCACCATCATTTTAGTTATGGTCACCACCATTTTTAGCTATACAATGCTGCCATTTTAGGTATGGACACGACCATTTTAAGTATGGGCAAAACCATTTGATGTATGCAGTGACAATCCATGGATACTTGAATTCATGGATATTGAACCCGCAGATATGGAGGTCCCACTATAATAGTTTATATTGTACAAAATATGAAGCCTGTTATGATTCCCAAGATATTATGATTCCCTGGGATGAGAATTTCATATGCTTCTTGTAGTACTTTTACATACAGAAAGTACAGGCAAATATACATGTTAAACCAAGCAATGGGACGTCAGTGTATATTACCTGCATGATCCTTGGTGCCTATTAATATGAATAATAACGTTACTGTTGTTAGCTCTGCTGAGGTCCTACCAAAAAGGACGAATGAGTGGAAGAATGCAAATATTGTCTGGACTTTAACAATTTGGGAAACCAGGCAGCTGTAGGAATGATTTTCAAGGCAAATACTTTGCATAGCTGTAATTGCTGTAGAACACCAGAAGACAGCTCTTGAGTCAATAAAAAATGGGCATAGCTAACACACCCAATGGTTTAACAGTTTCTTATATTCCAGCATCACTTGGTTTAACAGACAACAACAAAAAACAAAACAAAAAATGCTGATTTTTTCCATTGGTTAGAGTTTCTGTAGCCTGTTAGAAGCTGTATGCCATATGATTCACAGCTCTGAATTAAGCCGAATTATCAGTTTGTTCTAAATGTATTCTAAATTGTTCTCTGTGTAATTTCTTAGGATATCAGAGGGCAACAGTTTCAGTTTAATTTCATTATGAAACATAGATTTTCTTTAGGCTCTTAAGGAATTTTTATAGGTAATTCTGCTTTTCATTTTGTATTTCAGTAAAGGCTCAGTGGTGGTAACTGTGATCACACAAAATCTATGCAAAGTTTACAACTCTCATATCTTAAATCATAATAAGTGGCATATTAAAATATTGGGACATGGCTTAATAGATTACAATTACAGATAATAATAAAGCACACACACAAACCTTTAATGGAATATTTTTGTTTTGTCCTTGACATGTGGATTACATTCATTTTAGTATACGACATAAACACTGGGAACAATATTTGTGTAAAGGGACTATATATCCCTTTGGTTTATGGTTTTAGCAGGAAAAAATGAATGCAGCAGTTAATTTGTTTCATACTCCAAGATTACCTAAAGCTGAAAAATGTATTGCTTGTCATTTAGAAGTGCACAAACACATATATTTCCATAATCAGCTAATAATAGGCCAAGATCAACTCATGGTCTGTTTTCTTTTCCATTACCTGATTATAGGAACACAGTGTACAGATGTCTGGATCACAATTAGTATATCTGTGACTACTTTTAACTTTTACTTTTGAAATATATGTTCTTAAAGGGTAATTTGTCCAGGCAAGCATGCACAGCTGTTACATGATGAAAGACAAGCCATATAGACTAAAGCTTTACAGCTGCTCAGACAAATCCTGAATTATTACCCAAATTAGTCTGATTTACAGTGATTTCATAATGTATGGCTATCTTTATTTTGTCTGTGGGCCTATTTTTGACCCTGGGACCCTCTAGTGCTATATGGATTGCCAAAAACGCCAACCTCTCCCCCAGGAATAGAGTTTCCATGTCCAGATTATCCTAGGCCCTGAGATTTCCATGACCAAAACCCAGTACCTAGGGACAACCACTTGTGCTGTCATGGAGGGCAGGCCCTGGTAATGTTCTCAAAGTTGATGTCACCATGGGCAGTCCCTGGTGATACCATTAAGCATGATGCATTCAGCACCAACCACAGTTGCACAGAGTATACCACTCAAATAAAAAAGAGCAAATCTAACAAATGTGGAAAATACACATGCTTAACACTTTTCACGGCAGTGCTTTTGCCCTAAGGTTCCCCCCACACACACCTTACCCTGAGGACTGGATAAGAGTGCTAGGTCCCTGAGAGTCAGGGCCAGATCCTGAGATCTATGAACTCTACCCAGGAAGTGGCCAGAAATCTACTTTTGTTCATGAAAATGTGTGTGTGTGTGTGTGTGTGTGTGTGTGTACACATACAGTAGGACCCCCATATCCATGAAACCAATATATATGATTTCAGTTATCTGTGGGTCACAAAACAGAATATATACCATAGAGTCTTCCTAGAAAATGCTTAGAGAGGTATCTTCTCTAGATATTTTCTAGGTCATTCAAGGCAACTCTATGGTATTTTAAACCAGAAGTCCCATTATTTACAATGGTGTTCACTGTTATCCATAGTTTCCAGTATCCATGGTAAGTCCAGGAATCGAATCTCAGTGGATATGGTCCTACTTAAAAGATTATCAGTTTTCCTAGAGATTTCAAACAGAGGAAGTTCCCTCTTTTCTTTCTAGATAAACAGTAGTCTGGTGTGGGTGCTAGGGCCTCCAAAACAATCCAGGAAGTCCTCATGTGGCATCAGGACCACACTTTGCCCACCTCTATCCTAATATGTAAAAAGTAGTCGCAGATATACACTTGTTTTATGAAGCAGAGAATTACATGCTGTAATGGAAATATGAAAGATGATTGTGATATTGAGGAGTCTGTTGATATACAGTAATAAAATCTTTCATGTCTGAATCCTCTTTTATCTGGCCCTGGATCTTTTTTGTAGCCACTCACATTTCTGTTGGTTTCCTAAGAGCTGAGTAATTATTCAGATAATCATGGGCAGAGTTCCAAGGATGGCCACCTGGCATGGGAGTATCTGCAATAGTCACGTCGTTATCTGAATGGCTTCCTGCCAAGCACTTAGATTAGCTTTTTTGCCTGTGGGAAATGTAGCCATCTGACCATGGGAAATGTATCAATCTCATCAAGGCCAAGTATGATTAGTACGAGCACTAGGGTATATAAGTCCAAGGAATATCTCCAGCAAATGAACCTTAGCACAGACCAAGGCCAATGAAGGTTCTAAGTGCTGACAAGCTTTAGGGGTCTGTCCATGGTCATTCCCAAAGGGATTTCCAATAACATTGTATCATATTCTGTGGCTCACTAATAATATCTTTAAGCCTTTATTCTATTAGTGGGCATATTGCCTCCAAATCCTGTTGGCAAAACACATGCTTGTTACATGTTGCCATACAATACTATAAAGCAGGGATATGCAAGTGCTTTGGAGAAATCCTAAATTGTGAACCAAATAAGGCTGCTACAAACTGACCCAGTTCTAGCTTGAACTGGCTTGGATAAGGCCATTTTGGCAATCTAACTGGGGCAATCAGATTGATCCAGAGGAGAGGAGAGGAGAAGAGAAAGTCAAAGTGTGTATGTCCAACAGCACCATGTTAGACAAGCATCATGATAGGATGCTGGGAAGGAAGACAAGAGCAGCTGGCCTTTGTTTAGTGGAAGCCCTGGCTTCCAATGCAGGGCAAGAATGTCACTAGCAGTCTCCAATCACAGTGCTTTAGAAGAGAGATGTTGTGAGGTCACTGAACTGTATGGCAGGATCCTATTAATGACAGGTGCATGCTTAAGTGAGGTTTATAAATGCATATTATCTATTTTTGGATGGAGTGCAAGGTGCTGTGATGTAGCCCTTTGCACAACATTCAAACCATCCTCCTCTTCAAACCCTAGGAGGGGCCGCTGCTGATGCAGCTTGCTGGTGGAGTAGGGATAGAGATAGGAAGATACACTCTGAACCAGATCAGGCAGTTCTTCATCATCTCACTTACCTCCTTGTTCCCTTCCCTCCCCACCAGTAAGCAGATTAGGCCCCATCCAGGGCTTTGCCCCCCCTCCTTCTTTGTGCATGTGGGGCACAGATAGGTTTTGGACTGAGCGCAAAGAGGTAGAAGATACCACCAAGTGCTCCATCCAAAAAAAGACATACATGGAGAATGGACAAAGAACTATAAGGGAGGAGCACTGCACTCCACCTTCTTGATTAGGACCCCACCCTATATCTTCAGTTCTTTCCTTTAGATTTGTGGTCTTTACTACCTTCAGATGCTGGCAGCACAGCTCAGCATACCTGCTTGCTTGAAACACCACATCTCCTTAGTGCTGTTGCTGCCTGCCTTGCAGTGCAGTACTTACTTCTGTTTACATAGGACATTACCAGACTAGCATCTAAAAATGCTGCAATTCCATGAATGAAGATAGCGGGAACATTGTAACACTTATTATTGCATGTAGTTATAATCATATGAAAAAAACACAACAGAATTATAGCATGATGACCACTAGCACTTTAAGAATGGGAGTTTACTTCCGCAATTTGGCATGGGTGAGATTTCGGCGGTTCTCACAAGAAGATGTGAACATGCTTAAAACTCAAAAAAAAAACACACCCTTAATTAACAAAGTAAATGAACACGTAAGCACTGAAACAAACCTAAACACTTGCAAACTAAACAGAACAGTTCATAAAAGAGTGCTCTGTGCTTTGTTTTTGCATTCTCACCCAGATGTTTTTTCACTGATAATGGGGAGGGGAGAAAGAGGACTGCCCATTCATGATGTAATCTTGCAATTACAATGGGATTTGGTTTCACACACCATCAATAGCACAAAAAAAGTGCTACTGAAATCTATTAACAGCTTCAGTCATAAGAATTGTAAATAAAGCCTTTTTTGTGGCTGGAGAACTGTGTAAAAACATGAAGACAATGATATTGTGTGATTTGTGCTACCCTGATGTCATAATCCTGTGATTTTTTGCCATATCTGATAATATTCTAAATCTTTAGCTGTGCTCTTCAGTCCAGTTTATTTGAACTCTCAACCTTGAGGATACTCTTAGGGGCTCTACTATGGTGGCTTCAGTACTAACGTTTGGGAGGACTGTGCTTGCCTAGAAAGAGTTCCTTCTTTTGTTTTTGCTTTCTTTATTTTCTGTCTTGTGTCTCTTTGTAGTTGTGTGTGTGTGATTGTGTGTGTGTGTGAGAGAGAGAGAGAGAGAGAGAGAGAACTACAGTAGACATACAGACTGTTGGGTGAGTGAAAAATGCTGTATGAACTGGCAGGATTGAGCACTCAGTTGATTGCTCATTTTTAAATTTATATTTTTGGGAACACCACATTCTTATGAAATTTGGTAGGGTCAATCTGCTCTGAAGAGGCTGCCATGTGTTCACATTTAATGTATTTGTTCAAAATAACACTGGAAACTCATAGCCCTTTTGGTTTTCCAATACAAATTAGTGAGAAGGACAAAGATTCTAATGTCCACACCTTGATTCAGATGTGGGAACTAAACCAGTGTAAATTGAATCCAAATTATTCTGAACAAATTGGAGCTCAATCTGAATTGCTGAATCAAATTCCAAGCCAAAGTACTAAAGAAGATAGACTACTATCTTGTGGAAATTGGAAATAAAGTTTCACAAAGAGGCCAGGGAAGAGGCCACACTATGGTACAGATTATGTCAATTTTCTCTCTGTTTGTGTGTCAGTTATTGGAGAACACCAGAAAGTTGAAGCCTTTGGCATTTTGTTCCTTTAAAGAATTTTTGTTCCTTTAAAGAATGGAATAAAGAATTTTCTCCATTCCAAAGAGACCTGATTCATGTTGTTTAGAGAGAGAGAGAGAGAGATGTATTTACTACAGAAGAACATAATTCCTATTCCTTCAATTTCGGATGTTATTCATTATTTATTATAAATGTTGCCATTGCAATGACAAATAAATTAATACAATCCCAACATCAACAACAAACAAAAAATAAACATGTGCAAGACAATGAATACATAAAGAGCAAAGGCAATGAATAGAAGCACATTACGTCGAGGCAACTAGGCACTTTTCAAGTCTTGTGTGTGACCTTTACAACTCTCAACAGGAAGCTGCCTAAGAGTGATTCAGACTGACATCTTCAAGATGCCACTTATTCAGAAAAAGGTTGATAAGCTGTCCAAATGACTGGTGATCAGGAAAAAGCCAATCTTCAAGAACTATATAAAGATTCATAGTATTCATGAACACAGACAATGGTGTGTATGCTGTGCATATATGTGAGCGCTTAAGCATATAGTGAATTGTGGGGGGGGGAGCAGTGATATGAGCAAGGCAGTGACATGACATAGACAAGTGCAATAGCTGTCATTGGTGTTTCTCTGTATGCTACATCATCTCTAGATAGAAATATTGATGGAGCTTTCCTAACTTATAAAATTCCTAACTTATAAAATTAAACAGGCTTATAAAGATTAGCATAAGGGAGCAGCCTAGGATCAGCTAATTCCTGAGTCAGTTGCACGTATTTCTCCATGAACTTCCCTTAGTCTAAACATGAACCATATTAGCCCAGTGAGAACTGAGTGATGGAATCAGATACTCATTGGAGTCTTCTAGGCTGGCCTTAATCTTAGGACAGGCAGACCATCTCCAGAACATGTACCCAATACACCATTGCCTTCAAGGAACAGAAGGTTGATGGCAACAAATGAAAGAGCTCTCTCTGTGGTGAAGTCCTGTACATTGAGGCTAGGTGCCCTGAGAGGTTAGATTATCTTTCTATCTACATCATACCAGAAACTGAATATGTTTCTTTTTAGACAAATGTAATGTATTGATTGCTAGCTTTGCCTCTTTGTGCTTTCGTCTTGATTATGCTTTGGTAATTGTGTTTTAATGACAGATTATTGTTATATCTGGGTTTTGTGAAGCCACTCTAAAGATTATTTTTGGAGGGGGAAACCTGGAATGTTATGTATATAAGTAAACTATAAATGAATATGCACTGGTTTTAAAAAAAATAAAGATTAGCATAAGGTAGTTCAGTGTAATCCTTACAAAGACATACTGAATCACTGTTTGTGTAGAAGGGGCTTAGAAGACCATGCTATCCAATGCCCTGCTGTGGCTAATACACCAGACTCTCTCTTGCCATCCCATATAATCCTAACTACCTTGTGACAAATGCCAGGAGGGGATTTAGCAGTTCCTTCCTCCAAAATATATTCTACAGCACCTGGTATTTGTTGGTAGTCTCCTATCCAAGTACTAACCTGGGCTGACCCTGCTTAGCTTCACAGCAGGATCTGGTGCACTGTCACCTCCAAAAATGTCTGCCCATTATAAAATAAGTACAAATTGGCCCCCATATCCATAGATTTGGTACCCATGTTTTCACTCATCCATGTCCAAATACACACACACACACACACAGTAGGCATTTCTAGGTCCTCCAATGTAATTCTGTGATCAACGTCTGGTATTTGTCTCAATTCAGTCCAAATTTCAAAGGAGCTATTCAGGCTGCTGAATCTGTTTTGAGGACAGTGTTCAGCACTTTGGACAATTCCTTTAAAGTTAATACATTGATTGGGTTCACACTTATCTACAAATCAATATCAAGTTTGCATTTCCCAAGACTGGCAACTAGACAAAGCACATCTTGCCTTTGAAATTATTTCATTTTTGAGATGACCAATGTGTTGAGGCAAAGAAAAAATACACACAAAAATATTGCATAAAAATGTGCATGACTAACAAAATGTATGTGTTTGAAATATGGCCACAAACATGCTCTAGTCAACAAGAAAATTGTACACAAAAACGTGCATAAAAATGCATTGTTGTTTATGCCTTCAAGTGTTTTCTGATTTATGATGACCCTAAGGCAAACCTATCACAGGATTTTCTTGACAGAGCTTGTTCAGAAGGTTGTCATTGCCTTCCTCTGAGGCTGAGAGAATGTGACTTGCCCAAGGTCACCCAGTGGGCTTCCAAGCCTGTGTGGTGATTTGAACCCTGGTCTCCCAGTGTCCTAGTCCAGGACTCAGACCATTCTGCTATGCTGGCTCTCATAATAATACATACAAGAAAAAATATCCATGCAGGAAGAGAAAATAGCCTCATATGTAATTGGAACAGGAAGAGATTCTCCATAGAATCCTAACAAATGCAACAAAAACTAGACTGGCAGATTTTCACACCCCTCTTCCTACCCAAAAGTTTCTAAGGAATCAGTTTCTGGGCATAAATACTCATTTTAAAAAACTATTTAGTTCTTCTGATAAACCCAGCATTTAAAATTCATGTACAAAAATCTTTCAATTGCAAGTATGTAAAATGTACTGAAAGAGAATAAAGATGGAAGTAAATGAACACGGCCAATCAAAAAACATCTTGCATAAACAAGCAAGCAAGCAAATAAACAAATACCTTTTAGCTCCTTGCTACAATGTTTTGTTCCTTCATGTCAAGGAGACCCTATCATAGCATTTTCGTGGTAAGACTACTCACAGAAAGTTTGCTATTGCCTTCCTCTGAGGCTGAAAGAATGCAACTTGCCCCAGATCACCCAGTGTGTTTCCAGGGCTGAGTGGGGATTCAGAGTTTCACCTCCAAGAGTCCTAGCCTGACACACAAACTACTATACCTTGCTGTCTGTCACTGCATTATAATAAATGTCGACAGAAGCAGAAACTCTGTCAAAGATCTACAGTCTGATTCATAGTTTTCCTCGGCTTTACTTGGCTGGTATCCATTGACTATTACACACGAGGTACAAAGTACTTTGCTCAGAAGGCAGAATCTATTTTATCAAAAGACTAGAGAAAATAGGCATTACTTGACATGTTTAGGATTCTTCTGTTTTCACATTTGTCTCAGTTTGCCTGTAGACAGCATAAAATCTTCAGTAAAAATGAGCAATAAAAATCACTGCTGCCGTTCTCCCTATCAGTTCAAGGGCCTTGTAACGATGGCATAATTTCAGAGGCAGATTTCATTTTATAGGGCTCTATGTACAAATGGGAGGGGAGGCTAAAACTTTCATGCTTCAAGAATCATGATTCAAAATCAGGCTGCCAAGAAGCAAAGCAGCCTGCAAAACAGCAACTCGGGGTTATACCAAAAAACCTTCTTTGCCTGTTCATTAAGCAGATTTAAAGTTGGATTGAAATAGACCCCTCTATAGGTTTAGTAGATTCTGACCTCTTCTGCATATTAGGCAAACCACTTGCTAGTTGTGCAAATTGTTTCCTGTGTTGGGAAAGGGTTAACCACCCCCTTTACTACCAGCAGCTGCTATTTCCCACTCAAAACCACCTCTTCCAGCACACAGAAATGCTGGGTTTTCTCAGCTTCTTTTGTATGTAATGATTTATTTATTTTGAAACCTCAACAGCAAAATAAAGTTGAAGACAGTTATATATTGCAGGGAGAGTCAATATGGTGAGAGCCAGCATGGTGTAGTGGTCTGACTCTGGAAATCCACTGGGTGTCCTTGGGAAAGTCATGCTCTTAGCTTCAGAGGTAGGCAAAGGAAAACCCCCCATAGAACAAATCTTGCCAAGAAAATCTTGTGATGGGTTTGTCCTAAGGTCACCATAAGTCAGAAACAACTTGGAGGCACAGAACAACACTGTGGTGTAATGGTTTGAGTGCTGACTAGGAGATTTTCAGACAGCGTTTAACAGTGCCTACTGTGGGATGAGGTCCCAGGAGAGGAATAGCGCTCTTGCGCAGCAGCGGGTCATTTTTGGACGCCACCGTCCCTCTTCCGGGATCCTTCGTTGCACGTCCGTGAAGCTTTGGAAGTGGCCGTGCCATATTTTAAGCATGGGCAACTTCCATGCTTAAAATATGGCACGGCCGCTTCCAAAGCTTCATGGACGTGCAACGAAGGATCCCGGAAGAGGGATGGCGGTGTCCGAAAATGAACCCCTGCTGCGCAAGAGCGCCGTTCCTTTCCCGGGACCTCATCCCGTGGTAGGCACTATTAAACACTGTCTGAAAATCTCCTAAGATTCTGGGACACCAGGGTTTGAAACCCCACTCAGCCATGGAAACCCACTAGGTGACACTGGCTAACTCACACTCTCTCAGCCTCAGAACAAATGAACAAATCTTGCCTTTTAACAAATCTTGCGAAGAAAGCCCATGATAGGTTCACCTTAGAGTCAACATAATTCAGAAATGACTTGAAAGCATACAACACTATATTACGAGATATCTAATGCAGCATTGTCGTGCTTTGTTTCCTGGGGGTAAGCTCCATTGAGTTGAGTGGGCTTTATTGAGAGAAGGAAAATGTGTGTGGGTGTGCACATGCATACAGAAATAGATGTGTATGACATATGGCCTGAGTTAGAGAATCAGCTCCTCTCTATGCTGCTGCCTTTCCTTTGAGAGTGGATATTATGTCTCCTGCTTGTACCTGCCTGTCATGCAGTTTTTAAAGCAGAGGAGCTTCTGGCAGAATTCTGTATGACCATTATGTACTACTTTGTGAATTCTAGTCAGGCCCCCTCAAACCCACTTACCAGTACACAGCTGATGGGATCAACAGGTATCCATTTCCCTGTCAATTGAGAAGTGGCTGATTCATGTTCCCATCCCCTCCCATGAGTGACCTCCATTGCAACAGGCAGAAGAAGGACACCTACCACAAATTCCCCTTGTGTCGGAGCTAAATTCAAATTAGTCGGTACTTACTGATTTCAATGAGTCTGCTCTAGTTCAAATTAAATTTGGATCTAGCTCTTGACCTTTGGCCAGATACAACACAATTAGGGAAGTTTAACCAGTCTGGACAAACTCTGAATTCTGAAATAAATCAGGCCAACTCAGACTTACTTAAGTCAGTTCCAAAGTGTATTGGATGATCCCAATGCAAATTCAGAAGGATTCCACCTGATCCAAAGTGATTCAGACCAAGCCAGAAACAGGGAAAGCCAAACAGTGTGTCTCGAGCTATCTTACTTAATGAAAATGATCTGATAGGTGATAGTAGAAGGAAAGGAAAGGACTTTGCACAGTGACATATCTACCATCCAGTCTGGGGCAAGAATCTTACAGATCTTCTCCAATCACAGAATCTGGCAGAGAAGGAAACTCTGTGTGGTCAGTGAACTGTATGCATATTCAGTTATCTCCTGCAGCTTTGCACTTCTTATCTAGATACAGGTGGTAACAACAGTTTTTTTCCCCTGTCCCCTGCCTACCCGGTGCTCACCATGCTCTCTTTACTTCATAATATTTTATTTTTTACCTTTATATCTGATCTTTTCCTGTGCTCTTCAGCACATCAGCAATTCTAAATCTTGGGGGAAAGGTTAAAGTGTTTAGCATATGGTTATTATTCTGTGCCTTCAAGTGATTTCCAACTTACGGTGACCCTATGATGTTGTTGTTTTTTCTTGGCAGGATTTGTTCTGAGGAGGTCTACCATCACCCTTCTCTGTGGCTGAGAGAATGTGACTTACCCAAGTTGATTTCCATGGCCGAGTGGGGATTTGAATCCTGGTCTCCTAGCGTTCTAGTCCAGCACTCAAACCATTACACCACCCTGGCTCTGATTTAGCACAGTGTCACAAGGGTCACTGTGCCCACTTGGAAAGGGTGCCTTATTTCTTTCATTCATTTCACTCCCCCACACACACACACCATATAGCATCTGTTTGGAATGTATGTATGTTTGCTACACACAGAAACACACTCACTTTTGTTTCACAGGAAAGTAAATACTATTCAAAAAATATTTGGAACATGGCCAGAATTGGTTTCTCAAGTGTCTGGAAACCCTGACAAGGAGAATCCTAGATAGGAGAGGGGTCATTTTGCATTTCAAGACTTACTCTGTGCAAAAAAATTGCATGTTTTTTCCCCTTTTTGCATAGAAATTGGCATTTTCTTGCAAAAAACCAAGCAACTTGCACAGGAAACTGCTTTTTCTGCACAGCAAATTGCTTTTTCTGCAGAGAAAATGCTATTTTCTATGTAGGGAACTTCTTTTCTATGCAGAACTTTTATTTCCTGCTCAGAAAATGTACATTTTTTCACAAAATAAATCCACAACAATGAACAGCCTTTGAAAACTGCAGTTTTTGACTGCTTTCTCACACTGAGGATAATAATGGTATGGAATGCAACATTTATGAATATTTACACTCCTACTGCACAAAGCAGCAGACATACATCACAGACACTGGAACACAGAAAGCAGAACTGGCAGGGTTGAGCAGGACTGAGCACTCAGTTGACTGTACATGCTTAATTATGTATTTCTGTTTTTGTTTTTAAAGAGGTAATGTAAAGATGGCTAGTACAAAACTCTTTGGAAATACTAATGGCAATTTGGCAGAAATTATTTCCTCTGAAAGGTCTACATGTCTCCAAAGTCATGAATGTGTGTTAAAAAAAAATTAAAGCTGCTTTGCTTTCCCAATTCTGGTTAATGAAAAACTTGATGATTCAGATTTCTGAATTTCAAATTGGATCTGGGATCCAAAACAAGGTCAGATTGATTCTCTCTGAACTGAGTTAGAGACCAAATCTGAATCACCAAAACAGGCTTTGAACTGAATTAGGGCACCACTGCAGACCCCTGAACACCTTGTCCACATTATACCTACTGAATTTGGTTAGGTCCAGATGAGGTAGCATTTCATTTCATTTCTATTTTTATTGACCACAATCCATGGATATACTCAAACCTGAATGTGGGGGAAGGGAACAATGACATTTTATTTTCCCATCCCCAAGTGTCAGGCACTGTGAGAGCTGGGAAACAGGCTATCATGACTGCAGAGATGACTGGTGTAGGCAGTGTCCACATACAGCTTCACAAGTTGACTGTTCACCCTCCCCCATGGGAACCATGTGTTACTGGTTCACATTTACAAGCTAGTTTACAGAGATGCTAAACTATAGGGTCCCTCAATACTAACTACCAACTTGATGTATTAGCCAAGATATTGATTATCCTAATGGAGACTAAGTTTTCAAGTAGTTATGCTCACAGGCAGCTTTATTGTGCTACTTTTTAAAGCTTACTCCTAGGTGATTCTCTCCCCCACAGTTCTGCTCCACAAGTTTTTTTTTAATTTCTGGGCCTTTTTCCCTTTAGGTTTTTTAACTGTTCTTATCTGATGAAGCTAGGCTGATTTTGAAGCTCTGGGGAAAGTGAGGACTGAGCCTAGAGCACTTTTGCTCAGCAGGTGGGATGTTTGCAATGGCTGCATTTTCCAAGTCATGCTGGGTCCCTTTTTTAGATTTGAAGTCAGAAGGCTGTTGGGACCAATGGATTAATAATAAATAGGTCTTTTGGTAACACATTTTCTTGCAGTTGTGAAGGTTCAAAGAAGGAGACCATTTTTTAAAAAATATTTTAGTTTGCCCTGAATGTTGCTGTACCCATTAAGACTGTATCTGCAATCTGGTCTACGAAAGGTAAATAGGAGAGCTAGCTCCTGTTTTAAAAATCTCAGTTGATTATTTGGATCTTGATCAATTAATCTATTGCTTCCATTTTCATATATTTATAATATCCAGGATCCAATGGGATGGCCCTATTGTCAGTATTGCTTCTGTTAATGTAATCTTACCTTTGCAACCTCCCATACACACCTCCTAAATCAGGCCTGAAGGCTGGGAAACCATCTAGAGGGAAAGGGAGGAAGGTTCTATCATGTTAACAGGCATTTGCTTTCACAGTGCTGGCGTTCTGGAGCAAAACTACTTTGCATTGTAGCAATCAATGGCCTCAATGGGATTCCCCTTAATTTTGGGGGAGAATATCTACTCCCTTTGGAAGCTTCTGCTTTCCCTCTGCAGATTTTATATGACTTCTGCTTTTACACACAATATAATATGAATTCACTTATAAGAAGATTGCCAACATTAACAATCCAGGGTTTTTTTCTTCCTGACTCTGGAGAAACCTGACAACTCATCTTACCTCCAGATAGAACTGAGCTAACCTCACCTATGAAGATAGACTTTCACTACTCCTTCTTAGTAGCCATACTTGTTCAGGCATTGATACAGGCCTTCTTTCATCACTTTCCTCCAGGGAAACTGTCAGTAGGTGATCCAAGTGAGCCTAAAAGTTAATCCACATCCTTATCACCAATGGTAAACTGGTGCAGATGCTATTTTAACACCTCCTTCTCTCTACAAAAAAATATTTTTCACCCATACTCACCTCTGTGGTGCACCTGCCATCAGGAAAAGCTTTCCCTGCTGCCACCATGCTTACTTTTGGTGTGGGCAGGCAGGGCCTCATATGCCTGCCTGCCAGATTTTGTTTGAAGTCTAGTGGGACTGAAAATCCCGCAAGACATCACGGGAGATTGGGCGGGTAGGCAAAATCGATGCCATTGTTGGTTGAAGTCTTCTGCTGCATGGTGGTGGTCCCTTTCTCTCCACTGGCCCAGGAGAGAGAAGGGAACCACTGCCATGTGGTGGTTTGTCTGCTGAGAAGGGGTGACCTCCCGAGAAAGTGTAACATTAATAATAATAATAATAATAATAATAAAAATAAAAGTAATTTATTACCCACCTCTCTCATCAGAATTGAGGTGGGGTACAACAACACCATAATACAAATACAATGTAACACAATGTAATACAGTTAATCACAGTATAATACAATTCAAAGCAAATACAAAGCAAATACAGTAATAGATACAGAGCATCAAAGCAAATACAGAGCAAATATAATAACGAACAGACAATTGTACATGCAAATGCCAGTAGATGACACTGTTGGCATGCAATAACACTACAAGAGTACACTGCAGATTGCATATACACAAATAAACAGCAGCTGCCTTTTTGGAAACTGAATTAACAGTTTCCACAGCATACCACCCCCAGTCTTCATTATGCTGGTCCTCATTTTACCAGCTTATGGAAGGCTGAGTCGACCTGGAGAGCCCTGGGACCAAACTTATGACTCAAGATCTAGCATGAGTTTTGGCTGCAGTTTTGGCTGCATTAACCTACTGTGCCACCAGGGCCCCTCCAACATAGAAATAAGTATGGTGGGGAGGCATGTTGTGATGGTAGTGGTTCCTTTCTTTCCCCAGCCCAGGAGTGAGAAAGCAACTGCTGCCATCCCCCCTCTGCCATACTTTCTTCATTGTGCCACTGACTTGGGGATCACCGCTTCTAGGTAGACATGAACCACTGTGGACATTCGTGCCTGCCGATAAGGGGTGACCTCCCACAGTGAAGCACAGCAGGGAGGCATGCCATGATGGCAATGGTTCCTTTCTCTCCTCTGGGTCAGAGATAGAAAGGAACCATCATGCCCCCCCACTTGCTTGCTGTGCTGCTATCACCCTCTCTAGGCAGGCATAAACCACTGTGGAGGTTTGTGTTGCCTAGAAGCAGTGAAGGTTCAATGAAGTAAGCATGAGGGAGTGGGGTGCTGGTTACACCCCTCTAAAGATGTCACCTGATGCAGTCCACACGCCCATGTCCCCTAGTGATGCCCCTGCTTATCATCCCCTATATGCAAAACTCCAAGAACGGTCCATCTTCTTTAAGATACCCCAAAATGCCACCAAATATCTCAATTTAATTTCTTATCTTTAATTTAATTAATGTAATTTAATTTAAAGAAGTTTAATTTCCTTTCTTTCGAGACCCTACTAACTGTGACTAGCTGGCAGACAATGTGCATAGGTATGGGGGGCGGAATTGAAAATTTAACCAGTCTTTTTTTCCCTGGGCAAAATATAATATAATAGAAGTCATTCTTTCTACCACCAACCCATATCCATAGGAGATATGTTCCCAGATTTACTGTTTATAAGTGAAACCACAGATAACAGGAACCCACCATAGGATACCATAGAATTGTGCTGGAGGACCGAGAAAATGCCTAGAGAGAATGCCTCTCTAGATATCTGGAGGTCCCCCAGCACAATTCTGGTGGAAATTGACCATAGAATCACGACTGTAGTTACACGAAACCATGGTTACCGATACTGCAGATATAGCTGGTGACCAGTATAATATAATGTAATGTAATGTAACATAATATAAGCCCTACTTAGTTCCCCTACACATTCCCTAGCTATGGATCTGGAAGGAAGAGTGGGTAGACACTACAAAAGCAAAAGGAAATCCAGCAAAAGAGTTGATTAGTAAAGAGGCCTGTTGGCTACACATTGATACAGCAAGCACCCATAAATCACATGTAAGTACCATCTCAGCTTGCACAGGTTTTGAGAGGGCAGTGCAGAGTATGTTAAAAAAGAATCCTGGCTTATCAGGTGCATCTTTTAAACCAAGTAATGCTTTTGAAATTAACCAAGCTAATTGATCAATTAGATATATCACAAAACACACAATAATGTTTGTAGCAGGCTCACGTACCTCAGCCTGAGATAATCATGTGGATGCTGCTGACACAGAAGAAAGAAAGAACCCAATTCATCTTCAGTATCCACCAGAAACTGCCCAGTAGGGATGAGTGAGAATTTTATTCATGCCTTTTTTTTTCTCTCAGAAGGACATTCCAAAACCCATGCATTTCTTCATAAATGCTATGGGAAGAAATTTGGGTTTGTTTGTTAGTCTCTATATGCCTGTTTTTAGAATGTGGGGGAAAGTGAAATGACAGATTTGCCTACCCAGACAGAAGGCTTTCTGATCTTAGATATTAAAAGTTGAGCTTTTATAATCTCTGTGTTGTTCAGTAGTGATCCTAGTACTGAATTAGATAGCAATCACTTGTTTCCAGAAAGATTTTTTTTGTCTTTAACAGCCACATGTCAGGCAAATACAACATGATTCTCTCCTTACTAGGAAGAGCTCAGGAATGAAGAACTCTGCACAAATTTAGGAAAGCTCTTGGGAACTTTCCAGCAGTGGGGCAGATTAAGGATAAAGTAGGCAGGCACAAAGCTCAGAGTAGGCAAATGTAATAATGTTGGCATTCCCACATCAAGCATATACATCTTAATTATGGTTTTTGTTTTGTTTTTTTGTTTTGTTTTGTTTTTTAGGAATCATCTCCAGTGCAATACCTTTCATGCTTTTAAAGAACAACTCAATTCTATGTGGGCCATCTTTGATCAATGATCAGTATTAAGAAGTTTCCACACAGAATAATTTACTGACTGAATTTGTCTGCTGAAGATAGTTGAGCATCTCATGAAATTTGTTTAAAAAAAAAAACTGATAGAAATCCACAAACAGTTTTACATATGGAAATGAAAAGATCTTGAAACTGAACACAACAGGGGCGAGGGGGGGGGATGTAGCATAAACTGTGGCATTACTCAAGCCAGTGTCAGCCTTCCTCCAATGGTGTCACTTAGTGTGGTTCAGCCTCTCCACACCCCCTCTCCCACTGAGCATAACTGGTAGAATGTCAGCCTCTAGGAAGTATGGCACTCCGTGATTGACAATAGCTTCTATCTGTAGTTTCAACAGCCCAAAATTCCTTCAACACATTTTAGAGGATCCCACAACATGAGAGAAAGGGGCAAGGGAGAAAGACATCTTGGCAGCAGAATATCAAAACAGAAACATCAAAATGATAATCATTAAAAAAATTCTGAGACACTTAGCCAATTCTGTATGAAAACAGTGAGGTTCTGGCTTTCATAGGTGTCCTGGGAAGATATTATGAACTTTATGTTTCTAACCGTTAGAGTTCTTTTTCTGATGTCTCTGTGTCTATAAACTAGAGTACCCGCTTAAGACATTAGAATGCGAGGCTCAAGGAGGACTTAAATCTGATATTTGAGTCCATTATAAATTATATATCTATTTTTGTATGTCATCCTTCAACAGTGAAAGCAGATTCTTTCTCATCCATAATGGACTTGAACTATTTAGACAAGATATTGAAGAACTCTGCATACAACCATCAGTTCTCCTTTCTCTGTACTCAGCAGGAGCTAAATGAGATGTTGGCCTTAGGTGCTCCATACATCAGGAAGATGTTAGCATTCATTGGCATTTAGACAGATCAACATTTCCCATATCAGTCATTTCTTTTCTTTGTTAAATTTTTTTCATGGAGGAATATAAGAAAAAGACTACTGTCTGACCACACATCCTCATGTACTCACACACACAGGTGCATCTAGAAATACACATGTATATATAGATATATAGATATAGATACAGCAAACATTTTCAGACTGTTTCTACTTATAGACTCTGTCCCCTGCAGCATGATTCTTGATTGCATTTGTGCCAACGTAGCTCCATTGACTTCAAGTCTGGAAAGATTTATTTGCTTGATTTTTCTGTGAATGAGAACTGCATAATAAGACCCCAAAGTAGAGCTTTGATAATATATGTGAAAGCATAATTGCCCTGAAATAACTATCCTAGCATTTCAAAATACTGCTCACTCAAGTACTTTTTAAAATGGCAAATAAAAATATCATTTATTTTTTTTATCTGCCATTAATCATTATTGAAAAATATTGTTCATAGATATTTGCATGGGCCAATAAATTACTTGTGGCAATTTTGAAAAAGAAAAAGAAATGGCTATAACACAGTTCTTGAAATCATAGAGTTGCATGACCAGAAAGCCCTGAAAATAATTTAATGTTGCATTTAGCAGAAAAAGATATACTTATCTATATAGCCAGTGACAAACAAAGGGCAGAAGCTTCAGCTGTTCTCCCCAACTTTTTCAGCTAACCTGCACATCTCCAAGAGGCAGTCATGAGAGAATGTATTCTAGAAGTCTGCATTTACAGAAGACTAATAGTAAATATATTCTAGGGTGAATACTTTTTGTGAGTCTTATGTTGTCCAGCATGAACTGGCCCATACAACATGAATGCTAGCATGCCATAGGGAGACAGTGGTGATTAGTGTAGTGTACCATGCCACAGTTAATTGCAGTGCCTTCTTGTGCAGGGATAAAGGGCTCCCAAATGAATTGTTCCATCAATAAAGAACATCTTTAGTACTATGAGGTCCCCATTTCAGTTCCCAACATCTCAAGTTAAAGCAGGAGTAGGGACACATTGTCCTTGTAGTTCTTGTTGCACTACATCTTTCAGCTTGTCTGGTCATTGGCTATGCCATTTGGGATGCAGAACTTTGGACAGCAAGGCTGCAAAATGGAGATGCATTTTCTCTCAGCAGACAATCCTGGGCTGTAGCCTAGTAATGATCATAGTGTGTGCATAGGGAACTGGGTTATAGTCCAAATATCTCAGCAGCATGGAGAACCACCAAAGGGTGCTACTGCCAGTCAAAATAAATTGGAGTAGATGGACCTACTTTCTGACCAGAGACTGGAAAGTTACATTTTAAAGTAACTAGTTGTAGTTCTAAGGATCTATACAAAGGTAGTTATTCTAATTTTCATAATTTAGAAGAAGTAACACTTCAGTTTCATTTTGCTGAAAAGCAGTAAAATAGCTACTTCTTTAAAATATATATTGCTAATAGCTGCTGACCTGGTGCACACAACATACTCTCCTCCTTAATGTGGTCTCAACCAAAATAACAGACTATGACAAAGCAGCACAATAGATTAGGCCCTGTTTGTTCACCAGCAGAAGCTAGGGCAGACAGTGAATTATACTATCTGGAGTGCTGGTGGTGACATTTCTTACCATGTAGAAAAGGATGAGGTGCTGCTTTTTTGCCAGATGTCCCAGGTAGTTAAATGAGCAGCAGAGTGTCACAACTTCAGCAACCATCCCCATAAAAGTTGTTTGAGAAGCTGAGAATTGAAGAGAGGGAGAGGATGTTACTCACACTCCCAGTAACTCTGCAAGGCATTGACAGTGTCCCCATACTTGGAACTATCTTGAGCAGAGAGGCAGCTTTCTTCAGAGCATCCACTACCATTGCTAGCTGCTGGCTAGGAGAGTGAGCATAAACCCACTCCCTCTTTGTTTTCAGTAAAACAGATCTGGAATCATAAGAATGGGATCTGGAAGGGTCATGGCGAGGGCTTTGGTTGCTGCCCCTCGACCAGGATTTTTTATTTATTTTTTATTTATTTAGTTGTTTATACCCCGCTCTTCAGCCAGAAGGCTATCAGGGTGGCTTACAAATTGTTTTAAGCAATAGCTTAAGGATCTGTCTTGGTTTCTGAGATCTATTGGAGCACCTTGGCTAGAGGGTGAAATGTGTACTTGTTCAGTGAGAAGAGCTTCATCCAAAATTATAGTCCCCTGCACGAGCTCAGTCAGTACAGCAGATGGCTCCGAAACTTGGTGTGAGGAACAATCTCATTGAAGGTCAATCTAAATGATGTTCAGCAGAGCAACATTGGTTGATGCCGTGACGAGAGGCAAGATTCGAGCCAGGGTGACAATAGGAGTAATGGCCAGTGGAAGAGGCTTGGCCACCAGAGGAAGTGGAGTGAGAAGAGAACTTTCTGGAGATCAATCCCATCTCATCTTGTCCTTCTTGCTCTTGGATTGAGAGAGTTCGGTTTCAAGAGACTTACCTGGCATTGGTGGGTTGCCAGTAGGATCAGACTCCTTTGAGCAGCAGAGGTGCTTTGAGTCTGTGCTTGGGTCTGAGTGGGCAGCTACCTCACTCTCAGTGCATTTTGATGTTGAAGGCTCATGGACATCACAATAGTGATCACCCGAAATGGAGGAGTGGGCAGCTGCCTCACTCCAAATGCACTTGGAGGTTCCGGATTTCGATTCTGAAGTTGAAGGCTTACAGGAGTCATCTGAGGGAGATTTGGAAGCCTGAGGTTCACAACTTCGATCTCTCAATGTCAAAGAAGCCAAAGGAAGAAACTGCTCATAGAGGAGGGCCTTCAATCTTGGCTGTTGGTTCTTCCTGGCCTATGGAGTGAAGGCCTTGCAATGTTTGTAAGATGAGGCAACATGGGCTTTTCCAAGGCAAAGGAGGCATTTGAAGTGTCTGTCCTTACTCAGTATCTTGGCATTACATGCCATATAGCATGTGAGAGTAGTCATAGACATCTCAGTAACATTTCATTGCTGCAAACATGGCAGATGGAAAAGAACTATGGTACTTTTGGTGGGCCAGGGGTATTTATACCCATGGGAAGGTAGGTGGGGCTACCATCAACATCTCTAAACCAACTGGTCTAGAATGTTCCAAAGGGTGTTTCTGTGCAGGTACAAAACCCATTTGTGTTATTCACAGAGATCAGAATGAAGAATGTGCTATTCCTCATCTAGCATTTATTGAGACCACATAGTACTTATAAAGATAACTAATTACATTTACAGTTGCACTGTAGAAGTAATTATGTTATCCTTTGTTCAGTTATGGCCAGACTCATAATACAGTGGGCCCTTGGTATCCACTAGGTTTTGGTTCCAGGACCTCCCATGGTTACCAAAATCCGTGGGTGTTCAAGTCCCATTATATTCAATAGTGTAGTAAAATGTTGTCCCTTATATAAAATGACAAAATCAAGGTTTGTGTTCTGGATTTTTTTGGGGGGGATATTTCAAGCTGTGGATGCTTAAATCCATGGATATAGAATCAATGAATACAGAGGGCTGACTGTATAACACAGTTACAATTCTGTTACAAGAAAAGGGGACTACCGCTGGCCCTCCACATTTGCTGGGCTTAGGGGTGCAGGTCCCTTGTGAAAGTGGAAAAACTACAGATATCTTTATCCTCCCTCACCAAAATATATTTAACACACACAATATAATCCAAGATTCAAGGAATCAAGGTTCCTTCACAAGGCAGAAGCGGGTGGCTGGTGGGGCTTGCTGCCACCGCTGCTGCTGCCTTATGCCATTTTTTAAGGGACTTACAAGCCTCTACGCATGTTTGCAGTCTTTCTCAGTCTCGTGAGGCTTGCATTCCCTATTAAAAATGGTGTAGGGCAGTAGTGGAGGCAGCAGCAAATAATCTGTGAATTATCAAATCCACAAAAGTTAAACCTGCAAATGTGGAGGGCTGACTATAATTACAAGCAACTAGTTTCTATGTTTCATGTTCAGTATAAAACAGCTTTATATAACATTTCTTCCAGATGAAGTCATGCAAGAGAAAATTTCTAGGTCCCTGGAAATGATTCTGTTGCAGGCAGAGTCATGTAAAAATGCAGTTTACATCTGTTAAAGTGAGCAGTAGTCCAGTATTAACTTATGCCTTAATAAAAGCTCAAAGAGCTAGAAAAAGTTGGGTTTTTTGAACTACACTGACTAGGCTGGCTGGTGCATTCAAGGAATTGAGGTAAAAACCAAAAACAAACAAATTAAAAAACTTTCTCAGCCTCTGAACTTTAAGCATGATGAGATTTTTGTGTTGTTTTTACATAAACATTCAGGTAATATCCCTTCTATAATTTCAGGGTTCACGTGAGAAGACAAATAAATCAATTTTGTTTCTGTTGCTGTTTGCTGCCACTTTTTTAATCTTAAAAAAAGCTATGGTTTTTGTGCTAATGAAATATACATTCAATAAAGCTTCTTCTGCAGCTATCAAATACTTCAGCTTCATTTCAACATTTAATCATCCATAAAAGAAGCTTGCTACTTCATGTTCTCCCTGCCCATGAACATCATTAATTAATTATCTAGCAGCTCAAATTATTATTTTTTTGTCCCTGGATGAAACTGTTCACAGAATGTGCATACCTTATCCAAATGAAGCTCTGGTGGTTGAGAGATTAAGAACCTCAGTATAACAGCCAAAGGAACTAAATTTAAATACAAGTCTTGGATAAACAGGAGAAATGGGACCCTAAAATACAGGTAGGTTACTGTTCTGCCTGCCTGCCTGCCTGTACAACATAATAATTTATCAGAGGATGTAAGAGATCAAACTTGCCACCCCTGGAAAAGAGAGTAAGACTATGCTTTCAAGTACCATTCTGTTCAAGAAAATGCTATTAAAATACTGTGTTGTCTGTCTAAGAAAGTATGATCTGTATGAATGCCTAACAGAACTACATTCAGCATAACTAACAACAGCTTTGAACATTACCCCAAAAGATGATGCTTAGATGACTCCCCACAAAAACAGACATGATATACCAGCTTACAAAGTTGCCTTACATAGGTATGTTAGCAAATGTTGGTAATTTTAGAGGGATGTAATTTAGTGATTTCTATATTTAGGGTTTTAAGTGTTTAGGGCTTCTAATTATGTGTTTTAATGTAAGATTTTTAGCTTGCCTGTTATCTAATGAGGAAGGGCAGGATATAAATAATATTGGATAAATAAATAACTTACTGAGTCAGATCATTGGTCCACCTAGTCTAGTACTGTGGTTTCTCTGGGTTTAGGGCACAATTTTTTCCCATTTCTGGCTGAAGATGAACTCAGTATCTTGTGCATGCATATTATGTGTTCTTGGTCCCCCTCCCCTTTTTAAAAAATAAAATTTCTTTTTATTCAACACAAATTATAGTACATCTAATTTATTATATAAAATAAATGTATTTTATTACCATTTATATAGTATACATTTAATTCATTATATATTTTAAACTATATAAATTGAAACTGTGATATAAATCATAATAAAATGCCAGAATAATCTATGGAAGTTACAAACACATAATCTAGAATTAGGCACTTCTGACTGTCAGGTTGTCTAAATGGCAAAAATACTCCTCAGTCAGGGAATGTGAGGACAATACGACCCATCTTAATGTCACCCCACAGCATATTGCCATATCCAGAAAGAGGGTTGCTAAATATGCCAAATACTCCACAGGAAAAGCTTTTGCAGCTTTCCCCAGAGGTTTTTTTTTTAAAAAAAAAAAAACAGGAGGAATGCACATTCTAGCTCATTGGACAAGCAACATGAATTTATTTGCTTTCCCAAAGGAGCAGAAACTGAAAACTGCTTGGCTGGATGACTGGCTTACTAAGAATGCAAGTGCCCAGAACTGCCTTTTTTTTTTTTTTTTAATCTTAGCAAGTGAACACTAATGCAATAAAATGGGGAGTTGTGGGGGTGTTGCTTTTTTGCGAAGGTGAAATATCGCTCTATTGTACCTTGGGAATAGTTTCTTTTAAAAAATACTGTTTGGTGGTGGCAAATTGGTAAGTAAAAATGTGAGTAATTCACGTGTGGCTGCCATCTTGATTCGCATGCATGCCCGTTTGCAGAGCAAACATGGATAGCTAGCCCCCCCCCCCCCCAAAAAAAGAACATTAAGACAAATCACTGCTGCTGTGAGTTGCCTTTACTGTGGAGCAATCCACTTCTTTTTACCTTGTATAGACAACCTGTGTTATGTATTCATGATCCCTGTGCTGCCCCTAGAAATGAGGGGCTACACAGGGACTGTGAAAGTTTCCCAATCTCTACTTACCAGTCAAGGATAATGGAACATACTGTCCAAGAATCCCAGCAATACATTCTCACTGTAGGCAAAAATACAGGCTGGCTTGACTTTCAATTAAAAGCAGGCCTGTCTGCAAGGTTATATTATATCAACAAATGGTAGTAACTGTGGGTTTCTTCCCACCAGTTGTGTCTTATCTCTCTTCTCTCATGGCTTGGCCTGTGAATCAGTCAATGTTATGGATAGCTCTAATCAGTTCTCTGTGTGGAAAATGACATTGTTGCCTTGTTGCTTGCCTGTGAGAAATACATAGAACTGTTCTTTGCTTTCTAGTGAAGAGGAGGCTGCATCATTTCAAGCAGCCAGAATGTAGTTTGTTTTGTAATATTGTTTTAGATATTCAAACAAAAGCCTGGAAAAGGATATTTTTCATCTGTCTCCATGTCTTCATGCATCTACACACGTAGGTATGCAGAGAGGAGCCTGTGGTCCTTGTGTTTTTGCTGTTTTTGCTATTGTTCCCTCTGGGCATGTACAGATTGCTCAGAGGGGCTGCATACCCTGGGAGAAACAGCCACTGTGATTGACCGAGTTCTGTTCCACATCAATTGGGAAGCAGCCGGCTTATGACCCACAGTCAGGCAGAATTGTGACGGGGTGCTGCTTCTACCTGTAGCACCAGAGATCACTCATGGAAGGGAGGTAAATAGCAGTCAATTGCTTTCTGAGTGAGAGGGGAACAAACCCCCATCAATTGCAGCAGCTGCTTCCCGGTATGTGGGGATTGGGGGGTGTCAGGCCAGAATACACTTCTAGCATTGTAAATATGATGCTTACATCTCTCTCATACAGGATTCTGCCCAATATTATTATAAACAATTGTAACATTCATATAAAAGAGGAGCAGCAAAATAGAAAAAATATTATTCAGAATCTTTAATCAGTATTAGTTAAACAACTAATAAAAGGGAAAGATAGATTTTATATATTAATCAAATTATAACAAGGAGAAACCTGTTTATCAGTATTCAGGTCATGAAATCAATTTTGAAAAAGGTGCCACATACTACCAAAGCATACAGTCGCAAAGCATCTATTAAGCTTCCCTGTGGAAGGCACCACTGCAGACATGACCTGGAATCATGGAAAAATCATACACACACATACTGTTTAGGTATCTACTCTTTATTGCTTCCACGTAATGTCACATATGTATTTTAATTTACCCAGTTCCCTACACAGCTATAACTTTCATGAAGCAAAATCTCATGTACAATATTTAAGGTATACACTGATATTTTTAAGGGCAGCTTTCTGAGTTTTAATGTGAAAATATTAGGCAATTTTCTGTGTTGTTCTAACAGGTAGCTATTACTTAGATAAAAAATGACAAGGCAGCAACCTTTTATGATGTATGATTTCATAAGATATCTTTCATTCTGTAGTGTTTAGAGCCCAGATAATAGTGGAAGAAATAATATATTTGCTCAGTTTTTCATTGTCTCTTTATTCTCCTACAACTACTGTCAAATGAATTCAGAGTGTATTGCAAAGTATTTTAAGCAAATAAATGTTGGTGCTGACTTAACAGGTACTGATTCCAAATTTCCACTCACCACAATTCAAATCTTCCTACTTCTAATGAACTAAAGTCAAATTAATTGGAGGGTCATATAACTATATATTCACAGAGCAGAAAAGAAATCAGATCCTTGAAAAGCATTAGTTAGCTCCAATTCCAATACTAAATAAGGGTGGGGGACCCCTCTTCTATTAAGCATTTAGTGTGTAATTTTCTGCCATCACAAACTCAGGCAATATACTTTTCCACGTAGATCACATTGATAGGTCCTATAATGTTAGTGAAGCACAAAATGTACAGATGCCATTAGAAGGCATCCAATCTATGCAGAGCTGGTAAAGTGGCAATTAAATAACGTACATCTGCATAAGCTAGAATAGGCAAGAGCTGTTAATTACAAAATTTCCTGGTTTACTTGCATGTGACAGAAATTACCCTCCTGAATTTTCTCTCCAACTCACTTTGAGATTATTTGACTGATGGCAAGGAATATTAACAGTGAGAGGTAACAGTGCTTTAGAAGCTAAAATGAGTAGAGAATTTCAATACTGATTAATATTAAGATACATGCAGGGGGAAAAAAATCAAACCTAAGGTTTTGCTGGCATGTAGGAAATTCTTTCATTTAGTTTTACAAAGTTAAAAAGGACTGTTTTAAACTGTACCAAAAATCCTGTGAACATTTGTCAAGGTAAAGCAACATTCCACACCATCAAGGGGGAGTGGAGGCCAGAAACCAAGAGTGGATTTAAATTGGGCTTAACCTTATAAAAGTCAAACCCATTTGCAATAGGGGAGAAATTAGTTAGCAAGGCTAACATCAAATAGTGCTGGTTGACTGCACTTCAAATGAGTGAAAGGAGAAGCTCACATTTTCAGTCTATATAAGGGCAAGAACACATCAACTTGAAAGTGTATTTGAATTAAGACCTCTTCATGTCTCAACTCAGTGAGGTCCCAAATGTGGAAGCTGAGAGACAGGGTCTATCAGTCATTTCTCAGCAAAGAGTGGACCCATTGTCTGAGATTCTGATAGATGCTGGGAAAATTCTATTTGTCTTCTGAGTTGTGTGGGGATGGTAGTGACAGTATAATAAAGTTCACTGGTGCTGGGGTTCAGCTCCACGGCCAATCTTTATCCACAATTTCTGCACACAGTCTGTAGCAATTTTGCAGCCAGGGTAAAGAAAATCCATCACTGTCCTAGACTTCAAACAAATATGCTGGAGGTATGGGAGATCAATTGATCTTGCATTCTCCTAACTGCAAAACTTGCCATTGATTATTCATAGATATAGGCCTTGACACTGGTGAGATGTTTGTGCAGTATGGGATTGTTGTATAACTGTTGAAAAAAAAGCACATATACTCATATAAAGAGAGGTCATACCAGCATATATTATATCCCCCACCACCCTGAGGGCCTTTTGCTGAATAGCAGTGAAAAAACCCTGGAAAGACAAATTCTTCAACTGGAAATACCTGAAGGTGTTCACCAAGGAGTACCAACATTTATGTTCCTTTGCAGCTTGTGCTGTACTTCTCTCTCTGGCTTTTCTTCGCAAACGAAGATTCAGGAAGGACTCATCCCGCGCTTTCTGCAAGCGCGCTGATGACTAAAAAGGCCAATCCGAGATAAACAAGTCCGGTTGCAAAAAGCACAGCAGAAGGTCTCCTTGGGTGATGTTTTTGGGTTGTGATTCTTTCTGCGTTGTCGTTTCTCTTCAAGACTTGTTCGTCGTGAGTTCTCAAATAAGGCTGCAGCATTGTGGATAGTGCGTCTCCATGCCTCCCGATGTGAGGCCAGGGCGGACCACTGTTGGTGATCAATTTGGCCAAGCCTGAGATGTTGTTTCAGGGAGTCTTTGTATCGCTTTTTTGGAGCGCCCCTCTTACGCTGACCCGTGGCGAGTTCACCGTAGAGTAGTATTTTTGGGAGGTGATGGTCCTCCATCTACTAGTGAAATAATAAGCCAGGTAGAAAAATTCAGTAGTATTGGGATAAACATGCCAAAGGGCTAATTGCCAGAATTAATTCTAATTTAATAAATGTGCCAAACCCAACCAATGAATGGAGATGGAAAGAACATTTTAAAAACATTTGGAAAATTGCCAAAATTTGTATTTCTTGAGTATTGGGAAATCTAGATCTTGATGAGGAGAATCCTGGACTGAGAAGAATATTTGCAATTCAGGGCTTATTCTGCATACAATTTATACATTGGGTTTTTGTGTGTGTGTGTGTGTGTGTGTGTGCAGAAGGCAGTATTTTCTGCACAGATATCAGCATTTTCAACACAGAAATTCTATTTTCTGTGCAGGAAATACTGCTTCCCATGCAGAAAATGTTGTTTCCTTGGTAGGATATCTTGTTTTCTGCACAAAAAACCACACATGAGTTTTACAAAGAATAAGCCCCCAAACTACAGCATTTGCTGCACAGCAAGCAACATTTTCATCAAGGAAACTAATACTTCTGTGTTAAAAATGCTGTTTTCTGTGCCAAAATATCATGTGCAAATTTTGTGCAGAATAAGTCCTGAACTGGGAAGAGTCTTTGAAAAATGGTACCATTTGTGAAGACACAACAGGAAGTAACAGGAAGAAAACTTCATGCAATAGGAAGAAAATTACTAAAGTTATTCATTGCTTTCTTTGAAAAGGAAATTAGTGAAAAATCATATCCCTACCAATGACCCTGCCCCATAAAGTACAACATAAAGTAGATGAAAAGAAAACGTGATCTTGATCCAATTTAGGCAGCCTTCTTAAAAATTCCTGCTATGTTGTACATATGTCTGCTAAATTTTAAGAAATTTAACCTAAACATTAGAAAGAATTGCTTTATTGTAAGAGATCTTAAAGAATCGACCATTCCCCCCCGCCCCAGAGGGTGATAGAAGTTTTCAAACAAAGAATGGATGGCCATCTCTCAGGAATGCTTAAATTCTGCATTCTAACATGGTAGGTGGTGGACAGAATGGCCCTTGAGGTCCCTTTCAACTCTATAATTTTATCATTCTACATTAAATTGCAGTCTCCATGCCAACACTATAAATGTGGTGGTGAGTGAGGTGGGTTTGCACACCAAAGTGCTCTAAAATGATAAAGGGGTTCCTGCCAGGCAAGAAAAATGGCCAAATAATCCTCATTCTCCCCCTCCGGGGCCAGGGGGGGGGCACAGAAAAACCAGCCAACCAACCAACCAAACCAAAACCTCCCCCAGCTATACATGAAGGGGTGGCAAATTCTGTTGGTTTCCTAGAACTTGATTATATGGTGGTGGGGAAAAGTTGAATGTTACAAAATATGGAAAAGGTTATTTAGAGACAATTCTGCACTGTAATCTGGTTGTGTTTTTTTTTCCCCCTACTATGGGGAAACAGGAGTGGGGAAAAAGAATAACATGATTTTTTTCCCCCTCATCTGTGAAATTGTGTTTCCAGGGCACAAACAGCCATACCAACATTACTTATGCTTTAGAAATGCCCATAATTGATTACTGCAGTGTGCTTTACTTGTTAGTACCTTGGGGAAGTCTTTTGAAACTTCATCTGGTGAAGGCTGCTGACTGATATTTGTTAGTATGTGCATGTTAGCCCTCCTGCTTTGTTGTTGAAAACTTTGCATTGGTTTCCAGCTTATGTTTGAGTCTAATTCAAAGTATTAATCCTTTAAACTTCTACATGGTCACAGGACACTCTTCTTCCATATGTGTAATGCCTGAGATCATCACTGGAGAATTTCTCTGCTGTTCTTGACATTAGAGGTAAAGGAATTTGCCACAGAGGAGTAAGGATGAGGCAAGCATTCATATGATTTGCATTTTAATACGAAACAATCTGATTCACACTTCACAAACTACTCGTCAAATTAGAATGCATTCATCCTTCAGTTCTCAAATTTTTCCAAACCCTTCAATGTAGTTTTCCAGTCAAATAATACATTAGAGAAAAATGTACATACCTGAAGCATTGAACATTCACAAGTTTTTGTTCAGACTTTAATTTTAAAGAACAACAAACAAACAAAAAAAAAAAACACCCTGAAAATTAATGCAGAATTGAAATAGTACAGACTTGTGTTTTGTGCTGGCTTTTTATCTAGCATTAAGAGATTATCAGGTATGGCAAAAGCCATGTCAGAAGATCACA
Source organism: Gambelia wislizenii (assembly GCA_030847615.1). Lineage (NCBI taxonomy): Eukaryota > Metazoa > Chordata > Lepidosauria > Squamata > Crotaphytidae > Gambelia > Gambelia wislizenii. The sequence continues at coordinate 82,614,112 of JAUMIR010000005.1, read as the reverse complement.
AGAAGAATAGGAAGGGGCAAGATTATCAGACGATGAGGTCCTTCAGCTTCCCTGGGTCATAGTGCACCCATGAGTAAAGCATCACTTTTTATAAGTGGCTTTTCTCCATCAATACAAAAAAGAAGCCTCATTGGCAGAAGTGCTATGCCCCTGGAATGGCAGAAGGATGTGGGCATCTGGTAATGTTCTCTTCCCTTTCTTCTGATGCAGCTTGGAATGCATTTTTTTGCCATGTTCCACTGCATCTGATAATCTCCTTAGTTTCACCTTATGTAATGCTCCTTTCTTTTCCCTACTTAATGAACAGGTCTCAAGATAACTCCAAGAAAGCTTTATTGAAACATAGGATCAGCACAGCAGCAGGTTATTGAAAACTCTGGCAATCTATTCCGAGTTCACTTTTAAGACTGCTCAGTTACCCATTTCCCTCTTCCCAGCATCCAATAACATTCTTCCCCACACATTACCAGGTGATTCCAGTGGCCTTGGTTCTCACACCACTAGCTTCCACCCTTGTACCCCCTGCCATCCCTTGACATTCCTCTAACATAGCTAAAAAGCACCTAAGCAAACCTAAAACGAAACTTAACATTGAAGAGAGGCCTCAATTTTAGGACCCTCTGACACCTAAGTCACTGGATGTTCTTTGTATGCACTGTAAACTTTTTTTTTTTTTAAATGTACCTTATGTTTCATTGATGTTACTTTCAATGTGGAACCTTCCCACCCCCCATTTTGATTATAATAATTTTGCTTGATGGATATATTGTTAGATGTCTCGAGTGGCCACACATCTGTAGCATGTCCCTCTTGATTCATAGGGATGTAATTCTTCACTAAATTTCTTCTTTAAGATAGCACTGATTTATTTCAGCAATTTTCTTCCCTCTGTGAGAAAGTCTGAAAACCATGCCATTTGCAATTTAGGACTTTTTCTGTGCAAAATTCTCTGTGTGTGATTGTTTTGCATCAAAAACAGCATTTTCTGTGCAGGAAACAGCATTTTCTGTATGGAAAATTATATTTCAAGGCATAAGTATTAATTCCTACACAGAAAATGTTGGGATTTTTTTTTTTTTTTGTAGAATGTGTTATTTTCTGTTCAGATCAACCATGTGTGAATTTTATGTAGAACAAATCCCTGATTACAACTTACTTTTGCATAGAAAACCATGTTTTCTTCAGAGGAAGTAATATTTTTGTGTTGAAATATTACTTTCCATGCAGAGAATGCTGTTTCCTGTGTAACGCAACCATGTGCAAGTCCCAAACTGCAAAGATTCTCATCAGTCCAAGAATTTCTGGACACTTGAGAAACATATTTTTCAACCATTTTTCAACTTTTTAAACCATTCTTTCTATTTCTACTCTTTAACGTCAGTAAAGGCTAAGTACAAATGTGATAGTTTTGTGTATTCATACAGGGAAATAGCCCATTGAGGTAGGAACAAACAGAAGTGGTTGTACCTGATTTGAATCAAACAAGGAAGCAGGAGAAAGGATGCAAAACCCCACAGCTTTCTTTTCTGTGGTATATCTTCCTAAATGCTTTTCTTCTTACCAGTCTCCCACACTGAGTGTACTGGAGAAAGCACTTGCAAAGGGTGTCTGTGAAGAGATTAGCCATGGTTATGAAGAAGGCTCAGTGCCTCTACTTACACATCACTCAGTACAAATTCCCTCTTTGGTCCCGTCTACACGTACGGTGTGCGAAAGTTCGCACTTCGGTACAAACGGCCGTTTGGATGCACACGAATGCAAAAGAGGGGGGCAGTTTTCCACCCCGAAATACGCACACGTGGCATTCGGGAGGGAAAGCGGATCGCGAAGAGAAATCCGTACGCCGTTCGGATGGCTGACGGGTCGGTACGGTCTGTTCGCACACATACGAACAGGCTGTGTAATCTGATTGGCTGTCCGAGTAGAGGGGGCGGGGCTAGCATGGAGGGAAATTAGGAGCGGCCACCATGTTGGTTTCCTGGCTAGCGGGCGTCCGGTAAGTCCGTGAATTTATATGTTTATTTTTATTTTATATTGTAAATACGGAAAACCGACTGTCCGCAAACCAGGAACCTTTAAAAAAAAAAAAGCAGCGGGAGATTTAAAACTGCCGCTTGGCTTGCTCGCTCCAGCCAGCTTCGGGAAGAGGGAGTCATACGGAATTTAGGGGGTTTAAAAAATCGTATAGCCGGTTCGTATGCATACGAATGACAGGCTGTTCGTATTTTTTGCCCCCCATACGGATTTTTTTATGATCGTATATTATATGGGGATCATATAATACCCATTGTTTCTAAAAATTACAGCCCTCCTCATTAGCACCCACTTTCTACTCTTCTGCATTTAACTGTCTGGAAGTGTCACTGCTACATCTCATTTAGTCCTAATATAATACCGAAGCTGTTTAAAAGGAAACAGCTTAGAAAGGGGTGTGTGACACCACTTCTGTTTAGCATGATACAAACACATAAGGTTATGAATACTATTTAAGCAATGGGCCATTAGGGCAGCATGGTTATTATGCAATAATCTCAGTCCCATTGAGATAACTATATGCCAGATACAATTGTGCCTCTATGCACCCCAGGGGCAGTTATCATGATAATAACACCTGCTGTGTTATCCTTGCTGCCACCATAAAATGTCCTGTGCTTCTTTTTAGTGCTGGTATAACACAGCAATTAAGTATATTATTTTGACCACAGGAAATTGCCAATGAATTCTACAGTGGTTAGGCAATTTATGTGCTGAGGCTACAGCAACGCACACACACAGTGTTAATGCTTAAAGCTGTTAGCAATGTTTTAGGTATCATCTTAATAAATGTGTGTTACTATTTTTTTTCCAGTAGGAAAATCTTTTGAAAACACACAAAGTGAATTTGTGGTTCCAATTTATGGGGAACATGATTGTAATACAGCCAGCTGGATCAATTTAGAGGACTACCTGTTTTTTTCATTCCTCTCATTCTCAAGAATATATATGAACTATGCATTTTCAAATCCTGCTACTGAATTCTCACAAATAATTATGTAGGATGATGTAATTCAGAAATATGGTGGATGGATAACTAGTTAACTTAAATTTGGAAAAATATGGAGAAGAACATCTGAAGAGGTCATGCTCTTAAATGGAATATTGATGATTTCAAATCTCCAAATAACTTCTGCTAAAGGCTTGACACAGATGTTCAACAGAAAAGGAGATTAATTTAAGCCCCATGGAATGCCATAACAGAAATATCATAAATAACAGTAGCTTATATCCCTGTGTTCTATAATCAGCCCACAGAAGGGAATCACTGATTTCCATATTATTTTTACTAGTATTCTGTATTATTACAGAATTATTTGTTAGTATTATTTGTTATTATTTGGAATAATTTGCTGAAGATTACTTGCTAAAGATTAATATATTTCATTTTTTTCTTTAGTATTTTAATCTATATGGCTGGGGAATACATGATTAAAAAGTGTAAAACATTCCAGTCTTCCAGAAATCAATGAAAGTTTGGTTGGTGATACAGCTGGTAAATCCAACAACATATAAAAATTGGTGGATTAATGCAAGTGAAGTGAACAATAATCAAGATATATTGGCTTAGTAGACATGAGGTTGAACAAAAAGATGCTATGTCATATATGGAAATCGTAAGATATATATACTACATACGTATTTGCCTGGTAGCTGTATGCTATACTATAATTTAAAAAAATCCACATTAGCATAATACTTTTATTAGACCAACTGAAAGAGCATAAATAAGTGAAAGCTTTCAAGATGTAATAAAGTATTACAAATCTGTAATAAGGTACTTAAAATAAAACTAAATAAAATATTGTGACTAAGTTTGATAGTTATTTCTCTATAGTGATAGGCACCTCTAAAATGTATGAACTACATAAGATTATATATGAGTACAGAATATATGAATATATTCTCCAAAATTCATTTACTGTTTATTGCTTGATAAACTTTTTTTTAACCCTTTCTTTGTTTGCTGTGTGGAGAATAAAAATATTCGTATTAAAAATGTCTGCGCGAGAACAATGACTTCATTAGAATCTGAGTTTCACAACAAAACAATATCTGTTATAGTGGACAAGAGGCTCATCATCACTGAAGTAGGGAGCAAGATAATTATTGCAGTTCTACTCAAAGAATAGCCCCATCTGGCTACTGCTCTCCTTGAAATGTTTTACTATCAGACCATTATAAACACAATTATTTCAGAATCGGTGTGAGTACATTCACTTTTTTTCATCTTCCCTTCCTTTTTATGCTGGGTTTTTTGAGTGTACATTTGTCAATTCCTTTCATTTTACTGATCATTATGGAAGCTGCTCAAAATAACAAAAGAGAATATTCCGCACCTATACAGCCTTACTGTATTCTCATTATGGTTTAGTCTCACCAATACTATGGATCCTAGCAGTCAATGGCAACTTATTGTAACTGTAGAATTTGGAGACTGTTTTGTAAACATATTTTCAGAGAAGCACTATTGTGTACAGCATACCCTACAGCATTTCACAGATGAAAACCTGGATGCATGTGGCCAAGCAACATCATCAGAGTTTGATCAAGATGTCAAAAGTTATTAATGAGGAAGGACACATAAGCTAGAAGAAACTGCAACAGTTTGTTTTTGCCAGATTCTACTGGAAAGAGGAAGAGTATGTCCCTTGTCTCTTCTCCCTCCCAATGACTTTAATAGAGAACTAGTTGCCATTGGACTTTGAACTCACTTTGCAGCAACTGAAGTAAGCTAGGGTCAAAGGGAGAAAGTGGGAGGAACAGAGAGAAATTGGGATGTTTTAAAAGCAACTGAAAAAGTGACAGGAATGACAGAGGATTAATTAGAATGGTTCCTGACAAACTGGACAGCGGCCCTTACTTTTCAATGAATCTCTTCATGTGGCTTAAGTGGGCTTCTGTCATGATCAAACTACACATTACACTTGTTGAAGTAAAAATCCTCCGCTGTGTTTCTCAGATAAAAGCCAGAAGGCTTTGGGTCTATGATCTTTGATTTACCCATAACTACATGCACAAAAGGGAAAGTTGTAAATCTGAAAGGAGATAAATACAAAGACATCCAAAGTTCTCTCTCTCTCTCTCTCTCTCTCTCTCTTTCTCTCTCTCTCTCTTTCTCTCTCTCTCTTGTTGAATGGCTTATTCTTCCCCTCATGACATCAGACAATTTCATAACCATGCTTCTGCTTCAACAGAGCTCCATTATCCTGTAATTAACACTTCTCTTAACATTTAGAAAAAATGCTGGAAGCCATTCAGAGCTCATGGGTTAGAGAAGAATATTAGTAAAATAAATAAATAAATAAGACAAGAGAAGACAATAACTTCCATACAACACAACAAAGAAAGAACACAAAGGAATGCCATACCATTAGATGTCTAATCTCTTGCATAATTCCCCCAAACGTATTGCCACGACAGGGCCAGTGTGTATGCAATTCTTGCTGTTTAAAAATTCTGTAGTATCATATGCGTGTTACAAGACATGCAGGGAAAGTATTTTCAAAAAATCAATCCAGAAACCTATATAATTGACAAATACTGGTGCTGAGAAGAAAAGGGAGTGTGCTGCATAATTTTCTAAAGCATTTGGAAACCTTCTTATAAAGGTTAATGTAAGCAACTGAGTGCTTCCTCAATGAACACAACAAAAAGGCAGCCTCTGTTGCTCTCCATGTTGCTCAACAGCAGCTAAGCTTAGAAGGATAAAGAAGGTGAGAAGAATTGAAATAAGCCAACAAAGGGGGGTGGGTAGCAAGAAGCCTCAGCTACTAGATTTCAAAAACAAAAGCTGATGATGATGTTTTCACAAAGTGTGTGCCATTCAATTAGCTAAATCAATATTTTCCTTTAAGTGATGGGAAGCCACAAGATATTTGTTAATTAATTGCATGACCCCAAAGGGCAATTAAAAGGTATGTTGTAGGAATACGTGAAGCTATTTATATCACTTTTATTGCAAAATCATTTTACCATGGCATCATTTCACTTAAAGCAGAGTTGGTCCACAAAGTCAGCAGTCCTGCATTGTTCCCTTCTTCTTCTTCTTCTATTTCTTCTTCTTCTTCCTCCTCCTCCTCCTCTTCCTTGAATCAGAATTGTAAGAGCCCACAAGGGCCTTCCAGTGCAGTCTCCTGCCCTGCAGGAATACACAACCAAAGCACTCCCGGCAGAAACTCCAAAGGAGATTCCACCATGCTCCAAGGCAATGTATTCCACTGTTGAACAATGATTACCATCAGGAAGTTCTTTCTAATATTTAGGTGGAATCTCTTTTCCTGTAGTTTTAGTCCATTGCTCCATGTCCTAGTCTCTGGAACAGCAGAAAGTAAGCCTGTTCCATCCTCAGTATGACATCTTTTCAAGTATTTAAACATAGTTATTGTGTCACCTCTTAATTTTCTCTTCTCCATCCTAAACATACCTAGCTTCCTAAGCCACTCTTCATAGGTCATGGCTTCCAGACCTCTCACTGTTTTGGTCACCCTCCTCTGGACATGTTCCATATTGTCAATAACCTTCTTGAATTACAGTGCCCAGAACTGGAACAGTATTTCAGGTGAGGTCTGACTAAAGCAGAATAAAGTGGTATTATTACATCCCCCGATATAGACACTATACTCCTATTGATAAAGTCTACAATGACATTGGCTTTTTTAGCTGCTGCATCACACTGTTCACTCATGTTCAGCTTGTGGTCTACTAAAACTCCTAGATCCTTTTCACATGTACTGTTGTAAAGCCAGGTGTCACCCATCCTTTATCAGTGTGTTTTATTTTATATTATTTATTTAGCCTAAATATTGTACCTTATATTTCTCCCTGTTGAAATTCTTTCTTTTAGTTTTGGCCCAGCTCTTCAATCCATTAAGGTCAAATCCTATCCTCTGTGATATTAGCTGCTCCACCTCATTGGTATCATCTGCAAATTTGATAAGCATGCCCTCTCCTCCATCATCCAAGTCATTGATAAAGATGTTGAATAGCACTGGGGCCAGGACAGAACCCTGTGTCATCCCACTGGTCACTTCTCTCCAGGATGAAGAGGAGCCATTTGTGAGCACCCTTTGGGTTTGGTTGATCAACCAATTACAAGTCCAGCTAACAGCAGCATTGTCTAGCTCAGATTTTACTAGCTTAATTGTATGAATATCATGAAGGACTTTATCAAAGGCCTTACTATAATAAAGATAAGCTACATCTACAGCATTCCCTTCATCTATCAAGCTTGAAACTCTACCAAAAAAGAGATAATATTAGTCTGGCTTGACTTTTTTTGAGAAACCCATGCTGACTCTTAATTATCACAGCATCCCTTTCTAAGTGCTTATATACTGTTTAATGATCTGCTCTAGAATCTTTCCTGGTATGACTGTCAGGTTGACTGAGAGATAATTGTTTGGGCCCTCTTTTGAAGAAGACAATATTTGCCTTCCTCCAGTCTGCTGGGACTCCTCCTCTTCCTCCTCCTCTTCTTCCTGGTGCACATGATGGACTTTTTCAGATGGGTCCTTTTACCCCATTTCTGTCTCACTACCCACCCTCCCACCCCACTCCCGTCCCTGCTACAGAATAAAATTAAAAGGTTTGTACACCTACCTTCTAGCAAGACAGAACCTGTTCTCCCTCCCCTCAGCAGCCCGGAAGTAAATGCAGCCATCCTAAAGACCCAGAAAGCAAATCCCACCTGTTCTCATGAGAGAACGATCACACGGGAAATTTAAAAATTAAAAAAACAAAACATCAAAAACACTAAGCAAGCACCAAAACATACTTTAAACACTGCAAGTAAGCCGGGGAAGCTAAAAAACAAAAAGGGGTGTCACCTCCTCATCCTGATCTCAACTGTAAGTGTTTGGGACAGACCTCCCCCCATGGCTGGCATCACGCCAGCATAACAGGAGAAGAATGGGGTGTCTTTCAGACCACCCGTGATTCCGTGACAGAAACGGAATAGGTGGTCTATTAATGATTTTTCCCATGAACAAAAAAGCCAGGAAGCAGCATGGGGGCAGCACGGGACGGGGATGATATCGTCTGAAAGGGAAAATCTTTCTTGACCCTGTTCCATGCTTGCCACAGAGTATTAAGCCCATCTGAAAATGTCCAGTGTATTCCAGTAGAAATCAATTGTAGTTGCAAAGCTTCTCTGTCTATACTGGAAGCACATAAAAAAAGCACACATAATAGCAGTTTTTACTATATTTAATATACCCATAAATATTAAGGAGTTATGCTATTAGACCATCCACTGGAACCATTAGCTATAAATGGATTTGGTTCAGTATTTGTTTAACATCATAACTCCTATCATCAGCCCAGGAAAGATTACAGAATACTAGCTTGTACTTACTTTACTTTTGCCTTGGAATTTGGAACAATTGAATGTTAGACTAGTTAATTCCAAATCAGCTTAAGGGCAACTCTTGAGTCTTTTCTTTCTTTCTGCTTTCATACATCTCTAATTCATCAACCTTCTACTGAAGAACTGAAGGCATCATTCATGCAGTTCCCAGTACAGGGTGAAGCTTCACATTCTGTGACTTTTGATCCAGACCTACTTAACTTTAACATGGTTGTAGCATCCTCTACTATTAGACAAATACTGAACCAAATCCACCTATAGCTAATGGTTTCAGTGGATGGTCTAAGAGTAGAGGATGCCACAACCATGTTAAAGCTAAGTCGGTCTGGTTCAAAGTCACAGAATGTGAAGCTGCATCCTGCACTGGGAACTGCATGAATAATGCCTTCAGTTCTTCAATAGAAGGTTGTGAATGAGAGTTGTATGAAAGCAGAAAGAAAGAAAAGACTCAGAGGTGCCCTTAAACTGATTTGCAATTAACTAGTCCAACATGCAATTAACTAGTCCAACTAGTCCAATAGAAGTATAGCGTCTAGATCAAGGGAAGTAATAGTGCCACTCTATTCTGCATTGGTCAGACCTCACCAAGAATACTGTGTCCAGTTCTGGGCACCACAATTCAAAAAGGATATTGACAAATTGGAGCATGTCCAGAGAAGGGTGACTAAAATGGCGAAATGTCTGAAAACCATGCCTTATGAGGAGAGACTTAGGGAGCTGGGTATGTTTAGCCTGGAAAAAAGATGGTTAAGAAGTGATATGATAGTTCTGTTTTAAGTATTTGAAGGGGTGTCACGTTGAGGATGGAGCAGGCTTGTTTTCTGCTGCTCCAGAGACTGGAACATAGAGCAATGGATGCAAGATCCAGGAACAGAAATTCCACCTCAACATTAGGAAGAACGTTCTGACAGTAAGAGCTGTTCAGCAGTGGAACAAACTCCATCAGAGTGTGGTGGGGTGTCCTTCCTTGGAGGTCTTTAAACAGAGACTGGATTGCCATCTGTCGGGGATGCTTTGATCGTGATTTCCTGCATGGCAGGGGGTTGGACTGGATGGCCCTCGTGGTCTCTTCCAACTCTACAATTCTATGATTCTATGATTCCAATTGTTTCAAACTCCAAGGCGAAAGTAAATACAAGCTAGCATTCTGTAACCTTTCCTGGCTCGATCCCTCAGACCTGATGGATACATTGTTCACCCATGCTCCAAAGGTGGACAGGCTAAATCTCCTTCTCCCCATGCAGCTGATGCCTGATAAAGTAGATTGGGGGGGTATGATTATGGCAATATTGTCAATATCATGACTAAGGAGATTTTCAGACAGCGTTTTGGAGAGCCTACCACGGGATGAGGTTCCGGGAGAGGAATGGTGGTCTTGCATGGCAGGGGGTTGTTTTCGGTCTTCTATGCTTAAAATATGGCGCGGCCACTTCCAAAGCTTCACGGAAGTGACACTGATGATTTCTGGAGAGGGACGGCGGCATGCAAAAACGACCCCCTGCCACGCAAGATCGCCGTTCCTCTCCCGGGACCTCATCCCACAGTAGGCTCTCTAAAACACTGTCTGAAAATCTCCTAAGTAGCAATCTTAATATGAAACAAAATCCAAAATCCACAAAGTGATACCTTTATTTGCCAATGAAATGCAAAACACATGGTGCAAGATTTTCCTTGGTTATTTTTTTTCCAGGCTGTGAGGCCATGTTCTGGAATATTTTCTTTCTGACATTTTGCCTGCATCTGTGGCAGGCATCTTCAGATAATTGTTGAGTAGGAGTGTATGTGGAGTTAATATGCTGTGAACCCCTGCTGGGGTGTATATATAAATTTGTGTAATTGAATGGTTAGTTTCTCGCTATAGAAATGCAAGGCTCGTTAGTTTCTGTTTGGCTAATGGTTGGCTGATGGACCATTATCTGCTGGAACTCCCCTTGTCCCTGGGTGGAATTCCTTTGTGAGTGTTGAGTTTTTATTCTATTGTTTTTCAAAACTGGGAGCCAGATTTTGTTTACTTTTAAGGTTTCTTCTTTCCTGTTGAAGTTGTCCAGATGTTTGTGGATTTCAATAGCTTCTCTGTGCATTCTGACATGATAGTTGTTGGCCTGGTCCAGAATTTCTGTGCTTTTAAATAACATTTTGTGTCCAGGTTGATTCATCACATGTTCTGCTACTGCTTATTTTTCTGGCTGGCCCAGTCTGCAGTGTCTCTCATGTTCCTTGATTCATGTTTGCACACTGTGTTTAGTGGTCCTATGTAAAGTTGTCCACAGCTGCATGGTATGCGGTAAACTCCTGCAGCTGTGAGAGGGTCTCTTTTGTCCTTTGCTGAGCATTTTCTTGGTTGGTCTGTAGATTGTTTGGAGGTTGTGTTTCCTCATCAGTTTCCCTATTCTGTCTATGACTCCTTTGATGTTTGGTAAAAATACCTTCCTTTTGGGTGGCTGTTTTTCTTCTTCATTCCTGTGTTTTTTTCTGGGTCTGGCTGCTCTTGTGATGTCTGATCTGGAGTAACCATTAGCCTGTAGGGCCCAGTTTAGGTGCCTCAGTTCATCCTCCAGGTAGTGGGGTTCACAGATCCTTTTTGCACATGATGCAAGCTTTTGAAGCTCTATTGGCTTCTTCATCAGGCAAAAGATGTTTAAAAAAATAAAGAAAAGTGACAATGTTGGAGTCACAGGCCTACATGCTGTTTCAGATGTTATTTGTGCTGTAACATCTTCAAAAACTTGCATCATGTGTTTTGCATTTGGTTTGCCAATAAAGGTGGATTTCAGATTTTGCTTTGCTGCATGGCCGACACGGCTACTCCAAATATGTTTCTTTAATATGGAACAGTTATAGATGAGGAAATCTAGGTAACTATTCAGTATTAACAACTGCTACTTAGACTTTGGAGATTTTCAGACAGGCAAAAATCGCTCTTTGCCGCGCGAGCAGCCTCCCGAAACTGCTGCGCGGCAAGGGTCTTCTTCGGACGACGCTGTGCCTCTGGCGAAACCGTCCATGTCACTTCCGTGAAGCTTGGGACGGCTCCGCGTCATATTTCAATCACGGGCAGCCTCCGTGCTTGAAATATGACGCGGAGCCGTCCCAAGCTTCACGGAAGTGACACGGACGGTTTCGCCAGAGGCACAGCGTCGTCCGAAGAAGACCCTTGCCGCGCAGCAGTTTCGGGAGGCTGCTCGCGCGGCAAAGAGCGATTTTTGCCTGTCTGAAAATCTCCCATATCACACTACACTGTTATAGTGCTATTATTCCACTTTAATTGCTATTGCTGCTGCCTGTGGAATTCTGGGGTTTGTAGTTTACTGATGCCTAAGAGCTCTCTAGCTGAGAGTTCTAAATGCCCCTCCCTAAACTACAAACACCAGAATTTCACAGGAGGCAGCCAGAGCAGTTAACGTGGAATAATAGTGCTATAAAAGCATAGTGTGATAATCTCCATGGTCAAAATTCTGACACTATTTGCATGATTGCAACTCCCCCCTCCCAGCCTACTTTAACTGCATGAGGAGATGGAGGTCCAGTCTGCATGAGGAGATGGAGGTCCAGTCTGCTGGTGATCAGAACATGGGTGAATGTTTCTATCAGGTTTTGGGGGTGGGGTGGGGTGGGCCAGGAGAGTTTGGGATGGGGGTGGGTGGGTAGTTGATACAAACTACTGGCCACTAAGCTTAATAAATATGGGCACTGGTGGATCAAGGGGCAATAAATAAATCCCTTGAATACATAATTAAATAAAATAAAGTTCAGCAAAAGTTGTCATTGCTGGTTTCAGTTCCTGCTTGGTTTCTGTTCTGAAAAGTTGATGCCTAGTCAATGTCTGAAGATCTTCACATCAAGGCAAAAGAATCTTCTGCCCTTTAGAAAAATATAAAAAAAGTATATGCCCCTGTTGTTTTTGGATATTATTTTTATGACACTGACTAAGGTCCTCTGTTGAAAAGATAGAGCATAACTTTATGCTCATGAAGTTAGACAGTAATTGTGCATCATTAGTGATTTGTGTCATTGAACAATACTGTTTCTTGCATAGAAAATGCTGTTTCCCTTCCATGCTGTGCCACTTAGTGTGGCCTCCTGTTATAAGTTGTAAACAGATACCACTTTTGACAGGAAGAGGTGTCATGACTTCCCTGAACTGGCAAACAAAGACAAGGCTCTAAGGGGGCTTGGGTCAGGTTATGTGGGCTTAGTAGAAACTCACACAACCTTTTTGGAGATTTTAGGTCAGAAGCAACCACCAAACAGGCAACAGTGGGTATAAGTATCTTCTTGTTAGTATTGCCTCTCAAGCCATTCCTTGAATCCCTGGACACTGCTGTTGCTTCTGCTGTCATAGAATCATAGAATTGTAGAGTTGGAAGATACCACAAGGGTCATCTAGTCCAACTTCCTGCCACGCAGGAAATCACGATCAAAGCATCCCTGACGGATGGCCATCCAGCCTCTGTTTAAAGACCTCCAAGGAAGGAGACCCTCTGAGGGAATGTGTTCCACTGCCGAACAGCTCTTACTGTCAGCTCTTACTGTCAGAAAGTTCCTCCTAATGTTAAGGTGGAATCTCTGTTCCTGGAGCTTGCATCCATTGTTCTGTGTTCTAGTTTCTTTCTGGAGGAGCAGAAAACAAGCTTGCTCCATCCTCAATGTGATACCCCTTCAAATACTTAAATAGAGCTATCATATCACCCCTTAACCGTCTTTTTTCCAGTCTAAACATACCCAGTTCCCTAAGTCTTTCCTCATAAGGCATGGTTTCCAGACCTTTCACTATTTGCGTTGCCTTCCTCTGGACATGAGAAATGAGAGAATGTCATAGAAATAAGTCACAAAATGCAATGAAAACAGAAAACAGCCTTTGCCAAACTCCTTTTATATCCTTTCCAAATATGAATAGGTGAGAAACTTGTTCAGATGGAATGTTAAAGACATCCATGTTTTGTTTTGTTTTTTAGCTATGTCATCCAGAAAGGAATACTTCTAAATGAATGAATGAATCACTATATGGAGAAAAAGAGAGTATAATTCATTACCTTTATCATATCAGTGTGTGATCTTTTCACCTGGCCCTTATGTATTCAGGTAAAATGCAAGGTGTAAGGCAATTGTTGTGTTAGGTAGTGATGTGGTCATAGGATTCATCCAGGTGCCTTGATATATCTAAGTGCCTTGGGAATAACTAAAGGGAAATATAGCTCTCCCAAGGGGCCTGGCATGCTGATGCACTATGTATCAGTGAGCCAGAAAGTTTGATGACTCATAAACACAGGATGGGAGACAGGGAGGAAAAACCTTGCTGTTCCCTTTCCCTGTGTGTAGCACTTGATATTCCTGTTATTACAAATCAGCTAAGGCCAAAAATGGAACACAAGTAAAGTGTTCCAGGGAAGGATGTTGTAGATGCCAAGTTGGCAGTGGCTGTTTGTAATTTTAATTTGAGCTTGAAAGTAATTTCAAGATTTAGAAATCTTACCTCCCATTCAGGGTGTGCTTTTAAAAGCCCATGAACACTGTTTCTGAGTGTAGACACTGTTTTTGAGGTAGGCACATATTTATAAAATCCAGACAGACCTCCTCAGTAAAGGTGAAAGTGCTGAGCACTTTTTTCTCGGTCTCTAAATTTATTGATCCCCAAAAGGTCAATACACAAGACTAACAATTTATCAGTTGTGGTATGCCATGTAGGATGGATGACATGAGTTTATAAAGTCATTGACAACTAGAGCTGGTCAAAACGTGGTTTGATTACTCAACCCTATTTGCCAATTTGTATTGATCAACTTAATTTGACAAATAATTCTACTTATAAGATTGAGCCTAACAGAAAAGAATGACAATAAGAAAAAAAAGGCTTCACCTCCTTGGTCTTAGGAGGCTTTCACTGTTCACTTTTTTTTTTTAAGGCTATAGAGACTTACTTCCAAGATGTGATTCCTGTGAGTTTGGATCAAGAGACACAATCCACCAAGCACTGCTTTATTAATGATTTACTGCATAAAAGCACTTGCATGTGTGTTCATGATTGTGGGTGGTTTGTTTTTTACTTTATTTTTACCCTTGCTCTTTGGAAAAGGGATCTAATCATGAAAATGTTGCTTAATTTTTAAGGACATAACAATAAAAAGGCAATAAACAAATAAACAAAAACACATACTGCATTTAGTGATAGTTGACAGATTTGATCTCTGTGAATTGCAATATCAAATGTCAAAGGGTCCTTCACACAACAGAGTTGTAGCACTATGATTACACTTTAATTGCCATGGTTACATCCTATGGAATCCTAGAATTTGCAATTTTGGGAGGAGCATTTGGAATTATCAGCCAGAGAACTATAGTATCTCACTGAACTGCAAATCTCATCCATAGGATGCTGTCATGGTAATTAAAATGGAATCATAGTGTTATCATTGTGTAGTATGAAAAGCTCTCTGATCCTCACCTAATTGAAATACTTCATAGCCCAATAAACATGGAAGGGACAGTAATCATGCTGATTCCTCCATTTCGATCCTTGTCATCTATCACATTTTGTGGATGAACTTTTGAACATTCACCCTTCCTGCAAAGTACAGCTACAGATATATATAGGTATTTCACACATCCCAACTGTTACATTAGGATACATAAATGCCCCCTCAGTGTCTGACCTCCTCTAGTCACAAGGAACAGTTGCCACTGGTTCCAACATGCTTCTTGACTCAAGAAAACTATTGAGCTTCCATTTTAAGAGGAAAATACATTTAGAAGTGTGTATATTGTGAGACAACATTTTATAAATACTTATTCAAATGCTTACTTAAATCCAATTATTCACACAAATTTCTAAGGAGCTTGAAGTGAACCTATGAGTGAACTGATTCAGCAAGTAGAAATAAAATGATGGTTTCACAAATTCTGGTTCAAGGCAATGACTCTGTACCAGCACCTTGTCCTTGTGAGTTGTCAACTAAATATATCAATAAAATTCCTAGGAACGGCAAGATGGTAATATAGAGTATTGCTTGTCCTATCAATACACCGGGCTAGCCTGTATAAGTGAATGAGCCATCAGGGGGAAAAAATTCCTATCACTTTGCCTGATTGCAAACAGAGCATATTTCAGTAGAACCAGATGTTAGACAGCATGTATGAAATAATTAAGTTACAAATGATATACCTGCATGGTCAAGCTGTCCTAAATTATACTGCCTTGAAACAATGAAGGTGAATTTCTTACTAGCATTCATAGTAGCCACCTGCTTCTTTTAATTCATTTAAAACATTTAGAAGTGACAGCATCCTATGGCTATCCATATGTTACTTGTGCCATGAAGGAACACTTCTATTGTGGAAAAGAAAACCGACCCAATGTACAGCAATCAACCTAAATGCTAACAAATATGTACCTATGTGTGCTTTTATATTGGCATTCTCTAACATACAACCACATTTGGGATCTTTTGTTACTTGTTATAAAAGAAAGATATCCAAATAAACTTGGTAACGTGTAATGAAATAATGAGATGGTAAATTTGTCGTGTCTTAATTTTGACAGTCTATTGCATGCTCATTTTTCATTTTATAGGTACAAACACAATACATAAACTGTTACATCCCCCCCATATACTTTGCTTTCAGTTGATTAACACAGATATACAAGCAACTGAAGTGCATTCGGTTATAAGGAAATATTTAAAAACTCTCCCCTTCTATTTTCTGCCTACATTTTCTAGCAATTTGGCTTGTCTTCTATTTCAGTCCTTGGAGAACTGTTGTTTTCATTTTGTTTGTTTGTTTTTCCCCAGCTATGAATGTTTCTGCAGTCCCGTTTTTTTATTATTATTATTATTAGTGGTGAGTCAAGTTCACTCTTCAGGGAGTCTCAGAATCGATTTTGGACTTAGTCATTCTAATCAATACAATGAACCTCATGGGGCGGGGGGAGCTTCCAGTCATTCTTTGTAGTAAGTAAAAAATTCTGAGGGTGTTCAACAGTCTGTCAGACTGAGAACATGAAGCTTCAGCCCAAAGCACATGATACAAAACAGTGGAAACAACTCATCTTCTGGAGTTTTTACTTGTAGTTCTGCTTTTTTCCCCTAATGAAGTAGCTGGGCACAACAAACATGATATCACTTCTAAAAATTATTTTTGAATGTTCAGTTAAATAAATAGATAAACTATAAACTATAAAACACCAGATGGCTTATTCATTTCTGTAGAAATGCAAGTTTTGATGGTACTAGCAGTAAATAAATGGTATGCAAAGAAAATAGAACTGCTGAATATACAGGCAAGGTCTCAAATAGTTAAAGAAAGAAATACAGGAAAAGGAAAATGTACTTACCCGATGTCATAACAAGCTTAGGGAGGCTTTAAAAGAAATACACATATTTATAAAATTGCCTTTGACAATTCACGAGATCTGATTATGTGGCAGGATGCTTTCTCAAAAGATTTGATTACATGGCGCATTGAGCTGATGCTTAGTAAATAATACCTGTCTGTTCATGCTTCTGCTTGTTATTGCTGTAGAAGGGTTGCGGTATTGAGAATTAAGAAGAAGCATAAACAAAACCATCAGTTGCAGGACATCACTTTCAGGAAAAGGTTTTCATTGTTAACAAAATATTCCATCAAAAGGAAGAAAAAAGTTTCATTTTATTTTCTATTTTATATCGGGTTGAAGTCCTAATGAAGCTAGTGATCTCTTACCCCTCCTCAATGTTCATTTCAATTAAATTATCCAGTCTCTACTGAAATTCCTACACTAGCACTAGCCTAGTCACCAAGAAACTGAGCTGTATATCAGGAAATCAGGATGTTACTAGTTTTAATTTCATCTCTAGTGTGGAGTCAATAGATAAACCTTGGAATGCCACTGTCTCACTACAGTAGTCTTCCACCAGTATGATGGGGAAGAATATCACTGATTTAACTTCTTGGGTTGTTGTGTACTTCATAAGATATAGATGATATTAATAGTGATTTCATCACCATCATCTTCATCCTTGAGGCAAAGGAAAAGCATTAATAAAATGAGCTTGAGTTTTGCAACCATGCTGTCCAAAATGTGAAATAAAATCTGGAGTTAAAAGTTGTCTGCTTTGCATTTTCACTGTTCAGTGGAAGACAGCAAGTCCTTGTAGGTTACCAGCTTTATGGTGGTTTATGCTACCACTGCATTTTTTTAAAAAAATGTTATTCTGTTTTCACTGGTAATACTTTTTTTGTGGGGGGGATTCCTAAATCCTATTGGTAATCCCATCTAGAGAAGATATACTGAATCAATTGTTAAATAGTGAGTCAAGGCTCAAACAAATCTCATCGATTCAATGGATCTACTGTGGTTGGAACTGACTCAGGCCTTTATGATGCATGGTTTCATATTGTTTGTTTTTATGCAAGGACACATTGAATAGTTTACATAAAAATAAAAATACAGTTCATAAAATGAATATGATTCAGTGGCAAACAATGATGACAAATCAATATGTTTAGTGTGCAATTTGAATTTCATATGTAATTACAATTAATGTTACTGTTATGGGAAAAACCACACATCCTAACCACATGTCCAAACATAGTCCTGGGTCTTTAAATCAGGATCCTGATGCGATGACTGTATGCCCATAGTTTGCTGGAAATTCTGCCTTAACTTTTGCATTTGCAAAAGCCGAAATTTAACACTGGATAAATATGGATAAATGTACTTAATATGCATGCTTAATCTACTTTTAGTTATATGACTTGATTTTCAAGAGGTATATTATGAATTCATAAGTGTTCATTATGAATTGCTACAAATTCAAAGAATATATAGGTCTAAATTCAGTTGCTAGTCCCAACTTGTGTTTTAACTTGTGATTTTTTAAATAAAAATTTAGTTTAATAGTGTTTAAACCTTAGCATTAAGAGTTTTTAAAACTGTACTGTGCTTTTAAAATGTTGCATGCCAACCTTGGATCCAGTGTTGGGGGAAAGATGGGATATATATTAAATACATACATACATACATACATACATAAGAGTCAGCATGGTGTAGTAGTTTGAGCATTGGACTATAACTCGGGACCAGGGTTTGAATCCCTGCTTGCCTATGAAAACCCATTGGGTGACCTTGGCCAAATCTCACTCTCTTAGCCTCAGAGGAAGGCAAAAACAACCCACCTTTTCCTCTTTGATCAAATCTTGCCTAGAAAACTCTGTGATAGGTTCACCTTAGGGTCATCATATGTCAGAAATGATTTGAAGGCACACAACAACAACATCAACTGATCATTTAAACGTATATAACTGTTGACTTACCAAGTTCTCATTGATTCAATAGGTTACTCTAGTTGGGTCTAAGAATTGGATTTAGGACATACTATCCAGTAGCTTTGAGGATAACCCACCTAACGGGTCAGATCTAAAGAATTCAGTATACCACTTAATTTTCATATGTAATAAACATTGATCAAAGTACCAAACAGGGAGTATGATTGCTTACTCCAGTGCCTGAATAGCATTTTAAGTGAAATTTTGTAGAATTGAAATATGGAAAAGGGAGTGAGATCCTGGGATCCTGGGAATTGACTTGATTTATCAAAATAAGGGCTCTAGTAAAGTTAAATATCAGCCAAAAATATGTCTCACAGTGTTCAGAAAGGACAGAGTCCCTTTGCTTTCAATGTCCTAATTGTACTTCTCCTGAGAGGCAATTACAACAAATGTCTGGTCCTCCTACAACAACTATCTTGGGTGCCAGTTACACGACAGAAATTGTCGCGTTGCCTACCGTGACATAGTGATCACGAATCCGCCCCTCGCTATTTATACGATTTATGTCTCTGAACTGGATATCCCGGGTGGTCCCGTGACAGATATTTACACGTCCATAGTTCCGGTTTTGTTTAGGTTTTAATTTTTTTTTTTGACTGTCAATCAAAGATGCGATTACTCGTGTTTTCACAACCTCGGTGATGCACTTCCTTTAGAGTTCCGCGCCAAGAACGATGCTATTGGCTGGCTGGGGGGGGAGAGAGGGGGGCAGAGGTTTGTTATTCCCCCTTGCTTCTTGAACATTTTAACCCTTTCAGAAGAGGCAGAAAGCATTTTGAAAGATCCAGACAGATCTTTCGCTCAGACGCAGGGCTTTCCTTTTGAAATCAAGCTGAGTGCTTTGAAAGCAAGCTGAGTGCTTTCCTTTTGAAATCAAGCGCTTGGTTTTCCTCTTGCCTTTTTAAAATATTAACCCCTACAGCTGGCTGCAGAGATGGCTATAGGCAGGCGTTTTGAAAGACACAAACACAGAGAGGGGGAATTAAAGGGTGCTAATTCGCTCAGAGGCTTGAATATTTTAATGTGCCAGGGAGGTGACCAAGCTACTACGATCTCTCTGTAACATGCAGTTGAGGAAAAGGTAAAGCTGAAGGGTTTGCAGTGTAGAAATCCATTTAAAAAGGTAATTGAGTACATGCACACGTGCACGCACACACATCAACCTTCGTGCAGCTGGAAGGGATGCCTTAGTTTTCGGCTGGTGAGGCTGGATCTGTTGAACGGGTGACTGACCCCTCCTTTTCTGGTCCCTGAGCTCTAAGCTCACCCCCAGTCACCATTTCCGGTCATCCCAGTACCGAGACTTTTTGTCACATGCTGTTTACATTTCCGATTTTCTGAATCCTCCAGTGACTTTTTTAAAAACCGGCACAACCTGCGGGGCTGGAAGTCCCACAGGTTGAGGGATAAAAGGTGGCCCCCCTTCCGAAAATCACATACCCGACCCGATGTACGTGTAAACTGCCACGGATCGACACAAATTCTTCCCAGGACATTTTCATCGTGTAAACGGCCCCTTGGTGATCCTACAGTTTGTCTGGCATCCCATGCTCTGCGGGCCAGTGATCTCTCTGATAAGAGCTATGCCAGCAGGATTCTGGGGAAAGGAGTAATTCATCTTAGTATAATTATTACAGCTTTCTTTTTGGTCTGTTACTTATCTCAAGAAGTTAGCTTTCCAATATTCTTGAAAACATTCTCAGCTTTAAAAAAAACCCAAAAATAGCAACCCCACATTCTCAGCTCAGACTTCAGTTTTAAGAAAGCCAATCTTCGGGACCACCTCCTTCCATATAATCCTCCCCGTGTGTTCAGGTCCTCTGGGAGGAATCTGTTGCAACATTTAAAAACTAGGCTCTTGTTGACCTCCCAGAGGATTTTTTTTGCTATTGCTCCCAGATTATGGAACAGCCTGCTGGATGAGATCCGTCACATTACCACCTTAAATAGCTTTTAAAAAGCTCTTAAGCCTGATCTCTTCTGGCATGCCTTTCTTGAATAGATACCCAGCCATCTTAATTAGTCCGATCCCATCCAGCTTTTTATTGTGTTGTTTTTAGTATTTTTAGTATTTATTGTGTTTAAAATGTTTAATTATTTAATTGTATTTTAAGGGGTGGGTGGGATGGAGGTGTTCTATGTAGATTTTAAGGTTGGAAGCTGCCCCGATTGCGTTTTGTAGAGGGGTGGGATATAAATAAATTTATTATTATTATTATTATTATTATTATTATTATTTTCCCTTTAACACAGGCACCTCATATAGCTCATTGATAACATTGCCATTGCAACCATTTACAAGAGTACTATTCCAAACAAGACAAACTACAAAGACACTCTTAGAAAAGATTCCTTGTATCTCTGACACAAACTTAGTTTATTTCATGGCTACAGTAAGGATAATTATCAAAGTTAGGAGCCAAACATACTCTCTCAGGCCTGGACTCTGTTACAATTTTCATAAAAAGTACACCCATTGAATCAATTGATGAATAGTGACACAGTACTTATGTATTGAGCATGTGGATCTGCAGAGTCTACCAATAGAGTTCGGGTCTCACACTCTGATAGGTATGAAGCAAATCTATAAGAGTTGTGTATAAACTACCGGTATGTTGTGATGTTAGTCTTCCCTTCTACTTAATAATGTCTGTATCCAGCTACCTCTCCACTATATATCAAGTATGCAAGAGTTTCCATATTTTCATCTGCAAAACTTTGGAAGTTGTGTCAGATGAGTCATGCCCATGTTGATCAAATGATATTCCATTTTGCATAGACTGGTTTTAAGTCCAGGATGTGACTATTTGCACAGCAGGCTTGCGTTTCCTGAACATACCTCTTCATGTTGATCAGACATGTTCACTTTGCTTCTGCAGCTTACCTCATTCAGTAGGTTTCCCAACCTCCCCCCTCCCGTAGCATTTTCAGAGAGCCAAAAGATAAAGATGTAAATTCTGACTTGGTTTCTCCTTGCATGGTAAACAGGACAATTTTATCCTGGCCACAAGATGGTGAGGCTTATTTAGTTTTTGCTAGCACTGGAGAAATATGCATTTTTGAGACTTGGGGCTCATCTATATGAGGCAATAAAATGTAGATTGATGTGCACTAACACTAATTTACAGCAGCTTTTTCAAGATTGCAGGCATGCATAGCCATACATGTTAGTTGTTCAAATGGGCATGCCTGCAGATCAAGATGGTGAGTGTCAGTGAATTACTCATATTTTTTGTTGCCATCAGTTGCCACTACCACTGGCAATTTTAAAAAAAAACATATTCAAGGTGTGAAAGTGTGATGTTCTACTTAAATAATAAACAGAAGAAAAAGGCTGTTTCATTGCCTCAGCACACACTCGCTACAGTAAAAATCCAATATGGCAGTTCTGGGTGCTTGCCTTGCCAGCAAGTTCCATCCCCTGCAATAATCCAACCAATACCTTTCCACTTCCACTCTTATTGGAAATGTGCAGTAAAGTGAATCAGTTGTCCCAACAAGTGGGAAAGCACATTCCTTTGGAGTTTTTTTTTTTAAAAAAATGGGGAAAACCACAAAGGCTTTTCCTGCTACATATTTGGAGGGTGTTTTTTTTCCCCGCCACCTTCTGAATATGGTGAAATGACGTGGGATTCCATTGGAACAAAAGGTATTCTCCTCGAATTCTATGAGGAGTATTTTCCCCGTATAGGCAAGCCCTTGTTTTCTCCCAACATTTTGGTATAACGCATACAGTAATACTATGATAATTGTCACTGAGATGGATTATTAAAAGTAGTAGCTTTGAACGGGTTGTTTGTATCTTTGTGATCACTCAGTTTGTCTTATTGTGGTTGCTCTGTATGTAGGCTTAGCTTAGCTTGCTGTGTATGTGTTGCATAGGTTGGAATTCTGGTCTGACCAAGCTATGATCAAAATCTCCCTCAAAACCACCTTATAAGTACTGCAACACACACACCCCACAGACAACATGGCCACACTAAATTTTGTGTAGAAGCAGTTTTAATCATGTGTTGCTGTGCTGCTGCTGCTGCTGTTATTATGGCATGGAATGCAGGAAATTCAAAGAAATCCCCAAGTTGTCTCACTTTATTGGTAGAGGTGAGAATTTTCACTGTGGCTGAAGGTCTTTCACTGGCTGTGGCATCATGCTGAGATGCCATATCTTTCCCAAAATCTTAGCAACAGTGAGTCTCCCCCTCCCCCAGCATCCCTATTATGGGACTGACCTGTGAAAAAAAGAATTGGAGAAGTTCTTATGTTACTGTGCCTTTCATTCTAGACTTTGTCCAGTTATGAAAGACTGATTCGTATCCCAATGAATAGTTTATAATCTAATCAAAATTAAAGTTATTGGCTAAAATACAGTCTAACTGGAGAATGATAGCAATGTCAAATGACTATAATACAAACAATTATCTATATTATTTAATGGCTGGGATAGGTAGCAGACTGGAATGCAGAAGGAAAAGGATTTCTTTAGTAGGCAATCCCCTTCTGCCTGCCTATTCTCTCACCCTAGCTCTATCCCATGGATAAGTGCTTATGGCAGTGACTAATTACAATGAATGAGGAGACTTGAGGCACAGGCGATGATTGTGCTCTCCCTGCTAATAAAATTTCCCAGTACGTTCACCCTGCAAGCTGTAACTCCATCATAGTAGTGGTGCCCCACAATTCTTCTCCAAGCCTGTCTTGCTAGAACTTCATGAACATTTCCAGTCAGGACTGAATACTGATTAAATCTATTCAGGACCTGAGAAGCACATGTTCCTCCAGATGATGTCAAAAGAGATTCCAAGATGCATATAAGATTTCAAGTGCTACTTGCCCAACTGCTAATTTCATTCTACCTCCTTTGGTGCAGTAAAAATAAGATACATTCCTATGCCCAATTTTGCATTATTTCCTATGTCTGGTGGCAGACATGTCCACTGATGAGGTCTGACACTACTAATTTCCAACAAGTGTAAACTAATGACAAGCCATTAAAATTTGGATTGGACCTTTGTGTTTCCTTCATTATTTGGGAATTAAAGGAAAAGAAGGGATGCTGCTCATCAGATGTCAAGATATTAACATTTTGTGATGGTTAGACCTGAGAAAAAGTTAAGGTTACTTTTAAACTGGAAGGAAGAGCTTCATAGTATAGTAGTGAAATGTTTGTTGCTCCTTCAAAACATCTGTTAAGAGAGAAAATTGTAGCTCTGCAGAATATTTATGGAGGAGCTGAATTGAAAATTCATAGCTAGTTTTTTCATAGTGAAGAAGGTGCATGCCTTACTCCAAGGAGGAAATGAGAACACAAATGATCCATGCACAGAGGATCGAAATAATCCTTCAGGACACAGAAGAGAATTTAGTAAAGGACAGAGGCCATTGGGAGTCACAGCTGCTGTTCGGCTGAGTGAAAACTGGCAAACAAGCCCTGCTAGGCTTCCTTAAAAGCACTCGTGAGCTCATTACCATTCCCCAGGTAGAATTGGGATGAAAGTGTACTCTGAATCCTGCCAATGCAGTATTTATATAATTGATATATTTGTTTTCCCTGAGACTGAAACCAGTCAGGCAAACATTTATGAACCTGAATTTGAAATAGAAATATAGAAACTTGATATTCTCCCTTTTGAATCTCTGTTGACTTTAATTGAGCTCCCCTCATCTCACAAGTTTTTTGAGCATCTTATATAAATCCAGCACATGACTGGAAGAACATAGGATTATCCCATAGTCTTGGGAACTAATTTGCTATTTTTAAAAAGCTGGGAGGAGGAAGTTTGTGATATATGTAGCATGATATGAATGTATAGATGGACTGGTAACATCAGGTCATCAATATATATTAAGATGAAGTTTCCAGTTTCTCTAACATTGTGAGCAATGTTTGAAGATGTATAATATGAAAAACATTTTGTCAAAGAACGTAGGGACATCATTTTGAAGCCACTTCACTCATATCAACAATAAAGTTTGGGTTATGAATTACTGGCTTCTTTACACAATTTTTTAAATGAAATTACTGTTTCTTGACAACTCTGGGATATACACTGCATAATATACAACCCTAAAATCTACATAGTTCTGGGGAAGCCTTCCTTGCAGGAACATGGTTCTGGCTCACTGAAATGAGCTGCTTTTTAAAAAGAAGTATCTAACAAACTTTGGGCAATTTACTTTTCTGCAAATCTTTCAGAGTAACACAGGTGACAATCGAAGCCTATAACTTCAGTGTCAGGTATTTTTTAATGTGTTCACGTAGCCACCTGTAGAAGGGTTGACAGCCCATAACTTGTATCAAGATGGACATGTGGACAGCTGACACTACTGGCATGAGGCTTATGAAACACTGCCCTAGGAAACTGACAATGGATCCTATTCCAGATAGCATTCTATCCAGTCAGCCACCAGGGGGTTGAAGACTTTAGAAAATAAACACTAGAGCAGTGGCAGGGAACAAGTTTATAGCAAACTTCTTTTTTGGCAAATAGATGCAGGAACCCACTTGTGGAGCAATCTTATCGTATTTTCTTATAAAAACATTTTAGAAACATATACTCAAATAAAATTAGGCACTCATTAGAAGATTTCAGTTTGCTTATCTTTTTACATGCTTACATAGTTTGTGGCAGCTGTTAAAAAAAGAGGAGGAGGAGGCATGGAGTAGGAGGAGGACTCTTAAATGTAAAAGAGTGAAGGGGTGTGTGGAAGCTTCATTTAAATTTAATAGATTCCAGTTATTAACAAGCTGCACACAGACTTTCAATGATAATGCTGAGTGGGTGTTTTATGTACTGCTGGCAAGTTCTTTTTAGCTCAAGGAGTGAGGGATATTCTGAGGTGAAAAATTCTGTCAGTCATAGATATGAAAGTATACCCAAATTAGCAGATATGGTTCTGTGAAGCTTATAGTGCCAGTGATGAGGAATCTTGTTATAATCAACTCAAAAGCATTATTCTTAACTGACTTCAATTTTCCACTGTTTCCACCACAAAGATTCATGTTAACAATATCTGAATACCAAGAAGGTATGCAATTATTTTTACCCCATGAGTTATATTTTTCAGATCAGTGAGCAAGAGAAAATCTAGAAACTAAGGAATGATGAAAGAGAAAACATATATATGAAAGAAAATGTCTACCCAACTCTATTCATTTTAATCATACCACCTAGTCTGTCACAGGTACATGTTCAAATCCAAAGCAGATGTAGGCTTTCATAACTCTTTTGAATGGGCATGGAACTGCTTGTAACTTGTGTTAACCCCAATCCAAACATTGCTATGATATGGAATTTCTTAAAATATGGCTGACATGCATACCCCCGTTCCACACTACTAAAGAAGAGTGGGAAAAGCCCACACAGCTTGTAAATTCTTAACAGTGAATGCACAGCTGAACCTCCTCAAGTCTTCTGTGATTTAACTGCCTGATTACAAAAGTAGGGAGAGTGAACATCATGTCAAGTAACAGATTGAGTTTCAGTTTTGTGGAGCTTGGTTTACTGCAAAGACAGTTCACCCAAAGGAGGATCTGTGAGGTGTAATAGTTTGCCATACCTTTGAGATCATACTCAGAGATGATCTATGAACCATTCCTCTGGTATTATATCTGAAGAGGTGAGTCCGAAGCCTGTACTGTCATAATAATATGGTTAAAGTTACCACTCCAATGCCATCTCAAGTGGGTCCCCATGGCCAGCTGTTCTTCTGTGACAGAGAATTCCTTTGTAACAGCTCAACACAGGATGAAGACAAACCCTTCCAAAAAAAGGATTTCCTCTGGCATGGATAAAATTGCCCCAGCTGCTCAGTTAGCTGCAGTACACAAACAGCTTGGCACCTAATAACAGCTGTCACATCGAGTTCTTTAAAGGCAGCCTCAATATGATGGCTTTGACATGTTCACACCCATTTACACTTCTAGAACTCCAATTCTTCCTCCCCCTTCCCTTCCTCCTCCTCTTCACTTTATTTATACACCTGTTAAACTGAGACTCAAGGTAATTATGAGGACATCCTACTTTGTTATGCACTGAATGGGCAATGACTATAGTCTTGATTCTAAACTACTGGTCTGTGTTACATGTATGCACTTGTAAGTGTGTGGGATGGACCTGCCTCATATGAACCATCAGCGCAATATTTGAACACATCATCATTATGCTTTCAGCAACATTTCAATGTGAACTCTGGAAATTAATCATTATACATGCCTCTAAATATTGTAGAGCAGGGGGAAGGAATATATGCCCCCTCTAACATTGTTAAACATCAACTCACATCAACCACAGGCAGCACAGCAAATAATGAGATATGATGGGAGTTGAAATTTAGCAACATTTGGAGGGCCACAGGTTCCCTGTCTTTGTTGCAGAGACTTGATGTAAGAGAAGAAAGAGGCTATGCGGCTGAGTGAACAGTAATATGGACTTGTTTACATGAGCCTAATAAAACATTTTGGGATCATCCTTGGGGTCTGTCCAGACAACGCAGGGCCAAAACCCTGAACCTGGACTCAACAGTCCTCACAATGTTCAGACAGTTCAGTCCCCAAAGCAGTTTAACCCCCCCCCTTAAAATGCATTAGAAAAACTCCCTGTTTACTCTGGCTCTTACAGGAAAATCTGGAATAGATTTTCTGTGGGGGTTTTTTCTGGGCTGTGAGGCCTTATTCTGGAAGAGTTTATTCCTGATGTTTCACCTGCATCTGTGGCTGGCATCTTCAGAGAATGGTGGCGTAGGGGTGTGTGGGTTTATATACTGTGAGTCCCTGTTGGAGAGGATATGTAAATTTGTGTATTTGAATGGCTAGTTCAATGGTTTGAATGCCTAGCCATTCAAATACACAAATTTACATATCCTCTCCAACAGGGACTCACAGTATATAAACCCCACATACCCCTATGCCACCATTCTCTGAAAATGCCAGCCACAGATGCAGACAAATGTCAGGAATAAACTCTCCCAAAACACGGTCTCACAGCCCAGAAAAAAAACACAAAAAACTTATGGATGACAGCCGTGAAAGCCTTCAACTTCACAAATCTGGAATACTCCACAACAAGAATGGGAAGCTGTTTCTGTTCTCTGATGATGCGTCCTGCTCTATCATTCGGTGCTGCCAGTGTTGGTACATGTTGCATCCCCTGAGGCCACAACAAGATCCCCAGCATGTGATCAATGCTGGTAACTTCATTTCTGGCCTCAGGGAGTGTGATGTACACCAGCAGCAGTGCCAGTGCCAGGCAATACAGCAGGACACATGTGAGGACTTCTCAGTGTGGAGTGTTTTGGTAATGGGGGTAATTTGAGGCAACTCCAGGGTCAGAATACTGTGAGCTGCCCCCCCAGGTTATCTTGGCCAGTGTAGATGAGCCCTATGTGTAAACTTTGAAAAGTATTTCTTCTGTACTCAGTCTACAATCTCCATCTTGGAATTGCTTCTGGTTTCTTTCACTATCCCCTAATTTATTTGTACCATGTAGTGTAATGAAGGGTTCTGGATGACTCAAAAGCTCAAATATGTGTTGGGACATTTTAGTAAGTCCTTCTCCTTCTCTAATTTTTGTTTTGTCCTCTCTCTCTCTTTTTTTTTTTTTTGGTTAATTTTTGTTTTGCTCTAATTTTTGTTTTGTCCCCTTTGTTGGGAATTTCCTGTTCTGTTCTATCTGTTGGAGCACTCCGCAAAAGTCAAAGAAAAGGTTCTGAAGCCATGCAAAGAATAAATTATCTCAGGAACTTGGAAAAGCTTATCACTGTATGCAATACAGCCACTCAGTCTAGTCTCTGGGCTCAGGATTCAGTGCTTTGTCCAGGAACAATCTATACATTATGGAGAATGGGCTATTTTTCATTGTAAATGCTTGGAGGAGGGCTGCAAACTAAATGTCACTATCATCATTCTAGAGAGGGAATCTTGGCAAGAGCCAAATTACAAATGGTTAAAGTTCTGCATTCCTTAAAGGATGCCTCTTTTATTTTATTTTATTATTTTATTTTCAAGCCCTGATTTGTAGCAGTTAGCAGTTGGGATCTTCAGTGCAAATTAGTAAAGTATGTCCTGTACCCTATTAAAAAATGTCTATCAGAGGGGGAAATATTTTGATTTGGAAATAATCACTTTCCCTATTTTGTTGCTATATATTTTGATGGCAAAGGTGGCTGTTTTGTAGTTTGCTAACTTGTTTTATAGAATTAGTATTCTGCTGCATTCTATGCATGATATGTGGGACTGACCTCTGGGACAGGGCTGGTCTCCATCTTTTCTTTGTAATATTAACCCAGCAGGGCACAACTCAGATCGTAGGACCCTGCTCACTAACTCTATGTACATTGTAAATCTATCTTCAGTGGCTTTTATGATACACAGTAGGAGACACCTCAAAGGTATTTTCTGCATACAGTGAAGGCAGATGAAATCATGCTGATTATTACAAATGATACAATGATGACTTTCTACCTCAAGTCAAGCAATCCATATTATTCTCTTCTGGTACCTCAGACCATTATAATCTACAGGGATTTCTACTGGTACCAGAGTCTGTTTGAGTACAAAATTATTCATAGCCTAAAGCACTGCTTTAGGGAAGATGATAATTTTCATTCTAACAAGCCATCAAGTCAAGAAAGTGACTACTAGTCATTATTACAGGCAAGGCATCAACTGAAATGATCTGGGAGTTGATGTACTGAACAAGTAATAGTGCAATTCTACGAATCTCTGCTCAGAAGTAAATTCCATCACATTCAATGCAGCTTACTCTAAAGTAAATGAATGTAGGGTTGCAGTCTCTCTTAATTACAAAAATCTATTCCACTGTCTTCTCCCACAAAACTGGCCATTCAAGAAATTTCTGAGAAGCTGCATGACTGAATTTGTAACAAAAAGATTTCTTGTCAGATATCTTCTTATGATAGTCTATGCCAGGGGTGGGCAGTGTGATGGATAGCTGGATGAGCAAATGGGAGTAGTGTGTTCCAGGAGCCAATCTATGGCAGGAAACTGAAAGGGGAGGGGTTTCTGGATGTTTGAAGTATGCATGACAGTTGGAGAGAGTCAGTTAAGTGTGAGTTAAGAATAGGACCAGTTGATGACAGGAGGCTCTGTGTGTGTATGTTATATGAGAGGCTTGGATGAGGTAAAATGGTGAGCAGAGGTTACTAAATGGGAATAGAGGAATGAGTGGACAAAGAGTGAATGAGGCTGGGAAATAAGAATGACATTATAAAGATATAAGCACTGGTTAAAACAAAAGATTCTACCCTGAAGTATGTTCATTCCCTTTAATAAAGTTGTCCTTTGCTGTTAATATAAATACGGACTCTGGCTCATTCCTACAGAATCAAGATAATTAAAGGCAAGTTACCATCAAAACATTATCCACACATGTAGGTTAAAGGTATATCCTGGTTCAGAAAAGGGAACTAAGGGAACCTTATATGAATTTAGCTGGGAGGAATAGAGGGTAAAGAGGTGGCCAGGCTGAACCCTGAAGTAAAGTGGAGCTGGCATCTTGAGGTTTGTCCTCGACCACCTTGGTGTGACGTGTGGGTGGGATTCAAAAGGGCCCTGCATCACCAAAGTGGTGGCAGCGGTTGGATGTGAAAGGTCCCTGCATCACAGGCAGCACTTGATCCTCCAGCTGTTCACAAATTACAATTCCTCATACATCACTGGGAGGCAGGCTAGTTGGGACTAATGAAAAATAGAGTCCAACAATATCCAGACAAAGGTTCCCCAGTTTTGTTCTACCCTATAGGATATGTCTGATCAGACATGCTTCTGAAATTTTCTTGATGCAAAATTATACTGGGATTTTGAAATTCTAAGATATTTGACCTTAGTTCTATAGGAAAACCAAAGCAATATTCATGGTTGATAGAGAGCTCAAAGGCCATCACTGGATACTAGTTGTGATAGCTATAACTACTTTCAGGATTAGAAGCAGCTCTAACTACAAATTGCTAGACAGTATCTGTGGGCAGCTAAGGGAGAGACTGCTATTGCTTTTTCATCCCCTTTCTTATCTTCATATAGGCATCTGATGTCCACTCTGGGAAATAGGAAGTTGAAATTTAAAGTCTGTTTTCCCTGTTCTTATGCGCTCCATTATTCTTTCTAATTACCACTGCCATTGTTAATTTTTAAACATTATACAAACAGGATTTGACACCTTTTAACTTTTTGAATTTATTTGTGTCTTTCCTTGCATTCAAACCATGAACTAGCCATTCAAATACACAAATTTACATATCCTCTCCAACAGGGACTCACAGTACACAAATCCCAAACACCCCTACACTACCATTCTCTGAAGATGCCTGCCACAGATGCAGGTGAAACATCAGGAATAAACTCTTCCAAGAATGGCCTCACAGCCTGGAAAAAAAACAACACAAAAAACCTATGGATGCTGGCCATGAAAGCCTTTGACCACAGTGTAGCTGTTTCCCCCACCCCCCCCAGCCTTATCTACTTTCAGCATACTGATGAGTGGAAGATAGGCTACAAACAAACTTCAGTAAACATGTATGGTGAGGAGGAGAAGGAAATGGCAGATGAAGAGGTGGTGGAGAAGAGGAAAAGGATTGATACTGTTTGCTGCTAATGGTTCATCAGGTTCAAGGGTGCATATCAGTGTAATAGCATGTCATGCTTTTATCTCAGCCAGATTAGTTACAATTTTTCTGGTTCAATTAGGGTTGGTATTGTCCTTTTAAGCCCTTAATGGTTTAGGATTATATTACCTCATGGGATATCTTCATTTATATGAACTGGCCTTGGACTTAAGATTCACCTTGGATGCCCTGTTGTCTGGCCCTGCTACCATAGAAATACAGTTGATGACTTCCAGGGACAAGATTTCCTCAGCTGTGGCACCACAGTTATCTAATAACCTTCCTTAGGAGATCTGATGGGCTTCCCTTTCTCCAGTCTCTAGATGGGTTGTAAAACTGATTTTATTCCTATAGTTTATTCATATTGTGTAATCTTTTCTTTTGCTTTAATTGGTTTTCTGCTCTTTTAATGTTCTCTTCCTGTTTTATAGTTGTCCTGCTTTTTAATAAGGGATTTCCCATTCATGTTTGTTTCCCTGCTTTATATGCTGCATTTAAAGGAGAAAAACAAGGTTAAAAATAATTTTTAAAAATGCATTATTTGATATGAGATAATTATGAATTCCACTATATTTGTATAAAATTCACTTTGGATATGAAGCTTTAGAAATGTCATTATCAAGTTCTTGGATTTTATTGTTAATATATTTTTGGAAAAGATGTTAAAGATGGTAGGGACAGGTGCTTACACAATGGTGATTGCATCAGTGTGCATTTTTTTATATGATGATAAATTTATTCAGGGTTCCTCAACATCAACATTTATTCAGTGGCAAGGTTTTCAAAGAAGAAACAGCATACGTAGTATTTAATTTAATTTATTCACTAGGAAATTTCCCTTGTTTTCACCAGGTAGATGTTCATAATTGCACCTATGATCTGCATGAAATAAAGATTTAAGTGTTATCACCGAGAGTAGATAAAACTTATTTCATACTAAATTCTATGCAAAATGGACAAAAAAAAAAACCTCCCAGTAATTTTCTGAAAAAAAGCTGAACATAACTTGATCCCGAACATGAATGAAAATGTTCGGGATCTCATGTGAAGTGCAAATATCAGGCTGGCCCAAAATAGTTTTAGAGCAAGGTATTAAGGAAATGTGAAGTTTTTGTTCAGGAGACACCCAAAGTCCTTCAGGTCCATAACCTCCTCATTTTGCTCCCACCAAGTAACATGTTGGGGAAATGTAAAAAAAAGTAAAATGGAGAAAAACAAATATACCAAATTTTGTGCCCAAACAAAACCTGGGTCCTATAGTTTCCTCAAGATCTGAATCCTGGCAGGGCTCTAACAAACACAGTGAAGAATCAGGCAAAGGCAAAGCTTTATTACATGCACTTGGTCCCCTCCATTGTATGAAGGGAAGTCTAAATTAGGAGAGGGGCATATTTGACATTGAAACTCATAACAGTTTTTACCCTTCTCCTCAGGAGCACCCCAAGATGATCTCAGTGATTTTTAAAATTATTTATTTACAGCAAGTTTCAGATTACCTGTTTGGACATACACTCATGACACTTTATTCTAATAATATTCTAATATTTATTAGAATGTGTACAAACAAAATGTGTGCAAAAACATCAGACTGGGATATATATCCCAGCCTGATGTTTTTGTTCCCTAAGCCTAATTCTATCTCCCATTGTTGGTCTTTCTTCCTGTATCAAACCCACAAAGATAGATTTGTCCTGTATGTTCAAAGGACTTTATCAGATGCAGCTAATATGGCATCAATAAGGACACCTAATGATCGTGAAAGGGCGCACATATCAGAAGACATCATACTTTGGCAATCAAATTTTGTCAAAAAGCTATTCTGTTTTATTGATGGGCCAAGCCGTCAATAGATCTCCCATTCTGCTTTGTTGCCAGCATTACTGGTGTTTGAAACTTGGTGCCATTGTGTTCACATGAATGCAGTATGAATGACAGAACACTTCCAGGTGAGATCAGGACAGCCAGGTAGGGGATGCGCGCTCTCTCTCTCTCTTCTATCTCCCCAGTTTACTTGTAATTTTCTTAGTGTGTTTTTGTGCTTGTGTGAAAGTTTTGTGTGTTTCTTTTTCTTAATTTTTAAATTTCCCGTGCTCACATCTTCTTGCAAGATTCACGAAGATCACAAGTGCGGAAGTGAATGGAGATCCACTCACTCTCCATTAGTGCATGGGCTACCTTTTACTGGGACTGAAGTTAAGGTCTGGTGGGGGGGTTCTTTTGCCAGCATAAAAATGGCACAAAATATGCCAGCAAAAGAATGATTTTAGAGGCTTGATTGATAAAGTTCTAAGAGTCACACTCTGTGATTTTAGGCATATTCTTCCATGCTCAGCAATAAGCTTTATGTTTGCATTTAGGTGAAACATCACAGTTTGTAGCCACTATCAAAACTCCATTTCAGATTTTTAGCCCATGCCAACTAAAGCATTAGCAAGCATGCCTTCTTCCAAGCTATACCAATCCCCTTTATGACTCCATAGACTCACACCCCCAACAAATGCACAAAGTTTGCTAACTATAATCAAGCATGTGGATTAGTGCAACATAACAGACAGACACTTTAAATTATAGCATAGATTTTTATTAGCAGCAGCCACATAGAGCAAAACATAGTTATTCCATGTAGTCCACCTCAGGGGACTTTCGTTTGCATACTGAGAAGAAATTTAAAAGGCAATAGGAGGTGGATTAGAGAACAGTAGGCTGCCTCTTCTAAGAGACAGTTGTAATCTTTGCTTTACAAAACTGTTTGGGGAATGTTGGGAACACAAAGATTCTTCTGGAACCCAGGAAAATAGTTTCTGAATGTAGTTTTATGTTTTAGGATTAAATGAGTATGGTTTTATACTTTAGTATAAAACAAATGCTTACATGAAGACATATCAGAAACTTTCATAGGTCCCTTACCTTCTGTAGCTTCTGTCATGAGAGAGCTTGAATCCTAAGTAAGATCTGGGTTGAAAATGCTTCACATTCTAATATGGGGGAAAGGAGTGGATTTCTGAACATATAGCACTGGAATACATCTCAGCTTTCTGGGTGTGGGTCTAGAACAGCCTTTTTCAACCTTTTTACCCTTGTGGAACCCTTGAAACAATTTTCAGGTCTCATGGAACCCCTGGTTAAAAATTATTACATCTACAGCTCAAAAAATGTTTATTTTTTTTTTCAATTTCAGTATCTCACAGAACCCCTAGCAATCTCTTGTGGAACCCTAAGGTTCAAGGGAACTCTGGCTGAGAAACCCTGTCTAGGAAGCAAAGAAAGAACTTTCTTCAAGGCTGTAATGGGGACTAAGAGCAAAACTGTAGCTTATGTTAAAGAGGGAGCTTTAACATAAGCTACCCCCAGGTCGGTGTTGTGGTGAATCTACTCAAAGTTTTAGCCTGAATATTTAGGAGCTATCCACGGTGCTGAACACATTGGAGAGGGACAGGGTCAGCATTTTAGACAGCTCACTTAAAGTTCAGACAAAAGGAGGATCCAAGAGATGCTGAACACATTTGTAGGAGGACCATTGCCTCCCAAAAATAGTACTCTACGGTGAACTCACCACGGGTCAGCGTAAGAGGGGCACTCCAAAAATGAGATACAAGGACTCGCTGAAACAACATCTCAGGCTTGGCCAAATTGATCACCAACAATGGTCTGCCCTGGCCTCACATCGGGAGGCATGGAGACGCACTATCCACAATGCTGCAGCCTTATTTGAGAACTCACGCCAAACCAGTCTTGAAGAGAAACGACAATGCAGAAAGAATCACAACCCAGAAACATCACCCAAGGAGACCTTCTGCTGTGCTTTCTGCATCTGGACTTATTTATCTCGGATTGGCCTTTTTAGTCATCAGTGCGCTTGCAGAAAGTGCAGGATGAGTCCTTCCTAAATCTTCGTTTGCAAAGAAAAGCCAGAGAGAGAGAGACCTTGAATAGTAATTTAAAGTTTAGACTAAGGAGATTACAAGATGCCCCAAATATCCCACCACAGGGATGATAGGAGACCATAAAAGGGCTTCCCTTTCAGATGACAATGTCCCTGTGGCATTATGCTCCCATGCCCTTTCCGTCCCTACCCACCACCCCCCGTGCACCTTTCTATTCATGGGCTAAGCCATGAATTGACCCGTCATTACATTTCTGTAATGGAATGAGGGTGAGTGAAAAGGTACCCTATTATGCTGGTGCAATGTGAGCCACAGTGGAAGGTCCCTGCCAATCACTTCTTGTCAAGATTGGGACATCGAGGTAAGTGACACACTTTTTCTTAAACCCCCCCCCCCGAGTTACTTGGGACTTTTAAAATGTGTTTAGATGCTTTGTTTTACTTTTTGACATGTATCATGCTTTTACTTTTTGAATTTCCCACGTGATCATTCTCTCATGAGAACGGCCGGGATTTCCTTTCCAGGAAGTGAATGGGGCTCCGTGAGAGCTCCATTCACTCCTGGACTGTAGAGGCAGGAAACACTTTTTACAGTGCTTTTAAGGTAAGTCTGAAAAAAATTAAAGTGCTACAGGGATGGGAGGGGGGGAATAGCTGGCGAGACGGGGACACTATATTTCTCACCCGTCTGAAAAAGTCCTAAAACTCAGAGTCAAAGCAACCAGCTACCACTGTGTTAAGGATTTATCTAGATATCATGTTTCCCATTTTCCTTTGATAGCTGGAGAGAGGGTCTCATTTTTATTAGGAAGTTAAGTTTAATACCAATCTAGCAATACTGCAGCTAGCTTGTTTCCAGTTAAAATTTCCTCAGCCACAACCACAGGGCTTAGGAAGAAAGCTCTGCTTGGTGCCAAAATGGAAAGCCCCATAGTTACAGGAGAGGGCTGACTCCCTTTAAAAATATGCCTTGTGAAGGAAATTTTAAACCATAGTTCCTTGTGCAGACAGTGCTACTAAAGTTATTCCTCTCTCCACACTATAAAAAAGAAAGAAAAAGAAAAGACATAGCTGCTAAATACATCTCTAACATAATGTGTAGTTTGGATCTAAGAATTTTCTTCCTGGTTGATGGATGAAATCACAGAGTTACTGATTGGCAGCTGAAAATCACTTGTTTAAAACTTAATCACTCTTGCAGAAGATTCAGAGAGCTGACAGGCTATTCTTGAGAGCCAGCAGTAGAGCTTTTGAACAAACTTCTTATAGACCGAAGGCAGGATATTGTTCTCTTTGCTAAATGAATAAAGAACAAGTTGAAACCCTTGCCCTGCAACAGTTTTTAAAGTCCAGATTGATATCCCAGACTACACACTCAACAGATTCCAGATTGGCTGACCTGCTACTTGGAGGGTGAAACCAGCCAGGCTGCTAAACTACCACCTGGATTGCTGCAGCTGCTCATTTGAAAGAAACATAACAATCTGGGGCTCTGGGAAAGAGAAAGGGAATTCTTCTGACTATTCTAAAGCTGTTCTCTTTTGCTTCATGTGTTAAACCAAACATGTGGTTAAGATGATATGCACTTCTAGAGCTGAAGAGGTTCATCCACTGGTAACAGGTACTCCTTTTTTCTAGGTGAGGTGTCCAGGAAAGTGAGAAAAATTCTTCATGATACAATAATCCACTCTTTGTGTGGCCCAAGTTATACATTATCCACATGAAAACAGTCTAAGTACAACCCTCCCATCCCAAAAAAAGGGTAGGCATTGGAGGGTCCAAAATGTGAGTGAACACTTGTATAGGTTTCTCAGTGTTAAATATTGAGCCAATGCCAACTTGGTGGATTCTGCTGAGGCTTCAAATGTGGTACTGAAACATGCAAATGACACTATTCAAAAGCAGCTAATCATATCTAAACTGCTGCTATTTTGCATCGGGGAATACCTGATCTTAAACATTTACACTGTGTAAAAGTGATTAGAGCTTTCATACTTAAAATGAGGAATTAAATGGCTTGAGTAAAAGGCAATGCATTATTGTCATTTACATAATATTATTAGCAGGAGAGGAAAGATAGCTTGACAAACTGATCTGCTTCAAAGCAAACCAGGGACACTGGTGTGAAACATCAGGGAATTTGACTGCCTTTATGCTTTCATGTGAATCTTTCTTAAACTCTGATCTGTTTTTGCAAGCTGCCAGTAAGAATTCGGATCATCTGATGTTTGGAAAAGTCACAATATATTCTTTTTAAATACCAGCAATCTTTTGTGATCCCCAGCTTTTAAATGCTTCCCTTTTTCCCAGGTCGTAATGGCACTTCTGGTTAACATTTTACATTCTGATATGGCTTCATTCTGGCATTTAACACACTCAAGAATTCTGCTCTTATCGAAGCAGTATATATAAAAAAATCTTTAGCCCAGTGGACTTTTTCAAAGTCTAGATATTGTGACACTGTGAAGAGCATTATAGCAAGTCATCGCATAAAAAAACAACCCAAACTGTGATATTTTATGGATTGGATAAGAATGTAAATGAAGACCAAAAGACAGGTAGTAGACAAACCAGAAGGAACTTCCACTTCTTTTGCTAGGGAGGAGCCTGGATCTGTCTGCTGTTTCTGCTATTTCTTCCAAAGGCCAAAACTGATCAGGCACCATTATGCTATTGTTAATGATGTGAAAAGAGCAGTCATTAGTGTCTCAGTTGAAATGAAGATCTTGTTTAAATCCAGCAAATACCCTCCAATTGTTCCAATTTGGCACAATTACTTTGTCCCTCCGTGGTTTCCTTTGTCCCGCCATTGTTTCAGCTTCTTTTAAAATGTCCCAGTTTCTCTCTTCTCCCCCTTTACCCCTTTGTCTTCAATTTACATCAATTGCCACAAACTAAGTGCAAAGTGCAATAATATTTGTCACTCAGTGAACTCTGTGGGAGACAGAGGAAGGTGGGGGATGGAATCTTGCCCCCCTAAGCAGGCTATGGCAAAAAGCAAACTTCTGCAGCCTCTCCTAGCTTGTGTGCTCTTCCTCATTAATAACTTTTGCCATATTGACCATACTCTGTTGTTGCTTGGCCAAATATGTCTTCATTTTCATCTGTGAAATGTTGGAGGGTATGCAGCTAGCAATTAGCTGTTACTGTGCAGGCCTTTCTTTGCCTCCCATATCTGCAGTCTTCTGTGCTGATCAAAAAGGCTGCTTTGGAAGCTTTCTCAGCCATCTAGGATGAGATCCTTCAGATGACGTGTTTAATTAGCTTTAAAAAAGCACTTAAGACGCATCTCTTTCGGCAGGCTTTTCCTGAGTAGATCTTGGCCTCAGGAGCTGCGTCTCCTGGCCTCTTTTAGTCATTTACCCTGACTTGCTGGCTGTTAATTTTTATATTTGTTTATTTTATGTGACTTTTAAGTTTAGGTGGATTTTAATTTGATGTTAGTTTAATATCTTTTTAATGGGGGAGGGTGGGGGTTGGCAGGGCTTAGGGGTTTTAGTCTGTATTGCTGTATTTTAACTGTTGTAAGCTGCCCCAATTGTTTTTAACAGAGGGGTGGGGTAATAATAATAATAATAATAATAATAATAATAATAACCTATACTAGTTTTATAAAGGGTGCCTGTTCATTTCTCTTTCACAGATAGAAACACTCCAAAAACCCATGGGGGTTGGCTTAGGAGGTGGTACTTTAACACTTTGCTTCTACTCTGGTTTCAAACCAATTTCGGAATTCAGCAGAACAAAGAGTTAGTATTCCCTTGCCCTAGCACCCAAATACAGAATGCCTCTTCCCAGTTATTGTTTTTCAATTGTCCTACAGTGCTATAGCCCTAGTGGGGGACTTATGGTTCATACATTAATTTTGATCTCCACTTCTTGGTGTGTGTGTCATTGAGCTATTGGAAGGGGGGGGGGACTATACTCTCATTAGAAACCCCGTTGATTCACAGATGAAGGGTGTGATTTAAAACAATGCATGTACATGACACAGCCCACAACATGACACAACATCACAGCAGCTCACTTAACTTCCCAATAAACTGTGGAGATTATCGGATGCAACAAAAACTGAGTCAAAAGATCATGACGAGTACAGGAAGTGGTGACTTTACGAGACGACGTCATCCTCCAGTGTTCCGGGGACATCGTGTGGGCATCAGAATGGTGTCCCTTTTTATTAATGGCTTGTCCCCATCAATGCAAAAGGGAAGACTTGTCCATGGCAGCGCTACGCCCCCCCAGAATGGCAGAAGAAAGTGGGCATCTGGTAAAGTGCCCTTTCTGTTCTTGTAGCGATCCTCTGATGTGGTTGGAAATGCATCTGATAATCTCCGATCTCTATAGGTTGATGTTGCTGAATGTATTCAAGTTGCACCATTTTGGTAATAAGTACAGCTGTGACATTAGGGCAGCATTGCAATCCTACAAAGTTGGGATTAACCCCATTGAGCTCAGAGAGGCTTACTTCTGAGCAGACATATGTGCATAGGATTTCACCTGCATTTTTTATTCATTTTGAACATCCCATGTGATCAGTCTTTTTTGGCTGTCTAATGGTGTTAATTAATCACTAATTTCTGGCCAATGTTGGATATGCACATAGGAATACTACACAACTGAAATGAAACCACAGGACTGTAAATCTTCATGCAAATATATCTAGACATTTAATATGAAATGCATGGTTCCTATGTCTACTTTGGTTATTTGTAAAATATAGCAGTAATAAAACATTCCCTGGCTTGCAAACAGTAAGCCTTCTTACCTTGTGGAACCACTTGGCCTTCACCTTTTCAAGGCAGACACATATTTTATTACCTCTTCAGTTTCTCAACAATATCATTGCTTAACTGCTCATATACATTGACTTTTACAGCCTTGTCTGAAATTATGACATATTTTAAAGAATGATGAATTTAGGGCCCACGTTCTCAACTATAATGTACAGTAATATTTGGTTCACCAAAGTTATGATCATTTGCAGCAGATGAAGGAAATTTTCTCTCTTGTCTTCCTTTAGTTGCCTGCCTTCACCTATATACAGTCTTATACTCTTTCTTGTCTGTTACTCCAGACAATTGTCTACACCAGTGGCTCTTACCAGGGACTCCCTTTAAATATCTTTTGTTGCTGCAGACCCCAAGGCTTAACTCAAGATTTAATACACTAACAATAATAATAATTCCTGATAATAATACAGTTACATCCATTAACCCTTCCCTCAGAGGCACTGGAGGGGAGGGAAGACTTTTCTCCTGCTTCTTCCTGCAAATTTGTGGCTGGAGCAGATTGAAGAGCAATGCACAAGTCAAGCCAGCAAGCCTTTGACTTGGCTCCTGTCATGTGGGCTGAGCAACCTTCAAGCCTTTGCAGACCTCGTGTGAGGACATTGTGCCCCCTGGGGGTCCGCAGACCACAGGTTAAGACCCACTGGTCTACAGAGTTCTGCAACTTTTTAGCATTTTTGTGCCACACATCAATTCTTTTAAAAAGTTGTGATTCCCTCCCGAATCCTGTCAACTAGATCAGACAGATAAAGACGAGGAAGCAAGAAGGCACTTTTGGTATTTCATACTGCAGTTGCCTTCTCTTGCTCTGTTACTAAATAATTGTCATTTACTTGCATTCCCAGATGCACTGACCAGCAGTTTTGGAGTTAAACAGAAAACTTTATTGGCACAGTAATCCAGAAAGCATACCATACAAGGTTATTGCTCAGAATGGAGACCCAGAGGAAAGACAGTATTCTAAAAGCAGTTTGCAATCTATGAAATCTAGTGGGCTACAAAACTATTGGTTACCTATCATCCCCTGAGCCTTTCTTCCCATACCACCATCCTCCTCCAAACAACCCCTGCAGCTGCCTGTCACCTTATCGCCCCTTCCACAGTGATGGTATATTCCCCACTCCAAAGCACTGATTATCTAGGACAGAGAAATGAAAACACAATTAACAGCAAGGTTACAGAACCACACAAAAATGGCAGGAACAGGCACTGACAGAGACCAATCCTGACAGCAATTATTGTTATTGGCCCAATTCTAGCACTGAAGTCCCCCATCACAACTAAGTGTGATTTAGGATACTGCACTTCCAATGTAACTATATAATCTTCTAATATCTCACATTGCCAGTTTATTTCTTCCCTATTAGTCATTGGAGGTATGTATACATTGACCAATAATAGGTGTATAAATCCAAAATCAATTAAACATGCCATAGCAATCTGATCACATGGAGCTGGATATTTGTTGGAGACTTGTAAGGAGGTAAAAATCAGAATGGCAAGCCCTGCTTTTGGTTTTCCTTTTCCAATTTGAACTGTCACAGGTAGCTCCATAACAATGTAACCATTAAAGTCTAGTTTAGTTGTGGACCACGTCTCTTAAAGCAAGATTATGTCAAATTCCCATAGAAATCAGAGACCTTATGGACTTTAGAGTTCCACCCTGCTATGTTCCAGAAGAAGAAATTTACCTGACGTTTTGCCAAAGAAGATGGTTTCATATTGTAAGGAGCTAAAGAAACAGAATAATGTCCAGGCCATTTTGGTGAATTTAGATTCCTCCACATTGTCCTCAGTTTGTCACTTCATTTTTTGAATCTGCACCAAATGTCCACTTTCATTATGAAATATGGCTCCATTAATCCTCTGGCACCCTCTTTTTAATACATGATACTCATCCTTGATATTATATTCCGCAGCTGCCGCCTTGCTATATCTGCATGCAGAGGATATCTCTAGTTCTTTGCTGCAGTTTATTATATCCCGATGATCAGTACTGTGTGTTGGTTTCTGCCCCTGAGAGGGACATTCAACTATTTTGTTGTTCTCTAAGTTGTCTACTACTGAAAACAACTGCATATCAATAGATTGTATCTTTCCTAACTCCCCCTTTCCCTGTACTGTAGATTATGCAAAGTAGTTGTTAGTGCAGTCAGTCTATCTATAATTTCAGTTTGTAATAAAAATGGTAAGGTCTGAAATGTTCTCAGTAAAGACTCTTGCTCCTCTATGGTCATTTCATTGACTGTATTTACTAAAATTTGTTTATCTTGAGGACACTGAATTGTGTAAGCTCTGATAAATCAATGAGATTAGTTGTTGTGGTATGTGTGTTCTTGTTATTAAGGCTTATGCTAGGTGAGCCATTAATTAATGAAATAGGAGGGGCTCTGTTTTCAAAAAAGTGGGAAATTACCATACCCTTATTTAGAAGTTTAGTCCTGGAAAAGTATACTTTTCTTGAAGTTTACTCATTTATAAAAGTTATAACTGCATGGGCATGAGTATAGTTGTAGAACAAATACTCCACATGGAGAATTTCTGGGTGGTTGGGAATCACATGAGCTGCAGATCCCAAAGTACATGCAAGGTGGGCTCTTCGCGTGGATTGTGGTAACATGCCTCTGGGTTTAGGGTAGTTATTAATGAGCAGTTTATTTTTAACCAAGATTAAATTCCAGGACTTACTTTTCCAGTTATCCTGTGGACTAAGAAGTTGGAGGTCCTCTCCTTGAAAAGGTATTTTCTTCTTCTGAGGTGAACCATTATTGTTGTTATTGAAGATTCTCTTCCTCCTAACTAAGAAGTAAAAGAAATGTATTAAGACAGCTCAGATGCAACAGATCGCAAAAGACTGAAAGCAGGTTA
This sequence comes from Gambelia wislizenii, assembly GCA_030847615.1. NCBI lineage: Eukaryota > Metazoa > Chordata > Lepidosauria > Squamata > Crotaphytidae > Gambelia > Gambelia wislizenii. Next base: position 82,571,247 of record JAUMIR010000005.1, on the reverse strand, counting down.
TCCCCTGAAGAATACATTTTAAATAAAGAAAAATTAAACAGATAAACTTCATTCTTAAGTTATAACCAGCAGTGGCTGGTGGTATCTGGCACTGCAGGAGTAGCCCTTAGGGTGGTAGATCCATTGGTTGCCCTTAATGTATCATAAATACCCAAATTTTGTAGTGCTACTACCATTTACTGGGCACTGCACTCAAATGATATTTGAGAAGAAAAACGAGACCACTGTTCATTAGATATTTTAGCTTCTGAACCAAAGTTGAGTAATGGGGTAAAGGAAGTGCAAACCTATTTTTGCAGTAAGGGGGGAGCTAGAGATATTTGTCTTGCTTAATATCTTGCTTTATCTTGCTTTAACCTGCATCTCATGGGGAAGCTAAAATTTACAGAGACATTGTGAATGCTAACTTACCCTGATGGTATGTCATTCCTGGGTTCCTATACTGAATTCAGTTTAAAGTAAGATGACAAAGTCAGTCAAACACAGTTTGCAGTGTGGCATTACTCAAAGTCAAATCCTTTGGGAGATGACATTTCCATTACAGCTAAGCTTACTTTAAAAGTGTGGAGGATGTTTTTAGCACCAGCAGCCCACAATTTTTAGGTATAGAAAACTGATGCTATTATGCAATGTTTTCTTCAGCATATACATTTCAGTGGATCATTCCACATTGTTCTTGAAGTTAATTGGTTTGAAATCCATTGACTCCCTGCTTTTTTCTTTGCTGTACAAGTCTGGAGTGTTTGGGGAAATAAAGGTTAACATGTTTATGATTTGCCCTAAATCACACAATGATTTGCCCTAAACAGAGTCTTTAATTGAATCTCGTTGGTATTATACTGTTAAATACATTCCCCCAATACATATACCTGAATTTCTTATTGACTTTGGGGGTGGCTATATGTGCTATTTATGGTTAGAATGATAGCTGGTTTACAGTTTGTCAGTGTAGGCATGGATTCCTATGCTACAATTTAAAATTACAACAGAAAGAGCTATCATTTTTTCTTAAGAGATATTTAAATTATTTAGTTTTATTCAAATCAATGTTAATGTGTATTTTATTCTCTTTATTGTCTGATTCGCAATATATGTGTGTGTGTGTGTGTGTGTGTGAGAGAGAGAGAGAGAGAGAGAGAGTTTAAACATTCTGTAAAGCCATGTGAAGATGTCATTTGTCATTCCTAAAGAGCTTGAGCAACTAGTTACCGTACCTAGTTTCAACTGAATTAAAGTGACAGGGAGGTTGTCTTTTTGGCTCAGTTTGCCAGCAGCAAAAGGTAAAGATATGAAATACAATATATGAAGGAGAGTTAAGCAATTTTGAACAAAAATCACAACATAAAGAAAGGTGTTGTCAAACTTTCTTAGGTATACATCCAACAACTGGGAAAAACATTTCAAAATCCTGCATCGGTTTTCCAAATGCAATATCTCTAAGTTTTTCTTTTAAAGTGAAAAAAAAAACCAAGAATAAATTATTAATGTGACAGGACTTCCTCTGCCCATTGTGGTCATTGAAAAAATCACAGGTCATCAATAAGGAATATCTGAGACAGGCTAGCCATAAAGGTCTAGTATATTCTTGACTCATATCTGTTTTAAAGCCGTTCCATCTTGGCTCATTTTTCTGAAGGAAAAACCTATCAAATATGTATTGGTAAGCATGTTTGGAGTACCTTTAATGGTTTTCTCCCAAGGGCATATATAAAGCTTATCAAGTGCTAAAACTATTGGCCAAGGTCATCATTTCTATCAACCTTTAACTTTTAAGTGAAGACAGTTAGTAGTGGTTTTTTTAAAAAAACCTCAAAACAGAAGGGTCTTATTTGGAACAGTGTGTTCCAGTTTTATTCAGTCAATCAATTCCACAAGGATGTAGAAAATAGGGGGAAAAAAAGGGGGGGGAATTTCTCCTCCCAGAGGTCTGAGGTGCAAGCCTGGCTCTATACAGTTTTCTCCCTGTGATGAAGATGATAGTTTTCTCTCCTCCATTCCAAATACAAAAGCTGGCTGGATTGACAGCTACACTTTAGTTCAGCTGACATAACAGATTCCTTAACATCTCCCTGAGGTCAGCAGGCACAGGGACAAAATATGGCATAAGTAGGGCTCTTTAGCATTCTGCAGTTATAGTGCTAGGATTCCACATTAACTGCCATGGCAACATCCTATGGAATCTTGAGATTTCAAGTTTATGGAGGGATATTTACTATCTGCTAGAGCGCTATAGTGCTCAGCAGCTATAAACCTCAGGATTCCATAGGATGTTGCCATAGAGGTTAAAATAAATCATAGTAATATAACTGCGGGGGCATCTACACTGGAGAAATAATCTCTAAAACTGGTTAATTATTTCTACCATAGCTTTTTTGCTGCTTTCATTCTTCAATTTCTTGTGTAGAAATGTTTGTAGGTGATCCACAAAATAGAACTTGGTTCAGTGAGATCTCTCCAAAGTCTTTATCCATTCTTCCTTGCTTCTTTGTAATCTTAAAACTGCCTTCCAAAACATTGGTACATTACAACCAGTTCTTCTTCTCAAAACCCACTTTTACCACAGGCCTGCCATTTTTCTGCTTCACAGTTCTATTAATGCCAAAATTAGTCATATTTAAAGCTTGGAAGTGAGCGCTAGCATGGTACAGTGCTTTGAGTGTTGGACTAGGATGCTGGGAGACAAGGTTTTGAATCCCTGCTTAGCCATGGAAACCTACTGGATGATCTTGGGCAAGTCAAACTCCCTAAGCCTCAGAGTAAGGCAATGGCAAAACCCCTCTGAACAAATATGTTAAGCTCTGTATCCCCCCTCCTGTCTCTGCCCACAGCTTGGGATCCTCCATAGCTAGAATCTTGCTGCCACCACCTATTAAATTGAATTTCTCATTCACAGGAACTCAATGGGACATTCCCTGGTTTTCCTTTGTACTTGCCACTCTGACACTGAAGAGTTTCACCTTCCACCACCCCTGTAGGGAGAGCACTGAGCAAGGTACATGGAAGCGAACGCAGGGAAAGGGAACTTTAAAGGTAGCTTATTCTAAGCAGAAACTATATATCATAGTAAAAATATCTCTTTTCATGAAAGGCACTTTCCTTTTAGGCACAGTGAAGAGTTATAGGATATTTTCACACAGACTACATATCCCGTGGCAGGAACAGAACAGGGTTGGGAAAGTTTTCCCCTTCGGACGACGTTGACCCCATTCTGTCCTGCATCCATCCTACTCCCGTGACTGTTCCAGAACAATGTAAATATGATTTTTCATTGTGAATAGATCTCCCATTCCATCACTATAACGCAATCACAGGTGTGCGAAAAGGAGCCCTGTTCCTTTTCCAAAATGACAGCCATGGAGGGGAGGTCCGTTCCGAGCACTTCCTGGTACAATCTGGACATCCAGGTAAGTGGCACACTTTATTTTACCCTCCCTGTTTTGATTTTGTGATTTAAATAGTGTTTTTGTGCTTGGTGAACTGATTTTATGTTTGGGGAAGTTTTATTTTTTAAATTTACCATCCGGCATTATCACGTGATAACATGATAACGTTTCAGACAGCCGGTCGTAAAAGCAGCCTTACAATGGCTGCATTTACGGCCGGCCAGCAAGGGGAGGGGGAGCCCGTTCCTGCTGCAGAATTAAGGTGAGTGTGTGAAAGATTTATGTTATTCCGTGGCAGGAACGGGAGAGGAGGTAGTGGGGCAGTAACGGGGCATTTTGGCCCCGTGTGAAAATCTCCATAGAGTTACAGGTAGTCTAGGTTATTCCAGTTTATATAAGTTTATAAAATAAAAATAAGCCCTGACAATACTAAACTAAACAGTTCCCTAATCTACTCACAAGAAGCTGCATACTAGATGTGCTGGATGTTCATGGGGTCTGGGAATCTGGCTTTTTGGCTCAGCCTCTACCAAGTATCCCCATAGCTGGGACAGGAGTCCCTCTGACTCAGGTCTCTCTTTGTTCTTTTCTTGCCCCATGGTCCCAAGGCAGTATTTATCACCTTTCACAGAAGCATCTCAAAGCTCCCTCCTGGTGGTCATCTCATTGGTCAGCTATCTCCTGACTAACCCTCATAAACTGTAACTTAACCTGATAATCCTTAACCCTTTTGTTTACCTGGTTGGCTGTACCAAATTCTGAATGAATTCTCCCAAGAAAGTGATAGGTTCACCTTAGAGTTTCCATAAGTCAGAAATAACCTGAAGGCACACAGTAGCAAAAGCTTGGAAGTAGTGTGTTAGAAGTAGCATTGACTGATATGTAAGTTTCTTGGGCAGGGAGGGGGATAATGCGGTCAAAATGATGTTTTAATTTCAAAAAATAGTAATGACTGGTAACACATTATTTCTAAAATGTTGTTTTGGGGATTCCTTTTCACAGATTTCTATTTTTAACTGCATTAAGTGGGGAAAACATGAAAAAGTAACAAATAACATATTACTTGAAAAATAATGTTCCAAGCTCTGGTCACACCATCTCCAGGCTAGCATAGGGAGATAGGGGGTTTCTCCAGTAAGTGAAGGAACTTTAGGTTGAATAAATCCATGTCTTTTTCTGTCTGCTTTATCCGTTCCTTAAAACACTGCATTTGAGTTCCTGCCACTGGCAGGGAAAGGACTATCAAAGTTATTGGGGCTTTCAGAGTAGATCCCTGCTCATTGGGAGACACCGCCACCCCCATCTATGTTTCCTTGATACAAGGTGAAGCTGTGAAGGGGGCTAGGATTGTTTTATTCCTCAACATTTAGCATGAAACAACATGTTCATAAATAAGGCACATTCTTATCAACAGAAATGGGTACTCAACATTAATGATTTTTAAGAACAGAACTGGTTTATCTCAAATACCACCTGCCTCACCAGATCAGAGCAACAGCTTGGTATTATCTCCTTGACAAAGCAAACTGTTTAGGGAAAAGAAGTGATAATCATGGAACATTAGCACCAGTGGCAATAGAGCTGGAGTCCTCTCACATAACATTGTTTCTCAGAGTCCAACATCCCAAGGCTTTATGATTTCACCAACCTATTCTGCAGCAGGAGTCATGTGCAAATTGGATGCTATATTCTGAATGTATTTAATGTATCAAATTTGTCACATTTCATGGTCAAAGCTAAAAGATACTTCCTTTCTTCATTCCAGTTGTAAAGTCATTACATGTCAGAAAGACCTATGGAACAACTGGTATAAAGCAAGGGTGTGAATCACATGACCCTAGGCCTCATTCAACCCCCTGGCTGTTCTTTCAGTCTGGAGAATTACTTTTTTTAAAAAAAAATGGAAAATTGTATTTCCAGAAGTCTCCAGGAATGTATGTTTCTCCTCTAAAACTAACACCTTCCACACTTTTTAAAGCAAATAAATAAAAACATAAATTTGTGGATCTAGGCAGGAAACAAAACGGATTAACATATAAGATATAACACCATTAAAAACACAAACACATAACATCAATTTAAAAAGCAAATATGATAAAAACCTATTAAAACAATCAATCCTTATTTAGAATTCATAATATAAAATCCAGAATTTAAAAAATCATCTGGATAGACGCACTGGAAGAGACTGGTCTTTAATGTGCTTTTGAATTCGGACAGTGTATTCAGGTCTAATGTCTTCCAGTAGGTCATTCCAGAGTCTAGGCTGATGAGAAAGTCCTCTGGGTGACAGCTGCCAACCTAGTCCTGGTTGACTGGAGTAAATATCCCCCAGAGGACCTAAATGTATGGGGTGGCTGATACCAGAGGAGGCGATCCTGTAGGCAACCTGAACCCAAACCATATAGGGTTTTAAAGGTAATAATCAACACTTTGTACCTTGCCCAGAAGCTAATGGAGCTAACTGGCAGCTAATGGAGTGATTTTAATATTGAGGTGAAATGATTGCTCCTACATGTACCAGTAACTAATCTGGCTGCCATGTTTTGAACAAACTGAAGTTCCTGAACTTGGTACAGGGGTAGTCTAATGCACAGCATATTGCATGAGTCCAGCCTTGAGATTACCTGCACACGAACTACCATCTTTAGGTCCTCCAATTCTAGGAAGGGGTGCAGCTGGAAGTGACCTTTGGGCTCTTTCTCATTTTACTGGAGGAGTTGGCATGACCTATGGCAGCTCCCATAGGATGGAAAAGGTCATCTAGATTCTCAAAAGTTGTTCATCTCTGCAATAAAGATTCGTGACTCAGATAAATAATATATCTTTCTCATCCATGAGAGAGAGTGTGAGAAGTATGTATTATCATGGGTGAGCAATTTTTCTGCAGGTTCCTGACCAGGCACCAAAAGCTGCACTATTTCTTGCGTTATTCATTCTGTTATAGAGACACTAAGGAAAATCAAATAAGTCATCAAGTCATCAAGGTAACATTGTGTGCTCTTGTTTCCTTTTTTTTTCTTTTTTTTTTTTCTTTTTAGATTTCAGAACTGAGTCACTGGCTGAGAATGAAACACTTCATGACAAACAAAAAGTATAACAGAGCACCATACCAATGGGATTTTTAATGTTTCCTGGTCTTTGATTCATCTGTTTTCCTAGGCCTGAGCTGAAACTTCCCTTTTTCCTAAATATGTCTTCACATGCTTCATGAAGAAAAGCATCTGCCTTTGAGGACTCGCCCAAATGCTATTCCAAGTATAGGCAACCTGGTTATATTTACACTACACTACACTACACTACAACTACCTCCCCAATCCCAGGATTCCAAAGAATGGAACTGTGACAGTTAACGTGGCATCAAACTGTGGAGAAGATTCACCATGTTGCCTTCCTGGTATTTTTTATTGCAGCTCCCATCATCTGATGCCAACATGGCTACAGGATTATAGGAACTGTAAATCAAAACATCTGAACAGCAACAGACAGACTACCACAAATCTACTGATTTGATGAATATATGTATACAAGTATACATACAAATATCTTGGAAATATCTGTGCTATAAGGAGCTTGTGCAACTTACCACACTGGCAGTTTGCAGTCCAGGGACAGTGTGAGTGCTGGCAGAGCCAGCATTCTGCCTGCAGCATCTTCTCTTTCTCAGGGGATAGCATGCCCCTGTTGGCTCTCCTGAGAGAAGCGGAAGCATCAGCAAATGAGTTCAAACTGCAGTTTTAACTCATTGGCTAAAGGAATCTGGTTGGAGTGAAGAGCTGCAGTTTTCTTTCTGGTCAGATTACTGGGTATTTATTCATGTGCTCCTTCACTGACCAGGCAGTCCAGCTCAGAGCATTGAACTACCCAGCCACTTTTTTTCTGTCTTGGGGTGGCAGTATTACACATGTTGTTTGTTTTCTATATGTTAAAAGGAATTATGGTGTTAACTTTGTTTTTTCACAGCTTGGGTTGGGGCAGTGTTCGGCATGGGTCCTAGAGCCAGCACAATGTTCACCAGTGTCCACCTGGCATTGGTAATATAGTGGAGTCCCTTTATGGGACTTGTGGATGTGGGACAGATAGGGTGTTGCACACCTGTCTGGCACCCCCAGTGACTAGAGGGATGCACAGGGTTCTCACCCATCTGGTTCTCCTCCTGTCACCCCAGTGGTATGGCTCCAGCCAGAACCTTGGGCTCATTGATCAACACATGGGTTGGTTGACACCTGGTTCCAAACCCATGCATAGGCTAATCCAGCTACAGCTGTAATCAATAAAATTGTGACCATTTGCTTTCTACTCAAGGCTGGTGTGTGTTTTGTTTCTTGTGTGCAACTACTTTACCCTAGGACATGCAATCAGAAAATCTGTGTGGATCTTATTCTGATCTGAATGCAGAATAAGCTTAGGGTGTGGAGTTAGATTTCAAGTTAATTTCCTGTATGCTTTATATACTTCTCTCTAAAATCAGTCTTCCAAGAATGTCCTTCCTTAATTCAATCTGTGATAATGGTGATTAAACCAGCACATTCTGAAACAGTAAGAATGAAAGGCCAAAAACTTCACAGTCTATTAAATACTCTAAAATCATGGGCTCTTACAGACTGGTCTAAAGAAACATAAATTCTCATGATATAGGTCCTTGGATTTTTCTGGTTGCTGTCACATCTGTGTCTTCTCATTCTATTTTTGCAGGGTGGTGATGGCGGTGATGGCGGCAGTTTGTATTGAATTCTTGGAACTGCACCAGGGGTCTTCCAAAGGCTTTTTTTAAAAAATAATAATAATAATATGGGGTATAGTTTGTTGAGGAGGTCCTTTGGTCCAAATAGCAAATTTTGTCTCTGATTATTATTTTTTTTAATTTTATAGTGCTAAAGAGCCATTTCACTGATGCTCTTAAAAATACACTGATCCTATAAAAGACAAAGATAGAGGGAATGGTTAAAAAAAGAACGGTATCTTTTTGTTCCAATATATCTTAGAATTGGAAAGGAACCCATTCAAGGGTGGAGGCAAAGTCTTGCAGCTGGTGCTGGAAATTGCCAGAAAATGATGTGGGACAACCAAGATGACATTTGGGGGGGGGGATTAAAAAAAAAAAACACAACCAAACACAAATTGAGAACTATAGCAAGAAATATCACAGCCTCTTGATACATTTGTCATAGAATCATAGAATTGCAGAGTTGGAAGAGACCACGAGGGCCATCCAGTCCAACCCCCCTGCCACGCAGGAAATCACGATCAAAGCATCCCCGACAGATGGCCATCCAGCCTCTGTTTAAAGACCTCCAAGGAAGGAGACCCCACCACGCTCAGAGGGAGTGTGTTCCACTGCCGAACAGCTCTTACTGTCAAAAAGTTCCTCCTCATGTTGAGGTGGAATCTCTGTTCCTGGAGCTTGCACCCATTGCTCCGTGTTCCAGTCTCTGGAGCAGCAGAAAACAAGCCTGCTCCATCCTCAGCGTGACATCCCTTCAAATACTTAAACAGGGCTATCATATCGCCTCTAAACCGTCTTTTTTCCAGGCTAAACATACCCAGCTCCCTAAGTCTCTCCTCATAAGGCATTGTTTCCAGACCTTTCACCATTTTAGTTGCCCTTCTCTGGACACGCTCCAATTTGTCAATATCCTTTCTGAATTGTGGTGCCCAGAACTGGACACAGTATTCTAAGTGAGGTCTAATCAAGGCAGAATAGAGTGGCACTATTACTTCCCTTGATCTAGACACTATACTTCTATTGATACAGCCCAAAATTGCATTGGCCTTTTTAGCTGCCACATCACACTGTTGGCTCATGTTCAACTTGTGGTCTACTAGGACTCCTAGATCCCTTTCGCACGTAGTCTCATTCAGCCAGGTCTCTCCCATCCTATATTTATGCATTTCATTTTTCCGCCCTAAATGCAGTACTTTACATTTCTCCGTATTGAATTTCATTTTGTTAGCTTTGGCCCAGCTCTCCAGTCTATCCAGGTCATTCTGAATTTTGATCCTGTCCTCTAGGGTATTAGCTACTCCTCCCAATTTGGTGTCATCTGCAAATTTGATAAGTATGCCCCTAATTCCCTCATCTAAGTCATTGATAAAGATGTTGAATAGCACTGGGCCCAGGACAGAACCCTGGGGCACCCCACTGGTCACATCTTTCCAAGACGAAGAGGAGCCACAGCTGAGCACCCTTTGTCCTACCTGGAGGAGCTTTTGGGCATATCCAGGCCAACTGAAATGTTCCAAATCAAAGGTTGCTGATCATACTGGGAGCTGATAGAAAATATTCTGAGTTAAACAAAATGCATATGGATCTCCAAACTAAAATCAGAAAGAACAGGAACAAAATCTATGACTTTCAGGTCTTTGTAATCAATCTAGATGCACCTAGATTGGAAAACTATGAATACATAAAGCCATGAATTAAACCACTGAGTTTCCCCTGATCTTCAGATTGTTTTTGCATATTAAACAGTGATGACTACTTCAGTGATTTCAATTTATACCAAATATCATTAGATCCTTTCAATAACACATAGGCTATTTCTTCATATGAGACATCTTTGATTTTTTCCACTATGGAGTCAATATATGAAAAATGATATAATATATACAAAATTTGCTTGCTGTACCTCTGGAAGACTGTTATTGTTTATTCCATTCATAGAATATGACCAAAGGCAAATTAAAATCTATTTTAGGCAATAAATAGACAGCATTCCACTTTCATTTCCCTACAGTGAGCATGCCTACTATGTCTAACTGTGGTTAATATGCATGCTATTTACTTCATCAACGTGCTTACTATGAGCTCACAGCCCCATTCATGCATGCAAAAGATAAAAGATATGGAAACAAAATTGCAAATGGAAGGTAGCTAGTGACAGGAAATGGATTGAAAAGATGGCTAGGACTTTGTTTATTTGATTGTGCTTTTAGATGCCCTCCCCAAAAATTAGATTACCAATGGTTTAAAAAGGGCCTTATCGCACTCTGAAGAAAACAGGGCAGTGTCCAAACAGAATGCTGGTCTCTTGCTACAACTACTGCTGCCATTTTCTTTGCTGATGTGGAAGCCAGGGAGGGGACCACAACATGTGACTGCAGGCCCCCGCATGTGACCAGCCTCGGTCACATACTAACAGATCTCTACCTGGCTTCTAGGAGAGCCAGGGAGCTGGCAGCGGCAGTGAGAAACTATGTTCTAGGACAGGCTTCTGTGGACATGTGGGCCCAATGTAGGGCTACCAGATTAAACTGGGTATTATCTTATTTTGCTGTAATGGGCCTTATCGCAGCTTGCTCCTGTTCCAGCTCCATATCTGCTCCAGGGGTTGTTTAGACTGCTTAGGGGCAGATTGGGCTAAACGTCCTGTGTTGTTTGGACTGCAGGGCTCTGGAACGGGGACAAGCTGGGGTATTTGGCCTGTGTAAATAAGCCCTTTGTCTGCTGACAAAAGGACAATAAAGAGTAGGCTAGTCTACCTTCCCTAGGAAGGGAGTTCCAGAACATAGGAGCAGCTACAGAGAGAACCCTCCATTGCCTTCCTACTAGACATGTACAAATAGAAAAGTATCCATGGCAAGCTGCCAACATTACACCCATTGGCTGTGTAACAACTATAACATCCAAATCAAAACATATCTGCAAGATTTTATCTGCAGTCATCTGAAAATTATTCATACTAGGCTGTTGAGTGGTCTCCATTTTCTTCTCATGGGCTAGAGACCCCTTGGCAGTTAAATACCTCTATTGGACAGCTCTTTGTAGACATAATGTTGGAATAGAAAAATTTTAATGCTTTGCGTACCGTCACAGAGAGCCTTCTAATAGGCTCTAGTTGATGTTTGTTCCAATATATTCCAAGTATTCCAACAATGTGTATGCAGTTGTTATCTCATTTATTTAATCCCTACCAGCTCCACAGAAAACCAGGAGACTGGTTTGACTCCACTCTGTGAGAGTAGACTTTCAGAAGTAGTGTGTTCACTATCCTGGCTATTTTCTCATTGCGGAGAACAACCAGGATTCAACCAGTTCCAAGACAACTAGAAAGTTTTCAAGAGTCATCAGGAAATAATATGGATCCCTCAACCTTAATTGCCCACACTACTTCCCCAGAGCCTTGATATCCCAGCAAGTCTAGACCCTACCAGGACAACAAAACTACAGGAATTTCCTGCACTCCATGATCATCATCATACCACACAGCATGGAAAACAGTGGCCAGAAGCATGAATGGAGTCAGATACCATTTGGGACAGAGTTATAGTTGTCACCAAGAACATGAACTCCCAACAGGACAACCTCATCATGAATACTGAAGTACATTAACTTCTCTCTAACCCTGACTGATAGAAGTTCTGACACTGAGGAAAGCCCACCAGCCAGATAAACTTCTTGGTGCATCTGGCTAGAAGTGCAAAATTTGGAAAAGAGGGAGATTAAGTATCCAACAGCTTCTAGTTCTGCATTTGACTTGAGTTGTACAAGTCTACATGAAACAAAGCGGAACTTGCCAAACACATACTTAGCAAAAACAAGGCTCACAGAGCTAAACAGTCTTAACTCCCTATTGCTCAGAATTGCGGCCAAGCATTTTATATCATTACTGGCCTGTATTTTCAGTTAATCGCAAATCAAATCACATTTCCCATCTGTCTTCAACAGCCTACCATTTTCATGGGCTGTAAAAAGATTGTTTAAACAAACACAGAGGGACCTGGTTTGTAACATGTCTTCTTTTGCCCTTCCCCAAGCAATTTGCTTCCGTTTGGCAGCTGGGTAAATAACAGTAAAAGCAATCTTGACCTGACCATAAGGTCCATCATGATTTTGGTCAGCACATACATTATGCAAGCATGTGCAAGTTATTGCATCTTCCTATTTAGTGCAATGCCAAGATGGTAGAGCTATCTTGAAATAAAGTTATGCAACCATAGCATAATTTAAGGTTTCCTTCCACTAAAAGTTTAGTTATTAAAACACCTAACATTTACTCTCACTAAAAGAACAATTATTTTGCAGCATAATACTAGAGATACTTATTGTTTTATAATGTACACCTCATCATTTGCTTAATTGCAGGCAGAACAAACAGCCCTTTTGTCTTTGCATGTGAAGCATAGATGTGTCAAGCTACTGCTCAAGAATTCAGATAACAACCTGATACAATTCAATTCAATTCTCTGTATTACAATCAACAGATCAGATAAACACTTATACACTATGGTAAGGTTGTGTGAAATACCTAATTTTGCTGCTTGATTATAAAACCTTCTATTCCAGCAATAAGGGTCCTACCTTTATGCAAAAATGCTAGGCCGACATTTGATCACTATCTGGCCAACAAACATTACAGTACAAACAATTAGGGTTCTCTTTCTTTACTCCCACTCACTTTAACTGAATTAAGGTGATTTTACTTCAAAGATTTCCTTAAATGGCTATAAATCTTTTCCTGGCCAGTACGAAAATAATTCAGTGGAATATACTACTGTATTCCCTCTCCATTGATGCCCCCTTGTTGTGGGAGAGAGGCTTGTGTACCCTAATGATGTTTTAAGCTATGCTGGCGGTGGCATAATAGCCACTGGTAGGGTCTCCCATGCCAGACAGGTCAAAACCGAAGGGTCTGACAAAGAGCGTCAAAGGGCAGGATGGGCTCTCTAGCCTTGTGGCAACCGTCCTAAGAGAAGGAAAACTCTAATCCCAAACCCGGGCAGATGGTGCTCATCCAACCCTGTAAGGTCAACCATCTAAGAGAAGGAAACTCTAATCAAACCTACGACCCGAGGACCTCGCTGCTACCGTCTATGCTTGCAAGGCCAGCAGACGAACCTTTGGTTTAAAGGGTGAGGCCAGTTCTGTGCACGCTGTGCTCCACCAGAAAAATCCATTGTACAGGCTTGACTACTGTATTCAGAAGGATAACTGAACACATTGAGTCTTTGCCCCCATGTCCAGGATATTTTATACCAAAACATGCCTAAAAGTTTTCCAAAATTTTTATGATAAAAATATGTCATGTTCTGTACACTGTTTAATAGTTCCAAAGCATGGAAAGGTTTCATATAGGAGAAGCTATGTGTGTACAGTAACCCTTCCCTACAGAAGTCCCATACAATGTGTGGGAAGAAGTGGAGTAGCAGGGGTTATGACCCTGCTCCTCCACACACATAACTACAGCTAATGATCTGAATAGGGCTTCTGTTTTCCTTAGGATTTCAAATTCTGTTTTTCCTATATACTTCTATGCAAGCACATTCACCTTCACATTCTCTGATCATTTTTATCTGCTGATGAAAACTGAATCTGAAGATGTCAAGTTGTTGCCTCCACAACAGTTTAAGATGTAAAAGCATTCACATTCACTATCTCTGATCATTTTTCACTAGTGATGAAAACTGAATCTGACAAATTATGTTTTCCACAGAGTCAGTTAAAACTTTTTAAAATAAGCAAAATATATTAAAACCCATTTACCCCATAGTTTGCATTTTATCAGTTAAGGTTTGACCTTCCTGCATTCAGGAAAAAAAGATGAATAAATAATCAGATATTTAAGTCTAATTGCTGCTTTTTAATTGCAAACAGTTTTATATTTCACAAAGCTTTTAAAGGTATTTTACATTAGTTTAAGTCATATAGTTTGCCATGAAATATTTACTCTTTTCAAAAATTGATAATAAATTGTCTAGTGATTTATACACTATATGTTGTTAATTATTTGCAAGGTCATAGAAAGCAAGCTTATTATTTCTTGTATATAGATAACTGTCTTTTCACTAAAGAACAAAAAGAAAGTTTAGGAAATGTTGTTTAAATTAATGCAGCAATCTGTGTGTGTGAAGCCATAGGGTTTGATCCAAAGGATAATTTAGATAAAAATGCAAGTGATCAAGTCCAAATTAATTTTTCTTTTTTAAAAAAGTTGAAAAAATGGATAGAGTCTCAAAGAAAAATTATAGTGGATTTGGATTGGAACTGCTGAGATAGTGAAACCTTTATTTTCTGAGAGTTCAAAGTACAAAAACTTTGTTTCATTACAAAATTATTAAAAATATTGTCTATGTTTTATGCTATGTATATAAGGTTTTATATGAAAAATAAATGAATTTTGTGTTTAGACTTGTGTCCCATCTCCAAAATCTCTCATTATGTATAGGCAAGTATTCCATAATCTGAAAAAAATATGAAATACGGAATACCTCTGGTTCCAAGCATTTTGGATAAGAGATACTCAACCTGTATTTAGTTTAATATTATCTTTTATAATCATTGTCAGTAGTTCCCCAATTTTGTAAAAAACAAAGATAAGAACAAGGTAGCACCATAATGATGAAAATCATGAGGGAAATCCAGCTGTTGAGAAAAGAGTGTTCTTGTTTTTAATTTGCACAAATATCCATTTATCTTTCAGCAAATTTCCTTCTTCACATAAACTCTGCAATAGTGATACAAAAATAAAAGGGATAATAATATCCTTTCATTTTTGTTTTGCAGACATGGATCTTTTCCAGCTTCCTAGCTGGAATCCTTTACATGCAAAACACGATGCTCTACTGCTGATCTATGCCTTGACCATTAATGTTATTTACCACCACATGCCTTGATCGATTTTCTCACCTTCTCCTCTTCCCCTTCCCCTTCCCCTTCCTCCTCATTGGGTAAGCAAGCAGCCTGGATCTGACTAGCTGGGACTGACACAGCAGAATTAACTCTAATCTCAGAGGAATACTACATGACCTGTTGTTGCACTATGCTTCAGTAACAGTATTGGAAGTGAAACTATTCTGATCAGATGACGTCACCTCCCTTCGGTGATTGTACCATTTGTGCTGAGTCCCAGAAGCTTTTTATTATTATTATTCACAGGTGCTTGGTGTCAATAAAAGTAATTCAGATGTAAAACTGACATGATTTAATGTGCAGTAGTAATTTTTCCAGAATTGTGACGAGATGATGTAAGCACACGCAGCAGGGGTGGGTATGCCTGCTCTGCCCACAGTTCACCATCTGTTGTTCCTCCTGATTTCTTGGCATCCAACTTCTGGTGGACTCAGAGGCTAATAACTTCATTCCCAAGTTATCCAGTAACTTTTTAACCCCAAACTAGCAAAATTCCAGAGCTGCTTAATTTACCAATACTTGCATTTACCAATACTTGCATTTAATGCATTTAATATAATGTTTCCTTACCATTAAAAATAAATGCATTCTTCCCCTGCTGCTTTGAAACCCTTGCTCCCAAAGGGCTGAATTCAGGTGGGTAAATTGCTCTGGTCTTTATAAGGCAAGGAAAAAAAAAAAACATGGAAGCCATTAGCCGTCGCTTGGATACAGTGTTTCTTCAGTTAGAAAAATGCCACTTGAAATAGAAAGTAGGCTTTTAAAAAGTATTGGCCAGAATCCTGTATCTGCTACTTAGTTAAGTATCTTAAATAGAAAACATAAGTCTTTTGGGGCAGGGGGGAAGAGGAGGGGGGAGGAAATGGTAAAATGCTTTAAAAAATTTATGAAAGCTGCATGTGAGCCTTGAACTCATAACCTCCTGATTATGAGACCAGCATATTGCCTAGTTTGCCAACAAGGCTTTCCCAGGGCCAGGGAGCAGAACATCATGTGAGCTGACTGAAGGATTTGTGGAGTGATGCAATAGATACATTTTTAAAGGTACACATGCACAAACAAAGTAGAGGAAATGACGTTCTAAAGATGCAGGAGGAGGTGATTGTGGGGGTGTGTGGTTATCATATGGTGTGTGGTGTGCTTGCAGTGCACCTGAAAACCTGTCGTTCCATTTCAGAAATGGAATGGAGGGCACTGTGCAGTAGGTAAGGCTTGCATTCTGCAATACTTGCACTTTGTTATGTTGCAGTACAATCACTTAAAAATACCCTTGTGTAGTATTCTCCTCAAGCTTTGGCTTCAGGGCACTTTATTCCCAATTGGGGGGGCAGTGAGGAGGAGGATGGCAAATTGACACTGGAAGAGCAGCCAACATATAGCTGTTGCATATGTTAACATTCATTTTGCTAGTATGCTAAGTTCATGAACATTTTAAAAAGTGAGCTCTCAAGATACATTTTCAGATCTGTAAGCTTAATTTGAAAGTATCTCTGCCTCTCACATCATTAACTACCACAAAAATATTCTTTCTATAACTGTTATGCACCCCACATAGAAAATCCTGGTTTTCTGGACCTACTTGGTTTGATTTTGATTGTCTTAGAGCTATGAGATGCTTAAGATCTGCTATGCGACAGACTCAATACCAGCCTTCATCAGCCAATCACTCAAAGCTGCTAATTCTTAGACAAAATTATAAAAAACTTTTATCTATGAAGAAGGCCAATTGAAAGAAAGAACGTTGAAAGAACATAGGTTCCATTCAGATGTCCCCATTCCAGCTTTAGTTTGGGAGGAATTCTTCTCAAATTTATACCATAGCCCTAATCAAAGACACACAGCAATCATTCCTGTCATACACTCATCCTTAGCAGAGTTTCCTTTGTGGACTCCAGTTACGGAGGTAGAAACGAAAAATATTATCCAGACCTTGAAACCTAATAAAGCACCAGGGGAAGACTTACTCCCTCTGGAAATTTTCAAGTCTTACATAGATTGGTGGGCTTCTGTCTTGGCCGGTCTTTTTACCTATATTAACAACACAGGCCATTTCCCTACTGGCTGGAAACTTTCCATCATTGTCCCCATATTCAAAAAAGGTAATAAAAAGAACCCTAAAAACTATAGACCTATAAGCCTTATTGACATCGTAGCTAAAATGTATACAAAACATCTTTTGAGCAGAATTGAGGACTGGATTGCTGATAATTATTTGTTAGTGGAAGAACAAGCTGGTTTCAGACAAGGCAGATCCACTATGGATAATTGCTTTATTTTACACCATCTCATTACCAAGTATATATCTGAAGGCAAACAACTGTATACAGCATTTATTGATCTCAGATCAGCATTTGATACAATCAATAGAGACATTCTTTGGTCCAAACTGGCAGATATGAACATGGAGCCAAGACTCCTATTTCTGCTTAAAGCTCTCCATTCTGATACCTGTCTCAAAGTGCATATCGGTGCCAGCAGTTCACTGTCCAAGGGAGTTAACATATATAAAGGTGTTAGACAGGGATGCATCTTGGCCCCTATTCTATTCAATTTATATGTTAACAATATACCTGGTTTTCTTTCCTCAACATTGGTCCATTCCCCAAAGATTTGTAATACATTTCTCAATGTTCTTCTCTATGCTGATGATATGGTTCTGATTGCTTGTTCACAAGTAGGTCTGAGATGGCTATTACAGAACCTAGCCACCTACTGTGCTTTGAACTCCTTAGTTACCAACAAAGATAAGTCCAAGGTGATGGTATTTATGGAAAGGTTTAAAAATCATAATTGGTTTCTGGAGGGAGAACCTACTGAGCAAGTCAATTCTTATTTATATCTAGGGTTATCCTTCTCAAATACTGGGAAATGGACAAGTCACCTAAGAAGGAATAAACAGAGAGCTATAGCGAACTCCTGTGTACTCCATAAACTGATAAATTATAATCACCCCATTAGTATATCTCCTGTCTTAAAAGTCTACAATGCTAAAATCGTGCCCATTTTATCATATGGGGTAGAACTCTGGGGTCACTTGAATGTTCCACTTTTGCAGCAGGCACAGAGCTGCTTCCTAAGGAGGATTCTTGGAGTAGATAAAAACATGCCAGCCGAAGCAGTGAAAGCCGAACTTCGAGTTCATTCAATTCAGTGTCAGGTTACGATGAAAGCCTTCAACTACTGGCTAAAGATTCTCAAAATGGAGTTAGGGAGACTCCCTAGACTTTGTTTAGAAGAACAGTTGGTTATAGGAAGTTCAAATTTCTGGGTATGCCAGT
Organism: Gambelia wislizenii; assembly: GCA_030847615.1. NCBI lineage: Eukaryota > Metazoa > Chordata > Lepidosauria > Squamata > Crotaphytidae > Gambelia > Gambelia wislizenii. Next base: position 82,552,957 of record JAUMIR010000005.1, on the reverse strand, counting down.
TGTCCACATTATTGTACCAGTTAGGTTTTCCCCCTCTTTACTTTTTTTATTCTGGTTACAAGGCCCAGGAAGCCATAAAACAAAGGGTTTGGGACATTAGTGCTCAATCTGACATAGCCTCCATGACTGGTTGTAAATCATTGCTCTGGTTAGCTAAAAATAAAACTGTGTTTGGCCTAGAAAAAATATCTTAGGTTACACCTAAATCAGAAGTTGAGAACTGCTTTCACTAGAACTAGATTTGAGCAATTGAATTCCATGGTAAGAATAGGAAGATTTCAAACAATACCCCTTCACGAAAGAACATGTATTTGTGGTGCTCCCACTGTAGAGGATATTACACATATCTTGTTCGATTGTTGTATTAATGATAACGAGAGGTCCCATTTTTTACAACCATTTTTGGTTAGAATGAACAACTGGGATCTCGCTGTTAAATTGTCCCATTTCCTTGTTGGAGAGAATCTAAGTACTGCAAAATTTATCATAAAAGCTGCCCACCTTTGAGATCAGTTTATAACACAAAATAGGGTTCCATGCCATGGTGACGAGTTTATTTAAATCTTCCTATAGAGCTCCTTTGACCCCCCTCGTTTTAGCTTGTTCTATTTCACATGACATATTATTTTCTCTTGTACTTTATTTTATCTAACTTTTATGTGTTTCTTCATATCCCCAATTATAGGGTTTAATTTCCTAGTTAATTTTATATATGACTTTTAGACGTGATCTAATTCATTTTTGTATGTACTTTGATATTCAGATACTTTGTATTCTATTGTATTCTACTGTTGATATGGTCAGTTGACTAATCAATAAATTTGTTGTTGTTATAACTGTTATGTGCTGTCAAGTTGGCTTCAACATATAACAATCCTATGAATGAGATACCTCAAAGACACTCTGAAATCAACTGACTTGCTGAGGACTGTGGCTTCAGTAAGGCAAACCATATGATGTACAGTCATTCTCTTTTCCTACTGCCTTCCACTTTACTGATCATTATCATCTGTTTCACTGAGTCATGTCCTGTGGTGTCACTAAGGCTGGTGTCACCCTTCTTTCCGATGGTGTCACCTTGTGTGGTTTGATCTCTCTGCACCCCCCAGTGCCACCAAAGGTCATGTCAAATCAAAAGGAATTCTATATTTGTCACCGGTACCAGTGATGATTCCTGCAACAAACTAGGGATGGGGGAAGAAATTGATTTGGTTCACATTTTAATATGAACCTAACATAACCTTCTGAATGAAAAGAAAAGCTGAAACACACATTCAAGGGTAGCTGTGTTGACCATGCAGCAAAATACAACAAAACACAAAATCCACAAAACAGCGATACCTTTATTGGCCATTACCAGGGACAGCCTGGATCTCGAACCAAGTTACTTTTCTATTGCTAATGGAGTTGACATTTTATTACCAGTCTTTTATTGCCCTTTGTCCCTAGTCCCCACATGGCCAGGGAGGGGAGTGGCCTCTGCATTCATTGAGATCTTTCCAGACCATCTTAATTGACAAAGTAAATGACAAAGTAACATCTGCAACAAAATGTAAGGCTGTGACTCTAACATCTGTCACTTTTTTTTCTCCTGTGTGATTTTTTTAACATCTTTGTCTGATGACGAAGACAGTGAAGCTTCAAAGCTTGCATGAAGTATATTGTGCATTTTGGTTGGTCAATAAAGTTATCACTGTTTTGTGGATTTTGTTGTATGAAACTCATTGTTGTTGTGTGCCTTCAAGTCATTCCTGACTTATGGTGATCCTAAAATGAACATATCACAGGGTTTTCTTGGCAAGATTTGTTCTGAGTGGGTTTGTCATTGTCTTGGAGACTTGTCCAAGATCAACAAGGGGTTACCATTGCCAAATTGGGATTCAGACCCAACACTTAAATCCACTACATCACATTGGATCTCAAAGTATATATATTCCTTGAAATATCAATTTCTTGTACACTGAACAAATCACATGTAAAGCAGGATTAGACTTGGAGGAAGGGGGCATGAAAATTGGAGGAAGGGACATCAACAATTTAGGATATGCAGATGACATCATACTATTAGCAGAAAATAGCAAAGGCTTGGAACAATTATTGAAGAAAATAAAGGAAGAAAGTGCAAAGGCAGGTTTACAGATGAACATTAACAAATATAATGACCACAGAAAGTTTACATAACTTTTAAGTGGATGATGAAGTCAGTGAAATAGTTGAAGATTTTCCATATCTTGGCTCAGTCATTATTCAGAATGGAGATTGCAGTCAAGAAATCAGAAGAAAACTAGGGTTTGGAAGGTCAGCTATGAGGGAACTAGACAAAATCCTGAAGTTTAAAGATATATAATTGAATACTAAAGTTAGAATTGTCCATGCCATCGTATTTCCAATTTCTATGTATGGTTGTGAAACCTGGACAGTGACGAAAGATGATATGAAGAAAATCAACTTTTTTGAAATGTGGTGCTGGTGAAGAGTTCTATGGGTACCATGGACTACTAAAAAGACAAATAAATGGGTCCTAGAGTAAATTATATCTGAACTCTCCCTAGAAGCCAAGATTATTAAACTGAGGCTGTCATACTTGACAGTCGATGGCAGTTAACAACAATTTTTTAGTTCATCATATATTGTGATGCAGTATTAAAATTAAAAAACCTGAGTGGATGATGCATTAAAAAGATGGATTAAAGATGAGTGTGCACACAAATGAGTATATAATATTGTGTACAAGCATGTATATATGAGGAGAAATGTACTCAGAAAGAGATAGAAGTTTTCATATTAATTTTTAAAAGATGAAATGCAAACATTTAAAGGCTGAAATGCACTGAAGAGTGATTAAAGGTAAAAGAAACAGAATTGGCAGATTCTTCCATCTCTACAACAAGCCAGTAACACAACATCAGATGCATTCTTCAAAGAAATAGCAATGTTAGTCTCTCACACCATAAAAAGTTATAATGAGGGCAGGAGAGAGAAGGAATCTAGCAGCATCTTTAAGACTCATTACTTCAGCATTAGCTTTCATGGATTTCAATCTTCTTCTTCAGACATATTGATGCAGTTATATTAAAGCCATAGGTATTTAAGAATAGATACATCGCTGGGATCCTATTGCATACTTTCCAACTCCGACAACTTTGTATGCTTAAATATCTGTGCCATTATTATTATTATTATTATTATTATTACCCAACCCCTCTGTTAAAAACAGTCGGGTGGCAGACAACAATTAAAATACAAGAATACTGAGTAAAATCCCTAAGCACCACCCACCCCCATAAAAATATATTAAATTAGTATCAAATTAGAATCCACCTAAACTAAAATCACATAAATAAACAAATACAAAAATCAACAGCCAAATAATAATAAATTTAATGTCATTGTTACATAGATGATGGGGAGAGATAGGGTGTAATATGATACTTTACACCCCCAGTTATGAAACTGAGCTTAAACATGTGGCTTAGATATTACTCCATCAGTGCATCTGAAAAAGCAGGTTTAAATCCATGAAAGCTCATGCTGAAATAAACCAATTAATCCTAAAGAACAGTTAGCCTGGATTCCTTCTCTTCTCCACTCCCTTTCCTCAACATTCTTGTGATACCATCAGACCCCTTGCAGCTCAAGAAAGGTCTCCAGATTTATGTACCGAAGCAAATGGCTATTTCCTAAGCACAATTCTTTTGTAAAAGCGTCAGTCCACTGTAATTTCTGTGACAAACTATTCACACTGAATTTGACATTTATATTGCAATTTTTGGGATAAGTGGTAAACATTTCCACTAAAATTGTAGACCTCAGTTTCTGAATTTCAATGCTTTTGCTTCCAGTCCCCAACTTTTCCTTTAATTAGGTAGCATGTTTACAGGTATAAACATATTTAATGATTTGTTCTTTTTACTGCATCCTTACTAAACAAGAACATCTGTTTCACATTCTCTTTCTGCTTTCAAGGTGAACTACTGTCATTAAATTTCCAAATGTCATACTCTCTGAAGCACAATAAGAAACAGAGTGACTCTGAATGTTAAAGGTATGAATCACCAAGGGTTACAACAATATCACCTCTACTCCAGCTTCCAAATTAGGAACTTCCTCTTATCTCTGAGAATGCATTTATAATGAAGCCACATCATGACAATGCCGTTATGGAAAAGCAGTTGCCTTACCAACCACCAAGTGCTGCTTGAAATAGCCAAAACATTTCCATCCTTTGTTGTTGTTTTTTTAAAGAGAGAGATGCTGCCTCTCCATTCTTAAGTACAGGCATCCCCTCCATTAGCAAAAGCTAACATTTTCACCAGCCATTGTCTGGTTTTCTTTTCCATCTTTTGCTCTTTCATAAAGAGTGAGTCTATACGTGAAAACTTCAGAACAGCCCTAGAATGTATAGTATAGCATGGATCCTGAATAAAGTAAAGTCCCCCACCCAGCTTTCCTCTTCCTTTTCTTCTTTGTATTCTTATTTTCTTCATAGTAGTATGAAGTAGTATACATTCCCTCTGTATGTGTATACACATACTTTAGATTGTATATCTTTGGCAGGACTCACAGTTTTTGGCTGTTTTATTGTAAAACACTATATATATATATGTAGTGTTTTACAATAAAACAACCAAAAACTGTGAATCCTGCCAAAGATATACAATCTAAAGTATGTGTATACACCTACAGAGGGGATGAAGGAATAATAAAATATAAAACTCTATAATACAACTTCAGAACAAATTATCCAGATAAAATGCAAAAAAATAAATACAATATAGCATAAAGGAGACTGACCAATACATGTAATCAAAATATACAAGATTATAAAGCAATAGCAAACTAAAATTGCAAAAGCTTTGGGGGGAAAATGTTTTGAATTGAGGTTTAAAGACAATGAGGAAGGAACAGTCTGCAAATGTTCAGGGAGGCAATTCCAAGAGTATAGGGCAGCAAGTAAGAAATGATGAAGCTGAGCCAAGGAAGCAGAAACCTTTGGTTGGTTGAGAACTTAACCTTTTCCTTTTTGCCTTTTCATTTTTTGCCTTTGTCTTTTCTTCAAAAAATGGAACTCATGGAGACTGTAGCAACTTGCATGGGTATGTGGGTATGTTTAGCCTGGAGAAGAGAAGGTTAAGAGGTGACATGATAGCCATGTTTAAATATTTGAAGGGATGTTATACTGAGGATAGAGCAAGATTGTTTTCTGATGCTCAAGAGACTAGGACTAGGACTAGGACTAGGACTAGGACTAGGACTAGGACTAGGACATGGAGCAAATGGGCTCAAACTACAGGAAAAGAGATTCCACTAAACATTAGGAGGAACTTCCTGACAGTAAGAGCTATATAGAAGTGGAATACACTGCCTTGTCGTGTGGTGGAGTCTCCTTCTTCGGAGGTCTTTAAACAGAGGCTGGATGTCCATCTGTCAGGGGTGATTTGATTGTGTATTACTGCAGGCAGGGGGTTGGACTAGATGGCCCTTGTGGTCTCTTCCAATTCTATGATTCTATGGTTCTATGAAAGCTTCTCTAGATGGCCTGGGGAAACTACCAAATTATGTGGGATCAGGCACAAGGTGATACTGGGTGAAAGGAAATGGGGTAGACTTCTACCCCATTTGGAATAATTTCCCTCTGTCCTAGGCACACTCTACATGCCCTCCCACATATATCAGGAAGGACCACCATTTTTCAGAGAGGTTGTTTGAGGGGCATAGGTGAAGGTGGGGAAGGCCCAGTGCTGTTAGGGGTTGTCTAGATGGTGAAAAAACTCCTCATAGAATTTGAGTAGAATATATTTTGTCCCAATGGGATCCTGCATCATTTTGCTGTATTTGGACGTAGGGACCAAAAACTCCAAATACTCCATGGGGAAAGCCTTTGCAACTTTTCCTGCTTCTTAAAAAAAATTCCAAAGGAAATACACATTCTCGCTCATTGGGACAACTGATTCGCTTTGCCATGCTTTCCTGATAAGAGGGGAAATTGATAGCTGTTTGTTCTGAAGTGCACGGGGGCAGAGCTTGCTGGCAAGGCAGTGCCCAGAAACACCATGTTGGAATTGTAGCATAGCGATCATGTGCTGAGGTGATGAAACAGCCTTTCTCTTACTTTTTTCTGTTTATTTAAGTGGAAGATCACCCTTCCGCACCTTGGATTTGCTCTTTTTTTTTAAAAAAAAATGTTCAATTATGGCAACTGGTGACAATAACAATGTGAGTAATTCATGTGCACCTGCCATCTTGATTCACAGGCATGCCTGTTTGAAAAACAAACACATGTGGCTTTGCATGCCTGCAATCTTGGGGGGGGGGAATGGAGACAAATGAAAGCTGCTGTGAGTTGGCATTACTGCACATCAACCCACATTTTATTGCCTCATATAGACAGGCCCTTGTTCTCATTTTGAATATGGGTTTGATAAAATGTTGAGAATGAAAGAAAGTGTATCGCAGCAACCATCTTGCAAGTAGCCTTTATTATTATTACAGAAAATAGTAAGGTGAGAGAATAATGGTAACTGAGGGGGTTTATGACAATCCCTTAATCTGGTCTGTTGGAAGTGCAATAACACTTATCACTGAAGAGTCAAGAATCCCTCAGAGTGGGCAGTAATATGAGGGTTAGATAGCTTGAGTGACACACACCAGTCCTCCCTGCTTGTCCACCTATTCTGCTTCCTCTGTGACGTAAACTGATATTCTTAGGGATGTTTCCACCTTTTCTTCCCCAGAACACTCTCAGCATTCCCTAGCGATGTAGCTAGCTTAGCTTAGCACCCTGATAAATACATTTCCAGTCTTAGAATGGAGTTCATATAGTTTGTTTCTCTAAAGTCATTGGTGTCTTTGATCCTTAAATCAGGATCCTCTAGCTGACTGCTGCACACATGCACTCTATCATGGTCTAGAATTATTTCATTGCCAGCGGGAGATATATGGGGGAAATGACCCATATACTTTCTTCCAGAGCACTATGCTTCCAATTTAAATATCACCCCTTCCCTAAAAAGGGGCATTCTAATCACGGATCACCTGTATGTGTGATATGGCCCAATGTCAAACCTGTAACATATTCTTCTTGGGGTTTTTTCCAGGCTGTGAGGCCGTGTTCTGGAAGAGTTTACTCCTGACATTTTGTCTGTATCTGTGGCTGGCTTCTTCATCCTGATGTTTTGCCTGCATCTGTAGCTGGCATCTTCATCTGAAGATGTCAGCCACAGATGCAGGTGAAACGTCAGGAATAAACTCTTCCAGAACACAGCCTCACAGCCCAGAAAAAAACCAGGGAAAATCTATGGATGCCGGCCGTCAAAGCCTTTGACTTCACATGTAACACATTCCATTATTCAGCTCCTTAATACTGATAATAACAGTGGGCTGCTGTTCCCATAGGAGAGTAATCCTGCTCTTTCATCACTACCTTCCTTTCATCTGCAGTATGCACAACAGAAGGTTGCCATCTCACTGGGTATGCTGGACTCATTGCCTCTACTGAGACTATCAAATGTGGCAACAAAGATTCTGAGAATTAACTCCACCATCTGTATCTAATGTTTTACTGATACACCCTCATGGTTACCATTCTGATGTACTGGCAACTTGCACAAAATGCTAGCTAGATAGATAGATAGATAGATAGAATACACACAACGACCACCACAGAACTGAACCTCTCCAGATCACACTAGAAGCATACATATCTAACAAAAAAAAAGAACATGATGTTGCAATAGTGGAAATACCTACCCCCTTTATCAAGAAAAAAACACCATAGCAAGCCTCCAAAACCATACACAAACTAGTAATCTGTTTACATGTATTTCTTTGCTCTTTCAGTCTCTTTTAAAACTAATTCTTGTCCAATGAAGTTCACTCAGTAATAAACTTGGATTTTCAAAGGCCAGATAAACATATTTATAGAACATATTATAATTAGCTTGCATACAATTTAGTGTTTTATTGTGGGAGTGTTTGTTGTTTTTAAGGACTGCCTATTGCACTTGACATTTTCAAAGTATTTTATATTGACACTAGCTTCAGGCTGAGGTCTCAAGCACTGTCACATCTTCTCCATTTCTCTACAGAACACAGCCCTTAAGCTAAGATAGCCCCAAAACTGAGTTAATGAAAGTATTGACAGCCTCAACTATGGCATCCTAAGCAAGATGCTATAATGATAACACTGTCTCCTACCAGAGGCTAGTCAGAAAATTCGACACCACTCACTGCCACACTTAAAAGAAAAAACACCCAGACACTGAAATGTACTGTAATAATGAAGACAAACTTGTCTTACTGCCAAAAAATGCAGAATGGATTCAGGGAAGGCACTCACAAGAGGTCTAATTTTGGGAGAATGGAAGCTGATAAGTAAGAGTAGTTAGGAAAGAGTCAAATCAATTAACTGTAGACTAAAATGGGTATCAGCTGCCTGCCTTTATCTTGCCACAATCTTCTCCCTGCTGCTATAAATGTTTGTTTTCTCTCATCTCCCTACCTACACGTCATTTTAAAAATTAATTACTCGGCCTTATGACACATCAAAGGAGTTTACCACTGTTTGAAATCCACACAAATTCAGAATTAAAACATGAACATTCAAACCATCAAAGGGGGACTGTAATATAAGTATAATAAGCTGAGGAAAAATGAATGCCTGTCTAAATAAAATGTGAATTCTTAAGGGGATAAAAACAAAGTATGACTGGCCTACGCTCTTTTACCCTGGCCAGGTGCATTGTCTGTTTGCTTTTGATCCACAAAATAGATAAAATCTGAAAAAAGGATGAACACTTGAGGAGATGCTTTCTATAAGACGGGAAGGAGAAAGGAGAAACATGTGGACCTCCAAATGTTATTGTAGTACAAAACTCACTAACGGACTGGCTAAGTTGCTTACTGCTGATGGGAATTGAAGTTTAGCAACATATGAACAGCCACATCTGGGGAGTCTTGTATAACACATGTAGATTCGATGTGATTTAAGATTGTAGGGATGAGTAAAAATTCCTTTCAGATCGTTTTTAAAAGAATTTGCCAAAATTCACATTTTCTTCTTATTCAATATAGAAAGAACTTGATCCTTTGATGGTAGACAAAGGAAGAAGGAGACCAGACACAAGTAAAGAGACCACACATATAGCTGGGATATAAAGGGGCACTTTTATTTAGCTATAGCTTATTTAACCCCATTCTGAGAGATCTGCAATGGGGGAGCAACCTAGTATGGGAACTGCTGGGGTAGGAGGTCTACTCCAAAAAACCCTTCCCAATTTCCCTTGGGTGAAAACACCTGAACCCCAGGGAGAACCCATAAGATGGGTTACTCCTCAGTCAGTCCGCATCTAGAAGGCCAACCCAAAAGTCCCTCCCCCAAGTCACAGGACTTAAAGAGAGGATTTATCCCTCAGGCCATCCCCAAAGGAGGTCACTTTCCCCATCCCTCAGTTCGCAGGAACTAAAGGGAAAGTTTCAGCTCCTCCCCTTCACCCCCAAAAGGAGGAGGTGCCAAAGATCCTCACCAAATTACCAAAATATTCCCCTCTACCTGCCATAGAAAAGCGGAAAGCATCTGCTTAGCCCCTTTCCCCCACCAGATTATCCAATAGGGACCTCAAATCCTTGTTGCAGATCTCCCAGAAAATTAAATGTCCTGCATTGAACAGAAAAAAAAAATCATCAGCCCTATGAAGGCCAGGCTTCTTAAATAATTATATCAGAGAAGGGTAGATAATGCCCCAAACCCTTCTCCATTGCCTTGCGGAGAACATAATTAACCCAATGACAGGATATGAAGAAAAGGCACAACAAAAATGAGGAGGCTGAGGGGGGCTGACCTTAAATCACTTCTAGCCCCACTCTCTGCTCTCCTGGCAACAGCCCAGGGGCTGAGGCAAAGTTACAGGCCTCCATCACGCATTCCCTCAAAAGAGGTTCCTACAGCGCAGTCACAACCATGCTGGGAACCATATATATATTATATATATATATATATATATATATATATATATATATATGCCTTTGCAAGAAACAGATTCCAGATTCTTTGAACTGTGTCCAGTGTGCTGACTGCTTAATTGTTCAAATTCTGCATTTGAATACTGGGTGTGTTCATCCATGTTAGCTCTGAATAAGGGTCTCCACCTCTTTTTTTAAAGAAAGTGTCCTTATTTTTAACATTTATCTAGGTAGAACATGGTCTTCTTCCATGCTGGCAATAGATGTGTTACTTAATTTTTATTGGTGCACAGGATGGCAAATTTAATTTCAGTTTGATTTTTACAGCATTGCCCAAATTTGGAGTCTTCAGTTTCAAGATGAAAAGAGTATGAGGATGTTTTTTGTTTTTGTTTTTTTTAAGGAAACAAGTTAATGCTAAAGAAAGAGAGAAAGGGAAATTGGCAGATTTCCCCATGCCTATTCACAGCTTTAAAGAGCCAATGTAGTTTGAGGGTTGGACTATGACTCTGGAAACCAAGGTTTGAATCCCTGCTCAGCCATGGAAACCCACTGGGTACCCTTGGGCAAGCCATACACTCTCAGCCTCTGAGGAAGGAAATGGCAAAACCCCTATGAACAAATCTTTCCAGGAAAACCCCATGATAGGTTTGCCTTAGGGTCACCATAAGTCGGAAATGACTTGAAGCCACACAACAACAAATTTACAGCTTAAACACTTGAATTGTCCACAAGACCCAGTACACTGTATAGCAGCATCCTTCAAAATAGTTTGCATAATTTGAGCACACCATACTAGGCTCATCAAGAGATGGGTTGCTACAGTCTGGAAGGTGAGCCTGCCAGTTGTCAGTGTGGCAGTCACATTTAAAGCACATTTTAGTAATGAACCCTCAAGTGCCAAAAGTACTGATGAAAGTGATTGAATTTCTGCTCAATGTTTCTCCAGGAAGCAAGTGATTTCGACCTATTTTTTTCCTTTGTCAGTCATTTTCCTATTATCTTATGTTTACAAGGTTTAAAAGCTACTAATGCTACTAATGCACTGAACTAGTATACTTTGAAGGCTGTCTATAAAAAACAATGTTGATAAAGTTCATGCTTCAGTCCCTTCACACCCTCCACACACAGCTTTTCCAATATTTTCAGAGTCAAACCAGAAAGAATAAGAAGGGGGAAAGAGTTGAAGCTATGGCATTGACATTCCATCCTTATCCATGTAAACAAGACACTCAAGCTTAATTGATGAATTTTGTTTTTGTTTTTCTCTCTTTGTTATAAATGCTTTTAACTGTTCAGTTGACAATCTTGATTCCTAACAATATTTTTGTAAATTCACTGTCTCTTCTAGTACTGAACATTTCAAAAGGGAATTAACTCTCTCTTGGAGCTAGTGTATTCCATGAACTGAAAGGCTCCATGTGATTAGGCTAATATAATGAACCTCACAAGTCTGACATGAGAAGACACCTGATTTTCTCCCTCTTTTCCTTGCTAGATGCAAATTTACACTTTTTTCATCTCTACATACAACTATCAATTTCAGTGGTTTCTGTACTTGTTTCAGTAGAATAACTTTGGTGTGTTTTTTAAATCACTATTTGTACTTGGGACTTGTTCAGGAAAATTTCTTTACACAAAAATACATTTGGGGGCTGGTTACATGGCAGGATAAAGTGCACTAAATTACAGATTACCATCCTTTCACAACAGCAGGGCATAGTTCAGACAATTTATTGATCAATTGGAAGATGCGGTGAGTTTCGGCTTTCTATAGTTTACACAGACACAAAGGTGGGAGGGGGGCATGCCTCCATCACTATTATTAAAGCCAGCCAGGAGGTGGGGAGAAAGGAAGGAGGGGGCCAGTTTGAGGGGGAAACAGACCATAACTTCGTAGCTTCATCTATATAAAAAGCTACAAAAAAGGAGGGGAGTAGGAGAGAAATAATGACAAAGGAGAGAAGGAAAGCAGCCTTGAGATCCCTGCACACAGAAAAGAATGATCAAAGCAGCTGAGATTCTGTTCGCTCTGCAGTCCCTGCCAGCTGACCAGACTGGCTCCCCTTTCCTCTCTCTTTCACTCACTCACTCACTCACTCACACACACACACAAACAATTCAGTGATCAGCCGATGGAGCAATCAGCTGGTGAGGGGAAAGCCAGCTGGCTGGATCTTTTTATCTGATCGAAGCAGCAGACACAGACACACAGAAAAGAACGATTGAGAGAGGGGGGGAGAGAGGAACATTAATTATGTTAAAAGCAAGCCAGCTGGCTCGATCTTTTTATTTCAGACTCCTCCATGTTTTCCAACTCCACCCAGGGAGGGGCATATGCAACCAATCACAGCTCAGCGCTGCTGTGGCTATTTCGCAAACACTGCAGACTGTTTCCACTGCCATATGCGAAATGGTCGTTCACACAGTCGATAGTGCGCTAACTTGCGCTACTTTGAAAAAAAGACTGGGAAAATAGCAAAAGCTGATACTGCGTTACTTATGGGGTTTTTTGTCCCCCTCCTTCTGAATATGGCAACTATGTTCTGAAAGATGTGGGAACTATTAGGACTTTTTGCAAATTCTTTGAGGATTCATTTTGCCGTGTAAATGGCCCCTTGGTTTTTCTGCACCAAAAACAATTTGCACAAATGAACAGTTTCCCATGCAGAAAACATGCTGGGGATGGAGAAGAGATTTTTTAAATTTTATTTTATTATTATTTGTTTGCACAGGAATGAGTTTACTTTGTGCAAAATGCACTTTCTCTTGGAGAAAAGCATTCCTTTTCATGCAGGAAACATGTTTTCTCACATCCTCATACATGTGCCGCTTGCAGGTTTTGGAACTCCTTCCCCAGAGATGCAAGGATGGCCCCATCCTCACTCTCCTTCCAGCGGCAGATTAAAAAAAGTGTCCCACCAGATTTTTGCAAACTGACAAGGGCTGGGTTTTTAAGGCTGTGTGCTGCAGTTTTTAAGATTTTTTAAGTTTCTTCACAAAGTTTTTAAAATGCATTTTAGATTTTTAATGTTTAACGTTTTTAACTTCTAAATTTTAAATTCTTTCTAAAATTTTATATTTATACCATTATTTTTACTTTTACTTTTGGATTATTTTAAATTTAGCTGTTAGCTGTGAACTCAAGTCCCATTGTTGGGAGAAAGGGAGGATATAAATGAGTAAAATAATAATAATAATAAGAAGAAGAACAACATCTTCTCTGCAGAATTTTACCACCAAAGCAAGCATGATTCCATTTCTCCTTCCTGCTGAAATGTATGTGGCAGTGGCAATGAAACAGGCTGCTGCTGTAGTCTCCATTAAGACTGGGAACATTGCCCCATTTGGATAGGTTTTAAAGTCCCTAGGAACTGTTGTTTAATTATCAACACATGAAATAACAAATCAGACACAAAAGCTGGGTTGAAATATGGGCCACTTTATAAATATCTAACCTATTTAATTAGTTATTTCTTGAGATATGCAAACCAAGGGGAGACCCAGTGTGGGAAAAGCTGGAGCCAATGGTCTCTCCAGACTCACCTCCCAGCTTCCCTGGGTGAAAAACCTGAGTCCTGGGCAGGGGGGGGGCTCCCAGCAAACTTGGATGCCCCCCAGGCACCATCTACTGGAAGATGAGACCCCAGGATGAAACACCTCAAGCTGCAGGACTTCTGTCGAGGGCTAAAATCTAGAGCCAGCCTCAAGGACAGCTTATCTCCCTGCCCCCAGATGCATGACCTGCAGGTGCACCTTGATAGACCCATCCTACACCCAAAAGGTGAACACCAAATTGTTGAACACCAAATTAACCCCATCTCCCCCATCCCTCACCACAGATAAGGGCAAGTGTCTACTTAGCCCTTATCCACCAAGGTGGCTGCTAGCTGTGAACTCAAGTCCCATTGTTGGGAGAAAGGGAGGATATAAATGCCGAACCCAAAGGGTGCTCAGCAATGGCTCCTCTTCATCTTGGAAAGATGTGACCAGTGGGGTGCCACAGGGTTCTGTCCTGGGCCCAGTGCTATTCAACATCTTTATCAATGACTTGGATGAGGGAATTAGGGGCATACTTACCAAATTTGCAGATGACACCAAATTAGGAGGAGTAGCTAATACCCTGGAGAACAGGATCAAAATTCAAGATGACCTGGATAAACTGGAGAGCTGGGCCAAAGCTAACAAGGTAAGATTCAATACAGAGAAATGTGGGGTACTGCACTTGGGGCGAAAAGGTGAGATGCATAGATATAGGATGGGGGAGACCTGGCTGAATGAGACTGCGTGCTAAAGTGATCTAGGAGTCCTAGTGGACCATGGGTTGAACCTGGGTCGGCGGTGTCATGCGGCAGCTAAAGGGACCGATGCGATTTTGGGCTGCATCAGTGGAAGTATGGTGTCCAGATCAAGGGAAGTAATGGTGCCGCTCTGTTCTGCCTTGGTCAGACCTCACCTAGAATACTGTGTCCGGTTCTGGGCACCACAATTCAAAAAGGATATTGACAAATTGGAGCATGTCCAGAGGAGGGTGACTAAAATGGTGAAAGGTCTGAAACCATGCCTTATGAGGAGAGACTTAGAGAGCTGGGTATGTTTAGCCTGGAAAAAAGACGGTTAAGAGGCGATATGATAGCCCTGTTTAAGTATTTGAAGGGGTGTCACATTGAGGATAGAGCAAGCTTGTTTTCTGCTGCTCCAGAGATTGGAACATGGAGCAATGGATGCAAGCTCCAGGAACAGAGATTCCACCTCAACATTAGGAGGAACTTTCTGACAGTAAGAGCTGTTCGGCAGTGGAACACACTCCCTCAGAGCGTGGTAGGGTCTCCTTCCTTGGAGGTCTTTAAACAGAGGCTGGATGGCCATCTGTCGGGGATGCTTTGATCGTGATTTCCTGCATGGCAGGGGGTTGGACTGGATGGCCCTTGTGGTCTCTTCCAACTCTGCAATTCTATGAGTCTATGATTCTATGAATAAAACAACAACAACAACAACAACAACAACAACGTCTTCTGTGCAATATTTTACCAACAAAGCAAGCATGATTCCATTTCTCCTTCCCGCTGAAATTTATGTGGCAGTGGCAATGAAACAGGCTGATGCTGTAGCCTCCATTAAGACTGGGAACATTGCACCATTTGGATAGGTTTTAAAGTCGCCAGGAACTGTTGTTTCCCACAGTACTAGTACAGCATTTCTCCAGGTCTTAATGAGGCTGCAACAGTATCCCTTACTGCTGCAATTTCTGCAGTAAGTTTCTTCAAGCTTCAGGAAGAAAGGGGCATCACACAGCTTGGAGGGACCTCCAGTCCTTGTTATGAACTCCAGCAAGGTTAGTTGTATAAGTCTGAGCTTGAGTTTTACTTCAAATCAAGCCTGAATTCCATATATTTTAGATTATTCCATTCCAAACACTGTGGGGAATATTGCCCATCACAAGTAAGGGATATGTTCTTCTGAAAGGGGTTCTAGTTCATTCTTCTACACTTTCAAAGGAGGCCTTTAAAGTAGTATGAGCAAAGGCTTCCAATTTTAGTTTAGAACAAATGCATGCCTTAATTATGCAAAGTTTAGGAAATACTGTTGTAAAATGTATTCAAATGAATGAAGAAGCTAGACAAGAATGAGCTGTTGGGAGAGGAGCTCTAAATTGCTCCTTTTGTCCCCACTGCAAATTTTAACTTGTTAATGGAAAATTTAAACAAACGTGAATATTCTAGAGCACTTTTAAATGAAAGTGAAGAAGCAATTACTTGGTATCTATGTCCTAGGCTCCTTGGATGATATTCAAGGTATTTATTATAGGTTTTTACACAAAGATAGCACTATCAATCAAATCTTTCATGCATAGCCTGTTTGAATCTTATTTCATTATGACATTGAAGTATGTGACCCACCAGATGAAACTTGGAAAGCGGGAGGGGGTTCATGATCAGCAAAATTAATCACTACTTTAAGTTCCCCATGTCCACTCATAAATTGATCATTAAAAATAAACAAATACTGAGATGATATATCTACTCCTGTTTTAAGAGCACAACTATTCCTCCTTGATTGATGTGCTGGTTTACAATTATATGAGCCTTTATGCTTTGATTCCATGTACTCCTGGCTGAATTAAAGCATCCACAGAATGCTGAACAAAAATACCAGAGAGAAGTTCCACACCCCTCAGGAAAAAACAGATCAATATCCTGGGGGGAAACAGAAAAGAAGTAAAGGAGAAATGATAGTAGTTTTAACCTCGTGTTGTTTCAACTTTAAAATGAATCCAGGAAAAAAACCTTGTTCTTATTTTTTCTTAATTTTTTTTCCACCATCTATATCTGACTGATTCCCCCTCCTGTATCTATTATTCTTGGATTGCCTACCTGATATTTTATTTTTATCATCCACATGAAATCATATCCAGCAACAGCAATGTCATGCTGCTTTCAAGATTATGTGGTATCTATTTCTTTATCTATTGTCTGCTGCATCAAAGATTTTTAAAAGCTATTCTTCCACAAATGTTGTTTAATGTGAATTCATCTTAACTAGTTTTCCTTAATACTGCAATGATGACCAGTCACCAAGAGGCTAGTTAATATAGTTTTGAAAATAAAAGTTAGTGGAATTATAACATACATGAAGACAGAGGAGATTATCAGACAGAAACATGCAAACGTTCCTGCCCCATTATAAAAAAAAAAAACTCTGTCCCTGTCCCTGCACAACAACCAACATTATCAGACCTACCTTGAATAGCATCGAAAGGTAGCCCAGGCAGGAACAGAGTTCTAACAGAGCTCCGTTCACTTCCTGGTTTGAAATCTTGCCAATGCTTGCGAGAAGACACGAGAGCGGCAAATTTAAAAAACAAACAAAAATAAAAATAAAAAAGTGCACACAAGCACAGAAACACACTTTACACAGTACAACTAACCTGGGGAGGTTCATAAAAAGTGTAGCCTACCTGGTTTTTGCAATTTCACCTGGAAGTGTTCCAGCAAGACTGCCCATTTACACAGTATTCACAGGGGACAATGGTGCAAGGTTTCAAACACCAGCAATGCTGGCACCAAAATGGAATGGGGGAATCCATTGAAGACTCGGCCCATCAATGAAAAGAAACGCCATAGTGATGCCAGTGGGATGCAAAAGGAGGATGTTGCCTGACATTGACGGCTTCTTGTGTTCCTTTGGCATTGATATCACACCACATTTGCTGCATCTAATAATCTCTTATAGCCCAGGTCTTGCATCAGGAGACACAGCAACAGAAACATAGCTATTTCTGTGCGCATGGCCATGTTGCCAGAGAGTGGGGGGGGGGATGATTGGATATGCATCCAGTGCTCTTCCTATAGCTAGATGCAGTGAGACAGCCATCTCTTTGGGGATCAAATGTGGCTGCAGTGGTGAAAAGGTAGGGTTTTTTGGTGAGGAGGGTGGGCTTTTGTTCACTGTATGTTCAGTATCAATAGTGAATTGTTATGGTATCAGGCAGACTTACAATATTATAATTACTGAAGAGGATGCTAGCCAGAATTAAATTTAGACTCACGTGTTATAACACTTGCAATATTTAGTAGAAGGGTCTAAGATTTTGATTCATCTAATCATTAAACATATTGAACTAGAACATTTGATTTTTAAATTTTTCAAGGAATGTTGTCTTTTATTTGTATCTTTTAATTTATTTTGTCCATGCCAAACCTTCCTGCCTCTCTACTCAAATTAATCTTACAGTGCAATATTATTTATATGATGTCTATTCCTAGTCAGGCACATATATTATTTCAGCCTTTTTATAGCAGTTATTAAGATGATACTCTGAAATCCATTTTGAATCTATTTTGATTTAAGAGGTTGCCTTCATCTCACCTGTGCATGTACCACAAGCAGGTTCACTCTAGGCTGGACCATAGTCATAGATATTAGGACTGTACAGTGAATTCATCTGAATCCTGATCTGAAGCAATCTGATTCAGCTTGATTTAGACTAGTTCCAGACCTGGTCACATATGGCAGATTTTGTAATCCAAAGTGATCCAGAGTGCTTTGATGCACTGAGTGATTAAATGGTTAAGAAGTGATAGAAGAAACCATAGAGGCATTGTGTTTCATATAAGGGAAATATCAGGTTGAGTAGGGTGGGGGAGGTTGCGTGGGGCTGTAGTTTGCTAGCTGACAGCTCTAGATTCCAGTGTAGGGCATGTATCTCTCAACAATTTCCTATTGCAGTACTTACGGAGTAGGACTGGGTGAGGTCACTAAAGTTCTAAATCTATCTTTCTTTCTTTCTTTCTTTCTTTCTTTCTTTCTTTCTTTCTTTCTTTCTTTCTTTCTCTTGGGTATGTTGCTGTTTCCAGTGTGCCGATTGGCTGCTTAGGAAACTGACCAATCAATCAAAGCTTGGTTGAGCAGCCAGTCAGTCTTTTTTTGACAGACAAGAGGGCTCTATACCCTTCTATACAGTGGGGGTGGGAACATGTGGACTTTTAAGTCCTTTCCAAACATGGCCACCGGCGAGTAGCATGGGGGGGAATGTGACATGGTGTGTGCAGGGGATGGCAGGGGTGGGGAGGGTGGCAGGTGGCAGCGAGGGTGCATGGGGGTGGTGTGGAGCATGGGTAGGGCAGCGAGAGGCAGTGGCACAGGGGTGATGGGGCAGTGGGGAGGGATGCAGTGGGGGCTCAGTGGCACAGGGGGCTTGAGGTGCTGCAGGAGGGTGGCGGGAGTGTGAGGAGGATGGTGGCAAGGAGGACAGCAAGGGGTGCAGTGGGACAGTGGGGGGGGCGAGGAACTTCAGGGGGTGGGGAGGGAGGCAGCAGGGAGTGCAGCAAGGGCCGCAGTGGCACAGCAGGGTGGCAAGGTGCCACGAGGGGGTAGGAAGGGAGGCGGCAGGGGTTGCCCGGCCACGGTGGCATGGTGGGGGGCAAGGAGTGAGGTGCCATGTGGGTGTGTGGAGGGGGTGGTGGGGCGGGCAGGAAGGTGCTGTGGTGGCACAGTGAGGGGCAAGGTGCCACGGGATAGAAAGGGAGGCAGTGGGGGTTGGCAGGGAGGGCCACAGTGGCATGGGGGGTGAGG
This sequence comes from Gambelia wislizenii, assembly GCA_030847615.1. Lineage (NCBI taxonomy): Eukaryota > Metazoa > Chordata > Lepidosauria > Squamata > Crotaphytidae > Gambelia > Gambelia wislizenii. The sequence goes on along the minus strand of JAUMIR010000005.1, from coordinate 82,533,922 downwards.
GGTGAGGTGCCATGGGGGATGGGGAGGGGGTTGGGTGGTGGCCAGGTGCCATGGTGACACGGTGAGGGGTGAGGTGCCATGGGGGGTGGGAAGGGAGACATCGGTGGCATGTCGGGGGGAGGGGCGAGGTGCCACGGGGGCAGAGGGGGATGGGAAGGGAGGTAGAGGGGGCAGTGAAGGGACAGCATGTGTACCATCATGTGTGTGTAGCACGTGGGGGGAACAGTGTATGCTACAATGGGTATACCTAGTTGAATTATATTTTTGTTTAGGCTCAACTGTAACAGTAGTAGCTAGCCACTGATCACAAGAGCTGCTAGGTATTAGAACTGCATGTTTTTGAAGTATCATGGTAGTTGAGCTGATGGAGATTATGTTTTTTTCAGCCATATTCAGACCTTGAGTCTCAGATTATGCAGTTATTTCCCTCTCAAATCCCTACAGAACTGTCACTCATGTCAGCACCAGATACACTAGTCCTCTGATGCCTCCTCTTCCTGCTGTAGTGACCACTCATTTGGAAGGCAGGCAACATAAGATGCCACAGAAAAGGTAGAACATTGTCTGAGATGACTCTGAGAGGATGCCAGGATTGATATCTATCTTCAATGCAGGTAGCAAATCAGCAGGGTATATTATATTATAGCATCAAAGCAATTCAGCATCAGGAGCTTCCTCAAACAACTATACAGGCAGCACCAAATGGTCTTGCTCTGGACAGAGTTGCAATAGTCCTAGCAGACAGGCAGCAGGGCAATATACCTAGGGTGAAAAGATACAATCCTGAATCCCCTGGCATCAGCACTTCAGGATTTACTGGAAAACTCTTACCAGTTGGCTGTCTCACTGGATCTCATCAAGTTGGACTACAGGCAGAATAAAGTAAAAACACCTTATTGTCAAGTAAGCTCTGTGAGATAATGATGATGATTTCCATCCATTCATAGGTCAGTAAAATGAGTACCCGGCTTGTGGGGGCAATTAGCTAACACATATTGGAAACCACTTAATGCAGTGAAGATGTGTAAATTACTATTGCTTAACAATTTGTAAGCTGTTCTGAGACCCTTTGTGGCTGAAGAACAGGGTATAAATACCTAAATAAATATATAAATGTAAATAAATTGATGATGATGATGATGATGATGATGATGATGATCTTTGACTTAGGGGACTGGTACTGACCTCTTTTCATCCCAACTCAGGAAGCACCTGACGACTGATGGTCTGTTTCTCTGTCTGTCCCCTGTGCCAAGTGCTGCTGCTTGCCTGCTTGGTGCCCAGATTTCTTTGGTCATCTATGGTGAAGTTCTTCAGCTGTAGGGATTAGGGATACACTAGGAAGTTACTCCTATACTAAGAAGACAAGATAAGATTGAGAAGTCACCAGCACTAATTTTGTCCTCCCAAATGTTGGAAAACAAAACTCTACAGGTGCCTAGCACAATCCTCCTAAAGCTACCACTCTGAAATTTGGCTTAGTTAGTTCTCTCTTTAGAATCTTTTAATTTTTCCACATTTTATGCAGATATGTGAAGAAACCAAAACACTATAGTTCTTTTGGTATCCCAGTGAAAGTTAATGGGGAAGGACTATTAATCCAGGATTTATGAATCTGAATTAGATATGGGAATCCAGATCAGATCAGCAATTGATCCAGACTAGATCAGTTCCAGTTTTGAAACACTAAAGTGGGTTGAGCTGAATAGGAGTGCCCGTGCATAGCCCTACAGAAAACCTGGCCTTCTATTGGAAACAGGATGATTTGTGGTTGAACTAGTGAAAGATTTGAGATACAGGCCTTCAGATCCTTCAGCAGGTAAATAAATATATTTCATACTAGCTGTATCTGGCGTAACATATGCCATTAAAAAACTCCCCCCAAAATGCCCAGTAAATCTCATGACAACCCTGTAAGGTAGGCCAGTGGATTTTTAAATGCCTCCTCCCCCTTCTCAGTGTTCCATGCTTTTCCTGGAATTGATGAGGGTGACTCGCTCTGTTACCCTGCCACTGCCGCCATCAGTTGACTGCCTGGGTCCCATTGCAGGCATCCTGCTGCAGCTGCCAGTTCACTACCTGGGTCCCATTGCAGGTGGCCTGTCACTGCCACCAGTTGACTGCCTGGGTCCCAATCTGGGCCACAGATAGAGTAGTAGGAATATGGGCCACAGACTGAGTGGCAGGAGTAGATTGAGAGGTAGAGAGGGAATTTGCATGTGGGTGGTGATTAGCTGGATGTGTTTCCTGAGCAGCCAATCAGCACACTGGGAAAGGCAACATACCCAAGAGTTTTATATAGATAGATAGATGGGGAAAAAGTTAAAGTTAGCATTTACCAAAAAAGTGGGTTTTTTTTATTTTATTACAACACAGATGTATTAGCATTACAGCAAGGAACAGTCAAATGTGGCATAACAATACAACTCAAAAAGGAACAGAAATGAGCAAACTACTATGATCTACTTAAGCGGAGTAATTGGGCAATGGGTCTTCTTTCCAAGAGAGAGTCAGTATACAGGCTAACCAGAGTCATGTACCACATCTTTTCACAGTGATCCATGCTGCTGGGGAGGGTCTCAGTTGCAAGTATTAGAGTTGATGAACTTTATGAGAGGTAGCCATCTTTCACTGAAGGGTATAGAGCCCTCTTGTCTGTCAAAAAAAGAAGTGTTGAACTGGTATGCTCCTGTTTTGATACATACACATCTGAACCGTTTTTCCAGAATAAGATGAAGGGCCAAAGAGATCAATACAACTTTCAGGAAAGGATGAAACACATTCCAAGCTTCCGCAACTGAATGATTGGACTAATGAAAATCTCATCAGTTTTTTTTAAAAAATAAGAAAACAGTAGACACTCTGTACTACTCAAAAAGGAAAGGAATGAAGAATGCAGCCTCTATTGATTAAAATCCTACGCATGATTACTTTAAAGTTGTGCAACTGAAAAATCAGCCAAATCCTAAATCTTGAACCCATTTCAGTTCATAGAATCATAGAAATGGAAGAGACCATAAGGGCCACACAGTCTTACCTTCTGCCATGCAGGTATACACAATAAAAGCATGCCTGACAAAAATGGAGACTCTGCCACACTCCAAGGCAGTGCATTCTACTGTCAAACAGTTCTTTACATCAGGAAGTTTTTTCTAATATTTATGTAGAATATCTATTCCTGTAGTTTGACTCTATTGCTCTGTTTCTTAGTGTCTCTGGAGCAGCAGAAAACAAGCTTGCTCCATCCTCAGTATGACAACCCTTCCTAAGCTGTCCTTCATAGGACATTGGTTTCCATTCTTTTTACCACTTTGGTCATCCTCTTCTGGACACGTTCTGGCTTGTCAACATCGTTCTTGCATTGTAGTGCCCAGAACTGGACATGGTATTCATGTGAGGTCTGACCAAAGCAGAACAGAGTGGTACAATTACTTTCCTTGACCAAGACACTATACTGCTATTGATGCAGCCTAGAATCATATTGGCTTTTTTAGCTGCTGCATCACATTGTTGGCTCATATTCAGCTTTTAATCTATTAAGGTCTTGTCTATACAAGGGGAAAAAATATGAACATGTCTGAAAAAGCAGGCATTCACAACTATGTGACCTGTCCTCATGTCAAAAGAACCCCCCTAAACTCTGCTTGCCCCCTAGTGGCCGTGAGTGATTTATTCATGATTTTAAATCTGCCACTGCCAAAAAATAAATAAAAATAAAATAAAGTTTCTCATAACATGCTGTTATGATTGTGAAAAATGCATGGACAGTAGATAAGGGGTCCTATTGCCCAAACCAAGATGAAATGGACACCAGTATCAAGAACCGCGGCAGTCACGCATACAGACTCACACACACATTGCATATATTCAATTCACAGGCATTCGTTCCTACCTCCCACTTTTCCCAAATTGCCCCATATTACACTATTACCACTTTCTCAATGCTTCAATGGTACAACGGTTTCACCAGTGCGCCCTCACTGTGTCTTATCTGGGTACTCGGGTTGCCCTTTAGGGGGTGATCAAGCCCCTCTTCCACTCTTATGGAGTGGGGTCACAATAGTTCCCTTGTTTACTTCCTGTTTTCTTTGGAGGTAGGGCTCAGTTTCCTTCTCTGTTTACTGGGTTCTCCTTGTGTGCGTTGCTGTTCAGGCAGCCATGGCACAGACTCCCGTTCTTCCAACAAATGGTTGGTGGCGCCCAGAATGAGTGTGCGTGCTCATGGCCCCTTCCCAGCCACGGCAGTTAGAGCAGGCAAATGCCACCTCCTGTTCCATCACCTGCTGCTCCAATCCCGGACGAGCCCCCATTTATGATGCAGAAATCATGGAACAGCAGACCCACGGATTGGAAAGTAAGTTTTATTACACCGGTGGGCCTGACTGGAATATCTTCCAAAGAGTCAGAACCCCGAGCCATGACCACAGAATACCTTTATACAGTATAATGATCGTATGCAAAAACAATTCCCTCCTCCTTCTCTTTGGTGTCAGCAATTTCTCTGCGACAATTGTTGATAGTTCAGAAAGTACAAGGCAAGATAACTTAGTACACTTGGGTACAGTTCGAGCGTTATTAGAGAAAGAATTTGTTTACCTCATATGTTTATGGAACATAGGGTGGATTAGCAAAGAACATTGACTTGACTAGGCCTGAGAGTTAAAGGAAAAAGACTTTGCAGACTTCCAGAGTCTCATGGGCTATCTAGTCTGACCCCAAATAGTAATTGTAAGTATCAGCATTCAGCAAATAGACATTAGAGTCTACATGGCCACGACAAGCACAAGTGATAGTTCATATTTCAAATAAAATAAAATAAAATAAAATAAAGGAAGGAAGGAAGGAAGGAAGGAAGGAAGAGTGCAGTAGGACCCCCGTATCTGCTGGGGATTGGTTCGAGGGGGGGGGCCTAGATACCAAAAACCGTGGATAATAGTGAACACCATTGAAAATAATGGGACTTTCTGTTAAAATACAATAGAGTTGCCTTGGTGGACCTAGAAAATGGCTAAAGAGGATGCATTTTCTATGAAGACTCTATGGTAGGTGTACTGTTTTGTGTCCCATGGATAATTTAATCAGTGGATAATAAATCTGTGGCTATGAGGGTCCTACTGTATAAGATCACTATTTGATCGACTTACCGGACCCTTGCTTAGCTGCCCTCTTCCTAATGATACATATTTGTGAGAATGTCCGTATGAATTGATAGCTTTCTGTTTGTATGCCGTTTGTATTATTTTGACTGTATAGGCAAGACCAAGACTCCTAGATCCTTTCATATGTACTGTTGTTCACAAAATAAAAAAATTCCAGATTGGGACCCAGCTCTTAAACTTTACTGAGGGCTTGTCTAGACAAGCAATTTACCCCAGCTTCTCCCACCCCATGTCTTGGAGCCCTGCAGTCTAAACATTACAGGGCTCTTGTCCTGATTTGCCTCCAGTTTTGATGATATCTGATGCAAAGCTGGGGGGAAGCAATGGTAAACTCTTTTAAAAAGTTTTAAAAGTCAGATGGGTTTGGCACAGGAACACAGGAGTCTGTACTTGCATGCCAGGCTGTATTGTCAGATGTCACTGCCATTACTGCTGTGTTGTTCTGCAGCCAAGAAGGAGGCCCCCAGCACATGATCAAGGGCCCCTGCACGTGACCAGCCTTGATCACATGCTGAGGGCTTCCTTCTTGGCTTCAGAGAGCGAAATGAGTGGCAGTAGGGGAGGTGCCCACTGATACAGGTCAATGTGTGTGTATGAACTTCTGCCTGTTTCATTGTGGTAATGGAGGTGAGGGGATCCAGGTCAGCTCCAGGGCCAGAATATGTTGGCCAGAAGTCGGTGTATTCTGGTTGGGGTAGACAAGCCCACAGTCAGAGAAGGAGGATGGAGAGCAGATTGGTAGATGTCCCTGAACATGCCAGCAGACAATCTGGTCTACAGGACACTGAGTCCTCCCAAGTTTGAGGTGCCAAGTACCTCCAGAGCCAAAGGAGATTTATGCCACACTTCATTTTGTTTTTATAACAGTTTATTTCTTTTACCAATTAAATAATATGAATTTTTCTGTTTTCTGAGGACAAGATATAAGACTATCAGGTGCAGCAAATATGGTGTCATAAGGATGCCTAATGATCATGAAAGGGTGTGCATACCAGATGACATCATCCTTTCACAATCATGTAAAGTCTAAAACCCATTCCTTTTTATTGATGGCCCAAGCCATCAATTGGTCCCCTGTGGCACTTTGTTGCCAACATTGCCAGCATTTGAATCCTCACACCATTGTACTCATGTGAATGCTGCTTCAGTGGCAGAACACTTCTGGGTAAGATTGTGACAGCCAGGCAGGGGAAGCTCTTTTTATGAAACACCCCCCCCCTGCATATTTGGGAGTTTTTACATGTGTTGTTGTGCTTTGCTGTACTTTTTATTTGTTTATTTTGCTTTTATTTTTGAATTTCCCACGCTAGGGTCTTCTCACAAGAATTGGTGAGATCTTGAACCAGGAAGTGAACAGATCTCCACTCACTGTCTGTTTGTCCTTGGGCTGCCTGTAAACGCTGCTAAAGGTAGGTCTGTTCAAGGGGGTTCTTTTTCTGGCATAAAAATGCTGCAATTTATGCTGGAAAACATAAATGGGGTGGTGAGCTGATAAAGTCCATAATATATACACAGCCCTAATAGTTGTATTTAGAGAGCCAGAGTGGTGTAGTGGTTTCAGTGTTGGACTATGACTTTGGAGAACAGGTTTTGAATCCCTCCTTGGCCATAGAAACCACTGAGTGACCTTGGGCAAGTCACACTCTTTCAGCCTCAGAGAAAGGAAAAGGCAACCCCCCTCTGAACAAATCTTGCCAAGAAACCCCTGTGATATGTTCACTTTGCGGTCACCATAAGTCAGAAATGATTTGGAGGTACACAACAACAACAATAGTTTTATACCTAGAAGTATCCAGTCTTTGGTATAAAATGCAACACACACATACTCACAGAGGCCACCATCTCCCCCTTCCCCCACAGTTCTATATAATACAGAAAATAAGGGGATCCTATACAGGTGCTCAGATCTATCTGTCTGCTGTCTTTCTGTTTGCTTCTCTTTCTATCATTTCATTTGTTCTAAGCTTTGCCTCAGAAAATGAGACTTTATTGGCCTTTCTTGCATTCCTTAAAACTAGTCCTGATTAGAATTAATATATCTTCATGTATCTATTCTCTCCCTATAATCTGATTATAACACATATAAAGTCAATTGGTTTATGTGCATATCAGCCCAATAAAGAGAAACTATTCAAAATATTCATGGATCATTATGACTTTAGCCAACTCCACTGTGTAATTCGTGCATTTTCTGATTAATACACATGTTATCCACCTCTGTCCTCCTAGAAATGCTGTCAGCTCTCCTACTGTCTTCTATTAAAAACAGAATCGTCTGCCATGTGCTTTAGAATATGATAAATGCTATGCTTTGTATGCAACTTGCCTATTTATTTCTCCACCCTAGAGGCATTCCAGAAGCCAAGCTTCCTACTATATTCAGCAACAAAATGAATGTGTCACAATCTGTGAAAGCAGAAGATGACCTTCTGAGTCCAAGATGAACAATGTTCCTAATCCTCAAAAATACTTAAGACTTTGAAAGGGAGAATATTCTCTGGTTTGCAGTTAAACCAAACTATAAGTCTGGAACCCAACCTCTTAATTTACCTGAAATCTATGGCAGTTTTGTCACTGAATTCAATACAACAAGGAGCAGACCCAGCATCATTGTACTGTATGCCACTGTGTTTATTTTTTAAAAAAACTGTGGTTAAAATGTGAAACAATCCAATTATACCCTCATAAAAGTGCACTGCATAGAATGTAACCAACATAATGTACTAAAACAATATCATTCACACCCACAGCAATAAACATGCCAAATCAACCCTTGTATTTCATGAATAGGCTTAGTTACAAACAAGGAGAATACAGCAAATCAATATGTTTCATTACTCAATACACAGATAGGAGATACAAAGCAATTCATTATGCACATAACTCAGAAGTGCTCACATAAAGCCAATATGCCATGTCCAGAGGATTCTGTGTGTTTTTGTCTGGTGTGCAAACAAGATGTTCAACTACCATGAGGGGAGCTGATGATGTTGAGGTCTAGGGCAGGATAAATGCTTATCTGTTTTGACAAAAGCTCTTCTATTTTTGCCTCCATATTTGAAAAGCTGCCACATTGGAAACAATTTTTTTCAGCTAAAGTGAAAATTAAAATGAGCAGATTGCTAAATGGGATATAAAAAATGGTTTCATTCAGCTTGATAATAATGTATCAAGTCTGGAAGATGACACACTCTCTCTGGGTTACTTACAATTATTCTAAACAGTGCATGTCAAATATTTCCGATATTATTGAAAGCAGCTGTCATGAACAATGTAAAAGGACTGCACATCCGTTCAGTGTGGCCTTATTGTCTGAATGCCGGCATCTCTGTGCTAGCTGACAAAATTGCTAGCCTGTCAGCGTGTAAAGGACAGATCATTCCATCTCTTTAGTGATGAAGTTTCACAACCACAAAGCAGGAGCTATCAGACTTTTGAGGTGATTAGGATGCCTCAAACCTGACAGCCTGGGATAACAGCTTTCAAGAATTATGGAAATAAAAACCAATGGATGTCCAAAGCGAAAAGGCAGTTGTGCGAGAAAGTGAAATGGACAATGAGAAACATACAGCTAGAGTGATCTTTGCATTCTGTGTATTTGTTCAAAGTATAATGTTGGATAGCTTTTCATTTTTATTTTGCTCATGATATACACAGATGAGGGCACCAATAACCCATATGGGTGAAAGGTTTGCCAAGAAAGGAAGATCAAGGCAAACAGATGGCTGTGCCATTACCATATGGCTCATCAGAAATTGGATCTTATCATGGCATTTTGCCATAAGAAAGATCTAGTGTTTTTTCTTCTGTGCCAGTATTTTATGTAGCATAACATAAGTAACCCAAAGCTATTTCCAATTAATGTTTGTTACAACAGTATAAAATAAACAATACTACATGATATTGTGTAGTCAGTGATGGCACAAAGTAGGTTATCTGAACCCTGTTTTGTCTTCTTTTCACCTTTAAACATCCACCCAGACTAAATTATACTTGTTTTAAAGTTAAATATGCTTTATAATAAAAATTTAGGAATGGAAAATCTATTTAGTTTTGGCTCATGTAATTCTAGTCTATTTCTACATTCACTTACATTTTTTTTTAAAAAAAAGATATCCTTCACAGAATCCATATTTAAATACATAGTTAAACATGCATTTTCCTCTAAAATATATATATTTGATACTTATAAATGTCTGGGAATTGTGTCACTACATTTGGAGAAATCTGATACCTGGTAGATGGTTAAGTTCCAATCTGTACCTTAGCCTAAACGATGGGAATCAAGTAACATTGCATATTACATGATTTAGATAATCTGTAAAGATCACATTCTGAAGAATTCTTAATAAAGTTGATGGTTGAAGATGAACTTTTACAGTAAAGATTTTATACAACATTTGATATTTGTGTTTTAACACAGAGGAAATTATTCTAGCACCTTTGGGGGACATTGCGCCAAATGAAGGTTGGATGTAGATTTTATCAAACTTGAACTAGACACTGAAATCAATGGGACTTAAGTCTTATTTTAACCCACATTTACTTTCAACATTCTGTAGCAATCAGATAGATACAAAATTATAAGGTGAGCCAAGCCACATCAGTCTCCTGTTTTTAGCAATGGATAACGTAAGTTTCCAGAAAGCCCATATTGGGACATGCAGCCAAAAGGTCTTATCCCCCCCCCCCCGTGTGCACGCACACACACACCTCAAAATGATATTCAAAGAAATACTACCTCTGATCTGGAGGTACCAGTGACTTATTACACCACCACAACAACTGTTCTCCAGTCCCTCTCACAAGGTGCCACCTTAGTTTGCCTGCACCAAAGGAGCACCAAAGGCTGCCAGATAGTCCCAGCTATATAACTAGTATCCATTGATGGAGTTGTACTTGTTGAATTTACCTAATCAGATATAATTTATGCTACTTATCTAGTATTCCCCTCTTAATTCATTAATTCATTCATTCACTGGATTTGTATCCTGCCTTTCCTCCAGAAATTCTACTCAGCAACTTGCAGTAGCAGCAAATAAAAATTTTATGGCTAAAAAGTAGTCAGAGGGAGATGGAAGGCTCCACATTAGATGCCAACTTGTCTTTCTTATCAAATATACTTATATTTGTTTCAGTCATTATCATGCTTTTGGATGTCATAAAGCCCTACAGAAGGCATAAGATGCAATGCCTTACAAATATGAACACAACAAACACCAGGTGACTTCATCAAAGCATGGACCACAAAAGATACCTATACATCTACAGCAACAGAAGCTATTCTGTGTATCACCACATGTATATAGATATACAGGACTGGGATGTCATATTTCTACACTCTACTTTTAATTTAAATCTAACCTTAACATGAAGGCACAAATTGGTTTGCAGCATTCTAAAGCTAAATGCATGAGACTGAAACACTCACTGTATCAAATCTACAATTAAGTGGCAGTTTCACTCTGCCAAAATAGGGGTCCAGAGATTCTCTTCATGGAAAAGTTAAGAGTTTAAGTGCATGGAGGCTGACAAATTACTTTTTTGAGAATATTGCCTGAAATGGCATCTTGATCTTGGGTTTGTAGATATACGTGAAAATAGAAATAGGACGAAAAGGGGTAGAGAGGAGGAGGAAAGTGAGGGAGGGGATTCAATAGTATGCCACAATTTGTTCAGTGAGAATCTCTACAATGTTGTTTTAAGGAGATATAGTAATGAGATCTATCACCCAAGAGAATGTTTCATCTAAAAATATTTTGTATGACCTTAAGAACATTTGTAATCTAGCAACATATGTTTAGTGGTGCTATCTTCTCACTGGAGAGTACAAAACTACACAGAGAACAAAGGTACAGCCTGAGTACTCAGCACTTGTTAACAAATGGAATATGTGTCACATCTCTGAAGTACTGCTGCTCCAGAGACTGGAACATGGAGCGATGGATGCAAGCTTCAGGAACAGAGATTCCACCTCAACATGAGGAGGAACTTTTTGACAGTAAGAGCTGTTCGGCAGTGGAACACACTCCCTCGGAGCGTGGTGGGCTCTCCTTCCTTGGAGGTCTTTAAACAGAGGCTGGATTGCCATCTGTCGGGGATGTTTTGATCAAGATTTCCTGCATGGCAGGTGGGTTGGACTGGATGGCCCTCGTGGTCTCTTCCAACTCTGCAATTCTATGATTCTACTGTGGACACTGAGCAAGTTTTCATCGTATTATAGATCATGTGGAATTGTCCATTGACGCCCCCTTGTCGTGGGAGAGAGGCTTGCGTACCCTAATGATGTTTTGAGCTATGCTGGCGGTGGCATAATAGCCACTGGTAGGGTCTCCCATGCCAGACAGGTCAAAACCAAAGGGTCTGACAAAGAGCGTCAAAGGGCAGGATGGGCTCTCTAGCCTTGTGGCAACCGTCCTAGGAGAAGGAAAACTCTAATCCCAAACCCGGGCAGATGGTGCTCATCCAACCCTGTAAGGTCAACCATCTAAGAGAAGGAAACTCTAACCAAACCTACAGCCTGAGGACCTCACTGCCACGTCCATGCTTGCAAGGCCACGGCAGATGAATCTCTGGTTTAAAGGGTGAGGCCAGTTCTGTGCACGCTGCGCTCCACCAGAAAAATCCATTGCACAGGCTCGAAGGACAAATCCATTTCCAAAAAAGCCCTGTAGCGACTGGCGAGGGACGAAACCGGCAGGTGTAAAGATGCACTGGAAGCCTCAGCCCTAACCCTGCATGCAGATGGTTCAGGTTCAGGTCAGTTCAGGAATTGTTGAAGTTGAATACAAAGCTATTCCAGTCAGGCTTTATCCTAAGTGTTTTCCCTGCTCAAGAAGCAAGGACATGTTTCTCCCTAATACACCCAGCACTATGTGTTATTTTGTGTGGCAGTGAAAGGCATTGTAGAGAGTGCTAGATGGCACTTTCATACTACACAATTATACTACTTTGACTGCCTTAGCTGAATCCTATGGAATCCTGAGGTTTGTCATTTGCTGATCCACTAGAGGTGCTCTCTGGGTGAGAATTCTAAAGGCCACTCCCAGAACTGCAAATCCCAGGATCCGTCCTGATTGGCCGCTTAGGAAACATATCCAACCAATTGTAGCACTCTGTTGGCTGGCCAATCAGCAGCTTGAGGGAGTTTTTCAGCACCACCTCTTTGGCCTACACCCACATCTTTGCCCCTTAAGCTGCAGTAATTAAATACTCAGCCAGCTCCCCTTGCTGTTTTAATATGCATGCATGGGGGAAAATAATTGCTTTCTGTGTGTCCCCCACCCTCTTCTTTCTTCTTTTTCCTCCTGTCCTACCTTGCAGGTTAGGTTTTTCCCCCTTCCTCTGCTCTTCACCCCTTCTGCACCCAAACACTTGAGCCCTTTCCCCCTTCCTTCTGCCCCAAGGAACTTACAGGCTGGAAAAAAAACCTGGAAATGGGTGGGAAGGAGGTGGGAGGCTGGCCTGGGGTTCCAGGTCCTCTTTTTCCACCTTGGCGGGGGTGTCTTGGGATCTTCTGGCTGCCCCTGAGTCTGCTTCCCATGGGAAGAACAGGTTTCTTTGTAAATGCTGCACTGGACAGGCTGCTGCCTGCTAAAAGGAGAAGCCAAAGCCAGAGAGAGAGAGGGACTAGAATGGAGAAAAGTGGACTCTTTTTGTCCACCAGCCACTCCCAAGGTGGGAATCCAGCATGCTGCCCTGGAAGGGCAGCTAGCATTGGAGCAGAGGTGCACACAAAATGTCAGGTGCAATTGATGATGGCTACAGCAACACAGCTGCAGCCAAAAGCAGTTAGATGTCTCTTCATACATTTGTCCTCTGTGATAAGAGATAGAACAGTCAGTCAGCTGATCCCAAAAATATACTATCAATATAATATACAGTTATAATGACTGGAAGCTAACAGTAATCATTTTCATTTTTTCATTTCTTTATCTTTCTCTCATTTATTTAAGAAAGAACTTTGTTTCAATGCACTGGGAGAAGGGAGGAATATTAAACAAACAAACAAATATCTCATATTGCCAACTGCACATTTTATTTTCTTACTACATGTTTTATTTTCCTACTGCACAAAAACTGACCAGTTAGGAATACAGTTATTCCTTGACTTTCTGTTGGCAATGCCCACATCCATCTGGACCATTTCACCTACCCTAGTCTTCCAAGCCTCCAGATTTTTCCATTCACAGTCTGACTACAGATTTTTTTTATAAAGTTACATCTTTGGACTGAATCCCCCAGAATTGCCATACTGGCTTAAGGTTGCTAAGCACTGTAACAAGTTTTCCATGCTCTGTGATGCGTTCCCAAAACATTTATATGAACAAGAGAGTGGAGTGGGCAAAGTCAGCAAATTTTGCTCTTGAAAGGAAGAGCACTTAAATTAAGCTAAACAATTATATCAGGTTCCAGATTGAGACTGACTATGAATTTTAGATAAACTCTGAATCTTTCCTCATAGCTTCCTCAGCCTATCTATAGGTTCCTCTGCAAAATGTTGTTATGGCTGGCATGTGATCAAGGCTTCAGGTCCTTTTGTGACTTTCATGCCAAAAACATGGCCTCTTCTCACTTTGCACTACTTATAGGAGGTGCAGAAAGGAATGAGACGAACTTTTTCATGTTAGTGTCTATCCAACAGTGGAAAAGACTACCTTAGTAAGTGGTGGACTCTTCTTTATATGAAATTTTGAAACAGATGTTAGATGGCCACCTCTCAAGAGTGGTGATTCCTAACCTAATAGGGTTGGGCTATATGACCCTCTGTGATTCTCTGAATAGCTGGGTCATTTTATGCAAGCTGAAGCAGAGTCTGAGCATGTTAGCTCTCATAATCCCCAATATCCTGTCATGAACATGGCAGCATCAAAGGCCCTAAGGCCCTGATGCATTAAATTTTCACCACAAGCAGATTTAATGCAGCATCAGGACAGTTTCTACCTCTAATAAAGACTGATTCAGCTTGTACCAATTTGGACACCACTCAATTTGACTTTGGTCAATTAGGATACAATCCAGATCCTCCCCCATGCAGTGAAGCCCAGATACAGTGAGGGGATGTCTCTGCTGTCCTCTAGGACTAGAGATCAGAGGGTGGGGGGTTTAATGTGTCAGGGGATGATAGGACACTTAATCCCCAGCAGAAGCCAAAATCTCAACAGTCCGAGTAGCAAACCTTTCCCAAGAATACTCACACACCGAGTGCTTGACGTCCAAATAAGCAGGAGGCACTTTTATCTTCAAACTCAAACAGTTGCAATATATATAAATATTTACAATTCAGGGAGAAACTGCTTCACCAGGCCTCAGCATTCACAGGAAGAAGGGTGAGCTCTGTTCTGAGCTGTCATATACACAGTTACAGGGCATTGGCTTACTCAATCACATGATCTTACACACCAAAAAGAACCCTCCTTCTGTAGCTAAGGTAGACTAGGCAGTTCATGGAGTCAGCCATTTTGACTCAGCATGACTCTGCAGTTTGTTTGGTTATTTTATAATGGAGTTCAGTTTCTAACTCCTGACATAATGGTAGTATCCTCATGCAGAGCACCAGGCATTGTAAGAGTAGGCAGAGCAGTAGGCTTATAGCCATACATTTGCCCTCTCTTTGGCACTGCTTGGCTCACCCACCCACCCACCCACCCTACAGACAATGCAGGCACTTGTTGGTGTCCTTCCGGGGCCGGATAGGAATTGTCTCCTCCTTTTCCAGGAGAATTTTTAACTACCCTAGATTTTCATGTATGCAGTTTGGAAAGTTAGCTTTCGGCAATTAAATAGATAGTCACTGGCAGGTAGGGGTGTGGAGGAGGGGTCTGAAGAAGGAGCAATGTTGAGCAGCCCCAGGCACAGATTTGATGAAGGGAATGTCTTCAGGCTTGCTCTTGTGGTTCATGGGGCATAGGGTTCGGGAAAAGAGATTACCCTTAAGCCCAACCTGGGGCACATTTCCCCTTTATGTCATGAGATGTTGTGGGGAGGGGGCATTCCCTAGGGCAGAATTCCTTGTCGAGGCTTGTCTGGGTGCTGAGCTAAAATGGTGCTTGCACTCAGATCTTGGCTGCTTAGTCCAGGGAAGACTCAGGAAGAGTTCAGGTTGCAACTTCCTTCCTCAGCTGAAACCCCTCTTTAGGCCCCTCCCCCTGCAGATGATTAATACAAAGAATTCAGTATTTTACTGTTATTAACATGACCCTTTACTTATCCCAGCTTTGTCTCATTATTTCCAATTTCAGATATCAAAATCTTCATAAACAACAACAGAGCATCTGAAAGGCCAACAAATATCATTTGGCATTAGCTCTCATGGATTGCAGCTATCTTCATCAGATGTACATTTACGGTACTTGGGTGTTCATGTTGCTGTGGCAAACTAATGGCTGGCAACCATGATCACAATCAGAATTAGATGAAATCTGAACTCCTTGAAGTCCTTTAAGAAAGGATTTTGTGCTGTAATTTATTTTAATATAAAAAGAATACTGATTTTGACATTTTAAAATTTTGATAGAATGGGATGAAATTTACAGGGACATTTAGGATGTCCCTATATGGTTTGGGGATTTTTTTGTTTGTTTGTTTCTTTATTTGTATACTCTCTCAATCAATACTCTCTCTACTGTCTCAATTAATCCTCTGTTCTTTCATTTTTTGACCTGTTTTTAAAATGTCCCAGTTTCTCCGTCTCTTCCCATGTTCCTCCTTTGTTTATTTCATTTGCTACAAACTGAGTTCAGAGTGCAAAGTTATGGAATTCCCTTCCTTAGAAGGTCCAGTTGGAGCTGTTCCCTTCCCTCCTGCCTTTCCATTACCTTTATTTCCTTTCTGCCTTTATTTAAGGAAGCTTTGGTTTTTGCTGTGTTGCCTCATATAAGGCTTTTCATGTGAGGTGTAGCGCTGTTATATTATTATGTTTTGAGCATCTTTTAATGCCATTTTAACTTGTTTTTAATGCTGTATTTCACTTTTTTTTTCCAAAATAGAAATTTATTTTAACTGTGCTTTAACTTTTGTATTAAGAGATTTTTAATTGTATTGTGCTTTTAAAACATGCTGGCTAGGATCAACAAACAGATGTAGTTTGCACTTAAGTTACTCAGCAGGGAGGAGAGGAATCTTGCCCTTTCCAGTAGGAGCAGGCAAAAGCAAACTGCTGCAGACTCTCTTAGCTTTTGAGTCCTTCCTCATTAATAACTTTTGCCATTTTGATCACACTCTGATGTTGCTTGGCCACATGTGTCCCAAGTTTCATCTCTGAAATGTTATAGGGTATCCATGTGTTCTTGTGTCCATAAAAGCTGTTTACAGTTTGGGAGTTTCTCCAAAATTGGGCAGTCTTAAGTTTTTTTCTGAGAATTGTTGTGAAAATGATGGAACAGAGGTAGTCCTAATTAAGAAATCTGGGGAAAATAGAGTGGTGTAGTAGTTTGAGTGCTGAAGTACATATCTAGGGAACCCAGGGTTTGCATCCTTGCTCAGCCACAGAATCCCAAGAGTGACCTTGGACAAGTCATACTCTGTTGGTCCCAAAGGAAGGCTGTGGCAAATCTCTTCTGGGTAAATTCTGCCAAGAAAACCCTATGATGGGGCCACCATAAGTCAAAGTCCACTTGAAAGCTCAGAACAACAGCAGGAGCAGCACAACAACAAATAACAACAATGGAAAAAAGATGCTGTGGAAATAGAATGGCCTACTTTAACTTTTTCTTATGTTTTATTTTTTTCCTAAACTTTTGTAACTGTGTACTTTTAATAAAATTGCTTATTTATTTATTTTGAGATGTTCACACTACACTGTTATAGTGTTACTATTCCACTTTAGTTGCTATGGCTGCCTCCCATGGAATCCTGGGATTTGCATTTTAGGGAGGGGCATTTACAACTCTCAGCCAGAGAGGCCTCACTAAACTACAAACCCCAGAATTCCACAGGAGGAAGCCAGAGCAGTTGAAGTGGAATAGTAACACTACAACAGTGTAGTGTGAAAATCTCACTAGTTGAAAAAACTTTCTGTACTGAATTTCTTGGGCAGTTCTGCAGAGAGACCCCAATAAATCAGCTCACAGTTCAAAAGGGAGTAGACTTGTCAGCTTACCAGTATTTAGAGTAAATATAGTCCAGTCTGAAGGCCATGCACAGATAAATACCAAATCAGTCAAACAATCCAAAGGGCTATCCAAAGGTGAAGTCACAAGTGAAGGCAAGGTCCAGAAGTCTGAGATAGCAGTCAGTCAAGAAACATGACCCAGCATGGTTTTCACTCCAACAGGTTGGTTGTCAGCCATGCTCTTCTAAAGGAGGTTTTGGTGATTTATGATCCAGCTGAGTCCTGTTGTCTGATTGCTTCCTATTTCCTATTTAACAGTCCTGTTCACTGGAGAAATTCCTTTTCTTGTAGACCCTGAGTAAAGTTCTGAAAGTCTATCTCTTGCTCTTCTGGAGTTTGAAGCTGTGGGATATTCTGTTTCTCAGATGAGTGAGCCTGCTGGGCATTCTATCCCTTAGAGACTTGTTGGACAGCCTGTTCCTCAGCATGTGGTGGTTGCTGGTCACTGCTCTAGCTTAGGCATGCTATCCCAGCTTTCAGATTCCCCCTCACTATCCCCTGAAGGGCAGGAAATGACACATTCCTATAGTAAGATTTTAGCTATAAGCTGTCCTTGATTCTGTGTTGAGAGAAAAGCAGGTTATAAAATAAATAAACAAACCAACAGAAATATGTAAAATATGCATTTAAAATATATATTCTATGCTTGCTTCAGCTCAAGATTTATCTCCCTGTGCATACCATGCTATAGATATCTTCCTTACTAGCAAGTAGGTATATACATGTTTTGCTTTCCAAATAAGAATCAGACTAAAACAGATAATAAAAGGGGGGGAAATGAGAAGGAAATGTTGTGGTAAATAGCAGAACAAAGGGAAATAATTGCAGTGAAAGAAAATATTACACACCAAACTTCCACAAATAAAAGCAATGCTTCTTCAAAGCCAAATGTGATCAAGGGCATCTATATTTTGATATGCCATCCACAAAATATCACATCAGTTTTGTGCGATTTCAGCTCCCACAGCAGTTGGGATGCCCTTGGGTTCTTTTAGGCTGGAATCTCAACAAACTGGACCAAAAGAATTCACTAGGTAAGGGAAATTCTAGGCCTCATCAGCACTTGGCATGATCGGATAGATCTTTTTGACCATCTGCTATTCTGCTGTTTGAACAAATGGAGCTGGACTATTGTAACTAATGTTTCTTTTCACCAATGCTACTCTGTATTATTATAATCATTTTGCATATTTGGATGCAGAGATAGCATTACCTTCTTTTTGCTAGGAATCCAAGAAAAGATATTATGTTCAAAGTATCTTTACCAAGATAAGAACAGAATTTGACACTGTCCAACAACAAAAACTGCTTGTTTTTCATTTACCTAGACAGAATATACAAATATAGTAAGTACTATGTCAATAAATTACAGTATTGTTTCTTTAACAATATTAAAAAGAAACAAGTCCCTGTGGCTTCAAAGAGAATTTGAAACTATCTTGCATTTTTTTTCCAGTCATGGTTGGTGTTCACACATAATATGGAAAATATAAAAGATAGCTGTAGATGAAAAGATCCATATCCTGCCTCCTCCTTTGCCTTAGCCCCTTGCGCTCTGTCACTATAGGCACTTGTCTCCCCCTTGTAATGGACTCCAGGGATATACAGTTGGCAATGGGCCAGATTTCAGCTCTCCTCACCCACAATGAGTTTTTTTGTTTAAAAAAGCCTATTGCCATCTCTAGTGGTGGCACAAGGTATTCTGCAACAGGAGATCATGCACCACTCCTTTGCCACACCCTTGCTACTCCCCTTTGATCTATCTCTGCTCCTCCCCAGCCTTCCACTGCACCCTTTGCCCAAGGTGCCTTGCTCTCAGGGGCTCTAGAGCATTTGTGCTCAGGGTTTTCAGAAGTCTCTTATGCCTAAAAGAAGACATAGGGTTTTTATCTTTAAAAAAAGAGGTGGGGAAGAAAAATGGGGGAAGGTAGAGACCCGCTCTTCTGCCTTAATAACTGTCCCTTCTACTTCTGAAATGCTCCCTTCCTCTTGAAATATTTTGAAGCACCCACTCATGACTAAGGAGATTATCAGATGCCCTTAATACGGTGTTACACAAACACAGGAAATCACCACAGGGCTTCCCTTTCAGACGCTGTCATCCCCATCTTGTTGTGCTTTTTATTCATGGCTTAAAGCTATGAATAGATCACCTGTTCTGTTCCTGTCACAAAACAACAGATGAGTGAAAAGGTGCCCCATTTCCATAGCACGATGCCAGCCACAGTGAGAGGTCCATTCCAGAACACTTCCAGGTGTGTTCAGGACATCCAGGTAAGTGATTTCCTTTTTTGTACCCTCCCCGGTTTACTTGGGGTTTTTTAAGTGTGTTTTTGTGCTTGCTGTCATTTTTAAAACTATATATGACTTTTTATTTTTGAATTTCCCACGCACTCATCCTCTTGCAAGAATGGGTTGGAATTTCAACCAGGAAGTGAATGCAGCTCTGTGCAAGCTGCTGAGGGGGAGGGAAGGCGCACCATTAAAGTTAGGTCTGAAACTCTTTGTTACTGTGCCAGGACAGGGTCAGGAGGGTAGTGAGAGAGGAGATAGATAGTGAGACAGGGATGCTATTTTTGTCCCCATCTGATAATCTCCAGAATTTGAAATGGCCCCAAATATGTTGTGAAGTGCAGTGTTAATTTATTATTTATTACAGACAAAGCTTTTATTAATTTATTGCAGGAGGAGGTTTTGAGTGGCAAAAAAAAAGGGCTGGGGAGAGAATTCTTTACCCTGTTCTTTCTTATAAAATACTTTCCCCAGGTTACTTTTCCCTTTTCTGGCATTCCACATGCATATACATCAATGCCTGAACATGTATACAGTTGTCCCTTCACATTCATGTGTTTCACATTCACAGTTTTGCATATTCACAGTTTGTAGCTGCTGCTCAAGTAATTCAAACTCCAAGACCCCACCCTCTTTCCTCCTCCCCTCTCCTCCTTTCCTGGCAGCAAAACACTCCAGCTTGCTTTCTTACCTGATAAAGAATAATAATAATAATAAAATTTATTTATATCCCGCCCCTCTGGGAACAATCGGGGCGGCTTACAACAGTAAAATAGTACATAGTATAAAACAACTCAAAATCCCTTCCCCCCCTTAAAACATTATTAAATCGATACAAATTAAATCCAGCATATAATACAATTTATTAAAAACCCCTTCCGAGCGAGCACCATCAGTTAGGAGCTCCAGAATCAACCTCCAGAGGGGGTTCCTGAGGCCGGGGTTAGTTATTCCAGAAAAGCCTGCCTGAAGAGAGCCATCTTGACAGCTGTCTAATGATGTCAATAGGCAGATCTCATCCGGCAGGCCATTCCACAATTTGGGGGCGACAGCCGAGAAAGCCCTCTGGGAGGTGGTCGCCAGCCTAGGTCTTTGTGGCTGCAACAAATTCCTCCCAGAGGACCGGAGAGTGCGGGGAGGATTATAAAGGAGAAGGCGGTCCCTGAGATAGCTTGGGTCCAAGCCATTTAGAGCATTAAATGTGATAACCAACACCTTGTACTGGGCCAAGAAGCTGATAGGCAGCCAGTGGAGGGACCTCAGAACCGGAGTAATGTGGTCCCTCCTGGATGTTTCAGAAACTAACCTGGCTGCCATATTTTGTACCAGCTGTAATTTCCGAACTAAGCACAAGGGTAGCCCCATGTAGAGTGCATTACAGAAATCAAGATGTGAGGTTACCAGCGTGTGCACAACAGTCTCAAGATCCCTTAATTCCAGAAAAGGGCGCAGCTGGCGTATCAGCCGAAGCTGATAACAAGCACTCCTGACTGTCACATTTACCTGATTTGTCATCAGGAGCAACGAGTCAAGGAGCACCCCTAGACTGCGAACACAGTCACTGGAGGAGAGTGTGACCCAATCCAGGACTGGAGATTGCAACCAAATTCTTGGTTTCAGGGCCGCTACCGTGAGCACCTCCGTCTTGTCTGGATTGTGTCTCAATCTGTTTTTCTTCATCCAGCCCATTACTGCCCAAAGACATTCATTGAGAGAAGAGATGCCATCAGAATTCGAGACCAACTAACGAGATACGGAGAAATAGATCTTAGTGGCATCAGCGTACTGATAACACCCAGTACCATAACTCCAGATAATCTCACCCAGCGGCTTCATATAGATGTTAAATAACATCGGGGACAGAATAGCACCCTGTGCTACTCCACTGGTAAGCTTCCTTTTACTGGAGCTACTGTCCCCGAGCAGCACTCTCTGGGTCCTGCCTGAGAGGAAGGACTGGAACCACTGCAAAGCAGTGCCTCCAATGCCTAACTCCCTCAGGTGATCCAGAAGAATGCTGTGATCTATCATATCAAAAGCCGCTGAGAGGTCTAGGAGCACCAACAGGGTCACACTACCCCTGTCGATGCTCAGACGCAGATCGTCGGTCAAAGCAACCATGGCAGTTTCAACCCCAAAGCCTTTCCTAAAGCCAGTTTGAAATGGGTCTAGGTAATCGGTTTCATCCAAGACAGCTTGGAGTTGAAGAGCTACCGCCCTCTCAATCACCTTGCTCAAAAATGGCAATAAGGAGACTGGGCTATAATTATTCATAGCTAGGGGGTCCAGGGAAGGTTTTTTCAAAATAGGCTTAACAGCCGCCTCCTTTAGACATGATGGAATATATCCTTCCCTGAAGGATGCATTGATGTTGCTCACAAGGAATTTCCACAATGCGTCCCCTCCCTGGATGGCCAGCCAAGATGGGCAAGGGTCAAGGGGGCAGGTTGTCAGGTTGAACAAACCATGCCCCTCACACTAGCACTAAAGCAGCACTAAAGCAGCACTGTGTTGTTGGCAGGGCAGAGGGAGGGAGAGCTGGGGGGAGGCAAGTGTGGGAGAGGGGCATGATTTGTTCATCCGGGGTGAGTGGGTGTTCTTACAGTTGCAACTTTTAGTTTCAGTTTGGAAAAGGAGTGACCTTACTGTTTAAATGGGCAGCGCTGTTTTGGTGCAAGGTAAGAAAGCAATCTGGAGTTGTGTTGTTGGCAAGGCCGAGAGAGGGAGAGCTGGCAGGGAGGTGAGTGTGGGTGAGGGGCATGGTTTGTGGGCCCAGGGGCGAGTGTCGCTACCACAGTGGCAAGTATCGGCAGTCCTGTTAGTGGGAGAGGAGTCTATAATACCATAGTGTAGTATGTATGTTGGGGTGGAGCTTAACTTATTCACAGTTTTTTTCACTTTCATGGTGGTGCTCCACCTCTAACCCCCACAAATATGAAGGGACAACTGCATTTCTATAGAAGCAGGTCTCTTTATCTTTCAGTGCATATTTTTCTTTTTAAAAACATGATATTAGAATAATCTTTCCATACTGACATCTTGTATGTCAATTGAGAGGTTCTGCTCACCATGGGTTTCTCCAGTTCTGGAGTATCAATCAAGGCACTTGTCAGAAGGGCATGGGATTGACAGTATTATCTCCAGGGCTCTTTCTATTATCTCTGTTCCTATCAGCCTGTAACTAATGCTACTGGAATACTGTCCACTAAAATTATATTTATAAAACTAAAGTGGTTCTGCTGGTGGGCCTAAATAGGATCTGTACCTAACAAATATAATCAACAAAACATTAAAATGGCTCCCTAGTATTTCCCCAAATATTTTTAGCCATTACATTCAATCTCGTATGTTTAAAAGGGAAGTGAAAATGAATAGGTAAATTTTATATTTCCCCAAGTCAATACACATTTGGCAACGTTTCCTTATTGTGTAACAGTGTAGCTTTAAAACACTTTCTGTCTTCCACTATTTATGTGGCATCAGTAATGGTTTGTGTTCTCCTTGTTATCAAGTACTTTATCATGCATGACCAGTTTAGCTGCTTGTTTCCCAGCCTGTAGTTTGTTTTTACACATCAAGCTCAAGACAGATTGTCACTTGTTACAGGATCCTTAAAGCCCAGCAAAGTACATATTACTGTTGCAATAACTGAGGCTACAATACTTTGTACACTTTCTTGGAATTAAGACTCATATAAGTCAATGGGACTTTCTTCAGAATAGTAAGTATAGGATTCTGCTGTGTCAACCCAAGCTGCTAACAGAGGTACTGAAGCAGAGAAATCTGCTGAAACAAAGATTTCCCCAGCCAATTCACCCCACAGCTGGAGAATGCAAAGATGTGCTTTCTTTTCTAATCTGAAGTTTCTTCATTGCTCCAGATTTACACTAGCATCCCTGCATGAATACCAGACTGGTGTTCACTTGTTGCATTCAACATAGGTACATGATTACACAGAAGCTCTATTCATGCATTGTTCATCTCCCTTTCTCAAACACAGAAGAGAAGACTCTATCCCTTGTTACATTGTTCATATGGAAAGTCACGTGCCTGAAAATTAGATGTGAATAATTATACAAGTGTACAGAGCATCAGAGAGCCAGCATGGCATAGTGGTTTGAGCATTGGACTATGAAGATTATCAGACATGACAAAAACCAAGTCAGAAGAATGTGAAGAGAACAGAAACAGGTGAGATTATCAGATGACACTCTCCTTCAGTGCTCTGGTGGCATAATGTGGGAGTGAATAAGGCAGCTTAGCCTGGTCAATACAAAAGTGAAGCCTCATCTGTGCCAGCACTACATCCTGGGAACAGGTGATGATGAGGGCAATCTGATAATGTTGCCCTTTCTGTTCTCATCGCATTCTTCTGTTGTGGTTGGGATGTGTTTTTTCCCTGCATTTCCCCGTGTCTGGTAATTTCCTATGACTCTGGAGACCAGGTCAAACCCCCACTCAGCCATGGAAATTCATTGGATGACCTTGGGCAAGTCACCCTCTCTCAGCCTCAGAGGAAAGCCAAAGGCAAACCCCTCTGAATAAATCTTGCCAAGAAAACCCCGTGATACATTTCACCTTAGAGTCAACATAAGTCAGAAATGATGTGAAGGTACACAACAACAACAGATCAACAATCGAGCCCATGCTTTTCTCAACTTGGGAGCAGGGGAGCACCTTGTTTCATCCACTCCTGATTTCTAGGGTTCTTGTTCACATATCATGAGCCTCCACATGAATTTGATATCCTGTACATACAGTTATTAATAGGTTGTGTAATAGGCAAGAGTTCATACAAAGCCTTCTGGATTCACATTTGTATACCTTTCATGGTGAATATAATGTATTGAATGCAGTATGCAAACAGATCATATTGTTACATAAAGAAAAGTTTCCTGCCAGGGAGAAAAAGGAGAGCAGCTTCTGGGCAGCCATTTTGAGTGGGTGAGTTTGATTATTTTTAAAACTCTTGGAAGAGTGTGCTTGTTGCTGAGGGGGTGGAGCTTCTGTGAGTCACATCTGTGAGGCACTGGGGGGGGTGCAGCTAGAAGCCTAGCTCTATATAACTCATCCCAGAGGCTTTCCAGGCCAGTTTCCTGCCAGGGAAAAGAATTTTATCAACCAAGCAAAAGTACAGCATAAGCAGCAGGGGACCAACGGACTTTGTTTTAGAGGTTCTCCTTTACAAATTTTTATTAAAAAAAAAAACACTTACGAGGGTTTCTTGCTTAGAGGAAGTGAAGCAGTAACTTGCCTTCAGAATGAGCTTGCAGCCAGGAGATCTCTATAAAGTTATATTCCCAGTAGATTGAGCTCACTGACAGAGATTGGTGAATACCGGAGGATTTTTTGAGGAGGAAGCCCACAGTCCTGTTTCACTGATTACTTAAGACTTCTCAGCATGGACACTGGGGGAACTGCTGCAGTCACCTGCAACACTTGTGGGATGTTTGTCTTCTTGTCTACAGATGTGGGGAACTTTACATGCACCAAGTGCAAGTTGGTAGCTTTCTTGGAGGAGAAAGTCCAGCAGCTGGAGACCTAGGTAGCCACACTTCACCATATTTGTGAGCAAGAGCTTTTCCTGGACAGAACAGAATGAACAGTCTTGGACAGGGACCCCACAGAGGAAGTTGCTGGGGAGGAGAGGGTCACTTCACATACACAGGAGGTAGACAGCTGGAGGAATGTCACACACAGAAGTAGAAAAACAAGGGATTGTCCTGGCAGCTTGCAGCTACAGAATCGATTTGAAGCTCTCTCCCTTATCAAGGACAACAAGGAAGAACAGCATGGACAGACTTCAGAGACAGAACAGGGAACCCTGAGAGTATCACTGCAAGAAACAGCCACTGCTAAGCCTCAGGGGAGGTTTGGTGGTCATTGTGGGAACTCCTTGCTGAGGGGTACAGAAGCAGTGATTTGTGGGCCTGACAAGATGTCTCAGGAGGTGTGTTGTCTCCCTGGGGCAAAGATCTGTGATGTGACAGAGAGGCTGACAAGAATGGTCAAGCCTACTGATCATTACCCTTTCGTTTTGGTCCATGTGGGAACTAATGATACTGCAAGGCACAGCTTTCTGAATATCAGGAGAGATTATGAGGCTCTGGGGAGGAAGCTGAAAGAAATGGATGCACAGGTTGTCATCTCGTCTCTTCTGCCAGTTGAAGGGCATGGTCCAAGAAGGGAGAGGAAAATAGCCAATGTAAACAACTGTCTCTGTAGATGATGTTGCAGAGAATGATTTGGATTCTTGGATCATGGGCTGTGGTTCCATGCGAGGGGACTTCTGGCAAGGGATGGGGTGCATCTCACGACAGTAGGCAAAAACATTTTTGCCAACAGTCTCAAGAATTTGATCAGGGGGGCTTTAAACTGAGTCATATGGGGGAGGGAAAAGTAATCTGGAAGGCAAAAGGGCTGGAGAAAAAAGTCAAACTGTTATAGAGGGAAGAAGGCAAACAGTGCAAGGACCCAACAGTGGGAAGCAAAAAAACTTGCATAGGCAGTAAAGAGGACACATGGTCTTAGATATCTCTACACTAATGGACAGAGCATGGGAAATAAGCAAGATGAACTTGAACTCCTAGCACAACAAAGCAAATATGATATAATAGGCATTACTGAAACCTGGTGGGATGAGTCTCATGACTGGAATGTAGGAATAGAGGGGTATAACCTTTTTAAGAGAAACAGGCCAAACAGGAAAGGAGGAGGAATATCATTATATGTCAGGGATATTTGCACCACTGAAGAGATCCATGACATCAATACTGGAAGCCAGATGGAGAACATCTGGATAAAAATTAAAGGGGAGGGAAACAACAGGGATGTTATTGTGGGACTCTCCTACAGACCCCCAAGTCAGATGGAGAAATTGGATGATGCCTTTCTAGAACAGATGACCACACATGCAGAAAGGAGAGATGTAGTAGTGATGGGTGACTTCAACTATCCTGATATTTGCTGGAAATCTAACTCAATCAAAACATCAAGGTCTAGCAAATTCCTTACTTGCCTGGAAGACAATTTAATTGTCCAAAAGGTGGAAGAGGCAACAAGGGGGTCAGCTATTTTAGACATGATCCTAACAAACAGGGATGACCTGGTTAATGGGGTGCAAGTGGTGAGAATTCTCTGCATTTTTCCAGGTTTGGTTTGTTCCTTCCCAGCAAGCTCTGTTCTACCTAGTAGTTTTTGGTTCTTTTGGGCAGTATTTGCTGTGAACTTGCAGAGAGTTGTTTATTGGTGGCAAGCAGGCCCAGACAGCCAGGAAGGGCATTTCTTACACCTTTTAGACAAATTAGTTACCAACAACCATTTAGCCCAATTAATTACCAACAACAGTCAAAGGAATCAGGAGCTGAAAGACCCTGCACCAGCTCCACTGAGTGAGGAGATCAAACCCAGAGAGATGACACCCCGAAGAGTGCTGGAACTCCAACAGTAAAGTACTTTTTATTTCAAGCCTTTTAGAGCAGGGGAGGAGAAAGCCTTTTACTTTTGTTCTTTAAAATAAACTTCCCCCTTTTTTGAACTTTATATTCAGCATCAGAGCTTTTGTGAGAGTGAACACCTTAGGTGAGAGTGATCATGTTCTCCTGGAGTTTGTTATGCAATGGAAAGGGGAAGCCAGGCATAGTCAGACACACATTGTTGACTTTAGGAGAGCTGATTTCAATAAGCTCAGGGAAATACTGCGGGTGATCCCATGGTCAGGAATACTAAAAGAGAAGGGACTAGAAGATGGATGGGACTTTTTCAAAAGAGAGATACTGAAGGCACAATTTCAAACAGTACTAATGAGAAGAAAAATGGGAGGTGTCTCAAGAAACCAGGATGGATGACTAAAGAACTTTCAACAGAGCTAGGTTTTAAAAGGAACATGTATAGGAAATGGAAAAAGGGGGAAATCACCAGAGAAGAATTCAAACAGATAGCGAACACATTTAGGAGTAAAGTGAGAAAAAATAAAGCACAGAATGAGCTCAGGCTCGCTTAGAGAGGCTAAGAACAATAAAAAGGGGTTTTGGGGGGGGCATATGTGCACAGCAAAAGGAAGAAGAAGGAAATGGTAGGGCCACTACACAGAGAAGATGGCAAAATGCTAACGGGGGACAGAGAAAAGGCAGAATTACTCAACACCTTTTTTGCCTCAGTGTTTTCAGAAAATGAAAAAGGGGGACCAACCTGAGGATAATGAACAGAGGACACAATAGGGGAAATCCAGCACAGAATAAGCAAAGAGATAGTACAGGAATACCTTGTTAATCTAAATAAATTTAAATCTCCCGGACCAGATGAACTACATCCAAGGTTATTAAAACAGCTGGCAAATGTAATCTCAGAGCCATTCGCAATAATCTTTGAGAACTCCTGGAGAACAGGAGAAGTCCCAGCAGACTGGAGGAGGGCAAATGTTGTCCCCCATCTTCAAAAAGGGAAAAAAAGAGGATCCCAACAATTATCGTCCAGTCAGTCTGACATCAATACCAGGGAAGATTCTAGAGCAGATAATTAAACAGAGAGTCTGTGAACATTTAGAAGGCAATGCCATAATCACAAAAAGTCAACATGGGTTTCTGAGAAACAAGTCATGCAGACTAATCTGATCTCTTTTTTTGATAAAATTACCAGCTTGGTAGATGAAGGGAACGCTGTGGATATCAAATACCTTGATTTCAGTAAGGCCTTTGACAAGGTTCCCCATGACATTCTTGCAAACAAGCTTGTAAAATGTGGGCTAGATAAATTAACTGTTAAATGGATTTATAATTGGTTGACCGGCCGAACCCAAAGGGTGCTCAACAATGGCTCCTCTTCGTCTTGGAAAGATGTGACCAGTGGGGTGCCACAGGGTTCTGTCCTAGGCCCAGTGCTATTCAAAATATTTATCAATGACAGAATTAGGGGCATACTTATCAAATTTGCAGATGACACCAAATTAGGAGGAGTAGCTAATACCCTAGAGGACAGGATAAAAATTCAAAATGACCTGGATAGATTGGAGAGCTGGGCCAAAGCTAACAAAATGAAATCCAATATGGAGAAATGTAAGGTACTGCACTACGAGACTACGTGCAAAAGGGATCTAGGAATCCTAGTAGACTACAAGTTGAACATGAGTCAACAATGTGATGTGGCAGCTAAAAAGCCAATGAGATTTTGGGCTGCATCAATAGAAGTATAGTGTCTAGATAAAGGGAAGTAATACTGCCACTCTATTCTGCCTTGGTCAGGCCTCACCTAGAATACTGTGTCCAGTCCTGGGCACCACAATTCAAAAAGGATATTGACAAATTGGAGCGTGTCCAGAAGAGGGCAATTAAAGTGGTGAAAGGTCTGGAAACTATGCCTTATGAGGAAAGACTTAGGGAGCTGGGTATGTTTAGCCTGGAAAAAAGACGGTTAAGGGGCAATATGATAGCCCTGTTTAAGTATTTGAAGGGGTGTCACATTGAGGATGGAGAAAGCTTGTTTTCTGCTGCTCCAGAGTCTAGAACACGCAACAATGGATAAAAGCTCCAGGAACAGAAAGTCCACCTCAATATTAGGAAGAACTATCTGACAGAGCTATACGGCAGTGGAACACACTCCCTCGGAGCATGGTGGCGTCTCCTTCCTTGGAGGTATTTAAACAGAGGCTGGGTGGCCATTTGTCAGTTATGCTTTTATCGTGATTTCCTGCATGGCAGGAGGTTGGACCGGATGGCCGTTGTGGTCTCTTCCAACTCTACAATTATATGAGTCTATGAAAACACATGGCTTATCAAGCCACACAATTTTGTGTTCATTTTCCATGAGCACATTTGATCTTTAGCCTTAGTAGGTTTCTTGTGCATTTCTTTTGTAGAAAGATTATCACATA
Organism: Gambelia wislizenii; assembly: GCA_030847615.1. Taxonomy (NCBI): domain Eukaryota; kingdom Metazoa; phylum Chordata; class Lepidosauria; order Squamata; family Crotaphytidae; genus Gambelia; species Gambelia wislizenii. Next base: position 82,504,491 of record JAUMIR010000005.1, on the reverse strand, counting down.
TTTTAAATGAATGTACATGCAGTATGAACCGATATAGTATAACAATGTAAGTCCCTGGATTTGCATGTGCAATACAACCCCCGTATCCATGGAGGATACATTCCCAGACTTACCATGGACACTGGAAACCATGGATAATAGAGAACCCTTTTAAAATGAATTACTTCCGGCCCAATCATAGCATAGAATCATGCTGGAGGACCTAGAAGATGCCTGGCAGGAACACTTATCTAGGCATCTTCTAGGTCCTTCCAGCAGAAGCATACCACAGAGTCATACTGGAGGACCTAGAAGTTTCCTAGAGAGACCATTACTTTTATTTTTATTTTTTGGATTCAGGTAAGTGAATCTGCAGTTACCAACCCAAAGGATACAGGGGTTGTACTGTATAAATAAACTATTAAGCAGGGCTGACATATACCATTAGGAAGGGTGAGGGCCTGACACTACTATTAGCTGCAGACAACCGATACCAAGAGAAAGCAGTGAGAGCCACCCAACCATTCCTCCTGAATCCCTAGGCATTCCCCTCTTTCATAGGACAGAGCTGCATGCATCCCACAACATGTGCTCAAATATCTAAAGCACCATAATGTGCTCATATGTGGTGGAGAAATCTATCCTATTGCCAGTGCTGAAATAAAATTAAACTTCTAGTTCATTCAGCTGCCATACATGGAATGCAGGGTAGTGATGCCCTGTCCTTTGTCTCAGGCAGCAAAATATCTCAGGCCATTCCTGCTAGGAAAGCACATTCCAGGAGGTGGCCAGCCATCACTGTGGGGGGTTCTTGCCACTTGAGGGCTGAAGAAATAATACTGTTATTATATAGGAATCAGGTAAAGGCATTTTTAATTCCCAGACTTTTAAAGATTATAATGCTATTGCTGATTTATGTAATGGAGTGATTGTGTTAAAATTTTCATAGAATTAGATGTAGAAGAGGCCACAAGAGCCATCTAGTCCAACCTCCTGCCCTGCAGGAATACACAATCAAAGCACCCCCAACAGATGACCATCCAGTGTCTGTTTAAAAACCTGCAAAGAAGGAGACTCCACCACACTCCATGGCAGCACATTTCACTGTTGAACAGCTCTTACTGTCAGAAAGTTCTTCCTAATGTTTAGGTGGAATAGCTCTAATTATTATATTGATACTATTGCATTTACTTTCTTTATGTTACCTTACACTGTTGGTACCCTGGTAAATCTTGGTGTGGGATATAAATACAGTGAACAAAGAGTGAAATATATGAATAAAATAATTGACTGCAGCCAAAGAAACAAAGCTTCTTGTAGCACATATAGAGCATGGCTGCCATCATAAACATACTTACCTAGGTATAATCTCTACTGAACACAATATGACATACAAAATTATGTGGCATGACTTAGGCTCTGATTCATCAAAACCTTTTCATAATGGGTTCTTAAGCCATTAAAGAAGCATAATCTCTGATATCCCATTTCAATGTACTTTGGTATGCATCAGTGTCTATGTCTCTGTGTGTCTCTGGACTTTTTTAGATACCCTAAAACCCATCAGGGGAGGGCGGGAGAGGTAAGTGGCTATCCCATGGCAGGGGGTCAGTTTCGGATGTTACTTCCGTGTTCAATCTATTGCAAAGGTGTCATTTTTTACTCACTGAAGTTTTTCGTGAGTAAAGAGTGGTGCCTTTGCAATAGATCGAACATGGAAGTAACACAGATGACAACGGGAGGGGGTCAGCAGTGTCCGAAACTGACCCCCTGCCACGGGATAGCCACGTACCTCTCCTGCCCTCCCCTGGCAGGTTTTAGGGTGTCTGAAAAAGTCCTCTGTGTATGTCCACAGTAAATCAGGTGCAGGGGTTTAGTGGAAATAAAAGATCAAATGGAAAATGTGTAAATGTAAATAAATGTCAAATTCAAATGGATGACAGTGTTCAGGGAAAATATTTATCTGTTTTTGCCATCATTCCAACAAAAATAGATAGCCAGACTGAAATACTGCTCAAACATGAATTGCATCATTAAAATGTACATCAACTTTCAACCCCAAGTTTCAGTCTTCAATGTTAATTCTATGTTAACATTGAAATTATAGAAAATATGATAAACCTTGAAATAACAAGGTGGAGTGGAGAACACAAATAACAATACAAGATAATTAAATTAATGAAGCAACTCACTATTTATCATTCATATTATACTGTGGATATGCTTATGGTACAACTAAGAAGAAGCTGGTGGTCTGTATTTGATTAGAAGCTTGAAGAGGGACACAAGTTGTTCGGAAACCTGAAACACAGAACGACATTTTGGTACCCAGGTTCGTTATAATATCTCACAGGTCAGAGGAATTTTTTTTACACTAATAAAAAGCCAACTCACTCTCCCAAACAGAAGGACAGAAAGGTTAAAGGCTTCATTTTGCTTGGCCTACATAACGTTGTATATATACAAGTCGAGAACACCATTTAAGATGCCTTCCTGACTTCTAGCCTTTAAAAAAAATCTGTGGATAGATCTCTGGACTGAACACAAAACATACCTGAATACTGAACTTGCACATCAACTTTCATTTCAAAGTTTCAATCTTCTAGTGAGAACTCATGTGCTATGTTGTATTTTCTCCTTCCATTTCAAGACAGGTGCAGAAATCAAGCTGACATTCAAATATGAAATATAGATTTGTTCTCTGAACATGTATTTCATTCTGATATCACATTTTAAATAAAGTTATTACTTTGTAGCCATACAAATGGAAAACCACAAAAAGTTCAGGCAAATTCTCAAAGCCAGTAAGTATATGGATGCCAAACAACAACCTTCCTTTACATGACTAGCTTCACAAACCAAAGGAACATTTGGACAGGAACCTCACATATCATGTTGCTTTGGAAACTGAGGGTTTTCAAAACCAATTGTGATGTGGCATAGAAGGCACAGGAAGTAGATAATCCTGTTGGTGTTATTGAATTCTTGGACATTTATTGGATTCCTTACAAGGTGAGGAATGGCAAAATCTATCAGTTTTACTTGATGTCACATTCAGATGTTTTAAACTGCAAGTTCTTTGTCTCCCAAAATATGTGATTTGTGAATGCTGATGAATTGTTCTGAGCTTAAATGAAACCCTGCCACATTTGGTCTAGGCAAATTTAATTTGTGCAGTTATTATCAAAATGGAGAGGGAAATACTTCCTCACCTACTTACTATCTAGGTTTTATACATGGTAAACCTCTTATGGGAGGGAACTGGTGCCAACCCTGATTTAGTGTTAATGTGGTAGAATAGTCAGAGAATCTGATACCACTTTAAGTGCTAGATCTCCATCCTATGGGATCTCAGGACATAGAATCATAGAGTTGGAAGAGACCACAAGGGCCATCCAGTCCAACCCCCTGCCATGCAGGAATACATAATCAAATCATTCCCAACAGATAGCCATCTAGCCTCTGTTTAAAAATGTCCAAAGAAGAAGACTCCACTACACTCCAAGGCAGTGTATTCCACTGCTGAACAGCTCTTACTGTCAGGAAGTTCTTCCTAATGTTTAGGTGGAATCTCTTTTCCTGCAGTTTGAAACCATTGCTCTGTGTCCTAGTCTCTAGAGCAGCAGAAAACAAGCTTGCCCCATCCTCAGTATGACATCCCTTCAAATATTTAAACATGGCTATCATGTCACCTCTCAACCTTCTCTTCTTTAGACTAAACATGCCCACCTCCCTACTGATATTTGTGTAGTGTTCTCATTGAATTTTAATATTAGAGCTCTCTGGTAGAGAAGTTTAAGTACCTCATGAAAAACTATTTATTTATTTATTTATTTATTTATTTATTTATTTATTTGACTTATATGCCACCTTTCTCCCAGAATGGGACACAAGGCTGCTCACAACACATAAATTACAATTAAAGATACAAGTAACAATTAAAAACAATTAAAATCCTGATAATTTAAAATTATACATAAAACATATAAAAGTTAAAAGAATAAAAACAACAAAAATACATCCCGATAACAACCTCTGTGCCCACAGCTACAAATTAAATGTCTTCTGTAGTAAAAACATTTTTGCCTGCTGGTGAAAGGAAAGCAGGGAAGGGGCTAGCCTTGCCTCCCATAGAAGGACATTCCAGCAGGTGGAAGCAGCTACCAAAAAGGCTCTCTCTATCTCATGTCCTCACCAAGTGAGCCTGTGATGATGGCAGGACCAAATCCCAGGATGGAAACCTAACAATGGTATTAAAGCACTGTGTGTATAGTGTGGATACACACTCAGTACCAGAGTTCTGAAAGTGAAGTAATCAAACTCTGGGCCTGAAGAAATGAATCTGTCAGTTTGGATTTGTCCTACATTCAAATTTTTAAAATCTCAAGTTCTTCCCATCCTGAATTCACACAAAAGTCAAACATTTGCTGGCAATTCATGTTACAAAATTAACAGTTGTATCCTGCTTTGCAAAATGCTCACAGGTGAGTATCTATTTTCTGTTTTGTAGAGAATACAATTTGCTGAACTAGGAAATCCTACAGTGCAGGTATTTTCATATACCTTTATTTATATATACATGGGTATGGGAGAAATTCATATCTGTAACATAGGGGAGCTGTGTAGATGTCAGATTCTGTCTGGTTTTGGCAACTGTGATCCTATGCCTAGCTGCAAGAAGCATCATTTTCTGGCAGACCCAGGAACTAATGAGACCAGACACATGAGATGGGTCGAAAATTTAACTTTAACCTATTTAACATTTTTAAGAGATCTGCAATAGGGGAGCAACCTAGTATAGGAATTTCTGGGACAGGAGGTCAGCTCCCAGACCTCCTCCCTAACATCTTGGGAGAAAACACCTGAACACCAGGGAGAACCCATAATGAGCTGGGTTGCTCTTCAGTCAGCCCACATTTCAAAGGCTGACCCAAAAGTTAATTCCCCAAGTCACATGAATTAAAGAGAGGGTTTATCCCTCAGTCCAGACCCAAAGGAGGTTGCTTTCCCTACCCCTCAGTTTGCAAGACCTACAGGGGCAGTTCCAGATCCCAAAGGGGAGGTGCCAAGATGTTCACCGATCTACCAAATCTCCCCCACTCCCTGCCATAAGACTGCCTTTTAAAGACACCACTCTAATCCAATTGTCCGGCCCAAATCCACAGTGTGGGGTAGGTGGAGGGAAAAACCAGAGAAAATGGGGGAAATTCCTACCTGGCCCCAAAGTGACCAACTACGTCACACTGTTTCAGTAGCGGGGGTTGGGGTTGATCAGAATCGAAAAGGAAGAGGCAGGAGGCAGCAGGGCCTTAAATACCCTCTTCCTCCACCCCCACTCTCATCACGGAGGCACAGGCTCCCCAGCCCTACTTCCATTCTCTTCTTCCTGTGCAGCATCAAATGCAGTCCCCCACTCCCATGGCTGCACCGGCAGTGGGGACCCAAATTCTGCTCTCACCCAACTTTATAAAACTGAAAAAAGACAATTTGGCTGGGTTTTCCAAGATTCAAGAAGATTGACCAATCAGGCCCTGCCAAGTGTCACATTTTGACATGACTCTGGCTAGCAAATCAGAGTGCTTCATAGTGGCAATCTCCAGCCATCTATTTTAAATGTCAACATGGATTCAGACAGCCACTTGGAGCTAAATAGGAACTATGGAGGAATGATGCAGTTTGGCTCAAAGTGCACCTTCCACATGTTGGAATGCAGGAGAGATTGATTGGGGTGATTTAATAGATGATATTTCCAACATTATAAATACAGGTTGAGGTACACTGGATTAGGTCTGTTTGGGGAGTACATTGTTTACACTTTCACTTCATTGTCCTTTTCTTATAGATACATGCTACACCACACCTGGAAAAGGCCTCAGTTGTAGATGGTAGGGTCTTGGTAGCTAAATATGGGAGGTGTCATGCTTTCATATAACCTGGAGCCAAACCACTTGGGGATTTCCATGTTGAAAACAGTATGTGTAATTGGGCCAAGGAACAAACTCTTTCCACATCCTCTTAAATTTAGGTTTCATTCTGAGGGCTAGGACTGTTCTCTTACATAAGCTTGTATTGTGTTTGTTTGTTTGATAAGATTAGATATCATGGAGGATAATGTAAGAGTTCAAATCATGATAACACAAGATAGAATTTTTGTTGACTATATGCTTCCTTATGAAACTGAAAAGTTTAAAATACATTCCAGTTTTCATGTATTCTTCAATTCAAATACCTCGAAGTGTAGATTTAAAGAAATCAAACTATCTCCTTTATATGTGATTTATACAGTTCCTTTGTAAATGTCAAGTAATGTGACTGTGTGTAGAATTTTTAAATTGCTCCACAGTTTATTCTTGCTGCTCACTGCATGCATTTTAAAGCAGGTTTGCTTTTTAGCTCAGAAATGACTCCCTTTTTTATTTCTCTGGGGAACACTAGAACCACCCCTCCCCCATAACATTATGGAAATAATGTGCATGAAGAGATATTTGAATTCATTGGTATCCTACACTGAAGCTATGGATATAGAAGTATCAGCTTGTATGTAGCTGAGCCAAAGAATTTGGATTCAAGACATTAATCTGAATGAGTCTGGTGACTTGTTCCTAAATGTAATGATTTTGATGCAAAATCCCAATGTACAGAAATGTGCTGCATGTGTTACTATGTGCTTTTCCAACTCTCCAACAGTTAGTCAAATCTGACAGCATTGATCTCTTTTTAGAAAGGATAAGGGAGAATGGGTTGAATTACCATCCACGACTTCACATAGGTGATTGGAGCTGTCAAAACCAATGTCTAACATGCATACATACATATAACTCTAGGTGCTAGAAATGTGGGGGGGGGGGACAACAATGTAAATGTACATTTACAATCCAGTTGGAATTTCTACCCATGGGCATTTAGTTGGGATGTCAAATTATCTGGATGTGACTTCCATTCATAGCAACAAAGAGTGCTCGCCCAAAGTATACTTACTTTTTGCAGAATAGTAAAACTTCTTAAAACCTATTATACATACTGGGCCAATTACATTTAATTCAAGAAAGAACTGCAAGTTCCAGGAGAGCATAGATAAAGGATGAAGATCTTATAGACATCCAAATGTTGTTGGATTGCAACTCCCAGCATTCATAACTATTGTCTACACTGTCCAGGTCTGATAGCAGCTGCAGTGCAATATCTGTCAGACTGCAGGATACCCCCCAACTCCCACACACACACTTAGGCAGTGGCCAAAGAGATAGGCTTTCTGATGACACAAAATTACTTGGGTGCATTTACTCTGATTACATGTATAGCATACCACTATTTGTATGTTCTTTGTTTGTTGCTTTTTGTTACTTTAAAAATGTGATAGGATTGATAAGTGAATGACCACAAAACTTTTTTCAAATTCCTATCAAAACACTGCTAAAAATGCCCTAAAATAATAGCACTACAAAGTAATTAGAATCAGGGATTACAGTACTTGTTATACAGCCTGAGACTCACTTATCCAGAATTCCAAATATCAAAATATTCCAAAATCCAAAATTGTACACATGGGCAGCTGAGATAGTGACACCTTTGTTTGCTGATGTTTCAATGTACACAAACTTTGTTTCATGCACAAAATTAATAAAAATATTTTGTATAAAATTACCTTCAGTCTATGTGTACAATGTCCATATGAAACATAAATGAATTCCATGTTTAGACTTGAGTCCCATCTCCAAGATCTCACATTATGGATATGCAAGTATTCTAAAATCCAAATATTCCAAAATCCAGAATACCTCTGGTCCCAAGCATTTCGGATAAGGGAAACTCACCCTGTACCAATAATGTGACTTCATTCCCTTTTGTTACATTACTTTTGAAATGTACCTTTGTGATGCCCGAATTGAAGAGAGGGAGACTCATTGCAGTTAACTATGTTGACTTTAAGTCTTTTTTTTTTTCAAAAGGAGGAGGAGGAGAATAAGCAGGAGGAAAAGGAGGAGATGAGTGCCATTTGGCTCTGTCATTATTGGCACTCCCACTCCCTTCTGAACAGGAGGAGTAGGTGGAAGGATTAGAACAAAGGTGAGAAATTTAAATCCATGGATTTACAACGGCATATTTTGTACCAGTGTCTCTGACAATTTCTTTTGAAAGGAGCTGCAGGAATTCAAAATGAAGAGGATTTTATTCAGGTAATCAGGCATGCACAGGCATCATTTTTAGAATTAATGTCAGCTATGTTGAATTTTTGTCACATTTTGGAAACAGTGATTGGGAATTTTACAGGTTAAGGCAATTTGTACAGATATGTAACTGTGAATGTAAATTTGGGGTAACATTAGCCCGGTGTTCTTTAGGTTAAGAAAGACAGATTACTGTAAAAACAATGCAAAACACACAAGCTGAATTATTGAGATCAACTTCCATTTCCTGCGAACCAAACAGCTCTTTTTCATGATGAAAAGCATATATTAACCAACCCACATCAGTAAGCAAGCATCCTTAAGCAGTGTCTAACTGATTTCTTTGTTACAGGGCTCAATAAGAATGTAGAAGTCATTCCAGATCACGTGTAAGGTCTAGATAGTCCAACATCAAGTTTTCCACAGTAGCCACACAGAGATATCAGAACACCCCACCCCAAAAAAGGTCCTCTCTAATTTACCCCCTCTTTACACCTCCATTTGCATGTAAAAATCAGTATAGTGCTATTTTAATCATAACCTGGAAAACAATTTCTTTTATGGCCATGGGCTGGGTGAACCTTGGCCACATTGGTTGAGAGCTTCTGGAAACTGTAGTTCAAAAACTAACATTTTGAAATGCTGATTGGACTATATCTTCAGAAACAAGTAATAAAATGAGGTCAATAATTAACGACTCTCCAATCCTCCATAGAAACAAAACAGATGCAGGGTAATCCACAGAATGGCTGTTCACTGAAAGAACTCACTGATCTTTCAGCCAGTGTCAATGGGAAGAAATAAAATGAACTAAAACATTCAAACACTAAACATGTATTTTATCTTTTTGGGGGAACTTGCTTAATAACACTTGCTTTTGAGTAGACATTATAGAAGGATCATGGTGACACTACGGGCATTGTGAGCTAACAGAGTGATAAATTATTATATGGTTTAGATCCAGCCTATCTGAAAGACCATTATCTCCCTATTTGAACCTGCCAGAGTCTTAAGATGCACAGGGGAAGGCTTTCTCTCTGTCCCACCACCATCTCAAGCCTGTCTGGTAAGGACATTTCCCTTCTATGGAAATCTACTCTGCCCCCCCCCCACTTTTCCTGTTGATGGGTGGCAAAGACCTTTTGTTCAAACAGGCTTTTAATGAGTAACTGTTTGTAGGAAGCCTTTTCATCAGGTGTGTGTGCTCTCTTTAAAGTTTCATTATTAGTATAATGTATAGTGGGCCCTCTGTATTTGCAGGGGTTTAGTTCTGAAGCCCCAGCAGATAGCCAAAATTGCAGATGGTAGAATCCCATATTAATTAATGGGTGCCATCATTTTAGGTAAGTGGCAGAGCCATTTTAGGAGTGCAGTGAAATCCATGGGTGCTCAGATCCATGGATATTTAACCCACAGATATGGAGGAGCTACTGTAATGTAATACAATACAATACAATTAGGTGACGTACATTGGAAACCATTTAATGCAGTGTAGGTGTGTAAAGTGTTATTGCTTAACAACTTGTAAGCCACTCTGAGACCCATTGTGGCTAAAGAGTGGGGTATAAATACCTAAATACAATACAACTCAATACAATACAATATAATGGTTTCAGAAAAAGTTAGTAACAAGTGGGTGGGCTAGAAAATGCAACTGTTAGGTGAATTTGTAATTGGTTGACTGACCAAACCCAAAGGGTAGTCACCATAGGCTCCTCTTCATACTGGAGAGAAGTGACCAGTGGGGTGCCAAAGGGTTCTGTCCTGGGACCAGTGCTATTCAGCATCTTTATCAATGACCTGGATGATGGAATAGAGGGCATTCTCATCAAGTTTGCAGATAACACCAAATTAGGAGGGGTAGCGAATACCCCAGAGAACAGGTGGAGAATCCAAAATAATCTGAACAGGTTAGAAAGCTGGGCCAAAATTAATAAAATGAATTTCAACAGGGAGAAATGGAGAATACTACACTTGGGCAGTAAAAATGAAATGCAGAGATATAGGATGGGTGACACATGGCTTGAGGGCAGTACATGCGAAAAAGATCTAGGAGCCTTAGTGGACCACAAGCTGAACATGAGTCAGCAGTGTGATGTAGCAGCTAAAAAAGCCAATGTGATTCTAGGCTGCATCAATAGGAGTATAGTGTCTAGATCAAGGGAAGTAATAGTGCCTCTCTATTCTGCTTTGGTAAGACCTCACCTGGAGTACTGTGTCCAGTTCTGGGCACCACAATTCAGGAAGGATATTGAGAAGCTGGAATGTGTCCAAAGAAGGGCAACCAGGATGGTGGTTGGTCTGGAAGCCATGCCCTATGAGGAGCAGCTTAGGGAGCTGGGCATGTTTAGTCTGGAGAAGAGGAGGTTGAGAGGGGACATGATAGCCATGTTTAAATATTTGAAGGAATGTCATACTGAGGATGGAGCAGGCTTGTTTTCTGAGACATGGAGCAATGGGTTCAAGCTACAGGAAAAGAGATTCCATCTAAACATGATGAGGAACTTTCTGACAGTAAGAGCTGTTCGGAAGTGGAATGCACTGCCTCAGAGTGTGGTGGTGTCTCCTTCTTTGGTGGTTTTTTAAAACAGAGGCTGGATGGCCATGTATTGGAAATGATTTGATAGTGTATTCCTGTATGGCAGGGGGTTGGACTGGATGGCCCTTGAGGTCTCTTCCAGCTCTATGTTTCTATAATTCTATGGTTTTTAAATTTGTTTTAATTATTACTGGAAGTTTTTTGCTGATCTTGTTTTAGCTTTGTGAGCCATCTTGGGTTCCACATCAGGAGAAAACGGTATATAAAAGGAATAAATTAATATTAATTAATTAATTAATTAATGGGGGTGTAGAACCTCAGTTTTAATTCTTCTTTCAACTAATTTTGGAAAAGTGGCTGGTATTTATCCAAAGTTCTGAAGCTATTTAGGGGACAGGGTTCAGTGCTTTGGATATATGTTTTAAAAGCAATTGCTGATTCACCACACCCCTGCCATGACATCCCCCAGATTCCACTGGGTGAAATAATGACTGGGCAGTTTGCAAGGGCATTAATGTGTGTGGAGGTAATCCTATGTCTATATGATTTCTTAGATATCTGTTCCCATGTATGTTACATGCCTTTGCACCCCTCCCCTACAATAATTCATTAATTGGCAATAATTTCTAGATTGGCATTAACTAATGTAGGTCCTGGCAGACCAAGCCATCCCCAGAAGGGTTCATGCAAAGGTCATCAGAGACCTAAATGAAGTTGTCTTAGAAATTCTCCAAAAACAGTTATGCCCAGGTCTGGTTATGGGAAGCCCCCTTAGACAAGTTGTTCGGGAGGAATATACTAATCAACTCTAGATGCACATGGCAATAATAATAATAATAATAATAATAATAATAATAATAAATATTTTATTTCTATCCCGCCCCTCTGCAACACAATCGGGGCAGCTTACAATATAAAAACTCCATAATCACAATGGAGTTTTGTCATACTGTCCAAAATGTCATACTGTAAAACAAACAAGTGACCAGAACAGCTATTATTCTTTTGAAAAAATTTTGGAGAGAGGAAATGTGCATCTGCTATCTAGAATATATAATCTATTGCTGAGGATGGACACAGAAGATGAGATCATTAAAGAGTACATGGTGAAGTGGTCTTTAGATATTGGCAGAAATATTGATTTTGAAGGATGGAAAGCAACATGGACTAGAGTGGTAAAAATCATGAGATCATATAGTTTGCAAGAAAACTCGATAAAGGTAATGTTAAGGTGGTATCTCCCCCTCCCCATAAGAATTGCTAAAACGGCTGAGGTGCCTCCAATGAGTGTTGGAAATACCAGGAAGAGAAGCGAACTTTCTTTCATAAATGGTGGGGGTGTAAAAAAGCAAAGAAGTTTTGGAGTATGATTTGAATAAAAATACAACAGATTCTTAAAAAGAAAATAGATATGTTGCCAGAAATATTCTTGCTAGGTATTTATGAAAACAACAATTTATAAAATGAAAATGGGAAAATAAAAATACTACTTTGGCACATGTGTACTACAGCTAGAATTGTCTATGCCAGGTATTGGAGGAAAGAAGAGATCTCATAAGAAATGGAATGGCTAGAAAAACTACTGGAAGTAGCTAAAATTGATAAGTTGACTTATTTGTTAGAGAACAAAATGGATACATCCTTTTTCAAATCTTGGTACCCCTTGTGGATGTATTTACAGGAGGGTGGGAAAAGAAAAGAGAATTGAAATTTGAAATTAACTGTCCTACTGATTAGCACAATTTAATATAAGAAATTAGAGTACACAAGTAAATTAGAGGATAACTGCAAAATAGAAGGTCTACATTTAATTATTAGTTGTGGGTAGGTTAAGAGGGATTACAATTGTAAGGAACTAGAATTGTAATGAAAGAGATTTTCAGATGCCTCTTTCAGCCTCTTGCTGCGCAAGCAGCCTCCGGTGCAGTAACGAGGTTGCTGCAGAGCAAGGGGTCCATTTTGGACGATACTGTTTCTCTCTCGGCGTCGTCCATGACTGTTGTGGCTAGCATTGGAGGCGGCCGCGCTGTTTTTCACTCCCTCTCTAGACAGGTAAACTATAGCCCAGCATCCCTGAGATCTATTTCTCTACCCAAATACATCCTCCTAATTCTTTGCTAGCCTTGTGTAATTGCTTGAAGTGTGAGTGCATGCGTGAGTCGACCCTTGATTATTTTCCAATAAAAAACACTTTTATTTTACTTTTGGCTTGAAGTCTCATCAGTTAGTTCTGGTATTCATAGGTAGAAAGATCCCAAAACTACCTGACCTCTCACTGCCATCTTCTGAGCTAATTAAACTTCTCTATTCTAATATCAAGAATTGAGTGTCATGAGTAGATCTCACAGACCCCATAAAATGTGGGTAACATGTATTTGGTCTGCTGGCTCCAGAGAACCAAATGGCATTGTCTCATATAGAAGCTGTATTATAGGAGCTGTATTGTAGGACTCAGGTGCAATCCTATATGCGCTTATTCTGAAGTATGCATTATTGAGGACATTGGGACATCTTTATAAGGAAACATTCATGGATTGGCTTAGGGATGGACAAATCTGCCATTGTTTATTTCTCTTATATTCATTTTTTAATATAGTTTGTTCAATCGGTTTTATGAAGAAATGTTTGCATTTTGGAAAGTTATTTTCAAAAACCAATTGCACAAAATTGTTGACCATTACTGTTGGCTGAACTCAAGGGATACAACTATTCCCAGCATAAGGACCATGTTGTAGTTGTCTCCAGTACAAGCCACTCAAGGTAGATCAGTCAGAAAATTTAGCACCGCAAACATTGCTGAATACAGAGGTTCAAAGCTAGTCTTTTAAAGCTAAGCCTTCTGCCGTCAGTTTTGCCTTCGCCAATGTGTGATTATGTTAAAAAGAAAATCCCTTTTTAAAAATTAAATATGATACAATGTATAAAATTTGGAAAAGTATACTTTAAAAAACCCATGCACACACCCTAACAAAATTCTTATCTTATCTTAGTTGTGTTGTGTCTTCCAAATGTAAATTAATGAGATCTAAAATCTTGATCTCAAGAGTGTGCTTATATGGGGTGAGGAAGCTGTTACAACTGAATTAAGAAAAACAAGGCCAAACCTGAGGAAGAAAACTGTCGTATTTATAATAAGATTGTCAATTGACAAGTGTGGGAGCAGAAAAGCACTAGCTTTATCCTGTGCTTTTTAAACTACAGCTTGATATGCAGAAATTAGCTGGGGAAGCTTTTCACACATGAAGATAACCATTATCACCTGCTAATTGCTGCAGAAAGAATGGTGGGGGGAGTACAGTTCAAAAGTTGGCAACCCTATGAGATATTCTGGGTTTCTAGTTCTAGCATATGCTATGAGTATGTTACCCAATTTAATTTTATTTATTTTCTCTTTAAGGGAAAAGTTGTTTTAACAGTGCAGATGCTGAGGTCAATTTTAAGTTACCATGTGGCTCAGGATTACATATTCAGACCTATAAATATCCTGCCTTTAAGTTTCCTGAGAAGTATTAAATATCTGTTATTATTTCTTGGTTTACAGTAGTGAGATCTGAAAACAGGCAAATTGAATGTAGTATCATTAAAAACAAGGTATTCTGCAACCCAGAGTCTTAAACAAGTTTCATTTGACATCCCTGATGTTAAACAATTGTGAGATCTATGCCAGACCTCTGAAATAACTGAATGTAATGTATTTATGTATGTATATATTATGTAGTGTATATATTATGGTCTGCTTTTAAGATTAACATTTTCAAAGATTCGGGTGTTTTTGACAAGTACTTTACAGCTGTATAGTGCAACATGAGAAATAGAAAGATTTCACGGAGATAAAGACTATGCAAATTTAGACATGCTTAATCTCTAAACATGCTATTGATGTGAACTGATGCATTAAAAAATCAAACAAAATGGATCAATGAAAAGTCAATAGCTACAGTGGTGCCATTGGAGCAGGCCACTGGGCTTATTTCTGCAGAATGAAAAGAAAGTCCCACAAATGCAGAAGTCTTCAGAAATGCAGGCTTGTTACAGTTTTGAAGTAAGCAAAGTAATATACATTGCCATCTAAAGAGGAGCGGGGATGTATGATTCTAAGTCATAGAATCAGAGACTCATAGAGTTGGAAGAGACCACAAGGGCCATCCAGTCCAACCCCCTGCCCTGCAGGAATACACAATCAAATCATTCCCCACAGATGGCCATCCAACCTCTGCTTAAAATCCTCCAAAGAAGGAGACACCACCACACTACAAGGTAGTGTATTCAACTTCCGAACAGCTCTTACTGTCAGGAAATTCTTCCTAATGTTTAGGTGGAATCTTTTTTCCTCTAGTTTGAACCCATTGCTCCGTGTTCTAGTCTCTGGAGCAACAGAAAACAATCTTGCGCCATCCTCAGTATGACATCCCTTCAAATATTTAAACATGGCTATCATGTCCCCTCTCAATCTTCTCTTGTCCAGACTAAACATGCCCAGCTCCCTAAGCCGCTCCTCATAGGACATGGCTTCCAGACCTCCCACCATCCTGGTTGCTCTCCTCTGGAAATGTTCCAGTTTGTCAATATCCTTCCTGAATTGTGGCACCCAGAACTGGACACAGTATTCCAGGCGAGGTCTGACCAAAGCAGAATAGAGAGGCACTATTACTTCCCTTGATCTAGACACTATACTCCTATTAATGCAGCCTAGAATCGCATTGGCTTTTTTAGCTGCTGCATCACACTGCTAATTCATGTTCAACTTCTGGTCCAGTGATACTCCTAGATCCCTTTTGCTTCTACTGCCCTCAAGTCAGGTGTCACCCATCCTGTATTTGTGCATTTCATTTTTACTGCCCAAGTGTAGTATCCTCCATTTTTCCCTGTTGAAATTCATTCTGTTAGTTTTGGCCGAGCTTTCTAATCTGTACAGGTCATTTTGAATTCTAATCCTGTCCTCTGGGGTATTCGCTACCCCTCCTAATTTGGTGTCATCTGCAAACTTGATAAGAATGCACTCTGTTCCCTCATCCAAGTCGATAAAGATGTTGAATAGCCCTGGGTCCATGACAAAATCCTGTGGCACCCCACTAGTCACTTCTCTCCAGGATGAAGAGGAGGCATTGGTGACTACCCTTTGGGTTCAGTCAGTCAACCAATTACAAATCCACCTATAGTTTCATTGTCTAGCCCACAGGTTACCAACTTTTTTGCATGAATATCATGGGGGACCTTGTCAAAAGCCTTACTGAAATCAAGATACACTATATCCACAGCATCCCTTCATCTATCAAGTTTGCAACTCTGTCAAAAAAAGAGATAAGATTAGTCTGGCACCACTTATTTTTGAGAATTTTATGTTGACTTTTAGTGATCATGGCATTCTTTTCTAAGTGCTTACAGACTGTCTGTTTAATGAGCTGCTCTAGAATCTTTCCTAGTATCGATGTCAGGCTGACTGGATGGTAATTATTTGGTTCTTCTTTTTTCCCCCCCTTTTAACGAAAGGGACAACACATTTGCTGTCTTCCAGTCTGCTAGGACCTCTCCTGTTCTCCAGGATTTCTCAAAGATTATTGACAGTGGTTCTGAGATTACTTCTGATAGTTCTTTTAATATCCTTGGATGAAGTCCATCTGGCCCTGGAGACTTGAACTCATTTATACTTGCAAAGTATACTACTGGAGAGCAGAGGTTATTCTCTATTTCATCTCTGATCAGTCGATCATTATATATATGAATTCTAGGTATGGTGTCTCAGGACTATTCTTCGCCTAATTTTATCCTCACAATAGTTCTGTGATGTAAGTAAGAGACTAGCCAAAGTCCAGTGTTTGTTCTCTGACACACGATCTAAGGACTTTATCAGACGAACAAGTTTAAAACTTTCTTTTGCTGGCATAGAAAAACCCATTTCTATGCTGGCAAAAGAATGCTCCCACACACACACTTATCTCCTTTCCCAGTAATGTCTCCCCAGCAATAAAGGGGAAGTGAACAGATACAGTTCAATTCCTCACTCAAAATCCCACTAGACTTCATTGCATGGGAAATTCAAAATTAAAAACTAGAAAAACACACAAAAAGTTGCACAAATCACGCAGACACACACACTTTAAAAGTCCCAAGTAACCCAGAAAGGGTCATAAAAATAGTGAACTTACCTTGATGTCCTGATCTCACCTGAAGTGTTCACTCTGGACTGGCCATTGTTGGGGTAAGTATGAGAGTTAAATGGCCCAAGGTTTCGCATGCTAGCAAAGCTGGCAAAAATGGCTTAAGCCATTAATTAAAAACCATAGGTTTTGGCAGGGACATAACCACAAAAGGGCAATGTCATCTGATATGCAAGCCCTTTCACAGTTATATGGCATTGTTATGACACCATATTTTGTCCATCTGATAAAGTCCTAAATCTGAAATCTGTTTTTGCAAATATTACTTTGAAGATATACTGATTTGAGACTATACTATATATCTATTGAAATAGTATAATCTTAGGAAATTCATTGTCTCCACAGTAGAGCTACTAGTGCCACTGGAGACTTTGAGCAACTCAGGTTGGAGGTGAGAGTGGATGGCTTTGTTGTTCTATCCTCTGTCCACTGTTTCCGTGGCTTCCAACAACATGTCCTTTATTCTATCAGCTTTTGATGTTTGCATTGTCTTGCTTGGGAGCATGTCAGGACAAAAGGGAGTCTTGAATGAAGACTGAATAAAGCTATGAACCTTGATTTCTTAGTGCAAGATCTAAACTCTAACCACTGCACTTTCTCTCAGAGAATCACCTCCTTTACTTTTCCAGCAGTAGTTCCATGGGGATTCAAACTGGCCACCACAGGACTAGAAATTATTTTTTTAAAAAAAACCCTTCTAGCTGACATAAAAGGAGGCAAATAAATTGTGTTTATTCAAATTGTGCTCATTGAAATATTCATCATTTATTTAATAGCTATCCTGCCTTTCTTCAATAGAATGCTGATTGCAGACCAACAGTGATTTTCTCTAAGTAGTGCCCAGAAGAAAATTTGTTTAGCTGCAGCAAGATTGTGGCATCCAAGCCTAGTCTTCCACCACCCTAAAGTAGGTTTCTATAACATTGCTATATGTATGGCATGGCAAGCTTTGTGCTGGAAGCCTTGAGAAAGTGTTAAGGAACATTGTAGCAACCCAGTTTCAGGGTCTCTGAATGAAGCTGATCATTTATACTAAATTCAGATTCTGGTTTAGTTACGGAAAGAGATTGCCTTGGTCATCCTAATGGATTAACTATATTTAGACAGGGACAGGAGAAGTATGATCTGCTTGATTCTCCTGGACCTTTTAGCAATATCCAGTACCATCAACTACATGGCCTATCTGGTTGCTTTCTAGTGATGCAGCTATTGAGCAACAGCCTCATCATTTCTTGAGGACTGGTATTCTTGAGGACTGGTATCAGATGGTTGTAGTAGGGAAATTATGCCCTGCCCTTTTGCCACTGACTTGTGTATTTCTTTAGTTTTTTATCCTGTCCTCCAAGCCTTCTAGTTTCTACATATAATTGCTTCATGAACTGTCTGAAGATGTGGGCTGAAGTGTCTCAGTATTGTGCTATTACTCACCTCTGTCCCTCATTTACATCCGATCCTACAGAGGCAGTGTAAATCCTGAAGTATTAACTGGAGGGAGGGCAGGAGGGATGGACAGGGATGAACAAATGGAGACTTATGTGATAATATATGAATATATATTTTTATAAGGTAGAAATACTATTGGTTAAAGGTAAGATCAATTCCACATTGGTTGCACAGCCTATGTTTGAAAGGATAGTATTACCTATTATGATACAAGCTGCAATTTGGGAGCACTGATTGATCTAGCATCTGTCTAGGGACTTTATCAGACCATCCAAATATGGCATCATAAGGACACCTAGTGATCGCGAAAGGGCACGTATACCAGATGATCATGTCCAGTTTAGAAAACATGCTTTTTTATTGACAGCCCAGGCCATCAGTAGATCTCCCCTAGCACTTTTGTGCCAGCATTGCTGGCGTTTGAATCTGTGCGCATTGTTCTCATGTGAATGCAGAATCAATGGTTGGTCCGGCCAGAACTCTGCTGGGTGAGATCGTGACATCCAGATGAGTGACCCTCCCGGTTTACTTGTAAGTTTTTAAATTTGTTTTTGTGCTTTTAAAAAAGGTTTAAAAAAGGAAAGGCAGGTGGTGCTCCATTTTGCATGCTGGAACAGTCCTAGCCTATGGTTGAGATATTCAGATTTAACGGAAATTAGCAAAGAAGGTATAAGAGCTCTCAAGAGTAAAGAACAAATAATCAGGCAATTCAATATCAACTGGTTTTCCTATCTCCAATTAAAGGAAAGGTTTAATGAAGACCTGAAAGAGGGTGGAAAAGAGATAGAACTTAATGAATTAGACAAGTTAATCTGGGCCAAATCCTCAAAGAAATTAATATCTAAGATTTACAAACTTTTGCATGCCAGAAAACTAGAACAAGAAACTATTAAGGATTACATGGTGAAATGGGCCCAAGATGTCGGCCATAATATAACCTTGGAGGACTGGGAAACAGAAAGAAGGACTATGAAATTTACAACGTGTCAATCTTTAAAAGAAAACTATTTTAAAGTATCTCATAGATGGTACTTCACACCAATAAGATTAAATAAAATGAAGATAATGACTAATAAAAATTGCTGGAAATGTGAAAAGGCCCAGGGCTCCTTGATACGTCTATGGTGGAAGTGCCCCAAAGTAAAGAAATTCTGGTTCAAAGTACACGACCAGATTAACAATATCTTCAAGATAAAATTAGAGTTCTCCCCAGATATTTACTTATTAAATATAATTAAAGGATTAAACAAGACGGAAGAGGGAAGATATTGGAAAAATATAATGTATATGATCTCAGCGGCCAGATTGATTGTTGCGAAGAAATGGAAGTTAAAAGAAGAATCATCTATTAATGAATAGAGGGATAAGTTATGGGACTTAATCGAGATGGATGAGCTAACAAACAGATTGAGACAGGATAACAACCAAAGGACTAAAATGGTTTGGAAACCAGTGCTAGATTTTTTGGAAAATTCTGGAGAGCTGGATAGCACTTTGATTGGATTACCTATCAGTTAGGAAGGAAATGAGGTTAACTCAGAGAAAAATTAGACAAATTTTATATGTATAGAAATATATAAAGGATAAATGATATAAGCAGTAAATGTTATGTTAGGTATATGCCGTGCTGTCTATGGTAATATAGCGCCATACTTGTAAGAGGTTATTAACTAATGGTAAAACAGAAATATAGGAGTGAATTTAGTATAGAGATGAAGAGATTGGAGCAGAAAACAATGGTAATAAGACTAGATATGTTTGATGATATAACGGAGATTCAAAGGAGACTATGGAGAAACATTTAAGGAAAGGAACATACCAACACAAGGAATATATAAAGAAAGTCTATAGGAGAAGATTCACATACTAGTATCTACGGGGTAATGATAATTTATACAAATAGATCTGGAAAGTTGATTAAGGGAAACTACGGTTCGTACATATTGACAAAGTTATCTGTTATAGAATTCAGAGACATAGAGACAACTTCTGTGATAATAATTGTATAAACTCATTTTATTGCATTTTGCTGGTAAATAATAACCAGGTGAAAGAAGATATAAAAGATATACAATATGACTCATATACATGTTTGTAAAACAGGAAATGTAGTGTATGTGTATAAATTATGAACACTTAATAAAAAATATAAATTAAAAAAAAGGTTTTTGAGTGTTCTTTTTGTTTTTGTTTTTGAATTTCCTGTGCTAAGTATTTTCACAAGAATCCATGGGATTTCAGATGAGGAAATGAACAGAGCTCTGTTCACTGCTCATTCATTGCCAGGGAAGCCTTTAGTGCAGATGCAAGTTTTACATGCCAGCATAAAAACAGGTTCAAGGGGGTGGTCTGATAAAATCCTAGGACTCCTTTTTAACAACTTGGGCTCGTATGTTAATGGTACTTTTTACTGGAGAAGGCAGACCTGAGCGTTTTCATTAATATTTTAGCAATGTCTGGACCGGATTACTGCAACTTACTTTAGATGCAGCTACCCTTTAAAAACATCGGAAAACTTAAATTAGTACAAAGAAGTGGTTTTCATCTCAATGATGGATGGAATATATTACTCTGATCTAATGCAGTCTTTACTGGTTTTTATCTTTTTTTCAGACAGGATAATTTAGGGGAAATTAAATTATTTTCACATTTAAAACTTGAAACAGTCCAGAACAATAAGGACATCTTCTTCACAATAATATGATCAACATCTGAAGTTCTTTCACTAGCTATAGAATGTGAGCGCTGCAGGCATCGGCTTCTCAGTTGTGGGATTATGTGACAGAATGGCCTTCCTAGGAAAGCCCACCTATCTTCCTCACCCCAAAAATTTGTATTTCTTTTCCCAACTGGTTAAAATGTGAGTTTAAAGATGACTGTTTGGTAGAGGATATGGTCTGAGGCACACTTTTCTTGATTGCCGTTTTATCAATTGCTATTTTACCATCTCTGTTCCTGTTATCAATCTTTTTGTCAAATTGTTGCTTGTTGAGTAAGAATGTTTTTAATAATGTCATTTGTATTTTACTATTTCATAGCATGCTGCTTTGAGTTAAAACCAAGAACAGACTTTAATTTTTTTTTAAGTGCAGAAACAATCCAAAACATATGGACAGTAGGATGAACACTTTGAACACCCTTGGTAACACAGTGATGATGGCAGCATGATGAGCAGTCTTCCTTTACTACTGAATTACATTTCCAGTATTTCTTTGGAGGCCTCAGACTTTGTTATCACTACTCTTTTTGTTTTTGACTCAGCTTTGTAACAGGCAGGTCTCTACAAGCCCTATAGTCTTCTTGTTTCTTTGGTTTCCTAGGAACCAAAAGCACAGCTTGCAGCTTCTTGCAGCCTCCTTCTGTCAAGTTTTCATCTTAAGGAAATGGTCCTTTAAGAATCCAATTCCTTCTGTATTTGAAAAGCAGAGCCAGATGTTTGTTGTTGTTCAAACTGTGATGGGGTTTGTACTCTAGGTGGAAAGGCAATGTTGTTTATGAAGTCTGTGTTTGTGCAGCTAGGCCTGTGTGTTGGTTGTTTGTATCTGTAAGAGAGTACAGTATATCTGTTCAGTACAGATTTGAATGGACTATGAGAGTTCACAGGGCTAATTGGATCTGGCTGTGAGAAAGTCAGATCAGGTGAATCCTATTAGAAGTCCTGATAATGAGATGGCATTTATATGTTAAAAGGTGGGTTTCTCCATATAGTAGGGATTAGGAAGGAGAATTGCATAGTTTGCAATAAGTGTCTTTGTTGTGACTTTAGGTTTTGGTGACAAAAATATATTTTATTCAGGTTGCAACAACTTTGCTTTACCTTTAGTGTTCTGCACAGATAGAAAGTTGCAGTTCAAGAGGATGCTATTGGGTATCACATCATCCCAAATTGCAATCTAGTTAAAAGGTAAGTTGTTACACTGGAGCCATCCAGGAAAAGCAATTTGCCATCTTTTTTCAACCAAATTTTTTAAAAAGGCAGCCTGAGGATTCTGGAGGTGTCAAAGGCAGTGAAAACATCCTTAAAAGCTGCCTTCAGCCCCATGACCACACTTTGCCCACTTCTGTCATAGATGATATTTGTGTTATGTGAGAGCACCAGAGGGGGAATGAAAAAGTCCCACAAGTCTCAGATCCTGTAAGGTATTGAATAATCATACAAAAAAACCTACCCCAAACCATGGTTGACTAAAATAGATGCCATAAAATGGATACAATCACCAATATTTTTGTTTTGTTTTTAACCATGCTTGGAATTGTTTTGTACCTACTGAGTATCATGCCAAAGCCAGGAGAAATGGCAGCTCTTTTAAGAGGGCAGAAGGAAGAAAAACATTGGATGGGACTAGGGAAGAAAAAAAGAAGAAGAAAGAAATCATTTCAAGACAATAATAGATCTTCATCCAGAGGTAAAGTTAAAGTTATCATCATGAAAGCAAGAAAATAAGACTACAGTTTGATTCCTAGCATACAATACTTTGGGTATGAGTACTGTAGAAGGGGGTCATGTAGTGCAATTACTGCATTCCTGAACAGACCTTTTAAAAATTGCTTTTTTTTGGACAACTCCCAGAATCTTCCAGTCAGTCAAGAGATTTAGGACTTTATCACATGAGCCTTTTAAAGTACAATTAAAGCTGGATAATAATACCTTTGGTGATCCTTTTCACATGATGCCACTTCCAAATCATTGCTGTTGTGCCTCAAAAGTGTGGTTAGAGTGTCCCTTGCCATTGACAGGGAACACCTGTCAATAAGCTCCCGATAGTGCTGCTGTGCCACACATCTTCGGATGTGACAAATTTCTCCAGTTGCAGTCCCAAGATTGGACAATCACATGGTCTCAGTCTCCTCCTCTCTCCCCTTCCCCCTCCCTCCTGCTATCTCCAAACAAGCTGGTTTTCCCCCCCCCTCCACTTACTTTCCTTTTTGCTTTTCTTTGTTTCACTAAATTGCATTGTGATAATTACCAAATTGCATTACTGTTACCTGAAATGCTTGAGCCCATTTTGGACTCTCTAAAATGTTGACATTAATTTGGGGAACTAATATACTCGACTTAGCAGGACCTTCAGATCTATTTATTCTGGTAATAAGGAGGGGACGTTAAGCTAGATAGCACAATTAATTGATCTTGATTAAAAAATATTAATAACAACATTCACACACACATTTGGGCTTCAAGCATTCATGCAAGGCTAACATTGTTAGGGAAATATTAGGTATAAAAACCCCTTTAAAATTCAACTCAAGTTCACACAGTTCATCCAAGCCAGACTGTGTAGCCATTCCTGCTCCTGGATCCCCACTCTGCTGGTTTTCTTTGTGATCACAACTCCTCTGATCGGTATAGTATTACCTCCAAACAACCCCTTACTCTATTCCTCTATCCAAATACTCCCTGCGCTTGTCCCACCCTCCCCATGCTTGCGCTGCCCTCCCTGCGCCCCATGCCACCCTCCCTTCGGCCACACCTCCCTCCCATGTCACCCTTCCCGCACTCTCACCACCCTCCCAGCACCCCATGCTGCATTCTCCGTGCCCCCTTCCTCATGCTCACACCTCCCTCACCACACCCCATGCTGCCCTCCCTGACTTGCACTGCCCTACATGCACCCCGTACACTAAGAGCAATATTTTATATCTATCTATCTATCTATCTATCTATAAGTAAGAGCAGATCCTTTTCTCATAGCTTTGCTACTAGCAAAGATGAGAATTAGCTGAAAACCTGTTGGTGAAGTTCAAGTGCCATTTCATCCCAAGTCGAAACACATACATTGTGCAACATGCTAATGTGATTAAGGAGAGGCACATCATCCCCATTTCCATTGCTTCAGAGTAAAAGGAAACCCTGTCTGACCACAGATCTGCAGTGGAGAAAAAGAGTATTGCAAGCAATATCCTCTTTCAGCCTGTCATTGGATCAGGTCTATGTTAATTATTTTGTAGTTACACATAACTCAAGGGTATGGTCTAATGCATGTATTCGTGTGTGTGTGTGTGTGTGTGTGTGTTGCGCACGCACACACACACACAGAGTTGTGAGTTCACTGCTGCCTCCAGCCACTCCATGCTCTCTTACCTAATACCACATGCTCATTGCTCTGCATTCTGCTGTTTCTCCTCTGTTGGCTTTAGCCCCCTGCATTTGTTTGACAATTGACAGTGATGTTACCACTGCTGAGGAAAAGAAGGGGCTGCCCCAGGAAATGAGTGGGACTAGAAACATTCCACTGTGCCCCCTTTTACACACTACTCTCTGTGATTTATTTTTGGCCACATTCAAAAATACCATCTCAGCCACCAGCAACATTTCTCTCACAGCTTAAGAGGGCCTTCAAAACCATTCACCCATTTATTGTATGTTGTGTGTTCAAAGGACTCTGAAGCCTAGAGAAATATAATTGCTTCTGCATGTCTACAAATGCAAGCATGAAGGGAAAGCTTAACTCTTTCTCTCCTCCAGGGGAATTAGAGGAGGAGTTAGAAGGATCTCATTGACCCAGCATGAACAGAGATACTCTTTTCCTTTATAATTTCTCCAGTATGCATAGAAAACTCAGGGGAAGACTTGTGTTGTGTTGGGATTGGGATTTTTTCCCTTCTGCTTTTCATAGATTTCCATCAGTGAATGTTGATCTAGCTCATGCTATGTGCAGGCTTGCTCACTGTATGTACATGCATATTTTCTCATATATCTCTCTCTATATATAGATATAGATATATATCTTCCTCACTGCTCTTCAAGATTGTGTCCAGTATCTTTTCCAGTTCTGTGATTCATAAAACATATCCTGAACTATAACAAGAAATTTGAAGAAGATGAAAAATTGGCACCTGAGTAAAAGTATGTTTCAGTCAACTAAAATTATGCACAGTATCAAAACAAATGTTTAGCATATAGTATTTCATATGCTGATGAATGTCACCCTGCTACCTCAAATATCCATCAATACATAATTCATCAACATTGGCACAGAATGGGTAAAGATATAAAAACACACAACAAATTGGCAAACACATATATAAAAATAGTAGGTGAAAATAAAATGAGATAGAGAAATAATTCAATCTACAGATCTGTTCCTTGGGGAGAAAAAAAAGAGCCTTAAGCACATTTTAAATCAAATCATAGAATTTGTTTTCAATAATACCAGATTTACGTTTCTCATTCTATTTGTAGAGGTAGTGGTTCCATTGAGAAGAGATGGGGGTCTCTGCTCAAGTTAAATCAAAGAACATTTATTTTTGTGAGATTTTTTTTAAAAATATGCAAGAGATTCCTTTAACTTCAAACAAGTTCTAGAAACTGGTGCCGCAGGCATCAAGAATCTTTCCCCAATAAATCATATAGGTGCTGCCAAGTCACTGGTTACCTGTCCATATAACAAAGATGAATGATGACTTGTGGCATGTTTATAAAAATATTTTTACAAGTATCCTTAAATAAAAGACATGGCAAGCATAAATGAAACATCATTCATATAAAATACTGCTGGGGGCATTCTTCTGCACTGTATCTATTAACTGATATGCTGCTACTAGAGAAAGTAGAGAAGAAATTGGTGGCAGAGGACTGGGAGGGGGTTAAGTTGGGTTTATATTTCTATTAAAACTACATAGGACAAGTGTCCTGGTATTATATACTTGATCACTATATTTTCCCCATCTATTGCTACAATCTCTAAAGTCTTACCTGACCTGCACAACCCAGCAGTGTTTTTTATATTGTTTGTGTATATTATGGAAAATATTTATACCCAGTGGTGACTGGTGGCTTTCCTGTCTTGTTACATACCCTGACAGCCCCCATCTTAGAACATTGAATATTTGAATATATTAAATACTTTTGCTAACTTGGGCCATCCACATGGTTACAGGTAAACCAGGGATCCCCAAATAAGTCTGGATTCATGTAGGCACCAAAGGAAGGGACTGTGGAAATTTCCAAAAACAAACACTCTCAAGTGAGATTTAACACAGGGAGGTGAGTCAATCACTAATCCACTCAGTGATGGCAGATACCCTTATTGCTTATAATTGGGATTTTTCTCTCCTTTCCCCTCTCACTATGGACACTGCCTGTTTCCTATTCAATTCCAAAGTATTGATCATTAACAATCATTATCTCTTCCAGAATACCCTTTGTTCTAGCCTGGGAGCCTCCGAGAACCATTGTATTACACTCAAAACTCCCATCCCTTTAGGGAATTTATTTCATATAAATATCACCCTAAAACACCACCAAATTGTCTACAGATTCTCTTCCTACAGCCATGCTGCCAGTTTGCTGCTAGACCCTCAGACGCAACTCTGAGACTCTGCTGTAGGAACTTCTGCTCTACAGGACAAGTGCCATATCATCCATCATCCCCTCACTCTATTCCTCTATCCAAATACTTCCTACTTTATTCATTAGCCTTGTATGAGTACCTGAAGCCTGAGTGTTTGTGTGAAAACTGTTAATATTATTTTCCAATAAAGGTCATTTATTAAGAAATATATTAAAATAAAAGAGCAAATAAAATACTTAGGAATAAACATTGTGGCAGAATTAGAAAAACTAGAGGGATTTTTTTTACTATGTTAAGGAAAGATATGGAGAAAAGAATAGAGAAATATAGGAAAATCAAATTGTCGTGGTTTGGAAGAATAGCACTTGTTAAAATGAAAATATTACCAAAAATGTTTTATTCAGAATGCTGCCTATTAAAGTATCAGAGATGGAATTAAAAAAGTGGCAATATATGATAAATAATTATTGTAATGGAGGCAAAAAATCAAGAATTAATAAAAATAGATGGTATAAATCCCAAAAAAAAGGAGGTTTAGGCTTACCTAATTTAAAGCTATATTACGTAGTGGATCAATTGAGATATATTATTGATAGTGTTGCAGAAGTGAAGGAAATGGAATGGATGGAAATAAACAAACAAGAGATAGAGTTAAAAATAAGAAATTTTTTTTTGTAAATGAAAAAAGAAATTTAGGGAAACAATACAATCTGTCTCTTTAAAAATATATTAGATATATGGAATAAATATAAAAAATATTAGTTCCAGGAATATCTCCATTAACGCCGGTAATATTGTTAGAAGGTTACCCAGCAAATTTAAGAAATGAAATGGAAGCAAAATTAGGAGGACAAGAAATAATAAGGTTGAAGGAATGGATGGGGAAAATGAAAAATAAAAATTATATGGAAAAAAATATTAAAGGAGCAAGGATTGACATGGTTTAAATTGATACAGTTAGAAAGATGGACAAAAAAATGTTTAAAGGAGGGTAGCTGTAGAAAAAGTACAAAATTTGAGGAATTGATTATAAAAGCTATTCAAGAGAAAAGTATTATAAAAGGTATTACAAGCAAAATATATAAAATGTTAATGGATAACGAAGTACAAGATTATCTAAAAGAAGTTTGGGAAACAGATGTAGCAACTGTAATAGACAAGTCTAAATGGGAAAAAATATGGAATATGCAACATTTGAAAATATTATCAGTAAGAATAAAAGAAAATTACTATAAGATTATATGGAGATGGTATTTAACCCCAGTAAGAATGAATCAAATAGATAAAAAGTATTCAGCACAGTGTTGGAGGGGATGCCAAGAACTGGGAACGTATATTCATATGTGGTGGAATTGTAAATATGTGCAGAATTTTTGGAAAATAGTAATGAAGGAAATAAGTGAAATATTGGAGATAAATATACCTTTAAGCCCTGAAATAGCATTAATATCATACCGTAAAAAAATACAAGAATCTCAAATTGTTAAGGATTTACTAACAAATCTGCTGACAGCAGCAAGGTTAATAATAGCAAAAAAAATTTGGAAAATTCAAGGTGAATACAAAATAGAAGAATGGTATGATGAAGTATGGAATATAGCTATAAATGAGAAATTAACAAATATGGTTAAGAAAAAAAGGAGGGCTAAATAAGAATGTCTTTGGTGAAAAATGGAGTAAATTTTTAGAATTTGTATTAATAAAGGGGAGAGGAAGCAAACCTGAGATGGAGACAATGGTTTTTTGGAAAGAGGGATGAATGTAAAGGGAAGTCCCTCGGTGGAGGGAATCACTGTTATATATGTTATATATGTTTGTTAAGTTTTATGTAGAAATTGTATGCCTTTTAATTTTTTTAAAAAAATAATAAAAATATTATTAAAAAATAAAGGTCATTTAATTGTACTTTCGGGCTTAGACTCTCCTCCTTAGTATGCACAGGTTAAAAGGTCCTGCCATTACCCACGTCTCATATTGCCAAGTCGAGTGCATTAATTCAGCTTGGTGTCCAGAGTGAGGCGAGCAGGAGAGAGGACAACAGGGGTGTTTGGCATGGGTGTAGTGGAAGAGACAGATAAGCTTGTGGCTGTTGAATTAAACTTCTTCAGCCCCAGAGAGTTTGTTGGGCTAACGCTAGTGTGCTTGCTTGGGTCAAAGCTGTTTGTTTGTGTGGTCTGAGTGTAGGCTTGCCAGGGGGAGGAGCTCATTAGCATTTGTTTGGTGAGCTGCTTCTCTTGAGAGCAAGTGAGTCATAGAGACTGCTGAAAGGAAAGTAAGTCAGTAGGGAAGAGGGAGGAGCTAAAAAGTAGGTCAGTAGGTCAGAGGCAGAGGAGAAGCTAGTAGCCAGTAGCTCACTCTCTCTATAGCTGCAGCTTCAGTCTCTGGAGCTCAGTGTGTTCAGTAGCCATGCAAACAGGAAAGAGGACAACAGGGGGGATGGTATAATCGGTTGGAAAGATGGTGGCGGCATGCTGAGGAGGGTTTGCTGCTGCTCCGTAAACCAAAGATAAATACTTTCCAGCTTTAACCTCACTGTTTCAAGTATAAAGAGCTGGAACTTGGAACTAGGAGTCGCCTGCTGCTGAGAGGAGTTTCCAGCATATCTCTTCTTGAGGCACCCTGTTTATAATTTATATTTTAACTTACTCTCTGTGATACAGCAATACTTCCTGTGATAGAGCCCTTTGAGAAACTGAAGAGGAATATATTACAACAAACTATTACAACAACAAGTAAGATAAGATATATTTGTTACATAAGGAATTCACTAATTATTCTGCTGCAAGTGCAATAAGAAACTGAACAGCTGAATAGCTGAGTCAGACCAGTTAAAGGGATAGTATGATTTTTGATCTTCCTGGTAATAAAAATACAGCCAGGGAAAAGGGAAGGGACTGAATCAATCCAACATAAGAAGCTGCTTTCCTTGAACTTCAAATCTAAGTCTAAATTTAAAAGTCGTAATGGTGGTTTTGACAAGAAAGGGATATAAAAACCTTGGTTTCACTCCTTTAAATCCTAATGAGTTAAACACTCTTCCCTGTAAAAAAAGAAAACAAGCCAAAATCACTGCTTACTTCTCTTCAGATGTTAAATCAAATATACATACAAAAGATACAAGAGATACAAAAGGAATAAAAACAAAAGACACAAAAGAAATAAAAGATTTAGACTACATATCACCATTGGACTTGGTTGCTGATTGAACTTTAAGCAGTAAACAATTTTTATGTGTTTCCCCAGACGACTGTGGAACAAACTTGGCAGCTGAAATTGCTACTGCTGAGAAGGCTGAGAGTAAGGGTGTAATGCAACAACATGGAACATCGCAAAGGGAAACCTCTCCTTATGTTTCGCCAACTGTAGTGATAAAAAATACAGACCCAGAACTGTCTTCTAGCTCTGTTGTTGATTGGTCCCTGAATCACAGACAAATCCTGTTTGACCCTCATGATGTGGGTCACATAAGTTTTGTGGTCGACTCAGCTTTCGACAACAAGACTGAGAATTCTCATCATTTAAGAACATGGAGAAATGGAACTACCTCAGAGATCTTGAAGGGAAACAAAACTGGGGGTGGCTTGCAGCAATGTAGATTACCCCAGGAGGAATGGCAAGAGGAGAAACTTTCAAACCTCACTAAACAGGTCAGCAGTATAAATAAGGATCTACAATCAATTAAGTCCTTCCTCTCTGAATGCAACGCTTTACTAACAATTATTGCGGAATCCTTGGTAAAGTTAGATTCCGAACTTGAAGCTAAGCTATTAGTCTCAGATGAGAACTCTCTGCGCACCAATAAAAAGGAACCTCCACCAGAGAACAATCTTTATGCCAAAAGAAGCCAAAGTCAGCTAAGAAAAGTAATTGTGCCATGAAATTAAGATCAGAAAGAAGATCAACATCAAAGCACAATAAAAGAAATCCCTCAAAACTGTCTAATTCAACAAATAATAAAATTAAGAAATCTATTAAATTTCAGGAGCTGAATGATAAAGTGGTAATTCACTCTGATTACAAACACCTGCCTACTGAAAATCTGTTGGTTTCAACACAACCTCTGCATTGTGGCATTGAAGAACTAAATTTCCAGGACCCCTGGGACAAAGTCCTGCAGAAAGGCCTGAGTCATCCTGAGAAGAAACCTCCCCCAACGATAGATCCTCTAATACCTCAGGATATCTCCAATATTAATAATAATTGGAACATTGTATTAATGAAGTGTAAACTGGTTATTAGCAATTACCCCAAGCCAGTCGGTATGGTGCCTCAGAAAGTGCGCAAGGACCACCTTTTACATATCCTAGGATTTGATGGTCGTGGGGCTCTCACCCCCAATGACATTGCTCAAGTGGAATACTTATTCTATAATTATAAACACGCGAGGGCTGTTGTGACCTTTTCAAATGAATACTCAGCCGGAAAAGTATTTCTTCTAAGGAACCAGTTACTAAACAGAGGACTCCTAATATCTTGATTTTTCCAGAATAAAGCTCCCCCAATGCCTATATTCAAATTCGCAGCCCCTAAACTAGTCCTTCATAGTAACATAAATGATAACATGAATGATAATCTTATTGACCTAGGAGATACAGTACCCAGCTCAAACCATTCCTGGCACGAGGAACAAATTGTCCATGCATCCTCTAAATTAAAAGGTCAGGCATTTCTTTTCAATGATCCAATCACTGTTGAGGAGGAGTCTCTCATGAATACATTTCAAATGTTGCCCCCCGTGGCTCAGTCCAATATTATTGATAGGCTAACTTCATTGAGAGCCATTTTACTTAGCCTTCAGAGGAAGAACAAACAGAGACTGACAAATTCTTCCAACCTGAGAATCAGAACAACAGCCAAGGACAAGAATCACAGGATCACTGATTGGCTTGAGATGAAGAACCCAGAGGCAAATATTATCTCTAACTCTCCTCAAATAGCCCTTGATATGGATATACAGCCACTCACCATCATCACTGATGTACCAACAAGTGATCTTGAGAGATCTGGGGATGATACTCAGGATAGTGAGTGTATTTTGATGAAAGGGGCTGCATCTGATAATGAAGCGGGTCAACAGAAACAGTGACAGAGAACTGATTGACAATACAAGCATCAGTGTGCAACACTTAAAAATGTACAATCTTGTGGCTCTTATGCAGATGCCCTAGCCGTCAATAATGTAAAAGCACTTTTACCAACAAAATGTTTATTTATATGCATGTCTTGGAACATAGCTGGGTGGAATTCTAAGATCAACAATTTTGATGTGATAGATTACATCAACGAGTTTGATGTGATCTTCCTTCAAGAGACATGGTGTACATTTGAACTAGACTGTAATGGATACATTGTATTGGATTTATCAGCTATTCCACCTTCTGGCAAAGGAAGACCTAGTGCAGGACTTGCTATCCTGATTTCTACAGCGTTTAAAGTTGTTATCAAGTGTCTGCCTCATTGTGAACCAATTGCTATAGCCTGTTTAATTGATCTTGGTACTTTTTGTTTATTGATGATAAATGTATATATTCCACCAAAACTCAGCAGGGACTGCAACAATAAGGTGTGGGAAACATTGGAAAATTATATTGTTAAATTAGAGGGACAATTCCCCTCTGCCTTTTAGCTCTGATGGGGGGTTTTAATCCCCGGATTGGCGACAACAATGAGGCCCTTGTTTCTTCCCATGCTTGGTGTTTAGAAGAGGTGGAGGAATGTATCTTGAATATTGATAGACACTCTAAAGATTGGGGGATCAATTATGCTGGCATATGCTTTGTTCAGATGGTTGAGCGCCTTGCTTTAAAAATGCTCAATTTTTGACCCATGTGGTGAGTACAGATATATATCAGCAAAACGTAGCAGTACTATTGATTACACTTTAGTTTCAGTTGCCCTTGTCAATTTTATAGTTAGATTCTCTGTGGGTACTAGGCTTGATAATGATCATCTTCCTCTCTCCCTCTCCTTTGAGATCTCCACTAATATTCATTCCCAGACACAACCTCATTTTACTGATTCAGACATGGTGCTTAGACAGAAAAGGCTATGGTGGACAGAAAATCTCCATGGAGAGATTTCAGTACTCCTTAATTCAGCATAGTGTCTGGGGCTTAAAAAACAGATCATTGAGTCGCAAGATGTGCAGGATGCCCTAGAGATTTACTCTCAGCTCCTCACGACATTGGCAACATCGTTGAGGGGCATAGAGAGGAGGCCTAGAAATTTTAAGCACAAAGGTTCAGCCCCCTGGTTTGATAAAACCTGTGTTGAAGCTAGAAGTCACCTAAGGAATAAGTACATCCAATATAGGAGAGATAATTGCCAGACATTGCCTCAATCCTATTACACCACCAGAAGACGTTATAAATCACTCTTGGCAAGGAAAAAGAAAGAAGCAATTCAAAGGCAATGGGCATCATTGAGAAAATTTTCCCTACAAAAAAACACCAAGCTCTTCTGGGCACAGTTACAGGGATGATAGGAAACATTGGTGGCTCTCCTCCTTGTAACATCCCCATAAGTGTATGGGAGGATTACTTTTCCACATTGTATAGACAGTGGGGATCAGGTTTCTGTTATCCCCAATGAGCTGACCTCATCCCCTCTAAATTGCTTGGTCACTCCCCAGTGGCCCCCTGTATCCCAAGAAGAATTAAAGATGTTAATTACTCAGCTTAAAACTGGAAAAGCCCCAGGGCCTGATTTAATCTTACCTGAGCTTTTGAAAGCAAACATCTCATGGTGGGCAGCTCTACTTGCGTCCCTTTTTACCCTCATTAATCAGACAGCCAGAATACCTCCTAGCTGGTCAAAAGCGATTATAATCCCTATTTACAAGAAGGGAGTTAAGAATGATCCATCCAACTACCATCCTATTAGTTTACTTTCTGTTGTGGGTAAACTCTACGGCCAGTTTCTCAACAACCGTCTTTCTGATTGGATAGAGAATCAGAATATTATCAGCGATGAACAAATTGGCTTCAGAAAGGCTAGGTCAACCTATGATCATTACCTGGTCTTGAATCACCTGCCTGAGAAATATTCTAACTATCAAAGTAAGGGTTTATACTCTGCATTCATTGATCTGAAATCAGCTTTTGATTTAATCCCAAGAGAGAGATTATGGATCAAGCTTCTCGCCTCTTCTATTGACAGGAGATTATTATGGTTTATTATGAATCTGTATAGAAACATGACTATACAAGTGAGATGTGGTACCCAGGGTAATCTCACAAAATAAATTCCTGCTAACAAGGGTATGCGTCCAGGTTGTATATTGGCACCTTTGCTATTCAACTTATATCTTAATGATCTTTCAGCCCTTATCACCTTAGAATCCCATCACCCACCCAAACTGGGCTCAGCTAGTATTCCTTTATTGCTGTATGCAGATGATGCAGTTCTCTCATTTACCAAAATAGGTTTGAAACAAACGCTGAGAGCTTTAGGGGGGTACTGTGAAGAAAACTGCTTAACCATCAATTATAGTAAATCCAAAATCATGGTTATCTCCAAGAATCAAAGTTGGTCCAATTGGGTCATAAACGGACAAAAGTTAGAGCAAGTTAAACACTTCAAGTATTTAGGAGTAATATTCCAATCATCGTGTGGCTGGGTATCCCAGCCGTCCACTGCTATTCAGTCAGCAAATAACAGTGCTAAGGCATCAGTTTGGGTTTTTTACACTAAGGGAGGCCAATTTTTACCAGCAGCACTCAGGGTGTTCCAGGCCAAGGTCTTGCCACAATTATTATTTGGCATACCCATTTGGATCCTAGGTTTTTCTTCAGCATTAGAATAGATTCTTTCAACCTACCTTCAGAAATTATTTGGAGTACCCAATCGTGTTCCATCAGCTGTTTTACGTCTTGAAGCAGGTTATCATTCAGTTGAATGTACTGCCTGGATGTGGGCTCTAAAGTATTGGCTTAAACTTTTCTATGCTGGCCCTGAGTTAGGATATTTGCACCTTGTAATGAAAGACAATTATACTACCCTTTGGTCTAAAAATATCAAGGAAAAATTGCAGAGAGTAGGCTTTTCAAACAACTTCCGTATCACACATGATCTGCCTAGGGCGCAGCAGATTCTGGTTCGCCGTATAAATGATATTGATATACAATATTCTTTATCCTCTGCCTGCACCACTTGTTCTCCCACTAGTTTAGGATTGCAGTTTAATTCTGAGAGGATGGCACATTATTTACAAAATCTGACCATGTCAAAATATCGGGCTGTGTTTACTAAAGCAAGATTCAATGTTATCCCCTCTGCCTTGCTAGAAGGCCGCTTTAAGGGAACTCCCTACCATGAACGGGTCTGCCCTTGTGGTGAAGATTGTGTTGAGTGCCTAGAGCATGTCCTGTTTTCCTGTATTTTTTACAGAGATGAGAGGCTAAGATTAATTTCACCCCTTTTGCATAAGTTTCCAGGTAGGCCAATCAATTGGTACCTGGTGCATCTGTTAAACAATTCTGAGAAGAGTAAAACAGAAACAGTGGCTAAGTTTCTCCTTTCTGCTGTTAAAACTCGTAACACTATGACCCATGTAAAACAAACAGCCCTGTCTATTGCTCTTTAAATACCCATATAAATTTCCATCTTGTCCCTGTCTCATATGGACTAGTATCACCTAATGTATTTGTAAGTGACCTGGTATATGCATATATGTATGTACATATGTACGCAGTATGAGGATGTCATGAATATTTGTTTATAATGTTATTTTAACACATTTTATATGTTTTATATATATTGTGATGCCTAATGGCCTGTTGGCTGAAATAAAGGTAAGTTGTTGTTGTTGACAACAGGGCTGTTTGGCAGGGGATTTTTAGGGAGAGGCACAATTCTCTTCTGAGGGAGAAGAGTTTCTGCTGAGCTGCTGACCTGCCTGGGGTGGAGTTAGCAGCCAGTAGCTCTATATAACTACTGCTGCAATTTTTCCAGGTAATCTTAGAAAATCAGCAGCAACTTGCTTGTGACATGCACAGTTTTAACATAACAGGGATATAGGAGCTCTTCTGAGAAACAAGGCCAATGGGCATTGGATGGAAGAGGAGGATACTAGAGGAGTTTGGACAGGGAAGCCTAAAGTTCTCTTTCAGTGGCTACTTAAGAAGACTGAATATGGCCACTGAGGGAAGCTGCTGCAGTCACCTGCAATGCCTGTGGGATGTTTGTCTTCTTGCCAGAGGAGGTGGGGAGCTATATCTGCAGCAAGTGCAAGTTGGTGGCCCTGCTGGAAGAGAAGGTCAAACATCTAGAGGACAGGGTATCTAGTCTTCTGAATATTAGGGAGCAAGAGGTTTTCTTGGAAAGAGTGAAGAAGACCATCCTGGAAGTGAACACACCAGGGAGGTGTCTACGGAGGAAGCCATTACCCATACACAGGAAATGAACACTTAGAGGAACATGACAGAGAAGTAGAAAGACCAGGGCTCCTTCAGCCAGCTTGAAGCTACAGAATTGATCTGAAGCTCTCTCTAGATTTTCCTTGCCCCCCCCCCCAGGCTGTGAGGCCGTGTTCTGGAATAGTTTATTTCTGACATTTTGGCTACATCTGTGGCTGCCATCTTCAGAGAATGGTTGGGTAGGAGTGTGTGGAGTATATATATGTGTGTGTGTGTGTGTGTGTGTGTGTGTGTATAGTGAACCCCTTTTGGGGAGTATATGTAAATTTGAGCAATTGAATGATTAGTTTCTGGTTATAGAAATGCAAGGATTGTTAGTGTCTGTTTGGCTAATGTTTGGTTGATGGGCCATTATTAGCCAAACAGACACTAACAATCCATGCATTTCTATACCCAGAAACTAACCATTCAATTACACAAATGTACATATACTCCCAAATAGGGGTTCAATATATATATATACACACACACACACACACACACATATCCATATATATATATATATATATATCCATATATATATATATATATATATATATATATATACAGTTGCCCCTCCACATTCGCGGCTTTCACATTCGTGGTTTTGATTATTCGCGGAAAGCCGCCTGCCCCCCCTCTCCACTCCGTCCCTTCCCAAGGCAGCGAAGGTGTTCTCAGGAATTCCTTCGCTGCCTTGGGAAAGGGGGGTGGAAAGCCTCCCTCATCCCACCCCAGTCCCTTCCCAAGGCAGCGAGGGACCCCTACGCCACTTTGGGAAGGGCGGGGGGGGTGGAGGAGAGTGACTGCGGGGCTTCAGAAGCCCCCGCGGCCACTCTGGGAAGGGCGGGGGGGTGGAGGAGAGTGACTGCGGGGGCTTCAGGAGCCCCGCAGCCACTCTGGCAAGGGCGGGGGGGTGGAGGAGAGTGACTGCGGGGGCTTCAGGAGCCCCCGCAGCCACTCTGGCAAGGGCGGGGGGGTGGAGGAGAGTGACTGCGGGGGCTTCAGGAGCCCCCGCGGCCACTCTGGCAAGGGCGGGGGGGTGGAGGAGAGTGACTGCGGGGGCTTCAGGAGCCCCCGCGGCCACTCTGGGAAGGGCGGGGGGGTGGAGGAGAGTGACTGCGGAGGCTTCAGGAGCCCCCGCGGCCACTCTGGGAAGGGCGGGGGGGTGGAGGAGAGTGACTGCGGGGGCTTCAGGAGCCCCCGTGGCCACTCTGGGAAGGGCGGGGGGGTAGAGGAGAGTGAGCACGGGGGCTTCAGAAGCCCCCGCAGCCACTCTGGGAAGGGCGGGGGGGATGGAGGAGAGTGACTGCGGGGGCTTCAGGAGCCCCCGCAGCCACTCTGGCAAGGGCGGGGGGGTGGAGGAGAGTGACTGCGGGGGCTTTATAAGCCCCCGCAGCCACTCTGGGAAGGGTGGGGGGGTGGAGGAGAGTGACTGCGGGGGCTTCAGAAGCCCCCGCGGCCACTCTGGGAAGGGCGGGGGGGTGGAGGAGAGTGACTGCGGGGGCTTCAGGAGCCCCCGCGGCCACTCTGGGAAGGGCGGGGGGGTGGAGGAGAGTGACTGCGGGGGCTTCAGGAGCCCCCGCGGCCACTCTGGGAAGGGCGGGGGGGTGGCGGAGAGTGACTGCGGGGGCTTCAGAAGCCCCCGCAGCCACTCTGGGAAGGGCGGGGGGGTGGAGGAGAGTGACTGCGGGGGCTTCAGAAGCCCCCGTGGCCACTCTGGGAAGGGCGGGGGGGGTGGAGCAGAGTGACTGCGGGGGCTTCAGGAGCCCCCGCGGCCACTCTGGGAAGGGCGGGGGGGTGGAGGAGAGTGACTGCGGGGGCTTCAGGAGCCCCCGCGGCCACTCTGGGAAGGGCGGGGGGTGGAGGAGAGTGACTGCGGGGGCTTCAGGAGCCCCCGTGGCCACTCTGGGAAGGGCGGGGGGGTGGAGGAGAGTGACTGCGGGGGCTTCAGGAGCCCCCGCGGCCACTCTGGGAAGGGTGGGGGGGGTGGAGGAGAGTGACTGCGGGGGCTTCAGAAGCCCCCGCAGCCACTCTGGGAAGGGTGGGGGGGTGGAGGAGAGTGAGCGTGGGGGCTTCAGGAGCCCCCGCAGCCACTCTGGGAAGGGGGGGTGGAGGAGAGTGAGCGCGGGGGCTTCAGAAGCCCCCGCAGCCACTCTGGGAAGGGCGGGGGGGTGGGCGGAGAGTGAGCGCGGGGGCTTCAGGAGCCCCCGCAGCCACTCTGGGAAGGGCGGGGGGGTGGAGGAGAGTGACTGCGGGGGCTTCAGGAGACCCCGCAGCAACTCTGGGAAGGGCGGGGGGTGGCGGCGGAGAGTGACTGCGGGGGCTTCAGAAGCCCCCGCAGCCACTCTGGGAAGGGCGGGGGGGGTGGAGGAGAGTGACTGCGGGGGCTTCAGGAGCCCCCGCAGCCACTCTGGGAAGGGCGGGGGGGTGGCGGAGAGTGACTGCGGGGGCTTCAGGAGCCCCCGCAGCCACTCTAGGAAGGGCGGGGGGGTGGCGGAGAGTGACTGCGGGGGCTTCAGGAGCCCCCGCAGCCACTCTGGGAAGGGCGGGGGGGTGGAGGAGAGTGACTGCGGGGGCTTTAGAAGCCCCCGCAGCCACTCTGGGAAGGGCGGGGGTGGCGGCGGAGAGTGACTGCGGGGGCTTCAGAAGCCCCCGCAGCCACTCTGGGAAGGGCGGGGGGGTGGAGGAGAGTGACTGCGGGGGCTTCAGGAGCCCCCGCAGCCACTCTGGGAAGGGCGGGGGGTGTGGCGGAGAGTGACTGCGGGGGCTTCAGAGGCCCCCGCAGCCACTCTGGGAAGGGCGGGGGGGTGGCGGAGAGTGACTGCGGGGGCTTCAGGAGCCCCCACAGCCACTCTGGGAAGGGCGGGGGTGTGTGGCGGAGAGTGACTGCGGGGGCTTCAGAAGCCCCCGCAGCCACTCTGGGAAGGGCGGGGGGGTGGCGGAGAGTGACTGCGGGGGCTTCAGGAGCCCCCGCAGCCACTCTGGGAAAGGCGGGGGGTGGCGTAGAGTGAGCGCAGGGGCTTCAGGAGCCCCCGCGGCTACTCTGGGAAGGGCGGGGGGTGGAGGAGAGTGACTGCGGGGGCTTCAGGAGCCCCCGCGGCCACTCTGGGAGCAGCATCTGTTATTCGCGGTTTTTCCACATTCGCGGGGGTCTCAAGAACCTAACCCCCGCGAATGTGGAGGGACAACTGTATATACTCCACACACTCCTACCCAACCATTTTCTGAAAATTCCATTTACATATGCAGGCGACATGTCAGAAAGAAACTATTCCAGAACACGGCCTCACAGCCCGGAAAAAACAACAACAAGGAAAATCTATGGATGCTGGCTGTGAAAGCCTTTGACTTCACGTTGAAGCTCGCTCTCTCTTTCCAAAGAAGAAGAAGAGGAAGGGCAGCAGTGCAAGGCCTCAGGGAACATACAGGAAACCTTGGTAGATCCAGCACATCATGTGGCCTCTGCCAAGACTCGAAGAAGGAGGGCGGTGGTGGTAGGGGATTCCCTGTTGTGAGGAACAGAAGCAGTAGTCTAAGGGCCTGACAAAATGTCTTGGAAGGTACGCTGTCTCCCTGGGGCAAAAATTCAACATGTAACAGAGAGGCTGCCAAAACTCATCAAGCCCTCTGACCATTATCCCTTTTTTTGGTCTATGTGGGAACCAATGATACTGCAAGGCATAGCCTCCAGAAGATCACAAAGGATTATGAGGCTTTGGGTAGGAAGCTGATGAAACTGGATGCACAGATAGTCATTTTGTCTGTCCTTCTAATGGAAGGGCATGGCCCAGGAAGGAAGAGAAGAATAGTGGAAGTGAACAACTGGCTATGCACATGGTGCTGCTGGGAAAAATTTGGCTTCCTGGACCATAGGATGCAGTTTCAGGGAAGTGGACTTCTGGCAAGATATGGGCTGCACCTCACAAAAGTTGGTAGGAATGTTTATGCGAAGAGTCTGAAAGATCTCATCAGGAGGGCTTTAAACTGAGTTGTATGGGGGAGAGAGACAGTACTCTTGAAGGCAGGAGTTCATCGAGTGCTAGAGATAATAGCCCAAATGTTATACAGAGAACAAGGCAAATAACACAACAACCCAACAATGGGAGGAATAATCCCTTTAAAAAGCAGATAGGGGAAATGGCCCATGGTCTCAGATGTCTCTATACGAATGCACAGAGCATGGGAAATAAACAGGATGAACTTGAACTCGTAGCACAGCAAAACAAATATGATATCGTAGGCACAGCAAAACAAATATGATATCATAACCACTGAAACCTGGTTAGACGAGTCTCATGATTGGAATGTACTAATAGAGGGGTATAGCCTATTTCAGAAAAATGGACCAAACAGGAAGAGTGGTGGAGTAGCATGATATGTTAAGGATGTGTACACCTGTGAACAGATCCATGACTTAAAT
The DNA here is from genome assembly GCA_030847615.1 of Gambelia wislizenii. NCBI lineage: Eukaryota > Metazoa > Chordata > Lepidosauria > Squamata > Crotaphytidae > Gambelia > Gambelia wislizenii. Next base: position 82,464,092 of record JAUMIR010000005.1, on the reverse strand, counting down.
CCTGGGGAAAAGGTTGAGAGCATCTGGGTAAAAATTAGGGGAGAGAGAAACAGCAGGGATATCATTCTGAGGGTCTACTACAGGCCGCCAAGCCAAAATGAGGACTTGGATGATGCCTTCCTAGAACAGATGACCACACATTCAGAAAGGAGAGATGTAGTGGTAATGGGGGATTTCAACTATCCTGATAGTTGTTGGAAGTCCAACTCTACCAAGAACTTACGGTCCCACAAATTCCACACATGCCTGGCAGATAATTTCAGATCTGGTTAATGGTGTGGAAGTGGTGGGATCCTTAGAGGGGAGTGACAATGTTCTCCTGGAGTTTGTTATACAGAGGAAAGGGGAGGCCAAGCATAGTCAGACATGCATTCTAGTCTTTAAGAAAGATGACTTTGGAAAAATAAAGGAATTACTGGGGGTGATCCCATGGTAAGAAATACTAAAAGATGAAGGAGTTCATGATGGATGGGAGTTTCTAAAAAGTTAGATAATGAAGACACAACTTCAAACAGTTCCAATGAGGATCGATGTTGAAAGAACTCTCAACTGACCTAAAACTTAAAAAGGACATGTACAAGAAATGGAAAAAAGGAGGAAATCACCAAAGGAGAATTCAACAAATAGCCAGATCATGTAGGGGGAAAGTCAGAAAAGCCAAACGTCAGCTGGAGCTTAGGCTTGCTAGAGAGGTTCAAAACAATATAAAGGACTTTTGGGGGCATGTCCGCAGGAAAAGGAAGAACACGGAAATGGTAGTGCTGCTGCAGAGAGAAGATGGTGAAAGGCTAATGGGACAAAAAAAGGCAGAACTACGTAACAACTTATTTGCTTCAGTCTTCTCCCAAAGGGGGAACAGTGCTCAACCTAGGGAAGATGGAGCAGATGATGCAGTAGGGGAAATACAACACAGAATTGGTAAAGAGGTAGTTCAGGAATACCTAGCCAGTATAAATGAGTTCAAGTCTCCAGGGCCAGATGAACTTCATCCAAGGGTATTTAAAGAACTGGAAGAAGTAATCTCAGAACCACTGTCAATAATCTTTGAGAATTATGCAGAACAGGAGAGGTCCCAGTAGTCTGTAGGAAGAAAAATGTTGTCCCCATCTTTAAAAGGGGGGAAAGGAGACCCAAATAATTACTGCCCAGTCAGCCTGACATCAATACTAGGAAGGATTCTAGAGCAGATCATTAAACAGTCAGTCTGTAAGCACTTAGACAGGAATGTTGTGATCACAAAAAGTCAACATGGATTTCTCCAAAACCAGTCATGCCAGACTAATCTCATCTCTTTTTTTTGATAGAGTTACATACTTGATAGATGAAGGGAATGCAGTGGACATAGTGTATCTTGATTTTAGTAAGGCTTTTGACAAGGTCTCCCATGATATTCTTGCAAAAAGGTTAGCAACCTGTGGGTTAGACAATGCAACTGTTACGTGGATTAGTAATTGGTTGATTGAACCTAAAAGGTAGTCACCAATGGTTCCTCTTCATCCTGGAGAGAAGTGACTATTGGGGTGCCACTGGGTTCTGTCCTGCACCCAGTGCTAGTTAACATCTTTATCATTGAATTGGATGAGGGAATATAGAGTGTGCTTATCAAGTTTGCAGCTTGATAATACCCACAAAATTAGGAGGGGGAAGCTAATACCCCAGAGGACAGGATCAGAATCCAAAATGACCTCAACAGATTAGAAAGCTGGGCCAATACTAACAAAATGAATTTCAGCAGGAAGAAATGGTGGATACTACACTTGGGCAGTAAAAATGAAATGCAGAGATATAGGATGGGTGCTGCATGGCTTGAAGGCAGTACATGCAAAAAGGATCTAGGAGTCTTAGCGGACCAGAACTTAAACATGAATCAGCAGTGTGATGCAGCAGCTAAAAAAGCCAATGTGATTCTTGGCTGCATTAATAGGAGTATGGTGTCTAGATCAAGGGAAGTAATAGTGCCACTCTATTCTGCTTTGGTCAGATCTCACCTGGAACACTGTGTCCAGTACTGGGCACTACAGTTCAGGAAGAATATTGACAAGCTGGAACATGTCCAGAGGAGGGCGACCAGGATGGTGGAAGTCTGGAAGCCATGTCCTATGAGGAGTGGCTTAGGGAGCTGGGCATGTTTAGTCTGGAGAAGAGAAGGTTGTGAGGGGGCATGATAGCCATGTTTAAATATTTGAAGAGATGTCATACTGAGGATGGAGCAAGCTTGTTTTATGAGACATGGAGCAATGGGTTCAAACTACAGGAAAAGAGACTCCACCTAAACATTAGGAAGAACTTCTTGACAGTAAGAGCTGTTCAGTAAGAGTAAGTGGAAGTGGAATACACTGTCTCGTAGTATGGTGGTGTCTCCTTCTTTGGAGGTTTTTAAACAGAGGCTGGATGGCCATATGTCAGGAATGATTTGATTGTGGATTCCTGTATGGCAGGGGGTTGGACTGGATGGCCCTTGAGGTTGCTTCCTACTCTATGATTCTATGATTCTATGAATTCTCCATCTTAATATTAAGTGTGTTAGAGGATCCCTAGCATTTCAGGTAACACTGTCAATAGTCTAAGGAATCCTCTCTGGATTTTGATCTGCACTTTAAAGAATCTATCCCAATTTGCTGAACATATTGTGGAGATAAGGTTCAGCACCTTGAATAGTGCCTTTAAAGTTTAGTCTAAGCCCTAGAGTAAATTCACTGCTCCACTTGCACAGAAGCCACTAGTCACTCTGTTTGTACCTTACAGCAGCTAGTATGACTAATGTGAAACACCAATGCATACACTGAACAAACTATTTACAAAATATCAAAATGAACCAGAAATAAAAATCATTAAAAAAATACATATGGACATAACATGCAGAAAAATATAGTACGACTCCTGTATCCACTGGGAATACCGGAAACTGTGGATAATAATGAGCCTTATTAAAATGAATTACTTCAGGCATAAGCATACCATACAGTTACACTGGAGAGCCTAGAATATGTGGGTACAGGTCCCACTGGGGTCATATTGTACTGCAACAGAATATTTGATTGTATTTAACTCAAAATATCTCAGAAATGGGCCCTCTGACTTTGGCATTAAAAAAAAATCAAAAAAAGACAGATGGCTGAACAAACTTTTTCTAAAAGGCTTACAAAGCCATGGTTCCACAACAGAAAAGACCAGAAGGTGTTTTGTCAAACAGCTACATTGACATCTGCTGTGCTAAAGTACAGGTGATCCTACACATGCATGCTACCATGTGTTCAAAGTACCAGTATTTAATAGACGAAAACAATACACCACTGGAAAGCAACTGACTTTTAAAAAATATTCTAATGATCTGGACAGCCTTTGATTAATGAACTGAGAATTCTCAAACTGAGATAGTTTAAATGTAATATTATATGTGCATAGAATTTATATGTTGTTTAAATTTAAAATCATTAATATTTTTCTAGTTTTTCTATTCTGACTATAACAATATTTTCAAAATATCAGGATAATGGCTTAAAGAGCAATATGTTTTTGCATTAAAAAAACTGGGTTTTTTTGCCAATTTAGAGGAAAGGAAGGGAGGCAGAAGGGAGAAGATCAGAAAGGGACATAACACATGGTGAAAAAGCGAAAATCTCTTTCTGTCAGAATAAATAAATGCAAATAATGTCTGGAATCCTCTACTACAGTGTAAGTTACGTAACTTTACATATACTTACCTACATAGCAGAAGTGCTAAGAAAACCTGTTAGAGTGTCCCAATGCTCACCAGCACTCCCTACTTGACGTCCTCATGCACAATGGGACTAATCCACAATGGAACCAATGTGCATCAGTCCAATGCACTTCAGTTCCAATGAGCATTGATCACTTTGCTGGTTCCCCACATAGTAATGTAACAGCAGCCCTTTTGCTGGATATAGACACTTTGAAACTGCCAAATTCTAATTCCCACAGACACAAGTCCACTTATGAAGACATAAGTCCCCAACAAGATTCTGCCCAATATAAATAATATACTCTTAGCATATAATGTGCTGAATGTGTATAGTGGCACCAAATTATTACTTCTTTCTGCTTTATAGAATGAGAATTTGGTCTCTGTCTTGAAATGGCTTAAATCCCTTGGCATTAAAGGGGAAGATAACTGGAAAGGGTTTCTTAGAGAATGCCTGCTTTCTCTTTCTATGTTGTGGGATTCTATCTTTTGTGCAATGATTTAAGTTAAAGCATCCCACTAAAACAACAGGGGAAAGGTTTCAACATTAAGAATAATTTGAACATGAAATATTTTTGCACATATTCAAGTCCAGCAGGATACAGAATAGTGGCACAATAGGGTAACTTTTTCAAAATCTGTTGAAAGCAGATGATTATAATTCTGTGTGCCACATGTGACCTATGATTTAAGATTAAAGCAGACAGTGGTGAAGCATCTTCCAAATTATTTGAATAATCACTTAAGTGATAGAGAATATTCTGTAGAATACAATCATGCTCATCTTTAGTTTTGAACTGCATGCTACAAGATCAGCTTGGATGCTGCAAGGTTTATGGTAGATAAATACAGAAGTCTTGAACAATCCTGTTGACTTGTCCATGGCTAGGATGGCTGCATTGCCAAAAAGGTCAAAATGCATCACCAAGACAGACAATATAGATTTCCATATAATTTGCATGTAGGAATGCATGACATGGATGGATATATTTATTATTACAGTATAGGCATGATTACTATAATTTAAGTGGGTGCACAATACATTTCACCATAATAGAGACGGGTGTGACTTTATGACCCATGACCATATTCAGGGCTGTCTAGCTATGAAGAGTTGATGAGAAACCTCAAGACTTCTTTCTTGTTCTTTAATCTGGAGTGGACAACTTGTAATATAAAGTCCCTGCCTCTGTTAATTGGGACACATGAACACCCTATCCATGGTTAAAGAATGTCCTCATCTGTTTTAACAGCTTTCCATTTTTAAAAAACATAGATACAGTTTCCTCAATTTCCTATTCTGCACACTCCTATCTAGGGGTTGTTAATCGCTAGCCTATTATATACACTATTTCCTTTATTTAACATCACATTACATATCATTAGTCAAGTAGCAAAAGCTTGACAGGAGAAAACCAAGAAAGGCAACTTTGCACTCCATCTCTGACATTTATTGAGTGTGAAAGCATTTTTAAGTGTCACTGATGTGTCACAGCCCACATCACATCACATTAGTTTGATCTTCAGGATGCGACATGTTGACAGAAGCAGACATAATAGGACACAGCACGTCAAACCTTTTTAGTCTTGCACAAGAGGTGCAAAGACAAATCCTGCCATAGACCCTTGTTGTTGTGTTGTATAAATCCAGAACTAGAAACACGTGTACCTACTTACTGTATCTTTAGCATTTTCGAAACACAAGCTGTTACAAGATATGACTGAAATTCTAGCTTAGTAGCATGATGTGGTGAAATATTGTTGGACATAAAGTGGAAATACAGTAAAAATTTAATAGCACAAGTTGCTAAGAGGAACAATATCAGTGATATACAATTCTCTTCTCAACATTATACCTGTCTCCTGTGTTTTTTGCTTGCACCTTTGTTAACAAACAGCCCATTAAGCATACAGGTTTCTTATTATTTTCACAGCAGTCTCTGAGCTATACATATCCACAAACAGACCATCTGTTCATTTTTAAAACCCTTGTGAAAAAAGAAAGGATAGTGTCTGCTTCTTGAAGCAGAGCAAGGTCTCTTTTAAATTTCTCGAATATTCAACTTTATCTGGCTTAAAATATTTTGTTAAAGTATTTAACTTTAATGGTTGTGTGTTAGTTTTTTTCTTGATTGTAGGCCTCAACCACTATTTGACTTATGGGGAGAAAGATAAGAAAAATAAGAAAAAAAACCAAATTCCATCTCCTATCAACCACTGAATGCAGCTGAACCATGCTTTTCCAAACCTTCTATAAAAAAATAGTTGACATGTTAGTATGAAATGTTAAGAGAGAATGGCCTGTTCTGGGCACCCATATAAAGAACAGATAGAATGCTCTTTTCTGGCAACTTTCTTGGGAATGAACACTACATGAGTAACTGTGTTTTTTTTTACTTCATCTTTAGTTAAGTCTTTCAGTCACTAAAAACAGAGGATTTTTTTTAAAAAAAAAACACATCAGCTATAACATTTTGCTAAGAATACCAGAATTTTATAAAACTGTTAGAAAAGGCTTAGAGAATACTATAAAACCATTTGACAAATATTTGACAAAGTGTCCTTGGTCTTAACATTCACAATTAACTTTTGGTTTCTATTAGGAGTTAGCAAGGCATTTCTTGGCTTTTCAGAAAGGACTTTATCAGATGGACTAAATACAACATCATAACAACACCACATAAATGCAAAAGGGCACAGAATATCATATGATGTCACCCTTTCACATTTATGTCCTGGCCAAAAGCCATCCTATTTTATTGATAGTTAAGCTGTCAATAGACCCCCGTGGTGCTTTAGTGCCGGCACTGCTGGCGTATGAAACCTTGTGCCATTTAACTCATGTGAATGCAGCATCAATGGCCGATTCGGCCAGAACACTTCTGGTGAGATCATGACATCCAGTTAAGTGACACACTTTTCATGACCCTCCCTGAGTTACTTGGAAGATTTTAAGTGTGTGCATGTGCTTTTTAAAACTTTTGTGTGTTGTTTTTGTTTCTTTTTTAAAAAAAATTCACATGAGCATCTTCTCATGAGAATTCATGGGATTTTGAACAAGGAAGTGAATGGAGCTCTGTTCACTTCCTCTTCATTGCCAGGGGAGTCTTTTCTGGGAAACAAAGGTAAGTGTGGTGGAGGCGTTCTTTTATCAGCATAAAAATGGCTTTAATAATGGCAGCAAAAGAATGTTTTTAGAGGCAAGTCTGATAAAGTCCTAAGTTAACTAAGGGGGCATCCACACTGCAGGTCTAGAGAACCAAGTTCCACTAAATTTAACTGCAGTTAAAAGCCTTATTTGGTTCTGTGCTATGGGAAAGCCTGCAATGAAGGAGGGTATACGTTAGAGAATGAAAAGAAATGTCAACTATTCTGATAGCCTTGGGGATAGCTTTGTGGATAGCCCTTTGGCTGTGAGACCTCTGTTGCTCACTCTTTCAGCATGTCCTTGACTATGCCTGCATCTCACAAAACTTTCTATGAGAGATAATGAGGCAGGAAAAGAACTGGTTCCCATGTTACACTTTAGGGAGGAAATCCCCATTATCACAATGAAATATCCTGAGCTGTGCAAGAGGGTAAAAAGGCAGCAGGCACTGTGGCAATGAGAAAATTGAGATGATAGAAGCATATATGGAGAAAGGTAGTGGCCTGCTCTGCACAGTATATTTCTAAATGCCTAGATTTTGTGTGTGTGTGTGTGTGTGAGAGAGAGAGAGAGAGAGTTCAGGCCTAAAGGCACAGTGGAAAGAGTGTCTTAGGGGCTCTCTAAATGGGCAATATACCCAGTGGACTTTTTCAGACGGGGTAAAAAAACCGCCACAGAGGTTGGGAGAAGGCTGGGGCTGTCCGGCTTCCAGTGGTCAGTTTTGGATGCCACCATCCTCCTCTCATCAATTGCTCATTCTCCCTCCATCCTTCATGATTTTCCCTCTGCCACTTTTTACCTATTTTATTGAGAGCTAAGCCGTCAATAGTTCCTCCATGGTGGGGGATCTACACATGGGGGCAGGGAGCAGGTGTAAAGATCTCATTTCTTTATCTTAAAAAAAAAAAAAAAGGCAGGGATCATGTGGGCTTCCAGATGTTACTTGGACTGAAACTCACAGTATTTTTTTTTTACCATTGACCATGCTGGCTAGGGCTGCTGGGAACTGTAGTCCAACAATATCTGGAGTGTCTCATAATGCTCACATCTGTGTTAAATGATTGTTAAAGGACTTAACAGTCCTCCATTAAAAAAGTGATCTGTATTTGAATCCAGTTTTCATAGTATTGTTTCTAGTTTTGCAATATATGTAGATCACATACTTTTGTCAGTGAAAGAGAATATGCTTGAAATATAATGTTTTTCTCTTTAAGAAATCATGGCGCTACATTTGAACCTGTAGCCAGGCATATTAGATTTAGAAAATGTTGCCACTGTGTTTCCCCCCCCCCTGCTTATTCCATGACATTATCAAATTTTATATGAACAAGGAAATAAAAGCTGTTCTGATTCTTTTGATTTCTTTTAGAATAATAACTGTCTGCATCACAGGACAGTTCATTAAGATAAGAAGGCTGAAAATTCAGTTAAAAATTGTTCTTTTACACTAAAGTATGAAAACAAGATCCCACTAAAAGTCTAAACCAACTGACATTCTCTAAGGTATTTCAAATGTTGATACAGTTAAGATTTTCTGATTAATCATATAATTGCTCCATTGTTGAGAACTTGCATTTTATGATTTCAAAGATTGCCTTTTAATGATCTATTTCTTATACACTGAATAATACTTTATTCACCATAAATCATAAGATTTTAACAGAAAAATGACATTCATTATTAACTTAATTATTTGATAAGATTAGCAATATAATATTAATCAGATCTCTGCTATCATGTATGTGGAAAATGTCTAATGAATGTCAAAGAAAAGTTGTGAAATTTTTAATAGTTTGACAACTATTATCACTAGAGCTGTTTTTCAGCAGTCATATCCGCATTGGTCCTTCACTTCAGTTTTCTTTTCTGCCATGATGTTACACTCTGAATTGCTGAAATGATCTCAGGTTGCAATAGTTTATCTCTGGAGATCAGACTCATAAAGACTTCAGTACATTCTCAGACTATTTTAGTAGTATTTGTAGTATGTAAGAATGGAAGGATTCACTGCACCCATAAATATAATTTCAACAGAATTTTTGGTTCCACAAATGGATGCCATCCCATTTTTAAAAATAATAAACCTTGATCATATAACTGATATCTGTCAAGACAAACTGCAGTTATCCTGCTACCTTAATTATGGATGCTGAGGCAATATATTTTCTTCAGTACTGGAACACACCTCTTCCCATGGCTATTAATATGTAGATGTAAAGCATATTTCAAACAGGTAGTAACGAGCTAAACTAGACGTATTAAGGGATTATCTTCCACATGTCACTGAGAATGTCAAGGATCTCAGGGATGGGGGAGATCGAAGACTAGAAATTATACAATAGGATTTCCTTCCAAGTGGGAGTGTCACAGGACCAGCACTACCATTAGGCAGATGAAGCAACTAACTTCAGGCTTCTCTAGATGGGCTATTTACCCCATCTTGCCCCCATCTGGGAGCCTTGCAGTACAAATGATGCAGGGTTCATGCCTAGTTTTGCCCCCGGGCAGTCTTCACGATCTCCATGGCAAAGCAGGGGGGGTGACGAGGTAAAGCCCATTAAACTATTTCATCAAAATACCCAGGAAAAACCTCATTGAGGGAAAATGGATTGGGCCCCACGGGACTGCAGGAGTACATACTGGCACACCATGTCTCTGCAGCTGCTGCACCTGCCATCTGCATCACACTCTTAAAAGCCAGGAAGGATACCTGCAGCATGTGACCAAGGCTGGTTACATGCAGAGGGATTTGATCCCATGCTGTGGGCCTCCTTCCTGGCTTCAGAGAGTGCAACATGGATGGTGGTGGCAGCAGAGATGGGCTGGTGTATCTATGTGGACTCCATCCCATTTCATGCAGGTAATGGAGGGGCAACAGGCCTGATCCAGGGTCAGAATACCCTGGAGGGAAGCTGATGCATTGTGGCCAGTTTAGATGACCCCTCATTCAGAAAATTAGGGAAGTTATGAGAAAGCGCACATAGTTATTAAATTTCTATTCTTACTATGAGAGAGGGAGGGAAATGCTTGTGGATTTTTTGCCTTGTGTGCCAAAATTACATCGTCTTGTGTTGTGTATGTAAGTTCACTTTGTGTTTTCCCAATGAAATACTTTATTTCACTTTAACTGGAATGGTCTCTACAGTTAGCACTGGTATACATAGGTGAAAAGATCCTCCAAGTTAACCTCCTCTCTCAGGCTTCTGTTTGTGCTAACAATTCCCCCAGAGAATAGAGATTTTGGCATCATGGGTGGGGCTCTAAAGCATCCCCCACCTCTTAGGGTAACATAATTGCCTTCACTTTTACACTTAGCTGCATGCTAAATTAAATTATTAAAATATAAAATATTTATATCCCATCCAATATCTGAAGAACTCAGGGTGGCTTGCAATAAAACCAATTTAAAACAATAAATAATACATAATAAAGTAACAATCCATAGAGAATTTGAACATCATTATGTAAGAAAGGCATTATTAAAAGTATGGACAAAGTGTAGAAGAAAAATATGTTCAAAAACACCGACGTGGTTATCTAATCACAAAGCATAAAAGAGAAGATTTATATAAAGGATAATGGTTAATGTATAGAGATATATTAAAGAAAGAAGGAAATATTTATAAGATGAAATCACAAGAAGAACTGCAATTAGAAAATAAAGAATGTCACTGGCTGTTATATAGACAGCTGCAGGAAAAATTTAAGATAGACCAAAAAATAGATGGAATAGAAGTTGAACATACAAAAATGGAAGATTTAGTTTTGGGGAAAAAGACAAAGATGATATCAAAAAATATATGAAATGCTTTTGAAGATAAATTTAGAACAAGAATGTATAAAGCCTTATATGTTAAAATGGCCACAAGATATAGGTCAAGAAATACACTTAGAGCATTGGGGAAAACTCTGGGGGAATAATCTTTCATTTAGAAGAAGTTATAACTTAAAGGAAAACCTATATAAGACAATGACAAGATGGCACTTGACTCTAGTCAGATTGGCAAAAATATATAGGAATATATCTAATCAATGCTGGAAATGCCAGAAAGCAACAGGGGCTCTTTACCATATATGGTGGAGGTGTGAAAGGGCAGAAAAAATTTGTGGAAAAATAATAAAATAATCAGTAAAATAATTAATATAGATTTTCCTTTAAATCCAGAGATTTATTTATTGAATATGTTCTACAAACTTGACAAACAAATTAAAAAAAAAATAAAATAAAATTGGAGACTTCTATCATATATGACAATGGCAGCCAGATTACTGTATGCAAAGTATTGGAAATCTTCAGAGATTCCATAAATAGAGGAATGGTTATTTAAATTACAAGAGATCTGTGAAATGGATAAATTAACGATCATCCTAGATGAGAAGAAAAAAAGCTAAAGATTTGAAAGAATGGGAAATCTTAACTCCCTTATGGAAAGAAAAATGAGGAGAAGAATACGCAAATAAATTAGATTTGTAGAATAGAGAATATAAGAAAGATAAAGGAGAATAAACAGAAATAAATGAGTAAATATAAACTTTAAAAGGGAAAGAAATTGTGAAACTATCAAAATGGATAGAAAAAGAAAGAGAGGAAGTTAAATGTGTGAAAGGAAAAGGTTGAAATAGGTATAGTGAATGAAAGGAAGAAAGGGGGATGGGATGTTAGAGAGTAGGGATGGTGGAGTTTGTTGAGATTATAGGTATATATACATACATATATATATATATATATATATGTAAATGTACATGGATATGTATAGGTATAAGTTGTACAGGACTTGTGTGGTGATATGAAAAATGAAATGAGTCTATTTTTAAGGTATGTATGTTGGAAATGAAATGAATAAAAATTAAAATTATAAAACAATAAATAATAACAATATTTGTTTTAAAAAATTAAAATATATTAAATAGTTTCTCATTTAAAAACAGGCAATTTAAAACTGGCTAAAACAATATAAACTAGCACTACCATAGCATGTGCAACTTCGGTGAAACCAATTAGGCCTGAAGGCTTGATGGAGAAGTTGGAGGAGGAGGAGAAGGTTCAAACTTGGTAGCAAAATGACTAGCTTTGAGTACTACATACTTTGACTTGGATTGATCAGAAGTGCCATTTGCTGCTCAGTCTTAGACTGTCTTAGGCCAGCCCTGAACCACCAGATTCTGCACAGTTTGTGAATAATTTAATTTAGCATGCAGCTAAGTGTAAAAGTGAAGGCAACTATGTTACCCTAAGAGGTGGGGGTGCTTTAGAGCCCCACCCATGATGCCGAAATCTCTATTATTATCTGGGAGAATTGTTAGCACAAACAGAAGCCAAGTCATTAAAGCAGCCAAGGCTAGAGCAGATGCAAAGGATAGGAAGTCATTATTTCAAAAAACAGAAAGACCCATTTCTGACCGGATCATTACTACATTCAACTACAATCATGCCATTCATAAAATCAAATCTATCATACAAAAACACTGGCATATTGTTCAGAGTCTCCCAGGATGTTCTGTGGCCCCTTTAATAGCACATAGAAGAACAAACAATATCAAGGACATATTAGTCCACACTGACCTACAAAAAGATACATCTGACACGAGACAAACTACAGGGCATTTCAGTTGTGGCCACTGCACATATTGCAGGCAATCTTACAACACTAAGGTTTTCACACATCCCACCACCAAAGAAAAATACACGTTAAAATCTTTTTCTAATTGCAGTACTAAAAATGTTGTTATGCTATTGTGTGCCCCTATGGCCTTATTTACATGGGACTTTCTAGTAGACCGGTCCATTCTAGAATGGCAGAACATAAGAGCCGTATATACAATAAAAATATGGAAAATCCCTTGGTTGAACATTTTACCAGTCATAATCACTCACCAGATTCTTTTAAATTCTGTGTATTAGAAGTTATCACAACAAAACCTTTTGACAGGATTAATATTCATAATAAGTTACTTCAGAGTGAAGCCTGCTGGATTTACAAACTACGATCCCATAGCCCATATGGATTAAATGAACAGATAGAATGGACAGCATTCCTTTAAAAATTCAGCCAGGATGGGGTTCTACACATGAGGGAGAGTAGAAACTGAGAGCAATTATCCAAATTCAATTAGAGTCAAGATATATTAACTCAATTGTGAGTCTTACATTCACCCACTGCTGCTTGAAACCACTGACCCAAAAGAAGGCTTAGGAAACAATTTCATTAAGGTAAATGCATTACTTCATTTAAAATTTAAAAATTTACTAACATATTCAATGTAGATACTTACCTTTATTTTTTAATGACAGATAAATGGAATACAAAAAATATTTACAGCACTGAGGAAGACAAAATAAGTTGTCGAAACGGCACAGATATTCTCAGTTCCCGGGGCTGCTTGTCCGTCTGCCATGCCAAATTGCCATATTTGCTTGCTATAGCTTTGTCAAAACTGCCAAATCTACCTGCTATAGCCTCCCAAAACAGCTGCTAGCAAGACTTCTTTTCTTCATTCTGAAAAAAACTTGCATTACCTCAGATACTCACATATTAGCCAAGGGCAGTGGAATGTTTTGTTAAGGTTACTATGAAATTAATTGTTTTAGAAAATTGTAGCTGTAGCTATTAAAGTCACTAGTGGTGCTTTCACATATGTATTGTTAGATATTATAATTATGCTTGTAAGAGCCTGTCTCACCACATAGTGGACTGATGATTATTACTGTTGACATTTTATGTACAATTGTAAAAGTGCCTTCTAAAGAGAATTGTTTCTAAAGTTGGGAACCAGTTTATATAACTATACAACATGTGGTTTTGAATTGTATTCCTAAATGTTCATTAAAACCTTGTGTATGTAATAAATCAAAGAATATCACCACAAGTGACTATTTCTTAATCCATTCATGTTGTGATACAGATTATGTAAAGTTACACAGCACTTCATCTATAGTGTTGCTCATTTGATATGTTATAGACAAAAACATTACCATATGTGATTGTGAATTAATCTATATATGTGTGTACACATGGTTATTGTTTAATAATTAGCACTTGATTTATAGTTCAATACCTGATTTATAGTTTAGTATAGTTCAATTTAATACAGTTCTCCCAGTTGGTGTTAGGTTAGTCATGAGGACCCTACAGGAGTGGTGTTACTAACATGTGGTAAACTCCTGCAGCTGTGAGAGGATCTCTTTTGTCTTTCGCTGAGCATAGCATTTCTTGGATTTTCTTGGTTGGTCTACAGATTGTTTGGAGGTTGTGTTTCCTCATCAGTTTCCTTATTCTCTCCGTGACTCCTTTGATGTATGGTAAAAATACCTTCCCTTTGGGTGGCTGTTTTTCTTCATTCCTGTGGGTTTTTTTCCTGCTGCTCTTGTGATGTCTGATCTGGAGTAACCATTAGCCTGTAGAGCCCAGTTTAGGTGCCTCAGTTCGTCCTCCAGGTAGTGGGGTTCACAGGTCCTTTTTTCATGGTCTACCAATGTTTTTTTGTGCTTCTTTTTTGTCTTGGGTGATGATTGGATTTCTTGTGTAGGTATATGTCCCTGTGTGTGGGTTTTCTGTATACCTTGTGGCCTAACTGTTGGTTTGGTTTGTGCATGACTAGGACATCCAAGAATGGCAGTGTTCTTTCCCTTTTTTTTTTCCATCATGAAATGGATATTTGGGTAGATGCTGTTCAGGTGGTTCAGAAATGATACCAAGGACGTTTTCAGATGGCCCTTACTGTGCAAGCAGCCTCTGTAGCAGTAACGAGGCTGCTGCGTGGCAGGGGGTCCTTTTTGGACACCGCCGTCCCTCTTCCGTGACCATTTGTGGCACATACGTGAAGCTTTGGAAGCAGCGCGTCATATTTCAATCACGGGCAACTTCCATGATTGAAGTATGACGCGGCCGCTTCCAAAGCTTCACATACCTGCCATGAATGGTCACGGAAGAGGGATGGCAGCATCCAAAAAGGACCCCTGCTGTGCAGCAGCCTTGTTACTGCTCCAGAGGCTGCTTGTGCGGTAAGGGCCATCTGAAAACGTCCCAAATCTTCTTCTTCCTGGCTCCAAATGGTGAGAGTGTCATCCACATATCGGAACCATGTTGTGGGCTTTTTTGGTGCTGTTTAACAGGGCTTGGTTTTCAAAATGTTCCACGTAAAAGTTTGCAGTCACTTAATTGCTTGACTGAATCATTGCTGAGATGCCCAGGGCTAGAAGAAAGGATTAGTACATACACTTCTAACAATCGGGTTATTACAGGGGCTTCCTGCTCAATTCTAATATTGGCTTTCTTGCTATTATATTTCTAGACACATCCTAGGTCACTGTGACCTCCAACTGACCTTTGGTATGCCCCAGCCAACCTGACCCTGAAAAGTGTCTAATATTTCCAATTATGAGATACCATGGGGAGAGGGTAGCAGAGCATGCTAACAATTAGAGGTAAAATATTTGTGTCAAAAATCGCCAAAACATCAGCTACAGTAGACAGTATACAGAGTACAGTAGATATTAGACAAAGAGAAAACAAGATGTCAACAAAGTCTCAGTGTCATAGAAGATAACTGTAACTTCTAACAGAATATTAGAAATACAGGATAGTAAATTGCAGAAGATACATATACAGCATTGCTTAATATAGTACAATATATAGTTGTCTCACTTTATTTAACTATAATTTCCTGTTTGAATGGTGTGAAGGTATCTGATTGCTGATTTTTTTAAAAAAAACAATACAGATTAACAGAGGTATTGTGGTACTGTTGAAATGTTGCTGTTTCAGTTGTGATGAGAAATAATAAGATGAATCTGGGATTTCTAGTACAGCAAACATCATAAATTAAGCAAGGTATTGTTAAGCATTATAAACCAAATAATCTGTGATGTATTCTGCCAAGTTAGTCCTTTACTTCGCAGTGCTTGTCTCTCCCCCACCCTTTTTTTTTTTTTTGGTTCTTTCTTTCTTGGTTAATATGCAACAGGCTGAGCAGATGAGGGACAAGGTATTATTTTATAATTACTTTAAAGACATGGCTGGCAGCTATGTCTGTTTTCATGTTTGACTCTGGAGTAATCACAGAAGGCCCAGTGTGTAACATGGAAGACAGGAGGACTTTAATTCTTCTCCACCTATAGTCCCAATCCAGATGAGACCTACTTTGTTTGTAATTTAAATTCCAAAACAATCATCCATTGCTTTAAGATATTTAGTTTTCACAAAAAGCAAAATAGAGTAAGTTGGACACCCAGTTCATTTCCAATTTTCTTATATTAAAGCTCTGAAATGGGAGCTATGTATGCAAGTGTTTATGGAAAAGCCTTATGCTATTAAGAAATTACAATTGTTGTATTGGTATACTATTAAATGGTAATTATCAGTGCCAAGATTATTCATAGTTAAGGGTTTTGTTGTATTTTAACTTCTTTTATATTTATATTCTTCTGAACTCTAAGTATCTACAGGGGCATTTTGTTCCGAGCATTTAAAGCCTTGCAAGTTTGAGGTCTCTGGGGCTCAGGTTTAACAGCATTTGTTAATTACCCCCTAATTAATTTCTTTACTAGCAAGCTGAACGGAAATGTACAACTGGAATTTAAATCTACTGTCCAGATAGCATTTTACTAAAATATGATAAGCCTTTAATCCCCACCCACTCCCTGCCATATTAACATATTTAAGCATTACCCTAATTGTCGTTCTATTACTGTCATAATAGATGATATATACAGTGGGAGCAAGTGGATGACAGCACTTTGAATTTAGTATGAGCTGCTTTTCAAATATTGGCAGGAATCTTATGTACCTTGTAAGCAGCCATCGCTAGTGCCCATTTCAACTAAGAGATTTCTTAACTTCTTCACAGAGAGGTGAAAAAATTATTGACTAGCTACGTGGGTTCCTGCGATTTCCATTAACTATACAATAGAAAACAATCTGAAATATACAATACACTTTTCATTTACAGTTTATATAAAATAAGAAAAATATACAGTATATAAAAAATTATGTACAGGAAACATGTTCTGATGTTATACATTCTGCCATTATTCTTGTTGCCTGAAGAACAAACCTGGCAATAGTTCATGAGAACTATTTTTTTAATATTACAATGATGATGATGATGATGATACATTCATTCATTTGAATAGGCTGACAGACAGATCATCAACTTTGCTTTCATAGATTCTTCTCCTTGATTCCATAGGCCTGAATCCAGTTGTTAGTTCCAGCTAGAGCAGGCTCACAGACTCAACAGAAATGTGGTAACTTAAAATGTATGCATGTTTCATTCATTTGATCAGTCTAGTCTGTTGGGGTTAGAAATTAGTTTGGTTAGTTTCAAAGTAGACACTGAAGTAAGACTTGGACCTTGTCTACATGGGCCAAATGAAACAGCCTACCCCCATTCCTCCTCCAGATGATGCAGGGTTTTGACCTTATTTCTGATCCTAAATGTCCAGACGAAGTCTGGGCAGTTCTAATGAGAATTTGGAGCAAACCCCCCTTAAAATGAAGTGGACACATGGTTAAAAAAAAACACAAACCCTCACTGTTTGTACCAGTTCTAGAGAAAACAGTAAGTTTCATGACCACAATGGGAGGTGTCTGCATACATGGACCTTGTGGTTGCCCAGTGCAGCCATTTTCTGGCCAGGCCATGCACATTCCATCTGCTGAGGTCACTGCGAGGCACCCAGGCATGTGACCATGGCCAAGAGCCTTGTTCCTGGCCTTGGGAGACATGACCAGCACAGAGAAGAGATGTTCTGATTTACATGCAGGCTGTGAGTGTGCGTACATCCTTCCATTGCTGTGACGGAAGGGCAGGTAATAGGGGGGAAATGCTGTGGGCCCAGGGTCGGAATACTCTGGCCAGAATGTAGTGTATTCTGGCCAGTGTACAAAAATATAAGTCACTGAGAGATAAGGTATAACTTTATTATTAACAAATAGATTTTTTTAAAGATATAAGAGGAGAAAATATAAGCAAATACATGTTCTCACATCCTTTTGGTCAAATACTGACACAGCCTTAAATGCAAATGTTCCCCAGATTTGAACTGCTAGATGTTACATTGTTCTCTTAGCTCCAGGTCAGCCTCCAAGCTCTTGGGCCTGGCACATTCTGGACCTTCTCAAGATCCAGACAAAGGAATGCCTCTCAGGTGGGAGTTATATACCCTAACAATATAAGCCTCCTAGAAGGTACATGATGGTGCTGACAAGTTTGGAAGGGATGTAGTCCCCACTCCTTCTTTCCACCTGAAACTAAGGAAGAATCCTGCTCTTAGAGAGAAACCTTCTTATCAGCACAAGGACTAGCACAATCACCTTGGCTGTATCTCTGTTTACCTTCAGACCTGTTTACAGAATAACTCAGAGTACAATGAAGCTATGAAACATGGCTTTAAAGCAAGCCAGTACATATATACATATAGTTATATTGTAAGAGATGTGTATGATGGATTAGAAGCCCAATTACTATATTTCTTGCCTACCTTCCATAAATGCAACCCATGACAATTCACCTTCTTCCTCATTCCCAAGTCCCTTCCTTTCTTGTTCTCTTTATCCACCGTCTTCACTACTCCTGGCTAAACATCTACTCCTTCCTTTCCCTCTGTCTTGTCTTCTTTTTCCATTGCCCTTCCCACACACACAACTTCTGCTAATATAATTGAAGATATTGTCTTCGTTTTTCCAAACTGGGATTACAGTTTACAAATCCAAATTCTAGGATTTATAATTTTGTGAGCTATTTAGCCTTCTCTGTCAATGAGCTCTTGTGCCACAACATGCTACAAATCCCAGGATTCCATAGGCTGGAGCCATGATAGAAGCATAGAATCATAGGTATGGAAGAGACCACAAGGGCTATCCAGGCCAACCCCCTGTCATGCACAATCAAAGCATTCTTGACAGATGACAATCCTCTGCTTAAAAACCTCCAAAGAAGGAGACTCGGCCACACTAGAAGGCAGTGGATTCTACTGCCGAACAGCCCTTACTATCAGGAAGTTCTTCCTAATGTTTAGATGGAATCTATTTTCCTGTAGTTTGAGTCCATTGCTCCCTGATCTAATCTCTGGAATCGCAGAAAACAAGCTTGCTCCTTTCTCAGTAGACATCCCTTCAAATATTTAAACATGGCTATCATGTCCCCTCTTAACCTTCTCTTCCCCAGGCTAAACAAACCCAACTCCCTAAGCCGCTCCTCATAAGGCATGGCTTCCTACCCCCTACCATTTTGGTCACCCTCCCCTGGACATGTTCCAGCTTGTCCATATCCTTCTTGAATTGTGGTGCCCAGAACTGGACACAGTGTTCCAGGTGAGGTCTGGCTAAAGCAGAATAGCGTGGCACTATTAATTCCCTTGATCTAGACACTATACTCCTATTGATGCAGCCTAGAATAGCATTAGCCTCTTTAGCTTCCGCATCACACTGCTGACTCATATTCGGATTGTGTTCCACTAAGACTCCTAGATCCCTTTCTCATGTACTGCCATCAAGCCAGGTGTCACCCATCATATATCTGTGCTTTTCATTTTTACTGCCCAATTGTAGTATCCTTCTTCGTTGTAGTATTTGTAGTATTTCTTCTTCATGGTCTCTGAATGCACACAATGGGTTAATCCTGCACCTGTGCAGAGCACTTCAGAAACTTCTAGCACTTCATTAAAAACTTGTGGGAGGTAAGACTGCCCCCCTCACCCCTGGGGCATATAAGCCCATCCCTCACCAAGTGCTCAGTTCCTTTTTCCCCCCACATCGAAAGTACTAAAGGAACTTCTGCTAGCCTCATTGTTCTCATTTTGACTCTCTTTTTGACTTTTTTCTGACTTTGGACTGGACTTCGACTTCCCTTCTGCTTATCCCTTGAATTTGTCTTTTGGATTGGACTGATTTACAGCTCTGACTTTGGATTCTACTGATACTGTGACTATCTCTTCACTGGATTTGACTACAGGATTGAATTATGCTCTTCTGACCTTGGATTGGATGGTACTGTGAAATCTTTTCCCTCATAAGCATGTCTGGGGCTGGTTTCTTTAAATCCTGCTCCCAATGCTTGGCCAAAATGACTGAGTCTGATGGCCATTCCAAGTGCCTGTTTTGTCTCGGAGAAACCCATGATGTTGCCTCATGCAGGCATTGCAAGGCTTTCACCCCACAGGCCAGGAAAAATCAGGACAAAAGGCTCAAGGCCCAGTTGTACGAGAAGGCCTTATCAGTTTTGTCTCCGGGGAAGGCTTTGAGTTCGGCACTCTCCCCTGAAAAGTCTAAGGGCCCAGCCAAAAAGGTCCTGCATATGTACTGGTGAAAGATCCAGTGTCCATCCTGATGGCAACCAGAGTGAGGGATAATGGTGCGGGCTGATCTGGCCTTGACGATCCCGGGACTTTGGTGGACTGGAGATGGTACCAGAGCCTTCTTAGACAGTGTCAAAACCGAAAGATCCCCAAGCTAAGAAGACCAAGGCTGCTGGAAGGAAGGAATCCCCTAAGAGCATAAGAAGGCCAAACATCCTGAACACGTCTCATGACCTGAAACCGAAGAGATCCAGAGGTGAATCCATGGAAGGATCCCCAGTATCACCCCTAGCGAAACAGCGACTCTCGATAACATCACTGGACTGACACCGGGAAGCAGAATCTGCTTATGCAGTGGAAAAGATTACTGATGAGTCCTCCATCGGTGTCTGTGTCATCAGGATATCGAGATCCAGGTCACCGTTGGACATCGGTACCATAGTGTGATGTCAGACACAATCCTGATCCTGATCTCAATCCTGGCTTTGCTCTTAGTCTGTTCACCGCTCTAAGTCTCGCTCTGCTTCTCGGTGCCACACAGGTTCCCAATGTAGGTCCCAGTCCTGATCCTGAATCTGATCTCGGTCTCTGTTAGCAGATCACCATGTTTCAAGGTCCCACTCTCAATCGAGGTCAGTCTACCATCTGCTGTTGACGCAGTAGTCCCATTCTCGGTCGTCCCATCGGTCGCCGACTCCAGATGTCCTGGATAGACAGAAAACGTCATTGCCAAGACCACTTTCTAAGTGTCCAGTACCGGTACCTCCTAGATCACCGACACTGAGACTGTCAAGGCGTAAATCCCACTCTGCTTTGCGGTCCTGCATGCCTAGACTGCACCAATGTCCATCATGATCTCTGTCCAGCAGCTCCCAGTCTTCCGGCGATGAGTCATTATGGTATGAGGAGGACTGGTGGGACTGGTACTATCGGTACCAATACAACCCTCTGCCACTGAGAGGCTTCTATCCCAATCAGTACTACTGGTCCCCGGTACCATATTCCAGACAGTACCGATATGATTGCTCTCCCTGATACTGGAAAGAAGATTGAGACTGACGGAGACACCATCACTCCCCGGAAGGACGTTGCAAGCCTAGCCAGTCTGCAGCAATGGAGCCACCTAAGAAGCATAAGTCCCCTCAGAAGAAGGCACCCAAATGCTCATCTCATCAGTCTCTGGACAGGAAGTCACCCTCGCCTAGACTAGCAGATACTAGGGACTTGCCCACCCCTGTCCCACTGGGGCATCCCAAGCCTCTGCCAACACCAATTAACCAGACTACAGACTGCGAGTCAGATGAGTTGGATGATCACACCCCTACACCCAGGTTGTCCACCCATGCAGGAGCCAGCTTTGCCAACAGATGATGTCCACTCCTTGTCAGAAATCGTTAACAGGATGGTCTTCCTACTTTGGTTCCAGATGTGCACATAGATCACCCCATCTTCCATGATTGCAGAAATCGAGTCATGAGGTTACCAGTGCATGCACTACAGTTTCTAGGTCTTTGTCTTGAAGTAAGGGCGCAGTTGGCGTATCTGCTGAAGTTGATAACCTGTGCTCTTGACTATTGCATTCACCTGAGCAGTCATGTGAAGCGACAAGTCGAGGAGCACTCCAAACTGCAAACACAGTCCTTAGCAGTGAGTGTGACCCCGCTCAGGACTGGCAGTTGCAATCCAATACCAGGTTTAGGGGGCCCCACTGTAAGCATCTCTGTTTTCTCTGGATTCAGTTTGAGTCAATTTTTCCTTATCCAGTCCATTACCGCTACAAGACAGTGACTGAGGGGAGAAATACCATCTGTTGTCAAGGCTGATGACCGAGACATGGAGAAATATATTTGGGTGTCATCAGCATACTGATAACACCCCCCCCCATGTCTCCAGATGATTTCTCCCAGCGGCTTCATATAGATATTAAAAAGCATTGGGGACAGGATGGCGTCCTGAGGGATGCTACAATTAAGCTCTATTTTTGATGAGCAACTGTCCCCGAGCATCACCCTCTGGAATCTACCTGAGAGGAAGGAATGGAACCACTGAAGTGCAGTGCCTCCAATCCCCAACTCTCCCGGGTGTTCCAAAAGGATGCCGTGATCTATCGTATCAAAATCTGCGGAGAGATCCAAAAGCACCAACTGGGTCACGCTTCCCCTGTCGATGTTTTGGTGAAGGTCATCTAACAGAATAACCATGGCAGTCTCAACCCCAAATCCCAATCTGAAGCCGGTTTGAAATGGATCTAGAAAATCAGTTTCATCCAAGATTACTTGGAATTGAGAAGCAATGGCCCGCTCAATCACCTTGCTCAAAAATGGCAGATGGGAAACCGGTCTATAATTTCTCAAGTCCAGGGGGTCCAGGGCAGGTTTCTTTAGGAGTGGTCTCACAACTGCTTCCTTTAAACAAGATGGCATAACTCCTTCCCTAAGGGATGCATTGATGGTCTCCTTAAGAAAGGCCATCAATTGCATCACCCCCCTGGACGACCAGCCATGATGGGAAAGGGTCAAGAGGGCACATAATCTTCCTCACTTTTCCAAGGATCTTGTCCACGTCATCGGTACTCATCAGCTCAAACTGATCCAGTCTAATCTCAGAAACGGGTTTACTGGAACCTCATCAGTCGACTCTGCTATAAAGCCAGCATCCAAGTTGGCTCTTATCTGAAAGATTTTATCTGCAAAGTAGTTGTTAAACACATCACAGCTGGCCGCTGTCGGGTTCAGTAGAGGGTTCTGTATGGGTGGAGCCTGTGTGAGTTCTCTTACTACCCTTAACAGCTCTGCTGGATGGGACTCTGGAGACGCAATACGTGCAGATCAGAAAGATCTCTGTGCTGCATGTATTGCCTCTCGATAGGGATAAAGAAAATTCCTATGATGAGTCTTGTCAGATAAGAGTCAAGTTTTCCACCAGGTACACTCTAGTTGTCCAGCCCGCTTTATCTTCCTAAGTTCCTCTGTGAACCATGGTTGTTTATTTGGAGTGGGTTAGGAAGGACGCTTAGGAGTGATTGTGTCAATGGCCCTAGTGAGATCGTTGTTCCAAGTATCAACCAGAGCTTCAACAGAATCACTGGCATTACCAACCAAGGAACCCTCCAAGGCTTTCTGAAGACCTATTGGCTTCATTAGCCTCTGAGGGTGGACCATTCTAATGGGTCCTCCACCCCCATTGGGGCGGACATTTGCTCTAAGTCTGACCATAACCAGGAAATGATCCATCCATGACAGTGTGGTGGTACTCACTACCTCCGCCCACAGATATACCTGCTCCATACTGAGAACCGCATCAAGACTGTGACCCACACACAGTGTGTTGGCCCCGAAACCAGTTGGGATAGCCCATGTCTGTCATGGAATCCATGAATTGCCAAGCCACACCTGTTAAACTTGTCTCGAATGGGATGTTAAAGTCACCCAGAACTAAAAGTCTGGGTGACTCCAACAGCAGCTCTGAGACCAGTTGTGTCAGCTCAGATAGGGAGTCTGTTAGACAATGAGGTGGATGGTATACCAACAGAATCCCTATCCCTGGTTTTCAGGCTTAGATACACACACTCGAAGTGGTCTATTTTCTGGATAAGTATCCTGGTCAGGGTAAGATTATCTCTATGGACTAGGGCCATTCCGCCACCACCACCCCGCCCACTTTCCCTTACCTGCTCATTAACAGAGTACCTGGTCAGGAGAGCCTGATTCCAGGTGATGGCACTGTCCTCTCCCAGCCAGGTTTCTGTGAAGCAAGCCAGGTCAACCTTTTCATCCACGAGTAAATCATGGATGATATGGGTTTTGTTCTTTATCAACCTGGCATTGCAGAGAAGTAAGGTAAGGTTCTGTGGCATGGTTGATAAGCTCCCCAGCCTACTTTGGGTAACAGAATGGACTGATGGCAGGATTGCTTTCAGACATTGAGCCCACCTTCTTTTGTAACAATATTCCATTCTGTTATCCCCATACCTTCCTTTGCCCTGCACAACCTGAATCACTGCTCCCAATAAGACATTTGTTAGCTCTCCCTCACTGCTTTCCATCTGGGTGGTTGTTTTAACAGTCCCAGCTGTTTTAACAGCCCCTGTGTTCGTAAACAGATAGTTAGAAGGCAATAGCTAAGCAGCTGCGGTAGGAGTTGAAACCCCAGTTGGATTGAGGCCATGCCCTCAGGCCCTTCCTGGCTGGCTGGCTGGCTGGTAGGTAGGTATTGCTGGGGTGGTGGTGGTGGAGTGACTTTTAAGGCCAGCCACTCCTATCCACAGCCCAACTCCCTGCTCAGTTATCTCAGCAGCCTTTTACCCTGGTGTAATGGGGGAGGAAGGCTTCCTCCAGAGTCCTAGAACATCTCTACAGGGTCTGGGACGAAGCAGTTCCCTGGTTGTCTTCCCACCCAAAGCCAAATTCCATCATTGTGGATGCAGCACAGATGCACACGTCACATAAAATCCATTCTTCATCTACGGAACAAGAGGGCAAGAAGCTGGACGCTGTGGGAAAGAAGTTTTACTCATCAGCGTGTCTTCTCATGAAGATAGCAAATTAGATTGCGTGTATGGAAGCATATCAAGGACACCTCTGTGACATCATATCTCCTCTTCTGGCCAAGGTCCCACAACAAGATGTGGACCTAACCCTAAATACCAGAAACGACAGCATTGCACTAGTTGATTACCAACGTCAGTCAGCCAAGCATGTGACGGATTGTGCTGGGAAGATTTTGGTCAGTTCCATTGCTGTTTGCAGGCATGCATGGTTGCACTCAACTGGCCTCTCCTTGACTGCCAGGTCCATTATTGAGGACCTTCCCTTTGATGAAGCCGGCCTCTTCCACTCCGAAACTGACACGAAGCTAGAGCATACATACAAGATGCGAACAACAGCTAAGCACTTTGGGATTCCTCCACCAAGCCCACCCCCATGCTCCAGATTCTACACCAAGAGGTTCCCACCTTCTTTTCAAAGGAGGTTCAGCCCCTCATCACGTACTCAGCATTCCTTACAGTTATACACTCAATACCAGAGAAAGTTCCCAGCTACCAGTAAACATAAGTCTCAGTTCCAGAAGAAAAAAACTTGAACCTGCCAAACAGAAAACTTGACTACATACCCACTCCTCTCGTCTTTCCAGGCCAACCACCATCAGATGGCCTACTACCTGCATACCACCATT
This sequence comes from Gambelia wislizenii, assembly GCA_030847615.1. Lineage (NCBI taxonomy): Eukaryota > Metazoa > Chordata > Lepidosauria > Squamata > Crotaphytidae > Gambelia > Gambelia wislizenii. The sequence goes on along the minus strand of JAUMIR010000005.1, from coordinate 82,438,769 downwards.
GGTGTGCCATCACTACAGATTCATGGGTTCTCAGTATCATCCAGAATGGATACTTCATAGAATTCTACACCCTACCACCCACAGGACTTCTCAGGTCCACCACCCCCTCTGTTCCCCTCGAAGAAGAGGTTCTATCCTTATTGAGAAAGAGGGCTAAAGAAAAGGTTCATTAATACCAGCAAAGAGAATCTTTCTTCTCCCGCTACTTCCTCATGAGCAAAAAGGATGGTGGTTTGTGTCCCATCCTAGACCTCAGAGAAGTGAACCACTTCATTATTCCTAAATGATTCAAAATGGTCACCCTTTCTTCTATCCTCCGTTCCTGCACGCAGGAGACTGGTTCACTACCATCAACCTCAAATATGCCTACTTCCACATCACGATAGGAAGGCCACACAGATGGTTCCTGGCATTCACAGTAGGGCACAAAATGTACCGCTTCGAGGCTGTCCCATTTGGCCTCTGCACAGCCCTGAGGATGTTCACAAAATGCATGGCCCCAGTGATTGCTCACCTGCACATGAGAGGAATTGTAGTCTTCCTGTATCTGGACAACTGGTTGATAAGGAACCATCAAGAGAAAAGGTAGTAGGTGATGTGACCATAGTGATCTCCCTGCTACAAAACCTAGGTCTCAGGATCAATATAAACAAGTCACAGCTAACCCCCTCAAAGGTTGCAAAGTTCATTGGAGCCAAACTGAACTCTGTCTAGGGCAAAGGGTTTCTCCCAGAGGACTGCTTTCTCAAGCTACAGGCCATGGTGAACCATTGCACATCACAGAGGAGAGTAACAGTGCACATTTTTCAGACTATTCTCAGTCACATGGCTTTGATCTCAGCAGTAACCCCCTTCGCCAGGCTCCGTATGCACCCTTTACAAGTTTGGTTTCTGCAGTCATTCAGCCCTCTGTGAGATGACCCCCTGAGGCTGCTGTCAATCCTAGAGAGCTCCTCCGGTGGTGGTCCTCCCAGCGGAACATGAGGTGTGGCCTGTCCTTCGAAGTCCATCACCCATCCAGGTCCCTGATGATGGATGCATCCACAACAGGATGGGGAGGTATTCTCATAGCCTCGGCATCCATGGCCTCTGGTCAGCAACAGAGAAGGACCTTCACATCAATGCCTTGGAACTCCTGGCAGTGTTCAAGGTACTGAGGGTGTTTGAATCCTCACTCAGTGGCAGGGAGATGCAAGTGGTGTCAGGCAACACCACCACAGTCTTCTACCTCAACAAGCAGGGAGGAACTAGGTCCAAGACTCTCATAGACCTGTCAACTCAGATCTGGGACTGGTGCATACACAGAGGTGTATTTCTGACAGCCATCCACCTGGCCGGGACTCAAAACGACATTGCATACTCGCGGAGTCGAACCAAGACAAGCTGTCATGAGTGATCATTGGCACTGGAGGTGCTTTCTACACTCTTCTCAGAGTGGGGCCTGCCCACAATAGACTTTGCTTCTTTGTTTTGCATCAGAATGCCAAATGCAACCTCTACTGTTCAAGACAGTGGATGTCTTGCAGGAACCTGGGGGACACATTTCTGTTCAAATGGTCAGGAGCTCTACTGTATGCTTTCCCCCCATTCCCACTCCTCTCCAGAGTGGTGGGCAAGCTCAAGCAAGACAGATCCAACTGCATACTAATCACGCCATGGGGTGGAGGTGGGGGTGGAGGGAAAAGGGAAATGTGAGGGGGTTGGAATAAAAACTAAATAGGGGTTTTATACCAATTTTGTAAGTCCTATACACCACACTGCGACTGTTTAATTATTTACTGTAACTTTAATCTTGTCAGCTTCCACCATCAACCTTTTTTATTCATAAATATATACACTTTGTGGCATATCTTGCTTTCTTTCCCACATTCATTCAAAATGGAACACTTCTTCATAAAATGGGATTCTCTGAAGACCTGAGCTCTCTTCATCACTTTGAAACACTCTGTTTATTTTTGGTTTAGCCTTCCCAGCTTAACTGTAAACCCAGCGATCAAGTGAGCAACTTTCTCCTCAGTTGGTTTCAGCTTCAGTTGAGGGTTTATGTGATTGATAGAATTTATTGTGAAGCACAAGCAGGTGTGCCCCATAGCGTCTTTAAAAATACCAAGCCTTCTTAGCCCTTGAACAATAATAAATGAAAAGTGTTACTGTGACTGGTGAGAGTTGATCTGTGATTGCCGTTGCTTTTATACTCTCACATTTCCCAACAGAAGGCAAAATGTGAATTTGAAGAGCCTGTCAAAGATGAGTAAAGAACTGAATGAGATTCCTTTCAGAAGTCACTAATGAGTTGTTATATGTACAACACTATGCAGCATCTTCACCTTCCCTACACCCCTAGAAAAAGGCCATGTTGCAACTTTTTATATAAATATTCTTCACCATTTTCTGTGGCAGCTACAATCCATGCCTTTATTTGTCCAGGTATTGTAGGGAATGAAAAATATAGGCCAGGCTATTACCATATGTTTTTCCCATTTGTCTGATGAAATGTTAATATCAAATATCACCATTTTCTCTGTCCAAAAATGGAACAGGGAATTCTGAAGGCCCATTCATTCAGAGGCCTATACAACATATATATTTACAAGACTTTGGGTGGGGTGGTGGTGGAAGAAGCAACATTAAATCTTGAAAGATGGACAGCATGAAGTGCTGATCCAGGAATACAGGAAGTGAGCCAGGGATAGAACATATAATGTACACTGGTTAGAGCAGCCGTAGGGAACCGAGGACCACCCAGATATTGTCAGATTGCAACTCATATCTCTTCCCTAGCTATTGTCTGTGGTGCCTTGAGATTGTGGGTGACAGAGCCAGGCAACATCTGAAGGTCCAGAAGTTCCCTCCTCCACTTTTGATTGAATTCAACCCACCCACCCCACTTCTTTCATAGTGTGCATCTTCTGGTCGCTTATGGACCAGGTAGGGAATTTTCCCCACCTTCCACAGGTTTTAATTTTTTTTTCCTACCCCACACTGTTACAAGGGACTTGGAGAATTGGCCTTACGGTGGTGTTGTAAATAGGTGGTCAACTGGTAGGTTGTGGGGGAGATGGGGAGTAGTTTGGTGTACACCTATGGCACCCCTTTTGGGTGAAGGATGGCTCTATCAAACTGTCCTTGCAGGCCACATGACTTGGGAGGTGCGGAGTAGACTATCCTTGAGGCATGCCCGAGGGTCAAGCCCTTGCCAGAAGTCATGTGACTTGAGGTGACTCATCCTGGGGTTTAGCCTTCCAGCAGATGGTGCCCAGGGGGTTGCACAGTTGATGGGAAACCCCCCGGGGCTCAGGTGTTTTGCCAAGGGAAACTGGGAGGTAGGTCGGGGTGAGATCAATGGCTCCAGCTTTTCCTGCATTGGATCTCCCCTCTAGTTTGCATATCCCAAGGAATAAAGATTAAATAGATGATAGAATAAATAAAGTGACCCCTATTTTAATCCAAGCTTTGTGTCTGGCCTCATTATTTTATGTGTTTGTCATCGAAAGAAAATGGGGGTAGCTATGTTGCATTCCTAGTGATATTGGTATCTTCGATAAGGGATATGCAAATCCGTCAAGCTCAGTTTCATTAAAGTTCTTGCTTTTCCATGCCAGGCTCATTTCAACTTGAGTTTTCTCACTGCATAAAATTCAAATCCATATTTTTGTGTGTGGATGCATTTTGTGTGCATTTCCCTATTGTGTATACTGTGTTTATATGCATGTTTCATATGCACACATTTTTCATGCACATGTTTTGCAATTATGATTTCTTCAACACATTTTTCTGTTGGTTTGGAAATTGCCTTCCGGAATCAGAATGTATGGATTTCTGACTGCTTAATCTTTTTGTTTGTTTGTTTAAATCACATTTGGTTCTGGGAGGTATATATTGAAAATCTCACAGTATAAACCCAATCCATTTCTCATTCATCCCTAGCTTTTCTTCATCCTGCAGATGGTGTAGGACAAGCAAGAAACTGAGTTGAATAAAAGGCATTACCAAAACAAAATTAGCAGTGGTCTCAATGTGGGGAAATTCAACTGTTTAAGCCCATTTGAATCAATGCAAAGACACATTCTAGACAAGAAAAGTTGAATTATACTCAACTTGAAGGAGATACATCACTTTTTGATAATTAGAATATCAAGCTAGCATATTTTTAAATGGCTCCAGCTCACTATTCCAGTGTTTTCACAGTTAAAACACTTGAACAGATTCTTGTTATATTTTCATAGTATGCAAATGTCCATGGAAGTCAATCTTTTTTAAAAAAATCTTCAGGGAATGTTTTGTAGGAGACATGAAACAGTAGCAGAGAAATGTTGCTAATATTGCAATGTCTGAAATGCAAATGCATTTTTAGCTTCAGTTGGCTAGAAAACTGAACAAATATTACTGCTGTGGGAAAAAACCCTAATTTTATAAATAAATAAATTTGAATATTAGTGCTCATTGTGTATCTCATTACAATTCTTAGCATTAAACAAAATGATTGATATTTCACAAATTGTATTTTCAGGAGATAGTTTTAAGCCTAATGATCTTTCTATGGACTAAAGGACACAATTCAGATGAAGGAAATTGGTTCACTATAGAAATTGATTTATCATGTTTTTAAAAATTATAATAGAAGCCAAAGAGATTATTACATGCAAGGCAATAATTTGATCAGAGAAAATGGATAATAGTTCCCCACACACTTTCGTACAAGAATACTGGCACCTTCTTTTTTAATCTCATCAAGTGAAAGAATTAATATTAAACCTTTGTGTATATATTAGAAATGGGTTTATAGTTAGTTTAACATTCTTCAAGGCCTTGCACAGGTTTAATGATAATTACTTTTCCACAAAAATATCAAAGGTTATCACAGAAACACAATTCCTAAGATTGCTTCTAGCATACCCATGACAGTTAAAAAAGTAGTGTGGATATTACTTTATACAGGAGTTTTATTTTTGTCTAGTCATAAACATACTTTCTTTGAAATGAAGTTATGATAGAATTCTGAACATTAGAGAAAAATCCTAAGGTACAGGGTAATTTATGAATCTTACAGCAGTTTTCCTTCCCTCTCCTTTGAAACATACTTCTCCACATCATTTTCACTCTGTCATTAACAATTTTTTTCAAGAGGTCAGCCATAAGGAAAGGATAGGACTGTTGGGGAGCAGCAGATGTTGAGAAAAATAAAAGTGGACCAAAGCTATTTTAGCTGGTTTGGTTTGGGGTGGTGTTTTGGTAGGGCCCTGAGAGGTAAACATTTTTTTCCAAATTTCTGTGTCTCCAGATGTTCCAAATAACCTCCGACCATATTGGAGCAACTTTACCATATTTCTCTTCAGAATTATTTTAGGCCTTGGAGAGGCTTTTAAAGAACAAGAAGTGAAAAGGAAAGTTCATTTCCATATGTTAAAAAAGCATCTTCTGTACCTAAAATAGCCCTAGGAGGGCAAAGCATGGTGAAGATGCCCCCATACCTCCAGAGAGCTTTAGGGGCAAATAAATGGTTGTTGTTTTTTTCCTGGGGATGGGCTTCCAAGGTCTTCTAGGGGAATAAAGCAGCACCCATGGTTGTCCATCTCTTATCTACAGGGCAGGGGTTCAACACTTCCAGCTTTGTAGACTTCAGATCCTTCAAACAAGTTGGTATTACATGTTGGTGGAAATGGTATGGGTTTACTACAGCGCAAGGCCCTCATGCTTCAGACTCACAGTGAACAAATTTTGAGCACACTGGTAGCTCAGGGTTCACATTCTATAGTCTAGCATATTGCCCTGCTGCACTTGGTGTGAGGGAGGAAATCCTCTGGATTTAAACAGCACAAAGGTGACTTCAGGGGTTCATCTGCACGGGCCAGGCTCCCCGGGCTCCCCACTGGCATATCCTGCCTGTGAATCAGGCCCATTCTTCCCCTGATATTTCTACAAAATGGGAGGAAGTCTTCCTCACTCTCTCTGAAACTAGCAAGCCAGCCCATGTGACCAAGGCCCCCTGCACGTGACCAGCCTTGGTCTCACACTGCAGGCCTGCTTTTTGCTGCAGAAGAGTGGTTGCAGAGGGCAGGTGCATCAATGAGCTGGCATGCCAGAATGGACTCCTGCAGTCACATGAGGTCTGATTGATTTCTTCCCGGTTGGAATACATTTTAAAAGGTATTTTAATATAATGGTTTATCAGGCTCTACCCCCCATCTTGCCCCATCTTTGTCCCAGGGGTCATGAGGACTGCCTGGGAGCAAAACAGGGGAAAAGCCCTGTGTTGTCAGAATTGCAGGGCTCCAAGAGAGGTTCAAGGTGGGGTAAGTTGCAGATAACCCTCAAGTATCCAAGGCTGGATGAACTGCATCCAAAAGAACTCAAGGAACTCACAGGTGTAATTTCAGAGACTCTGTCAGTAATCTTTGAGAATTCTTGGAGAACAGGAAATGACCCAGCAGACTAGATGAGGGTGAATATTATGTCCATTTTCCAAAAGGGGGAGAAGACCCAAGCAACTACCAACTAGTTAACTTGACACCAATACCAAAAAAGATCTAGAACAGATAATTAAGGAAGCATTCTATGAGGATTCAGAAAGGAATGTTGTGATTACTAAGGGCTTGTCTAGATGAGAAGATATACAGTAGGACCCCCATATCTGCTGGGGATTAGTTTGGGGGGGGGCATGGATACCAAAAACCATGGATAATATCAAACACCATTGAAAATAATGGGACTTCTAGTTTAAAATACCATAAAGTTGCCTTGGAGGACCTAGGAAATGGCTAGAGAGGACATAATTTCTAGGAAGGCTATGGTAGGTTTGCTGTTTTGTGTTCTGTGGATAATTGAATCAGTGGATGTGGGGTCCTACTGTAATGCTGATTGCTGCGCATTAACACAAATTTGCAACAGCATTCATTTGTCTCCACAGGGGTTTTTTGGGTTTTTTTTTTGTTTTTTTTGCATAAATGCTAATATGTGAAGCTATCCATGTTTGATGTTCACAAGAAGCCATGCCTGTGAATCAAGATGGTGTCTGGTAGTTATCTGCTCACACTTTTATTCTCAACAAGTTGCCACCACTGCACAGCTTTTTTGGATTTTTAAAAATGTAAATCTAATGTGCTCAAGTATGACCTTCCATATAAAGAGCTATTTAGTTGCCTCAGTGCAGTAAAAAAAAGTGCATGATCATGACCATGAAACTCCAAAATGGCACTTCCAGCCACTTAGTTGCTGGTAAGCTCACCCCCGCACACGTCCAACCAATCAGGTTTCCACTTCCACTCTTATCCAGGAATGTTCTGTGCTGTGATTCAGTTGTCCTAATGAATGGGAATGCACAGTTCCTAATTTTCTTTAAAAAAACAAAACACCTTGGCTTCTCCCATTTAGTTTTTGGTGTTTTTACCCGCCTCCTTCCAAATACAGCGAATCACTGTGGGATCTTGTTGGGACAAAAGATATATTCCTTGAATTCTATGAGGGTTTTTTCACCATCTAGACAACCCCTAAGAGCTGGCTTGGGTTTCTCAAAAACAAGTCACACCAAACTTATCTTATCTCTTATTTTGGTAGAGTTACAAATTTAGTAGATCATTGCAGCTCAGGGGAATGATGTGGATATGGTACATCTTGATTTTAATAAGTTTTCCGAAAATGTCCCCTGTAATATTCTTGCAGACAAGCTGTTAAAATATGACCCACACAATGTTACTGTTAGGTTGATTTTTAACTGGTTGGCTGACTGAACCAATCTGTTTTCCCTCCTCGTATAGGTGACATTTGAAGCAGCATGTGCTTACCTCATGAATTCTGTTAGTTGTTTTTTTATTAATTAAAGGAAAGGAAGCAGAACAACACGTTATAGGTAGAACTCTACTGAGATTGTGGTACAACCTGAAGGAATGTTTGCAGATGTGATGGAGGAATCCATCTATCTGTGAATGGAAAGTTTGTGCTTATTTAACACAGGACCAGTTCGGACACTTTAAAATAGCCACTAGTAGTACTGTGCTGAAATATGTCCTCTAGTTTTCATTCCTCTGTGGAAATAGCTTCATTTTTCTGCTTCAGTTTCAGTGCACTTTAAACTTACAATTGATAGTCTGATGTTACTTCCTTGCTGCAAGGTGACCAAGGAAGTGTCATCATTTTTGTTTTTATTACTCACTTCTCCAACATGGTGAGCAACCTTATGATGCCTTCTCCTGGGGGTCATTTACACGGGCAAATATTCCTCTAAATATACCACTAAGATAGCTCATAGTTCCCACGGATCTCAGCAGAGCATCACCTCATTCAGAAGGGGGGAAGGTAAAACACTCAAATATAGCGTGGCAAGGGATGTCGCTACTTTTGCAGGTATATTTGCAATGTAGCACTTTATTGACAGTATAAACAACCATTCCACTAAGGGATACAGCAGAGCTGCATTGTGATTGGTTGATGATGCAGGGGTGGGCTTAAAAGAGGGGCAGGGAGGGAGGGAAAGACAGTAGCAATTAGAGGAAACTTTGAAAAATCCTCTCTGCTATTTTGCAAGCCAGTTTGCAAACAAAAAGGATTCCCAACAATTTTCAGTAAGGGAGCATTCCTTTTCATTCTCTCTGCTGTTTTGCAATTATGCAAAGCTCGTCTCGTCAACTGTGATCCTGTGCTTGGGGGAGGGAGAGAAACCATTTAACAAAGTGCTGTATCAGAGCTGCACTGCTATTTTCCCTCTCTCTCTCTCTCTGGCTTTCCTCTATTTGGTAGAAAATGCGGTTAAGCAAGGAGGAAAACCTTCCGTTTGATTTGTGGGGGGGAGGGGGGACTGCCTCTAAGCTGTTAAGTACGGAGTTCGGGCCAGGGCAGACATTCCTATGGCATTCCTTTCCCTCTCCAATGCTTGGCCATGCCCCCAGCACTTTTGGCTGTGTGAACCTCAAAGTGGAAAAAATCAAAGAGCCACAAAATATAGCTGTGTAAACATATAATAATAATAATAATAATAATAATAAAATGTATTTATATCCCGCCCCCCACCACTGATGCGGGAAAGTGCTAAAGGGCAACTTAACTCAATAAAACCTGCCATGTAAACCAGCCCCTGGATTTTAACTGAAGAAGAGGAAACTGATGGTCTGTAGAGGAAACTATAGACTATCAAGAGACACTACTAGAATGAAAAAAAAAATAAGAATGCTGATAAACACCCATCACTCAGTCATCTCATAACTAAGGTAAGAATTTCATATTCTTTCATCTTTGGAAAAAAAATTAAATAAATTTGAGAGTTGTTAAAAAAGGCAAAAGAAAATTTGTGACACAACACTGATAGGGGATGCAGCCACATCAAGTGAGTAAGGTTAGCTCTCCGTGGTGCCATTTCTCAGTAACTTAGCAGCCGTACATGTTTGAATCACTGCGAAACAGCAGTTGTAATTTAGGCCACACTGGATTAGACATTTTTTTCCTATGAAAATGTGTTCCCAGCTATTGCCTAATCCTCCACATGGATTTTGAACATCTGAATGTGTCCTTAACAAACACAACGTAAGATATTAAAAATGTATCTCATATGAAATGTGGACAATATCTTCCAATACTGCCAAGGAATTCCATATACAACCTACTGAGCAAATCCAAGATTTGCAAGAGTGCTTGGCCTGTTCTAAGATATATCTCAATGGTTAGATGTCCAATTAAAATGAGCAACATTTTCATATAATGAATCAGATTACCTGAAGCATCAGAGCTTCATGTATTTTTATAAGCTATTCCCTACATTGCAACAAAAGCTGTTCCCATCTGTAGAGCAATATCTGATTTCATGATCCTGATTTAATGTATGATTTAAGTGCCATGTGTTTCACAGTTCATAATTGTTTATTATAAACAAAGCAAACTAACCATAATTGGATGTACTGTAACACTTGTGAGAAATGAGCATTTCAAATGCAAAACAGTTATGAATATGCTGATACTACTTAATTCAGATTTGAGTCACACAAGAGGGTTAAGTAGACTGCTTTTCAGTAGTGAACTAAGTTTAAGTACATTGCTGGAATCCTTTGGATTTGCATTTGCATGTCTGGTGTTGAGGAATAATTGAATTATAGATTTATATGCCTGTGTGAGCTGACTCTTACTTTAGTTTTTGTGTCTACTATCTTATACATCTCAGCCTTCCCTCAGCCAACTTGATTCATATGGAATATATGAATTCATCTCTGCCCACTCTAAAAAGTTTTTGTACCATCTCCTCTTGCAAGACATCATTAACTCCATTGCAAGTATGATTCTCTGTGGAAAGAATCTGTAATGCCTTGACAGCCTGAGCTAGACTATAATAATTCAAATGGATAAATTTTGTTCAGTTGATTTCATATCCCTGTCTTGTTTACACAGTTAAATTCCCCTGTGCTTCATGCCTTGTAAATCACTAGGGCTATGATTATCCTGTGATAAGTACAAGCCCTGTTGAGCCTTATTGTCTAATTGATAGTGTACATAGAAAATGTTTGTGCTGCTTTCAAGATTAGCAACCACTTTCTTAAGCTGCAAAGATATTTGTTTGACATTCTCAGATTTGTCAATATTATAGCACCTGTTCACACAAAGTGGCACTCACCATGAAGATGTTCCGTATTTTAATGTGCATTTGCAGGCCACAAGAGTTTGCCACCTGAAAAGAAAAGGATTAGGATTAGGATTAGTTAGCTGATGATCTGCATATTATTTTGTAAGATTCTACTTTCAGAAAATATCATTCTAATAATGGAGATATTTTTCTGTATAGAGCTACTAAATCAGAGTTCTGGTAGAGTTGAAGGGGAGCTGAAAGCAGCAGAAACACTCACTGGTAAAACCAAGTAATGTCAGGCAAGGCAAGATGTCAGAACCCTGGATAGAGCAATGCTGGAATTCAGTAACAGCTGTTTCAGTGTGGTACAGTTCATCCTAGGATCCACAAAACCAATATTTGCAGTTATCCATGGCTAAAAAAATAGGGACACATACCATAGAGTTGCCCTAGAAAATGCCTAGAGAGGTATCCTCTCTACGAATCACTAGGTCCTCCAACACAACTCTACAGTATGTTTGTACCAGAAGTCCTTTATTTTAATAGGGTTTGCTATTATCCATGGTTTCACTAATAAACAGTAAGTCCAAGAATGTATGCCCTGCAGATACAGGGGGCAACATGTACTAAAGACTTCTGAGACCTTCTGGAGGAAGGTTAATCTGGTCCTAGTGTGTATGCTTAAATGACCAATGACTTATTATACCATTGTTTGTATCACAGGCATGGGGTGGCAGAAACTGATATTAGAATAGGACTCCTAAGTACAAGGAGCCTGCCAGGGCTACATCCTTCGGCCTGGTAGGCCCCAGAGCAAATGATGGTGATTCCTCAAGTAGGAATACCTACCCATCTGAGTCTTCCTCTGAGCTTGAATGGTGATTGCAGTTAAAAAAACTTGATAAACATGGAGGTGGCTTGACATCACCTGTGTGGCTTCTCAGGCCTGTGAACTCAGACACACTCTCTTGTCACACAGATTGGCCCACAGATTTTTATAGGCTTTAGTAAGGACATGAAGACCACTATGGAGTAAGTCTGATCCTACAACAATATCCCCTCTGACATCTCTTAGATAAAAGGACTTCCTTCACTTCACAATTTTCATACCAGAGGTCACTGCATGAATACCTCAAGCTGTTTTGTCCTAGGGGGAGGAGGTCTCCCCAGACAAAGAAGAGGTAGAGTAAAGCCAGGATGACTGGTTCCAGCTAGAGTCAGGGAAGGCTGGGAGTTCTATCATAGTGCTGGCAGAAACAGAGTCCCATCCATCCCAGATACTAGCTATCCATCAGAAGGAGGGAGGAGAGGAAGGAGAAGCACTTCACCCTGTCAAACAATGTGAATTAAAGCACTGGGAGCAAAAGTTCAGGTAGTGTCCTGCTTCACTTTAAATAAGGATGCTGAGCTAATGAGGCCAGCTGGGCTGATTAACTGCTGGCTATAAATTAGCTTAGGCTAGTCCATTCTGTTGTTGTAGAATAACAGCTCTCAATTCTGTTCAACCCTGTCTAGCAGCTTTGATTATCTAACCTTCAGTATATACTTCTGGATTAACCTTTCCAGCAGCTTCCAACATCGACAAGACTTGGCATGATGTGCAGTCCAAAACACCAAGCTGTGACTGCATCAGCACTCAGCATTTTGTCAGCCACACACTAGGATCTGTAACATATAAAACATCAACAGGGTTAAAAATATTCCTTATATGAAGTTGTCATGCTAGCCTGGGCCTCTCTGCTTAGAACCCCCAGAGCTAATTCCCCTCTAAAGGCAATCCTGAGCATCCTCCCTTAAGAGTCCCCCCTAGAGGACAAACACCGCTACCACCCACCAAGTTATTTTTCACCAGTCTGATGTGACACTGGATTTCCCCAGTGGAACTACCTGCTACCAGAGAGAAATCCCACTCCTCCTTCTTTCCCTAGAGAGAGAGAACTAATGAAAGCAATGATCAAGAATTAAGGTGTGTGGAATGTCGTCAGCTTGTGAGAAATAGAAAAGAAACTTATTTATTCAAGCAAGCTCAAAACATGCAAATCATTCCCATGGAAGTCTCTTGCTCCCAGGCCAGTCTTAAAAGTTACAGAATAGTACAAAGCATATACTACATTCAGCCAAAGTGGAGAAAGAAAACATGATCCCTAATGCATCTAGTTAACACATTCTCTAAAAAATCCACTCACACTCTTGTGGTGATATTGAAGGTTCAGACTGTGAAGTTAGAGGCTTGGCTGTGCCCCAGGCCTGGTTGCAAGCCAGGACTAGCCTCCATCACTCCAGCTGACATGAGGGTCCCATCTCAGGATACTTCTTTGTCTAACACCATTACCTCGTAATGAGGAAACCTTTATACCTTTTCAAACTGGCCCTCTGACAGTCCTCATTGGCCAGTTCTCTCTCTGCTGATGTGATATCACTGATGACACTGCTCTGGAGGTGGTATCTTCAGTCCCACCTTGGTTAACCCCTTGTTACCTGATAGCTGTGCTGCAGATACCTGATCACTGAATTGCAGGATAATTGGAAATGTAGTACCTATCCCATTATCACAGAAGTAAGTTCACTTCCGTTGTGAAGTCAAAGGCTTTCACAGACAGCATCCATAGATTTCCCTTGGTTTTTTTCTGGGCTGTGAGGCCGTGTTCTGGAAGAGTTTACTTCTGATGTTTCGCCTGAATCTGTGGCTGGCATCTTCAGATAATGGTTGGGTAGGAGTGTGTGTGGAGTTTATATACTGTGAACCCCTGTTGGGGAATATATGTAAAATCAGCAGTAGCAGAACATGTTATAAACCAACCTGGACACAAAATGTTATTTAAAAACACAGAAATTCTGGACCAGGCCAACAACTATTATGTCAGAATGCACAGAGAAGCTATTGAAATCCACAAACATCTGGACAACTTCAACAGGAAAGAAGAAACCCTAAATGTAAGCAAAATCTGGCTTCCAGTTTTGAAAAGCAATAGAATCAAAACTCAACACTTACAAAGGAATTCCACCCAGGGACAGGGGGATTTCCAGCAGATAATGGGCCAACAACCAACCATTAGCCAAACAGACATTAATCCTCCTTGTATTTCTACACCCAGAAACTAACCATTCAAATACACAAATTTACATATACTCCCCAACAGGGGTTCACAGTATATAAACTCCACACACACTCCTACCCAATCATTCTCTGAAGATGCCAGCCACAAATGCTGGTAAAATGTCAGAAGTAAACTGTTCCAGAACACAGCCTCATAGCCTGGAAAAAAAAAACAAGGAAAATCTAAAGACCACTTTCATTTGGTGGTGACATGTGGACATTTGGATATTATATCTAATCAAGGGAATCAAGGGACACAAGCTTTTAAAGACTGAAGTTCAGTTGGTTTGGTCTATTTGCCAATGTTTCAATTGTGTTTTCACAATTGAAATTCTGAAATGGAGTAGGCTTCCATTATTCAATCAAATCTTACCTTACAAAGAAAAGAAATCAAACAAAGCACTGATGACTTTTCAAGTGTTTTTTTTTCTTTAAAGACTTTCCAATGAGGAAATAGTGTATATGGTATCTCAACAAGAGAATTTGTAGATATGATCTTATTTCATATTAGGGATGCAAAGAAATGGAATGTCTTTTCCTCTAGCCTGAACAGCATAAACCCTTTCACCACAAGGAGAACGTCATTAGGAGGGGGTTCAGAACAAGTTTACTTTGTCCACATCACTTAATTTTAATTTTTTCCATTTGTCACTGACAACAGCTGCTGCTGCACTATAATGTTTTTCAGGCTAAAAGTAGAGGATAGATAGGAAACCAAGATTAATGGCCCTTGTATCACATGATTGTACGTTATTCTCTTTGACTGGCATATATATGCCTTCCTTGTTTTATTTTCAACTTGTATTAAGAATTGGTAGTTGCAAAATTTTATTTTTCCTTTACTAACCCTTAGCATTCATTAGGATGATTAGGTACAAAGTCTTCATGCACAGACACAAGCTAAACTCAGTAACAAATAGACAGTGTGATGTTCTTTTCTGTTTGTAATGCATACCAAAGCAGCATAAAAAATCAAGTTTAATTCATGCACAGTGTTATGCCCCATATGTTCTGTTGTGTTTAAATGCTCTATAGAGGTCAGTTAAAATTTAAGAAAGTAGCTGCAAATGGTAGTGGGGAGATTCCCACAACAACTATGCTGGGATTCTTTTCCCTTTCTTGTGTTCCTCAGCTTTGTGCTTTGTCAGCTAACTTGGGTAGACTTTAGCTAATGAACCTATGTTTTATAAAACATGAGACTAAGAATTCAGGATAACCATGGTAATTTACAAAACTAGATTTAGCAAATAAAGGAAATGAAAGGGATCTAAATAAGTAGACAAGGAGGTTGGCCAGGAGGCAAACAAGCAGACCAGGCCATAACCGAGGAGTGATATTTGTCTCGCATTTATTCTGAATATTTACTAATATCAAAGCTGGGAAATAAATGAAACTGAGATAGGTTACAGTCATTCATTATCGGTACCTAGACTTCATCTGTTTCATCAACGGTATCTTTATGATATAACTTAACTACTGCCATAGTTCCCTTGTTTAGCCTGATAGCACAGTGATTTTTTTATTCAGATTGGGTTAAGCAATTTTTAGGACCTAGATATCCTAAAGGCACCACAGCCTGTCTGATCATGGAAGCTAAGCCCTGGTTTGTACTTGGATGGGGGCCCACCAACAAATACCAGGTACTGTAGGTTATATTTCAGAGGAAGGAATTGGCAAAATCACTTCTGGTTATTCCTTGCCTAAGAAAAACCTATGAAATTCATGGGGTTGCCACAAGTTGACAGGTGACTTGAAGACACATACAGATACACAAGCAACTTGTGGTCTTCCAGATGTTGCAGGGCATCAGTTTCAGTAACCATCACCAAAGCCTATGGGCTGATAGTAGTTGAACTCCAACCATATGTTATACCAAAGGTTGCCCACCATACTTTTAGTTCTATCCATTAGGCCCAGGCCTAAAGATCTGCAACACCAAACAGTGGTTGGCATTTTGTTGGTTACTCCCATCTAGAGTAAACCCATTCAATCAGTTGCTGAATAGTGAGTCAACACATAGATAAATCTAATGGATTCAGTGTGTATGCTCTAGTTAACACTCTAGTTATGCCAAAGGGTGATAACATTTAAAAAAAAATATGATATTGTATTGCATGTTTACATATATTTTAATGTACACATCTTAACAGATTCATAAAGCATTTACTGATGGAAGAGTGGCATTTCTGGCCAATGAATGGATTTCCATAGTCCCAGTTATGTTTCAAATTAAGGGAACCATGAGGATTGGCATGATCATATCAGAATGTTGTTTATAGAAGGGCTGTTAGAGAAAAGCACAGACAGGGATACTTCCTTCTAAATGCAGTCTGCGTAAATAATAATGTCTTAGTGAGGTAGTTCAGTGATGCTGTCCTCTTCTGAATATGGTACTCAAAAGAAGTTTCAGGTTTTCTCTTTAAAATGCAACCAGTTTAGGGACACATAATTTTAGTCATTCTTGGCTATCATAAGTACAGGTTTCTTCCACACTTTAACAAGCATAACACAAAAAAACATGTTACATTTAGGGATTTAGGGCACATTAGTTATTTCTGCTGCATGAGAATTTTTTTTTTTGATGAGACTCATCTTTCAAGTAACTTTTAATGAATTTTGAATCAAATGCACTTTAGTATTTGTTTTTATTTTATCCATTATTTTGTATAGATAAATGAGACTGACACTCATTGCTGTTTTGGTACTGGCTTCTTTGATGGTAATCAAAATTGCTTAAACAAATCAAATGCATTCTCCTAGTGTGATTCATTGGACACATCTGAGAAAAAAGCTCCCCCCGTTGTTCATACATAGCAGACTTTCCATAATTGTTATTTGCTAAGACTTCTTTTAAGCTTCATTAGAACTATTCATGCAGACATAATTTACTTCTAGAAGTCTATAATTGAATAAAGCATACATAAAACCATAACTCCTTTTGACACAAGTTAAAGTTACATTATGTTTCTTTGACAAGTAAATATGAATTGGTTAAGGGAAAAGTAAATGATGAACTGAACATTTTGGAGTATATTTCATAATCTGGAAATAAGAAATCACCAAATGGAATCTCTGTTCCATAAATTTCAAGTAAATACTTCTTTAGAATTTATTTTCAAGGCAATGTGGTGAGAATATAATAAGATTATGAAAGTATCAGGCAAATTTGTAAAGGTAACAATATCGGTGCTTGTGGCATGTTTATGCAATATTAAAGCAAAATCATTTGAAGAAATCATTTTTTTGCTTGCAGCAGTACCCATTTACAAACTTACAGATGTGTTCCATACATTTAGAAATAAAATGATCTAGCAGATGGTTAATCTGGTATAGACCTTTGAAACCTCTGCCACTTTTGTGAACATAAGATCCACTTCCATTAAGAAGGGATAGAGATCCAGTGCAGGCCCCTATTGGAAGATGTCATTTTTACGTATTCCTTCCACTTCTAGGGGTCAGGTTGACCTGAATGATTCAAAAAGAGGTCAGATAGAGGTCACAAGGATCTGGGATGTATTTTGGCAAAGCAAGCCCATATTAGGATTTGTCAGAAGCCCCTTGTTAAGCAAAGCCATTAAGCAGGTATGTGCTAATTCCTTCTTGGGCACATCAGCAATGATACATCTAACCAAACAATCAAGTGACCTTTCCCAACCACAATCCCAAGGAAACCTTATCTTGTAACCCTCTCCTGTCTTGCATTGTGAGGTTGTTGTAAATCCATCAATTCCTATCACCCAGCTATTAACACAATCATGTAAGTTTCAGTTTCCTTTGTTTGCCCAGTGGGAAAACCATCTAGCCTTTGTCCTAGCCAGAGTACCCCTTCAGGATATGAAGCAGGGTATAAAGATTAGTACTCAAGCAATAGAAAGGTGTGCCACAGTGGACAAACCTGGTCACTCTCTTTCTCAGTGTGCCTCTGGATCGTAACATCCTGTGCCACGCTCAGACTTCTGAGTACTTCCCTCTTCAAGACTGGTAACTATCACCCTATTTGTTGATTCTCTACCTCTATCCATTAATTCTGCCTTACTTCTCAATAGCCTTGTGTGGTTCTTAGGAATGTGTGTTGTGTGTGTGGCTGTGTTTTGTGTTATTTCCAATAAAAATACTTTATTTCATTTTAACCTGGAGTTGGTACATGTATGCAGGTTAGTGCAGGTATGTATAGGTGAAAAGATCCCTGCAGTTACCTTCCTCTCACAGGCATACTGTTTGATCTAATAATTCCCCCAGATAAGAATATAGATTTTTGGTATCACAGGTGGGTCTCAAAGCACCCCCCCCCACCTCTTAGGGTAACAGCTACTAGATGTTTTTTAAAATTATGTTGTGTCTTAAAATTATCATAGTGGTAAAAAAAATGCTTAGTAGTATTACAAGAATTTTCAATTGCTAATGAAATCAATACTTTTTTCATGAGTTTCCTCTCTACAATATTATTGGATTTTTAATGTCCCTAAAAGTTATTATGAATGTATTAACTGAACATTATAAATGCCATTCCCAGAAAAAGTCTTTTTTGTTTATTTCCATAATGTCTGGACCCATGTTCTTTGATAGACTGAGCCTGTCTACACTGCAGAAATACAGTAGTTTGACACCACTTTATCCACTATAGTTCTATCCTATGGAATCCTAGTACTTGCAGTTTGGTGAGGCACCAGAGTTCTCAGAGAGAAAAGGCTAAATACATCAGAAAACTGCAAATACAGGATTCCATAGGATAGAATGGTTGTGGATAAAGTGGTGTCAAATGGCTGTATTTCTGTGATTGGTGGGATTTAAGATACAAAAAGGTTGAGATCCACTGGAGTAGAGTGAGTAGACGAAGCCCTTAATTCTCAGTTACTGAAAAGTGATATAAAGTCTCACAGCTGGGAGCTTTGTGGCTCTTTCATTGATATCCCCACTCCAAAAATTCCACAAAGTTTTATCCAGGCAATTGAATTTATTGTCTTGTAACTAATGCATGTCTGGAGAAATCTGCACAGTTATTCCACATGTCAGTGAAGAAACATATGCAAAATTTTGCCAGAGTTGTGGGAAGGAAGAAAAAAAGGCCTTCAGTTGTTTATTCTCAGCTGAAAAATATTTTTTCAATGTGGCCAACATGACACATGTGTAGCCAACAATGTTGGCTAATGTCCAACTTGTTTTGGGTTCTGTTCTGGTGTACAACTTGTGACCACTTCCAATTATAAGCTTACTTGTGATACCTTTATTGAGGTTGAGATATATGATGAGTGGTGGTAAGTCAGGGAGGGACTGGGCAAATTCAAACCTGAGGCAAAGTTCTAGTTTGAAATGCAACTGAGCAAAAACTAGACTGCTACAGCAGAAATCAAGATAGAATCAGTGACTGAAGCAAGAGTATGAGAAAAGACAGCTACAGTTGCAGCAGATATGTCTGACCCTACTGTTAAGCAGAATGGGGCAACCACCTCAGATGACAGATCCTGGTGGGGAGCAGAGATGCCCACTCAATCTATTCCCACTGAGCACCTTGGGATATTTTCCTTTCTTAGAGAACAGACCTGTGTGTGTCACAATAGATGTCTCTATTTGTGCCCTTGATAGATGATCTTTCTTATTGCTAGTTGGAATGTAAGACTCAACTGCCACTATAGTCAGCTTCTGTAGATGGAATGAAGCAGACTCCATTTTCTCAGGAAGCAAAATTTTGTGCCTGCCATGGAATGCATATAAAAACAAAGGCATAGGAAGAAATAACAAATATAGAAGTAGGAAGTTGGAGGAATATGGACATGAGAAACAGTACTTTTCCCCTGAATCTAACGGGGGAAGCTATATGACAGAAGGCAGGGGTTACTTCATAAGTGAGAATTTGAATAAGGTTATTTAACTGTGCTAAGAATGTACTGTGAAATATTTGTAATTGGCTGTGTAAACCTATGCTGAGCTAGTGATTTCTGGCCATGCTGTAACTCTAGTATTATCCTCTCATCTTAGTTTCTCAGAAATCCAGGTGAAAGGGAAGCAGGTTAATATGTCTCTTTTTACATGATCTGAGTGTACATATCTTCTAGATACAGCAATGGATTGTCAGGTCAGTTTTGAGGGTAGTATAACTTTACCACAGAACAAAAAAGTGAAATGCTCACCATACATAGGCTGAAACCAACATCTTGGATAATGACTTTTTTAAAGAAAAAAAACCCATACTTTTTGCTAGATTAACATAGGAATATATTCCTAACAATGGAAATGAAACATGTTAGTTAATGCTTTTAAGCTAAGATTAAACTGGAAGTTATCTGTAATATATTACTTGATCCCACTTGCAGATGGGTGACTTAACCTCATTTAAAAAAAAAAACACTGAACCTTGAAGAAAGAAAATGGTGCTGGTCTTGTATATGAATCTGACAAGAAAGCCTATGGGAGTTTATCTAATGGCAGCAATTATGCAACATGCAACAGGATGAAAGTTCAACAGCATAAATATTGATGGCAATTAGCAAAGAATTAAATGCACAGTTTAAAAAGGTAAGTGCCATATGAGAATTAAATACTTCAGCGGAACTATTGTTTGGAAGATACAATGGAAAATTATCCCGCAAAGTGGTGCAGGATCATAAATGCACTATTATGAAAATGCTTTGATCAGGAGGAAGATAAAAATGTTTAGATTATTCCCCCAGGAGCTAAGAACACTTAAGCAAGGATACAAATATTGCAACTAAGAGATGCAAGCTCAGGACAAATAAGACAAAGGCCAAAAGGAAAGATAAGGAATTTCTCATGTGGAGAACTAGTTTTCTGGACAAATGCACAAATTAAATTGTGAGGAGGGCCAGAGCCAGCTTGGTGCTGTGGTTTAGGTGCTGGACTAGGATGCTGGATACCAGAGTTAGAATCTTTGCTCAACTATGGAAGCCCATTGGGTGACCTTGGACTACTCACACTCTCTCAGCCTCAGCACAGAATATAATGGGAACATTATTTTCCTTGATGTGGAAACTATGCTTCTATTAGTGCAAGCTAAAAGTCACACTCTCTCAGGCTCAGATGAAGGCAATGGCAAACCCCCTCTGAACAAATCTTGCCAAGAAAACCCCATGAGGGGTTTACCATAGGGTTGCCATAAGTCAGAAATTACTTTAGGACATACAACACCACAACAAGAGTCAGAGTATCCAAAATATTCTTCAAAACTTCATAGAAATCTGGAATGTGTCAGAACCAGAAATTCACTATTTCTCTCTTTATCTATTCAGATATCTAATCCCATGAGGTTAAATTAAATAGTTAATCCCAATTTGTCCTGAACTCACAATAAGGGGTGCAGTTCTAGCCTGTTGAGAACTGTCCACAAAAAAAAAAAAAAGCAAGAGAAGTCAGAGTCAGTCCAGAAGTCAGTCATGAATAGTCCATACAAGATCCAAAAGTAGTTAAAAGCCAGTCCGGAATTCAATTAGCTGGTGTCCATGCCAGATGCCAGGGAAGCCAATAGCCAGTCCAGAGTTCAGTAGTATCAGGTTTGAGATCCAAGTCCATGGTCAGCAAGGGTTTAATGCAACAGTCCAGAAGTCCATCAGATGCCAAGGAAAAACAGGAACATAAGAGAAATGCAACAGCTTGAGATAATCAGTTAGCTCTGAGCTCTGAGATTTGAAGGGAAGGTGTGGTTGAATTTATAGCTAGAGTTTCAGGGCCAGGTAGAGCTAATTAATGAGAAAACAGATCAATGTTTGGTATTTAAACAGCAGCATTAGGTGTGGCAGTTCTCCATCCTATGTTCAGAGAAGGGAGGCAACATGGCATCTAGATCATCCATCACTGGCTGACGGACTGTTCATTCTTCTGAGTGAAGTATGTGTTCTTTATTTGCTTCGACTGCCCTCTTGGGGGAAGCAGTATCTTCAGTCTGAGTCAGGCTATCTCTTTCTGCTTCTTCAGCCTCAGTTACACTTTCCCCCTCTGCCTTATCTGTGTTGGCTTCTTCTTCCTCCTCCTCCTCTGAGTCCTCAGCCAGGGGGCTCATGACACAATTAGAAGAGATTATGACATCTATACAATACAGTATTACAATACCTTGTAGTCAGTTTCCAAAAGTTTATATTCTGTTAGAATAAGAAGTGTTTCCCAAAAAACAATAGGACAACAAGGAGAGAGCCAATCTATCATCTTTAGGGAGTAAGTTTTAAAATTTGGAGCAGCCACTGAAAGGGCCCTCTTCCATGTTACCATCAGTTATATCTTTAACAGTGTAGAGGGAGATAAGGGTCACCTCCAAAGGTCAGAGATCTGGCAAGCTCATATATCCTGGACCCAAACCATATAGGGCTTTATAGGTCATAAATGATATTTTGAATTGTGCCTAAAGATGGGTCAGTAAGCAATTGAGCTGTTATAGGAAAGGAGTAATGTGCTTTCAGCAAAGATCAATATTCTAGCTTCAGCTCTTTGATCAACTGAAGTTTCTGAATTTTTTTGTTAGTTGGTTTAATTTATACTCCATCTTTCCACCTGGCAGTGAATTCAAAACATACAAAGATTTAAAATGCAGCTAAAATCTTTATTTTACAAACATTAAAAAACAATTAAACAAATGATTCTGCTGAAAAGAGTACATAGTTTAAACATGTTTGAAACATACTTAAAGGATAAAAAAAGTAGAAACACAGCACCCCAGATTCAATATACTCTTCCACCATATAATTTAAGCACTAAAGACTTACTTAAGGACTTTGCCTGATGGTGGAAAGAAAGAAGAGAGAGGGCCAACCAACTGTCTTGTGGAAGAGAGTTCCTCAGTCTGGGGACAGCCACTGAGAAGGTTCTCTCCTGTGTCTTCATCAAATGTGGTGGTGGGACGAAAAAAAGCCCTCGCCCAATGATCTTAAAATTTGGCATGGCTCATATAGGAAGGTATCATTTTAGATTATCTGGAAGCCATATAGGGCTTTAAGATCATAACCAGCACTTTGAATTCTGTCCAGAAATGGATTGTTAGTCAGTTAAGCTGTTTCAGCAGGGGGTTTAGATGTTCCCTGTAACCAGCCCCAGGTAGCAGCCTGGCTGGAGCATATTTAATGCATTGAAGTTTCCAGTTTCCAAAGGCAACCTCGTGTAGAGTATGTTATAGTAATCCAAATAAAAATAATCCAAGCAGGATGTAACCAAGCTACGTGTCACCCAAAGCATGTGCTATTGTGGCAAGAACAGTCAGCTTCAGGAATAGGTGTTGCTAGTGAACTAGCTTTATTTGTGCAAAGACAGTCTTGGCCACCACAGAAATCTTAACCTTTAGTCTCAGAGCTGAATGCATGAGCTCTGCATTCATGCAAAATTTGTATCTTCTGGGAGAATGTGACACCCTGAAACTGTGATGTCATGACACTCTTCAGTATTTTGATCAGATATAGAATTTTGGAGGCCGGCCAGTTAGTTATCCAATACAGTGGAATTCCAGGGAAGGGCTTTTTTTCCCAGACACCTTTTGAAAAAGACTTTCCTTACAACTGTATTCTTTAGGCAAATTGGGACCCTTCTTTGTTATAGAGAGGCACTGACTACCCCCTTTATTCACTTTTTAAATCCTCCCTAGCCTTTTTAATGAGTGAGGGAGGGCAATGGAATAACACACGTGCTTTCACCTCTCCAAGGATTCTTTCCGCATCCTTAGGCTGTAGAAACTGAAAAGGGGGCAAAGGTACATCCACTGAACCCATATCAATGATAGCATACAAGTTAGAACAGATCTGATCTATTTTACCTGCAAAAGACTAGTCAAATTGTTCACAGTAGGCTGTTGAGTGGTTTGAATTCTGCTCTAGTGGGTGGGATCGTGAAAGACCTATAACCACTCAAAACATACCTTTTATGTTCAGAACACTCACCATTTTATTACAAGTACTTAGCAATTATGCTATGCTCTCTTCTAAACAGACAAAAGAAAAGTGAATTCATTGATAGAGGCACACAATGCTATTAGTCAAATTATAGTATTTAGTTGAAATCAAACTATTTCTACTAGAACTTTGCTATGGTACTTATCACCTTGAAATTTTGGCATGCTAAATAGTCTGAAGCCATACCTTTCTCTAAATCTCTTTTAAAAATGGGCTAGATGGACCAATGGCCTTGCTCACTACCTGCCTCCAACAGTGCATCTCTTCTTGAAAATTTGCTTCCATAGTATTTGCTGCTTCTCTTTGTCTAGATTCTTAACATTTCATATCACCAGAGCTTGGAAAATTTGCTTTTTGGACTACAACTCCAAGAATTCCTCAACTAGTGTGGGAGCTGTTTTCCCAAACTGCATCTTTTCCAATGTCTTCATATTACTCTGGAATGTTAAACCAATAGGAACAAATCACCACAGTGACAGCAGTAATGGAGGCAGTAAAGAAGGTCCCAGTAAGATCCCATCTAAGGCCTCACTAGGCACTAATGCCTCATTAGGGACAGGAGGAGCCTTGAGAGATGCATCCTTAACTGGTTTATATATTACTGTTTCTGTGTATTCTCTTCCTGTCAGTTCTTCTCAGGAATATGAATCATAAAAATTACCAGTTCTAAAACCTTCATCATCCAAATTAATTAGGTCCTATTAAATTATAAAAACAGAAGAACTTTGATTTTTAAAAATCTGCTTTTCTCATTCTTTTTAAAATTTCTGCATTTATGGACTTGAGTATATTAATGGATGATAGAGACTGGGTAAGAATTTTGTTGGGTTCATTTTCTGATAAGAAGTCCCTCAAATTCACACTTTTCATCATGATAATAATGGGGGAGGGGAGAAGCAACTAATGATTTCAGTGTTTTGCATATGGGAAGAGGTAAAAAAAGACAGATTTGCCTATCCGAGCAAAGGGTTTTGAATGCCTCCATTGATAAGCATTTCAAATTGTGTTTGAATCTTTCTATATTCAACAAAGTTTGTGATGGTGAATTAATGTTGTCACATCTTATAACTGGTTCCTCACATTTAGCAGTTATATGACAGATAGGTTCAACATAGCCCTTTTGGTGATGGGAACAGCTGTACCAGTTGACTTTCATTAATGGGAATTGTTTAAAATTGGTTCAGTTTTGTTTTGATGAGATAATTTTTTTGAACATGTGCCAAAATTTGTAAATTTCTACCTGTAAGATGAGAAGGAAATAATTTGATAATTTGAAAGTAGGAGAAGAGGGGAAAAGACAGATCCATTTATTTCTGCCTTTCATTCCTTTCTACTAAATACTAAATTCTATTAAGCAGACAGGCACACACAAGTACAGATAAAGATTGTGAATAATTTAATACACATAAATCAAAATTTGCTGATCAAAATGCAACAAGGTAATAAAATTGAGTTCTGGGTAATTTGAGAACAGGCTAAGGCACAAAATAATATCTCCTTGTTCTACAAAATAGTGGAAACAGCCAGAAACTAAATTATTTATTTGTTCATTCATTTACTTAAATTCATTCATTTAATTTATATCCCACTTTTCTCCCATATGGGACCCAAAGTGGCTTACACATTTAAATAATATAGCTAACACAATCTGAAATATTTTTTAAAGCATAAACAAGCCACTTAAAGCAGTAATTTACAAAAGTTAAAAAACACATTAAAACCCCTTATGTATAAAAAGCAGCACACTCATTGCACTACCTTAACAAGATAAAACCTGAATGTCTATTTAAATAAGAAATTCTTTGCTAATGTCAAAAAGAGAGCAGAGAAGTGCCCACTGAGCTTCTCAGAAGAGAATTCCATAGCGTGGGAGCAGCTACTGAGATGCCTCTCTTCCAAATCCTCACTGGATGTATTTGTGATGGTTATGGCAACAAGAGAAAGCCCTTCACCAAATATCTTAAAACTTGGATAGGCTCATATAGGCAGATATGATCTTTCAGATAGCCTGGACCTAAGCCTTCCCCTGAAGAGGGCAAACTAACAGCAAGCAGAACATATTCATAAATGTGAACATCAAATAATTGACTCTTCAATCTATGTAATGCAATTTTTATATAAATTTAAATTTGATATAATTAAAGACCACACCAACAATCCTGCTTCTTGAATTTGGTTCTCAGTGAGGCTCTTTAGTTTAAAAGAGCAAGGGGGGGGGGGAGTGATACATCAGCAGTGTATAAAAGAATGAACATTTTTGAAATACCAGCTGGTTTCTCGTGCTTACCAATTCAAAATACAAGAACAAAGGCAAATCAATCATAAAATTAAGAGGGGGTAGGACTTTGAACATGCTAAAAAGAAAATCTAACTTTTGTCAAATACACACTGCAGAATTGGCTTTGTCAGACTATTTCTGAGACATGGTATTTCAGACTAAAGAAGAAAATTATAAGGTTACATTAGTGTTGCTAATAATGCATATGACTCCAAGGCGCTAGGACTCCTTGACTGAAGTCGTAAATATGCATCAGTGGAACTTATTTCTGTACAAATTCATTTAGAATTGGGATGGGGGTGGACACCAAAGAGAAGAGGAGATCTTCATTTTATGTAAAGTTCCTTAGAATTCCATATTCAGAAAGGGATTAGGTCTGTGCTATTGTCAAGTGTCAAGAAACATGTTTGTGTTCTTGTGGGATTAGGGGTAAAAGATTAAGAAGATAACTAGGTAATAAGGTATAACACTCTGTCAAACTTCAGGTCAAAGGGAAAAAATCATGTACAGAAGAATGGAATTGTAAGTACTTTTGACTGATAACACATAGGCTTGAATCTTGTTGATAGCCCCAACTAGAGGCAACATTCAATTGTTGAATGGTGAATCCACACACAGATATATCCCATTGCATTAATATATCTAATTCATTTGTGACAAAAAATAGAAAACATACTTTGCTAAAATACAACATGTTGTACAATATGAGAGAAACGTATTGTTTTCTTCAAAGGCCCAAAATCACCCCCAAGAAAGAAAGATGCTCCTGAAAGTTATAATTTGCATCATGCGTCCCATGATCTTATGAAGAACATGATGAGATGGGAGGTTGCCATCAACACAGCAAATTACTTGTGAGCCCACCAGCACTATCCTTTCCAGAGCACTCAAATTTACCTGGTAACATCAATGACAAGAAAGGCTATTGGTTTTTCATGCTTTTTGTTTTCCCAGGCTGTGAGGCCATGTTCTGGAAGAGTTTATTCCTGATGTTTCGTTTGCATCTGTGGCAGGAATCTTCAGAGATGCTTCACAGCCTGAAAAAAAAACATAAAAAATATATGGCTGCCGGCCATGAAAGCCTCCAACTTCACAAGAAAGGCTACTGTCATAGCTTTTCTTAGGTGTTGGCAGCTAAATTGCAAGTGCTGAGAGTCTCGTGAAATCAGGTTTCAAGGGCTTCCAAGGCCTTACTAATTACCCACAATGCTATGGAATCTTGAAGTAACACCTGGCATTTTCATCCGTATAACATGAATAGACAAATAAGTGCAAAAAGTGTATAGATTTCTACAGAAAATGGAGTGGGAGAAATGAGTGGTACTGTTGCAGACTTTGGAGATTATCAGACAGGGACAAAAAAAGTGCCCCCATTTCGCTATATTCTCTCCCACCCCATCCCATCCTAGAATGATAACCCCACATTGCAGACCTACCTTTTGACATGGCCACCCCCTCCCGTCAGGAGCCCAGGAGTGAATGGAGCTCGAACACAGCCTCATTCACTTCCTGGTTTGAGTTCCCGCCCATTCTCACAAGAGAATGAGTGCCTGTGAAATTCAAAAATAAAAAGCAAAAGGAATGTCAAAAAGTGACACCAAGCACAAAAACACAGTTAAAAAATATGAAGTAACCCAGGGAGGGTACAAAAAACTGTGTCACTTACCTCCTTGTCCTAATCGCACCTGGAAGTGTTTGGCATGGACCTCCCAGTGATGCTGGCATCACACCAACATAACAGGACACTGTTTCACTGGCTCGTCATTCCGTGACAGAAAAGGAATGGGTGATCTATTCACAGCTTAGGCTGTGAATATAAAGGATCACAGGCAGCATGGAACCAGCACAGGGGCATAACAGGACAGGGATGACAACATCTGAAATTAAAGCCTTTTGCGATCTCCTGGCATCCTTGTCAGGGCATATTTAGGACATCTGAAAATGTCCTGGTACTGGTACTGATACCGGGACAAAGCTAATTACAAGCTAAACTTAAACTTCAGAGAAGTCTGAGGTTGCCTGTATAATTAGCCTTGTTTATCTGAATGGCTGAAGTTTATACACTAAGTTCTCCACATATAAACCTCTATTGCATATCTAAACTATGAAAAGCACATGCTACACCATTTCAGGACAGGACAGGAAGCAAATAAAAGATTAATAAAAGATTAATAAAACTTTTTTTTTAAAGTGAAAAGTGAAAATGTTTATCCATCCTCACATTCATTAAAGCCAAAGACAATGGATATCACAATGTTGTAAACCAAAAGAGTGCTAAGCTTATCAAATCAATTGTACACAAGGAGATCAATAAAGATTTTACCAATGTCAACTTCAAGAGAAGGGGTGAAGTCATTTATTATAAGAATCCAACTCTCTGAACAAAAGTAGTTCTGAAAAAAAGGATACTCTGCAGTTCTCAGGCTATATAAATCAATAGTGTATAATTATAATTCAGAGATAATGAAGGCTATCAGATGTTTAAATGTTGTAATTTGTACGTACAAGATTTCTACACATCCCTTTTGCTAAGAACCTCTTCTAGGTTTCTTTTATTTCTTGTATCTTTTTTTTTAAAAGGCAGGTATACTAGGGATGGAAAAATTATTTGTAGTTATTTGTTATTCCCTGAAGATAATGGGCTTCCTGGCATGCAAGAAACCCAAGAGAGCAGTGGTGAAGACTCTTCAATTTGCAAAATCTCTGGGGAAATTACTCTACACAAAAATATATTTTCTGTGCAGAATGGAGCTGTAGGACTCAGCAGCCCCCACGCTGGTGGCTCATTTGCAGGTCAGTCTAGCCTCCCTGGTCTTCACCCCTTCCCATGTGGCAGGGAAGGGACAGCATAGGTGAAGCCATGCTCCCCCATCTTCTTCCCAGCTGGCACTGCGAGCTTGGAGGGGTTGGTGCTGTGGCCAATCAGGGTGAGGCATGCATCACCCTGACTGGCCACTTCAAATGGACTCCCAGCCAATCAGAGGCGAAGGTGGACCTTGTCCTCTGATTGGTTGGGAGGCAGGACTTTGCTGCATTTTGCAGCAAGTCTTCACTCAGGTCCTGCGATCGGGAATAAATTCCCGACTGCAGCGGGAATTGGGAGCTGAACCCGCCCACTCACCCTCTTTTCATGTGTATTTTCATGTGGTATTTAGCATGTATTTGTATTATCATTGTCACAACTTTAAGGGGGAAGTTGGCATGGGTTCTGATCCAAGGTTATTGGTAACAGGGGTCTCCATCAAGTTCAGGGTCAAGTTCAAAGTCATGTTCAAGGTTACAGAGACCCTGGGGGCATGGAATTGGGACACGCAAACTCGGGGCATGTCATTACAGAATGCCCCCCTTTTCTTTATCACATGTCATCAACTGACTCCTTGGTGGTGGGAAGGGGTGTGTGTGAGTTCTGCAGACAATTCAGAGGGCCTGCCCAGACTCCTCCCCTTCCTGGACTGGTGATTGTCAGTAGGCGGGTCGATAACCATCTCATCAACCAGACAGGCGGGTTGGTTGATATCTGGATCTGAACTAATGTGTTTGTGCCAACCAAAAGCAGCTGTCATCAAAGTTGTGGCCTTTATTGCCAGTATATATATTCTGATACTCTCATATTATCATCCAATATATTCATATATTCAATATATTCTTTAAAACATACATGGTGTCTGTGTTTATTTGGAATGGGTGAAAAGGGACACATCCTGCATCAACACACAAATCATGTTTCTTGCACACACACAAAAATATGTTTACCCAGCAGAAGACAGTATGTTTTGTGCAGAAAATGCTATTCACATGAAAAAGAGTATTTTTGTTTAGCAAGATTGTGTGTATACTGGATAGCATAATTCCCCAAAAGACTTCTCCAAGTGTGAATATCAGAAGAATGCTGCACAGTGGTCTTTGTATTCAACCACAACAAGGAGGATACTTAATTTGTCCTTGCTTGTGAGGGTGAACAATACTCCTGAACATCCTTATCAATACAAGTTCCAATAATGTAGTAAAATTCTGATAATTCTAGGTGAGGGAGAAAATCTCATTTATATAATACCAGGACTGGCAAAGTGTAGCTTCTTTGTAACTTTCTAGCAAAGACAGATATGCAATTCTTTTTTAAAAATGTTTTTTCTCCTCCTAGAAGCTTCCACAACATGTGGCTTTTAAAAAAAATTGGCTACAGGATTCCCCAAAAAACATGACTGTCCATCCCATGAAACTGGAAGAGCATGGGAGACCACTTCCTAGATTGTTTCTTTTAATTTTGTTTTGCTTTGCTTGTTTGTCACAGTATGGAAAGAGTTGTCCACCCCATCTTAAACACTCTCCCCTACATCATAACTGTTTTGTGGGAGATGCATTATTTTCACTGGAAAGAAAACAAACTAGTTCACACTAAACTACCATTATACACTCCTATATGTCCTGACATTATACAGTAGCATTTTATTAGGCAATTCCTATAGGGTTCTTTGTCATAAATTTGTGTAAACATACAGGATGATATTTTAAATATCAATTTGTCATAGGCTTCTTAACCTTCTGCCACATTTACACTGGGCTTGAGAATAAAGCCCATTAGTCTAATAACCATAATTAGTCATGATTATCCTAATTAGGACATTAGTTAATGATCTCTCATTTCATTGTTCTTGGTTGATCTAATGAATGAAATATTTATGAACGTCCCCATTTTATGCTGCAAGGGCCTTATAAATACTGTAGTTAGAAAGAAAACTAAGTTAAAGAGGAAGTCATTTACCATTTTCACTACCCATACAAAGAAATACTCTTTTTTTTTCATTTTGGTCATCTTTTTTCAATGTGCTGATTATTACAGATAGAGGCTCCCTTAACCAAAATGCTTGGGAGCAGCGGTATTTTTGATTTTGGAGTATTTTGGATTTTGGAATACTTGCATCTACATAATAAGATAATTTGGAGATGGGAACCAAGTCTAAACACGAAATACATTGATGTATGATATATACCTTATGCACATAGCCTGAAGGCAATTTTATACACAATATCTGTAATATTTATTTATTTATTTATAATTGAAATGACCAGATGATAGGACGAATTTGATCATAAGTGAAGCATTTTACATGCAAATTTTTGTACTGGATGTCTGCCCAGGGAATTTCATTCACTAATGAATTATCATCAGGTAAGATATATATATATATACATATAATTATTACCACAGTGGGTTGGATTGTGGTACATTTCAATGACTTGTGACATTAAAGAAATAAACTACTTCCTTGTCTTTTCTGAAACAATGACCTTTCCTTTTAAATTAATCAATAAGTCAAAAAAACAAAATTCACCATCCTGAACAGCTTAGATATTTTATGGATCTTGAGGTCAAATATTATTTCAGATCAAATAAATTAATGCACCAAGTTCTGGACTTCTAAGAAAACTTTTGAACATTATTGTTTCATCAGTTTTTCCCAGCAATCTTTGCTGCTTTTATTTATCTTCATTTTATTCTAATCTAGTCTACCCAACAAAGATCTTAGCTTGGATCCAGTATTCAGAAGCTCATGGAAGAAATGTTTCTCACCCCCTTCCGTCCTCTATCTGCAGGGAGTGTTGTCCTTCCTGGCAATCCTGAAAGCCTCTCTGTGTGATTGGGGTACCTTCTGAAAAAAGGATGAGACTGGAGGACAGAACAATGCCTGTGTCCTGTTTCAGGGTGGTAGCTGCCTAGGAGAGTACATCCTTAGCTCAAGAAACAAACCAAGGAGTAACCAAACCAGTCTGGGATCAAACATCGAGGTTCTGAAAAAGCAGATGAGTGGCTGAGGCAGTCTTGGCTCTAAGAACAAAATGAAGCCCAAACAGGGTCAAAAACCAGTCAGGTAATAACTGAACAGAAGAGTCCCAGGGACTGCCTCAGAGGTGTTACTAAGGGCGATGTCAACCTGCTCCAACGGTGTCACCTAGTGAGGTTTGGCCTCCCCACACCCACACCCCCAGTGCCACCATTGGACTGTCATAATGCCAAAGATAGTGCAACTGTTCTTTTGTAGCACACAGATACAGCCTTGGTTGTGTAAATTTATATTGAGCTGTAATTCATAAGAGCTGGCCTCATTATCCCAGCAATTTCCTTTTGAGGCAGGCCACACCCTGCCTCTGCTGTTCTTGCTGTCATTTTAGACTGTGATGCTCCAAAGGACAAATTAACTTAGACTCTAACTCCCTCTCTTCAATGTTAGCATGTGCTGCTCCATGCTCTCCTTCCAGGGCAGCACTGCCAGACTCTTCTGGCTCTGACTGGAGCCTGTAATCTGGGCTCATCTCTTCCCCTCTCTCATCTCAGGAGGCTTACTCCAGGTAGGACATGACACCCCATTTGGCTGAGGGGAGAAGACATTTGCCCCACATTGGATGAATATGTGAAGTGGAAGGCTTTCACGGCCGGCATCCATAGATTTTCCTTTGGTTTTTTTCAGGCTGTGAGGCCGTGTTCTGGAATAGTTTACTTCTGACGTTTCTGCTGTATCTGTGGCTGGCATCTTCAGAGAATGGTTGGGTAGGAGTGTGTGTGGAGTTTATATACTCTGAACCCCATGGGAAGAATATGTAAATTTGTGTAATTGAATGGTTATTTTCTGGGTGTAGAAATGCAAGGAGGATTAGTGTCTGTTTGGCTAATGGTTGGTTGATGGGACATTATCTGCTGGGAGTCCCCCTGTCCCTGGGTGGAATTCTTTTGTAAGTGTTGAGTTTTGATTCTATTGTATTTCAAAACTGGGAACCAGATTTTGTTTACTTTTAAGGTTTCTTCTTTCCTGTTGAATTTGTCCAGGTGTTTGTGGATGTCAATAGCTTCTCTGTGCATTCTGACATGATCGTTGTTGGCCTGGTCTAGAATTTCTGTGTTTTCAAATAGCATTTTGTGTCCAGGTTCGTTTATCACATGCTCTGCTACTGCTAATTTTTCTGGCTGGTCCAGTTGCAGTGTCTGTCATGTTCCTTGATTCGTGTTTGCACACTACGTTTAGTGGTCCCTATGTAAACTTGTCCACAGCTGCATGGTATGTGGTAAATTCCTGCAGCTGTGAGGGGGTCTTGTTTGTCCTTTGCTGAGTGTAGCATTTCTTGGATTTTTCTGGTTTGGTCTACAGATTGTTTGGAGGTTGTGTTTCCTCATCAGTTTCCCTATTCTGTCTGTAACTCCTTTGATGTATGGTAAAAAATACCTTCCCTTTGGGTGGCTGTTTTTCTTCTTCATTCCTGTGGTTTTTTTCTGGGTCTAGCTGCTCTTGTGATGTCTGATCTGGAGCAACCATTAGCCTGTAGGGCCCAGTTTAGGTGCCTTAGTTCGTCCTCCAGGCAGTGGGGTTAGCAGATCCTTTCTGCACAGTCTAACAAATGTTTTTATTGTGCTTCTTTTTTTTGTCCTGGGTGATGATTGGAGTTTTTGTGTAGGTATCTGTCCATGTGCGTGGGGGGGTTCTGTATACCTTGTGGCCTAAAAGTTGGTTTGGTTTGTGGATGACTAGGACATCCAAGAATGGCAGTGTTCTTCTCTTTTTCCATCGTGAATTGGATATTTGGGTGGATGCTGTTCAGTTAACTGAAAAGTAGATGAGGCATGAAACTTGTAAATACTTTTTAAAAAATTATTTATTTTTAAAAATTTTCCTCAAATTTAAAAATACAGGAAAGAACAAACATGTGGTTTATACATATCTTCCATCCATATACAAATTCATAGTGTGTATTAAATTAAACAACACCATTTCTCCTGTATTAGTAACTTTTCTTGGGGCATGTTAAAGTATATTTTTCATTTTTTAATTTCTATTATGTACCACCATTCCTCCCTTCAGCTTCTATCCATTTTGTACCAACATACCACCAACTAGCATTTACTCTTATTTCTTTATGACTTTAGCACTTCCTTGTGCCCTACTGGCTAGTGCTACTTTTTCGTACTATAATCCCCCTATCTATTTCAGTGATATTACTGCACCTCACTTCCTTTGTTTTCCTAAGTATTCTCTTCTTAACATTCTCTTAATTTTCTTTTATGTTTTTTAGTATATTTCGCCAATCTCTATAAAATTTCTTTAAAGAATTTTCTTTTATAAGTCTTGTTAATTCAATAATGTAAATATATTATGTCAAATCAATACAACTGGCTCCAAATCTTCCACTAAAAATTAAATATGTGAGACACATAGAGAGTCCATCCCTGTTTGTAATGGCTGAACCTCTGTGCTGCCTTACCAGCCCTTACCCTGTCTTCCCCTGCCCCCCATCTTAGCTCCAGGGGTTATGAGGACTGCCCAGGGTCAAAATCGGGCAAACCCCTGCATTGTAAGGACTACAGGGCTCCAAGAAAGGAGCAAGATGGGGCAAATTACCTGTTGAGAAAAACCCTTAATCTGTGTAAATTGTAAATATGTTAATTAATACACTTGTTCAGGGCAAATACTTTGGTATCAAATTGGACATACTTTAGGAGCTTATTGTGTCTTAGTCTACCCCTGTACTCAAAGATGTTACCCCATACTTTGATCTACATATGGCTAAACACACACATTTATCCAAATGAACATATGTTTGGATTTTTAACAAAAAGTCACAGTGCACCATCGCAAGCCTTTGGACAGGGTAAAGGTTCTGTGTTCCAACTGCCACTGCCCTGGCTTGGAGGGAAAGAAGAAGCACCAGTCATGGCTCCATCATGCCTAAATTCAGAAGCACATGAAAGGCCCTCCATTCATCCCAACTGCCATTGCCCTGGCCTTGGAAGGAGATAACAAAAGGCATTTATGGCTCCATCATGCCTAGGCCCAGACACAGAGAAAAAGCCCTCCCTCCATTCTAACTGCCATTGCCCTGGCCTTGGAGACAGAAAAGAAGAGGCATTCATGGCTCCATCATGCTTAGGCCCAGATGCAAATGAAAGGCCCTCCCGTATCCCATCTGCCACTGCCCTGGCTGCAGAGGAAGAGAAGAAGCAGACACAATTTCATTATGTCTAGGCCCAGAAGCAGATGTAAGGTCTTCACTGCTGTGGCCTTGAAGGGAGGGGGGGAAAGGCATTATCTGCTGGACTTGATCCTTTCCCACATTACCATCACCTTTTCCTTTTCTGACATGACTTAAATAGATTGTAATACTGTAATACTCAATAACATAACTTTTTTGTTGTTCTTTTGCTTGTAAATTGTCATGTATAATTATGGCATTGTATAAATGATGATGATAATGATGATGACAAAAGTCCATAATCTAGCCTTTAAATTATCATATATTTTTATATATTTGTTTATTACAAAAGCAAAAGGAATAATTACCTGAATGACATTCACATGCAACCAGCAATTACTTGATTATAATTATGGAGGTTGCTTGGGATATAGAGATAAATGGAGAGAGATATAGATACAGATCACATAGACATTGGTAAGGGAGCACAGAGTTTCAGCCATTACAAACAGTGATGGACTGGCTATGTGTCTCACATATTTATTTTTTAGTGGAAGATTTGGACCCAGTTGTATTGATTTGACATAACGTATTTCCAAGTTTCATGCCTCATCTACTTTTCAATTAACTATTAAGGCCACCCTCATTATAGTCAGGCCACCCAAATCCAACATTTCTGGCCATAGGCCTGACTGGAGCATTGAGCAAGTTCTTTGGAAAAGTAGGCTCATATTGATAAGGGAATGGGAACCAGATGGACACCATGAGGAGGAGGGGGTAATTGGGTTGGAGAAAGAAATTAAAATGTAAATAGCATGGTCCATAGGAACATGGGTAGCTGTTCTAAGGTTAAGAAAGAGAAGGAGAGTCAGATAGGATCAGGAAAAGAAAGTGGAATTGGAGCAAAGATATAAATAACCTGAAGTGACGTGGGTATAAAGCAGCTCTTCCTAAGAGTCTGTGTTGATCTGTGCTAGTTTTGTTAGACCAGAGCACTGCAGATGAATAAATCATTCATTATGTATTATGAAGGGTTTGGTCACCAGGCTCTTTAATAACTGCACTCTGCTTTCTATGGCCTTGTCTAGATGGGCTATTTACCCCATCTTGCCCCTGTCTTATAGCCTTGCATTCCAAACAATGCAGAGCTTTTGCCCCATTTTGTCCCCCAGGCAGTCTTCATGACCCCCAGGGCAAAGATGGAGCTGAGATGGGGAAAAGCTCAATAAAACATTTTAACAAAATGCCTGGGGAAAATAATTTCTTTTCAGAATAAATGGATCAGGCCCCACATGACTGCAGGGACCCATAGTGGCATGCTGGCCCATCAGTGCAGCTGTTGTCCATGTCACTCTCTCCAAAGCCAGGAAGGAGTTCCACAGCTGTAACCAAGGCTGGGCACATGCAGGGGACATTGGTCATATGCTTTGAGGTGGCCTCCTAGCTTCAGAGAGAGTGACATGAATGGCACTGCCATGACAGGCTGGTGTGGTAGTCTGACTACATCCCATTTCATGCAGGTAATAGGGGAGATATGGGCCAGATCCACAGCCAGAATACACAGGTGTATATTTTGGCCCATATATCCAGCTAGGAAAAAGGCAATGTACAGGAGTAAGAACTGAGCCAGGGGGAAAAAAGAGAAAGATGTAAAGCAAAAGGAACCTGAGACAAAGGACTCTCTTCTATTTCTATTGTGAATGAAGGAAGCATCTGTTGTTGTTGTTATGTTGCTGTTATGTGTCTTTAAGTCAACATTGACTTATTGAGACCCTATCCTAGAGGGCATGTGTGCTTTTTGGGTTTGGGGGCAAGATTTATTCAAAGGGGATTTGCCATTGCCATCCTCCAAGGCTGAGAGTGTATGACTTGCCCAAGGTCAGCCTGTGGGTTTCCATGGCTAGTACTGCTGACACACGGCAGAGATCATGCATTTGATACCACTTTAACTTTCATGGCTCCATCCTATGGAAATGTGGCATTTGTAGTTTGCTGTGGCACCAAAGCTTTCAGGCAGAGGAGGTTAAATATCTCACAAAACTACTGTTAGTATGCCCTACTACCCCCTCCCACAGTACTCATAATTGGAAATATTGGACACTTTTCAGAATCAGGTTGGCTGGG
Source organism: Gambelia wislizenii (assembly GCA_030847615.1). Lineage (NCBI taxonomy): Eukaryota > Metazoa > Chordata > Lepidosauria > Squamata > Crotaphytidae > Gambelia > Gambelia wislizenii. The sequence goes on along the minus strand of JAUMIR010000005.1, from coordinate 82,401,888 downwards.
GCAACCCAAAGTGGTCAGCTGGAAGTCACAATAACCTTGGATGTGTCTTAGAAATATTTTGGCAAGGAAGCCCATATTAGGATTGTGTGGAAGCCCCTTAGTAAACATAGCTGTTAAGGAGTATGTATGTTCTAATCCTTTCTTCCAGCCCTGGGTGCATCAGCAATGATTCATTCAATAAACAATTAAGTGGCCATTCCCAAATCCATTCCTACAGAAATATCTCCTATCCCCCTACCTGACCAGTCATTAAGAGGCTGCTGCAGAATCATCAATGTTTTGTCTTACTGTAACCAAAGCAGTCAGCTGAGTTTCATTCCCTTTGTCCATTTGGTGGGAAAGCCATCCAGGCTTTGTCATAACCAGAGTACCTCTTCAGGATATGAAATAGGCTATATATATCCTAGCCTAAATCCCAGCTAAGTGTGTTACAGATGGACACTGACACTGCCGGATTCTCTGTGCCACCCTTAAGGTCAGTCTGAGCATTTTCGCTTCACAGAACTCTTCTCTTCAGGACTGGTAACTATAACTCTATCTTGCTGAACTTCTCTCTATCCAACCTCCCACCTTTCATTCCAATAGCCTTGTAGGGTTCTTAAGAATATATGTTTTGTATGCTAGTGTATCCCCTGTGTTATTTCTAGTAAAACTACTTTATTTCACTTTAACTTGAATGCTCTCTACAGTTAGTACTGGTATACGTAGGTGAAAAGATGTTGGTTACCTGCCCATTGCAGGCTTCCATTTGAGCTAATAATTCCTCCAGATAGATTTTGACATCATGGGTGGGTCTTTAAAACACCCCCCACTTCTCAAGGTAACACTGCAAATCCCAGGATTCCATAGCACTGAGCCATGGCAGTTAAAGTTGTTTCAAACTGCATTATTTCTGTAGTGTGTCAAGCAGCCTGAGTGGGGATTTGAAATCTGGGCTCTCAGAGTCCTAGTCCAACACAAAGCACAGCAAACACAATGGCTGTGTGCAATGCCTGTGCTTCCCAGTAAATAGGTCTGGGAAACCATTCTCCTTTTGTATCCTGTTTTCAAGTGCTAGGGGATGCTTCCATGAATTATTTGTGTCCTGTCTCTGCATGGACATTCATTTCCCCCATAAGTGGGATTTTGCAGTAATTGTTAGCTTAATTGTGAGACTTTATAAACAATTCTGATGATAATGCAGAGTAGAGTTATATATTAGCCTAATCATTATTAATTCATTTAGTATTTATGGTAATAATAGCAATTATGATGAACTCATTTAGCACTAATGGGAGAGCTTCAGGAATTCTGCACTAATTTGTAAAGCTAAATTAAAATGTAGCCTTGGGTTTTTTTACAGTTTTTTACATTACAGTTTTTAGCTGCAGCAGTTGCCACTTTTTACAAAGCCACCTAAAACTGTTGAATAACTTTTCTTCTTTCTCCTTTCCTTCTCCTCCTCTTCCTTCTTTACTACTAGAAGTAAATCCGGAGTTCTTTCCCCCCACCCCAAGAGATTAGAACTGACAAGGCCAAAGTCTGTGAGCTGAGGCTCACATCATGCAGAATAAATATCAAGCAATAGAGGTAGTGGGGAGGTCGACTTTTGTTAGTCTTTTTATCTAAGCAATTTTATTTGCAACTTTAATGCTACTGACAGCTGCCAGATTAATACTACCCCAAATTAAAATCCTCTGTTTTATCTAGGTACAACACAAACCTGTAGCACAACTCCCCCTCCCTACACATGCAACCTATCTCTAATATATCAGACATGGAAGACCCACATCTGAAGGACTGACTTGATGGCTGTGGAAAATTTGTCTCCTATTTGACTGCATGACTATATGCCTCATATCAGTTTTGTGGAGCAAATTACATAATTTGAATGGACAGGCATTTTGGCAAGATTGTCCCTTAGGAATAATGCTAGTTGTAAAGAAAAATAGGGCATAAATGTTACTTGTGAATGAGTTGTATCATCTATGATTTTATCCAAGGAGATTTTATCTCAGGAGAGGAATAAGAACTGAGCAGTGAAAAAAAAAAGATGTAAAGTAAGAGGAACCTGAAAGAGCATGAATGAGGGAAGCAGTAGGTTACATATGTGCTATCCTGTTTGCAAAAAAGGAGTCAATTTCCTTTTTCTTTTGTGATCATCTACTTAGCAGTGGTACCGTAAGGTAATTTTAGACAGAGAACTTAATTGTTTAGGTAGACTGCAGTCTTTAGATGGTAGTGTGTACTATTTCTCTTATTTCAAAATGTGGAAACCCAGCTCTGTCTTTTGAGGGGACACCTACTCATTCTAGGGATGAAAACACACTAAGTAACACTTAAACACTTAACAGTGGGATACCCCACCTCACAGACAGTGAAAAATCATCTCCCAAATAACTCAAAAGGTGAACAGGAATGATCTAACATCACCTCAAATGGTGCCATGATGGTGTAATGTGGCCCTCTGGGGGGCAAAGCATGCTTTCCCCTGCTTTAGCCTCATCTCTTTGCCTTTGTCCCTGATCACTTGCTCCCACCCACTGCTGGAATTCAAATCTCAGGTGGCTCTTCCTATTTGCTTTCAAGTTGATTTTGGCTTATGGCGACCCTATGAATCAGAGATCCCTGGTCTTCAATTGCCCTGTTCAGGTCTTGTAAACTCAGGGCTGTGACTTCCTTGATTGAATCGATCCGCTTGTAGTGTGGTCTCCTTGTTTTCCTAGAGCCTTCCATTTTACCATTTTACTCTTTTCCAATGAGTCATGTTGTCTCATGATATCTCCAAAGTAAGATGTACTCAGTGTAATCATCCTTGCTTCTTGGGAGATATCAGGTTTGATTTACTCTAAGACTGCTGGTATGAAACAATGCAATTGAGACTGCTTTAACAATCATGGCTCCATGTTATGGAATCCTGGGATCTGCAGTTTGTTGTGGCACCAGAGCTTTCTGACAGAGAAAGCTAAATATATCACAAAACTATAAATCCCAGAATGCCATAGCATTGAGCTATGGCAGTTAAAGCAGTGTCAAACTGCATTATTTTTGCAGTGTGATAGAATCCTAAGACTAATTTGGTTTTTTTAGCAGTCCGTGGTATCTGTAGAAATCTTCTCCATCACCATATTTTAAATTCTTGACACCAACTTTCTCTGGTTGTGGGTTTGTGTGCTCCTGTGAGGCAAGAGGCTATGCTAGTGGTAGCACTGCTGTCAGTAGGGTCTTCCAAGTCAGACAGGCTTTTGCTGAAGAGCCAGATTAATTGTACCAAAAAGCTACTGGGCTGCAGCATTTGTGTGGGGGTAACACTACTGAAGGATCTCTTAGCGACAACACTAAGGACTTTATCACACAGGCTTAATAAACCAGAACAGAAATGGAACAGGATCGCTAAAGAGTTTTTTTTTTTCAGACGACGTTTCCCTCTCCCTTTCTGACCCCATTCTTACCCCGTGTGCTTTCCGTTTTGTTTTATTCACGGGGAAAAGTCGTCAATAGATCTCCAGTTCCATTTCTTCAACGGAATCACAGGTGTGTGAACTGGTTTGCCATTATGCTGGTGTGATGTTAAAACACTTCCGGGTACGATTGTGACATCCAGGTGAGTGACAGCCTTTTCTGTACCCTCCCCATGTTGCTTTTAAAGCTTTAAAAGTGTTATGGTGCTTGTTTTAATTTTTAGATATTTGCTTGTATTTATTTTTAAATTTTCCCCTGGCTGCCTGCCTCTGGAAGGTCCTGGAAGGTAAGTAGAGAACACTTCTGGTGACGATCTGGACATCCAGGTAAGTGACAGACATTTTTGTACCCTCCCCTGTTTACTTGTTTCTTTTAAAGGCTGTTTAGGTGCTTGATTTAATTTTTTGATGTCTGGTTTTGTTTTGTTTTTAAATTCCCTGCGCAATGCAGGGCTCCCTGCAAGATCCTGGGAGGTCCCTGCAAAACACTTCCTGCTTCAATTGGGACAAAGAGGTCAATGACAGCCTTTTTTGTTCCCTCCCTGGGTTATTTGGTTTTTTTTAAGGGTGTTTAGGTGCTTGGTGTACTTCTTTGAGGTTTGGGGGATTTTTTATTTTTAAATTCCCCATGCAATTTGGTCTCCAGGAAGAGAGGGGGGGTTTGGTCTCCAGGAAGGGGAGGGGGCTCTGTGAGAGCTCCATTCCCTTCCTGGACAGCTGGAGGAGGGGGGAGCAGTTTCTGTCCGGGGATTAAGGTAAGTGTGTGAACATTTTTTTTAATTCAGTTACAGGGACGGGAGGAGGTTGGTTGGTTGGGTACTGGAACAGGAATGGGTTTTAAGGGCACATCTGATAAAGTCCTAACTCTAAAGGAGCTAGTACTGAAAAGAAGACAATAGTAAACTACCCTGGAAGACTTTTTCCTTCTGTGATGAGACAATCCAAACCTCTGGACCCCACCCCAAGTTGAAATTGGCCAATTGGGGACACCTCATTTGCTGTTTGTGTTGTCATGTCAGCTTTGACATATGGTGGCTCCATGAATGAGAAACCACCAAGAAGCCCTATTATTAGCTTCCCTCCTCAGGACATGCACACTCAAGCCTATGGCCTTCTTGGAACCCATTTATACGAGCTCAAAAAAATGAAGTGCCCTGCAGAATGGCATTTTTCAGCAGTTATGACCTGTCCTAATGGTTTTCTGGCCCCCGAAAGTTTTGCAAACCCACCGTCAAGATGACAACCATGAGTGAATTACTCAGATTTTTACCTACTGTAATCTGCCACCATTTGACTTTAAAAAAAAAAAAACTATTTCAACTATGCTCTGGAGAAATATCTTGCCTTTCTAGGGGGAAAAACACACCTCGTTTTCTCACCTTAGCACTCACACGCTAAGGCGAAAAATCAACATGGTGACACTGGGCACTTGCCCTATTAGCAAGCCCTGCCCCTGTACTCATCTGCCAATCAGCTTTGTGATTCCTCCCTATGGGAAAGCAATTAATATCAAATCTTTTGTCCCAATGAGGGGGACTGTGCATCCCCCCTGCAGTTTTTTTTTTTTTAAATCTGGGAAAAGCCAGGAAGGCTTTTCTCGCATAGTTTTTTTTTTTTTTTTTTTTTTTACATTTTGCCCACCCCTCCTTCACAAAATGGCAAAACAATGAGGCTTGCCATTTAGACAGGTAGGGGTCTCCTTGCATTCTGTGTCAAGTTTTTTTTTTTTTTTCATCGTTTAGACAACCCCTTGATTTAGTCAATCCACCTCTAGGCCTCCTCAATACTATATTATATTACATACTATATGAGAAATTAGTGGCTTTATAAAAAATTCAGCTAATTCTTTTAAGATGAGAATCCTCTTTGAATGTCATCATCAGGACTTATAGGCTCAAATTAATTCATGTTATCCAAGTATTCTTTAATTTTGTATCCTGAACGTCTTCGCTTTGCCAGTGGAAGGGATATTGAATCACTGAGCCTCCTTTCATGATTCAGAGCAAGAATATTGTAGAGAGAATATTGTTCTTATTCTTACAGCACTATTAATCTGGTAAGTTCAACAGCTCTCAATGACATATATTTTTGATAGTATTATCTATTTGTTTTCATTAGTTTAAATGATGTAGCATTAAGTATATAGTTGTCCCTCCACATTCATGGGGGTTAGGTTCTTGAGACCCCCGCAAATGTGGAAAAACCGTGAATAACAGATGCTGCTCCCACAGCCCCCCCAAAGGGAGGGGGCAGCAGGAGGGTGTCTGGCCAGCCTGGCTGGCCTCTCCGTGGCCTTTTTGAGGGGACTCCAGGCCTTAGAAGCCCCGGACCCCACTGAGAAAGGCCGGGGAAGGCAGCGTGTGGGTGGGGAGGAGGCTGCGCTGCCTCTACCCGGCCTTTCTCAGCGGGGTCCAGGGCTTTGGAGCCCTAGAGCCTGCTGAGAAAGGCCGGGGAAGACAGCGTGTGGGTGGGGAGGAGGCTGTGCTGCCTCTCCCCAGCCTTTCTCAGCGGGGTCCAGGGCTCCAAAGCCCTGGAGCCCACTGAGAAAGGCCAGGGAAGGCAGCGTGTGGGTGGGGAGGAGGCTGCGCTGCCTCTCCCTGGCCTTTCTCACCCACCCCCGCCCTTCCCAGAGTGGCTACGGGGGCTTCTGAAGCCCCCGCCGCCACTCTCCCTCACCCCCGCCCTTCCCAGAGTGGCGATGGGGGCTTCTGAAGCCCCCGCCACCACTATCCCTCACCCCCTGCCCTTCCCAGAGTGGCAATGGGGGCTTCAGAAGCCCCCGCAGCCACTCTCCGTCACTCCCCCACCCTTCCCAGAGTGGCTACAGGGGCTTCTGAAGCCCCCGCCGTCACTCTCCCTCATCCCCCCACCCTTCCCCGAGTGGCTGAGGGGCCTTATGAAGCCCCCCGCCACTCTCCCTCACCCCCCGCCCTTCCCAGAGTGGCTGCAGGGGCTTCTGAAGCCCCCACCGTCACTCTCCCTCACCCCCGCCCTTCCCAGAGTGGCTGCGGGGGCTTCTGAAGCCCCCGCCATCACTCTCCCTCACCCCCCGCCCTTCCCAGAGTGGCTGCGGGGGCTCCTGAAGCCCACGCCGTCACTCTCCCTCACTCCCCCGCCCTTCCCAGAGTGGCGTAGGGGGCTTCTGAAGCCCCTGCCATCACTCTCCCTCACCCCCCCGCCCTTCCCAGAGTGGCTGTGGGGGCTTATGAAGCCCCCCCGCCACTCTCCCTCACCCCCCACCCTTCCCAGAGTGGCTGCGGGGGCTTCTGAAGCCCCCGCTGCCACTCTCCCTCACCCCCCCGCCCTTCCGAAAGTGGCGTAGGGGGTCCCTCGCTGCCTTGGGAAGGGACTGTGGTGGAATGAGGGAGGCTTTCCACACACACACCCTTTCCCAAGGCAGCGAAGGGATTCCTGAGAACACCTTTGCTGCCTTGGGAAGGGACGGAATGGAGGGGGGGAAGGCGGCTTTCCGCGAATAATCAAAACTGCGAATGTGAAAGCCGCGAATGTGGAGGGGCAACTGTATAGAATGTGAGGCCATTTATTTTAAGAATTTCTCCTCTCAGTAAGCCTCTAGCACAATCTCATTGATTCAGATGTTATTTGAGAAATATTCATACCTTTAAAAAGCTTCCTACCTGTTAATTGAATTTAAAAGAAAAGGGCTACTAAATGTACATGTCTCAGGTTTCTTGATCACATCCTTGAAACTAAAAATCCCAATCAGGCCTGACTTGAAAACATTTCCTTACAGTCTCTCCCTTCCTTCCTTCCTTTCTTCCTTCCACCCACTCTGAGGTTCTACAAGACTAGCACTAGAAGCATGTGGGGAAAACTGTTAAGATTTGTTGCAGAGGAGTTAATTGATATGCTTTCACTACAATGAAAGAAAGAAATAGAAAAGAAAACTAATAGGCCAACACCTTTAGATATAGACTATTGTAACACATAGTGCATTAAACTTTTCAAAATAAATGACTATAACAAACATTTGGCTGCTCAGTCCTAATCATGTATATTTATTCCCACAGTATTCAATGGGACATGATCTCTTGTGTTTGTACTTAGGATTGCGTCTGTGCCCCTGAACAGTGGCTAGTTCTCTGTTTGATGAAAGAGTTTGTCTGAACTACTTTGGAAAGGGCTATAATTACCAAAGTTGTGTTTTTGTCTAGTGTACTTTTTCCGCATTATACTATCTCAGCTGCTGTTTGAACATCATCTTAGATTTTGAAGTTGCTACCCATGACCATTTCAAAAGGATTTCTTTTATGTCTTTATGAACACCAAGCCACTGTCTTTTACTCCCTCCCAACCTTTAAATTGGTTTCTTCTAGCAATTAAAGGTATAATAATATCCCCCGTCAAAAATAACACTTTTATTTTTGTTTCAGTGCTGATTTATTGAGAGAGAGAGAGAGAGAGAGAGAGAAGAAAAGCTCTCTGTAGCCATTTATCAACAACACTTTTTCATTTGTTTTCTTCTTAAATCCATCTGCATGGTATGTGTTGCAACAGCACATCCAACAAGCTTTGAAAGTGTACTCAAATTAGCATTTGTATTTGCCACTTCACTGTGTTGGTAATAATCAGCAGAATGAAATGACAAATAAGAGGAAATGCATCTTTTATGGTTGGGCTGGCACATCAATAAAAAAGGAAAAAGATTCTTCCCTCATTTTTTTTTCATTTTTTGGGGAAAAAGTAGGTTTCAAAATGCATCTGTCTTAGAATAGACATCATACTTCACTAACCATGTGCAAATTTATTTCCACTGCCATGATTTAGCTGGCTGAAATATGGTTTTAGAATCACGAGTTACTTATTGTTCAGTCTAAAGGAGGTTATCAGTACCATTCCCAATAGGCTGCATCAGGGAGCAATTTAAATAGCAGAATGCAAAGCAAACTTTTTTGCCATTTGTCTAGTGAATGCTGTTAAATATCGTCAGCATAAATTAGAGTGGGTAATGTTATTCAAGGGGTAAAGAAGTGCATTATGAAAGCATTCCCCCCCCCAAAAAAATTAAGATGGTATTATAATGTTTAGGACCAAATTCTGCATCCAGATATCAAGGGATGGCAAACTGTATAGGAAAGACGCCCCCCCCCCAAAAAAAATCAGTTCTACATGGCAAGAGATTGTTTTTATTTTCAGGGAATTTATAAATCAGGCACCCAATCCCATAAAGCCATGTTAGCTGCCACACATTTCCAAGACCTTGTGCAGGAAGAGGTAATGAGATTTCAAATGGTGTACAAACAAGGCAGAATAATTCAGCTCTTCCTCCCATGAGTCTTGGCAACAATGGCAGTTGGTGCTCCATGGGGAGAAAGTTGGGCTGTGGAACCAATGGAAACTGAGGCATATCAATGTCAAGAGTGCAACCTCAGAATGGGGAGGGGTAGTTAAAATGAACCCAAACCCCAATTCAAGCCCTTAAAGATTTAAACAGAACTCAGAGCTCCAAACTAACCAATAATAATGATAATAATACAAAACATGAAGTCAGTTAAGACTCCAGACTAAGTCAAAATAGACTCAGCAACAACAACCAGGCACTCAGGCAAGCCCTTAAATGGAACCATAGTGGTGGTAGTGGTGTTTTTTGTTTGTTTAAAAAATAATATTAATTCATCTAGCATAAGGCAAGTGTAAAATTGTGTGACACTCCAGATGCAGTTAGACTGTAACTCCCATCAGCCATAGCCAACATATGCAATTGTGAGGAATTCTGGGAGTACCAATAGTCCAATAATATCTGGAGAGCTATATGATTCACACACTTGTCCTAAAGCAAAGCATTATAAAAGTAAAAGCCAAACATCCAGACAAGCCATGCTAAAACCAAAAACAAACACTGTGGAGATTTTCAGATGGGGCCAAAATGCCCCGTTGCTGCCCCACCACCTGCTCTCCCATCCCTGCAACAGAATGGAGGTAAATGTTCATACACTTACCTCCATTCCACTCCGGGAACGGGCATCCTCCCTCCTTGCCCAGCTGGCCGTAAATGCAGCCATTGTAAGGTTGCCTTTATGACCGGCTGAGGGAAATCCCGCTCATTCTTGCGAGAGAATGAGTGGGAGGGAAATTCAAATTTAACCCCCCCAGCTGTCAAAACACAAAATAAAATTAAAAAATAAACATATTTTTTTAAAAGGAACCCAGGGAGGGGGGGAGAAGGGTGGCACTTACCTGGCTGTCCCATTGGTGGCCTGAAGTGCCTGCCATGGAGCTCCTCCCTGTGCCTGTCATCGCAGAACAGTGACGGGGCTCCATTTCCCACATCCCTGATTCCATGACAGGCATGGAAGGGGTGTTCTATTCATAATTTTTCATCATGAATAGAATATCCCGGGCACAGCACAGGGGCAGGACGGGAGCAGGATGGAAGGGGTCAAAGTCGTCTGAACAACAGCCCCTTTCTCGACCCTGTTCCGAGCCTGCCCCAGAAAAAGCCCCATCTGAAAATCTCCTGTGAAATAAAAAAACTACCTCAAATAAAAAAACAAAAAGAGGTTTTGGAGATTTCCCTCTGCAAATAAGAATTAAAATAATCCCCTCAAGGAAAAAAAAACACACACCACATGTAGAGGTATATATGTAATTAATCTAAATTTATGTGACCAGCGATAAAAGCATCTTTAAAGAGACAGACCTAATTTTTTTTAAAAAAAAAATCTAGGTCTGTCTCTTTAAAGATGCTTTTATTGCTGGTTATATAAATTAAATTTAGATTAATTAAATATAAACATATTAAAAATGTTTTTAAAATTTCACTGTAAGATAGTAGATATTGCAGAAGGAAGTGGACAAGAGTTTTTTTATTACAGTAGGTTGCAAAGAAGAAGACTAACTATAGAGATTATCAGATATGGCAAAAACCACATCAAAAGATTGCTAGAATAACAGGAAGGGGTGACTTTACCAGACAACATCATCTTCCAGTGTTCCAGGGGCGTAGCATGGCTGTGAGTAACGTGTCCATTTTTTATTGTACCCGTCAATGGAAAAATTAAGCCTCATCCATTGCAGTGCCACACTACTGGAATGACTGAAGGACGTGGGCATCTGGTAAGGTTGCCCCTTTTGTTCTCCTCCCGTGCTTCTGGCAGGGTTAGGAACACAATTTTTGGCGCATTCCGCCACATCTGATAATCTTCTAGAGTAGAAAAGAATGTGCTATTCATCCTTGATTTAGAAGGGGGTACTATCCCACCACCAAGACAAGTTCCTGGCAGTAAGTGGTCTTAACATTAAATTGCAGGGTGAGGAATATGTAACCCATCAGGGAACAAGAGTGATACCTTGATCATTCACAGATAAGCACCAGTGTTACATAAGTACAGTGAAAGTACAGACAAGGCTCATTTAACTTAAGTCGCATATGAGTGCTAACTACCCAAAAAAACAAACAAACCCCTAACTACATAATGAGTGTGTTCATGAGTGGCATGAACATGTACACCATGGGTACCCAGAAGACATAAAGGAACAACAGAGATAAAAGCTAATAAAAGATCTGAAGGCACCAACCTGTTCTATGAGCATGGGATGTGTCTGTTCTCTTAAAGCCCAAACTACAAGAGCATCACCCCCAAGTCATGACAGACTGGTACCCAACAAAAACATCCACACTGGGAGGAAAGAAGTATATAGCGGCATGCACACAGGAAGTCCTAGGAAATCTACTGGCCTATGCAGATGTGATAGATTCACCATCAACTACCTAATTATAACACCTGGAAATGCTATTGGACTATATGGGTGTGGCATGCGAACAATTGCAAAGCAAGTCATTCATGTTATATACCGATAATGGAGCTGAGTTCATAGTGAAGGAAGTTGAGAACAGTCCTGTACATGCCTGAACAAAAGATGATCAAGTATATGTTGACAGGCCCCAAACTACCCCTCCCAAATTGCATGAAGCAGTAGTTGCAGTTATTATTTACAATTCTATTCCAGAGCTGCAGAGAAAACTCCATACTGATTATATCATGGAGAAAAATCCAGTATGGTGCACATTAAGACCTTCAATTACAGAAGTATATGCTTCTATTTCTGAAGGAAAATGCAGCAAACTACAAAATAGAGCAGAGGAATGGATTCTTGTTGGGCACAGACTCCATACCAAAAGTTATAGAATTGTTGAATCCACATATAGAGAAAGAAAAAGGCAGCAACATATGATTTTGAAGAAGATGCAGATGAGATGGTAGTATCTCTACAAGAAGAGGGAATAAAAACACAATGACAGAAGACATTATCAGACGGGGACCAAAAAAACAGTCCACACCTCATTACATCCCCTTCCACCCTACTCCCATCCCTGTAGTGCCTTAACAAAAACAAAAAACAAAAAAAAATCTGATGTACCTTGTTTCCAGAATAGAAACTGGCTCCCCTCCCCTCCAGCGTCTCAAGAGTGAATGGAGCTCTCGCCAAGCCCCATTCACTTTCTGGAAAGAAAATCCCAGCTGTTCTCATGAGAGAATGATCACACAGGAAATTTAAAAATAAAAAGTTAAAAACTACACCAAGCACAAAAACACATTTAAAAAACCCAAGTAACCCGGGAAGGGGCGGGAGTGTGTCACTTTCCTTGATGTCCCGATCTCGACCAGAAGTGTTCAGCAAGGACCACCCACTGTGGCTCGCATAACGGATAACGGGGCACCTTTTCGCTCACCAATCATTCAATGACAGAAATGGAATGATGGGTCAATTCAAGGCTTAAGCCGTGAATAAAGAGAAGTGGGGGGGTACAGAAGGGGCACGGGGCCATAACGCCACAGGGATGACACCATCTGAAAAGTTGGCCATTTGGCGATCTTCTGTCATCCATGTGGTGGGATATATAGTGTGTCTGATAATCTCCACAGACAGAAGCACTGAGGGAAAAGGAGTTGCTGAACCATGCAGTAGAAATCAATAAGCAGCCAACTGAAACCAAGGATCAAGTGTAACTGTTTGGATATGTTGAAGTCAGATGATCAACCAGAGAAAACCAGGACAAATGTCCTGTTTACCTGTTTAACAAACTATATGTAAGTGGACATTTGAAATTGATTGTGATGTAGCATATGAGTCTGTGCAATATACATCTCAATTTATTGCAATAGAATATTCACAAAAATGGAAAGGACTATGATGAAAAACTTGTTCCAGTAGTCAAACACACAACTATCTGGACACAGTTATGCATGGCAGCAATAAAAGGGATGCAAGTCAAACATCTGAATGAGAAGACGCTATGTCTGCATGGAGAGTTAAAAAAAAAAACAAACTACCATCAGGATTCAAGGGCTAGCTGTGAAAATTGCAAAAGAGTATTACAAAAGAGTATCTATGGACTCAAGCATGAAGTACAAGAATAAACAACGTTAAAAAGTAAGATAGATATCTGCTTTTTCAAAAAGATATGGCAAGAGATGAATTCATGTATTGATATACAGCATATAAGTGAATGGCAATGTGCTTTGATCAAGAACGAAATGATTGAAATAATAAGAATATATTTATTATTGAAAAAGGCCAGGGAATCTTAATACTTTACATTACAGGACAAATAGAAATCACAATTTAATAATAATTAAGTATTTATACCCCATTCTTGAGCCACAAAGTCTATCAGAGCGGTTTACAATTTGTTTTAAGCAATAGCAATTTACACATCAACATTGCATTGAGCAGTTTCCAATGTGTGTTAGCTAATTGCCCCCACAAGCCGGTACTTCTGTGAAAGAGAAGATGATGGTAGTTATTTTCTCAAAGATTAGAAGTAAAGAAGTAATATGAAGTCTTGGCATGAAGGACTCCAAGGTTACCTAAAAGAGACCAAAGATACACAACTGTCTAACAACCAGCAATACAGAAAAGCCATTGGTTTCCACTGTTACAGATGGCCCTCTGTATCCATGGATTTGGCATCCACAAATTCCACCATCCATGGCTTGAAAATACCCCCCCCCAAAAAAAAAACTTATATTCCAAGAAGCAAGGCTAGGTATTGCTATTTTATATAAGGGACACCATTTTACTATGCCATTGTATATAATGGGATGTGAGCATCCACAGACTTTGGCATCCACAGGGGGTCTTGGAACCAAACTCAAGGGCCCACTGTACAAGAATCGATATTGCACTATCAGTAGGGATTTTATGTAGGAAGTCCTCAGCAGCAAGCTAGAAGAACAGAAACATAATGAAAGGGCTCATCAGTTATCTGAGGGTAAATGTATGTGATTTAATAGTTTGAGTGTAGGACTAGATCTCCAGAGGAACAGGGTTTGAATCCCTGCTCAGTCATGGAATCCTACTGTGTGACTTTGGGCAAGTCACAATCTCTCAGCATTAGAGGAAGGCATGGCAAACCTCCTCTGAATAAATCTTACCAAGAAAACCTTATGATAGCATCACCATAAATCAGAGTTGACTTGAAGAAACAACAAAATGTGCACCTCAAACTGTGCCTTCTACAAATTTCTGGATGTAACCCAAGAGGCTATAGTGGTACAGAAAATCCACCAGTGGCTACTAGTCTGTTTTTGGAGGAAACTCATTAGTAAGTGTAGTAGGAAGCAGATTTCTGTAAAGCTTTCCTTGGCAGAGGTAGAATATGAGACTGGCACAAGCCAGTCAAGATGCCATCTCACTCTGTCAGTTACTTACAGATTTACGTTGGAGTGGGCAACTGCAGTGAGGGTCAGGGGTTTTATTCCAGGTTTAGGAAGTAGCCGAGGAAAATGCTTGGGAGGGATAGAAGTGAAAAAAAATATTTGGGAGGAAGGGTAGAAGTAAAGAAAAACAGTGATAGGTATATAGAATGAAAAACTATGCATTGAAAGGAGATGTGCTGTAAACATGCTAATTGATATGAGATTACTTATTTATATCTGAACTTATTTTTTTGCTATCCTTTCATTAAGAAAATTAAAATTCATTTTTCTTCATTAATGTCATGTGCATCTGAATATGCAATTCATTATTAACATCAGTTTCATTGATTCTTAAGTAAATGAAATTAAATTCATTAAATAAAACTCATTATAACAATTGTTTATTTTGTTGGGAAAATGGTGGTTGAGCAGAGGGCAGTTTACATCACCAAACATGGTTTGCAGCTCCAAGAAAGGCAGTCAGTTGGAAAAGCAAGATTCTCTCCCATTGCCAAGTTGGAGGTTGCCTGCAATATGGAGAGAGGGGGAACATTGGCTCTCTCTTTTTAAAATCTCATATGTATGCTCACCCTGGCAATTTAAAGGAGAGCTAGTGTGGTATAGTGATTGTTGGTGTGTTGGACTGGGACTCTGGAGATCAGGATTCAAATTCGGACTCAGCCATGAAACTCCACTGAGCAACCTTGGGCAAGCCACACACTCTAAGCTCAGAGGAAGGCAAGATGCCTTATAGTCATCATAAGTAGGAAATGAGTTGAAGGCACACAACACACAAACAAACACAATTGCTCCCAGTCCAGGAGAACAATTCTTTACTTCATAGAATCATAGGATCATAGAATCCTAAAGTTGTAAGAGAACACAAGGGCCACCTAGTCCAACGCCCTGCCATGCAAGAATACTCAATCAAAGCATGGCTGATAGATGGCCATCCAGCCTCTCTTTAAAAACCTCCAAAGAAGGAGACTCCACTATACTCTGAGGCAGTGCATTCTACTGTTGAACAGCTCTTACTGTCAGGAAGTTCTTCCTAATGTTTAGATGGAATCTCTTTTCCTGTAGTTTGAGTCCATTACTCCAAGTCCTTGTCTCTGGAGCAGCAGAAAACAAGCTGGTTCCATCCTCAGTGTTACTCAAAATGCTCCTTGGAAATTCCAAGTAAATATCGAGTTTCTAATATGTTGGAGAAATTAGCAGCAACTCGACTTTAGCAATGTGA
This sequence comes from Gambelia wislizenii, assembly GCA_030847615.1. NCBI lineage: Eukaryota > Metazoa > Chordata > Lepidosauria > Squamata > Crotaphytidae > Gambelia > Gambelia wislizenii. The sequence goes on along the minus strand of JAUMIR010000005.1, from coordinate 82,386,544 downwards.
TATGGGGTAACAAGAGAATCTTGAACTCATGTATACCAGTACTAGCCTGGATGGAATATACACACATGTAAAATTAATTATGGTTTTTATTAAAGAGTTCAAAAATAACACCAGTCTCTCTCACACAGTTACACAAGAAGCATTCACACAACGCTATAAAAAGCAGTAGGAAAAACTTGGATAGAGGGTAGCAAAAGGATTTGTTGGGGGTAATATGATCTGTAATTCGTTGGTCAATCTGGTACAGCGGATGGAGGAATCTGGAGTGGCTACACAGAGGAACAGAGGTTCCCTTGGAACTGGAGTCTGTGCACAAATAAGGCTGATTTTGAGGGTCATATTTATACTCCAAAATACACCTGAGGGGAGGGTAAGCCTCCTGGGTTGGAACAATAGGTTCCATGAGACTCCATGGATTGCACAATGAGTTTTCTGGTCGTGACAATAGGAGGTGAAGATGCTAATGTGTTGCAAACTATCCTTAATGTCATATGATTGGATTTAAAAAGCTTGAGCAGCCTCTTTAATTGTTGGGGATTAATGAGAGGAAATTTCAAAATCAGCACACAGAGGATTCATCCATCCTTCAACTCCCTTTTAAATGTACAGTGGAGATTGTGTCCCTTTGACCTTTAGCCTTAGTTTTCCCTAAGTAAAGCATGGCACTCAGCTGACTTTCTGAGATCCTGTTTTTTCCCTTGTGGAAGGCCACATCAATGAACCAAATTATTAATATGCCTATTTATTAATACACCAATTTTATTATAAGTCAATTTCTGAGGTCTCTGGAAGTAGAACTGTTAGCCTTACTAACATCAGTATGACATCTCTTCAAATATTTAAACATGGCTATCATATCACTTCTTAACCTTCTCTTCTTCAGCCTAAACATGCCCACCTCCCTAAGCCACTCCTCATAGGGCATGGCTTCCAGACCTCCCACCATTCTGGTTGCCCTCCTCTGGACACATTCCAGCTTCTCCATATCCTCCTGGAATTGTGGTGCCCAGAACTGGACAGAGTATTCAAGGTGAGGTCTAACTGAAGCAGAATAGAGCGGCACTATTACTTTCCTCAGACTAAACACTATACTCCAATTGATGCAGCATACAATTGCATTGGCTTTTTTAGCTGCCGCATCACACTGCTGACTCATGTTCAGCTTGTGGTCCACTAAGACTCCTAGATCCTTTTCACATGTACTGCCCTCATGCCATGTGTTACCCATTCTATATCTGTACATTTCATTTTTAATGCCCAAGTGTAGTATCCTACATTTCTCCAGGTTGAAATTCATTTTCTTAGTTTTGCCCCAGGTTTCTAATCCGTTGAGGTCATTTTGGATTCTGATCCTGTCCTTTGGGGTATTTGCTATCCCTTCTAATTTGGTGTCGTCTTCAAACTTTATAAGCATACCCTCTATCCCCTCATCCAAGTCATTAATAAAGATGTTGATACCACTCGCCCCAGGATAGCACCCTATGGCACCTCACTAGTCACTTCTCTCCAGGATGAAGAGGAGCCATTGGTGACTACCCTTTGGGTTTGGTCAGTCAACCAATTGCAAATCCACCTAAAAGTTGCATTGTCTAGCCCACATATTACTAACTTTTTTGCAAGGATATCATGGGGACACTTTGTCAAAAGCCTTACTGAAATCAAGATATACTACATCCATAGTATTCCCTTCATCTACCAATTTTGTAACTTTATCAAAAAAAGAGATAAGATTAGTCTGGCATGACTTGTTTTTGAGAAACCCGTGTTGAATTTTAGTGACCACGGCATTACTTTCTAAGTGCTTACAGACTATGTGTTTAATCATCTGCTCTAGAATCTTTCCTAGTATTGATGTCACACTGACTGGGTGGTGATTATTTGTGTCTTTTCATGCCAACATTTCCCAACATGTGAGTTAAATGGCCCAAAAACATTTGCCCTATTCCAGTCTGCTGGGACCTCTCCTGTTCTCCAGGAATTCTCAAAAATTATTGAGAGTGTTTGTTTCTAAGATTACTTCTGCCAGTTCTTTGAATACCCTTGGATGTAGTTCATCTGGCCCTGGAGACTTGAACTCATTTATACTGGCCAAGTATTCCTGAATACCTCTTTACCTACTCTGTGCTGTATTTCTCCTACATCTGCTCCATTTCCCCCAGCTTGGGCACTTTTTTTGGGGGGGGGGGAGAAGACTGAGGCAAAGAAGATGTTGAGTACCTCTGCCTTTTCTCTCTCCCCTGTTAGCATTTCATCATCTTCTCCATGCAGCGGCCCTACAACATCCTTGTTCTTTCTTTTGCTACAAAGATAACCAAAAAAGCACAATGTTTATTGTTTTTAACTTCTCTAGCAAACCTGAGCTCCAGCTGAGCTTTAGCTTTTCTAACTTTCCCCCTACATGAGCTGGCTATTTGTTTGAATTCTTCTTTGGTGATTTCTCCTTTTTTTCCATTTCTTGTACATGTTCCTTTTAAGTCTTAGCTCAATTGAAAGTTCTTTAGACATCCATACTGGTTTCTTTAGACACCTCCATTTTTCCTCCTCGTTGGAACTGTTTGAAGTTATGCCTTCAATATCTCACTTTTAAGAAACTCCCATCCATCAAGAAATCCCTTCTCTTTTAGTATTCCTGACCATGATATCACCCCCCCACTAATTTGCTAAGTTTTCTGAAATCAGCTTCCTCAAAGTCTAGACTGCGTGCCTGACTATGTTTGGCTTCCCCTTTCCTCTGTATAACAAACTCCAGGAGAACATGGTCACTCCCCCCCCCAAGGATCCTGCCACTTCCACCCAATTAACCAGAACATCACTGTTGGTTAGGATCAGATTTAAAATAGCTGACCCCCTTGTTGCCTCATCTACCTTGATTGCATTGGTCTTTTAATGTTTTCTTTTTAAACATCATCATCATCCTGCCTTTTAAAACTGGTTTTAATTCTATATAATGTTTAATTGATTTTTAAAATTTCTTCTACATCTATTTTATTGGTATGTTTGTATATATTTTAATCTGTATTAGTTTAAATATTTTTAAAGCCATTTTAGTCTCAGTTATTCCTTTCTAGGTTTCTGTGGGTGTCTAGGAAGATGTCCCTGTTTAGGTTTCTGTTGTCTGTCTCAAGTGCAGTCAGACAAGGCTTGCTCACTTACAGGAGCTTCCAAATATTCATGGACTGCAGATCCCATCAGCCTTTGCCAGTTTACCCTGTGAAGAAGCATTTGGAATCTAAAGAGTGTATGGTCCTCTATTTCTTATGCAGGATCAGCCCATGTGTGGTCTTAACACTTTATAGAAGTGCCATCTGGAGGCTCGGAGGCCAGTGGGGCAATGAATCTGGTCAGAGCTTTAGTTTGCGTTTCTAAGGAGCTATCCTTGGTGCTGAAACTTATTTTCACCAACTGCCATTGCTTTTCAGATGTTACAGAACAAAGGAAGTGGAATGTGATTGTTTTATTTTATAAAAATATTTCTATATTGCCCTATATCATGAAACTTCAGAGCAGTTTACAAGTAAAACCAATTCAAGCAGATAAACAAACTAAAAGTGTATTAAACAATTTAACAAATTAAAAGCAGATATAAAAGGTTAATACAGTTTTAAAACATGGGCATGGGTATTCTAATGCAAATTAGTTATGCCCCAAAGGCTTTAAGAAGCAGCCATATTTTTACTTGGTACTGAAATGAAGCTAATGTTGACATCAATTGGGTAATCCCGGAGGAGGTATTCCACCACTGGGTACCACAGATGAGAAGGTACTCTCCCATGTTTTTAGAAACTATATTGATTCCGCTGATGGGAAAAATGGGAACCAGCAGCAAAGCTCTATCTTGGGCAGGCATATAGAGGGAGAGATGCTGCTTCCAGTATCGAGGTCCCAAGTGGTTTAGGTCTTTTTGTGCTGTTCAGTTGTTTAGGTCTTTTTGTGCTGTTCAGTGCTGTGCATTCATAGTAAGATCAGAAAAGAATCTCAGCACACCACCACACATATACAAATACAGGTCTTTTTCACCTGCACAGAATCCTCTGTCTTTTCAGAGATCCCAACTGGATGGACTGAGCATTCTGCATGTATAGTGGTATACTTCAGGATATGCTTTTTCAGATTCCATTACAGAGGCAAAAGAATTATTCACACATGATCCCAATCCCACCTCCTCTGCCACCATAGGATGCCTGCAAGGGTTTTTGGTCATGGTCTCTACTTAAGCCAACAAAGCTTCTAAAAGGTACAGCAAGACTCTGTTCTGTTTCTGCTTTCATGCTCCAGCAGCAAATATTTAAAGGTGGGGCAAAAGCTAATTGTTATCATTTCACCAATGAGACTCACAAGCAGTTTTAAAGCCCATTTTAATGCTTGTTAGAACTGTTTACTCCTGTGTCACAGCTCCCTCATAATATAGGGTAGTCCCCTGCTGTATATTTATTTGCATTTTTGTCAAGTGAAATCTGAAACCTGTGTGGAGATGAGACTTTCCTACTGCTCTGGGGACATAATTTCAAAGCCTCATAAATCTTCTAGTCAGGAGGTTGCTTCTGCAATTCAGCATGAGCTTTCCTTTTTGACTTTCATCCTATTATCCTAAGTTTTATGTCTTTGTTCCATCCAACTGTAATTTCTCTACCTCTCTGGCATTTAAACCTTTTAAGTACTTGAAGACTGCTATCAATTCCCTCTGTAGTCATCTTACTGGTTAATATGCTTATTAGGGGTTATTTCTCCCTACATATTTATCATGTGTTTCTCAGGATGTCTCCTAATGTTATTTTCTACCCATGTGACTTGTCCCCATTTCAGAATTATCTACAAATGTCAGGAACATGCCTCTTAACCTTACTGTTTGAATAAATGTCTATTTGGATGAGAGCCTATTTGAGTTTGTTGCAGCACCCTTCCAAATACTTTTCTGCACAGTATTTTCTGTGTGGTTATTCTTATTTTCATCTGCTTGGTTCATGACTAGAAAATCCAAGAATGCCAGGATTTTGCTGAAGGGGGAATAACGCTACTATCTTCCTCCCAGCAAAGAAAACATTTGGGGTCTCATTTAACACAGGCTTGCTTTTTGGTTGTCATAAACAGAAACAGCTTTAGATGGGAATAAGAAAATGGGTCTATTTCCCCTTCTTTGGCATGTTCTTTCCAACTCAGACATGAGGAAATTTGAGACTCTTGGAGGTTGTCTAAACAGTGAAAATAATCCTCATAGAATTTGAGGGGAACACCTGTTGTCTTAATGACAACCTGTAGTAATTCACCATATTCAAAAGGAGGGGAGCAGAAACTGCCATATACTACATGCTAGGAGACTTCATAGTTTTATGTGAAGTTGTTTAACTATTGCATGGGGGATGCACACCCCTGCTTGTTGGGACAAGCAATTCACTTTGAATTGTTTTCCCATAGACAGGAAGCACAAAGTTGATTGGCTGGCAAGTGCATGGGGAGTGGCTCGCTAACAGGGCAAGCACCCACTGCTGCCATGTTGGATTTTTGTCTTGGTGAGTGATTGCTAAGGCAATAAAACAGGGTGTGGGGTTTTTTTGCGGTTTTTTTTTTTTTTGGCCTACAAGACCGCCTTTTAAATTGAAAAATTGCTCTATCACTTCAGTGTACCTTAGACATCAGGTTTTGTTTGTTTGTTTGTTTGTTTGTTTGTTTAAAGTTTGGCAGCAGCTAAGTACTAATGCAAGTAACTCCCTCGTGGCCACCATCTGACATGCAAAGCTTATCAGTACTTCTGTGGGCAAAAAAAACCCATTAAGACAAGTCACTGCTGCTGCAAAATGCCATTATTGCAAGGTACTCTGATTTTCCCCCCTTGTAGACGGGCACTGGTAAATTCTTCAAAAACTGAACTGAAATGACACCCTCCTTCTGCACTGACCATTCAAAAGGTATGGTCAATTCTAGAAGTACAGCTATTCCTACATGTTGTGCTTGCTTGCCATACTGGTGTCAGAGATACACACCTTCTCAGGAAAAAAAAGTGGTGGTAACCCTAACTCAACACCACAAGTATAGTTGTCTGTACAAGGATTCAAACTGAGCCTTTTAAGAAGTAATCTCTCAAAGCACTGGGGCTGAATGGATGTATGTTTCTTCCATATCCTTTTTTTAAAAAAAATCTTAATTGTTTTGTATCCCAATATGAAGAAATATTGGGGATCTGCATAAATTCTTATTAAAAATGAGATGAAACAAAAGAAATACTCATCTCCAGATTTGGGCCTTTAATAACCCTAAAAACCCCTTATTAAGTGGAGTTAGTAACCACTACTTCCAAACCAGCCAGGGCACAAATGAGCCGCTTTCCCTCTCTATGTACCCTCTGTTCCACCTAATCCATTATTTGTTCCCACTCCTGTTAGCATTGTCTGTGATCCCTTGAGTGCTGTCATGCTCTCTTTATTGAATGCTTTTCTGAATCAGAAAAGCTGGTATGAATTTGGGTCCCACTGAGGAGAAAGATCAGATATAAATAAAATTAGATTAAAACTAGGAAATGAAAATTCCTCCCATCCAGTCCCACTCCCAAGCCACTTAAAAGTTATTGTCCTAAATGGTTGACTTACAATAAATCTTCCCTCTAGTTGGATCACACAGCACTTCAAAGGTTGTTGAACTGCAACTCCCATCAGCTTTAGATAGTGTAGCCAATACTAAAGAGAGGTTCGAACTGTAATTCAACAATATCTGGAGGGGCATATGATTCCCACCACTGCTATACCATATCTCAATATATAGGATAGGATAGTACAAAGCCTGTACTTTGTGGCCATGATATATGGCAACACACAATGAGCTGCTCTATCCATCATGGAGCAGTCTCAGCACCAATGGTATAGGTGTACAAATTTTCACAAATTTCAGTCTTGTAGGCAAGAACAAATAATTTGAATATTTTCCTCCCGACTCTGAGGAAGTCCTCCAAAACCAGTTTCTGAGGACTGGTCACAGTTTAGGACTTACTCTGCATGAAAGATTGTGAGCTGTGGGCTGTAGCCCTCTTATTCATTTGTCTAGCCATCCCTCGATCCTTCCAAAGCATTTGTGTATCACTTTCCCCTGAATGCATTTGTCGGCAATAAGCCAATATTGCCCCTTGACCCACGAGGACACTCTTAACCTGTTGATTAATCCAGTCATGCTAGAATGCATGTAACTCGTCAAATCCTGTCAACTGCTTCAATGTATGGTTGAAGAAACGAAATAGCTTACTATCTGTCATCTACATGATTGAAAACATTTTATCTAAAATCAGGAAAGGTACTAAATGTCCTGAAGGTACCAGATCCTGTCTGATCTCAGAAGCTAAACTAAGCTAAGCTGTGTCAGGCCTGGTTAGTACTTGGATGAAGGATCACAAAGGAGTACCAGGGGCTGCAGATTATATTCAGAGGAAGGCAATGATAAACCACCTCTGAGTACTTCTTGCCTGAGAAAACCTCATGAAATTCATGGAGTTGCCATAAGTCAACAGGCAACTTGACAACACACACACACACACACACTGGTATCACCATAGTCAGGTAGGATGAGAAAAGATTTTATTGTTAGTTATTTGTTTAAACTCGCTGCCAGCCAACAACTTCTAATTACAATAGCTTGTTGCCAATAAATGCATCCAGGGAGAATGTGAATGGACTGAACTGGTCACATAATAGCTGTGGTCATTATAAAGCAAATAATAGTCAACTGAGACAGTGTTACTTACTGTAGGTCCTGGTTGACTTCTGAACTTCATGCTTGAGTTATATACTGCAAATTGTTTGGTTTATTTAACCACATTGTATACTTGTATTTTGTTTCATTTGTTGCTTCCGAGTTAAACTGAAGGACAAACTATGTTAATTGTGGATATGGTGTATGTATGTATGTATGTATATCTCACCTTTCTCCCTATGCAGGATCCAAGGCAGCCTACAGCATTTTAAAAACAGGGTATAGTTAAAGCATTATTTATAGAAAAGTTTAAAAAGATTTAAATAGCCGTTAAAAGCAGAAAATTAAAACAACATAAAAATACAGATCATAAAAAAGATTTTAAAATATACACCCCCCCCCCCACAAACCCTTTCTGTTACATAGATTTTCAACCCAAGACCTACCTGAATATGATGTCCTTAGCCTCCCAAGAAAAAGAAAGAAAAGAATTGAACGTCCTGCAGGACAGAATTCCACAATCTGAGAGAATCCACTAAGAAGATTCTCTCCCAGGTTCTCACCAAACATGCCTGTGATGCTGCTGTGATGAGGGGAAAGCCTTTCCTAAAGTTCTTCAAACTCAGACCAGCTCATGTAGGGAAATACAGCCTTTTAGATGGTATTGACCCAAGCTAAATAGGGTTTTAAAGGTCATAGACAGCACTATGAATTATGCCTGGAAATGGACTAGTAACCAGTGAAGCTCTTTCAACAGAAGGGCTATATATTCCAGTCAACAGTTTCATAACAATTTCCAAAGGCAACCCCACATAGAGCACATTATAGTAATCCAATCAGGATGTGAGCAAGATATGATTTATCATGGACAGATATGACATCTCAGAGAATGGGCGTAGCTGACACACTAGTTTAACAGTGTAAATGCACTGCTGGCCACTGCTGAAATCCGGCCATTTAAATCAAATCAGAATCCAAGATGTGAACCTGAGATTTTTTGGGGGGGGGGGCTGTTCCCTCATCCACCTTCCAACTGACCAGAAACACCTCTGTCTTGTCTTGATTCATCTTCAATTGGAGATAGTAGTATCTTTTACATATATTTTAATTCTTGAAATGTTTTGAGTAAAGCAAATGGGCAGTAAGCTACTCAGACAAAAGAACAGCTCTAGGCAAATTGTTTTTTCTTTATTACATACATCTTAATTTTAAATAATTGGTTTCCAGTTTCAGACTTTGCATCACACCATTTTCAATCCTTTGCGGCTGATATTTTGGTAAGTGTACCTCTGATTTTCCATTATAAACATTCTGCAAAATAAATTCTAGCACGAACACTTTATAATTGCATAGTACAAAAATCTTTTTAATATTATAGGAGAAGACTTGGTTTCATTCTGCCTCGAAAGTATGTTGAAATCAATGTGGGGGAAAAGCTGGCTAAATGTGGGTGTACAATGAAGCTGTCATAACAGCAAGATGTGCATGCCCAAGGCAGATTTTTCAATGTGCACAAACATTTTCCCCATGCCTTTACAAAATGCTTTCAAGAACTGGGTCAGAATGGCTCAGTAAAATGTGTACTTATTGAACAAAAAGAAGGACTTGGACAAATTACAAAGCAATATTCCTTTCTACATTGTGCACACCAACTAAGTCCATATTACCTTAATCAGTATTTCACATGCTTTTAGGGTAACATGAATTCACCTTAATTTGGCAGCCACCAGCACAGAAAGGTATGTTTGAAAAAGGAAGAAAAGAGCAAGTAGACAAGCAGGAAGTTAAATGTAGGTAAGGGATTGAATGGGGGAAGAGAGAGAAGACAAAGGAATGCTGAGGGGGAAATTAATTATTTGAATGAGAAAGACATGAACACAGGCTCCCACACAAGAGACTGAGTAAACATTTACTCCAAGAAAGCAGCCAAAGATAAGATGTATCAAGGCATGCAGAGAATGGGTGTGTATTTACATGGAGGAACAGTATGCTGTGTGTGAAGATTAATGTATCGCTTTGTATGCAATTCTGAATATGCACAGATTGTACTTCCAAGACTCAGGAACCCATAACACCATTGTTGAAAAGCAGTGTTCTGTTGGATCCAGGTAAGTGCTACAAAGGTAGTAGAGTAGAAGCAAGTAAGTTGCATTTTAGTTCCACAGTCACTTGCATTTCTTTTTGGATCACAAGTATAACAATGATGTAGGTAAACAAGGAGTTCCATATCATTTAAGTCCAAAAATAAACAGTAGCACCCTACATCCACTAATTTGCCACCTGCTGATTCAATTATCTGCGGATGGTGACAGCAGAGGGGTGGACAGGGAGGGAGGGGATGGCTCTGGTGGCAGTGGTGCAGTATGTGGTGTGGGGGTGGTGGCAGTGGCCTGGGAGGCCAGGGCAGCAGGGGGGAAAGTGTTGGTGAGGTATGCAGCACTGGTGATCAATGGTACAGCCATGGCAGCAGGGGTGGTGGTAGAGGCGTGCAAGGCCTGCAGTGGTGATGGTGGTGGTGGAGGCAAGGGGAGAGTGGTGACGAGGTGTGCATAAGTGGTGGTGGCAACAGGGGTGATTGGCAAAGTAGCAGTGGCAGCTGTGGCAGGGGTGGTAGTGGAGGCCTGCAAGGCACACGGTGGTGGCAGTGGTGGCAGGTGGGAGGCAGTGGTGAGGTACATGGTGGTGGTGGCAGATGCAGGGGTGATCAGTGACAAGGCATGTGGTGATGGTAGCAGCAGCAGGGGCAGTGGCAGGTGGCAAGGGGAAAGCAGTGGCAAGGTGTCAGTGGGATGGTGGCAGCCTGGGAGGGCCCTGTGGCAGGGGTGATGGCAGTGGTGGGGCGTGCAGTGGTGGTAGCCTGGGAGGCCATGGCAGCAGGGGGGAAAGCAATGGCGAGGCGCAAGGTGGTGGTGGTAGAGGCCTGGGAGGCAACAATGGTGGCAGGGGTGATGGTGGTGGAGGTGGCAGCAGAAGAGGAGGAGGAGGCCTGGTAGGCTGTGGCCTAGGCCAGCCAGGTTGTGGCTGCCTTGGCCACAAGCCTCTCTCTCTCCCTTCTTCCTCCAGGGTGTTCGCTATTATCTGCAGAATTCACCATCTGCAGGGGGGCAGAACCAATCCTCCACAGATGCGGGGGTGCTACTGTAACTGTATTAAGTGCCACCAAACTGTCTATCACAAATCTTTCTTCTTTCCATAACATTTAGCAAAGCTTATTTTGTGACATGTTGTCACTGTGTTTTTAGCTGTCACAACTTTAATCTTTGATGTCAAACCCTGTTTGATTTTAGAGCTCAGGCTACATCATGGCTGATTCTAAACTTACATGTTGCCTGAGGCTAAATGGCAAGGAATACACATGGCACACATCAATTGTGAGGAGTGTTTAAATGGCCATGTATGCCAAATAAAAAGAATGTGCTTCTATTTCTTTCTCAGTCATCACTGTGCAGATTGTGGAAAACCTGTCTTTAAATGCATGTGCAATGACATTTATATCAAAAACATGAATTATGCGACAGATAATACGCTTCAGCTGATACACCAGCTGCTCCCTTTCCTGGAAGTCAGGGACCTTGAGACCGTGGTACATGCTCTGGTAACCTCTCTTCTTGATTTCTGAAATGCAATGTGCATGGGGCTACCCTCGTGCTTGGTCTGGAAACTTCAATTAGTACAGAATATGGCAGCCAGACTGGTCTCAGGTACATCTAAAAAAGGCCATATAACACCGATCTTAAGATCACTTTACTGGCTGCCCATTAGTTTCCGGGCCCAATATAAAGTGTTGGTTATCACCTTTAAAGCCCTAAATGGCTTGGGTCCAACCTATCTTTGGGACCACCTCCTTCCATATAATCCTCCCCGGGCACTCAAGTCCTCTGGGAGGGATTTATTACAACCTCTAAAAACTAGGGTTTCTTCAACCTCCCAGAGGACCTTTTCGGCTATTGCTCCCAGATTATGGAACGACCTGCCGGATGAGATCCATCATATCACCACTCTAAACAGCTTTTAAAAAGCTCTTAAGATGGATCTCTTCTGGCGGGCCTTTCTTGAATAGATACCCGACCATCAGAAATTTGTCCCGATCCTGCTACAGCCACCGTCTACTGTTTATTTTTAGTATTTTTAAGTATGTTTTAAATTTTTGAATTATTTAATTGTATTTTAAGAGCGGGTGGGATGGAGGGTCATATTTTAATGTTGGAAGCCACCCTGATTGAGGTTTGTAGAGGGTCGGGATAGAAATAATTTATTATTATTATTATTATTATTATTATTTCTCATGTAGTGTCTTTGGCTTGAATGTGTGCATGGGAAGGTCACTTTAACCTCTGAACTCATGTTAGCGTCTTAATAGTACAATCTGAACAAGAAGTTAAGCTTAATTTTATTTTATTTCTATCCCATTTTTCTCCCAGCATGAGATTCGTTCAGTAATGAAAGCACTCAAAGAAATGGCTGACCTAAAATGATTCAGGGATCATCCAAGGAATGACCAAAGCGTGGATGACCATTGACTTATTGTACTTGTTTCATGACCAAATAGAGCTTAAATATATACACTTTACTGGCTCTTTTGTAATTTGGTTTTAAAATCCCAGTGTTTACTTAGAAAAAAAAGACTCATTTAGTTTAATGGGACTTACTCTCAAGTAAGTGGGACTAAGCAGCATCTGTAGCATGACAGCCTCATATCCTTTAGCTGCTTGCAAAAATGTGTCATTCTTTGTTTCATCAAACTATACTATGTTCTTTAAGTATATGCAAGGTATGAATGTAAGTCTCATGTAATATAAGTTGCATGGGTACGAACACAGTGAAGTCAATGAGTCTCTGTCCTTGCTACAAAACCCTTATGATTGCATCATTGAATAGCACTAAGATCTTTTTAATATATGTTTGGAAAGATAATATATTATATTTTCATGTCATATTGCAAATCTTTCAGTAATTTTGCAGCTTTAATTTGACTCTATACCTCTTCATTTAGCAACTTACTCTTCAAAGGATAGTGGCAGATTGAATAGCTGCTAGATTAAAGTCTTTTACAGCATGTTTCCCCCCCTCTTCCTTCCTTCCTTCCTTCCTTCCTTTATTATATGTGTATATATATATATATATATATATATATATATATATATATTTGCTACTGTAATCTCAGATCTCAAAACCAGTGGACAATTTTACTGGACCAATAACCCAGAACAATCACTGAGCTTTCAGCTTCTGTTCTGAAAAATACTTTGATGCAATGAGAAATTCTGCACTCATGAGACCATAGCAGCTGTGCCAAGGAAACAAATGTCTGGAAAATGTGTGCGAATAGGGAAATCTTAAGGGAAATGACAGGGAGTTTAAAATATGTTGGTCATTTTAAATAACAATTTGAAAACATTTATTAAATTTCATTTTGCATCTTATAATGAGTTTAAACTACTGTTGCTGTATTAAATCCATTTCTGCTTAATGGTGTTAGAAAACTAGTTAATTCCAATTTCAAAACGAGGGATTTTACAGTCTAGTGGTTTTTAATAAGGCTTTTACACGCTACTCCACAGTAGCCTCTTCTTGACTGCATACAAGAACAGTGAATTCTCCATGTTTTATTGATTTTGTTTTTTGAGGGTGATGGCCATAGCAAAATACTTAGATCAGTCCAAAGCAAAACACCACAACATTCTTGCAAACAGAACAAGCAGGTCCTCCACACTGATGCAGATAGTTTCTTCTCTTGACAAGTATTCAAGAAAAGATGGTGCTATGTTTCAGTGAAGGCATTTCCTCCTACCATCTCTCACACCATTAGGATAACTTGGAGAAGGGGATTAGATAGGACAAAGCATATAGGAACTGGCACCTCAAGGTTAAGCATAGAGTCAAGGCTGTGGGCTGTGGGCATTTGACATTGCAGTGCTCGTTGCAATTCTGCTTGCAAGAATTGGAACAGGGATGCTCACATGGCCATACATATCCAATTTGAGTTCTTGTAAGAGATTGGCTTATCACTCAAGATTGATTTCACTCAGATTCTCATTTTCTCACTGTTAAATTCATTCTATCCCATTTCCAAATCTGATTGCAAATCATAACTCTCATCAACATTGTCAGTCTGCACAAAAAAAAAAAAAAAAAATACCAGCAAGTGGTACTTTAAAGTTGTTCTTGATCACATTATATATTGGAGAGACTTACACTCATACCATGCATATTGTATTTGGAGTGTTTGTCATTTTGACTCTTCTCCTTTTGCACCACAAAGGAATAGTGACATAATATTTGGTATAAAGATGTTAAAATATACACATGCATCCGTGCACGCACACACACACACTATTCATGTTGAGGGCTAGCCTAATGTTCCTAATGTGAATACAGAAGATAGGTGTAAGATACTTCGGAGCCTGTCCCAGCAAAACTTCTTTTGCCCACCAGTGCAACCCCTACCATGTACCCCATGGGAAGGGATGAATGAAATGTGGAAGTGGTTGAAGAAGACATCAGAGCAGGCTTAGTCCTCCTGTAAGACAGGCCGAGACCTTGTTTCAGAGAATAACTTGGGAAGAATGGTGGACTGGGACTGGGATTCTGTTCCCATCCACTGCCACCACTCCTTGTTACCCTCCAACATACTGTGAGTGTCTGGATTGCTTCACTGGCATAGCATCTCTGCTGCCGGATTGTCCACCAGCTATAGCATCTCTGTTGCCATCTACCAGCTATAAAGCACCTTTGGCTGTAGGCCCCTCTCCATATGGAGCAAGCAGTGCTCTCCTTAAAAAAAGGCTGCTTGGTCGTTCAGGATGCTGCCGAACAAGACTGTCATCTCCCGGGTCAGCCTCGAGCAACCAAAGTCCTGAACTGCCTGCATGCAGGGTTGGGTCTGCAGCTTCCAGTGCATCTTTACACCTGCCGTTTTGTCCCTCGCCTATCACTACAGGGCTTTTTTGGAACTGGATTTGTCCTTCGAGCCTGGATTTTTCTGGTGGGGCACAGCATGCACAGAACTGGCCTCACCCTTTAAACCAAAGGTTCATCTGCTGTGGCCTTGCCAGCATAGATGGTAGCAGCCAGGTTCTTGGGTCGTAGATTTGATTAGAGTTTCCTTCTCTTAGATGGCTGGCCTTACAGGGTTGGACGAGCACCATCTGCCTGGGTTTGGGATCAGGGTTTTTCTTCTTGTAGGATGGTTGCCATAAGGCTAGAAGCCCATCCTGCCCTTTGACGCTCTTTGTCAGACCCTTCGGTTTTGACCTGTCTGGCATGGGAGACCCTACCAGTGGCTATTATAGCTCAAAACATCATTAGGGTACGCAAGCCTCTCTCCCACGACAAGGGGGCATCAAAGGAGAGGAAAGCACACCTAAAAGTGCTCCTATAGGGTTTTCTGGAGAGTAGGCCCGCTTTCCTTAGTAAAAATTGGGTCCTTTGTTAGAGTGAATGATTCTGAGCTAGAATTGTGCCTCCACCATTACTGCTCTGCTGCAATAGTGGCACTAAAAAAGCATTTGAAAACTGAATTTAAACAGTATTTTAAAGTCTAACAAACTTTAGGACTCTCCAAAGGAATTCTCCAGTTTACCTTACCCACAGGGTCTTGCTATTAGGAAGGTTGCCTTCCCAGAGTATTCAGCTGAATCAGGAAAAGCTCAGAAAGCCTTAAAAGTCAGAGGAAATCTAAATCAAAAAGGATTCAGTAGGTCAGAGCAGCATGGCTGGGAGGTGAAACAGGATGCCAAACAGTTTACACCAGTTGAGAATCAAAGCCTATTGTTAGTTGAACTGCCCACTGTGTGTGGGTTTCTGTGCCTTCAACTCACCTGTTGACTTATGGTGACCCCATGAATTTCATAGGATTTTCTTAAGCAAGGAATACTCAGAGGTGGTTTTTGCAGTTCCTTCTGCTCAAATATAGCCTACAGCACCTAGTATTCGTTGGTGGCTTCCCATCCAAGCACTAACCAGAGCTGACCCTGCTTAGCCTCCAAGAATAGATAGGATCTGCTGCCTTTGGGGTATTTAGGCCACACACCAGCTAACTAGCAAAAAAAAAAAAACAAAAGCCTTACACCTTGATCCATTGAATCAAGAACTGAATAAGAAGTCAGTACTTCTAGGAAATACACTAATTTAATGGGGCCATTCTAGCTGAGACTAACAACTGAATTTAGGCAATTGTTTTATTGTAATTTCATAATTGTATTTTTATTTTACTTGTAAATGACCTTGGAAGAATATGTACGTTAATTCTAACATAGTACAGAAGTGTGATTTCATTCATTTGAAGGAAGCTCACCCACTCCCGTAAAAGCTGGGGGGAAATGAAAAATTAGGTCCAGGATGAACAAGATTCCACTATATAACTTCATGGACTCTTCTCTCTGTCTCTTAAGAAATATTTATTGAACTGTTCTGTACCTCTGTGACATATTTAAACTGAATATACCACTACCCTAATAAGTATGGAAAAATTCAAAAGATATATTGGGGTTGGCAGCTTTTTTTCAACTGTGCTGGTTGAAAGTCAGCAGTTGCTGAAGAAGCTATTCTACACCTTTTCAGCTCCTTCTTTCAAGCCTAACAATGGCCCTCTGATAATGACTCTTGATCTCAATAAATGCTGTGGGGTTTTTTTTTTTTATCAGCACAGTGTAATTTCTGCTACTGTGGACATTTCTCACTTTCTTCATTTTAAACGGTTATTTCACAGAGCCTCATCAGAACTGAAGAATCTTTGATCTGTCTCAGTCTGTGGTGCTCTCCTTCTAACAATATATGAATGAATTAATGATGCACATGTGGATTATTTAATATACCAACCAAAGTAGTAGAATTAGGAAAGTCAAATCTAATTCCCATATGAAGATTCTGGGCATTCGTTCTAATTTTATAGAAGACAATGAAAATAAATGTATGGATGCACAAAGGGTTGTACCAGTCAAGGACTAGTCAACTGCAAATATCAGGTGGGATGTGCTTGTCAAAAAAATGAACTGAACACCATTCTGTACCACAATGATGGGCAAAATGCAGACTCCAGAGGTTTGATGGACTGCCAGTCCCTGTAGCCCTTGCAAGTATATGCAATGGTGAAGGGTTCTGGAAGATCCAGTCCAACAACATCTGGATTCCCACCCCTGAAATACCTGGTGAAAGTGTTGTTCATTTTCCAGTGTGGCTTGCACATCAACAGCCTGCAGCCCATTGTTTTCTCCAAGTCAAGCTATACATGCTATGAGTGTTAGACCTAGCCCTGGGACTTTGCCAGTGAAACACCTGGACTCTGACTTTTCTCCTGTCATGAGCTATCGCTAGGTGACAGGACATATGCTTTTCATATATTAAATTCTTCCCATCTTCAGTTATCTAGCTAACAAAAACCTCTGATTGTGCATTGGCAAAACCACTGCCAGAGAGCCAGTATTGAGCAACATGCTTACTTGGATCCATGTTTAATCATACTTAAAGCAGACCAGTTGAAATAAGTGGGACTTAATATAGCCTCTCAGTGGGTCTATTTAAGTCTACTATGCATATAAGCAATTTTGGAATCCAGGCCATAGTAAAACAGAGTAGCCATGTGTTCTATGACAAAGGCAGGTCAAATATTTGAAGAACATCAGAGAACAGCCCTTTATTCAAAGACAATTTCTCTTTGTAGTGTTGTCCAAAGCAAGTCTGGTTTAAAAATAAATAATCATAAGAAGGGATAACAAGGGGCTTAAAGTTGCTAAACAGCACCTAGACAACAGAATGAAAACAAGCACAGATTACCTGTTAATGTTCTACCACCCTAGGTGAGATATAGTATATTTCTATCTAATTGTATGGATTTGCATCCAGTCTGCCTCTCTCTCTCTCTCTCTCTCTCTCTCTCTCTCTCTCTCTCTCTCTCTCTCTGGAGATTTTCAGATGCCTCTTTCAGCGTCTTGCCACACAAGCAGCCTCTGGAGCAGTAACGAGGCTGCCGCGTGGCAAGGGGTCCATTTCGGACGATGCCGTTTCTCTCTCGGCATCGTCCGTGACTCTTGCGGACAGCATTGGAGGCAGCTGCACTGTTTTTTACTCACGGACAACTTCCATGAGTGAATGTCATGGTCAGCCAGGACTCTGAGGACTCAGAAGGCGAGGAGGCTGAGCCAGTAGCAGAAGAGCTGGCTGAGTCTGAGTCTAGCCCTAAAGAACCCAGGGCTCAGCAGCCTAGCCCTCCCCCACCTCAGGGTCCAAGCCTGGGAGACATAGTAGAGTAAGAGCAAGAGGTAGAAGAGCAGGTACCTACCTTTAGCCAAAGGAGAGCAGAGAGG
This sequence comes from Gambelia wislizenii, assembly GCA_030847615.1. Lineage (NCBI taxonomy): Eukaryota > Metazoa > Chordata > Lepidosauria > Squamata > Crotaphytidae > Gambelia > Gambelia wislizenii. The sequence goes on along the minus strand of JAUMIR010000005.1, from coordinate 82,368,569 downwards.
GCCTGGCTGTGTCATTCCCGGAGATTAAGAAAGAGAAGCTCATCAATCATCCCGCAGCTGGGAGTGGGAGCTGGGCAAACATAAGCAGCTGGGGGATGCTGAGTTCCTTGTTTCAGGCAGTCTGCGTTTCCTGGAGGAAGCCTCTACCTGTGACTCTCCTGCTTCTTGGAACCTTGCTATCTTGAGACTTCAGATATCTTGACCTTGGACTGCCTTCGCTGACCCACCTGCTGGAATCCTTTTGACCTCGGACAGCCTCTTCGTTCTTCACTCTCTCTCTCTCTCTGTGTGTGTGTACTTCTGACCCTATAGGACTGCTACTGACAACACCAGGTACTGTGCTTTTCAACTGAGTTGTTGCTGAGCCGGGCGATCTTATCAGCTGTTTAAGTTGGCTTCTCGACAGAACTGCCTGAAAGCCCCTAATCAAGTTGATAAGATGGCCAAGTCTGCTGTGATTCAGGAACTGTTATCCCAAAACCAGCAATTAGCAGCCCAGCTGGCACAATTAACTCAAGGCTTGGCTGCACTACAGAACCAACCCCCACCCCAGCCCCGGGGGAAATCTATCATTGCTTTACCTGAAAAGTTTTCTGGTGATAGAGCATTATTGGACAGTTTTATAGCAAACTGCAAGCTGCACATCAAAATCAGAGGGGCTGATTTCCCCACAGACACTCACAAAGTGGCTTTCATTATCAATTTGTTAGCTGGTCCTGCAAGTAAATGGGCTACTTCCTATCTGAATGAGGATAGTCCAGTCCTCAACAGCTTGCAGGATTTCCTGCAGGAAATGAGAGCTACCTGGGGTGATCCTGTAAAGACTGAAACTGCTGAGCACCTGATTAAGACCCTCCAGCAAGGTAAAGGCTCTGTGGTTGAATATGCCACTGCCTTCCGTCTCATACCCCAGGACCTGACCTGGAACCAGAGTGCCTTGCAGGCCCAGTTTTGCTGGGGGTTGGCAGACCCCATTTTGGATGAGCTGGCCCGCTCAGAGCCTCCAGACACCTTAACTGCCTTAATAACCCAAGCAACATGCATAGACTGCAGCCTCTCAGCTCGCTGGCAGGCCAGGCGTTCCAACCCGCCGTCTTCCCCAGTGATTGCACCCCAGACACCGGCAACTTCCCCTATGGCTGCCCCACCTGCAGAAGAACCAATGGAGCTGGGAGGGGCTCAGCCGCTGCTCACTGCGGCTGAGAAGGAATGAAGGAGGAGAGAGGGGCCCTGCCTGTACTGTGGTCTCTCAGGGCATTTTGCCAGAAAGTGCCTAGCCAAGGGACACCGAGCACCGCTGCTGGGAAATGGCCAGTCCCAGGTGTAGAGCAGGTTCACCACCTGGGAACATCCTGGGAACCTGCTAACCCCAGCATGACCTGCAGCAAAGACCCGTTGTTGGTGGCAGCTAACCTTAGACTGCCTTCCATGGAGCTTGTCCCCCTGGGAGCCATGATAGACTCGGGAGCCTCCAACAATTTCATGGACTTAGGATTTGCCACCAGTCATCAGATACTACTGGAGGCCCTAGCTAAGCCTAGACCCGTAGAGACTATTGATGGGCGGCTCCTACGGTCCGGTCCTGTCACTGACCAGACTCCGTTGCTTCACTTGGAGATCCAGGGCCATGTCAAGGAAATCCAGTTTCTGTTGGCTGAGGTGCCTCACTTCCCTTTGGTCCTAGGGATGCCCTGGCTCTCCAAGCATGATCCACACATCTCGTGGGCAGGGCGGGAGGTTCTGTTTGCCTCCGAGTTTTGCCAGGAGCACTGTTGGCCGAAGCGGATCCCGTCGGCCGTGGCAACAGACGCCAAGGAGGGCACAGTGATGTTTCCTGGGAAATACCGGGATTTCACTGATGTCTTTGACAAGAAGGAGGCGGATCGGCTCCCGCCGCACAGACCGTATGACTGTGCGATTGACTTGATACCTGGGGCCCCAATCCCTGCGGGATGCCTCTACTCCCTCTCAGAGCCTGAGCTGACGGCTCTGGGGGATTTCTTGGAAAAGAACCTCAAGAAGGGGTTTATCTGCCCTTCAAAGTCTCCTGCAGGTGCCCCTGTGTTGTTTCTGTGGAAAAAGTGTGGGGAGTTACGTCTCTGCAATGACTACCGCACCCTTAACCATCAGGAACCGGTACCCCTTGCTGCTGATCCCAGAACTGCTGGAGCGGCTCCGCCATGCCAAGGTCTTCACTAAGTTGGACCTCAGAGGGGCCTACAACTTGGTGAGGATCAGGGCCGGGGACGAGTGGAAGACGGCCTTCCAGACAAGGTATGGACATTATGAGTACACCGTCATGCCATTTGGCCTCTGTAATGCCCCCGCCATCTTCCAGCACTTCGTCAACGATGTTTTCCGGGACTATCTAGATCGCTTTGTGATCATCTACCTGGATGGCTTTTTAATTTATTCTCCCAGCCAGGCTGCCCATGATGCCCACGTTCAGGCCGTCCTTCAGCATCTTCGAGAACACCGCCTCTATGCCAAGTTGGAAAAGTGTGCCTTCGACCTCCGGGAGGTGGACTTCCTGGGCTACTGAGTCTCCACTCAGGGGGTGGCCATGGAAAACTCCAAGGTGGAGGCAGTGTTATCATGGCAAACTCCTCACTGCCAGAAGGATGTCCAGCGGTTCCTGGGGTTCGCCAACTTCTACAGAAAATTCTTTGCGGATTTTGCGGCCCTGGCGAGCCCTCTTTCCCAACTGCTGCGGTGGAAGACCCACTTTCAGTGGACACCTGCGGCCCAGAAGTTGTTTGAGGTCCTAAAGGAGAAGTTCACGTCGGCCTCAATCGCAGCACCCAGATCCACGGAGAGCTTTTGTGGTGGAGGCAAATACCTCAGATGTGGCGATTGGGGCTGTGCTGCTTCAGCCCACGGGGGCCGAGGGTCGCCTGTTGCCTTGCGCCTTTTATTCCCATCAGCTGTCTCCTCCTGAATGCAACGAAACCATTTGGGAGAAAGAGCTGTTGGCTATTAAGGCTGCCTTTGACACGTGGCGGCATCTGTTGAAGGGAGCGGCTCATCCCATCCGGGTCCACACCGACCACAGGAACTTGGAGCATCTCCAGATGGCCCAGAAGTTGTCCCAGAGGCAGAAGCAGTGGTCCCTGTTTCTTGGGTGCTTCAATTTCCAGCTCCAGTATGTTCCTCAGGCCCAGAATCGGCAGGCCGATGCTCTCTCCCGGAAGCCAGAGTATGCCACGGAACCAGAGGGGGAGCTTCGGTCCCCCATTCTGCACCCAGAGAATTTTGCTGCTGCTCCAAGGGAGGCTACACTGCTGGACCAGATTCGTGACCTCCAGAGCTGGGACCTGTCCATGACCTAGCATTCGGCGGAGGGGGATGCCTCTCCTTTTGAGTTCCAAGACGGCCTGCTCTACCACCAGGGCCGCCTTTATGTACCAGCAGGGCCATGTCGGGAGGCAGTCCTGCGCTTGTGCCATGATGCCAAAATGGCGGGGCACTTTGGATTTTGCAAAACCCTGCACCTCCTCACCTGGGAGTTTTGGTGGCCTCGGGTCCGTGCGGAGGTGGCCCAGTATGTGGACACTTGCCCCGTGTGTCACCGTGCTTTGGATCATCCGGGGTGACCTGTGGGCTTACTGCTGCCTCTGCCGACGCCTTCAGGGCCCTGGAAAGTCATCTCGATGGACTTTATCACGGACCTGCCCCCTTCTGCAGGCTGTACCACCATTTGGGTGGTGGTGGACCTGTGCTCCAAGATGGCTGATTTCATGCCTTGCACTGGCCTCCCCATGGCAAAGGAGATGGCCCGGATGTTTGTACAGCACATCTTCCGGCTCCATGGCCTTCCTGTGGGAGTAGTCTCTGATCGAGGAGCCCAGTTTACGGCCCAGTCCTGGACTAGTCTGATGCGGCTCTGGACATCGCGCCTCACCTCTCCTCAGTGCACCATCCTGAGACCGATGGCCAGTCAGAATGCACGAATGGGACACTATAGCAGTACCTCCACTGTTACTCTAGTTACCACCAGGAGAACTGGGTAGACCTGCTGCCATTGGCTGAGTTCGCCGACAACAACTCTGTGCATGCCTTCACCCAGCAGATCCCTTTCTTTGCCACCGGCGGCTACTATCCACGGGGATTTCCGGCTGTGGCCCCTGGCTCGGCGGTCCCTGCGGCAGACCAGTAGCTCTAGGGACTCGGGGCTGCTCAGTCCTTGCTACAGGAACAGCTTGAGGTGGCCAAGGATGTTTATAAGTGGGGCGCGAATCGTCATCAACAGGAAGGTCCTCCTTTGCAGGTGGGGGATTCGGTCTGGCTGTCCACGCGCCATCTCCCGCTCCAGCGGCCATGTCGGACGTTGGATGCTCAATTTGCAGGGCCCTACAAGATTGTGGCCCAGGTGAATCCCGTGGCTTTTCGGCTCCAGCTTCTGCGGACGTGGCGGATCCATCCAGTCCTCCATCGGTCCCTACTGCTTCCAGCTTCAGGGGTTCATCCCAACGCTGGTCCTGCACCTCCGCCCGATCCGGTTTTCATGGATGGGGAACAGGAATTTGAGGTGGCCCAGATCTTGGACTCTCGTCGCCATCGGGGCCGCCTTCAGTATCTGGTCGACTGGGTTGGCTACAGGCCAGAGGACTGCTCCTGGGAAGATGGCTCCGATGTCCATGCTCCCCGCCTGGTTCGGGCGTTTCACCACAGCTTCCCGGACCAGCCTCATCCTCTTCCGGGTGCGGGGGAGGATAATGGGGGGGAATGATGTCATGGTCAGCCAGGACTCTGAGGACTCAGAAGGCGAGGAGGCTGAGCCAGTAGCAGAAGAGCTGGCTGAGTCTGAGTCTAGCCCTGAAGAACCCAGGGCTCAGCAGCCTAGCCCTCCCCAAGCACAGGGTCCAAGCCTGGGAGACATAGTAGAGTAAGAGCAAGAGGTAGAAGAGCAGGTACCTACCTTTAGCCAAAGGAGAGCAGAGAGGGCCTGGCTGTGTCATTCCCGGAGATTAAGAGAGAGAAGCTCATCAATCACCCCGCAGCTGGGAGTGGGAGCTGGGCCAACATAAGCAGCTGGGGGATGCTGAGTTCCTTGTTTCAGGCAGTCTGCATTTCCTGGAGGAAGCCTCTACCTGTGACTCTCCTGCTTCTTGGAACCTTGCTATCTTGAGACTTCAGATATCTTGACCTTGGACTGCCTTCATTGACCCACCTGCCAGAACCCTTTTGACCTCGGACTGCCTCTTCATTCTTCGCTCTGTGTGTGTGTGTGTGTGTGTGTGTACACTTCTGACCCTATAGGACTGCTACTGACAACACCAGGTACTGTGCTTTTCAACTGAGTTGTTGCTGAGCTGGGCGATCTTATCAGCTATTTAAGTTGGCTTCTCGACAGTGAAAAACAGCGCGGCCCCCTCCAATGCTTGCCACAAGAGTCACAGACGACGGCAAGAGAGAAACAGTGTCATCCAAAATGGACCCCTTGCCGCACGGCATCCTCGTTACTGCTCCAGAGGCTGCTTACGCGGCAAGATGCTGAAAGAGGCATCTGAAAATCTCCTCTCTCTCTCTCTCTGTAGTATGGAAATTGGATGCAAATCCACACCAACTCTAGTCTTCATTTTTGTTAATGCCTAAGCAGCTACCACACCACAACATTATACAGATTTGATACCACTTTAAATGTCTTTGACTTCATCTTATAGAACCCTGGGATTTGTTCTTTAGGGAGGTGCTCTCCCATGAAATACAACATTAGCAATCTATGGCAGAGAATTCTGAATATATGGTATGAAACTACAAATCCCAGGATTTAATAAGATGCAGTTGTGGAAGTTAAAATGGAATTAAAGTGCTACAGTTGTGTGGTGTGGATACACCCCATGAATATTATCTACTTCCACATCTGTTCCACACTGTACTTTTGTACTGTTTATTCAAGGTTTCTACTTGGAATGAATTACTCTTTGGGGTTTCTTTGTTAACTGTTATCAAGACCACTTATGGTGACCCTATGAATGAGAGACCTCTAAGTATCTACAGCTTTGCTCAGGTCATGTAGACATGGAGCTATGGGTTCCCTGATTAAGTCCATCCATCTGTAACATGTTCGTCCTCTTTCCCTACTGCTGTCTACCTTACCAAGCATTATTGTGTTTTTTAGTGATTCATACCTTGTCATGATATGGTCAAAGTATGACAGTCTCAGTTTCGTCATCTTAGCTCCAGGGAGAGTTCAGGCTTGATTTGCCCTAGGACCCATTTATTGGTCTTTTTAGCAGTCCGTAGAACTCTTCACCAGCACCATATTTCAAATACGTTGATTTTTTTTTCTTATCAGCTTTCTTCACTGTCCAGCTTTCACATCTATTGGAAACACAATGGCATGGACAATCCTAACTTTAGTATTCATTGATATATCTGTACACTTCAGGAGTTTGGTTAGATCCTTAATAGATGCCCTTCCAAGTCTAGTCTTATTCTAATATCCTGACTGCAGCCTCCATTCTGATTAAGGATTGAGCCAATGTATGGAAAATCTTTCACTATTTCAATGTCTTCAACATCTACGTTAAAGTTATATAAATAATCTTTGGTCATTATTTTGGTTTTCTTTGTGTTCAACTATAAACCTGCCTTTGCATTTTCTTCCTTTACCTTCTTCACTAATCATTCCAAGCCTTTCCTATTTTCTGCTAGTAGTATGGTGTCATCGGCATATCTTAAATTGTTGATATCCCTTCCTCTAGTGTTCACACCTCCTTCCTCCAAGTCTAATCCTGCTTTACATATGATACATTCAGTGTTCAGGTTAAAAAGATAGAGTGGAAAATGAAGCCTTGCCTGGCCTCCTTGCCAATTGGAAACTATTCTCTTTCTCTGTATTCTATCCTGACTGTGGTTTGCTGTCCTGAGTATGGGAAATGTATCAGGACAATGAAATGTTGTGGCACTCCCATTTCCTTAAGAGAGATCCATAGTTTTCAATAATCTACACAATCAAAGGCTTTGCTATAATCTATAAAGTACAGGCTAATTTTCTTCTGAAATTCTTTGGTGTGCATCATTCTCCAACATCTTTTTGCAATATGATATTAGTGCTACTTCCTTTCTTGAACGCAGCTTGGCTATCTGGCTTTTCTTGCTCCGTATATGGTAAATGTCTTCACTGTAGAATTTTGAGCTTTGCTTGCATGAGAAATTAATGCAATGGTCCTGTGCTTACTGCAACCCCTGGTGTCCACTTTCTTGGGAATATATAGAGAGCATTTCCAATCTGTGGGACATTGTTTTGTTTTCAATATCTGCTGATGGATTTTAGTTAGAATTCGAATGGATTCTGTTTCTGTTGCTTGAAACAGCTCTATTATTATGCCACCTTTTTCTGGTGATTTATTTTTGCCAAATGCTGTGCGTGCAGCTGCCACATGACTTTCTAAAATTGTGGGTTCGTCATAAAATAGTTCTTCCTGGAATGAATCTGTCATCTTTTTGTCTTTTTAAAATTGTTCTACAGTGTATTATTTCCATTGTCTTTTTGTTTCTACTTGGTCATGTAATGTGCTTCACTGCTGGTTGTAGAGCATTCTCATTATTGGTTTAAATTTCCCTTTGATTTTTTTGATATTGTGGAAAAAAAGTTCTTCCTTTCTTTGTTGTCATCTTCTATTTCTCTGCATTGATTATCATAATACTTCTTGTCCCTGTACACAAGTCACTGAATAGTTGCATTTAGGGTTCTGACTCTATTCCTGTCCCCTTTTACTTTTGCTTCTTGTCTGTCCTTAACTTCCTCCCTGATACTGTCCCTACCTTCAGTCCAGAGTTCTTCTGGCTCTATTTTTCACATTATCTTTACATTCTATGCATGTTGTATTTTGGCATTCTAGTTGGTTTAGTATTCTTCTTTAGCTTTACTCTACTTTTTGCTAATATAGTTCATGGTTTGTGCCATTGTCTGTTTCTGGTCTTGTTTTTGCAGAGAGAATGGAGCTTCCTTCTTCTGCTTCCAATTATGTAGTCTATTGATTTTCGATATTGGCTAGCAGGTGACGCCCATGTATACAGTTGCTTCTTTTGTTGCCTGAATAACATGTTTGTGATGAACAAAGTGTTTACCTCACAAAAATAAATCAGTCACTCTCCTGCTTCATTTCTTGATCCCAGGTCAAATTTTCCTACAATCTTTTATTCTGTTCTATTTACTACTTTTCCATCCTAATCACCTATGATTAACAAGAAGTCTTGTTTGTGTGATGTGTGATCGATTTCTTCCTGGACTCCAGTATAGAATCTTTCTTCACCAAAGAGAAGATGCATTCAAAGGCCAAAAATTAAACCAGAAACCGTGAGGCTTCAAGACAAATATTATCTGGAAAAATATTTACTTGCTTGCTTGGAGGTCTTTAAACAGAGGCTGGATGGCCATCTGTCAGGGATGCTTTGATTGAGATTTCTTGCATGGCAGGAGGTTGGACTGGATGGCCCTTGTGGTCTCTTCCAACTCTACAATTCTATGATTCTATGATTCTTCTGCCTTTCTAGTTGAAGCATAAACTTGAGTTATGGATATACTGATGGCTTTCCCCTGAAGCCTTAATGATATGATTCAGTCACACTTTACGTTATATGCTTTGCTGCTTTTGCTATCTCTCTCCTCACTATTAATGCCACCCCATTTCTTCTAAGATTTTCATTTCAGTCTCAAAATGTCCCCTTCCAGTCCATTTTAGCTGACTCATCCCAAGTATTACAATGTTTATATATTCAATTTCTTGTTTTACTATATATATCTTCTCCTGATTCATGCTTCTCACATTCCATGTTTCTAGAATATGTGTTGTGCACCTTCCGACTTTCCTTTCACTTCTGAGCATGCCAATAGCTGAATGTCCTTTTGGCTTGAGTCCAGTTGGGTCATTAGCCACGGTGCTACTCACAGTTGTCCTCTATTCTACTCTAGTAGCTCACTGAATGCCATCCACTTGGGAATTCTAGCACCATCTCTTGTTTCATTTTGGATTGTCTCATCATAGGATTTTCATAGTAAAAGACATCCAAAAGGAGTTTACCATGCCTCTTTCCGAGCAGTATCTAACAAGTGTTAGCTATGGTGCCTCTGCTGTTGTCTCTGAGAGATCCACCAGTGTCAACCCTCCCCCCCCCCACTTGCTGCCTAGTAGTTGTTTGGCACGTTCAGCCTTGCTCCTCAGCAAAAGCCTGATTGACATGGGAGGCACTACCAGCCTATTGTCTATTTGGAATCATGAACTCCAGTTCCAACAGACCTACCTGGCTCACACTTTGTGTGTGTTACTATTTCAGCTTTCTCTCTTTCTATTTGAGTAAAAAAGAAAAAGAAAATATTTTCCCTTTAAAATGGTGGTAGTGTGTGTCTGTAAAAAGACTTACAACAACATATGACCCATTCGTAGAGATGCCACAAGTAGTACAATGACCTAAATCCAAGTGCTAATTCCAGCCAGACGAGACTCCTTGCATTAATTGCTAAATGGTAAGTCAGCATTTATGTAAATTCCATTGATTGCATGGGTCTACTCAGTTGAACTTAATCACACAGAACCATTCTTCATACACATGCCACTCATCCGAATGAGAACCATTCTGCTAATTATATATAGAAGCATGTAGACATTTACTTTTCCCCTTCAGTCTTGTGAGACAGTAGTCAAACAAGGCATTTTCATATTCTTGCCATTTTGCAAAGAAAGATAATGGAGTGGAAATATTGAACATCCATCTATTTTAATTAAAAATATATATATTCATATAATTTTTTCCAACATAGACAGAAAAGCCTAGCTGAGTTGGTTGAGTGTTTTCATATCGAAATGTTTCAAAGCAAATTAAAACTAACAGATCAATTACAGTATTTAAATAATTTTACTCTTACAATTAATGAATGAGGAATCTATTATCCCCCAAATTTTAATAGATTAATCCTGAATTTTAAAGGATTAATCTATAATAACGTGACTTGAAAGGGTTCAAAATTCTTGAAAGGGTTCAAAAATGAACTTGCCATTTCACCACTACTAAATTGCTACAAGGAAAGGCTCAGCTGAAGGCCACTTCACTATCCAAAGAGCCTCAAGTTATTTCTAATCACGGGTTCAGGCATTTATTGGCATAGGTGTAGCAGCAGTTATTAGCCTTAGTTTTTCTGTATCAAATGAACATGTAATTTCAGTCAGTGTTTTATTTGAAAGGATACTTAGAGGCTGTCAGAATGGCTTGAGATTTCATATGAGTGGTGGTGGGAATAAATCAATGGGAGGAACCTAGAAAAAGCTTGCTGCTGCAAGATACACATGATAATCTTGATAATGGTAAGCAGGTATTGCATGAATTTCTCATTATCACATCTCCATGAAGAAAGGACACTTATTCCAGCTCCAGTTTAATGTGTGGCATAAAGGTAAATCTGTAAGGACAAGATGTCTCCACTTTGAAAGCTTTGGTAAACTTATATGAAGGATTCAAAATACAAACACTGTCATTACTGTATCTAAGTTTCTTTAACTTAAAAAATATTGGGTGTTTTTCTTCAGAGAATAAGTCTGCAGATTCCAGCTCTCACTTTGCAGCAGTAGCTCAGCATTAATGCTTAATGGGCCTGTCTTCTGCTCAAAAAGGCCATTCAAGTCCAGCTGCCCTGTGCAATGTTACTATGAGCTTTCCCTCTCAGTAAATTCATCAGATGGTGTACTTTGGCCAAAGCAATGAACAGATCATAACCAGTCTTCTTTCATTTCAATACAGCAAGCATGGGAATCATCCAGCCTTCCAGATGTTGCTGGAATGCAACTCCTAGCAGCCATGCCATTGGCTGTGTGAAGTGGGACTACTCATATTTACAGTCCCACTCATACCTGGAAGGCGATATGATTCCAACCCATGGTGTATAGAAAGGTGTGCTGTGTGAACTGATAATTTAATATTCTGTTTTGTCATTGAGGGTGGGGAACATGACCCTCCAGATGGATTTGGAACGCTACTCCCAGAATTCTTCACCAGCAGTTATACTGGCAAGACCTGCTGGGACTTGCAGCTCAACAACATCTGGAATGCTGCATGATTCCCAACACTATTCTGCCATCTCCATCTTGGAATTTAGTCTGTCTCCAGAGACAATGGCTATTACATAGGTCCAGATGTTTGAAATGTTTGTTTCTCCCCACACCCCCTAAAATTTGCACCATGGCTGTGCTGGTTGCAGGTGGGAAGGAGTTTGAGGGAAGAGACCCACCGTGCCCAGACACATTCATCCTCCAAGAATGACAGAGTCAGAGGAACAGTTCTTTAATTATATCACCAGACATGGAATGTTACTCAAAACTTGACCCGTTCTGGCATGTGGTTCACCTAGGGCTTATCTACACAAGCCTAATAAAGCAGTTTGGGGCTGTCCTGGTGTGATATGTACAGATGATGGTGGGCCAAAACCCTGAATCTGGACTGAATTGTCCTCATGACGTATGGCTAGTTCAGTCCCCAAAACAGTTTAATACCCTCCACAATGCTTTTTTTTTTAAATTCTCAATTTATTCTGGCTCTTACAGGAAAACCTGGAGCACAAGAAGGGGCAGCCGTCCTTATAGTGTTCTGCTGTATCATCCACTTCCTCCACCACTGCTGGCACACGTTGCATCCTCTGAGGTCACAACAAGCCTTCCAGCATGTAATCAACACTGGGTATCTTGTTTCTGGCCTCAAGGAACATGACATGCAGCAGCAGTGGTGCTAGCACCGGATGATACAGCAGGATGCATGTGAAGGCAGCTGCCCATTCTCAACATTGAGTGCTCTGGTAACGGGAAAAATCTGGGGCCAGAATATTCTGGGCTTCCCCTGGGTTATCTCGGCTGGTATAGATGAGCCCCTAGCCACTCTGTCCATGGCAAGAAACTCTTACATTATCATATGTCATTTGATTCAGCAATTTCAAGATCAAGTTCTGTCTTCACTTGACCTGGATAGAAAGACAATGAGCTGGATATGCTGGGATAGAAAACACTTTCAGGACTAGGCCATTGACCGGGATAAACTAGGACTGAATCAGGACTTTGCAATCCCCCTATGTTGAGGACGGACTAGATCCTTAAAGGCAGTGTGTTGGGGCAACTGAGTGGGAAGCTCCTCTTACTGAGAGACAGAGTTAGCCAACTCTACCTCTGTGACCCTCACTGGAGTTTCCCAGAGCTCAAACAGGAGGTGCGGAGGCCTCCTAGTATGGCCTGGTTCTTTCCTGTCAGGAGTTTTCTTTCTCTCCTTCTTCCCTATTTCCCTTACTTTCCCTGACTCTAATTCCTTCTAATGTTCTTCCTTTACCTCTTAGCTCTCTGAATTTATGTAATCGTGTCACCAATTCTGGCTGGCCATTTAACCAGGACCACTAGTGTCTGGTTTAGGGTTCATTTGTTTTTTAACAGGAAGTCCTGCTTCTTTAGCATCTTTCTGCTTCAACTGAGGCAGTTCTATGCCTGGAAATTGGTGAGAAGATGTGTCAGCTCCCAATAGTCCCTCACAACCTCTGAACCCAAAAGCTCACCACATTACAGTAATTGTAATAAAAATATTGCACAATCTTAGATAGTTTAGAGTTTTAGTGTGAGCCCTCAGAGACTGAGGGCTCTCACTAAGACTCTAAACTATCTAGTTCATGAGCTGCTCTTTGCTGATGATGATGCCCTTGTTGCCCACACAGAAGCAGCTCTGCAGCATCTAACATCCTGCTTTGCAACAGCTGCAGAGCTGTTTGGGCTGGAAGTCAACCTGAAGAAAACAAAAGTTCTTTACCAGCCAGCACAACAGGATGGACACCATCATCCCCACATTGCCGTCGGCAAATCTGTGCTTCAGTCTGTTCAAAAGTTCACCTACCTGGGAAGCATCATCTCCTCAGATGCCAAGATTGACAAAGAGATCGATCACAGATTAGCAAAGGCATATAGTGCATTTGGAAGACTTTACAAAAGAGTGTGGAGTAACAAACACCTGAGGCGAAGCACAACAATCAATGTGTATAGAGCCATTGTACTGTCTATTCTCCTTTATGGGTCTGAAACGTGGGTCACCTATCGCCACCACTTACTACTGCTCTAACGCTTTCATCAGCGCTGTACACGCACAATCCTAAATATACACTGGACTATGTGATTAATGTTGCTGTCCTTGAGCAAGCACGGATCACCAGCATTGAGGCCATGATATTGAGAACACATCTGCACTGGGCAGGGCACATTTCTAGGATGGAGGACCATCACCTTCCAAAAATAGTACTCTACAGTGAACTCGCCACAGGTCAGCATAAGAGGGGAGCTCCAAAAAAGCGATACAAGGACTCCCTGAAACAACATCTCAAGCTCGGCCAAACTGATCACCAACAGTGGTCCGCCCTGGCCTCACATCGGGAGGCATGGAGACGCACTATCCACAATGCTGCAGCCTTATTTGAGAACTCACACTGAACAAGTCTTGAAGAGAAATGACAACGCAGAAAGAATCACAACCTGGAAACATCACCCAAGGAGACCTTCTGCTGTGCTTTCTGCAACCGGACTTGTTTATCTCGGATTGGCCTTTTTAATTATCAGTGCACTTGCAGAAAGCACGGGATGAGTCCTTCCTGAATCTTCATTTGCGAAGAAAAGCCAGAGAAAGAGAGATTGCACAATATTTTTTATACTCCACTAGTTACTACTACTCCATCATCATCTGACATGTGGAGTACTCCTTATTTCCAAACTCCTTTCTCAACACAGAAGGATATTAAAAACTAGATTATATCTTTTTAAAAAAGTATAGCATGGGAATTCTTTGGTTTAAATATTATCGTTTTATTTATGGTTTCATAACTGAGCTGTTGCAGTCAAGGAATGGAACTAGAACAAAATGTATATTATGAGGACACTCTATTTGGGGGGAATTGGATTAAAGGGGTAAGATAATGTAAGAAGTGGAAAGGCATGTTTACGTTTGTTTGGATTCTTTTTAGTTTCCTCCTTTTTTTCTTCAAGACATTTAGATCTGATGCTTAGACAATGAGCTCTTTGGCAACAGAGACAGATACTGATGAAATTAATAACATAAGTGCAGCCCTGCTAGGTTAGACTAAATGCCAATCAAATCTAGCAGTGTGTTCACAGAGTGTCTAACCAGATGCCAATTGTAAGCCCACAAGCAGAACACGAACACAAAAGCACCAGTTAAGTTCCTCAGCAACAAGTATGGAAAAACATACTGCTTCTGATACTAATACTGAAAGTATTATATAGCTATCATCATGATTAATAGCCATTGAGGTGATCAATCTTGTTCTTCATATTTGAAAGAAGCAAGAATGCTCTACTCTGGTATGAACACTGGCCAAGATCAATATTGTGTTAGTGTCTTTGCACTTGTACATGGGAATTTCTTCCTTTGTCCACCTCTCAGAACATCTACACCATCCAGAAACATGCCCTGTAGGATTTATTAAGATCCATCTACACTGTAAAAATAATGCAGTTTGACACCACTTTAATTGCTGTAGCTCCACCTTACAGAATCCTGGGATTTGTAGTTTTATAAGGTCTTTAGCCTTCTCCGCCAAAGTGTGCTGGTGCCTCACAAAGCTACATATCCCAGGATTTTGTAGGATGGAGCCATGGCAGTTAAAGTGGTGTCAAACTGCATTATTTCTACAGTGTAGATGCACCCCCAGTCTGTTGAAACAAATATTGGAGGGAAGACAGATGGCACACTGATGGAACTGCTTCCATTGGTGGAACAATGCTGGTTGGATCATAATTATAATTTAGAATGAATTTTTTTAAAGGCTTAATTTTTTTTCTTCTCTCAGTCTCTATCTTGTTGGCATCCTTTTATTCACCAGGTGAACAATGGTTGATTTCAGCACACATACCAATTCAGTGCAACTGTATCTTTACAGACATTGTTCTTTGTGAATGGGATAAGGATGGTATAGTCTGGGATTAAAAGAACTGTATGAGTCATTCTGCAGTTATGGACTTTGATCTTATATTTCTCAAACAGTACCTGCAGTTTTATGCCACATAGTAACTGAAAGTACTTATAAAAGAAATTTACATTATGATGGAAAGTCTACCGTTCAGGGAAAGGTGAAATATCCAGCAAGCATCCCAAAGTTCTTGTGAGTACACAATGCATACCTCTTTGGATCCCAACTCTGATTAGATGCCACTTTCAATACTATATTGAAATCATCTACATATGATAAAAAGTGTAGAACTATTAACAAAGAAAGAAAAGAACAAAACAAACAATAAGAAGAAAGTATATAGAAATAATATATCAAAGAAAATAACTATATATATATATATATATATATATATATACTGTATATACTCTGTGTGTGTGTGTGTGTGTGTGTGTGTGTGTGTATATGAGAAAGACTTCAATTCCACTCTCTTACAAATGACAACCTACACTTATTTTAGTAGTTAACTCATATTAATTCTCAAACTCCACAATTATTAAATCATTTTCTTCTTTCCTCAAAAAGTCTATTAGTGGTTTCAAATTTTTTAAAAAATATCTCAAATGTTTTCTCTAGTCAAACTAGATAATTTATCTATTTCTGCTAACTCATTTAGTTTCAACAGCCATTCTTCCATAGAAATCTCTTAAATTCTTCAAATAACACTCTTGCTGCTGTGATCATATATTCAAACACTCTTTCATTGTTCCTTTCCAGTTGATCATACAGAAGTCCCAACAGAAAAAGTTCTAGTTTCAACTGTATATTAATCTTCCATATTATCTGGATCAAAGTATGAATTTGAGCCTAAAATGTTTATGCCTTCTCACAAGTCCACCACATATGGTAAAATGTCCCTTGTTGCTGTACACATTTCCAAGACTTTTTTTGAAGCTCCTTTGTACATTCTACGCAGCTTTTCTGGAGTCACATACTAGTGACACATCATTTTATAGAAATTCTCCTTAAGATGTAAATTTCAACCCATTTGACCACATCCTTTCCCATTGCTCCATTTGTATATTATATCCAAAATTTCTAGCCCATTTTATCCAACATTCTTTCACTTTTTCTTCTTCCATTTCCAATCTTAACATATATTTATGCATTTTACAAATCAAAATTTGAACTGCTTCTATGTACAGATGAGGAGCACAGTCACGTGCTCCTCATCTGTACATAGAAGCAGTTCAAATTTTGATTTATTTTGTTCAAAACCACAGTCCTTTTTATCTATATTAAATATTTCATACAACTGTAGATATGAGAACCATTGAAATCTATATCCCTCTGTAAGCAGTATCTCTTTAGTATTAATTGTATATTCTCCTTGAGAATTCTCAATGATATCTTGATACCTTAACCATCTCTCTTTGTCTGCTGTTCTTCTTCTATAAAAAGCTTCCTGTGCTGAGACCCATAAGGGTATTTTCAGTATCTATTCATATTCTCAATAGGGTACATCTTACATAATAATCCTTAAAATCTACATTTATCTAAATCTTATTGTACCATAAATATCCATGCCATCCAAAACCTCAGGTGTATCCTTCAAAATCTAATACTCTTTTATTTATCATCATCATCATCATCCATTCTTTCCACCAAATAAAAACAACAGGCATCAAAATACAATTTCAAATTCAGCAAATCTAACCTGTTTTTCCCCTTGTGATATGAACTTAGGCAAGTCCTTCTGTCACTGCTTAAATGCTACACCCATTGTCATAACTAGCATTGTCTGAAACCAAAGATAGCGTTTCAGGTAAAGCATTCATTTTTTACCACTGACATTCTCCTCGATGATGATAATTTTATTTTTTACCACCTACTCATATCTTTCTTGAATTCATTCTATGTTTTAACATAATTATTTTGAAATAACATACATTTCATATTTGTCATATTAATACCTGGAGGATCTCAACTCTGATTGGATGGATGGAGAGATGAAGGGGGAGAAAGGAAGAGAGAGAGACCTAGAGCACTTCCATCTATCATGATGAGAACAAATGTAAAAGCCAAATAACTGTTATGACTGAAAATCCTAGTATATGTTTCAGTCCTAGTATAACATTTTAGGTGTGTTTATTACAAAATGTATAGCCTCCTCTTCAAATAAATTTTCCCAAAACAGTTTAACACATTTGAGCAGGCATGTCTTATGAACTGCATCTGACAACTAAGTGATTTATATTCAGTATTTTTGGGGGACAGGACAGCTTACCCATTCCCAAGTGAACTTTGTTTTTGTTTCCCATTCTAGTCTCTGGGCAAACATTTATTATAACTAGTAAGATATCATGTTTATTCAAGAAAGCTTTTGGAATCTATGTAAGGTATGTTGTACATAGTCCTCAGCAGTATTCTCCTTAGATTGCTTTTGTGTCAATGGCTTACTGATATATCAGATGATTGACAATATTCAGATATGCACTTGTGTTTACTTTAAGAAATGAACCTATTCAACGAGTAAAGTCAGACAGCTATGACTTACATCAAGCCAAAGTCACCTTAGTTGCAACTATTTTTACAGCATGTTGAGCCTTACTCAAAACAATCCCCACATTCTCTCCTATTATTTTTAGACAACAAATGCAGCTCATCACTTGGAATTCAATTTGTAGACTTTTTTTTCCAATAATGGATTCATTAATTATTAATCTGCCTTTAAATTGCAACATCGTACCTTAGAACATAGCTAATAATGGAGAATCCAGTATCAGCAGGCAATTAGGATAATGTGTTTCCTATCTTCAGAAGCTGTGTAGAGAGGTTTTGCTCATAAGGAACTCTGTTTTAAAGACTGGCCCTGAGCCAACATATGTTAATGACATGTATCATGATATTCCCCCCCCCCACCTCATGAGGAAAAACATATTCCTATGGATGACCTAAATAAATTTTACTTTTCATTGAAAGACATGTTGATATGGCATTACATCAAACCCTGGAAAACAAAATGTTTCCTCAAGCTGATTATTATTCTTACATATATAATTTAGAGTAACTAAATTTGGAGTCCAAGTAAGCAAGATATTCGGAAACAGGAATGAATTTTTCACAAAAAAACATATTTGATTTTGAATAGAATAAAGTTTCCATAGCAACATTAAGTCTCAACAAAATGTTGGATTTTTTAAAATAAGATGTGTGATTTGTGTATATGCACACCTACTCACACACACTAAAAAAAGAAGAAGAAGAAGGAGGAGGAGGAGGAGGAGGAGGAGGAGGAAGCCCTTTTGTCAATATGAGTTCATTGCAGTTGTGGGGGGGGGACCCCACATAATGGCTTGTATACAGATTTTGGGCTCATCTACATGAGCCAGGATATGCTGCTTCCCCACTGGCATATCCTGGGTATGGGCCAAGCCCGTTGTTACACCATTCCCTCCATGGAATGGGAAGAAGTCCTGACAGGCACACTGGTTTGTCACTGCACCTGCTGCCATTTCCCTCACTATCTCAGAAGGCAGGAAAAGGGCCTGCAACATATGAGCAACACCCCCTGCATGTGACCAGTCTTGGCCACCTGCTACAGAACTCCTTCCTGCCTTCTGGGAGAGCATGGCAGACCAGCAGTGTCACAGAGGGCTGACCTGCCAGGATGGGCTCCTGCAGTCTCACAGGGCCTGATCTGTTTCTTCCCAGTAGAACTGGATTTAAACAGGTATTATCTTAAAACATTGTATTGGGCCATACCCCACCGTTCACCCCAATCTCAGCCTTGTATCTGCCTTGTGAGTGGTGAAGACTTCCTGGGGGGAAGAACAAGGCAAATGCCCTGCATCTTATGGGTTGCAGGGCTCTGAGATGGAGGCAAGATGGGATATATTGCCCATCTAGACAATTCTTATTCAGGCATGGCTACCCTACATTCCACTAGTTCCAACTGGCCTGCACTAAATATGACAATTATGGGAATCCTGTTAGGACACCATGGCGGCATAATTAGTCAGGCAGAGGTGGTTATGGCAGTAGGGTAGGGTTGGCAGGTTGAATAAGGGACAGGGCTCCTGTAGCTTTAATAATTAGCATATTCTGGATCAGAAAGCTGTACCAAAAAGTTCCATCAAGCTTCCTTAGCCCCCAACCCACCTTTTAGCTGATGCAGCCCCCAACATGTCTATTTAATGGCCAGTGTATAGCAGGGGAGGCATGGCAGAAAAGCATCCAGCTCCACTCCTATAGCTGGACACACAGCAGTTTTAGTCTCGTATTGCATAAGTCCAGCTACAGAATGGAGCTGGATGTTTCTCAGCTTCTCTCATATCCCACACTCTTTTCCACCAGCCAGTAAATAACCAAATTATGGGCTAGAGCTGCAGCTGCTATAAGGAAAGGTTGGGGTAAGGGAGGAGACACAATCACATTTCCACCCAACAACTTTACAGTATGTCTTCCTGACTCACAATCTGTTAGAACTAGAGGTGCCCAGTCCTGTATTCAACCTGACAACCCCACAGGAGGATAAAGTGGCAGACACAGTGTTTGTGAAAGGAAATAAGGCAGTATAGACATATGCACAATGCACATACTGCATTCAGTGACAGTATGATTGCACACAATCTCATCAACTCCAGAAATGGGGTGGGGGGGAGTGCTATAGCCTTGCTTTTGTTACAGGCAGCACATCAATAATCTTAGTGACAAAAATGGCATGGAAATAAGAATATTGGAAACTTTTACAGATTGCATTTCATCATACTGATTTTAAAGCACTGAGCTAAAGTGGAATCATAGCTTTTAAAACCCATTTTTTTCTTTTTATTAGTCTCACAATCTTTCTGATATTAAAATTGATACGATTTTGAGTGACCATCCCTAAAAATCCAAGTATTAGAGTACCAGAGTGTTGATTTCTCCCAGGAGTGAAGGTATGCCTTCTCTTGAAATTCTCTCTCCAGGCAAGGACCTTTCAAAGCACAGCATCCTGCTTTGCATTTTATTCATTTCACACCAAGTGCATCTGATAATCTCTTCCATTATTTGGGGTTAGAAGTGCTTGAACATTCTCATGAGGTTAGAATTCAGATGTGCATGTATGACTTTGGACACAACGTTTGCATACCATACCAGCTGGGAATCTACTGTCTGCATTTTGGTCTGCTATATGGGACACTTCTTAAAAAAAATATTTATGAAACAGTTGACATATAAAGCAGAAAATTATCATAAATATCTAGGTCATACTATAATGTATCATACTATTATAATATACAATTATTTACAACCCTTTTAAAAAAGAATCGACTGTATAGATAACAAACTGAAAAGCTAGCTATATATGCACACACATAATTACAATTATATAATACATAAACACAGATATTTAAATAGGTAATCATAATATAAATAGATAAAACAATTTATCACAAAGAAAAGCATATCTGTCAATATCTAGGTTATACTTAGATTGTGTAAACATAGTAAAAGCAAGCAACTATTTGTTAAATTTTCTTTTATTTCTTTGTTTCCATCTCTAATTTTAATATATACTGTAAGCTTAAACACTCATGCTACATTTCAAAACTTCACCAACTGTCATTTAAGTGAAAGAATGAAGATAGTGAAGTATTTTTGTTTCAATGGGATTTATTTTGTAGCTTCTGTAAGATTCCACCTTTATTCTCTCCTCTCCTCCCACACACATTTCTTTCTACAATTAATATAAGTATCTTTGAGAGACGGCATGATGTACTGGTTTGAACTTTGGACTATGACTTTGGAGACCAGGGTTCAAATCCCCACATGGCCTTGGAAACTCACTGGGCAACCATGGGCAAGTCTCACACTCTCAGCCTCAGAGGAAGGTAAAGACAACCCCCCTCTGAACAAATCTTGCCAAGAAAACCCCATGATAGGGTCACCATAAATCAGAGACAACTTGAAGGCACACAACAACATAAGTATCTTCAAGATATTGACTGATGGAACATCAATGAAATCATATGGATCACTTCATCCACTCCATTTATCAATGACACCCCCACTAAACATGCTTAAAGCAACCGTCTTTTCCTTCAATGACAGTCATAAGAGTGCCCCATCATCTTCTTTTATATTAATAAAAAGCAATAGTGCAGGCCGTTGTGTATTAAATCCTCTGTCATTCCTGGTCTACAATTTGATGGCCTATGGCATCTTCCAGTTGTATAAAGCTGTCCCTGGCTGTGCATTTAAAGGCAGAGCCAGTAAATATAGTTTAGATGAGGAACAGGAAACTATAGCAGGTCCAGGGGTCAGTTTGTTTCTCTTGGAGCCCACTGGCAGCTGCATTGACTGCCAACAGCACCAAGAGAGAAAAACAAATGTTAGTATGTTCTACTACCCCTTCCCCACAGCATCTCATAACTGGAAATATTACACATCTTTGGGGGTCAGGTTGGCTTAGGCAGACTAGAGGTCAGTTGGAGGTCACAATAACCTGAGACATGTCTAGATATAAAATGATATCAAAGACCATATTAAGATTGAGCATATTAAGAAGAAGCCCCATAATGGGTTTATGCTAACAACCCAGTCAATAGAGGGATATGTGCTAATCCTTTCTTCCAGCCTTGGGCATTCCAAGCATCAATTCAATCATGCAAACAAGTGACCATTCATCATTCCATACCTTACAGAAATCTCTCCTCACACCTCCTCCTGTCCAACTGTATGAGGTTGTTGCAAGACCATCAATGTTTTAATTAAAGCAATCAGTTGAGTTTTGGGGTTTTTTTGTCTATCCAGTGGGTAAGCCATCCAGGCTTTTTCATAATCTGAGTATCCCTTCAGGATATGAAATAGGGTATAAATATTAGACCCTAGACCCCAGCTAAGTGTGCCACAGACTGACAAACCCCTCCATTCTGCCGGACTCCTCTGTGCCACCCTCACATGCCACTCTGAGTATCTTCGCTGCATGGAACTCTCCTCCTCAAGACTGATAAGTTATCTTCCCTATCTTATCCCTATCTTCCCAGACCTCTCTCTTTCCAACCTTTTCTGCCTTACTCTGCTATATAGCCTTCTATGGTTCTTAGGAGTGTATGTTTTGTATGTTAGTGTATCCCTTGTGTTATTTCCAATTTTTAAAAACCCACGCAAAAACCCCTGAAGTCACTGCATGTTCCCTCTTGTTTTTGAAAAACAGGTTTTTATGGTGCTAGGCAGTTATGTTGATCAGGCAGGGCCCCCTGCAACCTACTGAAGAAATGAATTGACTCTCCTGGAGGTTTCCAGAAAATGCAATCCATTTTTTCTTCAGGCCAGAAGAAAGGTCTAGAAAGTCTGAAGGGATCCGAGTTTGCAAAACAGCCTTGGGACAGGGGGACACACAGCCTCAGGGACACATTTTGCCTACTCCTGGTTTTGATAAAACAGCCTTCACAGCTGTATTCTAACAAAGTAAAGATTTTTAAAAGTTAAAATTGAGAACATATATGGGGTTCTTACATGGCACCTTGATACTTTTTATGCAAGAATTTACATATTTTGTAAATACAGTACATGTAAGATGTCTATGCTAATGGTGGAAAAGAAGACTAGGGACAAAATCCTTTATGGGCTTTGTTCCTGCAGGGAGAACAAATATTTTGCTCAATTGTCTCCTGTCTGAGAGAATATTTTCAAAACTGTGCAGATACTCACTGTTTTCCCATGCCACCCTATATGGCCACAAAATGACTGGAGGAGAATGGGAGCAATGAGGAACATCCAGCTGTGTTCTGGTAGCCAGACACAGGATGCTATCATCCTCTAGGATCTCTTTGGGAGACAAATGGTATGGGATATGTCATCAGGGCCATCTGAGATTTCGGTGTGTGTGTGATAATGGACTGTCCCATTATCTGAGCAGCACAATCAACCAGGTAAACAAAGGATTAAGTAGGGGCTTGACAGAAAAGTTACAGTTTATTGGGGGTCAGCATCATGAAGGAGTCACAGGTCATGAGGGATAGCTAACCAATGAAGATGTCCAGTAGAAGCAATTTTTGAGATGTGAATTTTCGAGATGCTTCTGAGAAGAGATGATAAATACTGCCTTGTAGCCATGAGGCAGAGAGAAGAGCAAAGGAGAAGCTCAAAGAGAGGTCTGAGCCAGAGGGACTCTACCAGGTGAGGGATGCTTGGTAGAGGCTGAGATGAAAGGCCCAGATTCCCAATGCCCGTGAACATCCAGCACATCTGGACTGCACCTCCTGTAAGTAGATTAGGTTACTATCTAGTTTAGTTGCATTAGGCTTATGTTTATTTTATAAACTTGGCTGGAATGACTAGACTTATCTGTAACTTTAACTTGTACCTGCAAGTTACAAGTATCTGGAAGGAAGGAGCTTTTCATGGAAGAGATACCTTTTCTTGCTATGTAACTTCTGCTTAGTATAAACTTCCTTTAAATTTCTTCCTTCAGCACACTCTTGTTCACGCACTTTGCCCGGCTTTCCTTTCACAGGGGTAAGGGGGAAGGTGAAGCTTTGCAGAGTCAGAGTGGGAAGCACAAATTGAACTCTGTAACTTCTCAATTGGTTACACAGAAAGGGTTGAAGTCAATGGCTGATGATGACGAGTTAGATTAACCTTGGGTTTTTTCTGGGCTGTGAGGCCGTGTTCTGGAAGAGTTTACTTCTGACGTTTCGCCTGCATCTGTGGCTGGCATCTTCAGAGAATGGTTGGGTAGGAGTGTGTGTGGAGTTTATATACTGTGAACCCCTGTTGGGGAGTATATGTAAATTTGTGTATTTGAATGGTTAGTTTCTGGGTGTAGAAATGCAAGGAGGATTCGTGTCTGTTTGGCTAATGAAGCCTTCGACTTCACAAATTAAGTCACAAATTAAATCACAAATTAGATTAACTCTGGTGTTCTTGGGCTGTGTGTAATGAACATAGGGGACCTCCAGAGCTTCACAGCTTAAATAGAAAATACTGAGGAATCAAGCACCTGGTGTCGAGAGGCAGACACCTATAAATCTCCCTTCATCTTCTGGGCATCTTGCTGCTTGCAGCTGTTCAGTCTCCCTGACTGGCAGTGTTCTCTGTGCTTGTGTATTTCTTGGGATTCTTGCTCTCTGAACTGTCTGTCTCACATGTTCTTGTCTTACCCCTCTGGCTTGGTTATCTGGGCTGCTGAAACCTTGACCCTGCATTTCCCCTTAACTTCTGTTAACTCTTCGGATTACTTGTGCACGACCTGAACTGGCTTGGCTTACCGGTATCTGCTTACACTACAATAATTTGTTTCTCTAGGCAGTTGCTGCCTGTAAGCATTGGACACTATCACAGTGAAATCTTCTGATATTATGGGTAGCCACTGTACCTCCATCATCTGCCTCCACTCTCTGAGGCTTTTTCTGATTTGAATGGATGGCTGTCTCAGCAATGCCCATGGATGCTTCTTGCATCTGGTTGCATCATGCTTCTTGCAACTGGCAATCTTCACAGCTGCTGTACATCATTGGCAGTGGGTGCTAGCATAGAGTGTTTTGTGAGTGCTGCCTCGCTGCATACATCTCAGAGCCAAAATGGGGGGGGGGGAGTATGAACAGTGTTTACCAGATAGGCAAAAGTAAAACCTGTTTTGCCCCAAATATATATTCAAAGGACAGTGCAATTCCAGTGCCTTGATTTGTCCTATATGATATGTGTCACATCTGCATTTATCACTATTCCTCCTTTCCTTCCCCTCCCTTCCTTCCTCCCCCACCCTCTCTCTGTCTCTATCTATCTCAATATATATACTGAATATATAAAATACCTTTCATAGAGATAAAAATCTACTGAAGCTGATGACTTTTCTTCCTGACCAGACAACTGTGGCAAACAAATTATCTGAAGTGATTGCCACAGGTATTTTGTATGTCACCATTCATTTGACATACTTATGGTGCCAGAAAATTATAGATTTTGCTGATGGTAAATGGCAAAAAGAACCCATTCACCTTGTGTTGTTTAATTCAATGCAAGCTAGAAAAACATAGTCAGTCAGAAGCACAGTAATTGAACACTTCTTCAGCTATTTATGGAATGCACTGGTGCCTCTTTCTGTCAGGTCTGTAATCCCATTTTTATGTGGCAGAAATATATTCTAGACCAGAAGATTAAATCTAAATTTGTGCACCAAAACTGCTTATTTAGGTCTGGTTTTCTTGTGAGCCTAAAATGCACATTTTACATCATAAAACTTCAAATCCTACACACTTTCTTTCTTTAAAAAACTATAATGTGGGTGCAAGAATTAATAAAGCCACAATAAATTTGTGAAGAGCCTTGAGAAGAGCAAGATGACTCTCCTACATACTTCTGCTTTCAATTATGACCTATAGATATGTTACTGGAGGTTACCAGCAGCCTCCCATTCTCTGATATTTGAGGGCCAAAAATTGAGACCTTATGATTTCATAGTTATTGGATCTTGGAGGTGGGTATTTTTGATGCCACAGAGGTGGTGCATTTGGTTTCTAGATCAGCTGTGGAAACATACAAGAGGGTAATACACCTAGAATTTCAGTAAATCCCAGCTAACCTGGTATTATGGCGACCCAGAGCTGAGTAAGGGGAAAACATAGCATTTTTCAATGGCTGGGTAGGTAGCAAAACATATCCAGAAGCAGCAGTAACTGCATCAATTCATGCTAGGGCTCCTATTCCATGTGGCCTTAATTTCAGTACATCAAACACATGGGGAGGTGTTTTTGTGGGTTTTTGTGGTGGTTTTATTTTCTTTTTTGCCATGTGTAATGTAATGTAGCCTTTAAGTTAGCCTGTTTTAATGGCTTGCCTTCTCAGTCGTCAAGTGGTTATGATACTGGTAGATCTCCTCCTGAAAGAGTTTGCATATATAACAACCAGAAGGTTAAATCAGTTGAACATAGTTTTTTTCCAGACAATGGTTATTCTTTTAATGGCCACTCTGCATGGTGAACTGTCCAGATTTTCCTTGTAAGATACAAATCCTGCAATGTCACTAGTTGTGGCAATGTCACTAGTTGTTGTAATGAGAGAGAAGACAAATGGTTGATGCTGGTCAGATGTGACCAGGAAAGCTAAAACAATATTTTTGTAAAAATAAAATAAAATAAAATCTGATATCTACATTTTTATTATAGGTATGATGGTTTGATTTTGTTATTTTGACATAACATAACTTTCAATGTGTTGACTCTAATAAACTGTTATGTCCGTTCCTATTAATACCCTTAATTGCATTTGCCAAAGGTGCGGAGGGCAGGTGGAATACAGAAAAGAAAGAAGTGTTTGTGTTTTCCAAGTCTCACAGTGCAACCAGAACTTTAAACAACCAGAACTTTATTTCATAGAATCATAGAATCATAGAATCATAGAATCATAGAATTGCAGAGTTGGAAGAGACCACGAGGGCCATCCAGTCCAACCCCCTGCCACGCAGGAAATCACAATCAAAGCATCCCCGACAGATGGCCATCCAGCCTCTGTTTAAAGACCTCCAAGGAAGGAGACCCCACCACGCTCCGAGGGAGTGTGTTCCACTGCCGAACAGCTCTGACTGTCAAAAAGTTCCTCCTCATGTTGAGGTGGAATCTCTGTTCCTGGAGCTTGCACCCATTGCTCCGTGTTCCAGTCTCTGGAGCAGCAGAAAACAAGCCTGCTCCATCCTCAGCGTGACATCCCTTCAAATACTTAAACAGGGCTATCATATCGCCTCTAAACCGTCTTTTTTCCAGGCTAAACATACCCAGCTCCCTAAGTCTCTCCTCATAAGGCATTGTTTCCAGACCTTTCACCATTTTAGTTGCCCTTCTCTGGACACGCTCCAATTTGTCAATATCCTTTCTGAATTGTGGTGCCCAGAACTGGACACAGTATTCTAAGTGAGGTCTGACCAAGGCAGAATAGAGTGGCACTATTACTTCCCTTGATCTAGACACTATACTTCTATTGATACAGCCCAAAATTGCATTGGCCTTTTTAGCTGCCGCATCACACTGTTGGCTCATGTTCAACTTGTGGTCTACTAGGACTCCTAGATCCCTTTCGCACATAGTCTCATTCAGCCAGGTCTCTCCCATCCTATATGTATGCATTTCATTTTTCCGCCCTAAATGCAGTACTTTACATTTCTCCGTATTGAATTTCATTTTGTTAGCTTTGGCCCAGCTCTCCAGTCTATCCAGGTCATTCTGAATTTTGATCCTGTCCTCTAGGGTATTAGCTACTCCTCCCAATTTGGTGTCATCTGCAAATTTGATAAGTATGCCCCTAATTCCCTCATCTAAGTCATTGATAAAGATGTTGAATAGCTCTTTCCGAAGGAAAGAGCTACACCTACTACTTCAGTACAGAAAGTGAGGGGCAGCTGAATAGAAAGGCACGGCAGTTGCCAAAAATAAGGAGTATGTCGCTGAATAAGACACTAGGATTTTGAGTTATGTACAGTGGGCCCTCAGTATTTGCTGGGGTTTGGTTCCAAGACCCCCCATGGATACCGAAATCCATGGATGCTCAAGTCCCAGTATATATAATGACATAGTAAAATGGTGTCCCCTATATAACATGGCAAAAAACAAGATTTGCTTCTTGGAATTTATTTATTCTTTAATATTTTCAAGCCATGGATGGTGGATTCCGTGGATACGAAATCCGTGGTTATAGAGGGCCAACTGTATTTAGGAGAGAACAAATGGGTAAATTCTTTATAGTGCACCTCTCCACTGATGCCCCCTTGTCATGGGAGAGAGGCTTGCATATCCTAATGATGTTTTGAGCTATGCTGGTGGTGTCATAATAGCCACCGGTAGGGTCTCCCATGCCAGACAGGTCAAAACTGAAGGGTCTGACAAAGAGCGTCAAAGGGCAGGATGGGCCCTCTAGCCTTATGGCAACCATCCTAGGAGAAGGAAAACTCTAATCCCAAACCCGGGCAGATGGTGCTCGTCCAATCCTTTAAGGTCAACCACCTAAGAGAAGGAAACTCTAATCAAACCTACGACCTGAGGCCCTCGCTGCTACCGTCCATGCTTGCAAGGCCACAGCAGATGAACCTTTGGTTTAAAGTGTGAGGCCAGTTCTGTGTACGCTGCGCTCAACCAGAAAAATCCATTGCACAGGCTTGAAGGACAAATCCAGTCATTGGCCTTTTTAGTCATCAGCGCGCTAGCAGAAAGCGCGGGATGAGTCCTTCCTGAATCTTTGTTTGAGAAGAAAAGCCATAGAGAGAGTTATAGTGCAATTTCTATATTGCACCTATTTTGTATTTAGGGCCTTAAAGTTGCATCCAAATGTTGCAATACTACTGAGTCAACACAGGCAGAAAAATCCTGTGATCAAGTCCTGCACTAGCAACTCATTGGAGGCTTGGGACTTTTGGGAGAGTTCGTGTGTGTTAAACGTAATATACTATATAATTTAATATATCATTGAATCAGAGTTCAAAGAGACCACAAGGGCCAACCCCCTGCCATGCAGAAATACACAATCCCCAACAGATGGCCATCCAGCCTGTTTAAAAACCTCCAAAAAAGGAGACTTCACCACACTACCAGGCAGTGTATTTCACTGTCAAACAGCTCTTACAATCAGGAAGTTCCTCC
Source organism: Gambelia wislizenii (assembly GCA_030847615.1). Classification (NCBI taxonomy): domain Eukaryota; kingdom Metazoa; phylum Chordata; class Lepidosauria; order Squamata; family Crotaphytidae; genus Gambelia; species Gambelia wislizenii. The sequence continues at coordinate 82,340,036 of JAUMIR010000005.1, read as the reverse complement.
TAATATTTAGGTGGAATGTCTTTTCCTGTAGTTTGAGTCCACTGCTCTGTGTCCTGATTTCTGTAGCAACAGAAAACAAGCTTACTTCATCCTCAGTATGATATCCCTTCAAATATTTAAACATGGCTATCATGTAACCTCTTAACCTTCTCTTCCTCAGACTAAATACACCCAGCTCCCTAAGCTGCTCCTCACAGAGCATAGTTTCCAGTCCTTTCACCATTTTGGTCACCCTCCTCTGGACATGTTCCCGCTTGTCAATTTCCCTCTTAAACTGTGGTGCCCACAGTATTCCAGGTGAGGTCTGACTAAAGCAGAATAGAGTGGAACTATTACTTCCCTCAACCTAGAAGTCATCCTTCAGATCCTGCATCAGAGTAGGAAGCACGATGGATTGGTGAGGCGGAAGCTGGAAACCACCTCTGGAAGGAAGGATATGTCCAGGTTGAGGAACACCTTATGTTTGTGGAAAGCCAAATACGGAGGATAACATAGGGCACAAACCTCACCAGCACAATGTGCGGAGGTGATAGCTACAAGAAAAGCCATTTTCCAAGATAGGAGTTGTAGGTCCATGGTAGGCTCGAAGAGAGACCTCAAAAGTTGCAAAAGGATAAATTCAAGGCTCCATGCCGGAGAAGGCTCAACTACCAGTGGATAAAGATTTGTGTAACCCTTCAAGAACTTCTTGACCACTGGATCTCGAAACAGAGCAGGCCGACCCCTTGCTTGGAATTCGATGGAAATAACTGCCAAATAGAACTTTATAGATGAAATGGACAAACCCCGAGTCCGAGAGATACAACAGGAACTGGAGAACGGTGGTAACTCTGGATGATTCGACAGTAAGGCCACTGTTTGACAGGAAGGATTCAAAATGCCTCCACTTGTAAAAATAGGACTCACATGTCGAAGGCCAGAGGGACGTGTCAACCACTGCCTGGATCTCAGGAGGCAAGGGTGAAGCCGTAAATCGCCTCAGATCTGACAACAAGTTCAGAGTCTGATCTTCCACGCTGTCAGCTGGAGCGTCTGGAGATCTGGATGTCTGACTTTGCCACTCTGCATGGTGAGCAGGTCTGGACGGTCCGGAAGACGAAGGAAGCACCGATGGGCCAGGTGAAGGAGCAGAGCAAACCACGGTTGCCGAGGCCACCATGGGGCAACAAGGATCATATTTGATCGGTCATGATGGAGTTTGGCCACTACTCTTGTCAACAGCGGAAATGGAGGAAACTGGTACAGTAGTGGTCCGTTCCACTGGAACAGGAATGCATCCCCTCTCGAGCCCCGAACTCAAGACTTGGCACAAAACTGCTGACACTGTCTGTTGACCGGAGAGGCAAACAGATCCACCTCCAGGTTGCCCCAGCGACGGAACAAATCTCATGTGACGGTTCAGTGCAGCATCCATTCGTGGACGATTGAGGTCGATTGGCTCAGTCCGTCAGCAAGAATATTCTCCTCCCCCGGAAGATGAATGGAGTGAAGGAGTACTCTTCTTTGGATGCACGAGTCCCAAATCTCAAGTGTAATTGAGAGAAGGGTGTGAGCTCTCGTTCCACCTTGCTTGTTCTGGTAATACATTGCAGCAGTGTTGTCCATTACTAGTAAGACAGTCCTGTCCACAAACAATGCCTCGAAGGCCCGGAGTGGACCACTAGGGGCTCCAGGACGTTGATGTGAAGCTCCTGTTCTTGTGTGTTCCAAGAGCCTTGCAGAAGTGTACAAGCCAAGGTGGGCTCCCCAACCAAGTTGGGATGCATCCAGAGTGATGGAAATCTGTGGCTGTGGGGGCTCGAACAGTGTACCTGACAAGATGTTTCCTGGGTTCAACCACCAGTCCAGAGACCGCTGGACCATCCAGGGCATTGTGTGAAGCTTGGAAGGTGAATCGTGCAGAGGGTCAATGACACTCAGAAACCAGGACTGCACCAGTCAAAACTGTAGCTTGGCGAAGTGGGTGACCAACGTTGTGGCTGCCATATGACCGAGAAGGACTTGAACAGTATGAGCAGAGATGCGTCGGGATCAGCGGTAATGATGTATTAGACCTCGGAGCGTATCGAAGTGAGTCTCTGGAAGGTAGGCAGTAGAAGTTATCGTATCCAGGCAAACATCGATGAACTTGATGAACTGCGTAGGTTCGAGAAGAGAGTTCTCCAGGTTGACCACCAGAACTAATGCGTTCAGTAAGTCTAGGGTTAGGTCGATGTCCTCCATGAATCGCTGACTTGAACTTGCCACGAGAAGCCAATCGTTGATATAACAAAAGATTACTGTTCCCTGTTGACGGAGGAAAGCTGCCACTACCGCCATGCACTTTGTAAAAACCCTTGGGGCTGTGGCCAGGCCAAATGGAAGAACATGGAACTGGAAGGCCTCGTCTTCCATCTGGAACACCAGGAACCGTCTGTGGGCCGGGTGGATACCCATGTGAAAGTACGTGTCCGTGAGATCGATCGACATGAACCAATGACCCTTTTGTAGAAGAGGCAGAATCGAAGCCAGCATGACCATTTGGAACTTCTTCAGGATGATGTACTCATTCACCCAATGGAGGCTGAGAACTGGACAGAGGCCACCATCCTTTTTGGTCACAAGGAAGCACCTTGAGAAAAACCAGAGGTGGAACTGGTCCAGGTCCACAGGTTCGATGGCCCCTTTCTGGAGCAACATCTGTACTTCCTCAAGAAGGGGAAGGGAGGGAGATGTTTTTTGGATCCGACCAATTGGAGGTAGTGTTTCGAACTTGACCCAGTAGCCTTCCCGGATGATGCGAAGCACCCAATGGTCTGATATTATGAAGGACCAGGTGTCCTGGAAAGATGATAGTTTCCGAACAGGAGGGTCTAAGGGAAAGAAAAGAAAAAATCAGATGGTTAAAACCATCTGCTGCCTTGGTCCTTCAGCCTCTGCTTAGACGACAGTCAGTATTGTGAAGTTGAAGCTTGACTTCTCACCGAGGACACAGTGGATGCAGGTGGCTGGTATCGGGAACGCTTCGACAATTGGGGCGTGTACCCCCTCCGGTAAGACTGGTTATAGGAAGTCAAATGCCATCCAGATCATCCCCTCAGCCTATACGCAGAAGACAAAGACAATGGCATACCATACTTTCGTGCAGTGGTCTTCATCTTTTGCATGAACTCCAGCTTTTCATCGGTGGAGATATTGAGAAGACCGGAGTGGTCAAAAGGCATGTCTTCTATGTTGGGGCGTAGAAAGACGCGCTGTGTCCACCACGACCACCTGCAGAGTTGTTCCACATCGACAGGACGCCAAGGAGAAGGTTTCTGAAGAGACTTCTGCAAAAGACTTCAGGCTGAGAAGGAAAAAAATCCTTCACACCAACACACTGCCTTGAGCTCTGGCTTGCCAAATAAAGACCGCAACAAGGCCAGCCTTCACTCAACTTGAGGGCTTTAATCTTTGTTTGCAGTATATTTACAATGTATATACAGAGTATAGGACAGCCGTCTCTAATACTCATAAATCTCTCTCAAACCAACAAAATGCTTCGCTAACCACCATCCACAACAAACCTACACTGGGAGATAATTCCCATCTCCTTTTTATAGGTAGTTAAACAATGCCTGTTACATCAGGCATCTCAAATGTGCATACTCTCAAGTGCTGACTCACACACACACCTGCCACTGGACCTTAACTACTTTCATTACTAAGCTTACAGCTCCATCTTGTTTGTTTCACACTTGGTTTCTGGAAGAGACTAGTTGTTTTTTCTGTCCCTGGAGGAAATGCCTAGTATAAAGCTTGAAATGTCAGGGATAATTAAGACAAACTGTGCTTTTTACTCCAACAAAAGAAATATATCTCCTAGAATAACTCCATATTGATGTTTCAGAACAACAGCAATGAGAGGTGGGGGGAGGCTAACTCTTTTCAGGCTGCCTAGAATGCTAAATCAAATGTCAGCATTATCTAGGCTCTGAATTGGTATAGCTTACAATTTCACTGAATCAAGCAGCTATAGTATTACCGGTGGGGACAGCTACAGATAAAATGCTGAATAGCCAAATGTGAAAGCAGCCAAGGCATGAACCAGAGAGAGAGAGAGAGATGCCCCATGATTCAAGAAGTAACCTGCTTAGAAAAAACTAAATGTAATTACACAAATTGAATGATGCCTTTTATTGTGGGTCAGCTTTCTTCTGTTTATCTGTTTCTCATGCTTTAAAGAGCTGCTGTTGCATCACAACTATGTAGCTGAGCTGCAAATCAGAATCCACCAGTTTGAATCTCCTTTTGCTACAGGACTCAATAGGTGGCCTTAGATAAGCAGGTCTCTGCTACTCCCTTTCACAGCCTCTGCAGTCTGGAGGATAACTGCAAACAATGGATGGAATGAGAATGGAGATAGGATATGGAGAAAAGCAATAGAATTCAAACCATGCCCTCTGTATCCACATATTTGGCATCCATGGATTCCACTGTCCACAGCTTGAAAAAATATTCCAATAAATAAATAAATCCCAATAAACAAATCTTGATTTTGCCATTTTATATAAGGGGCACCATTTTACTATGTCATTTTATATAAAGGGACTTGAGCATCTACAGATTTTCGTATCCACAGGAGGTCCTGGCACCAAACACCAGTAGATACCAAGTGCCCACTCTACATCCCAGTAAAAAGGGTGCATAATGGAGGACTGAGGTTTGAAGGGAAATCATGACATTAGGCTGGGTTTGGGGAGGGGTTTATAGGAAAATTAGTTTTAAAAACAGGCTAACAAATTGTTGAAAACTAAGAACTGCAGGTGTGTGCTGGCATCATCTTATTAAATGAAGACATGGCTTTGGGGAGCAGGAGTAAGGACAGACTTAGCAGGTCTGACTTCAAAGATATGCATTAGTAAACTCAGATGAGAACAGCTCAAAGCAAAGTTTTTTATGATCAGTTCCTGGGAGTGCTATAGCAGCAGTGGACATTCATGGAGGGTCTGAAGGCATTTTTCAGCTCCACACAAGCTGCATGCAGTTGTTTCTGTGGGGCCAGGAATGATATTATAATAGAGATGTAATTCTTCCCTAGTTTCATTCTATTATTATTATTTTAAATTATTTTTAAATTAATTTTATAAACATACATTATAATTTCCAATCAATACTTATTTAGTATAACACATAATATTACCATAAACATCACAATTTTTCTATCAACTAATTTCAAAAGTTAACATAAATTCTTTACTATGATTCTTTTCATGAATATTACTTCCCCTACCCCCCCCCACCTCAGTGCTCCCCTTACCAGAGCCGTTATCCCTTACCTAATCTTTCCAGAATCTCATTTCTTCTCGTGGAGGTAACCTCCCATCCTTTGTGTGTAATACTTTTTTAATAAATACTTTCCAAATTTTTCAAAATCACTTTCTTTCCAACTTCCTCTTCTTACTTTGATTCTACATGTTAACTTATCATTTATTGCCGTTTTCCAAACTTATTTATACCACTCCTCCACTTGTACATTTATTTGCATTTCCCAATGTTTTGCTATAATTAATCTTGCTGCCGTTAATAAATTTGTTATTAAATCCTTTTCTGCTTGGTTCTCATTCTCTCCATTATAAATTGACATCAATGCTCTGTTCGGTTTCCTTTCTATATTTCTATTCAGAATATTCTCTATTTCTATAAAAACCATTTCCCAAAACTGCTGTACAAATTTACAATTCCAACACATATGCATATATGTACCTATATCTTGACAACCTCTCCAACAATATTTAGAATTACCGTATATTGCTGCACACAAGACTACTTTTTAACACTTGAAAATCTCCTCAAAAGTGGGGGGGGGTGGTCTTATACCCCAGTAATCATACTCCCCTGCTGTGAGAATGATTGAAGTGTAAAATGGCCTGGGCAGTTTTCCCAGCAGATCCTCCTGCTGTGAGAATGACTGTTTTGCCTTTGAAGAGTTAAATGGCCCTCCATTTAGCTCAGGAGAGTCAAAATAATGTTTCTTTTCAGGACAAGTTAGCCTAAAATTAGAATTTCTGGATTCAGACTTATCGTTCTGCATCAAGTTTTGTCTATGGTGAAATTCTCTTGTCTACCACTGTGGCTCTAAAATCATTAATGTGCTCATTCAAAAATTTGGGATTTGATAGCTTCATATTAACCAACTTACAGTATTAATGCAACCTTACTTTCCAAAGATTGAACACCACAGAGATTTTTCAAAGTATCCCATGCTTTTTTAGCTGTTCTCAGTCCTTTAATTTCACAGACTATTCCATCGTCTATAGCCACTGAGCTGGCTGGCTGGTGGGGGACAGGCTTTCCAGCCAGGTGGCTGGCTGGGGGGGGCAAACTCTATATTTTAACTTAAAAATTGGGGGGTTGTCTTATGCGCCCAGTCGTCTTATACGCCGGAATATATGGGTATTCTTGTCTATATTATGCAGTCTTTCTGGTGTCAAATACCATCTCCATATTATTTTATAGTAATTTTCTTTTATCCGTATCAACATATTTTTTAGATGTCTTTGTTTCCAAATCTTATCCCATTCATGATCTCCAGTTCTTTGTTTCAAATCTTCCTCCCATATTCTCCTTAAATATTCCCCTTTGTCTTTTTTATCCTTATTTTTTTTATCAATATTTTATATAATTCACTTGTAATACCTTTCAAATTTTCATTATCATCCCTCTTTTCACCTTTTTTCACCATAGTTTCAAATTTTGTAAATTCCATTATTTCTTTATGATTCTTTTTCCAATTTTTAATCCATTGTTCTAACTGTATGCAGTTAAACCATGAAATTTTCATTCCACATAATTTCTCTCTTATACTTCCTTTCTCATTCATCCATCCTATCCATTCCTCTATTTTGTCTAATCCTCCTTTCTTTAATTCCTTTCCCATTTTTCCCTTCAAATTATTTGGGAATTTTTTTCCAGTATAACCGGTGTTAATACTGAATCAATAGGGAAAAATTCTCTCTTATATTTATACCATATTTCCCATATATTTTGCAGAAATGGGTTCTCAATTCCTTTAATTTCCTTTTTTGTAAAATTACCAAAAAATATGTTCCATATTCTCTTTTCTATTCTCCCTGTTTCTGTCTCTAACCATTCTAAATCCCCCTGTCCTACAATTCCTTCTATAACATATCTCAGTTGATTAGCTTCATAATATCCTTTTATTTTTGGAAGACCAAGTCCTCCCTCTTTCTGTGGTATATACCAGAATAATTTAATCTTGTCCTTTTCCCTCCATTACAATATTTATTCAACATATTTTGCCATTTTTTCAGTTCTACTTCTGATATTTTTATTGGTAACATTCTAAACAAAAAAAATTAGTTTAGGTAATATTTTCATTTTAACTAAAGCTACACTCCCAAACCATGATAGTTGAATATTTTTTATATTCTTCCAACTTCTTTTCCATTTCTTTCCTTAATACCATAATATTTTTCTCTTCTAATTCTTTTAAATCTTTTGTAATATTTATTCCTAAATACTTAATATTACTTTTAAGTCTTACTTCTAATTTTCTCTCTTTTACAAATATATTTTCTTCTTCCTTAGTATAGTTAAACAACATAATATCTGATTTATTGCAATTAACCTGTAAACCTATCATCTCTCCAAAGACTTTTAAATGTTCTTTAATTTTTTCTATTCCATTAATCAAATCCTTAATTGTTAGCAACGTATCATCAGCATACAAGCTTATCTTATGTTTTGTTTCTAATCCAATTCCTTCTATACTATTATCATTTCTTATCACATTTACTAGAATTTCTATTACCATTGCAAACAATATTGGAGAAAGTGGGCAACCTTGTCTTGTTCCTCCCATTATTTTTATCTCTTTTGTTATTCCATCGTTAACCATCACTATAGCTGTGTTATGGGAATACAATTGATCTATTAATCCTCTAAACCTCTTCCCCATTCCAAATTCTTTCAATAATGTTTTTAATGTTGGCCATTCCACACAGTCATATGCTTTAAATATATCTAATGCTAATATCCCTGCTTTTACTTTTGTTTTGCCGATTATATGTATTTTTTTAAACACCCTTCCTATCAAAGTTGACATTTGTCTTCCTTTCACAAATCCACATTGATCCTTTAATATATATTTATACATACAACTATTCATTTTCTTTGCCATTATTGCTGATAATAGCATTGCATCTTGATTTATCAATGATATAGGCCTGTATGATCCAGGGTCCATCAAATCCTTATCTGGCTTTGGTATCAATATTATCGATGATTGTTGCCATGATGGAGGGAGTTTGTCTCCCATTATTATATTATTATATAATTCTAATAATTTAGGTATTAATTTCTTTTTAAATACTTTATAATAATCTGGTCCTAACCCATCCATTCCTGGAGCTTTCCCACTTTTTAAATTATTTATTGCTTCCTCTACTTCCATTTTCATAATTGGTTTTTCTAATAAATCCCTATCTTCCTCTTCTATTTTAATCTCCCAATTTTCCCCTACATATTTTTCTATTTGTTCCACTAATTTATTCCCTGACTGATACAGGTCTTTATAAAACTCCGCAAAAATTATTAGTTTTTCCTTCATTGTTCTACACATTTTACCTGTTTTGTCTCTAATCCCATTTATCATATTTTCCATTTTCTTCTTCTGTGTGGATCTAGCCAACATTTTTGAATTTTTATTACTAAATTCAAAATACTCCCTTCTTAAATAAATTAAATTTTCGTGTACTTCATCTAATTCCATTTTATCCAATTCCTCCCTCTTTGCTCGTAACTCAATATAAATTTGTTTTTCCTTATCTAATATATATTTATTTTCCAATAATTCTATTTCCCTTTCTAATTTCCCTTTTCTTTCTTCTTGCCTTTTTTTAGGTTAAAGGTTTCTTTTATACATATCCCCCTTGTCACAGGTTTCATAGTATCCCACAAAATTCCTTTATCATTTATTTCCCATAATTCTTGCCATTCATGCTCATTTTTTTCTATTTCTCTGTAATTTAAAATCTTTGTATTCAGCCTCCACCTTTTCAACTGTTCATAATCTCTCTTCATCATAATCTCCACATTGACCAAGGCATGGTCTGTTACTTTTATATTCCCTATCTCTGAATTTATAATTTTATCAATCAAATTTTTTGATACAAAAATATAATCAATTTTTGAATAACTCTTATGTACCATTGAAAAATATGTATATTTCCTTTCATCTCCCTTTACCAATCTCCACACATCTTTCAACCCCTTTCTTTTTATTATTTTATTTAAATTTGTAATATTATCATATTTATCCCTTAATGAGTAATTTGATTTATCTTTTATTCTTTCCATTTGCATATTAAAGTCTCCTGCTACAACAATATTTTGTTCTTGCATATTCTCCATTTCTTTAAATACTTTCTCATAAAATTCCTCTTGTTTTTCATTTGGAGCATATACATTCATTAACACATATTTATCTTCTCCCATTTCACCTTGCATTATAATATATCTACCATTTTCATCTTTTTCACCTTTTTAATGATGAAATTATAATTTTTTGCTGTTAATATTGCCACCCCTCTAGCTTTTGAATTCCATATGCTTTTTTATAAACTCTTACCCAATTCAGTTTCAATTCATTTACTCCTTCCCTTTTTTGATGTGTCTCTTGTAAAATATTCCCACTCCTTCCCATTTTCCCTCATTCCCTTCCCCCCTCCCCCCTCTCCCTTCTTTACCTCCCCACCTTGTCTTCCCAAGGCAAATTGCCTTGCTCATGACCCCACCAGGTCTTCCAGGTGAGGAGTGGTGAAGAGATCATCCAATGACCCAGAACAACTCCCTCCCCCGGAGTGCTTATAAAAATAAAAAAAATATTTCCCCTCTTTTTCTTTCATTTTCTTTTTTTCCCCCATGTAGTTTATTCTTCTTTCTGCTTTCTTCATCTGTCTAAACTTTCCCATCTCTTCTGTCTGCTCCTCCATCAGCTCCGTACTCCTTCTTATGTATTCCCAACTCCTCCAACAGTCGCAGTCCTTCTTCTGGTGTTTCCATTCTATATCTTTTTCCTGCCCATTCAAATTTCAAAAGCACTGGGTATCCCCAAACATATTTTATACCAGCTTTCAAAAGAGTAGCAATACAAAGCTTCATTGATTTTCTCCAGATTATTGTTTGTGGACAGTAGTCATTATATAATTCCACCCTTATATCTCCATATTTCAGTCTCTCTGGATATTTTTTGACTGTTCTCATCAAGTCCTCCTTGTTATTCTAATTAATAACTCTGACAATAACATCTCTTGGCAAAATACTTCTCCTTCCCGTCAGTTCTCTATGGATCCGCTCGATGTCCTCTTCCCTCCATTTCACAGTTGGGGTCACTTGCTGTAGCCATTTCAACACTTCAGATTTCAGGTTAAATCCTTGATCTTTCCCCATAGATTCTGGCAGGAACCTTATTCTAAAGTTATTCCTGCGTTGATAATCTTGCATGTATATCATTTTTTTTCCATGTCTGTGATTTTCTTCATATTATCCTGCATCTGACTGCCATGAAGTTTTTGGGTTTGAATTATTTCTTTGTTCTCTTTTACTATATTATCTCCTTGTATTCCTTGTATTTTTGTACTCATTTCCACAAATCTTTCTTCAGATCTTTTCCTCTCCTTCTGCATTTCTTCTCTTATGCCTGCAAACTCTGAAAGCATTCTCTTTTTATCTTCTCTAAATTCTGTCATCATTTTTGTAAAGAGAGAATCCATATGAGTTTTAATATCCTCTGTGCTTTTCCCCCTTCTTTCCCTCCCCCTTGGGGATGGAGGATCTAGGGGTGAGGCAGCTAAAGGAGGGCTAATTTCTTTTTCCATACTTAGCCCTTCTGGTTCACCCTTATTATTCCTTTCCAATCTATTTATTTACTTTTAGGCTTCCCTGAACTGCAGTTTTCCCTTCTATTAACATTCCTTAGTAATTCACAGCCATAAATCTTCCCTCAAAACTCTCCTCATGCCTTTTTGAGGGGAAATTATTAATTTAATCCCATTACCTTGAGCACCCATCTTGGGAATTGTTCCTACGCCATTGAAGCTTGGCTCCTCCCCGCCCTAGTTTCATTCTTGAAGGAAGCAATGAGTAAGTATAGTTATTTTCTTTCCACTTCAAGAAAGTCTTCCAAACCTGCAAAGTTTTCAAAATCTAATCACGGTTCAGGACTTATTATCTGCAAGATTTGCACATAGGAGTTTATTAGATGCAGCAAAACCCACAACATTTCCAGATGACAACATCCTTCAGCCGTTCCAGGGGTGTAGCATGGGTGTGAATAATGCATCCCTTTTTATTGATGGCTTAGCCTGTCAATTAAAAAAAAGGATGCTTTATTCATACCTGCACTATGCCCGCAGAATGGCTGAAGGACACAGGCATCTGATAATGTCACCCTTTCTGTTCTTGAAGCTTTCTTCTGATGCGGATGGGGACGCGGCTTTTTGCCATCTTCCCCTGCGTCTGATAAAGTCCATAATTTTTGCATACAAAACATTTTCTGCATAGAAAATACCATTTCCTGTACACAAAAAGAACAATAACATACACTCCACATTCAACTTTTATGCAGAACAAGTCTGCAAAGGTTCTCCTTGGTCCAGGATTCTCCTTGTCAGGGTTTCTCAGCACTTGGAAAATGTGGACTTAGATCATATATCACAGATATAAATACAAATTGCATTTGTATTTATATCTGTGGTGTATGATCTAAACCCATGTTTTTTAAGTGTGTATGTATTCTCTCCTGACTTTACTCCCCAAACCTTCCTTAACAGCCAGCAGTCACACCAAGCAATAGAGGTCTGTTCCTGTGATCAGGTTATACCAGGATGAGGAGTTGTGTCAGAAGTCCTGCTTCTGATTGTCACTCTAATACCTGGCTGACAGGAGGGGGCTGGAAACCTCATTCTGCTGCAACTTGATCACGAGCAGACAAGACCTCCATTGCTTGGTGCAGCTGCTCACTGTTAAGGTAGGCTGGGGGAGGCATTCTTGATCCACCCAACCTAAGATGTTGGTTATATTTTAAGGAAGGAAGGAAGGAAGACAGACACATGAATATAGCAGACAATGTAGGACATTGTTTTCTTTTTTACATTGAGGGAAATCAATCTCTATAAAAGGAAAGTGGATGACCACATGAAACAGAAAGGCACTGAAACAGGAGTAGAAGGAAGTAGTGATGGAATTTTGTTGTTGGAGGAGGAAATGGGATTGCATGTCCAAGCCACATGCCTGTCCCTCTTCCCCAAATAAAAGCCAGACACAAAATTTGAAAATTTTGGCAATAAATAGCCACAATTTTATTGAAGACAGCTGCAGTTGGTTGGCTCAACACGTGGGTCATTGTGGGCCTCAATGCTGACAAGTTAAATCCAGGAGGGGAGGAGGCCCTGCAGACCCCCAGTGCCTGCTGTTGAACCTTCTCCTTCCCCCAATGGGGGGGGGCACCTGGATATTGCATACCCCGAGCTGGTGTGTCCTCCCTGCCAATGCTTCCTGTACCCCAGAGGGAATCTCCATGATCTACCAATGACAGAAACCCCCAGTACAACCTTGGCTCCAGGCCCCATGGCAACCCCCCCCCAAAGTTGTGACAATAAAGAAATATGTAATCCATGAAATAAATCAATGTCTAGAGGGTGGGTGGGTGGGTCATATCTCAGAGAGCTCTGGCTGGTTTGGCGGGGCGACCAGGAGAGAGAGAGGAGCAGCTTCCCTCTTTCCCCCAGACAATCAAATATGAGCTGAACACTTGGGACATTTTCAGATGATCCTTTCAGCACAAGGATGGAGCGGGAGAGCTTTGTAGCTGCAGCACGACAGGGGGTCCATTTCGGACGAGGCCATCCCTGTGGCGAAATTGTCCGTGTCTCTTCGTTTAGGATTGGAGCCTGCTGCGCCATATTCAGCCAGATTTTATTCATGGAGGTAAATCCGGCAGCCTGATTTTTTATAGTAAGCAATGTTTCCATGTCTATACTCACTAATTGCTAGTTTTCATTGTGGTTACTTCCTGATTGCTTATTTTACAACAGCCACTCTTCCTGCATCACTCAAAAATGCAGCCATTTTTATTCCCTCTCCCCCCCTCCATTAGACTATGTATTTAATTGTGCACAGGTTTTAGGATGTAAAGCTAGTTGTGAATGTTTTAGTAGGAAGGCTGGGTTCACTTTTCTCTACTAGACCCTGTGAGTGGTTGGGTGACTGCTTACTGTTCATCTTCTGCCTTGCCAATTTGACTACTTGCTTGAGAGAGCCACTACTATCTTTCACATTTGCCAACAAGAGTTTTTGACCAAATTTTTTTCTTTTTCACACCTCTTGAGACTTACTACAAGAGAAAACACACCTTATCCCAGAAATTCAGACCTTGGCAAAACTTGCAATGTATACATATAAAATGCCAATACCTAAAAATGTGTGAAGCTGAAAATTGCAGACAAGTGTGGTTTAGGCAAGTGCCTCTTGACCTTTTCTTTACCAGAGACTCCCTTTAAATATTTTTGTTGTTGTTGTTGTTGTTGTTGTTGCTGTGGACGCCCAAGACCAGGGTCGGTTTAACCAGTCTACCAAATCAGCATTGGCAGGGGGCCCCAAGATCAAGGGGAGCCCCCTGCTGACCTCCTTATCTGACAAAGGAGACAGCCACGAAACAGCCGGGAGGAGCCGCTGCTTTGTAGCCCCCTCCTACCCTCCTCCTCCAAAAACTTCCTGCTGGCTTTTAAAAACAAAACAAAACAAAACAACCCCAGCATCTCCCAAACTAGAAAGAGAAAGAGAAAGAAGAAGAAGCCCTCCATGGCAGAAGGTGGAGGGAGTTTGCTGCTGCAAAAGGAAGCCAGTCAGGCATGTCGGAGAGGGGTGAGTGTGTGTGTATGAGAGAGAGGGGGAATTTGAGAGTTGTCTCTTTCCCTCAGAAAGGGTTTCTTTCTTTCTTCCTTCCTTCCTTCCTTCCCTTTCCTTCCTTCCTTCCTTCCATCCACATAAATCCCCTCCAGTCCATCCTTCCTGCTACTCTTAACATGTCCTGGTTCCTCTCCCCTCCCTTTTCCCCTTGGTCTTCTTCAGCTTCCTCCCCTTGCTACCAACTGAGTTCAGCTTGCAAAAGAAATTTGTGTGTGTTTGCCTATGTGCCTTCAAGTCATTTCTGACTAAGGCGAACCTACCATGGGGTTTTCTAGGCAAGGTTTGTTCAAAGGGGGTGTGCCTTTGCCTTCCTTTGAGGCTGAGAGAGTGTGACTTGCCCAAGGTCAGCCAGTGGGTATTCATGGCTGAGTAAGGATTCAGACCCTGGTCTCCATAGTCATAGTGCAATGCTGAAACTTCTTCAACACTCTAGCTCTTTTAACAGAAGAATATAAAGAATATACATTAAAAATTTGGAGTAATATTACTGGGACAATGGTTTTATTGTTGTCACTAAAACACCAGTATCCCATTAGTGTTATGTAAGAGACATTGGCCTAGAGCAGTGGTTCTTAACCTTTTCTTTACCAGGGACCCCCTTTAAATATCTTTTGTTGCCCCAAGACTTAACTGAAGATTCAAAAACCTAATAATAATAGCTAACAACAACAACAACCATACAGTTACACCATCCATTAAACTTTCCCTCAGAGGCACTCTTTCTTCTTCCTGCAAGTTTGTGGCTGGAGTGGATTGAATGGCAATGTGCAGGCCAAGCCAGCCAGCCTTTGCCTTGGTTTCTTTCACATGGCTGCTCCACTACAGGGAGGAGGTGGGCCAAGGAGCCTTCAAGCCTTTGTGGACCCTCTGTGAGGACATTGCAGACCCCAAGTTAAGAACCACTGGGCTAGAGGATGCTGGAAAAAGAACAATGCAACCAGACCTTAGGAAGGGTGCTGGCAGGGGGATTCTGGGAGGTGTAATCCAAGAGTAACTTTCCCAGGCTCTGAATGCAGCCTAGAATCATAGGGCTGGAAGGGATCCCAAAAGCCATCCCATCTGATCGGCTTCTGCCCTGCAGGAACACACAATCCAAGCATTCTTGGCAGATGGCCATCCAACCCTATGTTTTAAAAAAGCCAAAGAAGGAGACTCTACCACACTCCAAGGCAGTGTATTCCACTTCCGAACAGCTCATACTGTCAGGAGGTTCTTCCTAATATTCAGGTGGAATCTTTTTTCCTGTAGTTGGAACCCATGGCTCCGTGTCCTAGTCTCTGGAGCAGCAGAAAACAAGCTTGCCCCATCCTCAGTATGACATCCCTTCAAATATTTAAACATGGCTATCACGTCACCTCTCAGCCTTCTCTTCTCCAGGCTAAGCATGCCCAGCTCCGTAAGCCGTTCCTCATATGTAAATTATTTAATACAGTAGGCCCCTCTTATCCATGGGGGATTGGTTTGGGGGGGCATGGATTCTGAAAACCATGAATAATACTGAATGCCATTGAAAATAATGGGACTTCTGGTTTAAAATACCATAGAGTTGCCTTGGAGGGCCTCGAAAACAGCTCGAGGACACATTTTCTAGGAAACTCTATAGTAGGTGTGCTGTTTTGTGTCCCATGGATAATGAATCCATGGATACGGGGTCCTACTGTAATCTGAGCATCCTGTATTGTGAATAGGTTAGGTTACATTGACCTGAGATAAACATATGGGGCCCCCAAAATAAAGCATTGCAGGGGGGGGGCAAAATTCCTTAAACCGGCCCTGCCCAAGACTTAACTCAAGAGTTAAAACCCTAACAATAACAGCAGCAGCAGCACAATTAAACCATCCATTAACCCTTCCCACAGAGGCACTGAAGGTGAGGGAAGACATTTTTCCTTCTTCCTGAAACTTTGTGGCTGGAGCAGATTGAATAGCAATGCACAGGTGAAGCCAGACAGCCTTTCCCTTGGCTCCTATCATATGGGCTGAGCAGCCTTCAATCCTTTGTGGACCCCCTGTGAGGACTTCACAGCCCCCTGGGGGTCTGTGGACCACAGGTTAAGAACCACTCGTTTAGGCAATGGGAACAATGTGTACAAAGCTGCATCAACCAGGAGAAAAATGTATATGGAAAATGCACAAAAGTTTCCATGTAGAAAGGAGAAAAAAACTCACAAAGTCGTATAAGCTGACACAAAGAATGGGATGAGAATACACGTAAGATCTGAATGCAAATGCATTGCAATGAAATCAACATCCTGGAAAAGGAGGTGTATAATAGAGGATGATGTTTAAAGAGGAATTATGCTACTGGTTTGTGGGGGTTTGTGTGTGTGTGTGTCTTTAATATGCAAACCAAGTCTGAAGACCATTTACCCAACTGTTGGGAAACTAAGAACTGCTGGTGTGCGCTGTCATCCTGTTGCTAATAAAGCTATGGTGTTGGAGAGCAGTGCACCAATTGTCTCATGGCCATTACATCAAGGGAAGCAAGCAGGCTGTCCCTTGAAGCCAGGAACCTAAATGAACAGTGAAATGAAGTGAAGCACAACCCTTGAGGGATATACAACTCCAAAAGAATCTCTAATACTACAAGAGGGACTCCTTGATATAGAGATTAGTTTGGCAGTCACACTTCCCTTGTTTGATAGAGGTTCTCCTGGTAACCATCCTTGCTTGAGTGCGGCAGACAGTGGTAACTGGTGGCTTCCATATCAGTGTGGCGGTGAATCTGTTCCAAGTTTTAGACTGAACTTTAAAGGATGCGTTTTAAAACTCTGAGCCTGACCCCCGCCCAGGTTGGATACTGAGTGGCTTCACCGCCCTACTAACAGTGATGTCACACGCTACATTGGGACTTGGATTTTTACTTTTAAGTAGAATAAGCATAATGACATGGTGAAGCCATCCGAAGATGTACAGTGGCATTATAATACTTTGAGAAAATTGCAGTAACATTCATAGCTAGCTTACTTGAACTGAAAAATGGGGTGGTGAAGACTTTGAATGTACACTAGGACCAGAAGGTAGGGGAAAATATGTATTCTTCCCCTTTGTTTTGCCTGTTTTATTCCCTTCCACACTCTGATATTAGAGAAGAACAAACTTCTTTGCTTCCTAATATACCATTCCATATATTGTGCATAAAATCAGTTTCTGAGTTGACTACTCTCATTTGTTACTATGAAGGAACACAAAGAAAATGGGAAGCCCAATGTTTGCTAAGAATTCTTGAAACTTCACAATGTAGTTGTTGCTGCTGTTTTTTTTTTCAGTTTTGTTTTCCTTTCCCCTCAAATTGGGACTCAGTGCTGCTGACAAAAATTAAAACAATTTATCCATTTCCCTTCCAACTAACCAATACCTCCTGAACATCATTTTGAAGGAATTAAGTAAAATAACTCTGCTACTAATTAATGTTAATAGAACATGTACATATCATTTTTGTTACATCCACTGGATCTTTAGTAAGGCAAATCGAAAACTCTGCACATGCAAAATCTGTTCTTGTGCTGTCATTGCATGCAGGGGCTATTTTTGTGGGGAGAGGAAAAAGTGAAATAGTAGTTCTGTCCAGTCACACTTTTTTCTCCCTTTGCAATAATCTGAAATGGTTACTCCAAACATAAATAACCTTGAATGCAATCCTGCATGAGGAATTGTGCCATGCTTTCTTAATTGAGAAGTAAAAGTATATCAGCATTAAGGTGAGTTTTTTAGTGATATAGAAAAAGAAAAATTTTATATAAGAGAAGTAAAATCCTTGGAATCATATCAACGTGTGCATCATTATCCGTGGAGTCCTATTTACTTTTGCCAGACTGGAATTAAAAGAGAAACAATTATAGTAGAATTATATGATTTTTTAAAAATCCCAGATAAGAATAGGAGTATCTTTGTTACGTTTTTGTTTTGTTTTGATAAAAAGTTTGCTCAAACATGTTGAACTGTTCTTTTTTTGTCTGCAGGAACCTATAACCTATCCCTATATTTCCATGTTGTTTCTGCCTGTAGTATAAAAGTTAAAGAGGTAATGCCAGGAATACGCTTCCTTAACTGAGGTATACTTCCATTTGCAACCAGACAGTTAAACCCTGTTCTTTTGCCAGCATAACTTTTCCGTTTTTATGCTGGCAAAAGAACTCCCCATGGCACACTTATCTTCCCTCTCATCCAAAGGCTTCCCTGTCAGTGAAATAGCTCTGTTCACTTCTTCATTCCAAATCCCTCGTATTCTCATGAGAATACATAGCGTGGGAAATTAAAAAAACAAAAACAAAAAGAACATAGAAAAAGTTTTTTAAAGCACAGGAACACACTTTAAAAGTCCCAAGTAAACTGGAGAGGGTCATAAAAAGTGTGTCACCTACCTGGAGTTCGTGATTTCACCCAGAAGTGTTCTGGCCGGACCGGCCATTGACACTGTATTTGTAGGAGTTCAGTGGTGTTAGGTGTCGTATACCTGCAATGCGGACACTAAAGTACTACGGGGGATCTATTGATGGCTTAAACTGTCAATAAAATAGGACGGGTTTTGGCCAGAACATTAAAGCAAAAGGGTGATGTCGTCTGATATGTTCTCCCTTTCATTTTTATGTGGCGTTGTTATGATGCTGTATTTGGTGTATCTGATAACGTCCTTATACATTTTTACAACACTATGCAGCATGATCAAGCAAGCAATAAAATAGATATGACAGTAACACAAACTAACCAACAATGAGCCAGCACTATTTCCAAGCTACATATGTTACATTGATTCTTTGCAACTCCTGCTGGTGTTCTAGCATGCACTATTATCAGCAGAATGCAAGAATGTCTGATGACATGGGACAGGTACACTGTATATGTTTAACTTGTTTTTCCTTGGAATTCCAAAGAGATTATTAACTCTACAGCTTCTAAAGTTTACTTGATTAAGAATACTTTTCCTTCAGCATGGCTCACTCTAACTACTCTGGTTTTATGGTCACCCTCTGACCTTTCCCTTCCATTAATGTATTATTATTGGGTTTTTACTATTAAAGAAAAGTGCTTATGGGGTTTGGAACATTTGGAACATTTGGAAAATTTACCCATTTTTGATGACATGACTGGTGAGTGTACTGTGTAGTGATTTTTTTGGAGTTATTATCCAAAAATTTAACTTTTCCAGTCTCTGTTTCTGTCTCACGTGCCAATATAAATTGGCCAGATTTGGGTACAATATGTCCTTTGATTTTAGTGTGTGTGAATTTCTTCCAGCTTGCCACAGATAACAAAATGGCTTGAACTGACCCTGTGTCAAAGATAGCTGAAGTAGTACTTTGCTAAAATCAAACAGCTCCCTTTAAAAAAAATATTTTTGTCCCTATGAAATGCACTTCTCTTCCACATGAATTTTCAAATTCCTTTGCAAAAGGACATGGAAGTGCTCATAGAAGAAGAAGGACCATGTTACCATTGCAAAGGCAATGGGTCCGGCCTGCTCTATCATCCTTGTCAGCAGATCCAGTCTTCCATAGTTGAGACCATGGCAACCTGATGCCAGTTAAAGCAGATCAGACTGTGATAGGTGGACGGATAAATATTTGGTCTGCAGTAAGTTTCATATATTCATGGATTTCTCTTCCTGTTTCAAGAATAGCTCCTCAGTATCATTACTTTCATGGTATTCAGAAGCGTGCAAAACCAAGTCCCACTGTAATCATGGGAATACAGCATGAATGGGCAGTCCTCTTTCCCCCGTTGCCATTGCCACCAAGAAAACATCTGGCTGACATGAAAATGATCAACAGGATGCTAATAATAATAATAATAAAATTTATTTATATCCCGCCCCTCTGCAAGCAATCGGGGCGGCTTACAATGATAAAATGGTAGACAGTATAAAACAACCCAAAATCCCTCCCTCCCCTTAAAACATTATTAAATTAATGCAAGTTAAAATCAATACAAGTTAAAATCAATATGTGATACAATATGTTAAATATCCTTTTAAGCAGGCAGCATCTGTTAGGAGATCCAAAAGGAACCTCCAGAGGGGGTTCCTGAGGCCGGGGTTAGCTATTCCGGAAAAGCCGGAAAAGCCTGCCCGAAGAGAACCGTCTTGACAGCCTTTTTAAAGCTGTCTAATGATGTCAATAGGCGGATCTCGTCGGGCAGGCCGTTCCACAATTTGGGGGTGACAGCCGAGAAAGCCCTCTGGGAGGTAGTCGCCAGCCTAGGTCTTTGTGACTGCAACAAATTCCTCCCAGAGGACCGGAGAGCGCGGGGAGGATTATAAGGGAGAAGGCGGTCCCTGAGATAGCTTGGGCCCAAGCCATTTAGGGCTTTAAAGGTAATAACCAACACCTTGTACTGGGCCCGGAAGCTGATAGGCAGCCAGTGGAGGGACCTCAGAACCGGAGTAATGTGGTCCCTCCTAGATGTTCCAGAAACTAGCCTGGCTGCCATATTTTGTACCAGCTGTAATTTCCGAACTAGGCACAAGGGTAGCCTCATGTAGAGAGCATTACAGAAATCCAGACGTGAGGTTACCAGCGCGTGCACAATGGTCTCAAGATCCCTTACTTCCAGAAAAGGGCGCAGCTGGCGTATCAGCCGAAGCTGATAACAAGCGCTCCTGACTGTCGCATTTACCTGATTTGTCATCAGGAGCGACGAGTCAAGGAGCACCCCTAGACTGCGAACACAGTCACTGGAGGAGAGTGTGACCCCATCCAGGACTGGAGATTGCAACTCTTCGGGGCCGCTACCGTGAGCACCTCCGTCTTGTCAGGATTCAGTCTCAATCTGTTTTTCCTCATCCAGCCCATTACTGCCCGAAGACATTCATTGAGAGAAGAGATGCCGTCAGAATTCAAGGCCGACGAACGAGATACGGAGAAATAGATCTGAGTGTCATCAGCGTACTGATAACACCCAGCTCCATAACTCCGAATAATCTTACCCAGCGGCTTCATATAGATGTTAAAAAACATCGGGGACAGAATAGCACCCTGTGGTACTCCACAGGTGAGCTCCCTTTTACTGGAGCTACTGTCCCCGAGCAGCACCCTCTGGGTCCTGCCTGAGAGGAAGGACCGGAACCACTGCAAAGCAGTGCCTCCGATGCCTAACTCCCCCAGGCGATCCAGAAGAATGCTGTGATCTATCGTATCAAAAGCCGCTGAGAGGTCTAGGAGCACCAACAGGATCACATTACCCCTGTCAATGCTCAGACGCAGATCGTCGGTCAAAGCAACCATGGCAGTCTCAACCCCAAAGCCTGTCCTGAAGCCAGTTTGAAATGGGTCTAGGTAATCGGTTTCATCCAAGACAGCTTGGAGTTGAAGAACAACTGCCCTCTCGATCACCTTGCTCAAAAATGGTAATAAAGAGACTGGCCTATAATTATTCATAGCCAGGGGGTCCAGGGAAGGTTTTTTCAAAATAGGCTTAACAGCCGCCTCCTTTAAACATGATGGGATATATCCTTCCCTGAAGGATGCATTGATGATGCTCACCAGGAACTTCCGCAATGCATCCCCTCCCTGGACGGCCAGCCAAGACGGGCAAGGGTCGAGGGGGCAGGTTGTCTTCCTCACACTACCAAGAAGCTTGTCCACGTCATCGGTACTCACAGATTGCAGCTGATCCAGTATAATTACATCGGCAGAGTTGCTGGACACCTCGTCCATTGTTTCTGTTACAATAGTGGCATCTAGGTTGGCTCTTATCTGAGAGATTTTATCTGCAAAGAAGTTATTAAATGCATCACAGCAGGCAGTCGTCGGGTTAAGCAGGGGATTCGGCGCAGGGGTCACCTGCGCCAGCTCCCTCACCACCCTAAACAGCTCTGCTGGACGGGACTCTGCAGACGCAATACGTGCAGAAGAGAAGGATCTTTGCGCTGCACGCACTGCCTCCCGATAGGACCAAAGAAAGTTCCTATGGCGAGTTCTGTCAGATAAGAGTCGAGTCTTCCGCCATCTGCGCTCTAGTCGTTGTCCAAACCGCTTCATTTCCCTAAGCTCAGGTGTATACCATGGCCTACGGTTAGAAGCGGGTTGGCAAGGACGCTTGGGAGCAATCGTGTCGATAGCTCTGGTAAGGTCGGTGTTCCACGTATTAACCAGAGCATCGACAGGATCACCGGCATTTCCAACCATTAAGCCCTCTAAGGCTTTCTGGAAACCCATAGGTTCCATTAGCCTTCGAGGGCGGACCATTTTAATGGGTCCACCACCCCCGGTGTGGCAGATGTAGGCTCTAAGTTCCATCTTGACCAGGAAATGATCTGTCCATGACAAGGCAGAGGTACTGATTACCTCCGCCCACGGATATACCTGATCCGAACTAAAGACCGCATCGAGTGTGTGACCTGCACAATGTGTGGGCCCGTTGACCAATTGGGATAGGCCCATGTTTGTCATGGTCTCCATGAACTCCCGAGCCGCACCTGTTAAGCTGATCTCGAGCGGGATGTTGAAGTCCCCCAAAACCAGAAGTCTGGGGGACTCCAGCAGCAGCTCTGAGACCAGCTGTGTCAGCTCGGTTAGGGAGTCTGCTAGACAACGGGGTGGCCGATAGACTAGCAGAATCCCCAAGCTATCCCTGGTCTTCAGGCTTAGGTATATACACTCGAAGTGGGCTGTGTTCCGGATAGGTATCCTGGTCAAGGTCAGGTGGTTCTTATGGACTAGAGCCACTCCACCCCCTCGCCCACTTCCTCTCACCTGCTCGCTAACAGAGTACCCAGCTGGGAGGGCCTGTGCCCATGTGACAGCACTATCCTCTCCCAGCCAGGTCTCCGTGAAGCAAGCCAGGTCGGCGTCCTCATCCAAGAGAAGGTCCTGGATGATATGCTCTTTTTGTGAACTGTCCTGTATTACTGGCATGGTTCAAAGCTTATCTGTGTATTTAATTTTGGTTTTCAAAAGTGTTTTCAGTGTTTTTACGTGGACTCACGTCTTCTCATGAGAAACGCCGAGATTTTGTGCCCTGGCTAACATGGGAGTAAGTGGACATTTCTTTTAAAGGAGCATGTTCAGGCCAGTTAAAAGTGTTAATATATTGTTAATGCAAGGTAATGTGAAGACAAATGTTACTCTCGCAGAACCTTTAATCCCATTCTTAAAATGCAAGTGGTGGTTGTCTGATTTCTTCAGTTATGATGCCACAATGTTTCTGCCTTCCTTCCTTACATTATTACAGCTTTTTAAGGCACTGGTCTGATATTGTCCTAAGACTTCAGATCAGCTGGACTGTCTCATGATCTTATTGGTGAAGGCACGAAGTGAATAATCTCCTTGCAGCCCAAACCTAAAGAAATGTACCACTGTGTTCAGTGTTACGACTGACATCTGAGATTGCAATCTAGTTATAAATAGTTTTCTTAAGTATGAGTAAATTGGAGCACACTTGCTGGCAGTAAAGCCAGCAGTTAATTCCTGAGAAGAAAGTAGACAGGGCTAGAGGAAAAGCCTCTACTTCCCCTAAACTTTTAAACAATTTCATTTCCTCCAGCTGCTTTATGCTCTATTCCTTTTCTGTCTTTGTACATCTCTATTTCGTGATAGCCTGACTGCTTCCTCCCCATGCCGGTCCCCCAGGTGATTCACATCATTATGTTCAGAAAATGGGTAATTTTATATAGTACTCCAGCCTTAGGCAGTAATCTTAAGAAGCCCTACTAGGAATAAAGTCCTACAGATGTTTAATTATATTTATGTCCGTGTAAGCATGACTAGGATCAGGTTGTAAGTCACTTTGAAATCATGAATTAAGAGCACAGTTCAAACCAAGTCAATCATTTTCAAGTTCCATTGAAATCAATGGTATTTAAAAGCATTTAACTCGGGCTGAATTGTCCTTGGTATTAGAACACTTCAGATTGCAAAATACTCAGTAAACCAAATGTGCATTTTTAAAAAGAAGGTGTAATACACAGTGTAGCTATTTAATTATTTTTCTCTTTGATTTGGGGGATTTTTAAAAAAAATAAAAAGGGGAAACATTTGCTCCTTAGTGACACCACACTGAAATGTCTCTATAAGACTAAAGGGTGGATACATGGTCTAATGCCTCCTCTTTGAAACAAATTTGCATTGCTTCCTCTTGAAAGGGACATTAAGACCTCTTGTGACCCCAAGCAAATTTGTCACAACATTAGTTGCCATTCTCATCACTGGCATGCCAATTTGGCAGCAATCTATTATGTTCCACCTGCATACGCTTGCACATTTTTTATTAGGAAAGATGAGACACGTCAGGTCTGAATTGGCCTCCAGTTGTCTTTAGAGGTGACATAATTTTGCAAGTATCCAAATGTCTCTTCTAGAAAACAAGGTGGCTGCAGGTACAATCGAAGGTTAAAAGGCAATTTGTATGCTGAAGAGGTTAGCAATATGTCATAGTCACCTTGCATGTCAGCCATTGCAGAGCAAGAGCAATGTGGAAAAAAACTAAAAGCAATTGTTTAACTTCACATTGCTATGTTTGCATATTCATGTGTTTCTCTAATGAAAATCAGACTGTTCAAGAAAATTAATGTTTTAGAAACATCAGGTTTGCAGTTCCTCAGTGTAGAATTGAGAGAGAGATGTAGAAGGGAAGTGAAATCAAATCAGAAAGTAGCCTTCTGAATGGATTTTGAATTCAAATAGTCCTTAGTATGCACAAATCATTAAGAGACAGTTTATGCCCATGGAGTTGTAAAGATTCAATATTTCATGGGCAGGATTTTGATCTATGATTTATCAACCAGTTGACAGCTTTAAAGCAAGAGAGCCCCCCCTCCCCAAATACGAATAAATTGTTTGCCAGATTCTGCCTCCATCCCACCATTGAAAGTAGGAGTTAGGATATGTCTGTCAACTTGAATGACCAGTTATGCATATCATATGCAATTTATCTCTTCCCCCTGCTCTGCACAGTATTACAGAGGTTGATAATGACATCTGTTTATTTGATGTGTAAGTGCTATTGAATGGCAATGGCTTGTCAAAATTCCACATCACTTTAGCAAGTTTCCACATGACAGGGTTTTTTTTTTACATCTTCCTCTTCCAGCAAGGGTTAGAATATTAAATAATACTTTATTTATTTCAAAACTGATGCCCCATCCTATATCCAAAATATCTTTGGGCATCAAATACAAACAATTTATTTATTTAGGTATTTATACCATACTCTTAAGTCATAAAGGCTCTCAGGGAAGCTTACAAATTGTTAAGCAACAGCATTTTACACATCTACACCCTTTAATAACATGCTAGGCGCTAAGCAGTTTCCAATATGTATTAGCTAATTGCCTCCACAAGCCAGGTACTCATTTTACTGACCTACAAAAGGATGGAAGGCTGAGTGAACCTTGGAGCCTTCGGGATTGAACATGCCGAGGCTGCAGTACAGGTATTTAACCACTGTGTCACCAGGGTTCCACTTTAAAATGTGAAACAGTAAAAGTTCACACTGCAAAATGTAAAACTACATAACAAACCAAAACAAATTAAGATGTTAAAACCATGTAGATATACAAACTAGATAAACACTTCAAAAGGCATATTTCAACTTGGCACTGAAATGAAATCAACATCAGCAACAACCGGGCCTCTAAGAGGATGCCATTCTACAACTGTGGTGTCACAAAAGAACTTTTTTTCCTTTAAACAAACAATACAACCAACAAAAAAGAGAGAGAAAATATTATCAGATGATCAATAATGTACTTTTTCCACTTCCACTCAGGCCTTTTTCAGACGTGAACTTACCATGCAAGAAAGCTCGTAACAGGCATGACGCTGCTGCGTGGCAGGGGGCTTGTTTTGTACGATGCTGTCCCCCTGCCGAAATCAACTGTGGCACTTCCGTGAAAGACTGGAGGCAGCTGCGCCATATTTGGCCATTTTTTACTCACCGGCAACTTCTGTGAATAAAAAATGGCCAAATATGGCACAGCTGCCTCCAGTCTCTCACGGAAGTGCCACAGTTGATTTCGGCAGGGGGACGGCGCCGTACGAAACAGGCCCCCTGCCGTGCAGCAGCGTCGTGCCTGTTACAAGCCTTCTTGCGCGGTAAGTTCACATCTGAAAAAGTCCTCAGTTAGACTGGAAAGCAGGATGTGGAGTAAGTAGCCAGTCAAACAATCACATCAGTTTATAAATTCAAACATGCCTTTTCTTTTATTACCAAGGGTTGCTCTCAGGTCTGAATGACAAAGATGTGATAATAGCTTATGCCAACTTGCATAAAAGAATATTTGGGAGAGTTGGAAGGCAGTAAAATTTAACTTCTAAATTCATGTTTGTGTCTGAGAATCTTTGTGTGTCCTGTTTTTCTGAAAAAGGTGCCAGGCAGTAGTCTACGTTTTGAAAGTGAGCTCAAGACTTGTTCATATTTATTGGGACTGTGGGAATGGGCACCCTGAGGTAACTGTATGTCTGGTGTTTTTAATAATGCCTCACTACTGGTGAAATTGGAAAGAAAGCACTAGGTTTGGGCTAGTCAGTCCCTGCTAACATCCATTTTAACAATGGCTTGCAATTTCTGAGATAATTCAATTAAACCAGAGGCTTTTTCAACAGCCTCAACACAGAATAGCCTAAGAGGTCAAACTGTTCAGTTTAGAGCCTAGCTGTCTAAAGAGTGTTCAGGAGCAACTGATTGAGGGCTCTCTTTTTTCCCCCAATCATTTGCTTTAAATAACTTAAATAACTATAACTAGGCCAAGTTTGTTCTGTGCCAGGAAGTAGGCAAGGGTCAGAACTATGTCACCACCTAATAACCTGCAGCAAATCGAGGTCAGCTGTGGATGTTAAAATAACTGGCTGAAGCATTTGACTTCACACTGGCTGAAATCCATCTCAGCTTCCTCCGTTAACTGCTTCTGGGCTGTCAGGGGACTGGGTCACTGCCATTCTGTTTGGGGAAATAATATTTTAGGCAGATATATTTCTGACAAATGAATTTAGTTTTGCAAACAGGCTAAAAAAGTAAAGCTGTTCATCTTAAATCATTCGGATGTTATGTGGTGAATGTTTTTATTCTGTATCGACTTAAACTTCTAGCACTGGATTCAAATGGAATTTCTCATAGCATGGAATCATTAAACAAGAAAACAGTACCCAGCTAGAAAATGGATATTGGACATGGCACTTATCAGTGATAAATCTGGGAATGGCTTATTCAGGCAAGCAGTTCACTACTCCCAACTTGGACTAAATGAACAATGTGTAATTCAGTGCTGTGTGTGTGTCCCCCACACACACACTTTCTCTCAGTCCTGTTTCTACAGTAAAATTCACTGAGAGCTCAATTTATATTTAGTCAATTTATTTATACACTTCGTTTTCCACAATACATTGTACTCAAAGGAATATTGAGGCTTAAAGTTTTGTGTCATTGTGCTCAATGGTACAATGTACTGGTATTGAGTTATTGTTTCTAATGTTTAGAAGTGGATTGTGTCTCTTTTGACATATACCTTTGTCTGCTTGGTGCTGTCTTTTATCCACTTTAGCTATTGTTACCATGGAGATTTTCAGACAGGCAAAAATCTCCCCTTGCCGCGCGAGCAGCCTCCCGAAACTGCTGCGCGGCAAGGGTCTTTTTCGGACCGCGCTGTGCCTGTGGCGAAACCGTCCGTGTCACTTCCGTGAAGCTTGGGACGGCTCCGCGCCATATTTCAATCACGGAGGCTGCCCGTGCTTGAAATATGACGCGGAGCCGTCCCAAGCTTCACGGAAGTGACACGGACGGTTTCGCCACAGGCACAGCGCGGTCCGAAAAAGACCCTTGCCGCGCAGCAGTTTCGGGAGGCTGCTCGCGCGGCAAGGGGAGATTTTTGCCTGTCTGAAAATCTCCCATGACTGACAATGATACCCTTCCATTTTGGTTATAAGAAGTTGGCTTCAGTATGTCTGATATTTTCATTAACTCTGGGCCATAATTCAGTTTCTAATGTGGTTTGCACTTTCCCTGTTGAATAAATCCTTGTATATTTTGTCAGGAAGTTTGTGGTTACTTCAGAATATTATGCTTTAAAGAACTTCATTGAAAAGCTTTCTAAAGTGTCCCCCTTTTAAAGAAAAAATCCTAATGGAGAGTTAAGTTGTGTATGCTTAACAAAATTCTCTCTCTTTACCACAGACAGAGATTCCATTGTCTTACTATGTTCCTTGCCAGACTTACAGTATCATAAACAGTCACTGATATCAGTTACAAGGTACTAAATGGAAATGAAGATGAAAATTAGCATCCATTTATTATTGAAAACATTAGTTTTAATGACTACCCATGAAAACTGTTCACACTGCTGTTGCATTTCCCCCTCTTATTCTCAAAGGAATCTCAGCTGGAGGGAGATTCTATAGCTGCACCTGCTCATATCTTTGATTGTGTGTCACCAACAGTTCCCATGCCTTAGGCTGAGCTTCTCTGAGTGCCAATATAGCACCTGGAAGCTCTTTGGTTTGAAAAGAAATGTGTGATTTGGAGCTTGATCAGTATTAATATTTGCTCTTGCTTCTCTCATGTTATCCTTGAACTAATTCCCAAGAACCCTTCTCTCTCACCCATTCCTGTTTACTTTCCCTCTAGTATGTTTGGAATAGAATATATTCACTATTAGAACTAAAAAGGTCCTCATCTCTACTTATATATTTATTACACCTTTAAGTCACAAACCAGACTTCACTCAGTGGTGTAATTCAGGTCTACATGTGCCACGGGGGGCTGCTTTTGATGGGGACTGGAAACAGGGATGGAGGTTTTGGCCAGGGTGCATGTGCCTCAGTGTGGAGAGCTGGGGGAAGAACCAGACCCTATTTAGGGCATTGCTGCCCCAGCTTTCCCTCTTTTCGACTTATCCATCATCTGTCCTATCCTAAAGGTGATTCTGTCAATGATTGCATTCCTCCAGAGTTGTGTTCAGTCCGTTACATTTCTTTTGATGCTGTTTTCATGGAGATACTGTGGCATAGGATAGGAGCTAAATTAGCCAAATGTGATATTAAATCCACCTTCTGTCTTCTCCCTGTTCATCCTGACGATTTTGAATTATTTGGTTTTTGTTTTGAGGGTCAATTTTACTTAGATAGAGCCCTTCCCATGGGATGTTAAATGTCCTGCTCCATGTTTGAGACATTCAGTACTTTTCCGGAGTGGGCACTATGGGATAGGAAATGTGCTAGGGGAGTAGTGCATTACCTAGATGATTTCATATTTATAGGGGTGAGTGGTTCAGATCAATACACTAGGTTGCTGAGGGAATTTGAGCTTTTGGAAGCAGAACATGGGCTTTCCCTGGATCCAGAAAAAAACTAAGGCCCGTCACAGCATTTGATATTTTTAAGTATTTGTATTGATACCGTTTGCCAATTGTGTCTGTTACCAGAGGTGAAGGTTAATGATCTCAGGGTTATGCTTTCCATTTTTTGACATGCAGGAAAATGACTTTGATGGAATTTCAGAAGCTTGATTGGGCACCTGAATTTTGCCTGCTAAGTGGTTATTTCAGGTAGGGCATTTTTACATAGTTGTGTGAGCAAGCCACACTATCATATATGCATTTCGTGCAGTATGAGAAATCATTTGAGGATCTGGTTTAGATTTTTGAGGGACTTCAATGGGGTTTCTATTTGGCATGATGAGAAGCATTTACAAGGCATGTTCCAGGTTGCATCAGATGCTGCTGGATCAGTAGGTTTTGGGGTCTATTTTAGGGGGTGCTGGTGCATGCAGCAGTGGCCAAGGTCCTGGTTTGACAACAGTCTCACCACTGACCTTACTTCCCCCCCCCTATTCTGGTTGCCTCCATGATTGGGTGGAGGAGTTGGCAAACTTCTCTGTCCACTTCTGGTGTGACAACATGGCCACAGTACAGATCATCAATTCTCTGACTTCAAAGTCCCATAGGGTTATGAGGCTTGCTCGGGCTTTTACATTATAGTGTTTAAAGTACAAAATTTTGTTTACTGCTTATCATGTGGTTGGTGTTGGCAATGGCATTGCTGACACTGTTTCTCATATGCAGATGGAGGGCTTAGAATGCTGGCCCCAGAGGCTTTTCCTTCCGCAGACCCAATGCCGGTAAATTTATGGAAGCTTGGAGAGGAGAAATAGTGAGGACCATGAGTCTGCCTCTTGCTACAAGTCCTAGGAAAAGTTATATCAAGGAGGTGAAGGAGTTTGTAAACGTCAGGTTCCAGGAAAATTTGGGTGCTCTAGTCCCTCTTCCAGTTTTGCAGTTTCTCCAGTATTGTGTTTTTCTTCACAATTACAGCTTTTCCTCTCAGTCTATTAAATCCCAGCTGTCTGCCCTGGCCTTCTGGGTCAAGGCACAGGGGATGGAAGACAAGATGGGTATTTTTTGGATCTGTAAAGGTTTGGAAACTTGGTCCAGAGAACAGGGTCCTGTTTGGGATCATCGGGCCCCACTTTCCCCTTCCATTTTGAAAGGGTTGGGCTCAGCTTGGAAATCCGTTTGTTCTTCTAACTTTGAAGCCATTCTGTGTCACACTGCTGCACTTACTGCCTTTTGGGGGGCGCTTAGGGTTATTGAGCTTGTTGTTTTATCCAAGGCTGACAAATTGAGGAGAGTGTTGGAGTTTTGGGATGTGAACCTGTGTAATAATTACATCTTCATTAATATCCACTCTTCCAAACTTGACCAGAGGGGTTTGGGAGCCCAAATTCATTTAGATGTATGTTCAGATACAGCATTATGCCCTGTGCTTGCCTTGCAGTGTTATGTTTGGGTGTGGGGTATAAGCCCGGTACTTTCTTTTAACATGCTGATGTGTCCCTGCTGACAAA
The DNA here is from genome assembly GCA_030847615.1 of Gambelia wislizenii. Classification (NCBI taxonomy): domain Eukaryota; kingdom Metazoa; phylum Chordata; class Lepidosauria; order Squamata; family Crotaphytidae; genus Gambelia; species Gambelia wislizenii. Next base: position 82,309,313 of record JAUMIR010000005.1, on the reverse strand, counting down.
GTTTCAATTTTGGGCGGTTACATCCAAAGCCCTGGTGGCCATCAGCCTTAGTGGGGTGAAATTTGGCACGCACTCCTTTAGAATAGGAGCTGTGTCCATGGCAGCAGCCATGGAGATGGAAGGGTCCTCTTTCCAGTGGATTGGTAGATGGAAGTCGAGTGCCTATCGTAAATATGTTTGGCCTCTACTGTATTAACTACTTTGTGTTCACTTGGCTGCATTAACCATTTGTGTTGTATTTTACAGATTGTAGATTGTGGCCCGGACATGTTCGTGTGCTCATCTGTGGTCACAGTATGGTCTATTGGGCTGCACACAAGGCCAAATTAAGTCATTTTGGGACCTATCTGGGGCTCGGCAGCATTGTACAAGTTGAGTGGCTTAGAAGGAGGGGCCTCCATTGGCATGGATTGCTGCCTCTGTTGTTTCAGGAGCACTGGGGCCTCCTCTGGAGATCCTGGTCACTCACCTGGGTGGTAATGAGCTAGGGTATTGAAGAGCAATGCCCTTGTGTTGCAGGCTCTACATGACATGGAGGTCATTAGACCACAGTGGCTAGAAGTTCAGCTCGTATGATTGGCTATACTTCTGAGGCAGCTGTGGTGGGGTGAAGGTGATCCATGCCTGATCAACCATGCCCACAGATGATGTAACAGAGAGGTTTGCAATGCCATAAGAAAGGGTCTCAGGCATTACCTCCCTCATCCCAATATCCTTTTTGAAAGAGAAGATTTGTATAGGGCTGATGGGGTTCACCTGTCAGAGACAGGCATTTTACTGTTTTTGAGTGACCTGCGATGGGGTTTAAGACCCCTTTTGGATGGCCTGGTTGGGAAAGGGAATAAGCAGACAATTCCCCCCTTTTTATGGCAGGAAAAGGAGGAGATTTGGTAGATAGGTGAGTACTTTGGCACCTCCCTTTTGGGGGATGAAAGGGGATCTGGAACTTCCCCTTTAGGTCCTGTGAGTTGGGGGACAGGGAAAGGTACCTCATTTGGGGCTGGCCTGAGGGATAAACCCTCTCCTTAAGTCCTGTGACTTGTGATAGGGACTTTTGGGTTGGCCTTTCAGGTGCAGACTGACTGGGGAGCAACCCAGATTATGGGTTCTTCCTGGGGTTCAGGTATTTTTGCCCAAGGGAAGGTGGGAGGTGGTCAGGGAGATTACCACCAGCTCCAGCAATTCCCACACTAGATTGCTCCCCCATTGCATATCTCTTCAGAAATGCTTAAATAGGTTGAGTTTAATAACGTGACCCTATTTTAACCCAATATATGTGTCTCTCTGGTTATTTCCTGGGTCTATCAGCAAAGTCTGATAAAAATATTCAGTGCAACAATAGCAAGAAAATATATGGGGTAGCCTTACTCTAGGAGGAAGAAGGAGTGAAAATTGGAGGAAGGAACATCAGCATTTTAAAATATGTAGATAACACCATACCACTAGCAGAAAATAGCAAAGATTTGGAATGATTACTGAAGAAAGTCAAGGGAAAAAGTGCAAAGGCTGGTTTACAGTTGTACATTAAGAAAAAAAATAATGACCACAGATGACATAACTTTAAAACACATGATGAAGACATTGAGATAGTTCAAGATTTTCCATATCTTGGCTCAGTCATTAATCTGAATTGAGTCTGCAGTAAAAAAATTAAAAGTCTTAGACTTGGAAGAACAGCGATGAATGAACCAGGCATGGTCCTGATGTACAGATACATCACTGAATACTAAAGTTAGTATTGTCCATGCCATCATGTATCCAACTTCTAGGTATGGTTGTGAAAACTGGACAGTGTAGAAAGCTGATAGAGAGAGAATCAACTCATTTGAAATGTGGTGCTGGATTGGACCAAGTCTACTGGCTGAATTTGGAACTGGCTAAGAGGAAAAGACTGCCAAGAGACATTGTAGTCCATTGTGTTAGAAAAAAGTATAAAAGGCTATATTCTGGACTTACACTATAACAAGGGTGTTATAATGGATGGGAGATTGATTATAATTCTGAAAGAAGTTCCAGTAAGGAGGAAGAGGAAGGACTACATCTTCTTGGTTCAGGTGCTGAAAAGAGAGAAGATCCCCTTCAGCTGGGATAAGTTGGCAGGGGTGAATTGCACATATAATAAAGATATAAAATTAACGCAATGGACAGGGGCAAAGACTTCGTGAAAAGATTTAAGAAAGAATGTACTTAATCTATATGACAATGAGATGTGACTCACTAGAAAAGACAATAATGCTTGGTAAGGTAGAAGGCAGCAGGAAAAGAGGAAGTCAGCATTCCAGGTGGATAGAATCCATTAAGGAAGCTATGTCCCTGAGTCTGCAAGACCTAAGTGGGGCTGTTGATGATAGGATGACTTGGAGGTGTGTCTCCAAAAGTTGAAGTGAACTTGACAGCAGTGAACAACAACAAAGCCTTTCTCTATGGCTAGAGGATGGAACCAGCTAATGAAGAAGAGGAATATCCATTGTATTACAGCTTCTTAGATGGCTGTGTGACATCATTTGATAGGGACCTTAAGGCACATCTTCCTATGAGCTTTGGAAATGGAACACCAAGTCACATCAATTGATCATGTTTTGTTTCAGAACTGGAAACAGAACTGGGATGATGATGATGATGATGGATGATTACAACTCCCTGAATTCCACAACTAGTGTGGCCTTTGGATTGCTTCCTCAGATAAAATAATGGTTGAATTCAGTAATTGTTTGTTAGCTAACTCTCCAAAATCATTCAGTCTTACATTAGCATGAGTGCTAGCAGCTAGCACTCTAAAGTGCTTTCAAAAGTAGTCTGCTAGCAGCTATAGAGCAGATTATTTTGAAAGCACTTGTTTTAAGGCAACAGAGAAGACAATATTAAGGATGCAATCCTATACCCTTTGACATGGATGCAAGCCCCGTTCACCTCAATTTGACTTGTTTCTCATGAAACATGTTTGGAAAATTAATGTTGTGAAGGTCAGTTAAGTGGTCTTTTCAATTATTCTTGAAGAACCACACTAAATTACAGCATTAAATTATGGAATTGCTACAGTGGTTGCTAGTCAGGATATATTCCAGAAATATGGGTGGTATGTCTTTCTGTATCAGTTACTGGGAGAATGAGCAGCAGTTGCACTCAAGTTCTACTGCCCATATGGTGTACAGAATGAATTACACTTGGGAGGAGAGTGATATATAAATCCAATAAATAAATGCTAGATTACAAAGACCTTTGGTCTAATCCAGCATGGCTCTTCTAACGTTCTTCTGAGCTTTGCTTTCATTGACAAAAGAATCAGTGTTCTCAGCTTTCTAGTTTTATAAAACTGCATGTGAATTCCAATGCCGTAAGCAAAGTGGGCCAAGGGCACCTTGTCTGGTAAGACTGAAGGAAGTACAATCATATTCTCAGATGGTTATTTGAGTTGCATGGCCCTGGGGCTTCCTAAGGCTAAGATGGCTCTGGAAAAAAGAAAGATAAATTAATGTACCAAAGCCATTTTTCTGTTGGGTAAACTAATGCTTTCATCATAGACTTATGCATGGAGCTTGAATGATAGCTAGGAATGTTCTTTAATATTGTATGCTCTTGCAGCCATTGATATAGTGATATTAAATGATGCCCCAAAGATATGCAAGTACAGTGTACTGAATCTTCTTAGGTCACACAGGAGAAAAAAAAGCTATCACATAGTTATATGAGATACATAAACCATTTATAAAGTTTATTTTAATATGATAATGTAGGAAAAAATGTTGCTATTTCTTGGGTTGGAAGAGATTATTTATGAGGAAATAACTAACAAAACTTATAGCACAGGGAGAAATTAGTGGCTTCTATGATAACCAGGAATGTAAACAGTGTTCTCTTCTTGTCTGGTAAAGCCAAAATGAAAAAAAGAAAGCACACACACATTGCCAATAAGAGCCTGTTAATGAGGAACTATGAACTGCAGATATGCCCAAGTCTAGACCCATTTGTAAAACCTGTTTGTAAAAACAAACAGAATACAAGTTGTTGTTGTTGCTGCTGCTGTGGTGGTGTGCCTTCAAGCAATTTCCAACTTATGGCAATCTTAAGGCAAACCTATCATGAGGTTTTCTTAAACAAGATTTGTTCAGAGGGGATTTGCCTTTGCCTACATCTGAGGCTGAGAGAGTGTTACTTCCCAAGGTCACTCAGTAGATTTCCATGGTTGAGCAAGGATTTGAACTCTGGTCTCCAAAGTCATAGTTCACTTTCAAACCATTAAACCATGCCAGCTCTAGTTATTTATCCTCAATGTGAGTGGTTCAGAAAGGGTCTGGAGCCAAACATGCTCTGTACTATATATTCTACAAATCCCACCTATCCCTACTGTAACAGTGTAGGATTAGGGCAACAACCTCCTTCTATTATATCTTGTACCCTTTTGTTTTGTGTTGTGTATGTTTAAAAGCCTACATGTTTTGCACTAAAGAGTTTATCAAATGTACTAAATATGGTGTTATAACGACGCCACATAAACACGAAAGGGTGCAAAGATCAGATGATGTTGCCCTTTCACATTTATGTATAGTCAAAATCCTGTACCTTTTAATTGACAGCTTAAGCCATCAATAGATCCCTGTGCCACTTTTTTACTGCCATTGCCGGCGTGCAAAGCCTCAGGTCATTTAACTCTCGTCAATGCAGAGTCAATGGTCCGGCCAGGCAGAACACTTCTAGGTAAGATCGCAACATATAGGTAAGTGATGAATTTTTATGACCCTCCCCAGGTTACTTGGAGGTTTTTTTAGTGTGTGTATGTGCTTGGTGTGACTTTTACATTTTTTTTTTAAATTTCCAGCTCTTTATTGCCAGAGCTTCCTTTGCCAGGAGAGGAGGTTAAGGTGTGTGTGTGGGGGGGGGATGTTCTTTTGATGGCATAAAAAATGATTTTTTTAATGCCAGAAAAAGAATGTTTTCAGGGGAATCATCTGATAAAGTCCTTAGTCTATTTGACTAACAGAAGATTCATACATGGGAGGCACTCCTGAAACTAACTGCACTGCTATGGGAAGCTACCATGTTGCTTATGATTACAAACATGCTTACTAAACCCCAGAATGAGACTGTTAATAAGCAACCATGCCACAGCTATATATAACTGGAGTATATTCACTAGTGCATGGAGGGTTTCCCCCCCTGTTTTTAGGAGAGAATCAATAAGAAGTAATACTACTCAGTAAACTGGTAGAAAGGAAGGCTGGAATCCTGTCCAGCGGTTATGATATTGTAAGCAGGATATACAGTATTCTAATTGCTAGGGATTCACATTTATGGTCATGAATGAATAAACATGACCCTCAAAACCTATCTTTACAGCCTGGCAGTGCCCCAGCCAAAGTGTTTCTGAGACGGTGGAGATCAGAGCGCTAAGAAATAATGTCCACAGTATGCATCCCATTGTGGAGTATCTTGGGACAACCAGTTGTGGTAGGACCATGGGGATCGCTCCAGGTGTCTGTTCTCAAGGCAACACATTACGAAGAGCACGCAGCAGAGCTTATTTCCCAGAGCTCTGATTCTCCAGTACTCAGTGATGCTTTGGTTGGGGTGCTGCCAGGTTGCAAAGGTAAGTTTGGGGTAGAACATTGTTAGGCGTAAGTATGATGGCAGAGCTTCGTCATTGTAGTTATGATGATATACAATCTCAGCTGAGGTGTTTGTTTTTTTTAATTCTCTTTAAGACAAAAGACTTTTATACACAAATACACAAATATACACAAGTATACCCAAATCTACCCAACACAATAATTCTCACAAACACTACATAGGCTCAACTTTTAACAATATATACAATATAATAAAATACATAAATTACACAACCACAAAGACATCGTGTTACTTCCTGTCTTGCTGGGGTGGAAACTTGCTCATATTCTCTCATTTAACCTTTCTTTAACATCAGGACTTATTTTCCCTTCCTATCTCTGTTTCATTACAGCAAGTATGTAAATATGGGCCTTATTTTTAGTTGCAATTCTCACAATCCCATAAAACAGGCCTGTATCAATTTTTCCAAGGAATTGACACACCCTCCAAGGAATTGACACACCCTCTGTCATTCAAAAGTAAGTCTACCAGCAAAAACATACATATCAATCTGCATAAGCCTATATATTTAATTTTCACCCTCCATATATTTTGATTACCAATTGTATTCACTAATCATTTCATTATTATTATTATTATTATTATTATTATTATTATTATTAATCAGAGGACCAGACTACGGCGTATTCTTTCCATTCCAGCTCTAAAAAATTAATCCATCTCTCCCACTCCTTTCTAAATTTATTTTTTGTTTTATATTTAATCCATAAGGTAAGTTCTTCCATTTTCACCATTTCCTCCATTTTTAATATCCACTCCTCTGTTTCTGGTACTTCCTTTCGTTTCCAGTACCTAGCCAGTACTATCCTGGCTGTTGTAGTCATAAAGAATAACAGGTTTTTTAATTCTTTCGGTATTTCATTATTTACTAAATTTAATAAAAAGATCTCTGGTGGGAATCTAAATTCGATTTTCAAAATTTTCTTCATGTAATTATATATCCTTAACCAATTTTTTTTGACGATTTTACATGACCACCACATATGATAAAAGGACCCCTCTTGTTCTTGACATTTCCAACATTTAGAATCTTTTTCTTTATATGTTTTTGTGAGCTTTTGTGGTGTCATGTACCATCGGAACATCATTTTATAGCAGTTTTCCCTTAGTTCCATGCTTGATGTAAATTTGACATTCCTTTTCCATAATTCTATCCAGTCCTCTAATAAGATATTGTGTCCAATATTCTGAGCCCATTTAATCATATATTCTTTAATCGTTTCGGACTCTAATTCCATGTTCAATAAGATTTTATATAATTTTGAGATTTTTATTTCTTTGTGTTCTATCAAGATCTTGTCTAATTCCGTATATTGATAGTCTATCCCAATTAAGTTGTTATCCATCTTGAATCTCTCTAATAACTGTCTGAATTAAAACCAATTACAATCTATCTTATCATCCTTTAACTCCTCTGTTGTTTTAAATCTTATTATACCAGCTTGGATTTTAGTCATATCTTTATATGTCAACCATTTTCCTATATTTATCATTTCTGTCCTCCTAAAAGCTTCTTGGGGAGAAACCCACAGTGGTAATTTGAAGTATAGCTTCTTTTTTATCTCCTTCCAAACTTGTAACATTGATTTCCTGAAGATGTGGTTTTTAAATTTTTTATCTACCTTGTCCTTACCATACCATAAATAGGTATGAAACCCAAACTTTATATCCAATTCTTCTAGCGTCAAAATATTATCATTATTTAATAGAAACCATTCATGTAGCCAAACTAAGACTGCTGAGTTGTAATATTGTCTTAGATTTGGTACTCTGAGACCCCCCTTATTCTTTTCATCCTGTAGAACCTTCCATCTGATCCTCGGTTTTTTGCTTGCCCATATGAACTTTGATAAATCTCTGTCCCATGATTTAAATAGATTTTTGTTATATAGCACTGGTCGATTTTGGAAGAGGAACAGCATCTTTGGTAATATTACCATTTTAACGGCCGATATTCTACCCATGATTGATAATCTTAATTTTTCCCATCTCTCTAAATCTTTTTTAATCTCTTTCCAAGTTTTATTATAGTTATTTTCTATTAGTTCAAGGTTATTATTCGTTATTGTCACACCTAAATATCTTATTCTCCTTTGTAGCTTATAATCCGTTATCCTAGTTAGTTCTTCTTCCTCCTTTTTTGTTAAGTTTTTTGTTAAGATTATCGTCTTTTCTTTCTTTATTTTTATACCTGATATTTCCCCAAACTCCTTCAATTTTTCCTGTAATTTATCAATTGATCTTACTGGATCTAGCAATGTTAAAGCTATATCATCAGCAAACGCTGATATTTTATACTCTTGTTTCTTAATTCGCACACCAAATATTTCTTTTTCCTCTCTTATATTCCTACAAAGTATCTCAAGGGACAATATAAAAAGTAGAGGTGATAAAGGACACCCTTGTCTCACTCCCTTCTCAATTTTTATCTCAGAAGTCTTTTGTCCGTTGATTATAATTTGGGCAGTTTGTTTCTTGTAGATTGCTTTCACTCCTTATATGAAGTTCTCCCCTAGTTTGACTCTCTCCATTACCGCTAACATAAATTGCCAACTTACACTATCAAATGCCTTTTCGGCGTCCAAAAATAACAAGGCCAATCTTTTTTCAGGGTGCATTTCTCCATACTCAATAATATTTAATATTCTCCTGATATTATTTCTCATATACCTGCCTGGCATAAACCCCGTTTAGTCTTGGTTTATCCAGTCATTCAGACTCTTCTTCAATCTCTCTGCCAAGATTGTCACAAATATCTTGTAGTCTGTATTTAGCAGGGAGATTGGCCTATATTTTCTCATCTCCTCTGGATCTTTGTTTTCCTTCAATATTAAGACTATGTTTGCATTTGTCCAGGAGTGAGGTATCTCCTCCCCTTCCATAACTCTATTAAACAAGTTACACAGCGGTAACTTTAACTGATCTATAAAAGTCTTATAATAACCGGCTGAGAAACCATCCAGACCTGGGGTCTTCCCAGACTTCAATACTTTAATTGCTTGTTCAATCTCTGTGATCGTAATTCTTTTGTTTAATTCCTCTCTCTGTTGTGAATTTATTTTGGGGATATTTTGTTCATCTAAATACTCTCTTATTCTTTCTTTCATTGTATGTTCAGATTGCGTTTTTTTTGTTTTTTGTTTTTTTAATAAGGCTGTGTAGAATTCTCGAAAGCATCTTCTAATTTCTTGATCCTTTACCACAAGGTTGTTTTTATCCTTTATTTTCAATATTAGTTGTTTCTCCTGAGCCTTCCTCAACCTGTAGGCTAACCATCTTCCCGTTCTATTACTTTGCTCATAGTATTTCTGCTTCATGAATCTAATCTTCTTCTCTATTTCTTGTATTGAATCCATTTTCATCTGGTTCTGTACAATTTTTAATTCATTAATCACTTTTATATCCGTTGGGTCATTTTTCAGTTCTACTTCTTTCTGTTTTGCTATATCTTGTAATATTTGCATTTTTTCCTTTATTCTTTTATTTCTCTCACAGCTTATCTGCATAAATACTCCTCTAATAACAGTCTTACTTGCTTCCCACACATTCTGAATTGAGACTCTCCTTCTTTATTTTCATTAAAATAATTTCTTATTGCCGTCCCTACTCTTTCCTGAATTCTCTCATCTTGTAGTAGAATTTCTTTAAGTCTCCAATTATAATTTCTTCTCTTATTCTTAATCTTTAAGCTTATCATATTGTGATCCGATATTGTTCTTGGGAGTACTTCCATTGAGTCTACATAACTCATCATACTTCTTGATGCTATAAACATGTCAATCCGTGATAAAGAGTTATGCCTATCAGAGAAGAATGGATACTCTCTATCATCATTATATAGGTGCCTCCATACGTCTGCCATAGAGAGACGTTCCATAAATTCAAAGAAGGATCTAGGAAGCTTCCCTTGTTTTTCCCTTATACCCTTACCCAATGCTCTATCTTTGAGTGGGTCTAAAACTCCATTCCAATCCCCCAGCCAAATTATATTTTCACACTCCTTCTCTAATATAACTTTCAATAACTCTTTATAAAATCTGTCTCTGTTCTCTGAAGGTGCATATACTCCCAAAACTAGGGTTCTCTTATCCATGATATTTAGTTCCACTCCTAGGTATCTTCCTTGAGCTTCTTTTATTGATTCTATTGCATTCAATCTCTTTTCACATAAACCGCAATCCCTCTTTTTTTCTTATCAATTGAGTTAATGAATTCTTGACCTAATTTTCTATTTCTTAGCAAATTCTGGTTTTTCCCTCTTATATGCGTCTCTTGGATGCATATTAAATCTACTTTAGTTCTTTCTAGGTGGTCAAAAACTTGTTTCCTTTTACATGGAGAGTTCATTCCTCTCACATTCCATGAAACTATTTTAATCGCCATTCTTTTTTAATTTTAAACTTTAAATTTATTATGTTTATAACCTTTTTCTTATTCACTATCTAATTCTGATTCTTCTTCTTTTTCTGTTTCCTTTTCCCTTTCGTCTTCTCCCTCTGTTCCTGTATATTCAGCTTCCTCTTCCATTTCCTCTACTACCCCCTCCTCTAATTCTGATTCTTCTCTGTCTTCTTTTTCACTATTGAATTCCTTATGTCTGAGTAGCACCTCTTCTTGACATCCTTTCATTTCCTCAATCGCCTCTTCCTGATCCTCTTGCTCATCTTGCCCCTTCAGTTCCCTTTGTAGTACCTTATTTGATTTTTCCTTATATTCCTGCAATGTCTCCCTGGATGCTATCTGATCATTGCCATTTCTCACTTTTTCTTTCTCTTTTCCCTCTAGATCTTTCCCATGTTTAATTAAAAAGTCTTTCGCTTTCTTTATTGTATTCAATCTATATCTCCTCTGTTGTTAAGTAAAAGAGATTCCTTCTATCTTTTCCCAACAATATTGTATTCCTTTTTTCTGTAATTTAGAGGTAACAAATTGGTATTCTTTCCTTATTTTAATATTTGCACTGGAATATCTTTATAAATTGCAATTTCATTTTCTTCAATAATTAATTTTTTTCATAATTTTTCTCCAGTATCTGATCTCTAATTCTCCCTCTTGTAAAATATATTACTATATCTCTCAGTAGTCTTTTTTGAGTGGCAATCCTTGAGTTTATCCTGAAAATTCAATCAGTTTCCATTTCCATCCTAGCCAAAGGCACATCAATGTATGCTGCTAAACTTGGTATTAGTCTCTCATATAGATCCTCTTCCTCCATTTCCATCAAACCCCTCAATTTCAAACACTTCTCTCTCAATCTCATTTGTATTTCTAAGTCCCTCAGTTCCCCTTGATCTTGAGCATCTCTTAAGTGTACTGTCGTTTTTTCTACATTTTTTATTTTACTATCTAAATTCTCAACTTTATCACTCAAATGTTTTACATCTTCCGTTATTTTATTTAATTTTTCCCAAAATCATCTAAGTCTCTTTTAATGTCCTTTCTTATTTCTTTCATTTCTAAAGACATCTCCTCTCTAAATTTTCTCAGTTCTTGTAACAGTACTTGTTTTATGTCCGTGTTTTCCATTGAGTGTCTTCTAGTTGTGATTGTGTGGACTTGTGTATTTCTCTTAACTGGCATTTTGCTTCTAATTATTTATGCTTTTATATCTTGTTTCCTCTACCTCTCTATCCTGGATTATATTATGCAGTTTCCAACTATAACTGCTATAACCGCCAAATTCAAGTTCTTTTTCAATGTTACCTCCTAGCCCCGTTAATAACAATATTTCAAGAAATTCAAAAATTCCCAAATATTAATTTGAAAGTCCTCTAAATCGTTCCAAAATTCTCTTAACAATGCCTGGATACACTTTCACTAATAATAGATTTCAATTAATATACCATTTAGTTTTCAAGATGTAGTAGTTTAACAATATCTGACTTCCCTTTTTTAAAAAAGACTTATTAACTCCCCAAGATTGGTTTATTTTTACTCCCACTTCTCTTATCTATTTGCCAAATTCTATTACCGTCAATCTTCTTCTTTACCCAAATCTATACCAGTATTTCTTAATGTTCCCTCTATACTCCCCATTTTCTTAGCTTAATACTTCCAATATTTCAAGTTCCCCTAGCTTCTCACCTTCAACCCAATCCAATCAAATGTAACCCTATAACCCACATTCCACAATTATACTCCACTCCAGAATTTCTGTTCACCTGCTGGACTCCTTCTAATCTCCTCCTTTACTCCTTGTCCTTCTCTGGTCTCCGTTCTCCATTCTCGTGCCTATTTTCAGTCCGCTTTACTCCTCTTCAGTGCTTGGTTTAACTCTCGTCCAGTCAACTCCCCCTCACAGGAGGCTATGAAGCATACTCTTCCAGCCAATTGAAGCAGGGTTGCTACCCAGTTACTCAAGCTGTAACCGCGCACTACAGTTCTCCTCCTTAATATTCGTTCCGTTCTAAACCCCACCTTCGCTCCAAATCAGCCAAATGCAAACGCTCAGTCCACGCTCCTCTACTCTGCTCCACTCCATTGGCTATGTTATTTTGGCTATATTATTTTGATCTCCTCCTCTACCTCTACTCCTCTTACTCACACCTCCACTCTCCGTTCCACTCCATTTCAGTTTGCTTTGCCCTGGATCATGGTGTTCTTTCTCCTCTCCGCTCTACTCATTCCCACCTTTCACTCCACTCCACTCCACTCTTCCCAGGGTGTGGGTAGCCTCTCCGTTCTCCACTATCATTTACTTTCTCCTCCAAACCTTCCACTATTCAGTAAAGCATCATTCCACTTTTGTCCACTCCACTCCTTACTCTGGTCTCTGGTCTCTGATCTCTTCCACTCCAAACTCATCCACTCCAACTCTTCAGAATGATCCTGGGTGGTAACATGCACACTCAAGCAAAGACGCCAACCCCACCCAGTGGCTTTACAACTCAGTCTGTTTATCCCCCAGCGTTATTTCACAAGCAGGTTAGTTCAATTCTCTTCTGTTGCTTTCTGTTGTTTGTTCTTTGGGAGGGGGTTAAAATCAATCCTCGGCTTCTCCAACAGTAAAGAGGTAATTGTGAAAAGTCTTACCAGTTCCCTCTCCAGCAAGTTGATTATCAATTATTCACCAAAAAATTATTTTTTAAAAAAATCAGTGGAGTTGCTATTCCCCTTTCAAAGTTAAACTTAAGGGGTTCCCAGCCAGGGATGTTGAAGGCTTAATGACCTGCCGAGCTGCCCTCTACCTCACCCCCGAAGAGGGTGAGGAGAAGGGGGACAGAACCCGGCCCTTGGTCAAAGCAAGCCCACTCAGGTCCCTCTTATACAAGAAGAAACTCTTTTCTGGATTTGAGTGTAAATTTTATCCAGAAACACTCCCTGGTTGGTGACTACAAGCTCTCCCACCGAGCTGCTTGCAGCCACTCACAACTCCTTCGCTGACCGGAAGTTCCGTCTTCAGCTGAGGTTTTGTACAACAGTCGGCCCTCCTTATCCATGGATTCTGTGTCCATGGATTCAACCAACCTTGGTTCAAAAATATTTAAAAAAAACAAACAAAAACAAACAAAGCTTGATTTTGCTGTTTTATATAAGGGGCACCATTTTACTACATTGTATAAAAAGAAACTTGAGCATCTACAGATTTTGATATCCACAGGAGTTCTTGGGATCAAACCCCAGTGGATACCAAAGGCCCACTGTACTTAGATTCTCTCTGGTAGAAATGAAAAAGTACTACTGCCAAGAAAAAGATGGTCCAGGAGAAATACTACTTTGTTGGCAAGCTGGCAGTTTCCATGTTCTGGGTTTTAGTCTGAAGTTTAAAGGAACTACCTCGACTGCTCAATCTATTTGTGGGATAGGGTTCAGCATCTTGACTACTCCCTTTGAAGTTCATCATCCCATTGACAAGGAAGCCACCAGCAGCTGACTTGTGTCATAAGTGCAGCAGTTGATAAATGCTACAGCTATGGATCTCTCCTTTCTCTTGATTGAGGTGTGTTTGCAGCAAGACCAAGCAGAAATGTTGTTACATCCATTCATACAAAGGATAGTTGGGATGAGGGCTGAGTGTCTGGGGTTGGGGGAGATTTTGGGATCACATTGTGTATAAAAGAGCGCCAGAGATGTTGAGATAGCTATAACTGTATCACTGCATCCATTGAACGTACTGGATATCTGCTTACAAGTAGAATATCTGAGATGGTGACATGAGGTGTGGCGTGTGGAAGACAGATGATCCATATCTCTTCAGGCTTGCAAATGGGGAATTTAAGATCTTCAGTAAGATATTAATTAAAACTATTGTTTTCTATATATCATTTCTTTTTCTTTCCTGCTCACCAAAATAACAACAATTGCCTTTAACTTGCATGTAGCCTGTGTATTTATTCTAAAGTACTGTTATATGATGATTGTTATTACTATATTCAAGGATCTAAAAGAAACAAAATTGCATTTCATAGGCTTTCTAGAAAGTGACTGGCTTAAAAAAAAGAAGAAGAAAATTGATTTCGCTTAAAATAATGTTACTTTCCAGAGCCATAAATGCCTTCAAAAAGGGACTTAATGAAAATGGCTCTTCAAACATAAATGCGATTTTGGTTCAGCAAATCTCCAAGAAAAACCTTGCAAAAGTTTCTGGAAGAATAAAATAGGGGGAAATATTAATCTAGTTGTTATTATTCAGTTTACACTTTTTCTAATAATTGAACTTTTAAAAATTTACACTGTTTGGGTACTATAAAATTAGAAGATTTCATAAAACACCTCTCTGGTGTATTTGTTTCCCCCAGAAATCTGTATACACAAAACTGTCAGCCCGGGGAAAAATAATGAATACACACATCTCCCTCTCTCTGCTGACCAGAAGAAGAAATGTAAGCACTTGTCCTTGATTTAACATTCAAAGAAAATCACCTAACTTAAAGAGTAATATGAAAAAAACATTTGTGTCAGCACTTTTAGTGTAATAATGTATTTCAGTTTAGCAGAGTACATTTAGTGAGAAGTCCTTCAAAATAAACCATAAGGCTCTGGTATTCTTCCAGAACCTCTGGCTTATTGCTGGAGAGCCATAAAGGAAGGAACTGACACCTGACCATCAAAATACATAAAATGTTTCAATGACGTAAATGTGAACACAAGAAGCTTTGTTGAAAGTGGCTCTACTTAATAATGCATTTATAATTAGAATATATATATATATATACAGTTAATATATTCAGGGTCACACTATAAGTCAGAACCTGAAATCTATTGATGTAAACAAAGCAAGTGTTTGATCTGAATCTCAGTTGGAGCTGATCGTCATAAACCAGCTACTGAATATCCAAGGTTATTTAGCTTTCTTTTACTTCATTTATTTGTAATTCTGTTTTTTATATTTATGAAGTGGGCCTATTCTCTGTAAATAAAGTGAATGGAAAACAAATATTGCAAGATTCAACTGGGAATAGCACATTATCTTCATCTCCCACTGTCTTTCCCAGCTCTATTTGTCTTTGGGGGCTATTGCTTTATTTTCCTTTTAAGGCAAGCAACTAATGTGATTTCTTCCTTCCCAGAGATGGCAATTTCTTGGGTGTGTGTGTTTTATAATAAGCGAGCAAACAGACAAAAAGAAAATAAGAGCAAGTTTGTTTCTAATATGTTTTCATTTTACAATGATTTATTAGTGAGTTCCCACCCATCTATTTCCTTTCCCAGTTATTTTGAAATATTTTACACAAAGCTAATTATACAAAGAGCCAGTATGATTTAGTGGTTTGAGCATTGAACTATGACTCTCTAGACCAGGGTTTGAATCCCCACTCAGTCATAGAAACCCACTGGGTGACCATGGGCAAGTTAGGCTCTCCCATCCTGAGAGAAAGGCAAAGGCAACCCTCCTCTGAATAAATCTTGACAAGAAAACTGCAATAGTTTTGTCTTAGGGTAGCCAAGTCAGAAACAACTTGAAGGCACACAACAACAACAATTACAGTCAATGTCTAATTGGAAGACATTTTATTGAACTCAGCTACTGCAATTTTAGAACACTTCATTTAATGAGAAATGATGCCTATTCAAACACCAGTCAAATATAACCCTCAGTTTTTATCCTTTTAATGGATCAATTGGTACAAATGCTAGACTTCAACATATGATCCCAAACACTAGGGGTGCAACGAATATTTGAAAGTATTCAACAGTGGTCAAAATGTATCAGGAAACCCAAATGAGGAGAATTCTCTTGAAGTTTGGGACTTTTCTGTGCAAGAAATCCCACATGGGTTTGTGTGTGCACATGCAGAAAACTGCATTTTCTGCCTAAAAATCTTGTTATGACAGAAAAAAATAATTTCAAACAAAAAATGCAATTTTCTACACAAAAAGGAAACCACCTGAACCATGAATACTGTTCTTTGAAAACTGCTCAGTTTTTGAGGACTTTTTCAGAGTGGGAAAAATATTGCTGAAATTATTCATTACAGCCTCCAAGAATAAACTTAGCAAAAAAATTATGTACCATTAAATTCCTACACACAATATATTGAACCTTTAGGATAGACAAACATATGAAAGTATCAGAAATACCATTTTTCTACTCATTTACCTCCCCCTCTCTAGCCATCTGCACTGCCTCCAGGGCTCCTCTGGATGATTAGAGTGTCTTCCAGAATTGCGTAAGATGTGTCATGGAGAGGCTGCTGGAATGGAGAAATTTTCCTCCTGATTTTAGATGAGAGTCCCCTCCCCAGCAACTGTCAAGCTCCATCCAACTTTGTTCAAATATCTCTCCAGCTTTCCATATGGTTTGCTCATGATTCACATGAGGGTGAAGAAGTTGAAGGAAGGTGAAGAAGTTGAAGGAAGGATAGGGAACATCTACAAGTTTTCTTAAGTGATCATTTCTTAGAATCAAAGACATTCTTTCCATATAAAAACACTAGCAAAACACTGGATGCGGAAGTGCAGAACACTATTCAAAGCACATAGCTCAATTGTGCATTTATGATCCACAGATGCAAATATTCAACTATTTTGTCCTCACATGCAAGGATGAGCTATTGCCACTATTTTATCCCCATTATTGGGCAAAATGAATATTTCTACACAATTTTATCCCAGTATTGGCACATCCTCAAGTCCTGCATGAAACTATTATGTGCAGAGATACAGATTGGGGTTTTTTACATGAAAATAGTGGGGATTTGTGTGGGGGGGGGAAATTAGGCCACAAAAACCCTCTCTAGAGAAACTCATTCCATACAAAATTTGTGTACTTTTTAAAAAAAAAACCTTTTTTTTTTACATAAACAAACCACATATGTGTTTCTTGTAACAGAGCTTTTTTGCATTAAAAAAAATTCACACAAAAACACATTTGCAAAATATATATATATGCAAAAACAAACAAACAAACCCTGGGCTGGCATCCTCTTAGGAGATTATTAGATGTGGCAAAAACTGTGTCAGAAGATAGCTAGAAGAATAGGAAGGGGCAACCTTACCAGACGATGACATCCTCCAGTGTTCTAGGGGTGTAGTGCAGGCGTCAGTAAGGTGTCCCTTTTTATTAGTGGCTTCTCCCTGTCAATACAAAAGGGATTCCTTGTCCATGGCAGCACCATGCCACCAGAACAGCAGAAGGACTTGGGCATCTGGTAAGGTCACCCTTTCTGTTCTTTTAGCAATCTTCTGATGTGGTTGGGAACATGATTTTTTGGCACATCCCCCCACGTCTCTGACAATCTCCTTAGTCAGTTACAGTCACGTAAGTTAGATTTGCAACTGCTTAACTGTTTCCTATCACATTTATTATAGTAGTATCATTGACACAATCATAATGCCTTTGAAACCCACAATAAGAGCCAGTCAGCCATCCCAAGCAATGGAGTTCTGTAGTGCTGGAAAGCAGAGCATTTCAGGATGGCATGACCACCGGCTTCTTCCCATCAGCATGTGGTTGTATGAGGAGCAGAGATGGGGGGCTCTGTGGGGTCCTGTGGCAACTCTTTTCTTTACCATCACTCATTGGCAGGAGAGGGAAGGTCATACTTCTCTGCAGTACCCCTCTTACCAGCACTTCTGAACTCCATCACTCAGGATGGCTGACTGGCTCTTATTCAGGGGGTGGATCAGAAGATGAAGCATAGCTCTGATACCATAGCTACACCTCTGGTGCAGAATCTTGACCCCTGTTTCCTGAACATACTCACAGAGTTTTGTGCAAAAGTGTTTGTTTTTGTACAAAACATGACAATTTTGAACAAAAAAATTAATGTTTCTGAAAAAAATCCTGTGTAGAACAGTTCTCTGTAACGGTTTAGGGATGGGTGAATACCAGGCAAAATCTGGGCAAAATTCTTGGTTCTGTGTTATTTTTCCCAACTGAATTTGCTAAGAGTCATGAAAACTATTTATCAACTAAGAAACAAATAATGGCAAATATTATTTCCATGCTCCAGGTCCGGTACAGCTTTAGTTCAGATAGTGGGAATGCATTAAAGACATTAAAAGAAGCAATTTTACAAGTTATTTAAATGCCCTGTGAGCAATTTTGAGCTTACAGAGAGTTATGATAAACATGTTGTTTATAAACAAATGAACAAATGGGCAGAAATCTCCTGTTATCAGAGTAAATAGTACTGGACTGACTGATCAACAGCCTTACTAGAGGAGGACAAATCTTATATCTATATATCCTCATAAGAAGATAATAACATACAAAATGGCTTATTATCTAGTAGAATGGATCAAGTTGATGGATCTTGATCTACCACAACCCTGGTTTAAGCATATGTCTCTGATAACTAAAGGATGTAAATCCTTTAGCCCATGGCATTTCAGGTCTGGAAATGTTCCCTTCTATTTTTCCAACCTGGAAACTGTTTTGCAATGAGGTTGGAGGGTGTGTTTTTTTTGGGGGGGGGAGTTGGATAGAGATTATACTGGGATCACAATTACAATTGTAGTTATTGACCTTATATTTTTAAAAAATGCCAGCAAGAAGTCTCCATGCATGCCATCTCTTTCAAAACAAGAGAGGACTGCCTTTGATCCCAGGCACCAGGATTCAAATAGAGGTTGTTACCTAGATCAGGAGTGGGCAACTATGAAGGACCTGTGGGCGAGTGCAAAGTGCCATCCCTGCTGGCACAACCAGAAGTGGCATCATGTAACTTCCAGTAGTGGGATTCAGCTTAATAATGGCTGATACCTACCTGTTTGAGGGGCTGTGGGAAGCCTTCTGAACAAGATGTCCCCAAATTGCCACTTTTGGGGACAAGATTCTGCTAAAGTATTTTAAATTGGGGTTTCAGAGAGAGCTCCTGGAAGATTTCTGGGGCTGCAAAATGGACTCCTGATGTCCCCATATGACATCATATGTCCCCATATGTGAGCCTCACTTTATCCACCTCCCCCCAGGTTAGATGTCCCATTTAACTATAGTAGCAGGTAGCCATGAGATTCAGCTTCAACAAATTCATCTATTCTCTCTTTAAAAACCATCTAAGTCAGTGGTTCTTACCCTGTGGTCCAGGGACACCCAGGGGTCTGTGACATTCTCACAGGGGTTTCATGAAGGCTTGAAGGCTACTTGGCCCACCTCCTCCTTGCAGTGGAGAGGCTACATGACAGGAGCCAAGGCAAAAGTCGGCTGGCTGACTTGGCCTGGGCATTGCCATTCAATCTGCTCCATCGACAGACTTGCAGCAAGAAGCAGGAGAAAAGTCTTCACTTCCCCTCCTGTGCCTCTGAGGGAAGGTTTAATGGATGGTGCAATTGTATTATTATTATTTAATGTTGCTATTATTATAAGGGTTTAAAATCTTGAGTTAAGTCTTTGGGGTCCACAGCAACAAAAGATATTTAAAGGAGGTCCCTGGTAAAGAAAAGGTTAAGAACCACTGATCTAAGCCATTATCCATGACCATCTTCTGTTTCAGTGAACTTTGTAGAAAAGCCTTATGAGAGATTGTAGGATTAATACTTGGAATTACTTTAGGTATTTTTGGTGGTATAATTACTTTATGGAATATTCTTCTACAATGCAGTGGGTATCTGGTGGGGTTTGGTTCCAGGGGCCCCCATGAATACCAAAATCTGTGGATACTCAAGTCCCATTATATACAATGGCATAGTAAAATGGTGTCCCTTATATAAAATGGCAAAATCAAGGTTGGGTTCTTGAGATTTTTTTAAAAGAATATTTTTCAAGCCATGGAGAATGGAATCCGTGGATGCCAAATCCATGGATACAGACGGTCAACTGTATGTGGAAATGCCTACTATTTCAAGCATGTTTGAAAATAGATTAAACAAATTCATGGAGGATTGGCTGAATGATTTTAGGAAGGTTGTTATCTCACAGCCCAACTTCTTTCGTGGCATTATAGTTAGGATAAAACAATGGCCTCCTTCAATAAAGTGTGGAAGTATAGCTACACAGTTAATTTTTTTTGGGGGGGGGAATAGCTAATTCATGTCACCATATAGATGGTTTAATATCTTTCTTTTTAAAAAAATGACTACTAGCAATTTTTAAAAAACTACTACTAAGCACTGAGGCTTAAAACACTCTACTAGCCATCCACTGGCATATTTCTCTCAAAATACCTCCCAGAAATGGGTTTTAATTTTATGTGAGGGGCTGGAACAGGGAGACAGAATCATTGTCTTGTCCTATTTATACCAGCAGAAGTTCCACAGATGAAATTCAACCGACCCAGAAAGTGTAACCAACTGCACCCTGACCTCATGCAACCTCTCTTGTGACTAAGGAGAGTTGCAGAGGAGTAAGAGGTTGTTCAATTGAAGGGGATCTGGGAAAGTTGCAGAGGGAAAGAGGTTGTGCAATTGAAATCCCAGGTGTGAAGAAATCAGTGTTCCTATCCAAAATATTTCATTCAAAAATATTTTCAGTGCAATAGAAATCTGGGATAAATAATAGATGTAGGAAAAGAAAGCTTGGAATATTAAAAAAAAATAGATGCAAATAAAGTATTTAGAGGACAGCTTGTCAATAATATACCTGGCAAGGTGTTACCTTGTAATGGTGTTTGACTGATCAGAATTTTAACTGGGATTTTTTTTTATGTTGGGTTTAAATATTATCATTTAATGAGACTTTAAGAACTAATTTGCATAATCCTCAAGCAAAATATTGTTCTGTATTGAGAAGAGCCATCAGTATTCCTTTTTCACAGCTTGTATTAATTCAGCTTCAAAAAGAGGATGTTTATGACACCTAGATAAGAAAATACAAATACAATTGTTAATCAGTGTGTAATTACAGAAAGCCCTTCCTTAAAGTCACAGCACAAATAGCTAGTGTATGTTTAATTCACATTCAGCTGACAGTGTTAATGTTCCTTATTTAACCTTTGCAAATGAAAGTTACAATAACTTATTTTACGAGTATACCTGAGACAATGAAAGTGAACTTCATCATAAGTTTGAAAAAAAGATGGGGCTAATTAGAAGCTGATGTATTTATGATGGTAGAAGATTTCACTTGTCAACTGCTTGTTAATTCGTCTAGTAAAATGAGGAATGTGGAGATGCACACTCAAGACATGATCAGACGAGCCTTATAATCTGGGACAGGGACGCCACAGGATCGCTAAAGATTTTCCCTTTCAGATGACATTGTCCCTGTCCCATTCTGCCCCCAGTCAGTCTCCGTTGTTTTTGTTTCGTTTTGTTTTAATTAACAGCTTAAACCATTAATAGATCCGTTTCTGTCACGGAATCACAGGTGTGCGAACCAATGCCCCGTTATGCTAGCATGATCTGGGAGGTCTGTGGTGAACATTTCTGGGTACAACCAGGACATCCAGGTAAGTGACAACCTTTTTTGTAACCTCCCCATGTTGCTTGTGAAGTTTTAAGTGTATTTTGGTACTTAATTGAAGTTTTTGATGTCTGCTTGTATTTTTATTTTTAATTTTTCCACCAGCTGCCTGCCTCTGTGTAAGGTTCTGGAAGGTAAGTAGAGAATACTTCTGGTGGCAATCCTGACATCAAGGTAAGTGACAGCCTTTTTTATACCCTCCCCAGTTTACTTGTTTTTTGTTTGCTTGTTTGTTTGTTTTAGTGTGTCTGTGTACTTAAAAATTTGTTTTAATTTTTTGACATTTGGTTTTATTTTTATTTTTATTGTGCAATCATCCTTCCTGGATTTGTTTTCCAGGAAGTGAATGGAGCTCTGTGTGAGGGCTCCAATCATGCCTGGGCTGCTAGAGGGGAGGGAGCACTTTCTGTCCCGCTTTAAAGGTAAGTGTCTGAATTTTTTTAAAAAAAGAAATTAAGACACGGATGGGAGTAGAAATTAAAAGGTGAGACAGGGCTTTACCCATGGGATGCTCCATTTCATGCAATGTCTTTGAGATGTTTAGCACGCTTTTGGAATGGGCATTAAAGATCAGGAAAGGTCTGTCTGGTATTGTACACTACCTGGATTATTTTCTTTTCATTGGTGAGGGAGGCTTGGACCAATGTGCTTATTTATTGCATCAGTTTGAGCTACTTTCAGAGGAGGTAGGTATTCCCCTGGCACCAGAAAAGACAGAAAGTCCTGCATTGCACCTTACATATTTGGGCATTGAGATTGACACTGTCAATCAACTTTGCCACCTGGCAGCAACCAAAGTAGCTGATTTGACAGCAAGAGTTTCAGCCTTTATGGCCCATAAAAAAAGCCAGTCTTAGGGAGTTTCATGTTCTAATTGGACACCTGAACTTTGCCTGTAAAGTAGTAGCACCGGATAGGGTTTCCTACATCATTTATGTGATGCCATTAGAGGCATTTCCCTACCCCATCACATGATTTGCCTTACAGCAGATGTTCACAGTGATCTTTAAGTATGGAGGGAATTCCTAGAACAGTTTAATGGGGTTTCATTTTGGCGGGAGGAAAGGAAATTACAAGGGGCATTGCAAATCGCATCGAATGCTGCAGGCACTGTTGGATTTGGAATTTATTTTGTGGGTCATTGGTGTGCAGGTCAATGCCCCCCAGAGTGGGTGGCATCCGAGATATCTGGGGACCTGACCTTCCTGGAGCTTTTTCTGGTTCTGGTGGCTGTTCACGTTTGGGCGGCTGAGCTGGCAAATTCCACTGTACACTTTTGGTGTGACAACATGTCCATGGTCCACATTATAAACTCCTTGACTTCCAGATCTTCCGGGGTCATGCGGCTCGTCCGGGCTTTCACTTTACAATGCGTACAGCACAACATTCTGTTTGTGGCTCGGCATGTGGCAGACGTTGACAATGGCATTGCTGATGCTCTTTCCCGTATGCAGATGGAGCACTTCAGAGTGTTGGCTCCCAATGCGAGGCCTGAAGGTGAGCCGATGCCTGCAGACCTGTGGACGACTGGGAGGTCAAGGTGATCAGGGCGTTAGGTATGTCCTTGGCACCTTCCACCAGGAAGAGTTATTCATGAGCAGTCCACGAATTCAGCCAATTTGGGCGGCAACTTGGGTGGCAACTGGGTACAACAGTACCTTTGTCACTGTTGTTAAAGTACTATGTCCATTTGTACCATAGAGGGTTAGCCCCACAATCCATTTGCAATAGGGTATCAGCATTGGCCTTTTGGCTGAAAGCAGGGGGTTCGACAACAATACAAATAATTTTACAATACACATAATCTTAGAGGGCTGGGTTAGAGAAAGGGGGAAACTGAAGGATACCAGGGCCCCTCTCTCCCCAAGGGTTTTGCCACTTGGACTGACATTTGTACATCATCCTATGAGAGGCTGCTCTTTCATGCAGCGGCACTTGTCACATTTTTTGGCACCTTGCATATCAGTGAGCTGGTACGGGTATCAAAAAATGATCACACTAACCGGGCCTTGGAACTTTGAGATGTAGAGTTGTGTGAGCAGTATGTGCTGCTCAAGTTACGGTTTTCTAAAACAGACCAACAGGGCTTGGGAGCTCAATGTAGGCTACATGCTTGCATTAAATGGGACCTTTGCCCTGTGAGAGCCTTGAGGCAGTATATGTTTGTGAGAGGGTCTATACTTGGGCCATTGTTTATTCATGCTGCTTGTTCCCCATTAACCAAGTTTCAGTTTTGGGCAGTAACAGCTAAGGCCTTGGATAAATTGGGCCTAAAAGGTAGGCATTTTGTCACGCACTCCTTTCAGATTGGAGCAGCGTCCACTGCTGCTGCTCTGGATTCCAGCCCCAGGAGATTCAACAGATTGGCTGTTGGCATTCTTCTGCATATTGAAAGTACATTTGGCCACTTCAATGTTAACATGTTTTCTTCTTCCTTGTTCTTACAGGTCCCAGGCTAGCATTGGTGAGGCAATGGGCAATTGTATGTGGCCACAGTATGGTCTACTGGGCAGTGCAACAGGCCCAAATGAGCTACTTTGGACCTCACCTCACCCTGGGGGACCAGTTGATTGTTGAGTGGTTGGGAAGGAGGGGCCTCCGTTGGCACGGCCTGTTGCCATTGCTGTTTGATGAAAGCCACGGGCCCCCTCCTGATGTTCTCATTCTCCACTTGGGTGGAAATGATTTGGGTTTATTAAAAGGGAAGGCATTAGTCTTTCAGGCAATCAATGACATGTGGGTAATCTGGTCAAGGTGGCCGGTGGTTACTATCATGTGGTCTGCCATTTTACCCCACCTAGTTTGGAGAGGGGATGGAGATCCCCAATTGCTCGATAGAGCTCGGCGCAGAGCCAACAGACAAATCAAAAATGCTCTCGCCAAGGATTTGGGTTGGTACATCCCACATCCCACCATAGTATTCAAAAGGTCCAAGCTCTACCTAGCTGATGGGGTACACCTTTCAGATGTGGAAAATGCAATATTTCTGACTGATCTTCAGAGGGGGGTTGAGGGACCTGTTGGACAGGCTGCTGGGGCTATAGGGACTAAGCGGATGCTTGACCCTATCCATGGCTGGAAATTTGTGGGAGGCGTAGATTCGGTGTGCACCTTAGCACCTATTTGGGTGAAGGGAGGGTCTCTGGAATGACCAATAAAGTCATGGGACTTAGCAGAAGGGAAGGAGACCCTCCTTGGGGCTGGCCCGAGGGAGAATCCCCCACCCTAATCCATGGGGCATGAGTGGAGGACTTTTGGGTTGGTCTTCCAGACACGGGCTGGCTTGAGAGCAATCCCAGCACTGGGGTTCCTCTCAAGGGCAAGGTGCTCGCCCGGGGAAGCTGGGGGGCTACAGCCTTAGCTGCTCCCTCACTAGGTTGCCTTCCCCCCACTGAAGATCTTAGAGGGCTTAAATAGGTAGGGTTCAATAAAGACTCTTTATTTCACCCATATATCTTGTGTCTGGTCTCTTTATTTCCCTGAGTTGGGCACCAACGTGCTTTCCTGTTTACTTTGTGAGGGAGGTGATTTGAGATGTTTTGACAGGAAGGTTCTGCAAAGTCTCAAACAAATTTGCTTTCTTTTTCTTACATACTTTTCAGAAGTGAAAGAAGAGGGAGAAAGAAAAATGAAGGAAGGATGGAGAGAGAAGGCTAAGCTCCCCTCCTGAGTTTTCAGTTTTTGTTAAGAACATATTTGTTTGAGCAAGCGTTCTCTGGTTAGTCTAAGCCATCTATTTCTTGAACTTCAAAAATAATTTGAGTGCTGTTGTGTTCTACAAATCCGCATGTTGTCTATTGGTTAGATTTTATTGATGCACACTGCTTTGATGTTTTTGGATATAAGAGATAGATAGATAGATAGATAGATATTAATAAACTTTCCAGTCTCCCCAAAATTGTTTTAGGGTTCAAATAGCAATTCAAAAAATGAATTTGCAGCTACAATTTGGGTCCACACATAATAAGTTTAATATTGTCAATAGGTGCACGTCCATGTGTAAACACTGTTATAGTCTACTTTATAAAATTAAAAAAATGTTAATAGGATTATCTCAAACATCATCTGGCAGTTGGGGCAAAGGACTGGATGAGCTGACTAATTACTGTATATTCCAGGGTATAAGATGACTTTTGAGCACTCAAAAGTGCCCTCCAAAATCGGCAGTCGTCTTATACGCCGGATATACTTTGCTTCACCTGCCTGTCTATCTCCTGCTTCTTCGCAAACGGAGCGAAGAGGCAGGAGACGGGGAAGGGGGTGAGGCAAAGTGCTCCCCCCAGCCACCCGCCCACCCCCCACGCATCCACGCCCCCTCCCGAAAGCCGCGGAACCGCAGCTTTTGGGAGGGGGGGTTGGCTGAGAAGCACCCTCCTCCCTTCCCCCACCCACCCCACCCACCCCCCCTCCCGAAACTGCGGAACCACGGTTTTCGGGAGGGGGGGTGGCTGAGAAGCACCCTCCTCCCTTCCCCCACCCCTGCGTATCCACCCCCCTCCTCCCTTCCCCCGCCCACCCCCTCCTGAAACTGCGGAACCATGGTTGTCAGGAGGGGGGTGGCTGAAACGCACCCTCCTCTCTACCCCCCGCCCACCCCCATGCATCCAACCCCCCTCCTCCCTTCCGCCTCCCACCCCCGTGCATCCACCCCCCCTCCTCCCTTCCCCCGCCCACCCCCCGCGCATCCACGCCCCCTCCCAAAACCGCAGAACTGTGGTTTTCGGGAGGGGGTGGCTGAAAAGCACCCTCCTCCCTTCCCTCGCCCACCCCCCGTGCATCCACACCCCTCCTCCCTTCCCCCAGCCCACCCCCCGTGCACCCACACCCCCTCCCGAAACCACAGAACCGTGGTTTTCGGGAGGGGGGTGGCTGAGAAGCCCCCTCCTCCCTGCCCCCCGCCCACCCCCATGCATCCACCCCCTCCCTTCCCCCACCCACCCCCCATGCATCCACGCCCCTCCTCCCTTCCCCCCGCCCAGCCCCCGTGCATCCACGCCCCCTCCCGAAACCGCGGAACCGCGGTTTTCAGGAGTGGGGTGGCTGAGAAGCACCCTCCTCCCTGCCACCCGCCCACCCCCTGCGCATCCACCCCCCCTCCCTAAACCGTGGAACCGCGGTTTTCAGGAGGTGGTGGCTGGTAAGCCCCCTCCACCCAGCCACCCTCCGCCCAGCCTCCCCCTTCCCCAAAGCCTCGCTTTGGAGAGGGGGCTGGCTGCGAAGCCCCCTCCCCCCAGCCAGCCAGCCACCCTCTGCCCAGCCACCCCCCTTCCCCAAAGCCTCGCTTTGGAGAGGGAGGGTGGCTGCAAAGCCTCCTCCCCCCAGCCACCCCCCCACCCTCCGCCCAGCCACCCCCCCAGCCACCCACCTACCCTCCGCCCAGCCATCCCCTTCCCCAAAGCCTTGCTTTGGAGAGGGGGTGTGGCTGCGAAGCCCCCTCCCCCCAGCCACCCCACCACCTTCCACCCAGCCACCTCCTTCCTCAAAGCTGCGCTTTGCAGAGGGGGTGGCTGCAAAGCCCCTCTGCCCAGCCACCCTCCGCCCAGCCACCCCCCTTCCCCAAAGCCGCGCTTTGGAGGGGGGGTTGGCTGCGAAGCCCCCTGCACCCATCAACCCATTCACCCTCTGCCTACCCACCCCCCTTCCCCAAAGCTGTGCTTTGGAGAGGGGGTGGCTGCGAAGCCCCCTCCCTCCACCCCCCCTAGCCAGCTGTCCATCCCGCATTCCCCAACCCACCAGGAGACTGGGCAGCCTCCTGTGGGTTGGGGAATCATGGGAGGAGGGAGTCCAGAAGGAGGGATGGGGCTGTGGAGTTAAATCCCTAGATTCGCTCCCTCTCCCTTGACAGTGGGGAGAGGGGGTGAATCCCGGGGTTTGGCTCCACGGCTCCCTATGGAGCCAAACGGGGCATGTTCGCCCCTTCTCCCCACCTTCCTTGAAGGTGGGGAGAGGGGGCGAATCTAGGGGTTTGCCGCGGCCGCCCCCCGCTTCCCCCACCTTGGTCCCCTTCAGAAGAGCCAAGACGGAGGGAAGGGGGCTGCTGAGGCAAACTGGGCATTTTCGCCCCTTTCCTGCACCTTCGAGTCCAGTTTGACTGGAAGGTTGAAGAGAGGGGCGAATGTTGCCCTGCCAGCTGATCCTGTTCGCTTTCCCAACTCATGAGGAGATCCTCATGACTTGGGAAACAAAGAGGATCAGCTGGCAAGGCTCCCCCAGCCAGCCAAATTGGGGGTGTGGTCTTATCTGGCGAATATATGCCTAGGCCTAGATTTTTGGCTGGAAATTGGGGGCGGTCTTATACGCCCAGTCGTCTTATACGCTGGAATATACGGTATGCTGTTTGCAGGGCTGGTTTAAGGAATTTTGGGGCCCCCTGCAATGCTTTATTTTGGGGGCCCCATATGTTTATCTCAGGTCAATGTAACTTAACCTATTCACCGTAGAGAATGCTCAGATTACAGTAGGACCCCCGTATCCATGGATCCATTATCCATGGGACACAAAACAGCACACCTGCCATAGAGTCTTCCTAGAAAATGTGTCCTCCCTAGCTGTTTTCTAGGCCCTCCAAGGCAACTTCATGGTATTTTAAACCAGAAGTCCCATTATTTTCAATGGCGTTCACGATTATTCAAGGTTTTCAGAATCCATGCCCCCCCAAACCAATCCCCAGTGGATAAGCGGGGCCTACTGTATTAAATAATTTACATATGAGGAACGGCTTAGGGAGCTGGGCATGCTTTGCCTGGAGAAGAGAAGGTTGAGAGGTGATGTGATCGCCATGTTTAAATATTTGAAGGGATGTCATACTGAGGAAGGAGCAAGCTTGTTTTCTGCTGCTCCAGAGACTAGGACATGGAGCTATGGGTTCAAACTACAGGAAAAGAGATTCCACCTGAATATTAGGAAGAACCTCCTGACAGTATGAGCTGTTCGGAAGTGTAATACACTGCCTTGGAGTGTGGTGGAGTCTCCTTCTTTGGCTTTTTTTAAACATAGGTTGGATAGCCATCTGCCAGGAATGCTTGGATTGTGTGTTTCTGCAGGGCAGAAGCCGATCAGATGGGATGGCTGTTGGGATCCCTTCCAGCCCTATGATTATATGATTCTAGGCTGCATTCAGAGCCTGGGAAAGTTACTCTTGGATTACACCTCCCAGAATCCCCCTGCCAGCACCCTTCTCAAGGTCTGGTTGCATTGTTCCTTTTCCAGCATTCTCTAGCCCAGTGGTTCTTAACTTGGGGTCTGCAATGTCCTCACAGGGGGTCCACAAAGGCTTGAAGGCTGCTTGGCCCACCTCCTCCCTGTAGTGGAGCAGCCACGTGACAGGAACCAAGGCAAAGGCTGGCTGGTTTGGCCTGCACATTGCCATTCAATCCACTCCAGCCACAAACTTGCAGGAAGAAGCAAGAGTGCCTCTGAGGGAAAGTTTAATGGATGGTGTAATTGTATTGTATTGTTGTTGTTGTTAGCTATTATTATTTTTAAAAATATTATTAGCTATTATTATTAGGGTTTTGAATCTTGAGTTAAGTCTTGGGGCAACAAAAGATATTTAAAGGGGGTCCCTGGTAAAGAAAAGGTTAAGAACCACTGCTCTAGGCCAATGTCTCTCACATAACACTAATGAGATATTGGTGTTTTAGTGACAACAATAAAACCATTGTTCCCAGTGTATTATTCCAAATTTTAATGCATATTCTTTATATTCTTCTGTTAAAAGAGCTAGAGTGTTGTAGAAGTTTCAGCATTGCACTATGACTATGGAGACCAGGGTCTGAATCCTTACTCAGCCATGAATACCCACTGGCTGACCTTGGGCAAGTCATACTCTCTCAGCCTCAAATGAAGGCAAAGGCACATCCCCTTTGAACAAACCTTGCCTAGAAAACCCCATGGTAGGTTTGCCTTAGTCAGAAATGACTTGAAGGCACATAGGCAAACACACACAAATTTCTTTTGCAGGCTGAACTCAGTTGGTAGCAAGGGGAGGAAGCTGAAGACAAAGGGGAAAGGGAGGGAGGGGAGAGACCCCCAGGAAACCATGTTAAGAGAAGCTGGAAAGATGGGCTGGGGGGGATCTATGTGGAAGGAAGGAAAGGGAAGGAAGGAAGGAAGGAAGGAAGGAAGGAAGGAGCCCTTTCTGAGGGAAAGAGACAACCCTCAAAGCCCCCCCTCTCTCATACACACACTCTTACCCCTCTCTGACATGCCTGACTGGCTTGCATTTTGCAGCAGCAAACGCCCTCCAGCTTCTGCCACGGAGGGCTGCTTCTTCTTTCTCTTTCTAGTTTGGGAGATGCTGGGTTTTTTTGTTTGTTTTTTTTTAAAAAAAAAAGCCAGCAGGAAGTTTTTGGAGGAGGAGGGTAGGAGGGGGCTACAAAGCAGCGGCTCCTCCCGGCTGTTTCCTGGCTGTCTCCTTTGTCAGATAAGGAGGTCAGCAGGCCCCCCTCTTGACCTTGGGGCCCCCTGCCAATGCTGATTTGGCAGACTGGTTAAACCGGCCCTGGCTGTTTGTTTCACTTAGAACCACCTCTGGTAAAATTACTGGGGTATTTAGCCCAATAAGACATATTCCACCAAAAGAAGGAAAGCCCATGTCGAAAGTGTGTGTGTGTGTGTGTGTGTATAGAGATCAAATGAGTTTCACAACTAGATGTCTATGCCCATTACCATAATGCTTATTGAAACCCCAGTGAACTCTCTTAATTTCTCCTTTCATAAAAATGTGTATCCCACCCAGTGCTATCAGTTATTTCATTAATTTAATTATATGTTACTAGATCTAAACTGTAGTCTAAGGATGTATAGATTTATAAAACTGATTCCAGCTTTTTTGGTGTGACATAATTTCTGCAGTGTGTCAGCAGCTGAGGATAAAATACAGTTTCTAGAATCTTAACTGGTAAAGCCAGGTTTATTCATATTATACCATTCTTAAAAGAATTAGACTGGCTGCCTGTTTGCTTCAGGTCAAGAGATTTTTATTTCCTTCCAGGCACACTAATTTTAAATACAATAATATGCTGCATTATTTTTATGGGTGCCTCATTTTATTTTTAATGTTAAGGTATCATGGTATTCTTTAGTGTTTTATGGTATAAATAATTTAGTCATATTTATTATTTATGTTTGTTGTTTAGTGCCCTGGAATGTGTTGAATGAAGGGCAATATATAAATATTCTAAATGAAATAAACAGAATAGAATGCAGTACAATGTATACTCTTATCTAACAGAGCATGTACAAGACAGTACGTGATATTTCCATGCTCCATCTGTCGTTAATGTCGGCACATGACTTTTATCTACCATAATGTCAATTAGCTCTTCATTGTGTATGTTCACTAGAACTGAAAGTAACCACAGTAGGTTTGATTAGTGAAAAGGGGTGGGAATCACATGATTCTTCAGGTTAGAAAATACAGTTTTTAAAAGAAAGTGAGTTGTATGATGATAGATGTCCTTTCTCAAATTCACTTCTCTTTCTTAATCACCTGTATACAGTAGAGACATGCCATCATACTTTGATTAACAATAGAAATGAGTTGAGGGTAATACAAATGTGATCACTGTTTGCAGAACTGTGAGCATGAACTATAATGACAGACCTGAGAGGGAACATGCCACTTGTTTCATGTGCCTCAGTTTTGCCAAGGGGGAACATTTATTATCCTGATAAAAGAGTTTTTCCCTACCTATAATATGTGAATTTAAATGAACCACATCCCAGTGCTTTCCCTGCTTGTTAAAACTAATGTCCAGGATGCTACTGCAAATCAAGCTGTGTGATCCTCTTTTGTTATCTGGCACTCTGAAATCAAAATATGTTTGATCCTCCTTGGGCCAAAAAGGCTGAAGTACTTAGATTTTGTGACTTTATATCCATACTGTGGGTATAAAACTGCTGCAGTATATGTTTGTTTATTCATAGATTCATAGGAGAGAAGAGCCCATTAAAGCAATCTGTTCTGTATTGCTGTACCCATTCTTCATTTGAAGACACCACACCATAATGAACCCTGTTCAGACAGTCAGAATGTTCCAGCAACAAATTGCCTTGATGGATAATGATTTCAATAATTTCACTGATGATTTCTGTAATCTTTTTGGTAACAATATGGGCTTCCAGCCGTGCTACTCATTTGCTTTCAGCTTGTTCAGAATGTGGCAGCACAGCTGCTTTACTGCATTAGGCAACTGTGATAATTTCTTGTCTAAAAATATAAATAATGTTATCACAGCAAGTATGTAAGTGGTTCCAATCTTCTTTGCCTGGCCACATTCAGAGTGTTGGTCATTGACAATGGTATGTTGGCCCCTAAGAGTGTTTACTGTTATTTTTCTAAGGCAGATATTGTCCCAAATGGTTTTAAACATCTATACAAAGCTATTGAGAGCTCATTTGAAACTTCAGGACTCTGTCATTGGTACAGGATTGAATAATCAATTTTTAGGCAATTAAGTGTGCCTTCATTTCAGTTTTATTACATGGGTCTAATTCAGCCTAGTTTCATGTCTGGTTTGGGGACACAGACAGTGGCTACCCTGCAAGATGATTTTTGCTAGGAAGTAGACATTTGGGAGTGGTGGAGTTGGGAACCTGTTGGTTCTTCTGGGGCCTTTCAGTAGTTAGTAATGTTGACATAAATTCAATTTCTAATCCCAACTAGAGTGGACCCACTAAACTGAGTAGTGATTACTAGTAGTAATTAAATCAATAGATCATTTTAGTTGGGTCTAGCAATTAGTGTGACACCAATTCTGAGTTATTTAGCCAGGATGGGGGCTGGTGACGTATTTCTAGAGAGGGCATTCTCTGGTGTTTATGGTTCCTTCTGAAGTGTCATTCACAAAAAGTAATGCTTGGTAACTGTTATGGCCTGTGTTGTCCTGAAGATAAGTTCTGTCCAGCCTGTCTTCTAACATCTGTCTAAATCTGCTGGAACAGGTCATCCAGCCTTTGGAGTGCATTGTCATCTATAAGCAGATAACACATACTTATTTGTTTTTTACCAGATATTTCTAGGAAAGTTACTGATGCCTTGAATAATAATTTAGAGGTTGTAAAGAGCCAGATACGAAGCAGTCCAGACAGGACAGAATTATCCCAATTAGGAGAATGGCCTATCTGAGACTAAGAGCTTAGTCTCTCTTAAATGGCAGAGAACTCACCTTTGAAAAACAGGTTTGTAGTGTGGAAATAATCCTGGATCCAGCTCTGCAATGTGCTATGCAAGCAGTTGCCTGTGAAGCATCCCTGAAAATTCAATTGATCTAAAATGGCAGCAAGGCTGTTGAAGAATACTCAGTTCATGTGGCATACAAATGACACCAGCTACACCACTAGATCAAGAGTTTTAAACAATTTTTAAAGGTTTCAGCCATGTAACCATGTGCAGTTTTTGTTTGTTTTTGCACAGACCAAAAAAGCTGGGATAAAAATTGTGCTAACACACCCATTGCATTATGACATTGGGGAAAATTTTTGCCTCATGTATGTTGCTGCCACATCAGAGCAAGGATGAGCTTAGAAAGATTTTATGCATTCACAAAGTATTTGCCTGAAGTTACCGATAAATGTCTTTCAAGGCACATGAAAAAAATGCTGAGCAGTTTTAAACATATCCATGAAGGACAGATGTTAACTATTGACGAGCAGCTGGTTGAATTCAGAGGTAAATGACTATTTTGAAAGTACATGCCAAATAAAAATATGATGTAAAAGTGTAGTGGTGCTACATTACTGGGACATTGCTCCTCTAAAGGGAGACATTTATCTGGGGAGGCAGCCTAGTATACCACCGTACACAGTACACCAACTTGAACCATATTTCCACACTGGATGAAATATAGTGGAAGACAATAATTTTTTCACCTGCTTAGAACTGGCAGAATGCCTGCTAGACAAGGGAATATAAAGTGGATTGCTGCATATTAATGCAAAATCACAGCAGTGTTCATTTGTCTCCATTTTTTTTTTTTTTGTAAAATCACTGGTATGCGAAGCTATCCATGTCTGAAGATCACATGCAGCCAGGCCTGTGAATCAAAGAAGGTGGCTACATGTGAATTACTCACATTATTATTCTCCACAAGTTGCCCACATTTCACAGTTTTTTTAAAAAAAAATGTAAATCAAGGGTGAGCAAGTGCAATGTCCCGCTTAAAACAGCAGTTTGGTTGCCTCAGTGCAGAGAAAAGGCACATGATTGCTATCATGCAACTACAAAATGGTGCTTCTGGATGGCAAGCCCACCCCCTGAACACGTCCAAACCAATCAAATTTTCACTTTCCACTCCTCTCTGTGAATGTGCTGCGATTCAAATAGGATGTCCAAACAGGCAGTAATGCACTTTTCTAGGCATTATTTTTAAAAAGTTTGGGGAAAGACACAATGTCTTTTCCTACATAGTGTTTGTCTCCCCTACTTCCAAATACAGCAAATCTCATTGGAACAATCAGCTTTCCACTTCCTGCGAATTCTATGAGGAGAATTTTCACCATCTAGACAACACAAAGATTTAATGTACATTGACATCCTTTGACAGAGGCCTTGTCTATACAAGACTATAAAATGTGGATTGATGCACAACAATGCCAATTTGCAGCAGCTTTCATTTGTGTCAACAATTTATTTATTTATTTTGCAAGATTACAAGCATGTAAAGCTATCCACATTAGATGTTCAAATGGGCATGCCTGTAAATCAAGATGGTGGGCACAAATGAATTACTCACATTTTTAGTGTCACATTTTATTGTCAACAGTTGACGCTGCCAAACAGTACTCTCTCTCTCTCTCTCTCTCTCTCTCTATATATATATATATATATATATATATCATATCATATCCAAGGTAGACCACCCAACAGTCAGCTGTGAAGAATTTACATGGCATTTCACAGATAAAGTTGCTAAGGTGCTCTCTGATGTGGACACTATAGTTGATACCATGTCAGAAGATGCAACCTTGTCACCTGTCTATCCAGTGTTAATGGATGCCTTTCAATTTGTGCAGCCTGAGGATGTGGACAGGATCCTTGGAGAAGTGAGAGTCATCACATGCATATTGGACCCTTGTCCTTCCTGACTTATTAAACAGGCCAGAGGGGGCTGGCTGAATGTGTGACCGGATGTGGGCAAACAAATTGAAACGTAACCCAGACAAGACAGAGGTGCTCTTGGTCATTCAGAAGGCAGATCAGGGAATAGGGATTCAGCCTGTGTTAGATGGGGTTACACTCCCCTTGAAGACACAGGTTCACAGTTTGGGGGTATTCCTGGACTCAGCCTTGAACCTGGAAGCCCAGGTCTCCATGATGCCCAAGAGTGCTTTCACACACTTAAAGCTAGTGTGACAACTGTGTCCATTCCTTGATATGCTGTACTTGGCCACAATGGTGCATGCCTTAGTTACATGCCAAGTGGGACCACTTGTACTACTGTAGCACACTGTACGTGGGGCTGTCTTTGAAGAGTGTTTGGAAATTTTAGCTGGTCCAAAGATCTGCAGCCAGACTATTAACTGGGGTGGGTTACAGCATACCATGCTCCTGTTAAAACAGCTCCACTGACTGCCAGTCTGTTTCCGGGCACAAATCAAAGTGCTGGTTATGACCTATAAAGTTCTATATGGCTCAGGTCCAAGCTATCTGGCAGACTATATCTCCCTCTGCGATCCGGCCTGGGCCCCACGGTCATCTGGAGAGGCCCTTCTCTCAGTTCAACCACCATCTCAAGTACGGCTGGTGGGAACATGAGAGAGGGCCTTTTCGGTGGCTGCCCCTGGAGTCTGGAACTCCCTCTCCAAGGAGGCCAGATTGGCCCCTTCTCTGTTGTTCTTCTGGCAGCAGGCCAAAACCTTTCTATTCAGGCAGACTTTTTAAAGAACAGGCTGCGGAGTGCTGTGTGGTTTTGTTCTGTTATTTTTAAAAGCTTTTATCCTTTTAAAAAGCTTTTAATATTTTAAAGTATATTTTATTTATTTATTTAAAAACACCTCAATGTTTAAGTGATGTAACTGGTTTAATTCTGTTTTAATGTTCACTTTTTGTATAATTTAATTCTGTGTTTGTTTGTTTTTTAAAACTGTGAGCCACTTTGGTTCCCAGCCTTGGGAGAGAAGGGGGCTACAAATAAATATAATGATAATAATAATAATAATAATAATAACAACAAAATATCATTTTTGCCGAAAACATTTTGCAGAGAAACGAGTTTTACAGCATGAATCCTTGGAGAGAAAACCTCTGGGTGAGAACACAAAAACAAAGCACAAGACACTCTTTTTATGAACTGTCTCCTTTAGTTTGCACATTTTTCAGTTTGTTTCAGTGCTTCTGTATTCATTACCTTGTTAATTAAGAGGTTTTTGGAGTTTTAAGCATGCTTGCGTCTTCTCATGAGAACCGCCAAAATCTTGCCCATGCCAAATCTTGAAGTAAACTCCTGTTCTTAAAGCATTACTGATTGTCGTGCAATCATTCTGTGGCATTTCTTTCATGTGATTACAGCTACGTGCGATAATAAATGTTAAAATGCCACAATCTTCCCAGTATCTTCATTTGTGGAATTACAGCATTTTTAGACGTTAGTCTGATAGTGTCCAGTGTCATTAGCTGATTTTACATCATAAAAAGAAACATTTTTTCTCATGTGGAATAAGTCCTTTACTGAGAAGATTCTTGCCCATCTCAGATTTTCCTTGCCAAGGTATCCTTACAGTTGAGAAACCCATTAGCTACCATTTCCCAAATATTTTTAAATTTTCTTTCCATCCTTGTTGTGGACAAGGGAAATGTTTATCTTCTAAAAAACACTGGAATTTCTAGGGGGTAAAAAAAATATTACCCCAAAGGTCACTCAGTACAGGTTGACCCCCATATCTGTGAGGGATACATTCCAAGACCTCCTCCTGGATACCTGAAATCATGCATAATAGGGAACCCTACTAATCTGTGAATGCCTGAGGTTGACCACAGAATCACATTGGAGGAATTAGAAATGCCTAGAGAACATATTTTTTCAGATCTGGATAAGTGAAATCATGGATACTGAATCCGTGGATATGGCGGTCAAACTGTTTGTTTGTCTGAGTCTCTCTGGATGACAATGAAAACATTAAATGGGATACATGTTCAATAAAGGATTGTCTCCTTACATATGACCCTTTCTTTTCTTAAAGATCTGAGGAGAAGCTATTTTTGTATTGTGGCAGTGACAGAGCACAATGAACGCAGACACAGAAGAGGACATTCTTTGCGGCTGGACTGAGGTTATCAAACTCCTTGACAGAGGAAACTAACTTGGCCACTTTCCTCTATGACCTTTCACAACCTAGCTAAATTATTCCTGTTCTTACAGACATCTGAGCTGCTAAACTAAAAAGTTTATTTAAAATACACACACAAGATCCAAACTTTCTCCAGCCCAAGGATACAGACACAATGCTGGCACAAAGTTCAGCACCAGTATGCTAAGAGAGTTTTAATTCAGCTAGCTTACTTAGTGTTAGTACAATTGAGTCAGGGGCTTCTTTGTCAGTCTGGATTGCAGTCTAAATGTGCTGCACATATGATTTCTCTGCAGCATAAAACCCTAACATGACAATGATCCCATAATGAGTTCTGTGATTCTTTATACCACATTTGTTTGTTGTTGTTTTGAATGAAAGGGGTATTAGTATGCTGTAAGTGAAGAAACAATGGACAGACAGAAAATGCTTCACCTTACCTTCCAACTGTTGTTCAATACAAACTGCATTTTTACTCATGGAGGGAAATGTATAATTTCACTTCTTCAGAATGTGATGCTGCCTATGCTAGGCTGCATTAGTATTCCCACCCCCACCCCCATCTGAGCATCTTGGAAGCCTTGAGAAAAACACCTAAATCCTGCTTTTGTCATGGGAGAGGCTTTTCAGTGGCAATCACAATCTCATTTTTAAAACACACAATCCCCAAACACCTGAAAATGTTACCGTTTTCCTACTTGCAACTTGGGGGAATCTGATATTAGGTTTGTGTTTGCTTTACATGTCTTCCTCACCCCCCTAATTCCTTTTATGGGATTTTTCTGCCACTGGCACAACCCAGAGACTTGACTTCTTCTTTTTTAAAGAGCATGCTTCTAGCTTCAGAGTTATACAAAAAGCAGTGTCTGCAGAAAGTTGTGTCATGTCAGGAGCCTCTGGGAACTTGCACTAGTCAAAACTGTTTCAAACAAGCACGGAGCACATCACTCCTCTTCATTTCTAAATGCTACATCTGTGCTTTCTACTCTTTTGTATACATTGTATCCCTGATCTCCTCTGTCACCTTACTGCCCTAAACATTTCCAGTTCTCTAAAAAAAAAACAAAAAAAACCAGTTGTTTCCTTTGCATCAAATGAGTGGTAGCAAGATGTGCATAATTTTGCCTACAGATGCAAGATTGAACTGCCCTGGAGGGCCCAGTATTGGTATCAAGCTTTGGTGTGGCAATGGAAAAGAAGAAGGGCTGCTTATCCTTAGTCCCCACAGGAAGGCTCCATGAGATTTTGAAAAGAAAGAGTTAAGTGCTATTATATCTATATGTATTTTTTCAGAAAATACTGTTACTTCATCATGACCCAGAAGGCCTATCACTACTTTCTAACACAAAGATTGTGAACTGAACTTTAGCTAAACTCTATGTTGGGTCATTCTCTGTATGGCCATGAGCTGCCACAGATGCTCTCAATCTGCAGCCACTCATAGGGGTGTAAAGTGCTTTAAGGCAAGAGTGTTGAAGCATAAACTAGGCTGAATTATCCATGCCCCTCCACTGAACCTCTTATGGTTTCTGCTGTCATTGATCTGTTTCAAGAACTATCTCACTAAGTTCTAACTCTCTTGTATGAGAACACATTCATTGATGCTTTCTGTGTAAAACAGGGCGGGCAATTTGTGCCCCTCCAGATATTTTTGGACTGTAATATCCATCAGCTTTATCTAGCATAGCCAAGGGCAAGTTGCAATCCATCAAGGGGAAAACCTTGCCAATCCCTGGTGTAGGTGCTGTAGTTGTTACCAAACTTCTTTAGTTCACAATCAGTGATAGAGCCAAAGTCTCTAATTGGTTCCAATAATCCATCTTCTGTTTTAATTAATTACTCTACTTAAGAATGATTTGAGACCTGCTGATCAAATCTGTGTTTTCACAGGAACAAACAGATTCAAATTAACATACAAGTTTGTTCAAGTATCCTAATTCGGAGGCAGCTTCAGTTATTATTTAGGAGGAGTGTCCATTTTAATATTAAATTTAAAATGTGTCCTTTATTGGTACAAGCACTGTTACATTGGATACAAAAGTGATTATGAATGTAAGACAAATGTGGATAACCTCCCACTTGATTTGAAAAGCAACTTGGAAAGTCACTAAGGCAATGTGCAGATCCAACACAATTCTATCCAACTGGCACAAGGTCTCCTGCCATTTTGTAAAGCTTTTAGTTTCATTATTCATTTCTTCTGCAGACTGCCAATTCTGACTTGAATTCACACATTCTCTAGTAGCCAAATTAATCTAGGGCACATGTTTTCATCCTGTTAGTATTTACAAAGGTTTACTTCCCCAGCAGATGCACTGTGGCATTTCTGTGTTCATTGCCTTGAGATGCAAAAGAAGATTTGGACACGATTTGTTCAGAGGGGTATTACTGTGTTCACTGGAATAATAATAAAAAAGACCCCACACATTTAGTTCAGGCATTTCTAAAAAAAAAAAAATTGTTGTGATTTTTGTGTTTGAACTATTGTTGGATGGTTGGGACCCTAGATATAAATAACACCTGTATCTTTCCGAGAATGAAAGGAATATCACAAAAGATACACAGAACATCTTACTCATTACTGCAAATTTCATATATATTTGTCTCACTGCCATTTTGAATCATGGAAAACCATGATGGTCTTCTCAACTGAATAGCCCAGGACTCACTGGATCAGGGCTAACCAAACACAATCATATACAGTTAGAAATTTTATGGCACAGTATGATGATTCTTACAGCAGGCAGCCGGCTTTTTTCCCCAATTCACAAAAACTTAAATCAAAGACAGAAACAGCCTTGAGTCAGATATCCAAACAGCATGCCACAGTGACAATTATAAAAATAAAACACATAATTAAAGGTTTATTACTCTTTTCAAAATCTAAAATCTGTTCAGTGAAGGCACTGTTCAATGAATAAAACTAAAGGCATGGGCTGTTGATTGCATGGTTGCACATGGTACATTTCTCTCCTCCTGGATGTACTTGTTTGCTAGTTAAGTCAGCTTTGCCCTGTTGGAAACATCCCATATAAAGTATTTCTGGTCTTGCAACAATGCACATCTCCCCAGCATGTGCAGCGTTGTGTGGGATGTGCTTTGAGGGCCTCCCATAAGGAGAGACCATTAACCTAGCATGTGGCACCATGAACCATGTTGCAGAGCACAAGGGGAGGAGTTTAACTTATTTAAGGCCAGGCCTCTCCCTGCCTTTCCTCTTGCTATTTTGGTAGATCCATGCTCCCACTTCTAACCCAGTGTGGTTGCTTATGTCTTGGGTAGGATTCTCCCTGTCCCTTTTTCATGGGATTTTTTGCCTACCCTACACTGATGATGGGAATTGAATAAACTTATAGTATAAACTTTTATGGAGCTGAACCTACTTCATCAGATTCTAGGAGCATTGTGAGTAGGCAGACACACATGCATGTATCTATGTAGACAAAGAAGAATAAAAATGCCAGTAGTACTGTCAAAAGGACTGAAATAAAAGAAATACAGATAGTGATAAATATATCTGTAGTTTGAACATATTGGAAATAATTACAGTGTCTATTCACTAAGCAATGCATTTTATGATCATCTGCTGCATTTTCCCTATACTTCAAAAATAACAGTGAATACAGGACAAGTCTCAGGATATCTTGGTTTCAGGATGTGCAATACTGATATGGAGGTGGCACAAAAAGGTAGTGGGGTCATATATGGCCAGCCATATGAACTTTTCCTGCTATGTCCTGTTATACTCTGACTGGCATCCTGTTGGTGCTTTATGTACACATAAATCCCCTTATGCAAGTGGGTGGACAGTTCTGCATGATGCATAAAATGACTAAAGGTTATGAAAGTGGAGAGTTAGCATGTCACGCTACCATGGATTGCTGTGCATTGAGCATCATACATAATTGCACATTGACTTCCTGGTTGAAGATTTTAAATCAATGTGCAACATGTGTTTGTTGTACAGCATTGTAATTCTGTAACAAGGTGCTGTGGCACAACTGGGATGTAATGCAGTATTAAATTATGTTCCATTAAGGATGGAATTCTTTGTTAATTTTATTCGTGAAGGAACTAACAAATAACAGTCATTTCCATTCTACTGTCAGAAATTCTTCAACACTGAAGTTTTCAAAGGCAATTCACAGTTTGGGACTTATTCTGCACAAAATTTACATGTGGAACCTTAGAAAAGAAAATATTTTTCTGCAGAGGAAATGCATTTCTGTGCAGAAAACATTTCTGAACAAAATATTTTATGTGGAAAAAAATGCTGCTTGCTGCACAGAAAATTCTGCAGTTGGAGACCTAGCCTGTGCAAAATTCTCACATTTTTTGTTCACAAAACAACATGTTTGATGAACATCATTTTGTACACAGAAAATATTTCTGCACAGATATTATCTGTGCACAATATGCTTTGAAGATCTCCTCTGTCCAGGATTCTCCTCATCAGGATTTTTTGACAGACCAAAAAAACCACCTTTTTTAAAAAAAACACTAATTTTAAAATATTCTTTCCACTTATTACTAAATCTCCTTGATTCAGGATACTTATCCTGCCTAAGTATTGCAATCAAGTTAATAGTAACAAGTTATTCTTCCATTATCAATGTTTCTACTTATCCTTAAGAAAGCTGGATTGTGAAAGTCACAAGTCAGGCAAATCACTGTGGCAAAGAATTTAGCTGTTTCCAAAAATAAATGTCAACATTGCATTATATTAGTATTTGCCAACTGATGATGCAAAACTCTGACTCTATTAGGTGACATCTCTGTCTCTACCATAGTATATTGTGATGGGTAAGCCTTAGTTACTTTCATCTCTTTTAAGGGTTCCCTTTCTGCAGAAAGTTTGAGAAGCATGAGTATGGGACTAATGCCAAAGCTATGGGTCCAAGAGGGATTTTTTTTCCTAATGTTTCCTATTCCTTATCCCTCTCTACCTCCTTGCCCATTCATTGGTTCAAACTGCAACCTACCTACCTCTCTCTTATGGACGTAAGGTTTCTTTTCTTTAAAAATGCCTGGGGCTGGTGCAAAGAAATACATGCTCTCTGGAAATAAAGTCCTCTGGAAAGGTTAAAAAAAAACCCTGCCTTTTTTTGCACGAGCTGAATGCCCAACAAATGTATGCAGAGAGATCCTACTTGGCCCTCAACAAATGCATTTTTAGGCACTGTAAATTTATAAAATTTTAACATGAGCTAAAGTTAGTCCCATAGCCTCGGCCATGCAAGACTTTCAGTGGTAGAATGATGGAGCTACGTCCCATTTTGTCTCTTCTTTGGAACAGACACATAGTTGCAGGCTGAGTTCAATAGGAAAGACAGCTTCAGTTGCATAGACTGAAGTTATCTGAATAATGTATTCGTACATGTCATGTACAATATCATGTACAATGTATAATGTACAGTACATATCATGTATAGTATCCCAACCTTTTGGATCTTGAGAGTGAATAAAAATCGCTTTTAAGTAATTGAACATGAACTATAACTGATTCTCCAAGATTATTTAGGAAGCCACCAGTGCTCAAAAGGATATTCCTCTGAATCTGTCATTTGAAGACACCTGGAAACATATCCAGGTAAGACCTCTGTAGCAGACAGTTAATATGATATCTTGCACAGGAGTTTTTTCTTCCCCAAGAATAATTTGTGATCTCCTTAAAGTCTGTTTTCATGTTGTAGGAGCTGTAATAAACAAAACTTTATAGCTCTACTGAATCAGGGAGAGAAAGTCCTTGATATATTTAGCACCATGCTAGGTGGTCACTGGCTCCATCAATATCTCTTGTAAGCAGCAAGACTGACCTGCCATAGTACTATAAAATAGCTAGTTTATTGACACACATAACTGCTGCTGCTACTCTATTCAACGGAAGAGTGCCATAATTTTCATGATGTCATCAGCACATATATAATGCCATCAATACATGTATGTAGAGCTGAGATTGAACACTGTCCAGAAACAAAATTAATTCAAAATATTGCTGCTAGTCCACAAAATGGGACCAAAAGCTCAGATCATATCTTACTATTGCATAAACAGCTGACTGGCTTCCTAATCCATTTCTTGGCAGAATGGAAAATGTTAGTGCTTCTTTTTCAGGCTCATGGACTGAGAAAGAGAAGTGTCTTCCCTCAACAAGCCATCTGCATTCATTTTAAAAGACAAGGCAGGATACCTTAAGGACTATTTATACCAATGCCAATTTACCTGTATATTAAGGTCATTTTCAGAGGGCTGCTTGCAGGTAAAGGTGAGGCAGGTGGCAAGAGAGGTACTTCACAGTGATTATACCCCAATTGTGAAATAGTCTTCTCAGACAGATTTTCCCACCTTTCTAGCATCAGGTTATTTATTTATTTATATCTCAGCTTTTTATTATGCTGCTTTTAATATTTTTCTAAGGCTGAACTGGGGAAAAATATTTACTGAAGGATGGGATGAAAATTCCCACAAGAAAATAAGTAATTGTTATACTCTCTCTTTCATGGAATGGGACTTTCATTATGATTATACTCCCTATACTTTTCCTATTTGACAATATTTTCATAGCTCATTCACATAACATCATAATTTTAAATGAATTATACTTCCAAACTCTGCACTCCCGTTAACATGGTATCTTTTTTTTTTCTTAAAATTCTTTACCAGAAGTTTCAATTTAACCAAAATTGATACAGCCAGTAAAATGTAATGACTGAACTGATTGGCATAGTGCAGGGAATGATTCAATCTGAGTCAGGTCTGCATGAGTCCGTTCATAACTATATTACATTCCAACATCTCCATCCCCCTTTCATATTTCTTAAATCTTGGTCTTCCAGGAAAATTAACTGGAGAATAAGTTGCAGCTTTATACTAATCAGGGAGTCATGATAGCACAGTGGTTAAATGGCAGTACTGCAAACCACCAAGTTACAAGTTTGATCCTAGAGGGCTCCAAGGTTCACTCAGCCTTCCATCCTTTCCTAGGTTGGTAAAATGAGTACCCAGCTTGTGGGGGCAATTAGGTAACAGACACTGGAAACTGCTTAATGCAGTGTAGATATGTAAATTGCTATTCCTTAAATAATTTGTAAGCCACTCTGGGAGCCTTTGTGGCTGACCAGTGGGGTATAAATATCTAAATAAATACCTAAATAAATTAATTAATAAAATAATGTTTATTCTCATAACACAGAAAATATACAGCTTACATAGACTTGAATCAGTCTAGGCATACCTCTTATAACAAGATTTTCACATGATTTAGCCCATCAATTAAAAAAGTGATGCTTCATCTATGCCAGTACTACACCCCG
Organism: Gambelia wislizenii; assembly: GCA_030847615.1. Taxonomy (NCBI): domain Eukaryota; kingdom Metazoa; phylum Chordata; class Lepidosauria; order Squamata; family Crotaphytidae; genus Gambelia; species Gambelia wislizenii. The sequence goes on along the minus strand of JAUMIR010000005.1, from coordinate 82,265,300 downwards.
AGAACAGCTGAACAAGGGCATCTGATAATTTCCCCCTTTGTTGCATCCTAAATTATGTATTTTTGGCACCATTCACCTTGTCTGATAAAGTCCTAAGAGATCAGAACTGTGCCATGCTTATATGCATATCTCTCTCATCCAATCAAAACAAAGGTGTTATATATGATGTCACATATCAAGTACAGTTGTGTCATGGCTGCCTTCAATGAAATTACATCAGCCAGTAACCCTATACAGCTAGGTTTGTTATAATCCACTCATTTACTTTCATTCTCTTTCAATCTTTCAAGCCTATCTGTATTTATAATTAGGTTTGCTATAGGCCTGGAACTAACACTATTCTCATAATATATGAGAAAACCATTCCAGCTTCATGGACCTAAGGTTTGTAAACATAACAGCAAAGTGTCTGTAACATATAAATGCAGCATGTAACACATACATTCAGTAAAGTGTGAAATCTAAAGGATAACTATATTCTGGTTTGCACATTAGTTCGGCATGTACATGTTAGTGTGGACTGAACGAAATCCTCAAGTGTCTTGAAACTAGAGACATTATATGGGTCAAAGTCCCAACCTAGGCCAGATCTATAATAATACAGTTTGAAACTGGATTATTTGCCATGGCACCTTTTTATGTAATCCAGGGATTTGTAGATTGGTGAGGCATCAGCACTCTTTGGCAGAGAAGGCTAAAGACCTTGTAAAAGCACAAATCCCAGGATTCCATAGGAAGGAGCCATGGCAAATAATTCAGTTTCAAACTGGATTATTTGTGTAGTGTGGATTTGGCCCTAAATATTAAAATGTGAAAACAAAAAAATATGTGACCCAAGAAAATTTTGGAGTTCTGTCAAAGCTCTGTTAGGCTCCTTGGATGTTTGGAATTTTTCCAATTGCTCTCAAACTTCACTTTTGGTGAAACTTAATTCAGAATCCTTGTTTCTGTTCATACATGGAATGTCCTGCTTTCCAGAGCTTTAACTTAGGACACTTAAAGCCCTCCAGACATAAAATATTAAATCTTCACATTGTAAAAGCAATATCACTTCTCCCTCTACTCTTCCTTTTGTAAAGAACTTTACAATTTTGTTTATATTTTTTTCAACTGTGGCAATGGGGAAGAAGTTTACTCTTCATCCACCTTGAAATGTGTCATCCATATGGCTTGCTCATTGGAAGGCAGTGAATAAGACCACGATATAAGGGGAAGCTGTTAGTCAAATTTATTAAAGATTATCTTCATTGAAGTCCCACCAAATTAAGCCATAACCACATCTTTTTGTATTTGCCAAATCTCATCAAAGAGTCTTTTGTTCACTCTGAAGTCATTTGCAGAACTAATTTGCATCATTAACTGCAGATTACAAAAAAACTGGAATAATTCCCTTAATCATTTGGCCAAAGCAGGTGGAAGCTGCTTTTATAACAATCCATTGTTCCTCAGATCAAAGATCTACATCTGATAACCAAGAATGTAGCTTTTTGCTATTTTAATGTTTGAAGTTTTTAACTTTATGCACTAATTTAATCATGAAAGGGCATCTAAAAAGATAGCTATCAGTTCTCAGTCTTGCTTCCTTTTAAAAATTATATAAATGGTCCAGACTGCAATTCCATACATTCTTACATGGATGTAAGTCTCATTTGAGTTCAACGGGACTTGCATTTGAGTAGAGAGGCACAGGATTCCATGGTTTCCAAAGCAACAGAAATAATTTACTAAAATTAGAGGTCAGCAACAGATATTATGTTAATAAAATGGGAAACAATATGAAATGATAAAGCATTTTACTATATAAAAAATTCCCTTTACTGAAGCAGGAAGGTCAGTATTACAGTTGTGCCAGCTAACTGGATCCTGATACAACATAGGGTTCATATTCCATGTAACTGTCATGTACTTGCATTCTCAGATGCAGTGACCAACAGTTTCAGAGTTGACAGAAAACTTTATTGACACAGAAATCCAAGAAGTATATCATACAAGGTTGTTGCTGAGAAGCAAAACTGAAGGGCTACACACTATAATAAAAGCATATTACAATCTGTAAAATCTGGCAGGCTCTAATACCATTGGCTAACCATCATCCCCTGACATGCCATTCCCTTACACTGGCCAGCCTCCTTTTCCCTGGCCAAGAATGCAACTGCATTCTTATATTTAACTGTTACCATCTTGCTCCACAGTTGGCAAAGAACACTTGGTGGCAAGTACTAAAAAAAGCAAAACACAATTAGTATCAAGGTTACAGAAAAATACTGAAAATGGAAGGATTTGGCACCATCAGGGACCGATCCAGACACCAACCACTAGACAGGGGAATGCAGCTCACTTCTGGTGGCCTGCCATTAAAGAGGAGGAAATAGTAAGTAATTATTTATTTTATTATGTTACTACCATGTGATGTAAGGCTTTGAGTACTTGTTCATTTGGCCGTATCTGTTAGACCTCAGCATAATGCAAGTGTCAGGGATAACTCATTTCTTTGTGTCCATGTTTATGCATTTTGAAGGAAATGGGTCCAGCATTTAAAAGCTATTGAGCAAGATGCTCCCTTAGTAATAATTCTCTTTCTGGGATACAAAAGTGTGACCATACAGTGATATGGATAGCCAGAAAGGCTAATGGAAGTAATCAACATAAGTCAAACCTCAGAGGAATTTAGTAGTTTTATTCAAAAACTCTCTTTTCTTCACAGAGAACAGGAATCAATGCAAGTAGATGTTAACTGGGGGAACTATACTTATCAGAGCTTCTGACACCTGGTTTCAGACATAGTAGTGTGCCATCTCATGGGAGAGGGAAGGGTTACTGAGATCTTCCATTCTTCTTTCTGCAAACTAGGTAGAAGGATTCAGTGGATGCAGGAGATAGGAGAAGAATGGGACCATATTATGCTCCTTGCTATATTTTAGAAGAAGGAACTGACAAAACTACCTCTGGATATTCCTTTCCTAAGAAAACCCTATGAGATTCATGGGATCATCATAAATTGACAGGCAACTTGAAGCATGCACATATACACAATGTTATTGGAGGTATGAGTGACAGAGTCTGATGTGACTTTTGATAAAAATAGATCAATGCAGTCCCAACATCTGACTGGAAAGTTCAACCCATCACTAGATCTTCTGGAAGTGTCATTATATTAATCTGTATTTCTATATTAACCAGGTACTTTTGACTTGCAGTTAGGAAACACGTCCATGTGTGGCTATATTGTGTTGACACCAAGTAGTGGCCATCCAGTTTAGCAGGATCAGTCTGTAACTCTATAATAATATGTAATTGATCATGGTGGAACTTACTCCTAAGTAAACATGTATCATAGGAACAATCTTTTTACATTACTTCTTTTTAACATGTATCTCTATTTAAAGAATATACAAATTATCCATCCTTCTTGAAATGAATGTGTTTATTTTGCTACTATTACAAGCTTGAAAGATATTCTACACTTTGGTTTCCAAACCCATGTAATCAGAGGAAAACAAGTACACATGATGAAGATGACAATTTGTATGGGTGGCTTTTCCTACATGGAGATCTTACCTCTCTGTGTCTTTCCTTATAGGCCTTGACCAAATATGTTTAGGAGGAAATGATAAAATAAATCCCTCTACCACAGTTTAGCTAGCTTGTGGGTTGTACTCCCTATTCCCTCAACAGGAGTCTGCTGGTTAATTGAAAATCCACCTTGAAGCAGCATTCTTTCAATCAAGTTATGATCAGATTTTATTTATAGTCATTCCATTATTAAAATACAAAAGGATTATTATAAATGTAAAATATTAAAGAAAACAATTCAAGATCATTTCCTAACCAGAAGTGACTCTGGAGATTAGTCAGTGATGAAGATTGACTTCTCTTACAGCATGTCATCAGAAATCTGCATTCATATTCTAATTTATTCTGTAATTCTCTGCTTAATACTGCTTGTAATTCTCTGCTTGAGAATTTCCTTCACGTCCTTATGTTTGCATTTTAATTGGCCTTGGCAGCCTAACATCTCTGCATCCAGATATACCAGGCTACATATTTGCTACATGTTTTTTTAAAGTTTCTAAGTATGCAAATTCCTAATAAGTGTTCAATCTAAATTGTCCTGTTGAAAAGAAAAATAAAAAATACAAACAAAAGTGTTTTGGTATCAAGTCTTCATGCTGGGCTCAATTGGACAGATGGTACCCCATGCACTTCACTTTCAGGGTAGACCCAACATATTTTGTTGGCTAAACTGAAAGAGAAAATACTCGTCCCTGACAATGAGAAAAGTTGCACAGTACCCAATTCTAGAAAGTCTCATAAATCACTGGGCTTGAGGACAGAAACAACATTTATATTAACCAAATTTGTTTACAAATTTATCCAATTTGTGTCTGCAAGACTATTAGGCAAAGTACATGCATTTTTTTTTAGTTTCCTATCATCACGACATAACCACAAATACAAGTTTTCTCCTCTCCTTCTTGAGCAATACAGATATATACCCCCCAAAAGGTATATCTGAACAATGTGCACAAACACATTTTCGTCAATGTGGGAAATACAAAAATATGTACATTGAGAAAATAAAAATGTTTACACTAGGGAAAGTGCATTCTAAAATGTATACAAATTTCCATCAGAAGCACACATGCACACAAAATGTAGGTGGTACTCAATGAAACACAACACGATAAGGTGAAAGATTTTTACATCCCTGCCTATGCTTAATAGGTATGCCTAGATAAGGCCAATGTGGAAAGTTTATGTGGAGTTTTGTATACAGAGCCAAAACACAATCCATGGCTGGCAGCACAAGGACAAGCAAACAAAAATTTTGGACCAAAACTCAAACATTCCCCATATACACTGACTACAGGAAAGATTGTCATGGCTTCTCTGTGTGATCAAGTGTAACATCAGCCTGTCAGTGAAGCTGAATTTGTCATAGATCTCCCAGCTGGGACTAAGCCGTATATGACAAAGACATGTGAATGAAACATAGCTTAATGTAATCTGATAATAGAGTGCCAATTAGGAAAACAGTACACATCAGTTCATTCTGTCTGAGGAAAACAAATCAGCATGCAGTGCAAGATTCCTGGTGTGGCTTGTCTTGGTCAAGTCACACTTTGACAAGAGAGAGTTAGGAATAAAAAGAACCAAGCCACACTCCCAGTGCTTGAAGCATATATATAATGATATTTTTTGGAATGGATCCATCCACTCATCCTTAACAAATAGCTGGCATGGCTGGTTTTATCTGTGAATTAACAATAGGTATGTAAATAATATTCAAAAATATTCAAAAAATGGTCAACAATGTATTTCTTGAGTATTGGGAAAACCTGATGAGTTGGATCCTGGCTGACAAGAACCTTTGCAGTTTGGGACTTATCCCATGAAAAATCCATCGGGGGGGGGGAGAGTGCAGAATTTTCTATACATAAAATAACTTATGATGGTAGACACAGGAATAAGAAGACCAGACACAAATAAAGAGACAACACATATAGCTGGGATATAAAGGGCCATTTTTATCTACCTATAACCCATTCCATTCTGAGAGATCTGCAATGGGGAAGCAACCTAGTGTGGGAATTGTTGGGGCAGGAGGTCAACTCCAAGACCCCCTCCCCAACTTCCCTTGGGTGAAAACACCTGAACCCCAGGGAGAACCCATCAGCTGGGTTGCTCACCAGTCAGTCTGCATCTGGAAGGCCAACCCCAAAGTTCTTCCCTCAATTTGCATAAATTAAAGGGAGGGGTTTATCTCTCAGGCCAGCCCCAAAGCAGGTCACTTTCCCCACCCCTCAGTTCACAGAAACTAAAGGGGTAGTTTCAGCTCCTCCCCTTCACCTCCAAAAGGGGGAGGTGTTTGGGGATAATAGGACACTCAATCCCTGGAAGAAGCCAAAAATGTCTCAGCAGACCCAGCAGCAACCTGTTCCCAGGAATACTCACACACAGAGTGTTGTCATCCAAACAAACAGGAGGCACTTTATCTTCATGCTCAAGACAGTTGCAATAGATACAGATATAAACAGCAGACAGACAAACTGCTTTGCCAGACCTCAAAGTATTTCAAGAGAAAGAATGCTCTGAACTGAGCCTTCTTTTATACTGTATCACAGGACATTAGCTCCCTCAACCACATGGGTGCATTACATCATATTTTGCATTCCAGACTCTGTCCTGATGCTATACCCTGCAGTAACTTTCTTGTGCAGCTGTGGACTAAAGGCTAGCATGACTTGGCAGTTCCTTGGCCTTAGCTAGCATGACTTAGCAGTTGTTGGACCATTTTCTATGGAGTTCAGTTTCTAACTCCTGACAGGAGGTGCCAAAGGTGCTCAATGAACTACAGAATTCTCCCCCTCTACCTGCCAAGTGACTGCCTGTTTAAGACACTACACTAAGCCAAGTGGCAAGTCTGCATCCACAGTGTGGGTCAAGCAAAAAGACCCCAGATAAAAGGCCAAAAATTCCTACCCAGCCCCAAAGCGACCAATTAAATCACACTGATTCAGCAGCAGGAGGGTGGGCCTATCAAAGTGATGAAAAGAAAGAGGCAGGGGGGTTGACTTAAATCCCTTCTAGCCCTACCCTCTGCTCTCCTAACAACAGCATAGGGACTGAGGCAAAGTTATAGGCCTCCATTCTGTGCTCCCACAAAAGGGGTTCCTATAGCACAGTCACGACCACACTGGGAACCCTATTCTGCACTGAAGTTGCTGTTTCCTGTGCAAAAAGTGCTATTTCCTGGATAAAATCACCACATTTTGCAACAAATAAGTCCAGAACTGTGAATAGACTTTAAAAACTGCAACGTCTTAAAAAACATTTGCAAAAACACTTGCAACAGGAAGAATATTTTTAAGATTACTCTTTGTTTTTCACTAATAAGATTAGTGAAAAAATTACATCACTATTTAACAATGATTCATTGGTGGTGAGGGAAAGAGTTTGAATCTGCACCCTAACATTCCCTTGTAGATTAAAAAGATGTGGGTCCTATCATGAACATTGACACATCTAGCCACCTGTTGGGTAGATACTTCACAAAGATCACATGCAGTCCAGCGGTGCCAATGAAGACAATAAAAATGGAAATATGGCAGTTCCATTTTTATTACATTTCACAGACTCCCACTAGCATCTCAACCTGTCCTAGTTCTGTATGAGGTTATAACAGCTTTCTTTTTTTCTTGCACAAAAATATGTGCACATTATCATATGCTTTTTCTCTAAAGAACCATGGTATGTATTTTCCTGTATTTTGTCCTATTGGAACCATGTTCATAGTACATTTACAAATATATACATTCCATTCAGTTGGGTTTCTGTGCATCTTTTTCCACTTACATGCATAGTACATTTGAAAACTGTAAAGATTTCAGAGGAAAGATGTGCTTCATTCTGTTGCCAGCTTCATAAGTTGAAGGGGGTTTTATCTGGAGAGAGATGTGAAATCAACAGGTACCTTTTCCATCCCTTCTGAAGACTGAGGCCATTTTGTATGTTTGATGATACATGCAGGAATAAGGATAAGGAGACCAGGCACAATAAAGAGACCACACACATATAGCTGGGTTGTAAAGGGCGACTTATATTAAGCTATTATCTCTTTAACTCCTTTCGGAGATATCTGCAGTGGGGGGCAACCTAGGTGGGAATTGTTGGGGCAGGAGGTCAGCTCCAAAAACTCCTCCCCAACTTCCCTTGGGTGAAACATCTGAACCCCAAGAATAATCCATAAATTGGGTTTCTCCCCAGCCAGTCTGCATCTGGAAAGCCAACCCAAAAGTCCCTAGCCCATGTCACAGGACTTAAAGAAAGGGTATATCCCTCAGGCCAGCCCCAAAGGAGGTCACTTTCTGTGATGAACTCGTTAACACATATACACTGAAGCAATATCTATAAAATAAGTAGTTTATTGATCAGGCTATGCAGTACGGATCAGGGCAAAGTCAGTTCTGAAAACACTAAGCAGCACACAAAGATAAAACCTCTCTCCCCGGAGGTTCAATTTCCATACCACCAATCTACAACTACATTCCCCTCCTGGGAACCAATCCCCAGCTGCCTTTCCAGACCAACTCCTTGTCCTTAGTATAGCTTTCCTCTTCTTCCAGATCCTCCCAGACTTTGACCTTAGTATATCTCTCCTCTCCTTCCAGATCCTCCCAGACTTCAAGCTTAGTGTGCCTCCCCTCTCCCTCCCCCCCAGTGGTCCTCCCAGAGCACTCCAGTATTCCATTAACTCATGTCAAGTCCTGATATGAAGATGAGCATACCCAGTATCCAATCCAGGCCATGACGCTTTCCCCACCCCTTAGCTCACAGGACACTAAAGGGGTAGTTCCAGACCCCCCCTCACCTCCAAAAAGGGGGAAGTGTCGAAGGTGCATACTGAACTACCAAATCTCCCTCTACCTGCCAAGTGATGGCCTATTTAGGACACCATCCTAAGCCAATAATCAAGTCCACATCCACAGTGTGGGTTAGGCGAAAAGACCCCAGGTAAAATGGCAAAAATTCCTACCCAGACCCAAAGTGACCAATTAAATCAAACTGATGCAGCAGTGGGAGAGTGGGCCAATCAAAGCAACAAATAGGAGGAGACAGAGGGGAGCAGGTTTAAATACCCTGTGGCCCCACCCCTTGCTCTCCAAGAGATGGCACAGTTACTGAGGCCACATTAAAGGCCTCCATCCTCTGCTTCATCAAAGGGGTTCCTTCAGTGCAGTAATGACCACTCTGGGAACCCTATAACTCCTTAGTATTTTATGGTGCCATCTGTTCTTGGTGATTTATTTATCCCAAGTGTTCTGAGTTCAGTTTCCACTTTACTTTCTAAAATAGGAGGTTCATTTTCATATGGTTTTTCATTGAATGTATTTCCTAGGGCTTCTGCTTAATCCGGTCTTGGGTATGTTTGCTAGAATATTTCCAAGACACTTTCCCAGGTGCTTGTGACCTCCATCTGACCTCCTTTTTGGTCCACCCTGGTCTAATAGATCCCTTGTAGTGTCTAATATTGCAAATTATGAGATATTATAGGGAGAGGGTAGTAGGGCATGGTAACATGCTCATGGAACAATGACAACAACATTATGAACATGCATACATTTTTAAAATACACACATTTCTAAAATAAAGTGTGCAAACATGCTGTAATCAAACATGCTTCAATCCCAAAATGCACACACAGAAAAAAAACCCAGAAATTTCTTTTTTAGAATCTGCCATCCATAGTTCAAATAATTATTCTAAGTGTCTGGACTGTCCCAAAGTTTTGTTTAAAAAAAAAAAAACTTCTTTTTCATAGCCCAGAATTAGTATAAATAGCTCAAAATTCCTGATGACATGCAAATTATATTAAAATTATTTTAAAAGAATAATTAAACCCCAAGACTACTAATTCAAAAGTGTCACCATAGCTTAAGAAAAGGGTTGTGTTTTTTTAAAAAAAAAAAAAAGATTAAAATACATACTTTGGGGCATTAGAAAGATTTGACATATAATTTTGACTTTAGCAGCTTGAATAATTTATTTTTTATATTTTATTATATTATATTTTTGGCTATATTATATTTTTTTGCTATGAACTGCAAAATAGAATTTCTTCTCTGCTTCAAGAGAGTGCTTGTGAAATATTTCTTTCACTGACATTAAAAAGGGAAATTGAGGTGTTTGTTGACATTTGTTGGAGGTAATATGTTTGTTAACAACTTTCTGTCCCTACAACGTATGGATTTCCTACTGGAATTGAATATTTCATATTAAAAAGTATTGTTCAAGTAGTTACAACAGCATTTGAAAAATGCTAATCAAATTTCTAGAGCAGCAAAGGTTTTGTAAAACAGAAGTTAAGCTGGCATTCCTGAATTGCAAACAGGTTGTCCTAGAAGATATAGTAATAACTTCTGCCCAAAGAGGTGCCATTAGCTGCTAAAAATAAAACCAGGAGGTGCAGAGACAGATGTTGCCTTAGTGAAGATAGAAACCATATTTGTTTGTTTGTGCAATTTCTATGCCATCTTTCTCCCAAATTGGGACCCAAGGCAGTTCACAGAACATATTTTGTGAGGACTGATTAACACCAGGCTCCTTGTAGCCACTTCTGGGGTGGAGGCATTATACTTAGCCTGTAATGCAGTTCCAACCAGAATGCAGTTCCAACCAGAATAGGACAATGCAGAAGAGACTTTGCCATCTTGATGCTTTTAGCCCTGCCTGGTGAAGATTCAGCAGGAGGTGCAGTTGGGATCCCCAGTTTTGTGGTTACCAGCTTTGCTGCAAAGAATGTCTTTGTGAAAGGAGAGTATTAACACAGATGTGTGTGAGTCATAACCAATTCAAGGGAGACATGAGTGTAATCTCATTCAGCTACAGTTGAGAATGCATCCTTGTTGATGTCTTGTTTTGAGAGTTGAATTGCCCAGCCTCTCTAACCTTGGTTGGGCTGAAACAAATTTGGCTTTTAACCTTAGCTGCAATAGGAATAAGTATTTGATGTTCACACGTAGCCATGCCCATGAATCAAGATGGTGGTTGTGAGTGAATTACTTATGCTACTATTCTCCACAAATTGTTGCCACTGCATAGTAGGTTTTTTTACTGAAAATCAAAAGTGCACAAATACAACCTTCCACTTAAAAAATCTGTTTAGTCTCCTCAGCGCTGAAAAAAGTGCACAATCGGCAATTTGAAACTCTAAAACTGTGCTTCCATCCACTTCATGGCCAGAAGGCCTGCCCCCCCTCCCCGTGCATGTCCAACCAATCAGCATTCCACTTCTGCCCTCACTGAGACTAGGGTCACCTCTCCCCCCCCCCAACAGTTGTGGGACTTGAGGTAGAGGCTCTACCATCAGGTTCTTAATCTGAGGGGAAGGAGACCGTGGACAGCAGAGGATGAGCAGACTTGTCCTCTTCTGAAATGTAAAAAGGCTGAGATTTTGAGTGGTGTGGCACAAAAGGAGACGATCAGACATTTTGTCCAGGATTGCCGGAGTGCCCAGGAAACATGGGAGAAGGTGGCCCGAGTCCTGGATTGGCCAGATTTGGCACAACAGGCTTGGGAGACAATACTTTCGGGGACTGAACCTCCAGAGGGTGTCAGGGGACCCAGAAAGTCAGTGAGCCAAAAGAGGAAGAGGGAGGAGCCAGGTTCCATGGCTGAGAGTTTTTGAAAAGTGCCCTGGTCCACGGTGCGCCTGGTCAACCTCTATGTGATGTTAGGGTTAGTTTTCCAAAGACAAAGGGAGCTGAAAAGTCAAAATCTGCAAGATGTAAAAGGCACTGCTTATTATGTGAAGAACGTAATTGAAAATTTAGCTCTGAGTGAAAAAGAGAAATTGCCAAACCATCACTGGAAAAAGTTTTGGCTGTGGTTTAGTGAGACAACCCCAGCAATAACTTAAAAGGATATTTTAAATAAATTAATATTTTATTATTATTAGTGTATTTTTGTATAATTTTGTATTATTTTTAATTAATCTTTTATTATTATTTTTTTCTTTTCCAAATAAGTATAATTGTATTGTGTAAACATAATGTGATTATAGTGCGTTTAGATTAAGAGGAAAAAATGTATTAGTGTTAGGATAGATAGTTTTATTTTTTGTATTAGTAAGAAAAGAGGAAAACAATATTATTTTTCTGTTATTGTTATGGCCTTTTGCGGTCGGGTGTATTTTTCAGTAGAATGGTCTTATTCCAATAAAAAATTCCTAACCCCCCCAAAAATTCCTAGTGCTGCCACTGCAAGTCACCATGTTGCAAGTTCAATTCCAGTGGGCTCCAAGGTTCACTCAGCCTTCCATCCTTTCGTAGGTCGGTAAAATGAGTACCCAGCTTGTGGGGGCAATTAGCTAACACACATTGGAAACTGTTTAATGCAGTGTAGATGTATAAATAGCTATTGCTTAAAACAATTTGTAAGCCGCTCTGATAGCCTTATGGCTGAAGAGCAGGGTATAAATAACTAAATAAATTTTAAAAAATAATTGACAGTATGAAAATTGTTATCCAACTTATCTCCCTTCTAGCCTGGATCCTGCTACTAAATGCCAGTTTGCTCCATAATAAGAAAGACTTCATCTATGCTTTGATTGTGGATAAGAAGGCCTTTTCACACCATGTGGGTGCTGTGATTTCACTGTAACTGCCATGGCAACATCCTAAGGAATCCTGATATTTATAGTTTAGGGAGGGTTATTTAGAATTCTCTTTCAGAATAGGGTTCCCAGCGTGGTCACAACTGCACTGTAGGAACCCCTTTTGATGGAGCACAGGATGGGGGCCTGTAACTTTGCCTTGTCCCCTGGGCTGTTGCCAGGAGAGCAGAGGGCAGGGCTAGAAGGGATTTAAGCTCAACCCTCCTCTGCCACCTCCTTTCCGTCGCTTTGATCGGAGAAGAGACAGGAGCGTTTCAGCCTGTGCTTCAACAGGCCTTTCTTCACAGGGTTTTAAGGCACCCTTTATACTCCCTCCCCCTCAACTATTTAGACACAGAGATTTGGAGGGAGAGGGCATCTGATTTTCACTATTTAGATCTTTTAATTGTTTAGATTTAGAAAGAGGGTGAGTCTGCCAACCTGTTGCCTCTCCCCCTGTTGGGAGCTGCCTTATAATGGTGTGGACATTCACAGGGCATTAGATAGAAGGGAAGGAGGGTGTTTACAGCCTGATTGCTTGGTGTGCTTGATTTCTGCAGCCTGGTGGTTGTTTAAAAAGGGGTTTTCTTCTTTTGACTCTTTTTTCCTCCCTCAAGTGAATGCTGTGAGGGGGCTCTTCCTTTAGAGCCTTTGATTGACTGTTCGGCTGTTTCTTTTTTGTGGCCCTGTGGTGGCTGTTGGGGTGTTTGCTGTTGCCGGAGGAAGAATTGACTTGCTGTTGTTGGGCAGATTAGCTTTGTTGGTGGTCAGGTAACTCTTTCTGCAGGAACTAAGCCCTGCTGGGACAGCCTAGTATTTAAGAGGCCAGTCTGATGGATGGGGCACCTATGGTTGGGAGTTCAAGTCCCACTGTGCCCCTCCTTCCCTCCTCCACCACCACCTTTTTGCAGCTTTCTCCCACTCTGTGTGTCTGTGTGTGTGTATGCATTGGCAGGAACATTTACAGACCTTTCCTGCACCTACCTGCCTTTTAATGGGTCATTTGCATAGCTTGCTGTTTGGCAGGCTATTTACTGACTATGCTGGGCTTGCATCCATAGCCTTTGCATTTTGGTGTGCCTGTTAGTTGCTCTGTTCACAGGGTTTTTGGGGGTGCTGTAGGCTTTCTAGTACAGATCAGTGGTAGGGGTAGAATAACCTTACTGCCCCAGATTTTGTATGTGTTATCTCTTTATTTGTGTCTGGTCTCCTTATTCCTGTGTCCACCATCAAAGTTCCTCCAGTGTCTCCTCACACTACAAAACCCAGGATTCCAGACGATGCAACCGTGGCAGTCAAAGTGGAATCATAGTGTGAAATGGGTTCCTGCAATGTACAGGAACTACACATAGTGAATCTTCCCCAGTTCTGTCTGGCTAGGGCTGGAGAAAGTGAGTCCTGCTATTGCTGAGTGCTATCTATTTGCTTTAAATAATTACTTGATTGATTAATAGACTTCTACACTACACCATGAGCCCAGGTCTCTTGCTAGCAACAACCTACCGTACAGCCACAAACTTGAAATAGATGGAAGACTAGGAGGCAGTTGCTAGGGTCTGCCTGGACATTCTTGATCCCAAAGAGGAAGGGTTGAAAGAGACAAAGAGAGAGTCACAGCACCTGAAGAAGACTGTTCTCTTAATGTAGCCCTTCAAGGCCTATGAACATACAGTATATACCATAACTTCTCCCTTGGGTGAGAGGGGTTGGGGCAAAAGGACGGTAGAATAAGCTCCAGTGAGAGATGGAAGGAGGAGACCACCTTGGGGAGAAAGGAGGGACCGGGATGCAGGATGACATGATCATCATTGAATGAGCAAAGATGATCACTCACAGATTGGGTGGCCAGCTCAGAATAACCTCAGACCTTGCAGAGGTTATTGCTACAAGGAATGATACCTTTCCTTGAGGGGTCCGAAAGGGTGCTTTGTTAGTTGTCTAGGAACCAAGGCATGGCTCCAAGATGGGAAGTGATGTCTCACTGGTGGGGAGATGTTGGACACACCCCTCAGGAATCAATTGATGTGTGAGGCAAGAGGCTGTCCCTTTGACAGGGTAATTACGGAGGACAAGGCCGTGGCATGCCTCTTTAATGGGTTTGAGACCGAGGTCCAATCCTTGCTGTAAGAAGGCCAAGATGTGCGTTACCATTGCACCTGATTGGTCTAGGTGTTTGGATGCTCTCTCTCTCTCTCTCTCTCTCTCTCTCTGGCTTTTCTTCGCAAAGGAAGATTCAGGAAGGACTCATCCGCACTTTCTGTTTGGATGCACACCATCTGGAAAAGGCTTTCCAGGGCCTCGTAGATCTGTAGTTGACTGCCTATCGGAGGAGAGCATTGTGGAAATTACCACCTTCATGTAACCACATAGTCGGAGGGCTCACCATTCAACCTCCTGGCAGCTAGGCACAGCCAGATCACATCAGGGTGCCATAGGGACCCCTGGGACAATAGGTTGCTTTTCTGTGGTAGGAGTCATGGATGTTCCAGGGTCATTTCCATCAGGTCCAAGAACCAGGGTCTCCTCAGTCAATGGGGGGCGTTGAAGACTACCTATGCCGTCTCCTCCCTCACCTTCCTGATTGCCTTGGCAATCAGTGGAAGCGGTGGGAACAGGTAAATCAGACCTTCTGACCAGGGAGACCAGATCACGTCGGTCCCCTCAACTCACGGTTTCTGAAATCTCGTAAAGTACCTGCAAAGTTTCTGATTGGCTGGGGAGGCAAGCATGTCTGCCACCATCAACCCAAATTTGTTCTGTAGCTGGTTGAACACCTGTGGATGGAGGGACCATTCCCCTGGCAGTACCTCATGTCTGCTCAGATAATCTGCCTGAAGATTGGTTTATCCCTGAATGTGCTGTGCCAATATGGAGGCCACTGTTTTCTCTGCCCAAAGGAAAAGGAGAGAAGCCTCCCTCTGTAGTGAACGGGACTTTGATCCGCCTGTCTTGGATATATAGAAATGGGCTGTGGTGTTGTCTGTAAGAACCAGGGCGTGTTTTTCTCTGAGCCTTTCTGCGAAGTGGTACAGCACTAAACGCACCACTCTCAGCTCTAACCAATTTATGCTGTGAGACTTCTCAAGTGTGTTTCATGTGCCTTGAGTCATTTGACCCTGACAGTGTGCCCCACAACTGAGAAGGCTGCCATCCGTGGTCACAGTGACCTGGTGTCTCTGGGTCCATGGGGATCCCTTGGATAGATTGGCCATCTTGTTCCACCAAAGAATGGATGTCCTGACATAGAAGGCGACACACAGTAGGATGCATTTCTGGAGAGATATCTATAGATGCTGATCCAGTGTCTATCGGATATATGATGGTCTGAGTAGGAAAGAGGGTACTCCTCTTGTAATTTATGAGGAATCTGTGCTACTAAAGACATTGAATGGTAGTCTGTAGATCTTTCTGGGCTCTCTGCATGGATGGGGCCCAGAGGAGGATATCATCCAGGTAAGGGTAGAGGTGGATGCTCTGTGGTTGAAGATGCGCGACTAAGGTGACCAGGAGCTTTGTGAACACTCTGGGGTCTGACGCCAGACAGAAGGGAAGTGCCCCGAACTGAAAATGTTTCTGGCCAATGGTGAAGCAGAGAAACCTGCTGTCCTTGGGGATTAGAACATGTAGCTTAATCCAGAGACACCAGAACAATCTCCTTTTTGCAAAGCCTCCCTTATGGAGGATAGCATTTCCATGTGGAAGCACTCGTAGGTGATGTGAGCATTGGTGTGTTTTAGATCAAGAATTGAGCAGGTGTTCCCTCCTTTCTTTGATACTGTGAAAAAGATGAAGTAGATGCCCAAGAATTGCTGGGTGGCTGGTACAGCCTTTATTGCCTTGATGTGGAGTAGATGATCAACTGCCGTGATTTGGATCCTTCTTTTCAAAGGATCTTTTGAAAGAGTTGATGGTATGAATCTGCCCTTCGGAACTACGTCAAATTCTAAGCAGTAGCCATGGGAGATAGTGGAGACAACCCATCTGTCCGTCATCGTCATATCCCATGCCATTCGAAAGTGCTGTAGTTGGTGTGCCAAGGGAATCAAGCTGGAGTCAGAACTGTTGGCACCCACCGCTCCTCTGGGGTTGGGTTCTGCCTCTGCATTCAACTTGCAACTGGTTGGAACCAAACAGTCTTCAGGAGTAATTGGACCTAGTCCACGTGGGACAAAAGGAGTGAAAGTTATGATGCCTCCCAAACCCTTTAGGGGTTCTGAAGGAGAAGGAAAACTGAAAGGACCTCCTAGAGCTTCTCTTATTTGACCATAAAAGGCATGGCTTTTTTCTTGTCTCTCATTTCACTGAGGATGTCTTTCAAGGCCTCCTCTCTGAAAAGGCTGGGCCCCCTGAAGGGGGTAGTGGAAAGGTTAGCCCTGGAATGGGTGTCCACCTCCTAATGTCATAGCCATGTGGATTGTCTAGCCACCATTTCTGTGGCAATGGCTCTAGATGTGAATGTCACAGCATCCAGTGTGGCATCTGCCAAAAACTCCAAAGCCACATAGATTTTTGAAAGTGACCTCTGAAGGGAGATGCAATCGAGGTCCCTATCATGAAGGATGTGCTCTATCCACAGAAAGGATACCCTTGCAAAAAGGAAGCCTGTTGTCAAAGCCCTGATGGTGAGGGCTGCCACTTCATGAGTCTTCTTGAGGGCTCCTTCTTTTCACTTTTCCTTGGGGTCCTTGAGGATTCCCTCACCCTCCTTGGGTGCTAGAGATCCCAAAATGAGTGAGGCCACTGGAGGGTCAACTACTGGGACATTTAGTTTCTCCATGAGCAGCTTGTAAAGGGTGTAGATCTTCTGGGCCAATAGGGTGCCC
This sequence comes from Gambelia wislizenii, assembly GCA_030847615.1. Classification (NCBI taxonomy): domain Eukaryota; kingdom Metazoa; phylum Chordata; class Lepidosauria; order Squamata; family Crotaphytidae; genus Gambelia; species Gambelia wislizenii. Next base: position 82,248,323 of record JAUMIR010000005.1, on the reverse strand, counting down.
TTCTTCCCTTGCAAGGGCTTTTCCCATTCGCCCTTGACAGCGTGCATGAAAATGGATGAAAAAGGTACCTTCCTGTCTGTTGCCTTGGGCGGCCTGAGCACTGAGGCCACCCGTTCATTGATCTCAAAAGGCACCTGCTCCTGTTGGGACTGGTACTCGGAGAGGCCCAAGGTAGAGGATGCCTACAACAGTAAAGAAGGAAAATCTTCAAAATGGAAGAGTCTGTCAGATGCATCTGTCTGGGAGGGTTCCACATCTGACCATTCACCTTCTTCTTTGTCTGTTTGAGTGTCTATGTCATCGTGCTCAAGGCCCTCTGAATCATGCTGTACAGATTTGTCGGCTGAATTGCCCTCAACTCTGCAGAGGAGTGTGGGGACGAGATGACCTTTCGCTTGGTCTGTTTAGAGCCCCGGATGCCACTTGGACTTGGCCTATTCCCATCATCTGGATTGTCTGATGAACCTCCTCTGGACTCCAAAAGGCACTCTACCTGCAACAGGAGGGTGCCAATGTCTTCATTCTCTTGAGGGGACCTGGGGAATGACTCACAGTCTCTTGTCTCATGTGGCAGAGTCTGGCCTCCTTCCAAGAAAGCCTCCTCCAGCTCAGAGGCTTGGAAGTGGACATGTCTGGATGCTTGAGTGGACACAGCAGTGTTTGTTCTGTTGGGACTTGTCAGGGCCCAGAAAAAAGCTTCCCGGGCTACATGAAACGCCCATTCCTCTATGGCCTGAAAATTTCCCATTCCGATGCCTGGAGGAGAAGGGGAGGCCCTGAGTAGGGAATTGTTGTTTCTGCCAGGGGAAGGAAAGAGGGAACCTGAAGATGGTAGCCACCATCCCCATTGACTGCATGGTCATTGTCCAGTGGACCATCTACTTCTACCCCTCCTCCAGCACAGCTGTCCAATGGCACTGAGAGCTCGCCATCCCCACGCACAGATATCTCCTGCCATGGAAAGTCTCCCATGAGGGAGCCCGCATGATGCTCGGGCCTTTGACCCTTGATTGCCCTGGGAGACCTTCCCCATGCCCCCCGACCCTCGTCATGCCTCTGGAGGACTGGAGCCTGGTCAGAGAGGATGATGCAGTAGTTGGGTCACAGGCTGTAGGTCGCTCCCCTCCCACCCATGGAGCAGAGCTCGACTGCTTGCCACTTGCTCTCCTCTTGCCCGTGGAACAGAGCTCAGCAGCAGGGAAGCTGTACTGAGGTTGTACAGTCCACTGGCACCTGCTGGAGGTGCTCTAGCAACAGGGAGACTTTCACTGTGCATTCACACATGGCCTTTTCCCCTTGGGAACACTTATCCTCTTTCTTGTGGATGGAGGGAGCCATCTACCAGGCAGAAAAGAGAGAGTGGGGAGGTAGAGACAAAGAGAAAAGAAGAAAGAAAGGATTTATTTATTTATTTTATTCAGGAATAAGGTGTAAAGACAAAGGGGAGTGAAAATGGAGAGATATGAAAATGCTGGGAACAAGAGATTAAGAAAGGAGCAACTAAAAGAGACTCTGCTCTGGGTACGGCGGAAAGAAAGAATGGGGCTTGTGGTGGCTAGGAGGGGAGGAGTCAATGGTCCTCCTCAGTTATCATGAGACTTAGTTTGATTTTTCTTCCTGCCTCTTCTCTGGGTGGTGAAGGGATATCCCAAGTGTAATGAATCCAGATTCTTCCTCTCACCAACCCAGGGAATTATTTGTGCAATTAAAAAAAAAACTGGTTCTACCAAAAACACCCAATATTTTGCACGTAAATCCAGGAATTTTGTGCTAAATACACATTTTTTCCTGTGGGTAAGGTACACTGTTTTGTGCACAAAACTATTTTTTGTACATATGAATGAAATTTGCAAAAAATATAATATGCAAAAAATAATTGGAAAATGCCCCAAAAGCTATGTAAAGAGAAAGCATTTGAGATATTTTTTTTTCATTTTTGTGGCAATGAAACAAGGAACAACTTACATTTTTAGCCATTCCAGGTTTCCATATATGAGACTTTCCCAGCCCTTTATGGAGATGCCAGGGATTGAACCCAGAACCGTTTTGCCTGTAAACCTTATGTTCTGCCACAGAGCTACAACCTTTCCTCTAAATGCAGAATAATATAATGGCCTCACAAAATGTGTGACTGTACTCCTTCAGATGTATGGTGGTATGTAGTTGCCTAAAACAATGCAAATCTCTTCCCAAATGCTCTGTGCCAAACCTGGAAGAAGAACATAAAGAAAAGTGACTGTTTCTAATAAGGTGGAAATGTTTTGCTCTGTTTTTTAAAGAGAAGTGGCAGGTATATGAATTGTGAGTGTATCATGTTCCTTTCACAGCATATTTTCACTTGACACATAAATACATTTTATGGAGATTTATTAGATATTCTGCAGATGGCAAGTGTCATTACACTTTTCTCTTTTTAAAATTGTTTTATTTCCCACTCAATTAGTAACTTCTTCTGTGGCTTTTAATTCCACATAGACCCAAAGACAGCTGCTGCAAACATGCTAAATTTAAATTGACAATGATAATACATCAGTTCATCAGATTCCTTCTAAGTTGTTCTTTGGTACCAATGGCTCTTGGATTTGAAAAATATTTTGAGGTTGATGAGCCATGTTATATGTCAATGAGGCATACTAGCACATCGTGATGGGTAGATTAAGTAAATTTGGTTGTCATTTTGTTGCAAAATGTGTAGTATGAAATCTGAATGGTTAAGTGGTCTCCTGCAGTAACCATTCCCATGAGGCACGAGAAAGTCATATTTGCTTTTATTGAAGCATTACAAGTTGAAACAAGATGATGCTATCTCCGATCACTTCCCTAAATTACTAGATAGCATGGCAGCCAATAAGATATCGCTAAAAATAAACTGATATATTGAAGGCTCTAAAAATCCATAAATGCTTGATTGGTCTTGTGAAGTCCCTCCCCTTGGCTCATAGATGGCATGGCATAGTATATTAAATTATAAAAATGCTGTTTATGTTAAGTATTTTTGGTATATTTATCCCACATCATCAATTAACGTATTTGACAGAAATAGAAATCTATCTCGTCATGCATAGGAGGATCATTTCCTTCATTGATATATGAACAATGAAAACTTTGAAACATTAAACTTCATAACAACCAATCCAGTAATTATTTTTATACATGATGTGGTAATACAGGAGTCTTGACATCCTATACGTGCACTGTTTTTTGAGACATATGTTAGATCATGGAGAAATTATTGAAAGCAAGAGAAGTAATGTACACTATGATGTCTTTGCAATAAGAATAGAGAATTCTTTGTAGCCCTATTTATAGTTTATTCTTCCCTCTCCAGTTGTGCATTGTTAAATTCCACATTGTGAAATATGTTACAGTTCTTTAGGGGCTGATACAAGCACCTTTCCTTTAGGTTCAACACTTCATGCACTGCTAGTTGTTGAATTAGTTTCTACATTCTGGTTTCTTTAAATCCATTATTAATATGGGCTAAATCCCTGTACTACTTTTATTGGCTTGAGAGACTTTTAAACATACACCATAGTCACCACAATACAGAGAACACAATTTGTATGCAGAAAGAGACTCCTGCTCACAGATAAGGTATACTGTTTACAGTTACACAAATTTAAATCACAAGAAAACTAAAAACTGGATCCCAAATGTTTGATGGTGTCTGCCCAGCTTCCAAGTAAAAACAGATGGGTGTCTCTTAGCAAGCTGGAGTTTAAATTAGTGAGCATTTTATTGTGGAGATAACTTTCAAAACTTTATTAATCCTCATCCAAGCAGATTTTTTTTAAAAAAAACTTGCATTTTGTGACTTAGTCTGGAAGTACTTTCTGACCTCAAAAACAATTTAAATGTATTGTAAAATGTAAATGATCTCCATGTCCATAGATGAGAAATTAAGGATATTCCAAAATTCCCAAACACTAGAGTGAGAAAACACATGTTCACATGAGATGGAATGTTTGTTTCGGGAAGCTGTTAGTCTTCATTTTTTATTTTTTGAAAAAAAAAAAGACTAAGCAACACAATTTCACCTACATTTTGAAAAAAATACACATGAATTTGCATGTGGGAGGGATGACGAAAAGCCTCAGAAGTTAATGTAAACCAGGAGAAAAAAAGAATGCCAAGAGAATTCTAAGAAATGCACCAATAATGAGACAGAGATCTTCATACCCTGGCTATTTTCTTTGCAGTAGGGATGCAAATATTTCATTATTTTCTTTTCCCATATGAGAATGGAAATTTTCAGTCATTTTAACATATTCTCTCGTATTTTTTCACAGTTCAGAACATTTATGTAGAAAAAAATGAAGATTATTTTTTGTGCAATGAGTCCTATTTTGTAAAAAACACATTCATTTCGGGGGGGGCTGTATTTTAAGCAAAAAACAGCTTTCTGTACAACTTTTTTGTTCAGCTTAACCAACACTTTGCACAATTTTTTCCTGCTGATGTTGCTGCTGACAAAACAAAACAACAACAACAAAAATGGGGCAGCAGGGGCCAACTGCTGGTATTTTTCCTCTTGTTCATCGGTGAAAAAAAAATATTTTTTTAGTGGAATGAAACATCCTTTCTTGACAAGGATGAGAAAATGTGCAAAAATTCATTGCATCCCTACTTTGCAGGGCAGAGTGCATCTTGGCATCCTGATCCCAAGTACATTTATTCAGAAATAGCATTTCCTCACAGATTAGCCCTTAACATCCACAGGATTACTATCAAAGAATAGTATATATAAAATAATATAAAAATATTGCATTATTTTATAGCAGTGATGATTCAAAGCAAAATATCTGCATTTTAGGAATACTTTTTTTTCCTAGACTGTTTTAAACTGTAAAAGAGATTATTATTAGAGTATATAGATAAAATAGAACATTTTTCATGCTAGAGAAGCAGGAGCTGTTTATCTTAACCCTTCACAACTACCACACATCTCCTTGCATAGCTTTTGAAAGACAGAGCATTTCACCCTAACTTGATTTTTTCCCCCTTCTGGCTGCTATTTCTTCATTCCTTATAGGCCCCTACCTATACTTGAATAATGTAAATACACATTGAATCTCCCTTGTCCAGAATAAAACAAAAAACAAAAAACTTTGTTTCATGCACAAAATTATTTAAAATATTGTGTATAAGATTACCTTCAGGCTATGTATATAAGGTATATATGAAACAGAAATGAATTTCATGTTTAGACTTGGGTCTCATATCCAAGATATCTCATTATGTATATGCAACTATTCCAAAATCCAGAATATTCCAAGATCCAAAGTCCATCTGGTCCCAAGCATTTCAGATAAGGCAAATTCAACCTGTATTAGAGACAAAGAAGAGAAGCCCAGTAAAATATATCTGACTGGTTTTTATGCATCTTCCCCTTCACCAACATTTCAGGACAAAGCACACACACACAAAAGCTGAAACCAATTTTCTGTCACCTTTCCTCCTATTTATTGAATATTTTCTTCTCTCACAGGTCTTCACGCTGTTACCAGTATAGTCTGCATATGTCATATACTTAAAGATTTTACATGGTGGATTAATATTAAAATTCTATCTGATGTAATTTCAACAATATTAAAATGTTATAGGAACAGTCGGATTTAAAACTGAATTGCATTGCATTGAAGTTTTAAAGAGAAATCTCACAAGATGATGCTCTCAAGTTTAGCTCTCCTGGGGGCTATTTACACGATGAAAATGTCCTGGGAAGAATTTGTGTCGATCCCTGGCAGTTTACACATACATCGGGTCGGGTATGTGATTTTCGGAAGGGGGCCCACCTTTTATCCCTCAACCTGTGGGACTTCCAGTCCCGCAGTTTGTGCCGGTTTTTAAAAAAGTCACGGGAGGATTCGGAAAATCGGAAATGTAAACAGCCTGGGACAAAATGTCTCGGTACTGGGATGACCGGAAATGGTAACTGGGGGCGGGCTTAGAGATCAGCGACCAGAAAAGGAGGGATCAGTCACCCGTTCAACTGATCCAGCCTCACCAACTGAAAACAAAGGCATCCCTTCCAGCTGCACAAAGGTTGATGTGTGTGTGTGTGCGCGCACGCACACTCAATCACCTTTTTAAATGGATTTCTACACTGCAAACCCTTCAGCTTTACCTTTTCCTCAACTGCATGTTACAGAGAGATCGTCCTCGCCCATTCATCCCCTGCCTTGGTCACCTCCCTGGCACATTAAAATATTCAAGCCTCTGAGCGAATTAGCACCCTTTAATTCCCCCTCTCTGTGTTTGTGTCTTTCAAAACGCCTGCCTATAGCCACTTGAAATCTCTGCAGCCTGCTGTAGGGGTTAATATTTTAAAGAGGCAAGGGGAAACCCAAGTGGCTTGATTTCAAAAGGAAAGCACTCAGCTTGATTTCAAAGTACTCAGCTTGATTTCAAAAGGAAAGCCCTGCGTCTGAGCGAAAGATGTGTCTGGATCTTTCAAAATGCTTTCTGCCTCTTCTGAAAGGGTTAAAATTTTAAAGAAGCAAGGGGGAATAACAAACCTTTGCCCTCCCCTCTCTCTCCCCCCCCAGCCAGCCAATAGCATCGCTCCTGGTGTGGAACTCTAAAGGAAGTGCGTCACCGAGGTTGTGAAAACACGAGTAATCGCATCTTTGATTGACAGCCAAAAAAATAAAAATAAAAAATAAAACCTAAACAAAACCGGAACTATGGATGTGTAAATATCAGTCACGGGACCACCCGGGATATCCAGATCAGTGACATAAATCGTATAAACAGCGAGGGGCGGATTCGTGATCACTAAGTCACAGTAAGCACCGAGACAATTTCCGTCGTGTAACTGGCACCCTGGAAAACTTTTCCCTCTTCTTCATATCTTTTCATTTTCTTCCCAGACATAATTACCCTCTGAGGGTGATGACAGGCTTGAGAAATGGTAAAGTTATTAGAGAATATTATGATTGTCTGTTATAAATGCAAAAGACCATATCCAGGAGGAAGTTTTTATCAAAATCCAAAGGGTAAATTGCTAAATCTAAATTTTGTCATTTCCTCCTGTACCTAATATATGAAAAAAAAGAAAGAATGGGTAGAATAGTAGCATAACCTTGTTAGAATTTTGTCCAAAACATTTCCACCTCTTACCATGGCAAATAAGCTCAGTGACAATCTATCTATCTATGCTATTTATGTATTTATTTTTTCTTTCATTCATTCATTCATTCATTTGTTATCAATGGCTCCTCTCTCTCTCTCTCTCTCTCTCTCTCTCCCACTAGCTAGCTACACACACACCCATACATACATACACCCCAGTGAGATGTGTAATAATTTAAATATTATTTTACTGCTATTTGTCATATCGTGTATTGTATTTTCACAAGTATTGGCAGCTGTACTGGGAAAAAGGTGAATTATAAATAAAATAAATATGTAAGATATATTTGAACCTCCATAAGACCAGAATTGGTGGGATGACTGACCAATCAAGAAAGCAAAAGGTGAAACAGTGATGGTATTGCCAGTGTTTACTCAACAAATGATAACTGACTTTTTCTTTATTTAGGTGGTTATGGTTAAACTCTGGCCTGCCATATAAAATTTCCAGCAGTTCTTATGGGGATCTGGAAGGGACACCAAAAAATATGGGGCCTCATTACTTGAGGGACTGTCTTCTTCTGCATGGGCTTACCTCATCAATTTGTTCTTCCTAGAAGAATCTGCTCTGTGTATTTCTATCACATTTGTTCTTCCTAGAAGAATCTGCTCTGTGTATTTCTATCCTCACCCAGCCAACCTGCCATGTAAGAAAAGCAGCTTTCTGCCTCACGTGTAGTAAACTACAACAAAAACTCCGAGACATGCAGAACAAGTGGTGGATCAATATAGCAGAAAAGACACAACGCTGTGCAGATCTGGGTGATCATAAAGGATTTTATGAATCTCTTAAAGCAGTGTTTGGACCTACTTATCAGGTCCAAAGCTCCTTATACAGTACAGATGGTCAAACATTAATTACTGATAAAGCCTCCATCCTGAATCGTTGGGCTGAACATTTTCAAAGTCTCTTTAGCGCCAACCGAGTAGTCCAAGGCTCAGCTATCCAACATATGATACAAAAACCAATGAAAAATGAATTGGGCATAGCTCCCACTTTGGAAGAGACCCTTAAGGCCATACAGCAGATGAAAAACGGCAAGGCAGCTGGGATTGATGGAATCCCACCTGAAGTTTGGAAACACGGAGGTCATGCACTCCATGAAAAATTCCACGAATTCCTTGTGAATTGCTGGGAAAAAGGGGAACTGCCATCAGACCTCCGAGATGCAGTCATCATCACCCTGTACAAGAAAAAAGGAGCAAAATCCAACTGCTCAAACTATCGCGGCATAACACTGCTCTCTATTGCTGGAAAAATCCCTGCAAGGATACTCCTGAACAGATTAGTTCCTGCTATTGCAGAAGAACTTCTCCCTGAAAGCCAATGTGGCTTCAGAGCCAATAGGAGTACTACAGACATGGTATTTTCCCTTAGACAACTGCAAGAAAAATGTAGGGAGCAGAACAAGGGTCTCTATGTAACATTTGTCGACCTCACCAAAGCCTTCGACATAGTAAATAGAAAAGGTCTGTGGCAGATCCTGGAAAGACTAGGATGTCCCCCCAAATTCCTTAAAATGATTATCTTGCTACACAAGGGCCAGCGTGGTCAAGTCAGATATGGTGATGCTCTTTCAGAGCCCTTTCTAATAACTAATGGAGTGAAGCAAGGTTGTGTTCTTGCACCAACTTTATTTACAATCTTCTTTAGCATGATGCTCCAAAGGGCTATGGCAGAGCTTGAAGAAGACGACGGCATCTATATACGTTACCATACTGATGGTAGCTTGTTTAACTTAAGCCATCTGAGGGCTCGCACTAACACTCTAAATTATCTAGTCCGTAAGCTGCTCTTCGCCGATGCTGCTGCCCTTGTTGCCCACACAGAAGCAGCTCTGCAGCGCCTAACGTCCTGCTTTGCAACAGCTGCAGAGCTGTTTGGGCTAGAAGTCAACCTGAAGAAAACAGTTCTTTACCAGCCTGCACCACAGGACAAACACCACCATCCCCACATTGCCGTCGGCAAATCTGTGCTCAAGTCCGTTCAGCAGTTCACCTACCTGGGAAGCATCATCTCCTCAGATGCCAAGATTGACAAAGAGATCGATAACAGATTAGCAAAGGCATATAGTGCATTTAGAAGACTTCACAAAAGAGTCTGGAGCAATAAACACCTGAGGCAAAGCACAAAAATCAGTGTGTATAGAGCCATTGTACTGTCTATCCTCCTTTATGGATCTGAAACATGGGTCACCTATTGCTACCACCTACGACTCCTCGAGCGCTTTCATCAGCGCTGTCTACGCACAATCCTAAATATACACTGGACTGACTATGTGACGGATGTTGCTGTCCTTGAGCAAGCAGGGATCACCAGCATTGAGGCCATGATATTGAGAACACAGCTGCGCTGGGCAGGGCACGTTTCTAGGACGGAGGACCATCGCCTGCCAAAAATACTACTCTACAGTGAACTCGCCACGGGTCAGCGTAAGAGGGGCGCGCCAAAAAAGCGATACAAAGACTCCCTGAAACAACATCTCAGGCTCGCCAAATTGATCATCAACAATGGTCCGCCCTGGCCTCACATCGGGAGGCATGGAGATGCCCTATCCACAATGCTGCAGCCTTATTTGAGAACTCACGCCGAACAAGTCTTGAAGAGAAACGACAACGCAGAAAGAATCACAACCCAGAAACATCACCCAAGGAGACCTTCTGCTGTGCTTTTTGCAACCGGACTTGTTTATCTCGGATTGGCCTTTTTAGTCATCAGCGCGCTTGCAGAAAGTGTGGGATGAGTCCTTCCTGAATCTTCGTTTGCGAAGAAAAGCCAGAGAGATTTCTATCACAGGGCTAGACAAATGCAAAAGGTCAGGAGGCTATATTGGTTCCCTGAAGGATCTTGGAGGGCCTCCCCACTTGTTAGTCTGCACAAAGTAAAGTCTGCAGTGGGAAGGCTGCTATATTAGTATAGGTTCCCTTTGGCAGTTATTTGCCATCCAGCTGTGGTGGGCTTCAGAGATGATGTAGGAGGGGAGAATGGCCATGCATTTGTACACCCAAGTGTATTAATGAGGCCAACTTGTGAGGAAAAGCAAAAAAGAAGTGTTTCAAAAAAATAAATAATAGTTGTTTTATAACTTTGCCTGTTTTGGGGGGGGTGGGGGGATCAAGAATTTTGAGTGTTAAAAACAAAAATATTAATAGAAACTTGTCAAAATTTAAAATAGGCAGGACGGGTGTTAATGGTAGTGTCTGAAAAAGAAAAAAAATAATTTAGTGAGTAAGAACATTTTGGTAAGGAGGATACATCCTAGTAGAGATAGCTGGAGGCTTTTCCATGCTTCTAGTTTCTCCTTCATCCATGTATTGATGGGCCTATAATTATTAGGGATGATTTGGAAGAGATCATTTTTAATCATTACACTAAGGTATGTAATGCCTAAGTGTTGTATTTGGAGACCAGAGAGTCTTTGACATTTCTCTTTGCCTGTTTTTTTTAATTCTGTTGATGCTCTATTTTTATTATATTTTATGGTAAAAAATGACTTATTGTATTTGTTTTAACTGGCATAAGTTTCTAAGAGTTCTTCTACAGCAGATTGACTTATAAATTGAATAAATAAATGGCTGGTTTCCTATGGTAAACAAGTGCAAGAGGTATATTGGGGAGATGGAATACACCTGTGTTTTTTTCTTTAAAAAAATGATACTCATACTTCTAATTACATATGCCACATTGCCTGAATAAGAAATATGGAAAGGTTCCACCTGAGAGGCTCAGAGTGAGATAGAGCATGGGTAAGTAACATTCATTTGTGAAGACCAAGGCTCTCTGGAGCTGCAATAGGTACTCTTCTGGTGGTAGAACTCAACTTTCTGCAACCATCTCCACAGCCTGAAGGAAGAAGTTTACTCTGCCCAGTGAAAGGGATGGCCCCAGTTCCAGCTGCTACCATTCTAATTTATGCCTTCCCACTGCTCTACTAGCTATTAAGCTTTGCTTCAACTTGGCATGCTCAGAATATGATCATGCTAATTCCATACAGTGACGCCTGAGTTCTTGTCCAGAAGATAGTGTTGACATCACCACAGACAACAGCTATGTGGTACTCATGTATCAAGCAGCATGGATGAAAACTGTATTTAGCAATGACATTGTAATAGCATTGATATTTCTATACTGCTTATCAGTGCCAAAGCACTCCCTAAGCGGTTTACAATGTGTTAGCTAATTGACCCAAACAACTAGGTACTGGGTATTTGACAAACAGGAACAAGTTCTATCCTGTACATCAGTCCTTCCCAGTCTTTGGTTCTCCACTTGTTTTTGGACAGCCATCACATGCCAAAATCTAGGAAATCTAGGATCTGAAGTCCCAAACAGTTGGACAGCCAGAGTGAGAAACATTGCTATACACAGTGTCCTTTAATATGACACCTGGTTGTGAGGCAATCCTGGGGGTCCTCTGTCCTGGGAACCCCTTCAATTGCCTCTTTATCTAGCTGCCACCATCCCTTGACTTAAGTTAATCCTTTCAAACGTAGCTCAAGGGAAAGCTGCAGGGTTTTTGGTTCTCTACTCCCTCCCATTGCAGAGATTTACCTCCCCATCCACTCATCCTGAAAAAGAAAAGATCAAGCAAAAGGCATGTGTGGGCATCATCTGGAAGAAATATTTTTAAAGTTTCTTTTTTCTAAGCAGAGTCCACAACATGAGTGTATCTCTTTCATGGGAGGCTCCTCCCTCCTAGGTACAGTTTTTGAAGTTATAGGTACCGTATATTCCGGCGTATAAGACGACCCGGCGTATAAGACGACCCCCCCAATTTTTAAGATAAAATGCAGAGTTTGTGATATATTCGCCCTATAAGACGACCCCCCTCTTCCAACGCATAGCCCCCGCATGCCCCTCCTGCGCTCCCTTCCAGGAGGGAGCGCAGGAGGAGGATGCGGAGGCTGTGCGCCCAAAAGGGGCACGTTCGCCCCTTCTCCCCACCTTCCAGGAAGGTGGGGAGAAGGGGCGAATCGCGGTTTGGCCGCGCAGCCTCTGCATGCCCCTCCTGCGCTCCCTTCCAGGAGGGGGCGCAGGAGGGGGATCCGCAGGCTGTGTGGCCAAATGGGGCTTTGGGGAAGGGGGGAGGCTGGGCGGAGGGTGGCTGGGGGGAGGGGGCTTCGCAGCCACCCCCTCTCCAAAGCGAGCCTTTGGGGAAGGGGGGTGGCTGGGCGGAGGGTGGGAGGGTGGCAGGGAGTAGGGGGCTTCCCAGCCCCCCTCCCTTTCGGGAGGGGGGGTGGATGCACGGGGGGTGGGTGGGGGGAAGGGAGGAGGGGGCTTCTCCACCCCCCCTCCCTGAAAGCAGCGGTTCCGCTGCTTTCAGGGAGGGGGGTGGATGAGTGGGGGGTGGTCGGGGGGAAGGGAGGAGGGGGCTTCTCTGCCCCCCCCTCCCTGAAAGCAGTGGTTCCACTGCTTTCAGGGAGGGGGGTGGATGAGCGGGGGTGGGTGGGCGGGGGGAAGGGAGGAGGGGGCTTCTCCTCCCCCCCTCCCTGAAAGCAGCGGTTCCGCTGCTTTCAGGGAGGGGCGTGGATGAGCGGGGGGTGGGTGGGGGGAAGGGAGGAGGGGGCTTCTCCACCCCCCCTCCCTGAAAGCAGCGTTTCCGCTGCTTTCAGGGAGGGGGGTGGATGAGCGGGGATGGGTGGGCGGGGGGAAGGGAGGAGGGGGCTTCTCCGCCCCCCCCTCCCTGAAAGCAGCGGTTCCACTGCTTTCAGGGAGGGGGGTGGATGAGCGGGGGGTGGGCGGGGGGAAGGGAGGGAGGGGGCTTCTCCGCCCCCCCTCCCTGAAAGCAGCAGTTCCGCTGCTTTCAGGGAGGGGGGTGGATGAGCGGGGGGTGGGCGGGGGGAAGGGAGGAGGGGGCTTCTCCGCCACCCCCCCTCCCTGAAAGCCGCGGTTCCGCTGCTTTCAGGGAGGGGCATGGATGCACGGGGAGTGGGCGGGGGGAAGGGAGGAGCACTTTGCTTCACCCCCTGCCCGATCTCCTGCCTCTTCGCTCCGTTTGCGAAGAGGCAGGAGATAGGCAGGCAGGTGAAGCAAAGTGTATCCGGCGTATAAGACGACTGTCAATTTTGGAGGGCACTTTTGAGTGCTCAAAAGTCGTCTTATACGCCGGAATATACGGTAGTCCATTCAGCCAAGTTAGAAATATACATAATTTCCTGACACAACTAAAACTAAACATTTTCTACTTACAGTCCATGTTCAATGCACTGGCTTCAGGGAATTGGGAGCATGAGGTCTCCAGCCCAGTCTTCCCCCAGCTGACACGGGGTTCTCACCCCCAGGCTGCTCTTTGTTCTTCTTCTCCCTCATGGTTCTGGAAGTTTCTGGAAGATCACCACTCTGTAAGTCCTAATTGCTCATTTGTCCTTGCTGACCTGTGACATCTATGATGATGCTGACCCCAATAAAGTGTAACCTTACTCCAGACCCTGATTGTTATCTGATTGTTAACCCTTTGTTACCTGATTGCTGTGCTGGAAGATAATGGGTCTATCTCTCCAATTATCATACTGGTTTATTTCTCTGTAATCAGAATAACTGCCCCCAAATAATCCCACATCTAAAAGAAGAAATTCTTCAAAGAAAAGGGCTAGTATTTTGTAGCAAAATTATTATTCAAAACAATGTTGTGTCTCACCTATGTCTTTTTGTTCAGCTCTGCAGATATAGCTTTACATGTTAATCAGTCATGATCATTACATTTTATGATCAACTATTCCAGGTTCTAAGAACTGCCTTAAAGTCTTGAGTAATTTGTTCACTAAGTGTATCAATTCTTAGATAGTAAATGCCATTGAATCTTAAGAAGTAAGTAAGTCATTAATAAAAGAGTTTGGGTTCAGTTTATATAAGTTGTTAATTAGTAAAGTTAGCCGCTGGAAGGAATGTGATTTCAAGTTCTTCAAATACCTCACAAACTATATAAATAATAAATATTAAAGTCATGCACTTTTTTTTTTAAAAGCAATGAAATACATTTTAAGTGTATCTGAGTCACAAATTGTGCAAGTGTGACATCAAATAAAAAAATTCAGATTTATGTTATTCCTTGGCAGGAACGGGAGAGGAGGTAGCGGGGCAGTAATGGGGTATTTTGGCCCTGTGTGAAAATCTCCTTTGTAGTATTCAAGTAGTTTAGATACTAAGGAAAGGGAAATGTAACCTTTTCTTTTTTAAAAAAATGCAGTTATAACTGTAACTAACTACTTCTGGGGAACTAGAACTGTATCTACTGTATTTAATTTTAAGAAGTTTCCAAGCTCTGGGCTGAGAGCAAGTGACCAGCAAAAAGTCACCCATTAAGCTCAGTGGGAACTTGAACTGGCTCTCCCAAGGTGTAGTCCAACACTAACTATTAAGCCACATTGGTTCCCATATAGTACAATGATGTGTTTTGGGTTTTTTTTTTTTCCTCTATAAAGGAGGTTCCAGATTTGGTCCCTAACAGTTGCAGTTCTTTTTTAAAACTAGGTCTCTTGAAAAGCAGGAATGGGAAAGAAAAGATGTTGGGGAAGCATCGCCAGCTAGAGAAGGCAATACTGGGGGATTGTCTACATGGTGAAAATATGGAATGTGAGAATACGAGCTGTCTTAATGACATCCTGCACCATATCGCCATATTCGGAAGGTAGGCCCTAAATATGCCATATACGCTGCAGGAAAAGCTGGAGTTTTTAAAATCAGCAGGGGAAATTCCTGCTCGTTGGGACAAACAATTCGATTCGATTTGCTTTCCCATGGAAACAGAAGCTGAAAGCTGATTGGCTGGACAAGCGTGTGGGGGCAGGGCCTGCTAACAAGGCAAACACCTGGAACTGCCATGTTGGTTTTTCACCTTAGCGAGCGAGTGCTAAGGTGATAAAATGGAGGTTTGGAGGTTTTTTTGCTTTTCTGTTAAAGTGAAATATTGCTCTATCACACCTTAGGAACAGTTTTTGTTTTTTTTAAATTACTGTTCGATGGCAGTGGCAAATTGGTAAGTAAAAATGTGAGTAATTCAGTCATGGTCACCATCTTGATGCTCAGGCATGCCCGTTTGCACGGCAAACGTGGATAGCTTTGCATGCCTGTGATCTGCCACCTCCCACAACCCCATTAGGACAAATCGCAGCTGCTGTGAGTTGCCTTTACTGCAGAGAAATCCACTCCTCTTTGCCTCATATAGACAAGCCCTGAGTTAGACAGTACCCAACAGGCAGCCTGCTTTCCCGGCAGTATGTCCTAACAGCAGCAACAAGAAGAAATCACTGTTTATTTATATCCCAACTTTTACTCAGGGCATGCTTAACAGCATATTTATAACAATACAGATTAAAAGTATGGAAAATGTTCAGTAAAAGTATAAATATAAAAGTTATTTAAAAACAATTTAAAGGTTTACAAAATTAAAAACATTAAGATTCATTAAAAAGATTGCATATAAATCTTAAAAACAGCACCACACAGCACTAAAAGCCCACCCCAGTCAGTTTCTAAAAGTCTGATGGCATAAAAATGTTTTAATTTGCTGATGGAAGGAGAACAAGGATGGGGCCATCCTGGCCTCCTGAGGGAAGGAGTTCAAAACTTTTGGAGAAGCCAACCTGTAGTCTCAGAGCAGACGTGTTCATGCAGCTGAGACTAGAACACGGAACAATGGATGCAAGCTCCAAGAACAGAGATTCCACCTCAACATTAGGAGGAACTTTTTGACAGTAAGAGCTGTTCAGCAGTGGAATACACTCCCTCGGAGCGTGGTGGGGTCTCCTTCCTTAGAGGCCTTTAAACAGAGGCTGGATGGCCATCTGTCAGGGATGCTTTGATCGTGATTTCCTGCATGGCAGGAGGTTGGACTGGATGGCCCTTGTGGTCTCTTCCAACTCTACAATTCTATGATTCTAGGATCACTCTGATTCATGCATGAAGAGAATATTACTAAATAATCTGTCTTCTCTCAGGGTCCAACCAGGGGTCTATTTCACTGCACATTTGCAGTGTTATGATTCCACCTTAACTGGCATGACAACATCCTATGGAATCCTGGGGTTTGTAGTGTCATGATACACTAGAACTCTCTGGCTGAGAATTCTAAATACTAATCCTAAACTATAAATCCTGTGCTTCCATAGGATGTTACCAGTAGAATCATAGTGTTATGTATGGTGTGAAAATGCCCCAGATGTTATAGTGGAGTTGCCAGAACAGGCAGCATTCTAGCTATCATGACTATAAATTATGATTTCATTTATTTTATTAGAATATTTATATCCTACTCTATATGTAGACATCTCAGGGTAGGGTGCAGAAATGAAAAAAAAAACTTAAAACTATTATTAAAAAAACAATTCAAAAGAGTGTAACAGA
This sequence comes from Gambelia wislizenii, assembly GCA_030847615.1. Lineage (NCBI taxonomy): Eukaryota > Metazoa > Chordata > Lepidosauria > Squamata > Crotaphytidae > Gambelia > Gambelia wislizenii. The sequence continues at coordinate 82,231,846 of JAUMIR010000005.1, read as the reverse complement.
AACAAGTGCAACAAACAAGAAAAGATGACTAGGTTGCCAAAGAGGCAGGTTTTAATTTGGCACCAAAATGTGGTCAGAATTGGTGCCAACTGGCCTTTTAAAGGGGGGGCATTCGACATATTGGCAGCCAGTGCTGTTCTATTAAAAGTGGTATCATGTTTTCTTTATGATGTTCTGGACAGCAATTTAGCCACAACATTGTACAGTAGCTACAGATTTTGTGCTGTCATTACAGGCAGTCCCACATAGGGTGCCTTGCAGTTGTCTAAATGGGAAGTGTTTGGGCTGTCCAGGAACAGTCATAGTTGGACAAAAGGACAATAAGCCACTGTAGGAAAGGAGTACTTACCAGTAGCACTGCCCTGGCCGTTCTCAGCTCCCACCTCTGGAACTCTCTTCCATGGGAGGCTAGGCTGGCCCCCTTCCTGCTTTCCTTATGCCAGCAGGCAAAGATATTTTTATTTAGGAAGGCTTTTAGTGAGTAGCTGGGCTTATGGGGGCTTTTTATTGGGGTGTGTTTTTGTTTCTGTTTTATTTATTTTTGTCTTTTAACATTTAATGACCAACACATGAAATAACGATGCAAGACACAAAAGCTGGGTTGAAATATGGGCCACTTTATTGAATATATAACCTATTTAATTATTTATTTCTTGAGGTATGCAAACCAGAGGGGAGACCTAGTGTGGGAAAAGCTGGAGTCAATGGTCTCCCTCAGAGCCATCTCCCAGCTTCCCTGGGCAAAACACCTGGGCCCGATGGGGATCCCAGAAACTGGGGTGCCCCCTGGGCACCATCTACTCGAAGGCAAGACCCCAGGATGAAACACCTCAAGTCGCATGACTTCTGGCAAGGGGTCAATCCTGGCGCAAGCCTCAAGGATAGCCTATTATCCTGCCCCCCAGACACATGACCTGCAGGCACAGTTTGATAGACCCATCCTTCAACCCAAAAGGGGTGCCATAGGTGAACACCAAAGTAATCCAGTATCCCCCACTCCCTGTCACAGCTAAGGTGTAAGTGTCTACTTAGCCCCTATTCCCCACTAGGGTGGCTAAAACAGCCCTCACCCCAGTTTGTATATCCTCAAGAAATAGCTGGATCCCCACGTGTGATAAGTGGACCCCATCAACCCAATAAAGCTCAGACCTGGCATATGAAATACTAGGGTGTCCAATATAATGACCAAGCCATAGCCATACAAATCTACCTGTTATCAGCCATAGCCATACAAATCTACCTGTTGACCCTCTTACAGGCAACATCAATACATTTCATATCACCCTCTCCAGGATAAACCTATCGAGGGATGATGGCCAACCAAATCAGCTGCACGTCAGGCCATAAAGACTTGATATGCTGCATATCTTCCAATGCCTGAAGAATCAAGGCTTTACACTTTAACAGTCCCAAATAATTTCCTCCCAAATGGATAACTAGAACATGATGAGGTCCATGATGCTCTCCATACAGTATGGGCATCAAAACATGCCATCTAAGGCCTCTATTGCCCCATCACTCAACTGAAGCCACTTTTCTTAGTCCCAAGTGGGCTCCAAAATGACTTCTCTTGGCATGGTGTGCCACCCAAAAAAACAAAACTATGGCTGAATATCAGCACCTGGCATCTTGTCGGCCATATACTAGTAACTGTAAATAGAAAACATTAACAGGATTAATAACAAATTGGTCGCACGTACTTGTGATAAGCAGCTGATATCCACCACCCCAGCCTCTGGATTGCATCAGGCGACATACCCATAGCCAAGGTTGTGTAGGCCACTCCTATCCTAAAAGAATGGGTACAAAAACTCCAGCAAGCCCCAATTAGGAAAGTGCTTTGGAGGTCACCACCCAAAACTGGTAGTGGATTAACAGAGACCTATCTTCATGATACAAAAGTGTGCCCAGATGAGAACCTATCACCTTTAAATAGTCACATAAAGCCCTGACCGGGCAAAGGGTTATATTGTGACATCTGTATAATAAAATTTAAGTCCCTTTCCCAGTCTGATCCATTTTAAATCGACGAATTAACAAAGAAACTTGGTGGGTGCTCAAAGACAGGTCCCCAAACTGTTAGGCCCTTTGGAAAGTGCCCTGGTCCACAGTGCGCCTGGTAAACCTCTATGCGATGTTAGGGTTAGTTTTCCAAAGACAAAAGGAGGTGAAAAGTCAAAATCTGCAGGATGTAAAAGGCACTGCCTATTATGTGAAGAACCTAATTGAAAATTTAGCTCTGAGTGAAAAAGAGAAATTGCCAAACCATTGTTGGAAAAAGTTTTGGCTGTGGTTTAGTGAGACAACCCCAGCAATAACATAAAATGATATTTTAAAAAAAATATTTTATTATTATTATTATTGTATTTTTGTATTATTTTGTATTATTATTTTTAATTAATCTTTTATTGATTTTTTTCCCAAATAGGTATAATTATAATGTGTAAATATAATGTGATTATAGTGTGTTTAGATTAAGAGGAAAAAGATATTAGTGTTAGGATAGATAGTTTTATTTTTGTATTAGTAAGAAAAGGGGGAAGCCATTATTATTATTGCATTATTGTTATGGCCTTTTGCAGTTGGGTGTATTTTTCAGTAGAATAAAAAATTCCCTCCTCCAAACTGTTAGGGCCTGCAGGACCTATCTCCTTAGACATAGCTACCAACTCACTTATGCGCAGGGCCCCAAGCATCATGAAACGTGCACACACACACACACACACACACGGGAAGAACAGCAGCCACGCACAAGCCACAAACACAAATACAGCCCCCACCACCACTACCAAACCAAACCACTAAGCTCCCCTGAGGAACTTCCGAAGCAGTCACCGACAACAACAAAGGAGGAAGAGGCCTGGAGCAGCAGGACCTAAATAAGATAAGCCCTGCCCCTGCCTCTTCCACATCATGGTTTGAGATGCCATAGCAAATAGCCTCCTTCATCATCAGAGACTATTAAAACACTTCCCCCCACACAACAATGTGTAGTGCTTGGGGGGGTGATTATTATATGTTTTATGTAATTTTAGATTTTTTATATTGTCTTTTTTATTGTTTTAAATCCAGCTGCTGACCTCAATTAATGCCTCTGCAGGGAAGTTGTAGTGAGTAGTGAGGAGGCCAATAAAAGAACTCTAGCAAACTCTGGAAGGGGGAAGAAAGGAAGAAGCTGCGTAACAGAGGCTGCAAAAGGCTCCTTTAGACTTGAATGCGGTGGGTGTGGAGCGTTTCAAGCACAGGTGTGAGTACTCAGTGGATCCCTCTTAGCTGCTTGGCTGGAGAGATCCTTCAAGAGCAAGTTTGGAGTCCAGAGGGAGTCTGGGAGAGGACTGAGGACAAGCCCTGCTGCCAATACCTACTGGGACCTGTACTGCAGTCCTTTTACTTGGCAGAGGACTTGTTGAACTTAAATAAAGCCCCTTTTTTCCTACTTAAGAAGATCTGGGTGTTTGAGAGTTCATGCAGGTGGTGGGTACTCAATATGATAGAAGTTGTATGGGTGGGTCCAGGTCAAGTCACATACACAATTCTGGACCCACCCATACAAGTTCTATCATTGTGATTCAGTTTTAGGGTTTTGTTTTTTGTTTGTTTTTTGATTTGTTTGTTTGTTTGTTGATCATTACATTACAACTTCCAGCCCATTACACCCACAAGACCAAAACCTGCATAGCCTCATCAAATTCTGATGATACAGAGAAATGTAGCAGAGTACCATGAACAGATTGATGGTGCCCAGGCCAAAACTCCCTGATGATCTAGCAACTTCGTATAAAAGTTAAAAAATATTGCAGATTTTTCAAACATGTTAAACCTGATGGCCTAGTAACTTCATATAGAATTAAAACATATATTGCAGATTTTTTAAACATTTTAATACACATGTACCCGTTGACTAATGTGCTTCTGCACTATTTAGAGCTTTATGCATGGTTTTCAGATCCAGTTTTTAAAGTACAGAAATGTTTTGCTAACCTTGAAATGTACAGATTTCTATCTAGAAATTGATTCTGGTTCTGTGTTAAGTTTGGGATGTGCACATTGGTCAAAGCCATTTAAAAATTTTAACTGGGCATGTTTATTATCCTTTCTAGTAGTAACCAGTAGAAAATTATCCCCATCTTTTTTATTTAAAAAATGGCAATGAGCACCGTGAAATACTTTAATGTTATACACAATACTTCTGAATTTTGATCAGTTCTCCTTCTCTCTGAAGCTTCCATGTTCCATCCCACATTTTTCATGATAGCTCACCAATCTCCAAACCTAAAGTGATGTGTGTGTGCAGCGAGGGGGGGGTGGCTTTGTTTTTTAAATTTCCTTAATGTATCTTTGGATCCAAGCCAATGTGAATTAAGTTCAAGATAGAAAATGAATATATTTTAAAATGACAATAGAAATTATTTTTTAAAATGGTGTACAATTAGAAATCTCCTTACAAACTTCTTCATGAGTATTGGTCTGTATGTAGCATTTCAGCTTTAAGTGTGTTAACACTGGTGACTTTAGTTTTTTATCCTCTATTTATTATATGTGTATTTTACATTCCATTGTGTTTTTTAGATTCTGAAACACACTACTGGCCTTGAGAAGCTGAGAGCTCAAACATAATTCCAAAGGCAAAATCATACAGTGAAACACTGCCTGGATTCACTCTTCTGTGCTTGGGTTTTGTTGGATTTGTGGATTTGTCTTAAGGATATATTATGACCATCTTTGCTGTTGTTTCTCTGTGAGGAAATAAGAGGAAAAGCTTCAAAAATAGAAAAGAAAAGAAACTTCCCCAACATCAAAATGTAATTTGTGTCTTAGGGAAGAAAATGTAACAGTCAAGATACAAAGAGCAGCAAGTTAAAGAGAGCAGCATTGTTAAGAAACAAGCAATGGATTAGGCACTAGGTCACATAACCAAAGAAGGCCATGGCCTGTTCAGACATTTCCTAGTTAACATAGGGATGGAATTCTTCACTAAGTTTCCTCTGGAAGATAGCAATGAGTAATTTTAGCAATTTTCTTTCCGCTACTACGAAGTCTTCAAAAATGATGTACAGTAGAGTTTATGCAAACTTCAGTAGGACCGCCATATCCACTGATTCAATTATCAACAGGGCACAAAACGGCACACCTACCATACTGTCTTCCTAGAAAATGTATCATCTCTAGCCTCTAGGTCTAAGGAAACTCTATGATATTTTAAACAGGAAGTCCCATTATTTTCAATGGTGTTTACTATTATCCACAGTTTTCGGTATCCACACATACCCCTGAACCAATCCCCAGCAGATAAGGGGGTCCTATTGTAGTTTTTGAAGGCTATTTGCAATTCAGGACTTATTCTATACAAAATTTAAATGTGATTGTTTTTCACAGAAAACAGCATTTTGTCTGCATGAAACAGGATTTTCTGCATGGAGAATAATATTTCAATGCAGAAAATGCTGATTGCTATACAAATCAACCATTTGTGAATTTTACATAGAATAAATCCCCAATTACAGCATTTTCTGTGCCGAAAACAGCATTTTCTCCACAGGAATTAATATTTCTGTGTTGAAATATTATTTTCCACACAGAAAATGCTGTCTCCCATGCAGAAATTGCCCTTCTTCTTCATCATCATCATCTTCATCTTCTTCTTCTGCACAAAACACCCACACATGAATTTTGTGTGGACTAAAGTCCCAAACTGCAAGGTTCATGTCAGTCCAGGACTTTTCTCATCAGGATTTCTCAACACTCAAAAAACATATTTTCAATCATTTTAAATATTTTCTAATATTCTTTCCACCCCTAAGTTAACATTCCCATTTATTGCATAGAAATATTTTACCCAAGCCCTCCCTTCCATTGCACACATGGGGTTGCAAGTGGAAAGGTGATTCAAGGTGAAATTCAAACCATGTGGAAGAGGTGATCTAGTGCTCAAGTACAACTCTCTGCCATGAAGTTCCAAAGAGACTGCAGTATTGTGGCAAAGCTGACAGATTCTCAGAGCAACACCTGGTGCAGCAGCCTCCCTCCGGTTTAGAGTTTATGCAAACTTCAGAAAATGCTGATCAGCACTCACTATGATGTAAAATGTGTATACTGCAATAATTTTCATGAGAAGCAGCACAATACATAATAAGTATATTATCTAAACCTAGAACAGAAATGTACTAAGTATTGTACCACAATATACTGTAAGTACTATATAATGTCAATAAAAGGGTTTTTTTTAAAAAAGACCTTAAATTGTATGCAACCATGCTACTGTGAATATTTACTAAGAACAGGGATGCCACTTCAAATATTTCAGTGGAGTCTGGAAGGCATTTTTATAGAAGAATTCATAGGAAGGTTCTAAATGCTTGCTAGGGAGACATTTTTAAAGAAATGGTTGCATGTCCAAATGGGCACCAGTCTTGGCTTTCGAAACCCAGTGAGGACAAATGGATGCATACATTTTTATTTAGGCAGGTCTTTAGTTTTTAACTTGTTGCAGAAGGCAGAGCTTTTAAAGAGGTGTGTTCCACCTCTATCTTTTTATTATGTTTGCAACATGTTTTAAAGCTATGTAATTTTAAGAATGGTTTTTAATTGTTGTTTTAACTTTTGTATATATAGTTTTTTAGCTGTACTTTGGCCATACTTTTAACTTCTGGAAGCCACTTGTGCTAGGATAAAGGCAGGATATATGTTGAATGAACAAAAAAATAATAGTCAATGAATTATTTGTTTTCCACGCTGTTTTAAAACCTTCTGAAATTTACTGTAAACCAAAAAGAAAATAATCTCCAAATATATAGTCCCAGATCTGTTGTGTATTTTAACCAATTTTTCTAAGCATTGATAGGCGTTCCTGGGATTATTTCTTTTTTAAAAAAATCTGAATTTAGCCAGTATTTTCTGGTGATGGGCAGGATAATAAACATTGCTTGGATGCTGATGTATGTAAATGTATTTGCAGTACAGTCACTCCCCATATCTACGGAACCAATATTCACAGTTTCAGTTACCCATGGCTGAAAAGACAGAGGCACATACCATAGAGTTATGCTGGAAAATGCCTAGAGAGATGACCTCTCTAGGCATTTTCTATTACCTCCAACACAACTCTGGTGTGCTTATATTAAAAGTCCTTTATTTTAATAGGTTCGCTATTATCCACAGTTTCCAGTATCCTTGGTAAGTCCAGGAACCAAACCTCATGGATACAAGGGTGTGACTGTATTTCACTTCCTCCTTAATAAAAAAAATGAAAGGAAAGGCATTACTTTTAACATAATTTGAATGCCAGGATTTTATGCAATTGAGAGCTTTTGCTCATGAAACATTAGATTGGGAGAATGGAAATGTTTTAAAATGCTCTGCTTTCTATTCATTGAGTGGTTAATATGCAAAGCATTCACTATGACTAATATATTTGGCGTGTGTTGTAATCTCTCTCTCTGGCTTTTCTTTGCAAACGAAGATTCAGGAAGGACTCATTGCGCGCTTTCTGTAAGCGCACTGATGACTAAAAAGGCCAATCTGAGATAAACAAGTCCAGTTGCAGAAAGCACAGCAGAAGTTCTCCTTGGGTGATGTTTCCAGGTTGTGATTTTTTCTGCGTTGTCGTTTCTCTTCAAGACTTGTTTGGCGTGAGTTCTCAAATGAGGCTGCGGCATTGTGGATTGTGTGTCTCCATGCCTCCCAATGTGAGGCCAGGGCAGACCATTGTTGGTGATCAATTTAGCCAAGCCTGAGATGATGTTTCAGGGAGTCCTTGTATCATTTTTTTGTTTTGTTTTTGTTTTGTTTGTTTTTTTTGGAGCACCCCTCTTACAGTGACCTGTGGCGAGTTCACCGTAGAGTACTATTTTTGGGAGGCGATGGTCCTCCATCCTAGAAATGTGCCCTGCCCAGCGCAGCTGTGTTCTCAATATCATGGCCTCAATGCTTGTGATCCCTGCTTGCCCAAGGACAGCAACATTCGTCACATAGTCAGTCCAGTGTATATTTAGGATTGTGCGTATACAGCGCTGATTAAAGCATTTGAGGAGTCGTAAGTGTTGGCGAAAGGTGACCCATATTTGATGTGTGTTGTAATAGCTGTGTCAGTATTAGCAATCTCTGTTAGAACAGTATCTATCTGTTAAAAAGAAAAGGGTTGGCCCATTTGTGTTTATTAACAATAGCCATTTGGTGTCCAAAACTAGTGAGCACTAGGTCACCACTCACAAGTCCTTGACAGTAGAGATGTAATTCTTCAGTAAGTTTTCTTCCAAACATAGCAATGGGTAACTTCATCAATTTTCTTCCCACTGTGAGAAAGTCTTCCAAAACAAGACGGGTTTTTTTTAAGGCTTTTCACAATTCAGGACTTATTCTGTGCAAAATTTGCACATTTTTGGTGTGAAAAATAATATTTCAGTGCAGAAATATTCATTCCTATTCTGCTTTCTATGCAGAATATGCTATTTTCTATTCAAATCAACCATGTGAGAATTTTATGCAGAAAATTACAGAATTTTCTGTGTAGAAAACAGCATTTTCTGCAGAGGAATTAATATTTCTACATTGAAATATTATTTTCAAATGCTGTTTTCTGCACAAAATAAGTCCTGAACTGCAAAGTCCAGGATTCTTCTCGTCAGGGTTTCTCAACAGTCGAAAAACGGTTTTCATCATTTTCTAAATATTTTTGAATATTCTATCCATCAGTACTTGACAGTATATATACTATCTAGTTTTTCCCCCCTTTGTTCAAATGGGAAGGTGAAAAGGGTGTGGGGAAGAATTAAATCCTCTTTTCCCTAAACCACAGATGTGACCTATACCCATCTCCATAATTACACTGTTATAGTCAACCAACATGTAAAGACATTGGCCTTCCAATCATACGATTATCCACAATTCTACCTTGGTCCTAAGAGGATGGTAGATGCACATTATTTTTTTTACACATAGATGCTAATGGACTACTAGAAACAGGAATGCATTGTACTGTTCTCTTTCCAATCTACATAATACCTAAATAGATTATGAAGTAAAATGCTGTTGTACCTATTCTGATTCAATTATAACTATCATTAGTTTAACACAAGATTAATTGTACTAACTGCTGGCTGTATATATACAGTACATCACACACTACGGACTTTTTCGGACGGGGTTTTGTAACACGAGCAGCCTCGTCCCCATTGCGAGGCTGCTGCTCAGCAGGGGGTCCCTTTCGGATGATGCTGTGCCCGCGCCGATACTGTTGCGGAAGTGCTGGGAGGCTGCAGCACCATGTTTGGTGATTTCCTAATCACGATCAACTTTCATGATTAGAAAGTTGTCAAATATGGCTCTGCAGCCTTCCAGCACTTCCACAACAGTTTCGGCAGGGGAGAGCATCATCCGAAATGGACCCCCTGCCACGCAGCAGCCTCGCAACAGGGACAAGGCTATTGTTAAAGGAAACCAATCATAGTCCAGAAGGAGGAGTTCACCATAGGTAGAAGGTTTAAGCATGAACAGACCGCCGGAAAGACAAAAGTAGCTTAAATAGCCAGGTCAATTCCTTGGGTGAACTACAGCGGAGAGATAGCTTTCTTTACTCCATGATGATTTATAGATGAAGTATATAATACCAATACTTAGTAATAACATTGTGGCCAGCCTCTAAACAATGGTTTATATCAGGAGTGAGTAAGTGTACAGATACTAGGGACCAATTTTAAATTTCTACACTGACTCTCTATAGACTATACACCATGCCAAGCATATCAAAATACCTTGTTTACCTTCCATTTCCCCTCCAAAATGACGAGCCTCTTGTCAATTTGGAGGAGAAATGGAAAGGAAAACAGGCTATTTGCGAGGATTAGGGGTTTCTGAGGGGACTGTGTGTTTGGGGAATTATGGCATGTTTGTATGCATTTGAGAAAGATTTGTGCATGCTTTTCAGGGTCTGTTTGCTCAAAAATCAATTTTTTAAAAAAAAAAAGTGGAGGGGTACTGGTGAGGGGCTTTAAGGCCCAAAAAGTAGGGTGCAAAGGCCACATGCAGCCCAAAGCAATCTCTCATCACCCCTGATGAACCTTTTTCTTAGAGACCAAAATATTGTATATTAGGAATAAGTGAGTTACAAATCCAAGAACATTCTGAAATACATTGCTTAGGCCTTATTATTTTATTTGAGGACCATTAGAAAATGGCTTCTGAGGCTGCCCTTTCTAGGCAGGTTTGCTCTTTCATCCATCAGAAATCCTGCTCATATCTGCCCCTGCTCTTTTTAAAAAGGATACTATATAACCCAGTACATGTTATAAACTTTTATAATTAGAAGTGGAGGGCAGCCCATGTAAAATAATTTTATTTAAAAAATCTGCAGCACTCCTTTAAAAGAGCTGTCATCTGTATCGAGAGTATGTATGTCAACATGGATCCTGTAATGAGAAATCATGCATCTATTTAGGTGTTTGGTTAGAGTGCAACTCAGCATGCAATTAGGAAAGGTTACTCTGTTCTGATCTGAGACACTCCCTGTCACTCTTACCACTTCAAGACAGTAAAGATGAGCGTGATTCAAACAGTGTGTCAGTCAGGCCGGCAGGAGAATGGACTGCTACAGCACCACTCTGATTGTAAAAATGAGTATTTTCTCACCCCGATGATGTAAAAGCAACAGGAACCTCCCTGGTTCAGAAACTGGCAAGCCCTTTTTATAAGAGAGGTCATATTTCTATTAAAAAGGTCATCTTTCTATAGACTATATTTGTACCTGTAGAGGAACTTTTACAAAATTAAAAAGATCTTTTAAAAGCAGCTAAGTATTCTTCTTTTCTTTTCTTTTCCAAGCTAAGAGGAAATGCTTTCATGAATCAGTGGAAGATATAACTCAAAGCAAAAAAAAAAAAAAAAGAAGAAGAAGAAGAAGAAGAAGAAGAAGAAGAAGGCTAGCAATAATACCTTTTCAAATTTTGAGGCTACGTGTACAAATGAAAGGTAGCACTATTGGGTGAGGCATAAACTTGGGTACTTATCAATTGTCTGTTACATCAGGACACATTCTATATTGTAATATTTGCATTTATGGCCTGGGGGGAAAGCTGAACAGTGGACTGCCAAAATTTGCAGATGATAGAAGTATTCAAGACAATTAATTTCCAAAGTGGACTGAAACAGACTACAGAAGGCATACCCAAAAACTGAGTCAGTAATCAGTTAAATAGCAGAGGGAGACCAGTGTCCATTAGTACAAATGTGTGCAGAAAGTAATAACCCCTTTTCTTGGGTTTTTTCTGGGCTGTGAGGCCGTGTTCTGGAATAGTTTCTTTCTGACGTTTCGCCTGCATCTGTGGCTGGCATCCTTAGAGAATGGTTGGGTAGGTGTGTGTGTGGAGTTTATATGTTGTGAACCCCTGTTGGGGAGTATATGTAAATTTGTGTAATTGAATGTTTAGTTTCTGGGTATAGAAATGCAAGGATCATTAGTGTCTGTTTGGCTATTTGTTGGTTGATGGGCCATTCCAGAACACAGCCTCACAGCCTTGAAAAACCCAAGGAAAATCTATGGATGCCGGTCGTGAAAGCCTTCAACTTCACAACCCCTTTTCTCCTATAAAATAATTATGTTGCTATTTTTAATGGACTGAAAAAATGCTTTCAGTCTAATAGAAGGGGTGTAAAATTCAGGAAATACAAAGTGGTGTGAAGAGAGAGAGAGAAAAAAAGAAAATGAAAAATTGTTGAGTCATTAAAGTTATCCATAACTAAGGCTGTTTTCATTCGTTTCAGAAAAGGCATTTCATAGCTAAGATTATGGAAGCTGAAAGGAAAACAGGAGATGAAATACTGAGATGTAACAGAAAACTTCCACAGGCAAAGCTGTAGGTCCTCTGTTCTGCCAGGGTACAATCAAAGAAGACAGGAAAATGGCAGAAAGGCTAAATGATTTATTGACACTTATCTTTGCTATAGACAATAATACTATCCTCAGATTACTTTTAACAGACAATGAAGCAAAATAACTATCCAGTGTTGTGCTTTAGATGTAAGAAGAGAGAGACACTATTATGGTAGAAAGATCCACAAAAAGAGGGTTGTTGATAGAAAAATTCAGGAAATAGAATGGCAATAAATCAGAAAGGGAAGATTTGGTTCATCTGACAGTGGGGAGGAGCAGACCAGAAAAGGAAAGAAAAAGAAACCAGGGTACTAAAAAAAAATACAACCCCAAGAATTATTAATTATTTGTTAGGGGAAAGATAAATCAATGAATCCCAGCTAAAGCTAACTCTATTCAGGTCTTCTATAATGGTAAACCTATAAGGTAGGAGAAATGCTAACCCCACACTGCCTCCACTCATTTCTCCTCCTATAAACAATGAAAGTCTGGAGGAGAGAGGCTCCTCTACTCAAGGAGGCTTTACATACAAGCTGGAATCCTGAATTAACCAGATTCTTGTTGGTGTGGCTCCACAGGCAGAAGACCTTCTCTTCAGACTATAATTTTCCACATAGAATCATTGAGTTGGAAGAGACCACAAGGTCCATCCAGTCCAACACCCTGCCATGCAGGAACACACAATCAAATCATTCCTGATAGATGGCCATCCAGCCTCTGTTTAAAAACCTCCAAAGAAGGAGCCTCCACCATACTACATATTCCCAGCTGTATTGTCTGTACTGAATGTGCTTTGAAATGTATTTTACTAAAAATTGTATTGAATAGTATTGCATTGAATGTACTGTATTGAATTGTACTACACAGTGTTATATTGTGATGCACTGTATTGTATTCCGGCTCCTCGCCTTGCGGCGGAGCCGCTCGGGCCAAGGAGCCGCCTTTGCCGCCGTTTGTGGCTTGGAGACCCCCCCCCTTTGTTGTTGGTCGCAGGCGGTGGCACCTGCAACTGAGGTGAGGGGCGGGGCCAGAAGGTATAAAAGGCCTCCCATCCCTCGCCTCGTCCTTCTGTTGCTGCAGCGGTTGAGAGAGAGCGGTTGCTTACAGCACATCATGGCTGATCAGGAGATCGAGCCACTATCCCTAGTTTGGGAAGTGGTTTGGCAAAGGGTCCTTTGAGTGTGGGGAGGGGGTTGTGTAGCCCGGGGGAAGTGGTGTTTGGTCCGTGCCAGTGCCTGGGGTGTCGTTGGTGGCTGAGAGAGCGGCCACATCGCGGGTGGTTTTTTCCCCCGCAGGACCACTACCGGCTGGTTGTGGCACTGGGGGCGCGGGCTTGGGCTGGCAAACAGGCGCTCCTCGGGTGGGGGCTTACAGGGAGGTCTCAGCTGTGGCTGTTTTGGCTTTCATCTGGAGGATTCGCTGGGCGTTGCTCTGTGAATTCTTCACCCCCCTCACCTTTATTCTTCTTACTTTTATTCAGTTTTAATTTCCCACAGGGAGTTCCCTTTGCCCGATTGTTGTGTTTTTCTAATTGTTCAAGCCATCAAAAATTTTCTATTGTGACAATTGTTATTTTGGGTTTGGCAGGGCTTTTATAAGCCTGGGTTCGGCTGGCCTTCAGGGTGTCCCCTAGGCCTTGTTGTTGGTCATTTCATAAAGTTAAGGCATTTTATTGCCTTAGTTTCTGTGGCAGTTTTTTCTGGCGGGCCACCAGGGGGCCTTGATTCTTATTCTTAGGAAGCCATTTTGTGAATTCTTGGAGTCGGCCATTTTGTTGGAGGCATTTTGTGCAGTGTGTGGCAGCCATTTTGGGGAAGTTACTTGTAGTGTTTCAAAGGTAGCCATTTTGTGGGATCTGTTTTGGGAGCTTAGTGACTAATTTGGTTAAATCAATTATTCAGTAACAATTTTGGATCACAATTTTAAGGGGGACATTTGATTACATCTAGTTTATATTGAGTTGCTGCTGATTGGATTAAGTAGTACAGTTATTATTGTTTGATAGTTACATCAATAATAATAATAATAATAATAATATTTACAGTATTAGTTTGACAGTTGTACCCTTTCCTTTTCAGTTTGTGTTGAAAGGTAGGAGTTTTTTGTTTGTCCGGTAGGATTGCAATGGCATCTAGGAAGGGGAAAGGTGGTCAGAAAGACAAAGGAAAGGCTACCAAGCCACAGCTGCCTGCCATACCGGTACCTGATCTTGAGTCATCTAGTGATGATGAAGAGCAGTTGCCTTGGAATGCGATTATGGCGCGGATTCAACGTTTGGAGAAGTTACAGGGTGTTAGTCAGGAAGAGGCAGTGGTTTCTCATTCGCAAGGTAAAAAGAGAAAAATTGCTGATGAAATTCTTTCCCGTCTAGATGCTCTGGAGCATAACATCAACCCAGATGGGGCTACAGGATCCTCCCATGTCGATGATACGTCTGGGACTGAACATCTTTTGAGTAACCCGGTGGATCAGACGGCTATTGACAATGCTGTACCTGTAGCGCCAGGTGAGCCAGTTCTGCCGACATCTAATCCCATGGCAGGTACATCTTGGCCCTGGGGGGTTTGGCCTCCCATGGCCCAAGGCATGGGGGATAATGCATCAGGCGCACAAGTGGTACAGGGGTCTTGGCCTGTGCAGCTGACCGTTAATTGGACACCAACTCAGTGGTCTCCTTGGTCGCCTTATGGGATAAATGCAATGCCCCCCCCTTTTGGGATGGCTCAGGGGTCACTTTACACACCTCAGGGCACGGGTTATGATTCCATTGCTTATTCAGCAATTCCCTTCGGAGAAATGTCCCTTCCGTTGGGTGACCATCGGCTTCAATCCACCAGGGACAAAATAGTTAAAGGTGAATATGTGGACCTTTTTTCATTGCTTTATAGGGAAGTGGAAAAGAAAGACAGGGAGGAGATGGATGAGAAAGAGAAGGAGAAATTAAAAAAGAGGAAGGTGGAGAGGAACTGGACCAATTGGCTTTCTGGTTTCCTTATTTATGCGGGGGTAGTGGTTAAGGCACACCCTCATCGAGCAGCTGCCCTGTTTCAGTATCTTGATATAATTCACAGGGCTTATGGTGATTTTGCAGGTCCAGCTTGGCTTCTTTATGATGAGGCTTTCTGAATGAGGGCGGCAATTTATCCTTCTTTGAGGTGGGACATGATGCATCCTCAGTTATGGATGCAGCTTATGACCCCGGCCCGCCCGATACAAGGGGAACGGTCGCATAGTGGGCACTTAGTTAGGTCATCCAGCACCACGGGGCAGCATGCCACTGCTGGCACGGCTCCGGCTGTGAGGCAGATATGTTGGGAATTTAGTTCACATGGCTTTCGTGCTAGGAAGCCCTGTAAGTATAGTCATGAGTGCTCCATTTGTAGTGGGGGGCATTCCTTTCGGAACTGCCCCAGGGGAAAGCAGGCTGCGTGGGGTGGTAGGCCCAATCAAGGAGGTAGGGGCAGAGCTTCTACCGCTCATGCTCAAAAAGGGGCCCAGCCCAATCAACAATAAAGTTCTACAGCGTTGGCTGAAGGTATATCCTGATAGGCAAGCAGCCAAGTACCTTCTCGATCGTTTTCAGTTTGGGTTTAGGATTCCATTTCAAGGGGTTCGACGGCCATTTTGGGCCCACAATTTGAAATCTGTTTGTGGTTTGGAGCATGTTGTTAGGGATAAGATTAGAAAAGAGGTAAGTGAGGGTCGAGTTTTAGGCCCCTTTTCGAGTCCTCCGGTACCCAACCTGCGGGTGTCTCCCTTGGGGGTTGTCCCTAAGAAAACGCCAGGGGAATTTAGGCTCATCCATCATTTGTCATACCCCAAAGGGGATTCAGTGAATGACTCTATCCCCCACGAGCTGTGCACGGTTAGATATACTTCCTTTGATGCCGCAGTGCGGGCAGTTCGCCTTCAGGGTTGGGGAGCTGAGCTTGCAAAGTGTGATATAAAATCCGCTTTTCGACTTTTGCCAGTTCATCCTGAGGATTTTGAGTTATTGGGTTTCCAGTTTGAGGGGCAGTTCTACATGGATCGGGCTCTTCCCATGGGTTGTTCAGTTTCATGGAATGCGTTTGAAACCTTTAGTACCTTTTTGGAATGGGCGTTGAGAACTAGAACTGGTTTGTGTAGTGTAGTTCACTATTTAGATGATTTTCTGATGATTGGACCTTATCAATCTGGCCAGTGTGCATATTTGCTGCACCAGTTTGAGGCTTTGACGATTGAGTTGGGGGTTCCTCTTGCACCCGAAAAAACGGAAGGCCCTGCTCAAGTTTTGACCTTTTTGGGTGTTGAAATTGACACCGTTAATCAACAGTGTAGATTGTCTGCCTTTAAAGTTTCGGATTTAAGGGATAGGGTATCCCAGTTTTTGCTTATGCGTAAAGCTACATTACGTGAGTTTCAGGTCCTTATAGGTCATTTGAACTTCGCGTGTAAAGTTGTGGCACCTGGGAGGGCCTTTCTTCGCCGTTTGTGTGACGCTATTAAAGGGATACGGCAACCATATTTTTTAATCCGTATATCTAAGGATATAAGGGCGGATTTGCTTATTTGGCAGCAATTTTTGGACCAATTTAATGGCGTTTCCTTTTGGCGTGAGGACCGGAAGCTAAAAAGTAATTTTCAGATAGCCTCTGATGCAGCTGGTTCAACCGGTTTCGGGGTCTATTTTGGAGGTCGGTGGTGTGCGAGTAGGTGGCCTTCTGATTGGGCGGCTTCGGGTATAGTGGCTGATTTAACATTTTTGGAATTCTTTCTTATTCTTGTAGCGGTCACTATTTGGGCGGATGAATTGGCCAACTCATCTGTGCACTTTTGGTGCGATAATATGGCCACAGTCCAGGTGATAAACTCCCTTACCTCGAAGTCCCCTCGGGTGATGGTGCTCGTTAGGGCGTTTACGTTACAGTGTTTGAAGTTTAACATCCTGTTTGTCACTCGGCATGTGGCGGGCGTTGTCAACTGTATTGCTGATGCTCTTTCCCGCATGCAGATGGAGCGATTCAGAGAGCTGGCCCCCGACGCAGCACCCGAGGGCGATCCAATGCCGGTAAGCCTGTGGAGGCTTGGGAGGCAGAACTCGTAAGGGCTTTAGTTATGTCTATGGCTCCCAGCACGATGAAAGGATACACCAGGGCGGTGTGTGAGTTTTTTCAGTTTAGGAAGCAGTTAGGTGTTAGTCAAAGTATTCCAGTGCCCTTTGATCAGCTTTTCCAGTTTTGCCTAACACCGTATCATAAGGGCTTGGCCCCACAATCTATTAAGGTTCGTTTGTCAGCGATTGCCTTTTGGCTTAAGGCTCAGGGGGCTCCTGACAATATTGGGGATTTTCGCATCCGAAAGGCTTTGGAAGGTTGGTCCAGGGAACGTGAACGATGGAAGGATAGTAGAGTCCCCATTTCACCTGCTATTTTGAAGGGGCTAGCCTCAACTTGGGTAGGCATTTGTAGGTCGCCTTATGAGGTGCTTCTTTTCCACGCAGCCGCTTTGACGGCCTTTTTCGGTGCCTTGCGCATCAGTGAACTGGTGCAGGCATCTAAGATGGATTCTTCACATAGAGCGTTGGAGTTTAGAGATGTTATCATAGAGAGGTACTGGGCCACTCTGATTTTGCGCTTTTTTAAGACGGATCAGCATGGGAAAGGAAAACAATGCTGTCTGCTACCTTGCAGTGACCTTGAGTTATGCCCAGTTCGGGCATTGCAGCAGTTTCTTGCAGTTCATGGGCCACGGGCAGGTCCACTCTTTGTTCATGAGGATTTTTTCCCCCTGACTAAATACCAATTTTGGAATGTGACGTCTAGACCACTGGGTAAGTTGGGTCTTCATGGGGTTCGCTTTGCTACCCATTCTTTCCGTATCGGAGCTGCTTCCACAGCTGCAGCTATGGGCATGACATCTGCAATGATTCAAGGGATTGGTCGGTGGAGGTCCTCCTCTTACCGACGTTACGTGCGACCGCTCACTTATTAACTGTCGTCTTCCCCCTTTTGTTTTTCAGATTCTAGCCTGGTGTTCGTGAGGCTGTGGGTGCTGATCTGTGGCCACAGTATGGTGTACTGGGTGGCCCGGCAGGCCCAGATGAGTCACTATGGGCCTCACTTATGTTTGGGGAATGGGACAACAGTTGAGTGGGTGGGGAAAAGGGGTTTATGTTGGCGTGGCCTTCTGCCATTGCTATTTGAGGAGTACCAAGGGCCTCCGCCAGATGTTCTTATCCTTCACTTGGGGGGGAATGATTTGGGGTTATTGAAGGGGAAGGCTTTGGTCCTGCAGGAGATACATGACATACGGGTAATCAGGTCAAGGTGGCCTGATGTTACCGTCATGTGGTCGGCTATTCTGCCAAGAAGGCAGTGGAGGGGTGAAGGTGATCCCCGTTCTCTGGACAAAGCCCGTAAGGGAGCTAACAGGGAAATTGGGAATGCCATGCGCATGGGGCTGGGTTACTATTTGCCGCACCCTGACATTGTGTCCAGGAGACCCGAGCTCTACAGGGCTGATGGGGTACACCTTTCGGACGCTGGTAATTTGATATTTTTAAATGATCTTCAGCGGGGGTTGAGGGACCTATTGGACGAGCTGGTGGGGGAAAGGGACTAAGCGGACGCTTGCCCCTTTCTGTGGCGGGAAAGGGGGAGGTGTTGCTTCAGTGGACACCTTGGCACCAATTTTCGGTGAAGGTAGGGTCTCTGGAAGGGCCACTTCAGGCCGTGGGGCCTAAAGGGGACAGAAGGAGACCCACCTTGAGGTTGGCCTGAAGGATAATCCTTCACCTCAATCCGTGGGGCTTGGGTGAGGGCCTTTTTGGTTCACCTTACAGACACGGGTCGGCTGGTGAGCAACCCCAGTCAATTGGGGTTCCTCTCCAGGACCCAGGTGTTTGCCAGGGAAGGCTGGGGGTTGTGGTCTAGGATAGACCTACCGCCTCAGCTGGTCCCTCACCGGGTTGCCTCCCACTGCTGAAGATTTTAGAGGGAATTAAATAGGTTGAATTCAATAAAATACTTTATTTCACCCCATTTTATGTGTGTGTCTCTTTATTCCGCAATCGTCCAGCAAACTTTGTGATATTGTACCCTGCCCCGATTCTGAGGAGAGAGGCGGGTAATAAATAACTAAGTATTAAGTATTACTACAATGCAGTGTATTCCACTTCTGAACAGCTCTTACTGTCAGGAAGTTCTTCCTGATATTAAGGTGGAATCTCTTTTCCTGTAGTGTGAACCCATTGCTCTGTTTACTAGTCTCTGGAGCCACAGAAAACAAGCTTGCTCCATCCTCAGTATGACATCCCTCCAAATATTTAAACATGGCTATCATGTCCCCTCTCAACCTTCTCCTCCAGACTAAACATGCCCAGCTCCCTAAGCCGCTCCTCATAGGGCATGGCTTCCAGACCTCCTGCCATCCAGGTCACCCTCCTCTGGACACGTTCTAGCTTCCCAATATCCTTCCTGAATTGTGGTGCCCAGAACTGGACACAGTATTCCAGGTGAGGTCTGACTAAAGCAGAATAGAGTGGCACTATTATTTCCCTAGATCTACACACTATACTCCTACTAATGCAGCGCAGAATCACATTGGCTTTTTTAGCTGCTGCTGACTCATGTCACACTGCTTACTCCTGTTCAGCTTGTGGTCCACTAAGACTCCTAGATCCCTTTCGCATGTACTGCCATCAAGCCAGATGTCACCCATCCTATATCTGTCCATTTCATTTTTACTGCCTAAATGTAGTATCCTACATTTCTCCCTGTTGAAATTCATTTTGTTAGTTTTGTCCCACCTTTCTAATCTGTTAAAGTCATTTTGTGACATGTGGAGAGCAATAATGGAGTGGGTGGGTTAGCACACTTGGCTCCTAACATATTTACTTGGTAATACATTACAAAACCCCTCAAGAAGATTACTGTGTTGACCTCTAACAAAGTTCTAATGGAGAACCTGGACAAAGTCCACCTACAGAGATACATCTCATTGCAGAACATCACCACTGCTCTGTGGAGTATTACCACCCTGTACCATTTCATGGGGAACACCTTTTCATTGAAGAGTGGTAGGTATAATGAAGAAAAATTAAATCATCCTTGCTGAATATGTCTTATTCCAATTATGTTGTCATTACATAACATGAACTCAGTTGTTTTCCCATTATTCCTTAACATTTCCAGTAGGCATATTTATTCTATGTTATTATATGTACAGTAATATATTTCTATCATGTTTCCCATATCTAACAACATATTGAAGTCGTGTACCGCAGCAAAAAGATTTGGATAACAACAAATTACATCACAGACTTAAAGTACTAACATTATAAAACTACAAAACAGTAAGGTTGAAATTGAATTGTTAGGCCTCACTAGAGTATAATTATTGCATTAATGGAACTTACATAAGTGTTGACTTACAAAGTGGCTAGTTTATTCAATAGGCATACTCAAGTTAGTACTAACAATTGGGTTTTGGCCTAAATCATCAATAAAAAAAATAATAAAAAAGAGTTAAAATCAGAAACTCAGAACACAGTTTTTATAATATGCTGTACACTTGGTTAGCAAAGGCTTGAATGAAAAGTTGGTAGAAGACTGCATTCTAAAAGGCAAGTGCTATCATGGAGAAGGCCCCCTTCTAGGTGGCCACCAGATGGCAAGCTGAAGGTCATGGAGCAACCAGCAAGGTGTACTTCTTTGTTTTCATAACTGTATTGCTGTTGTGTGCCTTCAATTCATTTCTGACTTTTGTGAACACTAAGGTAAACCTATCATGGAGTTTTCTGAGGTTGAGAGTATGTGACTTGCCGAAGGTCAACCAGTGGGTTTTCATGGCTGAGCAGGGATTTCAACCCTGGTCTCCAGAGTCATAGGAGATTATCAGACAGGAATGAAAAAAGCTTTCTTGTCCTACAATCTCCACTCCACCCCTGTCCTATCCCTGTCACACCACAATCACCCTCCCCACTGCACTTACCTCCTCTACCATTGTTCTGGCAGCCCAGGAATGAATGGAGCTCTAACGGAGCTCCCTTTACTTCCTGGATTGAAATCCCATGGATTCTTGCGAGAAGATGCGAGTGTGGGAAATTCAAAAATAAAAATAAAAAGAACACAAAAAAAATCACAGCAAGCAAAAAAACTCACTTTAAAAGGTAGAATCAACCCGCTGAGGGTAATAAAAAGTGTGTCACTTACCTGGATATCCTAATATCATCCAGAAGTGTTCTGGCAGGGACTGTCCATTGATGCTGGAATATCGCCAACATAATGGGGCACCTTGTCACACACATGAACATCTGTGACAGGAACAGAATAGGGGATCTATTGATGGCTTCTCACATCAATAAAAAGCAACGCCTATGCAACAGCATCAGAACAGGTGCATAACAAGGGGGGAATGATGTTGTCTGAAAAGGGAGCCCTTTTGAGATCTCCTGGCATTCCTGTAATGCCACTTTTAACACATCTGATAATCTCCTAAGTCCAGCTTTCAAACCTCTCTGCCATACTGGCTTTTTATAACTGTATACGGCCAGTTAATTGGTCTAGCAACCAGCCAGCAGGCACATGTACAATAGCAGAAGATACCGTATATTCCGGCGTATAAGACGAGGTTTGAGCCCTGAAATATAGGCTCCAAAATCAGGCGTTGTCTTATACGCCGGATACACTTTGCTTCACCCCCGCCATCTGAACTCCTGCCTCTTTGCTCCCTTCGCAAATGGAGCAAAGAGGCAGGAGATCAGGTGGGGGGTGAGGCAAAGTGCTTACGGTTCATTCACCCCCCCTCTGCCTTCTCCCCCTTTGGGGAGCAACCGAGGACAGAGAAGGGGGGTATGTTACTGGAAAGCCCCCCCTCTAGCCACCCTTCCACCCTCCCTGAGCTGCGATCCAGCTTGTGGATTCAGGGAGGGGGTGGGTGGCTGAGAACCCCCCTCCCTCAAGCCACCTCCCTGAAGCCCGCTCCCTCCAGCCACCCCCCCTCCCCAAAGCCATGATCCCACTCGAGATCGAGACTTTGGGGAGGGGGTGGGTGGCTGCGAAGCCCCTCCCTCCAGCCACCCTTCCACCCTCCCCAAAGCCCCCTCCCTCCAGCATCCTCCCTCCAGCCACCCCCACCCAAAACCACAATCCCACTTGAGATCGCAGCTTCGGGGAGGGGGTGGGTGGCTGCAAAGCCCCCTCCCTCCAGCCACCCTTCCACCCTCCCCAAAGCCCCCTCCCTCCAGTGTCCTCCCTCCAGCCACCCCCACCCAAAACCACGATCTCACTTGAGATCACAGCTTCGGGGAGGGGGTGGGTAGCTGCAAAGCCCCCGCTTCCAGCCACCCTTCCACCCTCCCCGAAGCCCCCTCCACCAATGTCCTCCCTCCAGCCCCCCCAGCCAGCTGGCCATCCCACATTCTCCAACCCACGAGGAGACTGGGCAGCCTCCTGTGGGTTGGGGAATCACGGGAGGAGGGAGCCCAGAAGGAGGGATTGGGGCTGTGCAGCCAAATGGGGCATCGTCGCCCCTTCTCCCCGCCTTCCTAGAAGGTGGGGAGAGCAAGCGAAGATGCCCTGTTTAACTCTGCAGCCCCGATGCCTTCTTCTGGGCTCCCTTGCAAAGGGAGCCCAGAAGGAGGTATCGGGGCTGCGGAGTTAAACCCCTAGATTTGCTCCCACTTCCTTGAAGGGGGGAAAAAGGGGTGTATCCTGGGGTTTGGCTCCACGGCCCCGCATCCTCCTTCTGAGCTCCCTTCGGAAGGGAGCCCGGAAGGAGGGACTGGGGCTGTGGAGCCAAACGGGGCATGTTCACCCCTTCTCCCCACCTTCCTTGAAGTTTGCCGCAGCTGCCCCTGCTTCCCCCACCTTGGTCCCCTTCAGAAGAGCCAAGACGGAGGGAATGGGGCTGCTGAGGCAAACTTGGCATTTTCGCCCCTTTCCTCCACCTTCGAGTCAAGTTTGACTGGAAGGTTGAAGAGAGGGGCGAATGTAGCGGCTGGCTGGCTGGGAGAGCCCTGCCAGCCGATCCTGTTTGCTTTCCCAACTCACGAGGAGATCCTCGTGAGTTGGGAAACAAAGAGGATCAGCTGGCAAGGCTCCCCCAGCCAGTCAGCCAGCCAGTCAGCCAGCCAAATTGGGGGGTGTGTGTGTCTTGTATGGCGAATATATGCCTAAGCCTAGATTTTTGGCTGGAAATTGGGGGGGGGGTGTTATACGCCCAGTCGTCTTATACGCCGGAATATACAGTAGTATCTCTGTGCATTCTGAACAGATACAGATAAAGAAATTAGATCCTTGTAATGGATATGATAATTTGCCTACACAGAAATAAATATGCCAGAAGTTCTGCCATGCAAGTTATTTTGAAATAATCTACTTTCCCTAATACAATTGCCTATGATTTTCATCTTTCAAACAAACATATATCAAGGACATATAGGATGATGTAAAGATTTTGGACAAGTTGAAACAGAATTTAAAGCTATTCAAATTATTTAGATTTATCAAAATAATCAAAAGCCTTGTTTGTTCTGGGGCTTCTCATGTCAGAGGAAGGTTCTGCATACAGAAATGAATTTCTCATTAAAGTTTTGGAGTGCTCCCCGACTCAGGGAAAACATGGAGCATTGGAACCAATAGGTCACACCCATAATTTAATTGTGGTTTAGTTATGCAAAACTATATCCTTATAACACTCGTCTCCTGTACACTTTTCCTTAAACATGCTTTGTGTTCAGTGCTGCTTACAATGGGGAAATGTAGAAAGAATTGTATCTTAAGAAAATCATCAGAACAGTGAGTATATTAGCTTGAAATAATTAACAGACTTGAGCAAGCTTTTTTTCCAAATGTATTTCTCTACTGTCCCTTAAATTAAAATTAACTGAATCGGAAAGTTACAAAATCTGCTTTAGCAGCAATAGAGCTTATTAAATAGCTTGGAGACAGGGACTATTTAAACGTTCCCTCCTCTAAAAAGTTAGTTTCTGGCATCATGCATAAATAATATGTGCTAATTATTTTCCAAATAACCTTTCAGAATGAATGGCACCCACAACACTTATATGTGAAGGCCAGTAAATTATGCTTTTAAGAAAACACCGTGTTTTCTTGGGTTCATTTGGCAGGCACCTGACTTGTATTTTATTTCTTTTCAAAATGGAAGCTTCAACATTTCACTCCTTGCCTTTTATCATTAGAAATCTACAGCTTTAAAATGATTTTCCCCTAGAAAATGCAAATACAGTCCTTTGTAGTGAGAAACCGTATTATATATGCAGCATGTAACTTTGAAAACTTTAGTTAGAAGTAGCAAAGCAAGCTGTCAGACATTTCAGTAATTGAATTTCCTTGAGAACTGCCTTGGTTTGTCAGCTCTGACTTTGCTGTCAAAAGAAAAGAAAATAGCCAGGGAATTCATCTGAGATAACACCAGGGGTATTTTGATAATGCCAAGACACAAACATTAAGTGTTTTCTCTGGAGATGTTCTGTGCTGGAGTTGCCCACCACAGTCTCAGCAAGTTCATTTAAGCCTTGAGTCATTATTATGTGGTGTTGAGTTCTGAGAATTTACTAATGACCCATCAAACTGCAGTACAAAGAAACCTTTCTTCCTATATTGAGATGCAAAAATATCATTGCTTAAAAAGCCCAATATTCCTTTTGTCAATTACTTCATAAGTGCTATTCATCTTTTTACTGCTTCCGCACTTGGTCTGCTTGTAAAATGTTTAGTGGTTAATTAGCCAAGAGGAAGTCCAAATTGTGGGGAGGAGTGAAGGAAAGGGAAAAACAGCAATAAAATTAATAGCTTACTCTGGTCTTTAATTTATAGGGAAGTGCTAATCAGTTCCCACTGGAGCTTTACCTCTGACTAGCACTCATTTCCCCCTCCATAATCAGCTTCAAAAAGATGCTATTCTGGATGTTCCCCTTTGGCCTCTGTTTTACTCCAAAGGACTTGAAGGTATTGCTACATGCTCTCCCCATCCCCACAGAGTAGGATGTGTAGGGGAAGCCATGCATGGTTTAATTTCCTTTGGAAAAGAGAGCATTGGCATCTGTGTCATATCTATTTTATTTACAAATGGGGGGGGGAGAGGCCCCTTGGAAACAAATGGGCTTGTAAAACATGCAGCAAAACTGCTGAGGTAGCATTAGATTTTTCAGAAAGTAGTGGTGCAATCTCAACCACCTCCAACGATTCAAGTCCAGCTAAACTCACATGTGTCTCTATGATTTTTTTTCCTGTGGCTACATCCTCTGTGAGTATATTCCTTTGCTAATCTGTGATCGATCTCTTTGTCAATCTTGGCATCTGAGGAGATGATGGTTCCCAGGTAGGTGAACTGCTGAACAGACTTGAGCACAGATTTGCCGATGGCAATGTGGGGATGGTGATGTTCGTCCTGTGGTGCAGGCTGGTAAAGAACTTCTGTTTTCTTCAGGTTGACTTCCAGCCCAAACAGCTCTGCAGCTGTTGCAAAGCAGGATGTTAGGCACTGCAGAGTTGCTTCTGTGTGGGCAACAAGGGCAGCAGCATCATCAGCAAAGAGCAGCTCACGGACTAGGTAGTTTAGAGTCTTAGTGTGAGCCCTCAGGCGGCTTAAGTTAAACAAGCTACCATCAGTACGGTAACGTATATAGATGCCGTCGTCTTCTTCAAGCTCTGCCATAGCCCTTTGGAGCATCATGATAAAGAAGATTGTAAATAAAGTTGGTGCAAGAACACAACCTTGCTTCACTCCATTAGTTATTAGAAAGGGCTCTGAAAGAGCATCGCCATACCTGACTTGACCGTGCTGGCCCTCATGTAGCAAGATAATCAGTTTAAGGAATTTGGGCGGGACATCCTAGTCTTTCCAGGATCTGCCACAGACCTTTCCTACTCACGGTGTTGAAGGCTTTGGTGAGGTCGACAAATGTTACATAGAGACCCTTTGTTCTGCTCCCTACATTTTTCTTGCAGTTGTCTAAGGGCAAATACCATGTCTGTAGTACTCCTATTGGCTCTGAAGCCACATTGGCTTTCAGGGAGAAGTTCTTCTGCAATAGCAGGAACTAATCTGTTCAGGAGTATCCTTGCAAGGATTTTTCCAGCAACAGAGAGCAGTGTTATGCCTCGATAGTTTGAGCAATTGGATTTTGCTCCTTTTTTCTTGTATAGGGTGATGATCGATCACAGATTAGGAAAGGCATATACTGCATTTGGAAGACTTCACAAAAGAGTCTGGAGCAATAAACACCTGAGGCAAAGCACAAAAATCAGTGTGTATAGAGCCATTGTACTGTCTATCCTCCTTTATGGATCTGAAACATGGGTCACCTAAGGCCACCACCTACGACTCCTTGAGCGCTTTCATCAGCGCTGTCTATGCACAATCCTAAATATATGCTGGACTGACTATGTGACGAATCTTGCTGTCCTTGAGCAAGCAGGGATCACCAGTATTGAGGCCATGATATTGAAAATGCAGCTGCACTGGGCAGGGCACGTTTCTAGGATGGAGGACCAAAAAATACTACTCTATGGTGAACTCACCACGGGACAGCGTAAGAGGGGTGCTCCAAAAAAGCGATACAAAGACTGCCTGAAACAACATCTCAGGCTCGGCCAAATTGATCACCAACATTGGTCCACCCTGGCCTCACATCGGGAGACATGGAGACGCACTATCCACAATGCTGCAGCCTTATTTGAGAACTCACGCCGAACAAGTCTTGAAGAGAAACGACAACACAGAAAGAATCACAACCCAAAAATACCACCCAAGGAGACCTTCTGCTGTGCTTTCTGCAACCGGACTTGTTTATCTCAGATTGGCCTTTTTAGTCATCAGCGCGCTTACAGAAAGCGCGGGATGAGTCCTTCCTGAATCTTCGTTTGCAAAGAAAAGCCAGAGAGAGACATCCTCTGTATTTCATACTCAAACCTGGATTTTTGTTCTTTGTCCTAGTGTTAACTGGTTAGTGCCATATTTAAAAAGCAGCAAAGAACAATCCCAATACTAAGATACATTAATGTTCCTTTGTCAAGTCCTTGACTACATAATAATTTCCCAGTGAAAGCCATAAAAATATATCCATTCCTAGTGGCAGACAATGACTTTCTTCCAGCTGCAGGGAAGCACATTTTTTGTAGATACTGAATGATATGCCAAAATAATAATGATAATATTCCTATATTTTGAAGTCCTAAAGACAGAAATGTGTACATCATGCAATTTATGAATGTGGACACTAAATAGAATTTTTGCAGAAAAGTACATGGCTAAGTTAACTGAAATCAATACTTCCACTGTGGGCTTTTTTTTTTTTCTCAGTAGAACACAAACTTGTTAATAGCTACTTCCTTATTGTTACCCCTGCATGCCCTTTATTGCTTTCTTGAAAACCTGGCAATGCTACATCCAGCTGACGGTATTTTGTGGGCTCCCGCCTTCTGCCTCCTGACAAACTTAAAAGTAGAAAATTAGTTTAATTGTGTTTTAACTTTTGTATTTACAGTTCTTAATTGTATTGTGCTTTTAAAATGTGGTACAATGCTTTGGATCTCATGGTGGGAGAAAGGCAAGATAGGTAGGTAGGTGGGTAGGTAGGTAGATGATAGATTGATAGATAGATAGATCTGAGTTTAAAACGCAGTTGTACACCCAAAGGCACAATTGTCTATATTTTTATTTATTTATTTATTTATATCCCACTCTTCAGCCACAAGGCTATAAGAGCAGCTTACAAATTGTTTTAAGCAATAGCAATTTACACATCTACACTTCATTAAGCAGTTTCCAATGTGTGTTATGTGTTAGCTAATTGCCCCCAGAAGCCGGATACTCGTTTTACCAACCTACGAAAGGATGGAAGGCTGAGTGAACCTTGGAGCCCGCTGGAATCGAACTTGCAACGTGGTGACTTGCAGTACTGGCATTTAATCACTGCGCCACCAAGGCTCCTGTTTATATTTACTGTTTCCCTGACCCAAAGCCTCAAAAAGAACCAAAAAAAAAGGGGGGGGGGAGAGAGAGAGAAAGAAAGGAATAGAAAAGAAACCACCTCACAGACATGACTGAAATCTCAATTTTGGTTTGGTGAAAATGCCAAGATACAACACCTGGGAGACCAGAGATGCTGAAAATGGAGAAGGAAGCCCTCCCATATCTGCACAGCCCTGTTAAGCTGTTCACAGGCAAGATACTGAATGGGAATATCATATTCAGTGACAGTTTTAATTTACTGACCAATAATATATATTCCAATTATTTGTCTTCTAAAAAATAGTTCCTACATAAACCTATTATCGAATCTTTTTCAAAAGGTATGGGTAGATAAACTCTGTTTAAGTGGATTTATTTCAGATTGATGTGAAGAAGGAAATTGGTTTTCTGAAGCACATTGAACTATAATTAATTTGGACACTTTTGAGGATTAAGTTTGACAGTGGAATAGACTATCTTGGAAGGTGGTGGACTCTCCTTTGGAGGTTTTTAAACAGAGGTTGGATGGCCATCTTTCAGGAATGCTTCAGTTGTATATTCCCTCATGGCAGGGAGTTGGACTGGATGGCCCTTGTGGTTCCTTCCAATTCTAAGATTCTACGAATCCATTTCTCTTCCTCCTTTTTGTCATTTTTTTGAAATCCTATACTGCCTTACAGCCACATTAGTGGGTTTCAGTGCAGACAGATTACAATAATAGAATAAAAATAAAACATAAAATACCGAAATAAAAATGTGAGGGATAAAACCACCCTTCATAGAGCTGGAACTATCCTGTAGTTTAAAAATAAATTAATTAAAATGCTCAAGCAAGTAAAAATGACAGATCAAGGGTGGGAACTGTTTGGACCTCATGAACAGCAGCCCTATCTGCAAATGACTACATTCCTCACCACTGGATATGCTGTCTAGGGCTGCTGGGAACTGCAGTCCAACAACATGTGGAGGGCTGCACAGTTCCCATCTCTCACCTAAGTCCAATTGTTAGTCCCAACTACAATAGATCCATTGAATCAATAGAGCTTACATACGTGCTGGGTTACCCAGTTTCCATTGATACAATAGATTTACTCTAGTTAGGACTAACAAATACAGTGTTGGCACCACAGTGCCTTTACCTCATTACCTCACAAATGACAACAACAGGGACAATTTTATGCTATATTATTTTATGGTAAGGGCAATATCATAATTCCAAATGATTGGGAAAATTAAGTTAATTTGGCCTAGCCAGAAAATTTGCTATATAAGCATAGGGAACTAGAGTCTACCTCTGAGACATTTTTGAATGAAGAGGTGCTATTCCAACTAACCTTTCACAATTTGCAGGAAGGAAAGCTCCCCTTGATTCCCTGTGGTCTTATGATATCGAGGCATGTCAAGCCTTTTAGGGATAGCGTGGTCACTCTTGGATCTTCAGCACCCCTTTGAAGTGAGCAGGTGAGAACAGGCACATATGCAATTCACATATCTGTTTTATAGAACTGGGGTGCAATTGCTCATATAAGATGTACAAGGTAGAAGCACTCCCCCTTGGGTCTCATCTGAAATTTAGTGGCCAACACTGCAGGGTTGAAATTGCTTGTTTCTAATATGCTTTGCTCATTGCAGATCCTTGTAAATTAGAAGAGCTATGTCCCTCTTTCCCCATGTTGGGCATCTTCATACAGTGTCTTCCATCTTCATTTAATGACATAGAGAATCAAATCAACCTCGTAACATCTTGAAGAAGAGATAGTCTTTCTTTTCTTTTTTCATTGTAGAACACCCTACTGAATGCAAATTCAATTCAAGTCCATTCAGTGACATTGATCAGAAGGTCTAGATTGAGCAAAATGGTTGTCCAGTCCTTAAGATCAGTAGATGGCTACCTATTTTATTCCTAGTTGTTTTCTTCTGCACTGACAGCATATTTGAAGAGTAGCCAACAATGTATCTTTGCTTCCTGTAACTAGAAAGATCTTTTTAAATCCTTTTTTTTAAAAAAACAAGGCAGGTTATTTACTAAGCATCAGAGGACTAATTCTGACCACACTATAATAGATAGAGCCAATATGCAGTACTGTTTTAGTGCTGAAGTCAGATACTGGGAGACTAGGGTTTCAATCCCCATTGCGTCATGGAAACCCACTAAATAACCTTGGACAAGTCACACTCTCTCACCCTTTGAAGAAGGCAAGGGCAAACCCCATCTGAACAAATTTTACCAAGAAAACCCTTTGATAGGGTCACCTTAGGGTCACCATAAGTCAGAAATGACTTGTAGGCACACAACAAGAAGTAATGGACAATTCTCATCCCTACAGTAACATTGTCAGATATGTTGTTTATGTGAATATGATGTAGAATCATAGAGTTGAAAGAGACCATAAGGGCCTTCTAGTCCAACCTTCTGCCATACAGACATACACAATCAAATCATTCTGGACAGATGGTCATCCAGCCTCTGTTTAAAAAACCTCCAAAGAAGAAGACTCCACTACACTCCAAGGCAGCATATTCCTCTGCTGAACAGTTCTTACCATCAGGAAGTTCTTCCTAATGTTTAGGTGGAATCTCTTTTCCTGTAGTTTGAATCCATTGCTCCATGTCCTAGTATTCCAGCACAGCAGAAAACAAGCTTGTTCCTTCTTCAAATTGACATCCTTTCAAATGCTTAAACATGGCTATCATATCACCTTTTAACCTTCTCTTCTCCAGGCTAAACATACCCAGATCCCTAAGCCTCTCCTCATAGGGCATGACTTCCAGACCTTTTACCATTTTTGTCACCCTCCTCTGAACACATTCCAGAGTATACTTCTCCCATGTTGCTAGGGCCTGATGCATAGGATACACAAAGACACTAGAATGTAAGAAGAAATACACATACCTATATCTACAGAGCTTGTGTCCCCTTGTGAAAGTGAAAAAGGGACTTTGAGAAGTTTGGGGTAATATGCTATGCTATTTACTATCACAAAGTGATCAGAATGATTTTTGTTTGTTTGTTTTACCCCTCCTCCTTTTTAAAAAATTCACTGCCTGTTAAATCTGCAAGCTCTCTTTCCAATTCATGTCTTCACTAATCAGCCAAGTTGTTGCACATTTTGCAAATGAGCCTGGAAATGACCCAAGGAATAATGTTATGTAGCATCATCCCAAAGATGATTTTGGCCCCATTTGCAAGATGTGCAGCAGCCAGAGTGCCAAGCACAGCGAAGCCACAGCTTTCCAAGGAGACTCTTGGATTAAATGCATTAAATGCATTAAAACTAGGATGGGGGAAGAAAGAATTCCTCAGACCATCTCATAACTGTAAGCATAAACCATTTACACTGCACATACAAAAAACAAAAACAAATCTGGAAATGCTTTGGCTGTTTTAACACTGCCATCACCAGCAGTCCATGCCAAAGAAGTTCCAGGTAGAAGTTGCAATGAGGCCTGTTTGATAAACACATTGGAAGAACAAAATATATAGCCACTAGTTCTAAGCATTTTCAGAAGGACCAGGATTGTTCTTGCTAAGGAGGAGAGGTTCAGGTGGTATATATATGATGCATGTATCATAACACTGGAATATTTTTTCAATCAGAAAAGGTTGCAACTCAGTCACACTAGATTTTCAGACAACACTGTTATAGTGTTACTATTACACTTTATTTGCTATGGCTGCCTCCTGTTGAATCCTGGGATTTTCAATTTAGGGAGGGGCATTTACAACTCTCAGCCAGAGAGATCTTAGGCCTCACTAAACTACAAACCCCAGAATTCCACAGCAGGAAGCCAAAGCAGTTAAAGTGGAATATTAACACTATAACAGTGTAGTCTGAAAATCTCCATAGAGCACATGACTAAGGAGATTATGAGATGCAGGAGAACATGCCAAAAAATCGCATTCCCAACCATATCAGAAGATCGCTAGAAGAACAGAAAGGGTGACTTTACTAGACGCCACATCCTTCAGCCATTCCTGACAAGCCGCCAATAAAAAGGGATGCCTTACTATGCCCATGCTACACCCCCAGAACACTGGAGGATGGCATCACCTGGTAAGGGCACCCCTTCCTGTTCTTCTAGTGATCTTCCGAAGCATTTTTTTGCCAGGTCTGATAATCTCCTTAAATGCAGAAAGTTCCAGGTTCAATCTCAGCCTCTCTAGATTGGTGTGCTCTTCAGCCTTCTGGAAAGTCTCTGCCAGTTACTTTGATGATACTCACTAGAGGTACCAACAGTAAGAGTATAAGGCAGCTTTGTAGGTTCACATATCCCAGGTACTCTGGCCAGCCCATTATCATGTACAACTGTGTTATGTGTTATGGAGATATGTTTATGTCCATAAGAGGTCTCAACCAGTCTCAGGTCTCAAGCCAGTCATTGCTGAGTGCCAAGAAAGCTTTTAGATTTTTTCTTCTTCTCTTACTCTTTTCACATGAGTGAACACAGACCTATGGAAAAGTTAAAAAAAACA
This sequence comes from Gambelia wislizenii, assembly GCA_030847615.1. Taxonomy (NCBI): domain Eukaryota; kingdom Metazoa; phylum Chordata; class Lepidosauria; order Squamata; family Crotaphytidae; genus Gambelia; species Gambelia wislizenii. The sequence goes on along the minus strand of JAUMIR010000005.1, from coordinate 82,199,549 downwards.
ATGGGCAGGAATTTGGAATGAAAGATAGTAGTATATGGGAAAATTGGGGGAAGACAGAAAAGGGACAGAGCTCATTTCAGGTTGGCACCTGAATAACCCCTTTCTTTCAAGTAACCACAAAAGTTTTAGCAAGAGGGAATCAAACTACTTGTTTGGAGGGGCGTTTGCTCCTTTACACAAACACCCTTGGTGCCACCTCTGAAAGAGTATGTAGGTACAGAGGGGAAGGTGTCGCTTTCATCCTTCCCTTCAAAGGTACAGACATCAGCTATAATACAAAAGCTTTATGCCAAGTTAGTATTTGAAGAAAAAAAACCCTCTGAACAGCTTTGTTGTTTAAATTACTTGCATGACTACTCTAATCTAAATTCAGTCTGCACGGTTAATTATTATTTTTGCTTAGATGTGATGACACTTACTACCTTATGTAAACTTCACTAACATCTGATTGATACATTTTGCCTAAATTCCCTGATCATTTTTTTCCCAAGCCAAGTTGTTCATGTCAATACTAATGCCTCCCCACTCCCCACACACTCTTATTTTCTGCACCAGTGGATTATTTCTGTCAAACAGGTACTTGGAAAATTCAGACAAGCAGTGCTTGAAAATGAGAAGTTTCAGGAAAATTCAGTGTCAATGAAAAATACATGGATCTTGTAACAAGAAACACAACTAAATCATGTTGCCTGCCATTTCTAAGAAAGCTTCCTATTGTTTATCTCATTTATAGATGGCAGGAAAAATGCTAGCTAAACAAAGATAATATCCATCCTGAGAAATATACCATAGAAATAACAGTCTTACTTACTTTATATGTACTAGTCACCTTGCTTTGTTGAGGGAGAGAGAGGGGAAAAGATGATGTCACTGGCCTCATACAGATACCATGAAATTAGTCAAGGTCAATATGCAAGGGGACTATGATTGTGTCCACTAGCCTTGCTCCACTGCTGATCAACACTTGTTTATCTAAAGACTTATTTTTATTTTTTGCAGAACCTGTATCTACACAAATCCAACAAACATGAAATTAGCAGGGCTGACCCACCACCAGAGATAGAGAATTGCACTGGGGTGGTTTTGTTGGAAGGTAATGAGTCTAAAAATAAAATTGTATTAAAAAATTCCAGGATCTAGTCCTTTAAAAACAACAAGAATTATTTCCTTTAAAAGAGTTAAAATCATTCAGTCACTTTTGACTTTGTGTTTATGCAGAATGCGCTTAAGAAGCAGATTTAAGCTCAATTATCATCAGAGGTCTGGGATCCCCCAGTTAAATTAGACTCATTACAAAACAAAGGAGTCAGTTTAAAATGCAAAACAAAGTTTACTGAAGGTATATCAATCTCAATCTACATACTAAAACAAACTTAAGAAAGGTCCTTAACTGAAGGTATTTAGGTAATTAAAAACTCACTCAGCCTACAGCCGTGGCTGGGTTCCAATCATCATAGCATGGTTACAGGAAAGCTTAAGATGGCTAAGATACATCCATCCTCATGGAGAGTCAGATTCAGAAGAGAACTTACACAAAAGCAATAAAATTCAAATTAGGTCATGTGTCGAATGACCCAGCACTTCCAGTTGGCTAGAAGTGCTCAGTGAAGTAAGAGAAGGGAATTTTGGGAGAACAAAATGCATGCAGGGAAAAACCCTAGACTTATCTAAGATTGTGAATGAGGTACACAAGATTGCTTTTACATTACAATGATTCTGTCCCCACATACAACAGGTTTCTGCTGATCCAGAGAGCCTCATCCTTGTGAGCTAACCTGGTGCTGAGGCCCAGCCACCTTTCTTACTGCACAGAGTATCCAAAAGGGAGGAGAAGGGCACCAATGAATAGGGTAGTAGTAGAGTGTTGACAATGACAGATTCAGGGGTGGGCTGAAGGTAGGATTTCTCCTTCCATCACAGGTGATGGGAAACCCTGGGCTGCAGCTGACTTCAATATTTTGTTGATTAGTTTCTCCAGTGTTTTTCATGCAAGCAGAATAGCCACATAAGCAGTTCTTTATAGAAGCTGATGAGCTTACTCCTAAAGGAGAAAGATCCAGGAATGTTGCCACACTGCAGAAATAAAGCAGTTTGATACTGCTGTAACTATCATGGTTCCATCCTATGGAAACCTGGGATTTGTCGTTTCTTGTGACACTAGCGCTCTCTGACAGAGAAGGCTAAATATGTCACAAAACTACAAATCCGAAAATTCCATAGCTCTGAGCTGTGGCAGTTAAAGCCATGTCAAACTGCATTATTTCTACAGTGTGGCAGCAGCCCAGGTTGACAATAATGGACAAGGAAGGAGATATAGGAAATTTACTGGCATCACTTACACTTAATAAGAGGCATGACATAAGGGACACCATTTCTTAATTAACCTAAATTTTCAAAGTTGAAACCTATGTGGAAGTTCCATTCTAAAGGGACAACAAGGCTGAACAGAAAACTAGGGCTGCTGGCAAACTACAGATTCCAGAATTCCATAGCATTGAGCCATGGCTGTTAGAGCTGTTTCAAGCTACATTATTTCTGAAGTGTGTCAGCTCCCTGGGTGATATCATGCGTACCTAAAGGCAAGAAATCCCATATGCATATCTGGGCTCATTGGAGCCAATGTAGAGGCACCTCCCATATAACCTGCCTCAGAACTCCAAATGGATAAGGAAAGTTGGTCCTTAAGGTGATCCCTCCCACAGGTCTCAAAGATCTGAACTGCAAGATTCAGGAAACATCAATAATTTTAAAGGTACCTGTGGATACTCATCAACCCTAAACTCTGTTTAAAAAAAAATCACACACCTCTGCCAGATGTGATTGAATCAACCAGTATTAACTTTTAACCCTGATGCAAACCAGAGATGACCCAATTAACCCAAATGATAATAGCTGTGGAACTGACATTCAAATCAATCAAAACCAGGCCAACTAATAAAGTTACCCTCATCCAATAAACCACTGCCTCTCATATAAGAGGTGTGTCTATTAAATAATGAGACTGATAAAATAACCCATCTATTTATCTATCTATATGTGTGTGTATTACAATTCTAATGCTTGTCCCCTTCAATATACTCCCCATTCACATCCACACACCAATGCTTCAGTCTTGTTTTCCACTGGTCAAAGGCATGGAGCTGATTAGTTTCTGTCAGCTGTTTCAACACATATGCCATTTTCTTCTTTACCGCATCAATTGACTCAAAATCTGTTCTTTTAAGCACCAATTTCACTTTAGGAAAAAGAAAAAAAGTCTCATGGTACCAAATCTGGAAAATATGGAGGATGTAGAAATGCAATTATTAGCCAAAAACTGCTTCACAGAAAGTGCTGTGTGAACAGGTACATTGTCTTGATGAAGAATGAAACCATTTTTCCATAGTTCTGGTACTTTTTTCCCTTGACTCTTTCTCTCAGCTATGTCAAAACTTCCTTATAATAATGCTGGTACACTGTTCTGCCTTCTGGAATCCATTCTGCCAAAATTATGCCATTGATGTAAAAAAAATAAAACCCATAATGAGCATGGCTTTGATGTGGTTTCTTCATTCTTGATGCTGATGGTGTTTTCCAGTGCATTGACTGTCATTTTGTCTCAGAATCGTACTGGAAGATCAGGATTTCATCACAAGTGATGATTTTTTGAAAAAGGTTTGGTTCTGCCTGAAGCTACTGCAGAATGTCAATGCAAATTTCCTTGAGTCACTCTTTTTGCTCTGGTGTGAGAACTCTAAGGACCATCTTGGCAAAACTTTTCTCATGTTGAGATCCTCAGGCAAAATTTTCCATGCAGTGTCTTTGTCAATGTTCATGGCTTCTGCTATCATTCAGACACTGAGTGGGTGGTCTTCTCAAAGAATCTGGCTGATTTTTTTCCACAATTTCTTTGGTACTTGAAGTGAAAGGTCATCCAGATTCTTCCACATTCTCACGTCCTTCTCAGAAACTTTTGTGCCACTCAAACACACGTACATGAGACATGCAGTCTTCCCCATAGGCCACAGTAAGCATTTGAAAAGACTCCATTGGTGTTTTGTTCAATTTTTCTAAAAATTTCAAAAGACCTCTAATCATAAAATTCCATTTTTGCTCTTTGTAACAGTTACTTTTATGTTTCTAATGAATGTTTCAATTCATATAATGAAAGGATTTATTATGGGAGGAGGAGAGAATGGAATCAGAATCATATTTTAAATAAGGCAATGCAGATCCGTACTTCAACAATCACAGGTTATCTTCCATTTGTCTGGTATATGCTTCTGACTATCATATATATATATATATATATATATATATATTTTCCAGAAGTTTATTGTATGATATTCAGACACATGGGATAAAAGCATCAGTAGCTCCTCTGCTACCTCAAAAGAGCAGATGTAGCAATCAGAAATCAAATGTCTTGGCTACTACTCTAATTCAGTATACCTTGGAAAGCAGTGTTAATGCCTGTAATTTATTGTCTTGCACACACCAAGTATATTTGTAGAAGGCAGAGATAAAATAAATGGCATTTTAAGGATTAAAAATAGAAGGAAAAAAGATTTGATTATGTAAGCCAAGTATTGTGGGTCCTAGGTTCATTACAAAATATGTTTGAGTCTCAGAGAGCCTGCCTACTCATAACACACTATTATATTTAGCATTTACAGATAGGTGAGGTTCTGCTCTTTGTAATCCAGGATTTCTTCAAGCTAATTAGCTTTGCAATTAAATGACAAAAATAAATGTATGTTTTAGGAGTTTAGTCCAGCAGATTACGTAAATTGTTTTTAAAAAAAAAGGGGGGGGAAAGGATTTTAAAATGGATTTAGTAAGCCTCCTGGCTCAAATAATTGGATTTTCCTGAAGCAAACTCCTCTGTTGATAATGGAAGTGCCAAGAAAGCACCAGAGCAGGAGGATTAAGAACTTGATTAACATATGAAAGTATAAATATATAGGTATAACTTCCTATTTGGCCTTGAATCTGCCAGGTTGAAGAACACTAACCTGGTGTTCCAACAAACCATGTTGTGACTTTGTGTTTCTTTAAGGAGATTATTTCAAATAAATGTGGGATACTTCAGAATCCCTAGGATGCATGCAGAGTTATTAAGAGCTTCTGCCAACCCAAATGAAGATAAAGGTGTTCATTTATCAATGGGGATGATATTTAATAAAGTATAATATCCCTCATGGGATTAAGGCAGCAAAACATGGAGTTATCAAGCCAAGTTAGTACAGTGCTGGTGATCAGAAACAGAGGTTAGCATTGAAATTACTGCTGTCATGACTCACTTGTTAGCAGTCTTTAAATTGTGCAGACAGAAAGTTATCAGTACATAGCTAAAAACTGAAATCAATGGTTATACATCTTTGCCTGAAGAAGGTAAAGTAGAATATTGGTGTCTGATAATGATAACAGCCAGTAAAGCTGAAAGCATCTTTTCTCCTTCTCCTTCCTCTTCTTTACTTATAGGGTAAACTTGTTTACACAAAGCAAAACATTGCCGTCTACAAGGGGGTGAATTATTTGGATTAGCTATAACCCAGTGGCAGAGTTCTTTATAAAAAGAGATACTGGCCCCCACATTTCAAGAACATGTTCAAAAGCTGGTGAAGATTATGGAAATGCATTAATTCTAATGAAAGGGTGGCCAACAATTTCCTATCAGTTCTTGTACCAAAAGTATATTTTTACTTTTCCAGAAACAAGTCTAAACTAATCAAAAGGCCACTGATAATTTAATACAGTTGTCCCTTCACATTCGCTGGGGTTTGGTTCCAGGACCCCCCATGAATACCCAAATCCATGAATATTCTAGTCCCATTATATGCAATGGCATAGCAAAATGGTGTCCCTTATATAAGATGGCAAAATCAAGGTTTGCTTTTTGGATTATTATTTTTTAAAGAATATTTACAAGCCATGAATACTTAAAACTGTGAATGCCAAATCTGTGAATATGGAGGGACAACTGTACTATGTTTTAGCCATAGCAACGTTGGCTATAAGATAAATAAATAAATATTCCAAACCTGTCCTATGGTGATAACTTTATTGATCAAGTCAGAAGACACAAAATACCTTATGCGAGCTTTTGAAGCTTCACAAACTTCTTCATCAGGCAAAAATAGTAAAATAGCATTAGGGAAAAGAGAGTGATGGTGTTGTTTGTGGTTATGGCATCTACATTTTGGATGTTACAGGATGTGTTAACAGATGAAAAGTGCCCTCCCATAGCTTTAAGCTGAGGGGAAGCAACAGCAATAAAACAAAGACAGATCAGCACTCCACTTGAAGTTAAAAAGCATTCCCCTTTGAGAACTCTTTTTGCATCTATCCAAAATACTACCTTGTATTTTTGGAATACTAATTTGATACCCATGGATAGTAAAAAATGAATGCATCTCCTCCTCCTACTCCTACTCCTTTATAAAGTACATTCATTATTTCTTTCTGTAAATTTCCAGAAGCAATAGGTATAAGTCTTTCCCGCCAGAAACCACAGAGGAATAATGGTCTATGATAGTGATAATGGTCAGTAACACTAAGTGCATTCCCTTTGTCTCTTCCCTATTGTTTTCTCCTCCGATAGTTGCTCATTTTAATTTTACATGTCAGGTGTTGAAAAATAAAATCAGCTGAGATATAAGGCTATGTTTGTATTTACATTTGCTGTGAAGAGGGAGCTATTTTTTCACCTTGTATTTCTGTGCAGTTATGAGGCAGGGTACATACTGTAATACATAAAGGGCAATTTCTACACAGGCCAATGAAGCAATGGACTTGAATGACAAGAAAAGAGATTCATCCTAAATATTAGGCAGAACTTCCTGATAGTAAGAGCTGTTCAGCAGTGAAACAGTCTCTCTAAGAGGGTAGTAGGCTCTCCTTCATTGGTGGTCTTTAAACAGAAACTGGATGGCACTCTCTCAGGAGTGTGTTAGTTGTGTATTCCAGCATAGCACGGGGTTGGATTAAGGTAGACTTTGCAGGACCTTCTACATCTATGATTCTGTGATTCTAATATGATGAAGAAGAGCAGAACCATGCTCACTGGCCATGCTCTCTCCATGGCATCCTTCCAAGTTTTGGAACAGAAATGTCTGCAGTAGTGAGCTTGTTGTCATAATCTATGTAGGCATCCTGTGCAATTTAGCACACCCTTAGAAACCAGTTTCCAAATTACACAGGGGACTTACATATTTACAGCAATCTTTCTGATGCAGGAGCTCCTCTTCCAGCATGTGAAACAGTTGGCAAGGATGCAACTGAATGGAAGGAGGCAGCAACCCCAGTCTCAGGACTTTTTCAGACAAGCCTTACCGCACAAGAAGACTCCAGGAGAGGTACAGCACTGTTGCATGGCAGGGAGTCCTTTTCAGATGCCACTGTCCCTCTCGCGGCATCGTCCGTGACAGTTCCGGGTCCCATCTACAGCAACCACGCCATTTTTTACTCATGTAAGTTCCATGAGTAAAAAATGGCATGATTGCTGTCGATGGGACCCGCAACTGTCACAGACGATGTGGTGAGAGGGATGGCAGAGTCCAAAAAGGACCCCCTGCCATGTGACAATGACGAACCTCTCCCAGAGTCTTCTTGCATGGTAAGGCTTGTCTGAAAAATTCCTCATTCTCTTACCTCACACAATTTTATGGAATGTTGCTGAATGCCAGAACAGGACTACAGTGCCACCTTGACTAAATTAGAAAGCAGCAGAAGACCTATGTTTTACTGAGCCCAGAGGTTTCCAGTTCAGAGGAAGGAAGGCTAGAGTACTCCTTTTCCTTTTCTGAGGAAGAAATCTCAAGTTGTCCTATTTCTTTAGATCTTGCCAACTAAGCTTTCAGACAAAACGGTAACTTTGGGGCCAAGTTGATAGCTGAGTTGGCATTCTTTTCCAACACAGCCTTCCCTGCCAACACTGTGTAAGTTAGTCACTTCTTATTTAAAACAAATCAAGCACATAGCTCATTGCCTATGACACAAACCCATAAATGTTAGTGTTTCCAAAGGAGAACATAAAATAATAATATAATGCATAAGAAAATCTACAAATTCAAGAAAGAGCATTGGTTAAAAGTCTTCAACCATTTACTTTCCTTACACTTCAGGGAAAGAAAATCAAAGAGAACTGGAAATACATATTTTAAGGAGAATGGACACAGTCTAGCTAATTTTAATGGATTTTAAGTCTTTGATGGGAATTTTATACACGTGATTAAATTTGTACCAGGATAATGAGCAAACTGAGAACTGCTTTAGACTAACTGGTGAGTGCAAATATTATTCTTAGCAATACTTTCAATTTATATCAGGCTTTATATCAAACAAATTATGGCTTCATTCAGATCTTCTGCCTATCACATGGATGAAAATTTTCTCTGCTTACTTAGGATTCTAGTGGAGGAATGGAGACACACACACCCTCCACCATTGTTCTGAACAGTCAGTATGCAGTGCAACATTTCAGGCACTGTCTGGCTTATTGTCTTAAGTTTCCTAGAACTATGAAAAGCAAAAAGAGAATTGTTTATTGCTAACACTGCACCATATCAGCTCATATTTACTTCATTGGTTGCAGATCTCATTTTAAGTAATCAATTTTACCTGACTAACCAGAGGTACTTAAATAATCAACAGATAAAGATCCTCCCGTTCCCCCCCCCCAAAAAAAATATGAAGAAAGTTGATGGTGGGTAAACTGCTTTCATTCACCATTTCTTTAAGAAAGGAAACATTGGAAAGTAAAATAGAATTTGAACCAGTCAATAATACTGAGGATGTGGAAGAGTTAAGAAATCTGGAACTTGTAAAGAAATATATGGGTCTGAATCTCATTACTTAGTTTATATATGACTCTCGTTTGTTAAAGACCAAATATTGTGATTTCATAGAAATAAGATTATGCAAGTACAGAGTAATTGTGTAGATGGCTTGTCACATGGGGCCCCTCCCTCCTCCTCTGTGCATTCACACCAGCACAGAGTTGGGAGGAAAGGCTTGTGTGTTCATATAATCTGAGACACACTCTCAGGGGTTCCTCTAACCAAGAAATCCCCTAGAACTATGTCTCTCTTCAGATAGACTGCCACCACTCCTTGATTTCAGACTTAAAATTGAAGTGTGATTACAAGGAGACAATCACATCAAATACTAAGCTTTCTAGCCTTAAATGAGGGTTACCCACTAGCCCCTCCCTTCTGTTTCCCAGAGAGAGAGAGAGAAACTTTCTAGCGCGGTCCTGAGCAATAGGCACATGTGAAAGGCTTGTTTTTATATATAGAAAAATGAAAGAGTCTTTATTTTGTAAGGTGGAGGCAGAAAGATATTCTTAAATATCCCCAGCTCTGCTGCCTCCAATTCTGGATTTCAAGCATCTTATTCGGGGTTGGACTAAATGGCCTCTCAGGATGCTCTCCAACACCCTGATGCTATGAAAGTTTTATCTCTCTCTCTCTCTTTCCTCCCCACTTCAACCAGGTGGCAAATTAAGTTATTTCTTTCTCTGAAAAGCTGTAACCACAAGATAAAACACCAGACACTGTGCTAAGCTGCAAGAGGAAGTAGCTAGCCTGACCGCATAGAATGGCAGGAAGTATAGGCTAGTTTCAATCTGACTATGTGTTTGTACCATAAGATGTTCCAAGAGACAGGTACACAAATAGGTCAGGCCATTCTCTAAGCATGCACACCTGTACCTTGAGGACATAGAGATGGGCATTCCAAGGGGGATGTGTAAAATGCACTGATTGGCCCTTCTATCTATGCTATGAATTCAGCCAAAGCTTTAAAAGTCCTGGCCAAGTGTTTCATCTTTGTCTCGAACAACTTTCGGCACCGATTTGGCCAAATGAAACTAAACTGAGCTTCAAATCAGACCACTGGTTGCCTGCTTTCTGTTCTGTATCTATGAGCTGTTTCCTAAGGCAAAGTTAACAGCTTTCATTGTTCAAGCAAGTAAGCAGTTAACAGAGGTTATCATAACATGGAGAAAAAGGCATTTTCTTCCAGGCCAACTTACAGAGTTACAAGATATAGCATTCAGAGTTTAGGATACATTCAGTCAATGATTAAAATAAATTTTAATCTAATGCAATTCTATCTAAACACCTTTTCCTAACTCTAAGAAAATACACTCACATTTTGATGATTCATCAACATCAGTCTGTGTCCCAATTGGGATGGGCTAGGCCTCATGCTTATCAGAAGCGAGCCTAGCTTAGCTTCTGATGATGGAATTCAGAGCCATATCGGAGGTCTGCTCCATCAGACCTCAGGATCATGAGTCAGATCTGCTCCCTCAGACCTCCAGGACCATGTGGCATCACACAAAGGACTGACTGCATCTCTTCAAAACTCCATTAGCTAAATCTGATTGGCTCATCAATGCCAAATCTGATTGGCTCTCCAGTCTGGTGATGTGATGTCATGTTTAGCAAATGGGGGGGGGCTCCCACTTCTCATACTTGCTTCTGAGATAAGAGAAGTGGTGTTTACAGATACTCAGAAATGTAGTTCTGGCAGATGTAGTTCTGGCTCCATGATGGGAGTTGCAGTCACTCCAACATGACATGGCTTAAATAGGACTACAGTGGAGAACACTTAGGGCTTGTCTATACTGCCAGGATATTGGGACATCCAGTACTTAGATTTATTCTCTGAAGAGCTGTGATGTAGCAAAATAGTTTGCACAGATCTGCAAAGCTAGCTGGTAGTCTGCAAATGTAACAATGTTGATGAGCTCTGAGCTGAGTTTGTGCACAGCTCACTGGGGGAGGTGCTAGCAGCTCTGCAGAGTTATGAGTGGGATTTTTAGTTTGTCCTATGAAATTGAACTAAGCAGTTCTGTTTTGAATCTTGAAGAGTGGAGATGGGTTTTCTTCTGTGGATGCTATAGTATTTTGTAAATAGTCTTTATTATGTTCAACTAAAGAACAAAAAGATTTTAGACATAAGCCTATGTCTTTGCCTTTGTTCTGATGCCTAAAGGAACCATCCTCTGCTACCATTTATTGCTTCCTGGACCTTTAAAAGAGGTTCCCAGTGCACGTTACCACCTGACATATACAAGGGGGGGGCATGAACACATCTGACAAAGCAGCCATTTGCAATGCTGCAACATGTCTTAATGGTCAAAAGATCCCCCCTAAACTTTGCATGACCCCCTAACCAAGATAGCGGCTGCGAGTGATTTACTCATGCTTTTAAATTTTCTGAGACCAATTTAAAAAAGAAAAAAGTTTATAAAAAGAAAAAGAAAGTATAAGATTGCTGTTTTATCAATTTACTGGACTCTCGATTAGCTTAAAATCCAATACAGTGGCAGTAGGCATTTTCCCTGTTTCCAGTCCCTGCCCCCATGTTCATCTAGCCAATCAGATTACAGTGCCTGTTTGTACCAACATGAATGCAAGTGTCCAAATGATTGCACATTCGCATGTCAACTGCCTTCCATTTGCATCCCATTAGGATTACTTTCACCATTTAGACAAGCCCTTAGTAAAACAATTTCCCTAGGAGATCCTATTGGCACACAATGCCTATAACAGAAACATGCCGGGACATTCCCGAATGTGATATATAAAAGGTTGTTGTTGTGTACCCTCAAGTCATTTCTGACTTATGGCAACCATAAGACAAACCTATTGTGAGGCTTTCTTGGTGTAATTTATTCAGAGGGAATTTTGTCCTTGTCCTCTTCTAAGGCAGAGAAAGTGTGACTTGACCAAGGTCACACTGTGGGTTTCCATGACTGAGTGGGGATTTGAACCCTGGTTTCCCAGTGCCCTAGTCCAGCACTCAGAACACTACACCACACTGGCTCTATAAAAGGAGGAGTTCTCAAACTTCCTAGTTTTCTCCATTTTGTTTGCTTATTTTACATTGGCAGGTGTAGTTAGCAACCCTTTGTCAAGACTAAGCAGAAAATCCTTTCCCAGTGATACATTAGCTCTGTTGTCCTCTGGCTTCATAATGAAGAATGAGGAAATGAGGGGGGGGGGAATCCCGCGTAAGGATTTGTGTCATTTCTGCATTTCCTAGCAGACATATCAATTATGCAGATTTTGCTCTGCATGCTTAATTACTATTTAACTCAATAGGAAGTCTGTGTATAGTGAGAAGCTAGTGAGAAGGCTTAATTATTACCATTGGCTCATCTATATTTTGTAATGCTTTCACAGAATATCATCAACTGGACTACTGCTTTCTAATTACTGGTTCTTCAGTAGAAATCCCAAACCCCAAATAATGACAAATAGAACAGAACAGAGATCAGTAGATATCCCTGGTTCCATTGCACTGTTTTTCTATGAGTTTGCTTAGCCAGTCATTTTGCTCTGTCTTCCTTGAAATGTAACATGGATAACTGCCAAAATTAATTCCCAAACTAGAATATGTGCAGTTTGCCACAAATTTTGTGCCCTTGTATTTGTTCTTGTCTTTTTCTTCCACTGCCTGATAGTATTATATGGAAACAATACCAATGAAACAATTCATACAATCCACTGTGAAGTTAGTTAAATGAACAGACAAACACAGAGTCATATGAACACAGAATCATGTTGCAAAAATGTGTCAATGGACAGAAAAAAATATATTAAGGGTTTTGATCAAGAGTGGGCAAAGTATGGCCTGCAAACTTAATGCATTTCTTTGAGACTGTTTTAAGACCTCCTCAGTGCCCCCCACACCTCAAAAAATAATGAATTGCTCAGTTTACTTCTTTGTTTAGACCTCTCTTGGGCTAACTCAGCCCATAGTTACTCTCAAAAGGGCAGATTGACCCACAACCATAATAGGGGTGGAGAAATTGTTGCAAGAGTCAGGATTCATTTCTAGTTGCAGGGTCAATTTAAGCAAATCTATCATAGAATCATAGAGTTGGAAGAGAAAACCAGACAGTCTAGTCCGACCCCTTGCCCTGCAGGAATACACAATCAAAGCACTCCCAACAGATGGACATCCAACCTCTGTTTTAAAAGCTCCAAAAAAGGTGATTCCACCACACTCTGGGCCAGCACATTCCACTGTCAAACAGATCTTACCATCAGGAAGTTCAGGTGGAATCTCTTTTCCTGTAGTTTGAGTCCATTGCTCCATGTCCAAGTCTCTGGAGCAGCACAAGCTTGCTCCATCATCAGTATGACATCCCTTCAAATATTTAAACATGGCTATCATGTCATCTTTTAACCTTCTCTTCTCCAAGCTAAACATACCCAGCTCCCTAAGCTGCTCCTCATCAGGAATGGCTTCCAGACCTTTTACCATTTTGGCCACCCTCCCCAGGATACATTCTAGTTTGTCAATATCCTTCTTGAATTGTAGTGCCCAGAACCGGACACAATATTCCAGGTAAGCTCTGGTCAAGGCAGAATAAAGTGACACTATTACTTCCCTTGATCTAGACACTATATTCCTATTGATGCAGTCTAAAATTGCATTGGCTTTTTTAGCTGTCACATCTCACTGCTGACTCATGTTCAGCTTGTGGTCCACTAAGACTCCTAGATCCCATTGGCATGTACTGCCATCAAACCCGGTGTCACCCATCCTATATCTGCACATTTAATTTTTACTGTTCAACTGTAGTACTCCACATTTCTCCCTATTGAAATTCATTTTATTAGTTTTGGCCCAGCTTTCCAAACTCTCCTCTGGGGTCTTAACTACCCCTCCTAATTTGGTGTCATCTGCAAACTTGATAAGCATACCCTCTGTTCCCTCATCCAAGTCATTGATAAAGATGTTGAATAGCACCAGGCCCAGGACAGAACCCTGTGGCACCCCACTAGTCACTACTCTCCAGGATGAAGAGGAGCAATTGGTGACTATCCTTTGGGTTCAGTCAGTAAACCAATAACAAATCCACATAACAATCATATTCTCTGGGCCACATGTTACTAACTTTTTTGCAAAAATATAATGGGGGATCTTGTCAAAAACCTTACTGAAATCAAGATACACTACATCCATAGCATTCCCTTTATCTGCCAAGTTTGCAACTCTATCAAAAAAAGAGATAGGATTAGTCTAGCATGATTTGTTTTTCAAAAACACATGTTGACTTTTAGTGATCACAGCATTCCTTTCTAAGTGCTTACAGACTGTTTAATTATCTGCTCTAGTATCTTTCCTGGTATTGATGTCAGGCTGACTAGATGGAAATTATTTGGGTTGTCTTTTTCCCTCTTTTTGAAGATGGGGACAACATTTGTCCTCCTCCAGTCTGCTGGGACCTCTCCTGTTCTCCACTGGTTCTGACGGTGGTTCTGAGATTACTTTTGCCAGTTCTTTTAGTACCCTTGGATGTAGTTCATCTGGCCCTGGAAACCTGAATTCATTTATACTGGCCAGGTATTCCTGAACTACTTCTTTACCTATTCTTTGCTGCATTTCCCCTATTGCATCATCTGCTCCATTTTCTCCAGTTTTAGCATTGTTGTCCTTTTGGGAGAAGACTGAGGCAAAGAAGTTGTTAAGTAGTTCTGCCTTTTCTCTGTCCCCTGTTAGCATTTTGCTAACTTCTCCATGCAACAGCCTTACCACTTCCTTGTACTTCCTTTTGCTATGGACATAACCAAAAAAAGCCCTTTGTATTATTTTTAAGTAAGCTACAAGACAGCTGTTTATTTCTGCAGCAGAAAGCACACAGTCTGGCAGGCAAGAAGAAAGTGAGACCCCCCCAAAAAATCTGGGACCACTTTTCACACACTTTTCCAGTTCTATTCATGTCAATACAGTCAGCCCTCCATATCTACAGATTCTTTATCTATGGATTCAGACATCCACAGATTGAAAATATTACCAAAAAAAATTCCAAGAAGCACACACTATATGGGACACCATTTTACTATGCCATTGTATATGATGGGACTTGAGCATCCACAGATTTTGGTATCTGTGGCGGATCAAGGAATCAAACCCAAGTGGATATCAAGCGGCCCCTCTACATAGTTTTAAAATGAATCGAAAAAGGTGTTGCATTGACATGTGTGTCAGGATCTAATCTTCTGTCTGCAAAACTATCGTTTCAGTACTTAAAATATTTTATATGTACTCACTTCAAATATTTCTTTGCTTTCTTATCACTCTCATATGATGCGCTCAGTACAGTCTCTTGAAGAATGGAGAAATAAGGTCAGAGGATGTTGTAAAAATGTTAGGAATTTGCAGTTAAGAGTGGATGACATCTCATTTAGTCAAAGTGTTAAATACATTTGGCCATATCTTTGCAGACCAACACACTAGTGCTCATGATAGACCATAAAGCTGTTCCAGCATACATCAAATGAACTTCCCTTTTCACAGTTTGCCAACTCCCAAGGTATCCCACAGCCAATTATTGAGGGATACGGGGGTATCATCTGGCTACACTTGGGAAGCTTTTAAAAAAAGAAACATCTGTCAGTCTCAGCAGGAAGGGAAAAACTGTTCTTTTCCCCAGCTGCCTAATTGCAGCCACAGTTGGCATCTGGGTGCCTTCACCCCCAGTTATTGATTTGCCATGGGGTGTGCTCCTCCACCATCAAGCTGTGGTTGCCTTCCGCAACACACCTAAAAATGCCTGTGTTGGCATAACTCCTAATTATAAAATATTTAGAGCCATTTAAAACATAAAGAGAAAAGCTGCATTAAGGAGAAATTGTACTGGGTTCTGGAAAATTAGAAAACTTTTCCATTTCTTTCTTGGTATTAATAAGAAAGAATAAATATGACCAAAGGCACATTTCAGGCATTATGAGAGGATTCCCTGACATCACCAGATACACTCAATGGACACATGCCTTTGGGCTTCTTTACATGGCTTTTTTGATCCTGACCTACAATATGGAGTGTCCTATGCAATGCAAGTTATAACACTAGTTTATTTCTTCTTGATGGTCAAGCATTCTCTTAATTAGGGTGCATGAGCAACAGAGAGCTTCTCTATACGATCCCCCCAACAATGGAGTGCCCCACAGTAATAGGATTTTGCAGCAGCTGCGACTTGTCTTAACAGTGTTTTCCCCCCATAAGCTTTGCATGCAAGATGGAGGCCATGAATGATTTACTTGTAATTGTACTTACCACAATTTGCCACCACTGAACCTTTTTTTATAAAGGTCCAAGGTGCAACAGAACGATTTTTTGATTTAAACAAAAACAACAACAAAAAAAACCCCACCCCATTTTATCACCTTAGCAATCACTTGCTAAGGCAAAAATCCAGTATGGTTGCATTGGGCCCTTGCCTTGTTAGCAAGCCCCCTGCCCTGTGCTCACCCAGCCAATCAGCTTTGCGCTTCCTCTCCTATGGGAAAGTGATTTGCTTGTCCCAATGAGCAAGAATGTGCATTCCCCTCGCTGTTTTTAAAAAATACAGGAAAAGCCATGAAGGCTTTTGGGCCCCCATCTTACCCAATACAGCAAAATGAAGTGGAATGCCAGGATTGTCCTCACATTCTCCTCACATTCTGTATTTTGCCGCTTAGACAACCCGAGAGATACAGGTTAACTTACAATTCAGGATTAACCAAACAGTAAGTGATATTATAACTTGTGATGGCAATAAGATGTACTAAATTTAAATAGCTGTCCCATAGCATACTAAAGCAGCCATATTTTACAGGGTTTTACAGCCATTCATTTAAAGCTGTATGTTTCAGAACTGGGCTATTACTTTCAAAAGCCACTGTTTTTCTTCTTGGCTACATGCCTTTCCTTCTTTGACATTTTCTCTCTGGCTCCTTTTGTATAGACACAGACTGTCTTGACTTAGGTGAATTCTTATCATGAAATTCCAAAGTGACACAAACTGGAGAGGTTTTCCAATCTGTTGTCTCCAAATCAGGATTTAGACTTTAATTTGTTGCATTTCAAATGAACCGTTGAATAGATAGTTCACCCTCAACATTTATTGTCACACAGATTCTGTTGGACAGCTCATTTCATTGCCTAACCATTCTCATTTGGCTAGCAATTTTCATAACATTTAACCTACATTTTCCATGCATCAGTTTAAGCATCTTAGTTCTTGTTCTGTCTGGGTTGACTAATGAGAATAATTTATCCCATGCTTCTACATAGTTGCAGGCAGTTATCCTTCTTCCCTTCAGACTTTGAGATTGAACATGCCCAGTTCCCTTGTTAACCTATTTTTCCTCAGACCTTCTATCATTTTCTTGATCTCTCTTTTTATTTTATACCACTTTGCTCAAATGACAAAGGAAGCAGACAAAACCTGGGGAACATTTAGAAAACCTTTTGAAAACAAGGCACCAAATAGAATTTGTGTTAATTTAATTTCAAAAAAGAGAGCTTCAGAGAACTTTTCCTCAACCCCTCATCAGTTCCACTCAACACACAATCCCAGGAAATCACACCAAAAAGAGTTTTTTAAAAAAGAAGAAGAAGAAGTAATGCTTATGTGGGTTTTTCTTTTTCTTTTTTCTTTTTGATATTACTGTTACTACATACCAAGATCTAAGAAGAAAGAAAGATTTTTAAAAACATTTTTTTAAAAAAAGAATCAAAGAATCCCTTGTCTATTCAACTAATTTGTCCTTGTCTCTTTTGTAAGTCTCCTAGTTTTCAAAGACAGAAGTTAAATAGGGGGAAAAGAGAGAGACAAAGAGAAACAAACAGTCTTAACTTCTAAAAGGTAGAAATAATAAGGCAGAAGGCCTAGTGCAGTTGTAAAGCTTGTTACCTGCACACCATGGCTTTAAAAGTATGAACTATATACTCCAAACACATGCTCTCTAACCCTGTTCCTTTACCTTCTGTACCAAACCTGAATGAAGACAAACCAGTTTTCTTATTACGGTAACTATGGGCTAATTTAAATTTGCTAAAATATGCCAGCTTCCTGCTGGCATATTTTGGCCCTGTATCAGGCCCGTTTCCTCCCTGTTACTTACATGAAACGGTATAGAGTCCATGCCTGCACACCAGCCAGCTACTGTTGTCACTGGTGTCTCTCTGAAGCCATGAAGGAGGTCCTCAGTTTGTGATCAAGGCTGGTCACATGCAGGGGCCCTTGATCATGTGCTGAGGGCCTCCTTCCCGGTTTCAGAGAGACACTAGTGGCGGCAGCAGAGCTACAGATATGGGTCGGCATGCAGGCATGGACTCCTGCATTCCCGCAGGGCCCAATCTAGGTTTTCCCACATAGGAGCCCTGGTGGTGCAGTGGTTAAATGCCGGTACTGCAGCCACAACATTGCAGGTTCCATTCCAAAGGGTCCAAGGTTCACTCATCCTTCCAGCCTTTCATAGGTCGGTAAAATGAGTACCTGACTTGCGGGGGCAATTAGCTAACACACATTGGAAACCACTTGGAAAGTGCCTATAAAAGTGGTGTAGATGTGTAGGTGCTATTGCTCAACAATTTGTAAGCTGCTCTGAGAGCCTTTGTGGCTGAACAGCAGGGTATAAATACCTAAAAATAAAAATTAAATTAAAAAATAAAGCAGGTTTTCCTACACATTTTAATAAAATGGCTTAATAGCTTTACCCTGCCTCCCCCCCCACCTATCTTTAACTCAGCCATCATCAGGACAGCCCAGGGGCAAAATGGGGCAAAAGCCCTGAATAGTTTGGACTGCAGGACTCTAAGATGGGGGTAAATTGTCTAGACATGCCCTATGTTTTGTAAATCCATTTCAAACTACAGCTTGCAATTTTCTGTTTTGTATTAACTATGGTTTGTTATGATGCACATGTTAAATGTAAACATATATGAGCCTCCAATGCATTAGAATATACATTGTCATATATGAGCCTCCAATCCATGAGAATATACATTGTCATGATTTGGAGGATCACACATGTACATTTGCTGAGCACAAAGCCCCTAAAAAAACTGAAAAGACTATTGTATCCATGGTTGTAATAATTCACATAATTCTTTACATGGTGCACAATGATTTACAATTCTTATAACATTTACCACTATTACTTTAACATATGAGACATGGAATTAGAAAGGAAACCCAAGTTATCAGTGTCAGGTAACTAAGGGTCTTTAACTGTGTTACTCTGCTAGAATAACTACCCAGAAACTCTATCAGGTTATACCGTTAGAGCACTATGATTCCATGTTAACTGCTGTGGTTGCATAAATCCTGATATTTACAGTTTAGAAAGGGCTATTTAGAATTCTCAGCAGGAGAGCTCTGGTAGCTCATCAAACTACAAAACCCAGGATTCTATTGGATGTTGCCCTGGCAGTCAAAATGGAATGTAGCACTATAGTTTAAATGTGTTCTATGGTTCAAAATACTGGCCCACTTGCTACTTTTCATCCCAATGGTATATTGATGCACATTTCACTACATATTTCTGCTTTTTATCCCAATGATATATTGATTTCACTACATATTGTGTGATCTTCCAGTTCCTACTTGATTTTTTATTTTTTTTTTATTTTTTTGGTAAATCCTTTTAAACCAGCTGATTCAAAGATCTCTTCAAGGAAAGTTGATACAGCAAGATGGGATTTGTCAGCTATGGTTGAACAAATATATAAATATATAAAAATTATATAAAAATTATATAAATAATCAAACAACTCTTCCATGGCAGAAATCAGAGTTGTGAAGTATGGGAGTGGGCCTTTTTACTATGGACTTTCTCAGACACACAGAATAAGGCATCATAACGATGCCACATAACTGTGAAAGGGCGCGCATATCACACAACATTGCCCTTTCTGATCACGTCCCCTTAAAAACCCATACTTTTTAACTGACGGCTGAAGCCATCAATTGATTCCCCCCATGGCATTTCTTTGCCAGCATTTTTTTTTTTAACTGTACTTACCCCATCAATGACTGGTCTGGCGCAAACACTTCCTGGTGAGATCATGACATTCAAGTAAGTGATGCACTTTTTGTGACCCTCCCCAAGTTACTTGTAAGTTTGTTTTTGTGCTTTTTTCACATTTTCACATTTTAGTGTTATTTTGTCTGGTTTTTTAAAAAAATTCTGCACGATGAAGTCTCTCCTTAATCTGTGGGATTTCAAAGGAGGAAGTGAATGGAGCTCCATTCACTTCCCCTTTCATTGCTGGGCTGAAAGCAAGGTAAGTTGGGGGGGGGCAGCATTCTTTTGCTGGCATAAAAATGATTTTTTTTTTTTAATGCCAGCAAAAGAACACTTTAAGGGGATTGTCTGATAAAGTCCTATGATTTGATGAGACTTTAGGTCTTCCTTCAAGCAAAGTATGAGCCATTTTGTGGTGGTTCAGTGTAACAGCACACTATAGAAGCACTACCTGGCTTGGAGGGAAGGTTAACAAATGGACAGAAAAGACAGATAAAACTGGTAATACCCACATGGCTACAGCATTTAAAAATACCTCAGTAGTGGCACATTATGACAGTCTGGAAACTGTGATCTGCAATTACAATACATCCGGTAAGATCATATTTGTGCACTAGGGCCCTCCTAGACACTCCTTGATCCTCCCCACTAAAAAAAACAACAACAAAACAAAAACAAAAAACAAAAAAAACCCATGCAAAAATATGGGGAGTGACAGTTTTATATATTTTAAAAAAATATGCAGAGACCCCTATTTTTAATAGAGGCAAAAATGAACTTGTGGCTATTTCCAGTTTTGACTTTTCTTCCCCCCCTTCTTCTCTCTCTCTTAAAAAAAAATGTTTATATGGGGGTTGTCAGCTTACAATGGCCCCTGGCTCCCTGGTTCCTGCCCACTCCTGGCTTATTATATGGATAGAGGGCTCCCATCCTGCTGGGTTTGTATGTGAAAGGGGCCCAAGATTTATTTGAACATTTGGAAAGAAATACCGCCTTTGTTTCCTCAGTAATAATAGGTAGGAACATTACACAGCACAATATACCTGGGTGACATGGACTAAGCAAGTTCCACAAAGGCTTGCCATTTCAACCAGGTAGGAATTAATGTTTTGTCCTTAGCTTAGTTAAATGCTTTGAGCTACAGAAATGGATACCTGTTACATTTCACTGAAGCATGTAAGCTGTAACTTGGCTTTTACGTGTGTTGGCCCAGTGTTTTAAACTGACATTAATTCAGGCATCAAGAATTGTCTTGTCTTATTGAATACAGTCTTCTTAGAACTCTGATCAATATGAGTAAGGTAATTAGAGATGTAAAGCACAGAAAGAATGTTTTTCAAGGAGCATTTTAATTTTAACAGGCATTTAACCTTTTAAAAATTATTTTAAATATGAGAAAATGGAACTACGCAAGAAATTTCAAACATTGTAATCACACAGCTGTGCTTCCATCCTCCAAATTCAGAATGGTTGGATTCATTTGTCTAAAGTCAAACAGGGCTCAAAACTTAACAAAGCTTTAAGTGGGACAGAGACTTAGGGCTTGTCTATAGTGGCCAGAATACGCCACACTCTGGCTGGAGTATTCTAGCCCCAAGCCCACAGCATTTCATCCTATTACCTGCCCTTCTGCTGTGGTAATGGAGGAGTGTCTGCACACTCGAGGCCCATGTGCAAACCATCACTTCTCTTCCTCATGCTGGTCATGTCTTCCAAGGACAGGAATGAGGCACCTGGCTGTGGTCACATGGCTGGACCCCTTGCGGTGACCTCAGCAGACATGACAGTCATTAGCTGGCTGGGAAATGGCTGCTCTTGACACTGCATGGGTCGACACACACCCCATTGTAGTAATAGAATTCACCTTTTTTTCTGGAAAACCACAGCAAATTGTGAGGATTTTGTTTTTGTTTGTTTTTTACCATGTGTTCACTATATTTTAAAGGGTATTTACCTCAGAATCTCTTTGGAACTGCCCGGATATTATCTGGACAGTTTGGACTAGAAACGGAGCCAAAACCCTGTGTCATCAGGACAGCTGGGTACAGGAACAGAGGGGAGGCATTTCATTTGTCCCATGTAGACAAGGCCTTAATCATGCTACAACATTGACTCAGAATGTTCCATATTATCGCTATTCTTTTAATATGAAACAATCTCAGCTAAAAAGCAAGAGGCCAATTAAGAAAAGCTAAACTGGGGAGTTAATCAAAGCTTACTCTCCTGGATCCATAGAGCCCAATGCAGAGGTAGCTCTTATGTAACCCTTTTTAGAACTTCTGTGAATGTTTGCAGAGGGTGGATTCAGGTTGCCCTGCTGGTCCCTTTTCCAAACTCCATACATTTATGAAAAACTGAATAGAATCTATGTGCATGAATGGATGCCTATGGACTGCTTTTTACAGAGTTAGAGAACATGTAGCAAAATCCAACATGCATACAATCTGTACTTGTGACAACTCTATTTCAACCTTTGGATGCACAGTGGACAAAAGGAGGCACAATCCCAACACATATGCACACACAAATTCACATAAGCATGTTGCGTCTGTCTCTCTTTCTCTACTGCCAGTCTTGAACTAATTGTGTCAGTCCATTACACTCTATATATGGAATGGTGTATTGGTGTATTCCTTCTCCATGGTGAAAGCTCTGCTTTGGTTTTTAAACTTGCTCTGGAAAATGTTTTTTAAGCAGTATGGTACTCTGTAGGAGACCAGAGAGCTCCCTCACTCTAGCAGTTAAGCACTGGTTCATTGATGAATATAAGCCAATGATGAGCTTGCAGCTCCACTTACTTTAACCCCTTCCATCTTAATTTCAGTGGGGGTTTTTTTTGTTTGTTTGTTTACAAACCATAACTTTGCTTTATAAACCAAGTGTATAATATAAATATGCAATGTGGGAGCGGGAGAAAAGACAGCCTCCACAATCTATGTGTCTTCAGTCTAGCATGTGAACAGTGCCTATGAAGATAACTTGTATGCACATAGGCTTGCTCTGTGCATTATGTGTTATTTTCTCATATGTATTAGCTCTGTTCTCATGACCAAATATATGCACACTAAGTGGGAACAGAGCCTGCAGCTGCATCTTCACTGCAGAAATAATCCAGTTTGACACTGCTTGAACTGCTATGGCTTCATGGCCCAAATATGCATAGGGCACCTCCCACCTTTAGGTCTCCATTATCTCAACTAGGCTGCTGACACACTGCAGAAATAATGCAGTTTGACACCACTTTAACTATCATGGGACCATCCAATGGAATCCTGGGATTTGTAGTTTGTTGTGGCACCAGAGCTCTCTGACAGAGAAGGCTAAATATCTCACAAAACTACAAACCCCAAAATTCCATAGCATTGAGCCATGGCAGTTAAAGCAGTGTCAAACTGGATTCCTTTTGCAGTGCAGATGCAGTCTTCCTTTGCAATCCCTTTCCCCGTGTACATTCATTATAAAAGATTGGTTGGGTGAAACAGGTTCTAGTTGAAAGAAATGGGAACAGAAAATGGATATGGAAGCACCTTACAACATAGATTAAAATTAAGCACAAAAGAGTATACACTGTCAGTTATCACTAGAAACTTTCAAAAATGTTGTTTGTATGGCTGTGTTTATACAAAAAAGATGAAAAGTATAAGACTCAGCACTCAACAAATATCTTACTTCAATATTCACACACAATATTAACATACACAAACACAAAATACTGATTACGATGATTGAGGTCACATAAAGGGGTTGTCTAAATGAGCAGAAAACAAATGCAGTGCCCTACAGTAATGGCAATTTGCAACATCTGCAACTTGTCTTAATGTTTTTGCCCCCCCCCCGCAAGCTTTGCGCCTGCCAGTCAAGATGGTGGCCACAAGTGAATTACAGTAGGCCCCCCGTATATGCTACCCACTGATCCAGTTATTCGTGGTTTCAATTTCAGCACAGCTACCATAGAATCTTCCTAGAAAATGCATCCTCTCTAGCCATTTTCTAGGTCCTCCAAAGGAACTCTATGGTATTTTAAACCAGAAGTCCCATTATTGTCAATGGCACTAGCTGTTATCTGCAGTTTGGGGTATCTACAGGGGTATCTGTTATCTGCAGTTTTGGGAATCCTGGAACTAATCCCCTGCAGATACGGGGGTCCTACTTGTGACAGATGGCTGGGTGAGTGAATGGGATTAGTGTGATCCAGGAGACAATCCTATGGCAGGAAACTGAAAGGGAAGGGCTTCTGGATGTTTAAAGGTTTCATGACAGTTGGAGAGAGTCAGTTAAGTGTCAGTTGAAGTTAAGCTCTGAGTTCTGAGTGAAGGGAGATGATGGCAGGTGGCTAGAGCTGAGGGCTCTGTGTGTGTGTGCTGTATGAGAGGCTTGGATGAGGTAAAATGCTGTGCAGAGGTTAATAATTTGGAAAAGAGGAGTGAGTGTACAAAGAGCAAATGAGGTTGGAAAAAAGGAATGACATTATAAAGATATAATCACTGGTTTAATACAAATATAAACTCTGGCTCATTCCTACAGAATAAAGATATCGTGTATAAGATGACGGGTGTATAAGACGACCCCCAACTTTTCCAGTTAAAATATAGAGTGTGGGATATACTCACTGTATAAGACTACCCCTCCTTCTCTACCTCTCAGATCTTGCACATGCATGCCTCCACCACTTCAGTGCAGTCCTCAGAAGCAAGCCTGCGCCTCACCCATCCAGCCACCCCTCCAACCTTCCCGAAGCCGCGATGCGGCTCCCCAGACCCATTGTTGCTGGTGAGCCCCATTGCGGGTTGGGGAAGCATGGGGCTGGCTGGCAGGCCTCCACCCACCCAGCCACCCACCCCTCCACCCTTCATGAACCTGTGATGGGGCTCCCCAGCCCCATCGTGCCTTCAGGAAGCATGGGAGGTGGCTGGCAAGCCTCCCTCTGCACAGCCAGCCACCTTCCGCCCTTCCTGGACCTGCAATGGGGCTCCCAATCCCCACTGTGGATTTCAGAAGTGTGGGGGTGGCTGGCAAGCCACCAGCCAGCCAGCCAGCCAGCCACCCCTCCATGCTTCCCCAACCCACAATGGGGCTCGACAGCCAGTCACCCCTCCACCCTTCCCGAATGTGCGATGGGGTTCCCCTTCCCCATTGTGGATTTGGGAAGTGCGGCAGGTGGCTGGTAAGCCTCCCCCTCCCAACCAGCCACCCCTCCGTGCTTCCCCAACCTGTGATGGGGCTTGCCAGCCCCATTGCGGATCCAGGAAGTGTGGGAGTTGGCTGGCAAGACTCCACCCTCCCAGCCAGCTACCCCTCCATGCTTCTCCAACCCGTGATGGGGCTTGTCAGCCCCATCGCAGATTTCGGAAGCACAGAAGGTGCCTGGCAAGCCCCCCCCCGACAGACAGCCACCCCGCACTTCCCAACCCACGGTAGGGCTCCCCAGCCCCCTCGTGGCTTCAGGAAGCATGGGAGGTGGCTGGCAAGCCTCCCCCTTCCCAACCAGCCACCCTCTGCACATCCTTAACCCACAATGGGGCTCACCAGCCCCACTGTGGATTCAGGAAGTGCAAGGGGTGGCTGGCAAGCCTCCCCCACCCAGCCAGCCACCCCTCCACCCTTCACCAACCTGCGATGGGGCTTGGAAATTTCAGCACCCACCCTATAAGATGACGCCTGGTGTCATCTTATAGGATGGCCCCCGACTTTTGAGAAGATTTTCCTGGGTTAAAAAGTGATTTTATATGCCAGAAAATATGCTAATTAAAGGCTTGAGATCCTAACACATTATCCACACATTTAAGTTAAAAGTAATATTCCCTGGTTCAGAAGGAAGGAACTAAGGGAACCTTATAGGGATTTAGGTAAGAGAAACAGAGGGTAAAGAGGTGACCAGGCTGAACCCTAAGGTAACTTGGGCTGGCACTTTAAGGTTTGCCCTCGACCACCTGGTTGTTGTGAGTTGTCACAGGTTTGGTAGCAGCATCACAAAAACAGTGGCAGAGGTGGGATTGGAAAGGCCCCTGTGTCACACTACTATACTTGCATTTTTACTACTGTAATCTGCTGCCATTAAACTTTTTTAAAAAAAACCTATTTCCACTATGTGCTGGAGTGACATTTTGTTTTTGTAAACAAATGGAAAAGAAACAACACCCCATTTTCTCGTCTTAGTACTCATTCGCTAAAGCGAAAATCCAATATGGTGGCAGCTGGCGCTTGCCTGTTAGCAAGCCCCAACCTCATCTGGCCAATCAGCTTTGCACTTTCTCTCCTATGGGAAAGTGATTCAAAGTGAATCACTTGTCCCAACGAGCAGGAATTTGCATTCCCCACACAGTATTTAAAAATCTTCACGGGAAACCTCCTGGCACACAGTATGTGGCAGTTCTTCCCCACACCTCCTTCTGAGTACAGCGAACTGCTGCAGATTGCCATTAAGACAGCACATTAAGACAACAAAGAAGTTACAGTTTTTCCAGTGTTTTGGTTTCTTCAGAGAAGATAATCTCTGGATTAATGAGTAATGGGCCTACTCTGGTAAAATGAACACAATGTGTACAAGGATATGAGATAAAGAATACTTCATTTTTCTTCCCATTTTTTACTTTACCTGCAGCCTCAGCACCCTTTTTATAGTTCTTTAAAAAAAGGTGGAATACTTAGCTTTCTTTTCCCTCAGTTTTATACCTTCTCAAATTACCATGTTTTTGAAATCTCAGTTTACCATATTGTGGAATTTACATGATTGGAAAGGTCAAATTATCATATGGGAAGAATGATTTCTTGACATATGAAAAGTGAGAGCCAGTATAGTGTAGTGGTCTGAGTGCCGGCCTAGAATTCTGGGAGACCAGAGTTCAAATCCCTGCTTAGCCATAGAAATCCATGACTACTCTCTCAGCCTAAGAGCAAGGCTACAGCAACCATCCTCTGAACAAATCATGACAAAGTTGCTGTATATCCAAGTTGATTTGAAGGCACATAACAATAAACAACCACATGAAAATTTAACGAGGTACTATATAGTTAGCTCCCAAAATTCAAAAACAGTCCTGGAATTGGCCTTTGGGGAGAACAAGAAAAAGGACTTCTCAATACTCGTATACCTTTAGGGCCCATGTTTCTCTTATAGAAGACCTCAGTTGACGTTGGCTTGGCAAAGACCTCAGTTGAGGTTGGCTTGGCAAAGACCTCTAACTGAGACCCCAAACAACCACTGTCAGCCAAGAGTAGAGAGTTCTGGGCTAAATGGATAAATAGATTTAGCTGTCGTAAGACATCTTACAGTAGGACCCCCATATACACTGATTCATTATCCACTGATTCAATTATCCATTGGACACAAAACAGCACACCTACCATGGAGTCTTCCTAGAAAATGTGTCCTCTCTAGCTATTTTCTAGGTCCTCCAAGGCAACTCTATAATATTTTAAACCAGAAGTCCCATTATTTTCAATAGTGTTTGCTATTATTCATGGTTTTCAGTATCCACGCCCCCCCCCCAAAAAAAACCAAATCCCCAGTGGGTACGGGGGTCCTACTGTACTATGTTCCTTATGAATATAGTTTCTTTGGCATGAAGTAATTTTTTATTAGGTGAAGGGACATCACGAGAAATACCTTTGATTAACAACTTTTATGCTTTCTGGAAACAGTGACCCAGATAGCCTTCTTTTTCTTCAGCCCAAATTTCCTGCTATCCACAGCAGTATGGATGTATTCATACTGAACAGCAGGGGGTAGAAGATATTTCTCCATGGCTTCATCCTACACAGCTTCACTAATGTCTAGGAAAGAAACTTGCTTCATTTTCAAGCAAATGTCATCTGCATTGCTGGAAGAAAGGAAAACATAACCCCCCCTCAAAAAAAAAGCAAATATATGTCAATAATGTAGTGTACAACTGCCTATAGTATGACAAACATCTGGTGGTTTCAGGAGCTGCATTAGCATACCCCAAGCCCTTATAACTAATGTGGCCATTTCACCAAATTTTGACAGCATGGTCGTGGTAAAAAATTGGTTTGGTTTAAAAGTAGGTGTGCATGAGCACATGCTTTGCTTTTAAACTAAGCCATATTTTCATGACTTTTCCAAAAGAGGATTTCAACAACTGGCATGAGAAGCCAATAAACAAAAAGCAATGGTGATCAGGGTCATTAAATTCAGTTAGCAGAAATTCCATGGATGTTTGCAGAAACTTTACCAGGCAAATTCTCTCTTTAACTCATGTAATAATAAAGTTGATAAATTGATATCCCACGTGTGTGTGTTGTTTGTTTGGTTTTCTATCTCACCAATCTTCTGCAAGATTAAGTAACTAACATACAAAAGGCATATAACCAATTTTTGTACAATGAGACAGGTCCCCCCCCACCCCTAAGTTAAAGTATATGTGGCTTCTCTTTAAAAGGCTTCCTCAGTATCCTTCTAATTTGTATATGAAACTAAATTTGCCACTGGGAAAATATCTAGATTATTGTAAGAGGAAAAGAAGCTGGCGAGTGAATGGGTGGGAGGAAAGAGAGAGAGATTTTGTGAGGATGTTTCTGTGTGTGTGCATGTTCTGAGACTAGGGATGCAAATCTTTGCTTATTTTGTTCTCATACACAAGAATGAATGATTTTGACCATTGTTGCATTGCTGAGAAAGATTATTAGCAGTCTTGTGCATTTTAAAATAATTTTTTTCACATCATAACTTCTTTGTGGAAAAAAACCTGTTCACACACAGAAAAAAACCTTGTTTTTCACAAAATTTGTGCAAAATACACTGTTCCTTGCAAAAATGTAGCAAAGAAAAATATCTAATCTATAACTTTCTAAAGGAAGATAGCAAGGCTTTGCACATACAAATCCCTTTGAAACTGAACTGGCCTTCCACAAAAATACAGGGTATTCAGCTAATCACTAATGTCTGATAATCAAATTGACACCTATTCTATCTAAACATATTTGAATGGCAAATAAATATAAATTGATTTTCTCAAAATGAGACCACAAATAAATGATAGGCAACTACTACAGTAAGATACTTCTTTCAGATGCTTTGTATTCTTCAGCTAATCGCAGCAGCCCACCAGTTTACTTAATAATGGAGGAATCATGAGATATACAAAACTTGTTAATTACAATGCCAATACCATTAACACATCCCTCAGGACACCAGTAAGTCCCTCTTTCCCTTCAGAGCAGCACATGTTAATTGTTGCTCTACTGTTGATATGCAATTAGCACATTAATTTTATCATTTGATTAATTGTAATTAACACATCAATTAATTGACTAATCCTTTTATGTCAACCTCAGCTATTCCTCTGCAGATATTATCAAAGTTTGTGCACATATTACGCTCTGTCCATTGACTGCTATATCAAGCTTAACTGCTACATTCAACTGTAGCTCAGTATTAGCCTGTCCAACTGGTTTCATGACTGGTAAACATGAGGGAATGACAGCAGTTCTGCTTTTGCATAGTGCTGAAACAAAAGCCAGCTATTAAAAGTAGAAGCTAATTTACTGCAGGGTAAATAATTTGAAATGATACAGAATGTGCTAGCTTTTTGCTTTGGTTAAGAAAAATATTGTCCAACACAATATGCATAATCTAAAGGCTTTAAACATTTAAACATGGTCTAGTTTAAGGAGAGACTCTCAGTAATCAAGCTGACACTTTGAATGTAGAGATGGAAAGATCGCCATCTGAAACAATGGAGCAAAGCTACCCTAGCTCTCCTCAAACTGATGTCTTTCTGGTGTGTTGGACTACAACTTCCTTCATCCTGACAATTGGCCATGTCCTCTTGGGCTACTGTATAATTCAAAAACATCTGGAGGCCATCAGGTTGAAGAAGGCAGATGCAGACAATATCAAGCTTGAAAGGCTAAGGTTGTGATGAGGGGCATGACAATCTCTCAGTCCACATTTTGTTAAGCCTTTTATTTTCTTTGTGCTCTGAAATTCATGCACGCTTTTATGTATTTTCTCAATTTGTGCACTTATTTGCACAATTTATCTAACTTAACAACTTTCCCCCATGAAGACATATGGGTTTTTTTCCAACTATGCACATTTTAGTTGTTTGCATTTTCAATTTTTGGTGATGCTTTGTAGGCACTTTATTTCTAGGAAAAGCCCCTTTAGTGAAAAGGAGTGGATTTCATGAAAGAAGTCTTGGGAGATGTGAAAAAGCTACTTTCATTGAAACTGTTGAGTCCAGCACATTTCCCCCCATCTCTACAGCCCCATTTACATGGCAAAATATTCCCTTAAATAAATTGCTAAGATTCCTAATTGTTCCCACATATCATGCCACAGTATCAGAAGGGGGAAGCTCAAAAACTCAAAAGTAGCGTGATAGGGGATTTCGCTACTTTTCCCAACTTTTTTGAAAAGTAGCGTGACTTAGTGCACTTTCAATTGTGTGAACTACCATTTTACTAAGGGCTATGTGAACTACCAGCAGTCTTCCCAATACAGTCACAGCACAGCTGAGCCGCGATTAGCTGGAGTGACCAGGAAGGGGGTTGGACTGACCAGGGAGGGGATGGAGGAGCCTGAAATGAAAAGATCCAGCCACTGTTGTTCCAGCCATGGAAAAGATCCAACCAGTGCTATTCCATCCCAATCACCTAGCTGTCTGCCTCCTGGCTTGCTTAGCTGCTGCTGGCTGAAGAATCCCCAGTTAGCCTTTTCACGTGTGTGTGTGTGTGTGTGTGTGTTCCCTCACCCTGCTGAGATCCCATTTCTCTGTAAGAAGAGAGAGGGGGGAGTGGGTGAGGGTAAGTGGGGGCTTGACAGGGGATGGTTCCTTGGCTGAGACTCCCTGCTAAAGGAATAAAAATTAGCAGGCATTCCTCTGGTAATCAGAGGGAAAGGTGCCAGCAGTCTCTCTCTCTCTCTCTCTCTCTCTCTCTCTCTCTCTCTCTCTTTCACTCCTTTCCTCCCTCGCAGCTCCTCAGCATCTTCCCCCAGATGTTCTTGGGAGGCCATGCCCCCACCTCTGTCTGTGTGAATTACAAAGCAGAAAACTAAACCAATCAACCGATTTAGTAGTAAATCATGTGAACTATGCAGCACTGGTGCAAAACTGTAATAAAGTGCAAACTACCACAATAAAAACTGCCGTGTATCTGAGCCCTAGGTCAGATTCGTATAAAGCAGTGTCCTATGATCCTCATGTGTGAATAAGATTAATAATTGTCACAGTTGAGAAATATATTGTTCATTCCCCTTTAAAACTATTTTTTCTTGCATCTGAATCCTTATATTACATTATAGGTGATCACAAATAAGCTTTATAGTAAGTATATATGACATCAAAGTGGGGTTTCTCTTGTCAGTCTCCTTATTACTGTTGTAGCAAATATACTCTAGGATCTCGATCCAACATCCCCTTAGCATAGCATAAATGTTGAGATGCAACCCCCATGCAGAATAGCAACATCGTCCAACAAATATCAATGACTAGGTACCATTGTGCAATACACAATACATGATGTACAACCACATTGCAAATATAGGATGCACAACCCCAATGCAATGTGTCTGAGGGTCCTTTTTGCTTTAGGCAAACATAACCATGTCATAGTTTGCTTAGCTGTTCTGTAGCCACACTGAATCGAGGCTGGTATGTGATGGGAAGGGGTTCAGGTGCTGGAGATGGGAACCAAGGCCACTTGGTAAGATATGTGTCTGTGGGGAAGAATGCCAGTCTTGAGAGGAGGGAGAAGTTGTAAGGGTTTCTAAAAAGTGAAACTTATATTGCATCGCCAGAACTGGCAATGACTC
Source organism: Gambelia wislizenii (assembly GCA_030847615.1). Lineage (NCBI taxonomy): Eukaryota > Metazoa > Chordata > Lepidosauria > Squamata > Crotaphytidae > Gambelia > Gambelia wislizenii. The sequence goes on along the minus strand of JAUMIR010000005.1, from coordinate 82,167,974 downwards.
TGCTGTTATGCTGAGCCTGAATTTCAATAAAGCTTTTTGGATTCATTCTGAGGCCTGTTCATTGAGCTGGGCAAAGACAGGGCGTTACACAATGTATAGGATGCTTAACCACAATGCAAAGTATAGACGTACAACCATAACAGGTAAGGCACAGTGCACAACTTGCAAACATAAGGCAAGATGAACATGCTGTCTGAGCAACTCCACTTCTGCCACTATCAGCAGAATATGTCGTTTGCGCAATGGTGACTTTTAGGCCCTGCCTAACTTATGAATGCCTACATCACTAACAGCTTTCTTCCCCAGGTTTAGAAAAATCCTGAGACAGCTTGGTGCCTTTCACTGGGTGCCCCCATTTCTGCCCCATATGGGAGATGTGAAGTGAGGAAACAGCTAATCTCTACTGTGTGGTTCATCTGGTGGCCTAGAGAATTGGTTAACTCCTCTCCCCTCAGTGCTGTGGTCTCAATAGCCAGGCAGAAACTGGGGCAAGACCCAGAAGCTAATTCAATGTCTTGTTTGGTTTCTGTGGCTGGAACGTCCAGCGTTGGAACTTGCAGGGCCCTCTCTGGTCTACTCTAGACCTTAAGAAGTAGTCCTGCATTTTGCACTGGACCACTACACATTGGTTGCACAAAAAGCCTTTCAGCCTTGTTGGAAGATATTCAACTAAGATACATACAGATATACAGAAACCCACAGAGGAAAGGTTTTTGGAAACTCAACGCTTTTCAAATTCAATGAAACACAAGCAACACAACATAAGCAACACAAACATCTAAGAAATTTAACATCTAAGAAACATCTAAGAAATTTAAGTTGTCTGTCTGCTCCCCTAAGATTCTAAGCAACCGTTCATACCCATAAATTATTCATCTCAGCACTCATATCACAAAACTGTAATAACTGAATACAGTCAGGAAATGTGAGAGATAGCAGTGCTTCTTTCTAGCAGGGCAATCAAATTGGCAAGGAAGAAACTGAACAACAACCAGACCCATACCCACACGCACATAGGCTTTAACAGAGAAAACAAATAAGCTTAATCTTTTTTGTAAAACATTTTAAAATAGATTTACTTATAAAATTTGAGTATAGTCACACTTGGTATAATGGAGGAGAGAAAGAGAGAAGACAAAATGGCTGGAGCTTAGTGTGATATAGAAAGTGAGTGAATATGATAAAGCAAAGAAACAAGAAGTGGCCACAATACAATCTAGAAGTTATTGAATACAGTTATGCAAATGTTTCCAAATATTTCAGGGGGGATTATTTTCATCTGCAACTCAATGTAGAGGAAAGGGTTTACTATCTTTCCTCAGTATTTTGATCCCAGATGGCAAGACATGACTTATTTTTTTAAAGAAAGAGATACATATACCACAAGTATTGAAAGTTATATTTTAAAAACTCATTTAAGTGCTTTAAATTTAAATCACTGTCACAACATGTGACAATGGAAACTTTAGATGGTAAAGAAAGTAACTTCTTGCATTATTTGTTATTTTTTAAAAAAACACCTTGAGACAGTGAAGAATGTGCCACAAAACATGAAAAAAACAGCCAAAATGCATTTAAAATGTTCTTTAAAATGAAAGATTTAAGTGTGACTAAGAACTGTTGCTCAATGTGCAGTGAAGTAACTTCATTCCTGCTAGTTATATTATGTTTGATGTACAGTCCTTCAGCCCTTGTTACAAAACAAGGCAACTTAATGGCCTTAATCCATAATGAAAATTAGACAAGGATGGTATGAAATGTATCAGTTTATGAGAAGTACCTTTCTGCGGTGATGGGACTGCTTGCTTCTATGAGGCAAGAGGCCATGCTGACAGCAGCAGTGCTGCTAGTAAGGTTGCCCATGTCAGACAGGCTTATATAGAGCCAGACTAAAGGTGCCAAACAGCTACTGGGCAGCAGCGGTAGTGGGGGATCACACCGGTGAATAATTTCTCATAGACAGCAGCAGTGCACCACAGCTAACACTTGTTAGTACTGCACAGAAGGTGGCACGGTAAACCCCCTTCAAATCTCTTACCACAAAAACCCTATGACGAGACAATCCAAAAAGTGAAACAAGAGATAGTAGCAGAAGATGAACCTTCCAGGGTAGATGGCGCTCAACAAGCTTCTGAGATACAGTAGAGGACATGAGTAACTGTAGGACATTATCTCCCTTGCAGGGGGATAAAACTGGGTGCCTGCTGAGGGGGTTCAGCAGGTGGGAGGGAGAAGACCACCACCTGCTCCACCACCACCACCCCAGGAAAAGGTCTGCTGCTTGCTGCTGCCGCCTCTGACCCCTTACTTCTCCTGAGGGACTGCTGTCTGCTGTTGCTCCCAGACTGCTCCTTCTAGAAGCAGGCCCCAGGTACTGGCAGAATCAGCCAGAGAGAACCACCTGTCCCCTTGCAGTGGGATAAACTGGGTGCCTGCTGTGGCAGGCCTGCCACCAGCGGTCTTGCCACCGAAGGGAGAGACACCAAAGGGGGGGGGACTCCTTTGGGGGAGCCACTTTGGGGGTTGAGCAAGTGCAAGGGCTAGTCGTTTTTGTTGGAAGGGCAAAGAGTGCATTAATGTTTTTTAACATTTTAAGCAACCTGCCTGCTGGCAAGAGAAGATGAGTTACACAAAAGGTATGGGAGTGGAAGCAGCCCAGGAAGCAGCCATAGGAACATTTAGGGGCAGAGGAATATATGCTGTGGGGAGACAGCCCAATCATTATGGTAGGAGAGAGAGCCAGAGGGTGTGCTGGTTACCACTAAGCTATCCCCCAATTCAAATAGTTCAGATAGCCTTGGCAACAGACACCCTGGGCTGAAAATGCTGCTTCTCAATGCCAGGTTGGTGAATAGAAAAACATCTCTTATCCAGGATTTGATCCTGAATGAGCATGCCAACCTGGCTTGTGTTATGGAGACCTGGCTGGATGAAGCTATGGGGGTGGGAGCTAAGCTCTCCCAGCTCTGTCCACCTGGGTTCTCAGTACAGCAGCAAGTGAGGCCTGGGGGGGAGGGAAGGCAGAGTGACAGTGGTCTATCCTTACCAGGTGGCTTGTCCCACAGTCTTCCAGGTCTGAATGTGTGTTTCTGAAAGTGAGCGGCTGGGACAGAATAGGGATTCTGTTGCTGTACTGCCCACCCCACTGCTCGACAGTCTCCCTGGCTGAGTTGGTCTCAGTGGTGGTGCTGGAGACCCCTCAGCTAGATGTGCTGGGGGATTTCAATATCCATGCAAAGACCTCCTTGTCAGAAGCAGTTCAGAACTTCATGTCTGCCATGACAACTATGGGGCTGTCCCAAGTAGTATCTGGTGCCACTACAGGATACACTCTGGACCTGGTTTTCTGTTCAGGGCAGGATGATGGTGATCTGTGTCTGAAGGAACTGCCTGTAGTTCCGTTGTCATGGCCTGATCACTATATGGTGTGGTTTAGACTCACTGGGACTCAGAGCCTCTGCAGGAGTGAGGAACCAATAAAGATGGTCCGACCCAGGAGATGGATTCCTGATGGCTTTTAGGGAGTTTCCTGTTGCCTTGGCAGGCAATCCTGTCAAAGCTCTGGCTGTTCTCTGGAACAGGGAAATGGCTAGAGTGGTAGACACAATTGCCCCTAAGTGTCCCCTTCCACAAAGTGGAACCAAATGAACCCCCTGGTTTACTAGGGAGCTGGCAGTCATGAAATGTGTGGGACAGAGACTAGAGCGACAATGGCGGAAGACTTGGAATGAGTCCAACCGAACACAGGCAAGAACTCATTGGAAGGCCTATGCCATGGCAATGATGATAGCAAAAAAATTATGCGTTTCTACCACTATTGCATCTGCACAGTGTCATCCAGCTGTGCTGTCTCAAGTGGTCAGGGTTTTTTTACATGCTGGCCCACAAGAGGACAATAAAGACCACTCAGCAACCCACTGTGAAGAATTTGCAAGACACTTTGCAGATAAAATCACTCAGATTCACCCTGACTTGGATGCTGTACTTCAGACAGGTCCAGTAAATGTAATCTTGGTGCCTGCTTGTCCTGTAATATTGGATATTTTTCAGCTGTGCAGCCTGAGGATATGGACAGGTTCCTTGGAGAAGTGAGAGCTACCACATTTATACTGGACCCTAGCCCTTCCTGGATTGTGAAAGAAGCCAGAGGTGGGCTGGCTGAGTGGGTGAGGTGAGTGGTAAATGCCTCACTGTAGCAAGGGCAGTTGCCATTCTGCTTAAAAGAGGCTGTGGTGAGGCCATTACTAAAAAAAAGGCCTCCCTGGACCACTCTGAATAACTATCAGCCAATCTCCAACATTCCATTTTGGGGGAAGATTCTGGAGCATGTGGTGGCCTCCCAGCTCCAGGGGTTTCTGGATGAAATGGAATATCTAGATCCATTTCAATCCAGCTTCAGGCCTGGTTATAGGATGGAGACAGCTTTGGTCATCTTGGTGGATGACCTACGCAGAGAACTGGAGAGGGGGAGCATATCCTTGTTGGTTCTGTTAAACCTCTCAGCGGCTTTTGATGCCATCGACCATGGTATCCTTCTGAGCTGCTTCTCTGGAGCAGCTCAGAAGCGTGCCCTGGCCATTGGCCATTGGGGTCCCTCAGGGTTCGGTTTTGTCCCTCATGCTATTTAATATCTATATGAAACCGCTGAAAGAGGTCATTAGGAGTTTTCGGGTGCGGTGCCACCAGCATGCTGATGACACCCAATTCTATCTCTCCTTTCCACTTGATTCCAAGGAAGCTGTCTCAATGTCATGTCCTGGTGCCTTAGACTATGGGTTATGTAGTTATGTGGTTTAGTTAGCATAAGTAGGCCTCTCTTGGCATCTGCACCAGTGACCTGACATGAAAGGAGCCTAATGGGAGGAGGGTTGGTACGTGCTGGTGGAAAGCTATCCCAAGATTGTTCTATGTGAAACTTTTTTAGGGAGCTTTGCTTTGCTAACAGCCATTAGCCAGGTGCTAGTGAGAAATGAAACTTGCATTCTGTATTAACAGAAGGTTTTGGTGCCAAGCCTCTCAGAGTCATCTTTGCTATGTTACTGGTCACAACTAAGTCCTGACAATAAAGCTGCTATTCTTTGAAGCTTGTGTCCTGTGAGTAGCTGTTGCCAGTGTTCATCACAGTAAGATGACTCTGAAAGGCTTGGCGCCAAAACCTCCTTGTTAATAGCACCTGAACCAGTGTCTGTTGTTAGTAATGGACTGGATGAGGGCAAATCAATTCAAGCTCAATCCAGAAAAGACAGAGGTACTCCTGGTCAGTTGAAAGACAGATCAGGGAATAGGGACCCAGTCTGTGCTGGATGGGGTTACACCCCCCCCCATTAAATCTCAGGCTCGCAGCTTGGGCATTCTCCCGGACTCAACTCTAAGCTTGGATGCCCAGGTCTCAGCAGTGGCCATGAGTGCATTTGCCCAGTTAAAACTAGTGCGCCAGCTATGCCCATTCCTTGAGACATCAGATTTGGCCACAGTGACACATGTCTTGATTACATCCCATTTGGACTACTGTAATGCATTCTACATGGGGATGTCTTTGGAAACTGTTTGGAAACTTCACTGGGTCCAGAATGCTGTGGCCAGAAGGCTGACTAGGGCTAGCTATAGGGATCATATAACCCCTGTATTAAAACAGCTTCACTTGCTACCGGTTCATTTCCAAGCACAATTCAAAGTGCTGGTCATGACCTATAAAGCCCTATATAGCTTGGGTCCAAACTATTTGGAAGACCGTATCTCCTGATATGAATCTGCCAGAATTTTAAGATCCTCAGGGGAAGGCTTTCTCTTGACCCCGCCATCATCCCAGGCTCACTTGGTAAGGACACGAGAGAGAGCCTTCTCAATGGCTACTCCTACCCTCTGGAACACCCTTCCTCAGGAGGCTAGGCTGTCCCCCTCCCTGTTTTCCTTTCGCCAGCAGGCAAAAACATTTTTATTTCAGCAAGCTTTTAATTTGTACTTCATAGAACCATAGAATCATAGAGTTGGAAGAGACCACAAAGGTCATCCAGTCCAACCCCCTGCCATGCAGGAATACACAATCAGTTGTGGGCACAGAGGCTTTTATTGGGATGTGTTTTTATTATTTTTATTTTTATTGTTTTAACTTGTATATGTTTTAAAATATTTTTAATGGTTACCTTTTAATTGTTTTATTTTTACTTTTTTATGTTGTAAACCACTTAGGGAATGCTTTGGCAATGATAAACGGTATAGAAATATAAATAAATAAATAGCTCTGTGGCTAATAATGCAACTGGACTCAAGCTGAAAGGATGCTCAGCTTTTGATGTGTTCAGTGTTGAAAAGAAAATCTGAACACATATTATAGGAACATGGAATGTAATAAGTATGAATCAGGGGAAGCTACACATAGTAAAACAAGAAATGGAATGTATAAACACTGCAATACTTGGGATAAGCCAGCTAAAATGGACAGGAAGAGGACATTTTGAGTCAGATAATTACAGTATTTTAATCTAGAAATGGAAACCTGAGACAAAACAGGGTGGCATTAATTGTGAGGAAAGATGTAACAAAAGCAGTGAAAGGTTATAATGCAAAGTCTGACCAAATAATATAAATAAGATGTCATGGAAAATCCATCAGTATAACCATAGTCCAAGTTTATGTTCCAACTAGAGAGACAGAAGAAGAAGAAATTGAAAGATTCTGTGCTGAAATCCAGGAGGAAACTTATCACATGCCAAAACAGGACTTCATAAGAAATCATAGGAGATTGGAATGGAAAAGTAAGGAACAGAGCAGAATCCAAGATGATAAGGAAATTTGACCTAGGATCAAGAAATAAAGCAGGTGAGTGACTGGTTGAATTTTGCAAGGCCAACAGTTTGTTCATTGCAAAAAACATTCTTCAAGCAACCAACGAGGCAACTCTATACATGGACATCACCTGATGGCCAATATAGAAATCAAATAGACTATATAATTAGAAGTAAAAGATGGAGAAACTACATTCTTTCTGCAAAAATAAGAAGCAGATTGTGGCACAGACCATGAACTGTTAATATAGGCAGCCCTCCACATCCATGGATTCTGAATCCATGGATTCAACCAACCAGGGCTTGAAAATATTCAGGGGGGAAAATCCCAAAAGGAAACCTGGCTGTTCACCATTATATATAAAGGATGCCATTTTACAAGGCCATTGTATGTAATGGGATGTGAACATCCACCTATTTTGGTATCCATGGGGTGGGTACTGGACCCAAAACCTAGAGAATATCAAGGGCCCACTGTATCAAAAAGTAGAGTAAAGCTAAAGAAGAACACTAAACCAACCATTGTGCCAAAATACAACCTGAAGAACACCCCTGTAGAATTTAAAGATGATGTGAAAGATAGATTTGCCCTATTAAGCCTAAATGACCGAGAGCCAGAAGAACTCTGGACTGAAGCCAGAGGGAGGAATGCAAAGAGAAGTCTCAATAGATGACAAATGAAACTCTTCAAGCAATTAAGGACAGATGAGAAACAAAAGTAAAGGGGGGAAGAAACAGAGTATGCAAATGTAAATGTTGAATGACTTGTGCAAAGGGACAAGGAGAACTAATATAATAAACAATGCATAAAAATAGAAGATGACAACAAAAAAAGGAAGAATGAGAGACCTTTCCCACAAGATCAGAGAAATTAAAGGGAAATTTAAACCAAGAGTTTTAATTGGAGTGCTCTATGACCAACAAGAGAACACATTACATGACCAAGTAGAAATAAAAAGACAATGGAAAAAATACACTGAAGAACTATATCCAAGAGATGAAAGGATGACAGATTAATTCAAGGAAGAACTATTAGAAGATGAACCTACCATTTTAGAAAGTGAAGTGGAACCTGCACTTAGAGCACTTGGGAGAAATGAATCACCAGGAACAGATGACATACCAGTAGAACTATTTCAAGCTGCAGAGACAGAATCTAATTTAGTTCTAACTTAAATCTGTCAACAAATGTGGAAAACAAAGCAATGCCCCACAGATTAGAAACACTCGATATACATTCCAATCCCCAAGAAAGAGGACACCAGGGATTGCCATAACCACAGGACCACTGCATTAATTTCTCATGCAAGTAAAATGATGTTCAAAAATCTACAACAAAGACTTCATGGAACGCGAAATGCCAGATCTCCAAGATGGGTTCAGGAAAGGAAGAGGCACTAGGGATCATATTGCAAGCATACATTGGATAATGGAGCACACTAAATAATTTCAGAAGAAAATCAGCACTTGATTGTGTAGATCATGAAAAACTGTGGATTGCTCTTAAAGAAATGGATGTGCAACAAGGTTTCATTGTCCTGATGTGAACTCAGGACAAGGGGCTACCATTAGGACAGAATATGGAGAAAAGGAATGGTTTCCAATTTGCAAGGGGGTCAGGCAAGACTGCAATTTATCACCCTATCTGTTTAATTTGTATGCTGAAAATATCACATATAAAAGCAGGATTAGAGTGGGAGTAAGGAGGCAATTGAAGGAAGGAACATCAACAATTTAAGGTATGCAAATGGCACCATACTACTTGCAGAAAATAGCAAAGATTTGGAATGATTATTGAAGAAAGCAAGGAAGAAAGTGCAAATGCAAGTTTGCTGTTGAACATTAAGTAAACCAAAATAATGACCACATATTATTTATATAACTTTGAAGTAGATGATGAAAACATTGAAATAGTTCAAGATTTTCCATATCTTGGGTCAGTCATTAATCAGAGTGGAAACTGCAGACAAGATATCAGAAGACTAAGGACTTGCTTAGGACTAAGGGTAGCTATGAGGGAACTAGACAAGATCCTGAAGTGCAAAGATAAACCATTGAATACTAATGTTAGGATTGTCCATGCCATCTTATTTCCAGTTTCTATGTATGCTTGTGAAAGCTGGACAGTGAAAAAGCTGGTAAGAATAAAATCAATTCTCGGTGCTGGAGAAGTGTTCTATGGATACCGTGGACTGTGAAAAAGACAAATAAATCAGGCCTAAACTCTCTCTAGAAGCCAAGATTACTAAACTGAGGCTATTCTACTTTGGCCATATCATGAGAAAACATGACTCACTAGAAAAGGAGAAAATGCTTGTTAAGGTAGAGGGATGTAGGAAAAGAGGAAGACCACATTCCAGATGGATAGACCCAATCAAAGAAGACATGACCCAGAGTCTGCAACAGCAGGTCTGTTGATGATAGGGTGACACTGAAGCCTATCATTCATATGATCACTGTAAGTCAAAGTCAACTTGATGGCAGTTAACAACAAAAATTCAGCCTTCAGGTTGAATTTGCATCAGGGTATGAAAAACCCGATTTGAGGGGCTCTGCCTTCATTCTTATGAAAAGCTGAAAGGAAATTAAAATTTTCTTGCTCTAGGTAATCTTAAAGGGTAAAGGGTAAGCCACCACTGTCAACAACAGTAACACTCTCAATACTAAACCAGTGCTTTGCCCCCTTTCTGCTATCCAATGTATCAACATTTTGAAGTCAAAGGCACCTATATAAGCAGACTTTTCAATGAACTGAACTTTCACAACACAGGAAGTCAAACTACATGGAAGTTCATTAGAGAAGCATGATAAAAATGAAAAACAACAACAACAAGAAGATTAAACATTCGCAGTTATTTATATTGTAATGAAAATTGCATCGTCAGTATCTGTGGAAAGCTATGACTGTTTGTGTCAACCATTAGTTTGATAAGCCTTGGTGAGGTAAACAAAAAGAATATGTAGTTTTCCAAAAAGAAAAGAAGAAAAGTGGCATGACTTGTTCCACAAAGTAAAACAAGTTAATTCCTTTATTATATCTCAATGCCATTACAGAGTCATTCAGACAACTGAAGAGAACCCTCTTGAGGTAATCTTTGATTTTGATTCTGCAGCCCGTCTCACTTCATGAACAGTGGATGAAGTCACCATGCAAAGCTGGGGTGGCTAAACAAAAACCTTCCAGATATTGTCCCTATACAATGTTAACTTCCGCTGCATAATTTCCTGTGATAAAACCCCACTGAACTCAATGGGACTTAGTTTTGAAAGGGTTTACACTGAAAGCTAACTTACACTATTAAGCTCTGCTTTCTCCCATTCACTTCTACAACCGAGTCCTGTTTCACACATTTAACACTTTACTCTTCATGTTAAAATCACATCCTGCAAGAGGTGATTTGCACAGGAATAACACTTCTATGTAGACTTTTAAGCCCAGTGTTTTACACAGTGCAACCAAATGCAGCCAGTTGAACCCTTTCACCCTAATTCTTAAAAAAAAACAACCACACACACACACACACACACACACAATGTACATGGAAATTAGCTTTCAGTTTGCCATACTGCCAAGTCCTTGCTTTAGGTGGAATGTTTGAAGGGTATTCAAGCACCTGAACACTGTCATGATCTTAGGCCAACCAGTCCCAGCTTGGTTTATTAAAACAGGCTGAATGGATTCAGTAGTTGTAGCTGGGGTATTTGTGTGACAAAGGTTAGGAAATGGAAGTAGGGCAGAGGACTCTAATAACTAAGAGTAAAGATTACCTAGGAAGTGATTCTGCAGGGTTTTTTTAGAACTGGAGGTTAGCCAGGAAGAAGAGAGAAGAGAGAGCACTGTCAAAATCTTGAAAAGAAATAGGGGTCAAGAGAAAAGGTTAATAGAGAAAAGGGACAGAGACTGGTGTGTTAAAGTCATTGGAAAAAAGGAAATGTTGCTTGGAAATACAACTCTCTGAAGAATAGCTGAATGGATTAGATTTCAAGGAAGGCATTCATTAGTTTAATTAGCAGTAGCAGAATACCCAAGAAAAACAAAATTTATGAAGTTAAGTAAAACTAGGATTTGGAGGGAGTGGCATAACATGCATTAAGAAAAGAGACAGAAATGTTTTATTAGGGCAACAGAAATATTTGGAATAGAGTTGCTTCTGTATGCTAATTTAGGTGTTGTAGGGGAAATGGGCTGTACCAAATGAGTAGCTAAGTTAACATAAATCATACAGATATATGACATTTTATTTTCACAGGGGTGGTGTGGAAAAGGAAACTGAAAAACCTGCCCAGAGTGAAATTTGAGAGAAGGTTCAAAGTTCCAACATGGGCAAAACATCTAAAGCAGGGGTAAGGGATGTGTGCTGTTCCACATGTGGTTGGGCTAGAACTCCCATCAGCCCTTGTCAGCATAGCAAATGGTGAAGAGTCATGGTAAGATGTAATCCAAGAACATTACAAAGGACAAGACATTTCCCACCCCAATCTAAGGATTTTGGCATGAACCTAGGGAGGTTCTGGAATAAAATTATGATTGCATTAGTGTGTCCCATTAACCTTGATAAGCCATACTATTCAAAGCTACTACTCCAGCCATCCCTCTCTATGGTCCAGGCTGGCAGGGACTGATGGGAACTGGCATCCATCATCTGCAGAGCCATGTGTTCCCCAGCCCTCTATAACATCTACGTAGATGTTAGTGCTCAGTCTTGATGGCAACAATCCCCCTTTACCCTTCTCCTCCCCAATTCACATTGAATGTTCATTCATTCTGAACAGTCATCTGTGGAACTGGAATAAAAATATTAGGATATATATAATCCATGTTCTAATTGGAATACTTTTGATTCTTTTAAAAACAAGAACTGTAGCCAGGCTGCAAATATACCCAATCAGTTAGTGGTGTTTGAATTTTAAAATCTCACATAGATTTTTAAAGATTCTTACCAGATGCCAAAGTAAAGCAACAATGCAGCCAGAAGGTTCTGTCTTCTATACTGCCTTACTGCATGACATCATCATTCTTTTGTTCTGGTCCCATGGGAGACCAAAGTAAAACCATGTCTTTTTTCTAATTGGAAAAACCCATTAGTGGTTTTACATCAGTCCCCTACGAGATCAGAATGGCAGAACACCAGAAGAATTGAGATGTCATGAGATAAGGCAGTGTGGAAAGCAGAACCTTCCTGCTGTCCTGTCACTTTACTTCAGTGTGTGGTAAGCCTCAGAGTATTTCTGTGAGATACTCAAAAAACTTTGAGTAGTATTTTTTTCCCATTTGGCTTTAAAAACTAAAAATAAAAAATAAAAAAATTACAAGCTCTCATCTCCCATTCCGCCCCATGTAGGGAGGGAAAACCCTCCAACTTTGCAAAGAACAAGGGACTGGCAGATAGTGGGAAAGCTCATAATGTGTGGTTATAGCACTATGATTCCACTGCAACAGCCACACAGACATCCTGTAGAATCCTGTGGTTTGTAGTTTGGTGAGGAATAAGAGTTCTCTGAGTGAGAATTCTAAATCCCTCACCCTAAACTGGAAGTCTGAGGAATCAATAGGATGGCACTATGGCAGTTAAAGTAGAATCACACTGCTTCTCTGTGTAATATGAAAGGACCACTACCTGACCACTGTGAACAACTAGATACTGAGTTCAGCATGGGCTTTTATTCTAACTGAACAAGGCTTGTGTGACAGCATATACTGCAGGAATACTGGAAACTTTATGGAGTTCCTTTGTAATTTATAACATAAAGCTGATACAACTGATACTGGTTTGATTCAAAATCCCCCCTACACACACACACACACACACACACACACATTTTTGTTCCAGAATTCAAATCTAATATTTAGGATAATTATTTCACAAATCTATCTTTTGCATACAGGTGACTTAGAATGTCAAGTACATTATCTTTAATAAAGAATAGTCTTTGTTTGGTCTTTATTGAAAGAGCACCAACATACATGAAGATCATAATGGCATGTGGTCAAGAGAACCTTTTCCAGCTCTTTCCTGGAAAAAAAAAATCAATTCCTTTCCAAAATAAAAGTCCCCAGATTGCTGTGGATCAATGACAGTGAGGAGTGAGAAAGAAAAAGAAATAAATAAAACATCCATCAAGTGAATAAAAAGCCCTCAGGCTAAAGCCATTAAAACAGATGATTGAATGACTACTAGTGAGGTGGAAAGGATACTTCCTTCAGAGCATGTTTGCAAACTTGAACAAGAATTTGCTGTACTTTTAGTTTTTCTGACCTTTTATTTTATTATTTCATATGCTCCCAGCCCAATGGGGGGGGGGGAGAACATGCTCCCCTCCCATTATACCAAACTTCACAACATTGGGATTAACATTATATGTGCAGCAATGAAATTGGTTAGATGCCATACAAGACCAAAAAAAAAAAAAAAAGTGGGGAGAACAGCAGCTCTAGCCACACTATGTACTCCTGTAATTACTTTAAAGGAAGAGGTGCTCATTAGTGTTAGATTGACAGCTCTGGAGTCAAAGTAAACATGGGCAAGAGTGGTATCTGCTTTCCCACACTGGCCTCACTGTGGCACATTGATGACCTGGAAGGGAGTTCAGTCCTAGTGCTCATGTAGGTTTTGGCCTATCTGGTGAGATTTCCAATTGGGGAGCCAATTAGAGTAAGCTTGGCAGTGGTCCCTTCCTGTTACCTAGACACCTCTCTGGCAGAAAGCAGGGCTGAGGTGTGTAAGACGCTTAGTTAATGAATGTAAAAACAACAGGTGAAGAGGAGAGTTCTCTTCTCTTGACTCATGTCGACATTCATGAAGTTAAAGAAAAAGCTTCTGTCAATGTTGCTGCTACTTACTGATTCATAGGAAGCACAGGAATTCTTGCCTTGTTCGGGCTATTGACAGAAGATTGTTCATCTATTCCTCCCCTCAATGGGCTCTGGCCAACATCATAACCATTCTATAGCTTCAAACTAAAGTAGCAGGCAGAGGGTCATTTTTCTCTCAGTCTTTGTATTGCTCACCTTCAACCCGCCTTCATCTTTTTAAAGCCAGAGAATTATTTCTACAGAAAAGTAGTTTCACCTACTCTGTCTCTGAACACTTTAATTATTATGCCCATGATTTAATGGAGACAAGGCTCCAGTTAAAAGGGGGGGAAAAAAGAAAAAGATTTATTATGTTGTTATTCTGTCGCAATTACAAAAGGTGTGGATATTTCCTGGCGTCTGAAAATGTAAGATAAGTTTTGATATTAACTCTCTTTCTGAGCCTGATAAATGCAGCACACATTTTCAGTGACTAAAATGTTTCTTTGTGACAACATTCCCTTCCTCACTATTTCACACAGTCTGTGATACTTTGCTGTTATAATTTTATTGGGAGCCTGCTATCAAAAGCACACTGCTCTTGGTCTTAAAGCCAGTACAAATGCTGAGCATTTTGCCTTGACTCACATTCAGGAGAAATTAATATAAATGCAGGGCTGCTGTGAAACTACTTGGCAGCCACAGTCAAGTTCCTGGTAAACAAGATTCTCATCAGAAAACAGGAATAATACCTTTTTGTTGTTAAGCTTGGCCAGAAGGCTAAAGATTTAGTGGGCATAAAAATGCCAGCTCTAGACCTGGAATGAGGCACAATTTCCAGGAGTATTACAGAGTGAATTGTCCACTACTGCTTGATGTGTTTTTTTTAAACACAGGAATTAAGTTTCAAGGTTGTTATTCAGTAGGTTTTATCTGGCCCTTATACTTCAGTTTCAGGGGTGGGGGGAGGCAGATTTTTTATTGGCAGATATAGAATTCTATCACTGTGGCAGCCTGAGAAATCTATAGGACTTCCTTGAAGGAGTCAATAAACTAATGTGGATAAGGGTGATTATGTCAATATTCTGCATTTGGACTTTCAAAAAGCCTTTGACAAGATCCCCAGTAAAGATTCTTAAATAGCTAAATAGTCATGGCATAAAAGGGCATGTCCCTGCACAGATCAGCAATTGCTTGGAAAAAGGCTTGGCTAAATGCAGCCAGCAGAGATGCTTAAATTACAATTGCACATGGCCCTGTGGTTTCCCAGTGAGCAATCAAAAACCTTTGTGATATCTATGTTTTTGCCATTTCATTTTATGTAGCAACATTATGTTAGATATTGATATATTTTACGAGAAACAATTATCTTGTCAGAACTGCTTTTCAAAGTATCTGTGCCCACTGAGAGTTGAGACTGCATTCTGGATATTATCTATGTTAAATAAAAGTATCAGTTAGACTGAGCATTGTTTTTTACAATATGAGAATCCCATAAAATGGTGTTTTGGTTGTGCAGGATGTTATGAGAGTAATGGCTCTTGGAACTGCAGAAATACATAGATGTGTTTTCCAGCTGTACACTCAAGTTATTACATATAGTTGGTGGGTCCACTATATTAACATTTGATAAGGAACTGAGATCAGTTATATCAGATTTAGTTACTGCATTGCTTGCATTTTGTTGATCATCCCATTGTTGGGAAAGGAGTAGAGTTATCAGGTATATCATTGTCATAAACAGTAAACCAGTTCTGTTAATGTTCTATAACTGCATGATACATGAGGGTGTAATTCCAAGGTTCAATGATAAAGTGAACCATTTCCTCTGACATTTAGCTTATTTCCTGAAGGGTTTTTTTTTCTACAATAGTGTTCAGACAATTCTGTCTGAAATGGTACAGTCCTGACACAGATTGCCACTTAATCTACTGTAAGAACTACTTGAAAGTGAGGCATAACCTCACTAAGAACTATAATACCGGTATATAGGGAAACTAGACCAAAGATTAACAGGTCTGTATTTCTGATTCAGCAGGATGCTACCCTAGTTATTTGACACTGGAATTAGTCCAGGCCAGATTGTCTTGGAAGTCAACACCAACTATAATAGCCAGCAGTTATAAAAGAGAAAATAAGAATAACATAATGACTGCCTTATGTTTTTCTTTTACATTGTGTGGGCACTTTCTTTCCATTTGGCATCATGAAAATCAAGCAAGCTTAAGCAAAGTTTAGTTTCACTGTAGAGGATAATTTTTTAAACTGTATTAGTAACACTGCTACACCACAAAACCATGAAAGTTACAACATCTTTTAAGGAAGGTGAAATAAAAATATGGTCAAGTTAGGTAAAATTATAACAACATACTGAAGGAAGATTAACTGAAGCCTAGATTAGAGAAGATATATAATGTTTCAATAGATGTGAAATAACAAATTTGAACAATAAATCCTTGCTTCTATTTAATAATGGCAAAGCCATGTAAAACCATATGGACTCTGGAGAATGGACTAAGTGATTTTTTTTTTTAAAGTAGTGACTTGTGATCTCCTTACCTACGTGACAGCTGCATCCAGACAGGTAAACCAACTTCCGTTGCTCCAGGTAAGTTAATGCCCATGTCTTAAAAAGTTAACAACAAGGATCCTAATATTGCAACAAAATTCACACAAATGACACCAGAGCCAGGAACCTGATTTGTTTCTGAGCTAAGCATGAGCTTTTTGCTTGCAAATATAGCCTCTTCGTTCCTCAGTTTATGGTGCACCTTGAGCAGGAAGAAGCTCTCAGAGCAACTCATTATCTCCTGCTTTGTTTGAACTGGGAAACTATGGTGACCTGCTTCAGAAAAGCCAGGAGATTAAACAAACTTTAGACTGTGAATTAAGTATAGGCCCCAAAACGTACCTGGACATTCTACTTTGTATCCTGTGAAGGGGCCCAGCTTCATGGTTTTCCTAGCATGCTAGCTGTACTCAGCTAACATGTTGTAAACTGCTTAGGGAGTGCTTTCGCTACTGATAGGCTACCACCTATCAGTGCCAAAGAAATAGAAATAGAAATGCTATTGCTATTTCTATTGCTATTGCTCAGCAGCCCTACCTATTCAGATACCTTTTTCAAAAAGATACATGTAAAGGTAATCTGGGTGTAGATGCTAATAAATGGCATGAATTTATATAATCTGCATTTCATGGATGTGAAAGTCATGATTCTGCATAACTATTTTATTGTTCAGGCTAACAATGGCCTGCATGTTTTCAGTTGCCAAACAGGACACTTGTGTTTTCTTCCCATAAAAAGATGAAAAGAATCTTATTTAGGTTTAAGATTCCCTGGCACAGCTCCAGCTTTTACCCAGGACCATCTGTATTATTCTCCCCAAAAACAGAAAGCAGGGACATGCATTGATCAGAGCTCTCTAGCCAGCATATATATTTCTTGAAAACCCATTCAGTTTCTTGTAATAGCTGATAGACTTTGCCACTGTCTATCTAACAGAATGAGCTACCTGCTTGCTCCCAGACTGTGCTGTCTTGCTGAATTCTAACACAAACCTTTGTGCCTATTGCGGTTGAATCCTTGCTATCACCATCACGATCATCATCATCTCAAGAAGATCAGATGAGGTGTTAATTGATAGGAGGGTTAAGTTTTTTTTCAAAAAAATATTTTCTTTCCATACAGATATGGAAATGATAAAAATCAAAGTTTTTCTTTAAATAATGTAGAGAGAACAGCTGGTCTTTGGACACCATTCAGGTTTCCTTCATTTTGAGCTGTGAAAACATATCTGTTGTGTTTTTCAGAATCTCACCAGCACTTTTATCCCAGCCAAGTTCCATATCAAGTTGCAAAACTGTGCATATTTTTATATGGTGTTTTACTATGCACGACCATTTGTCTCATGCACTAAACTCTATTTGTACATTTTTCCCCAAATATATGCATTTTCAGCTGTGCACATTTATTCATATATAATTCAAGCAGAACAAGAAAAAAGTCTGACAAAGATGAGAAACTGAAAGATAAAAAGTATATTTTTTTATTAATAGTCTTCAGATAGCTATTTGGAAAACAATCATTTTAAACATCTTAGCTATGGTGAATTTACGATCCATCTTCAGAAATTGGAAGAGATGATGATGATGATGATGATGCCCAGACTCTCCCAGCCAGCATCTCCCAGTGGCTATGTTGGTTGGAGGACTCTGGGAGCTATATTCCCAAAATGTAACTTTTCCAATCTCTTAGCATCCCTATCTTCAATCACATATTGACTGAATCTAATTTGCCCTTTGCTGATCAAGTGGACCAGAGTTCACAAAACCTTATGCAAAATAAAATATGTAAGTTTTTAAGGTGTTGCAAGATTCTTTGTTGCTTTTGTTACAGCAAACGAACACAACTACCTATATATTGAGTGAAGCAGCTATTGTTAGAGATTGTCTGAGAGTTCTTTTCTTTGGATGGTGGTTTTGACAGACTGTAGGGAAAAAGTGTTTTCCTTCCTTTGCAGCATCATGGCTCAGTCCCTTTCAGTTACAAGATTCTGGACATAATGAAGGATACTCATTATTATAAGAAATCAATATTCTTAGATGAGGGTGATTACACTCTATTCACACAAAGTATATTTGACCAGCTTCCAATAGCCCCCAAGGTGTTTATATAAGTAAATAACATACAGTCGGCTGGTAATACTACATTGGGACAGGGTGGGGGTGGGGATTTCATTGAGCACTAAATGATGAAAGCAAGCTAAAGTAATCCTTTAATTAGATCCTAATTGTGAATACTTCAAATACTCAGACTATTCCCATCACACAGTGGATAATGCTTTTAAAGTTCCTAAAAGTTGACCTCATGATGTGTTCTTATTAAAGTAAAACTCAATTCCACCAAGTCCCACTGATTCCCATGGGATAGGAGTTAAGTATGTGCACACTTCAGTCCTGCTGACATTCATAGGACTGAAAAGTCTTTGGCAGGGTCAGACCCCCCAAACTGAGGTGCAAAATGAGCAATTTAGTTGCTCAATGAAATATCATTAGAAAAAGATAGGGGGAAGTAAAAATAACCCAATAACAGATAGAGAAAAATTGTATATTTATTTTAATGATGAAAAGAGGGGGAAGGAGTCAAGCAACACCTTCAAGACTAATTGATTTATATTTTAGCATGAGCTTCTGGGGATATTAGTGTCAGGATCTTCTTCCATGGATTCCTCGGTGTTCCAGTAGATTCCATGGAAGGCCCTGACATGAGTTTGGTTCCTGGCCTGATACCTCTGCCTGGGCCTCTTTGTCTCTGGACTGCTTCTCCTCTGGAGACTTCAAGGCCGTAGCCCCTGACACAACCCCTCCTCCCACTGCCCTCCCTACATGCCATTCTCACGCTGTAAGGGTTTATCTATTGCCTGTGTTGTGTTGCTTTCAGTTCTGGCTTTGTTTCATGTTACTAGCACGCATTTCCTTTGCTCAGTAAAGAAATCTTGTTAATGTGAATGTGTTTCTGGTACATCACATGTAGCCAGAACTCACAATCTTTCATAATTCCTACCCGTGATGTCCGAAGACGTAGAGATTGGAACCCAGATGGAGAAAGACCTGGCCACAGGTGGGGACCAGGGAGTTGGCTTGCCAGATGGCAGTGCAGGCTTGCCAGAGGGAGAGCTGAGCCGAGCTCGACGGAGGGCTGGAAGGCTGACCCTCCTCCCCAACCTCATGGAGCTGGGAGCCAGGCAAGCCCTGGGGATGGGCAGCCTCACTTTCTCCGAGACTCCAGTGCATGGAGCAGGAATGGCCATGGGAGCTAGCTGGCTCTGGCTGGATGAGTGAGGCCGGGAAGAACAGAGATCCCTACGGTGGGATAGACCCCTAACTGAGGGGTTTGGGGAGCCTGAGGCGAGACCCCCTCACTCAGAACTGGAGAAAGAGGTGCAGCAGCTGAAGCAACAGATGGAATCCATGCAGACGAGCCTCCTGGAAATTTTACAGAGACTGCCTCAGCAACCTGTAGCCCCGGGAGGGCAACCATCCCAGGGACCCCAGCTGCCAGCTCCTCCAGGGGGTGGGGTCCTGGCTCCCCCAGGTGGGGTCCCTGCTCCTCCTTATGGAGGCCTGGTCCCACAGGTTCCTGGTGGTCCAGTGCCCCTGCGGGGGCTGGCCCAGTTGAGCCATGGGAGAGACTGCATGGTCTCAAACACCGGGACCTGTGTTTATGGGGACGCCGTGAAGTTGCCATACTTCTTAACCCAGGTGATGGGATTCATGTCTCACTGGGAGGAAGAATTCCAGACGGAGGCTGAGAAGGTGCAGTAGGTCTCCAACCAGTTGAAGGGAGAGGTGGCACAATGGCTGGCGGGGCTCTACAACATGGGGGCTCCAGAGTTAGGAAGCTTCCACAACTTCATGATGGCCCTCAGAGCTCAATTCGAAGACCAGCTGAGGATGAGGCGTGCACGCACAGAACTTCAACGCCTATGCCAAGGCTCAAAACCTGTGGCCGAATACACTTCTGAATTCTGCTGCCTGGCCAGCCAGATCCCCGACTGGACCAAGGCCACTAAGGTGCAGCATTTTCAGGATGGTCTCAACGCAGACATCCTGGAGTGGACCTTAGTCCAAGGGAACCCAGAAACCCTCCTGGGGTGGGTGCGGCTGGCTGGGGAGGTGGAAACCCTGAGACAAAGCATGAAGCTGGCCCGGCAGTGCCAGGGGCTAGGCGGGAAGCCCAGTGTGGGCCCACAGGGAAGAAAACCAAGACAGCACGACCAGTTGGAGGCCCATAAGGGGGGTCGGAGAGGGAGTGATGGATGCGGAAGGGCCTGTGCCTGCACTGCAGAAAGAGTGGCCGTCTCATAGCCGAGTGCCCAGAAAAGCAACCCCGGAGCAGTACCGCTGAAGAGAGGCCCAAGAAGGTAGATGGAAAGCTGGCAGCACCTAAGACACCGTTCAAGCCAAAACCCAAAGCAGCGGTACGAGCCTTAGTCCCCGGTCATGTGGTGGGAGACTCTTCTGAGGTGCCGGATGACAGTGGCTCCTCTTCTGATGCTGAGCCTGCAGGAAACAGATCCAGCTTGCCCTACTAAGTGCCCGAGGGCAGGCTAATCCTAAAGCGCGCCCAAGTGCTGTGGTGAGTGGAGTAAAAGCCCCATTTTTCCTAAAAGCCAAGATAGGGGTTGCAGATAATGGGGTCCCCCAAAAAGTAATGGTAATGGTGGACTGCGGGTGTACCCAGGTGCTAATTCATCCATCCCCAGTCAGTGAACTCACACAATCAGCACCATTAAGCTAGACAAGCCAGTGTGGCTGTCCCAGATGGACGGGAGGATGATGAAGGGGGCCCCTGCAAGGCAAATGACTGGGCCAGTACAAATGAAGATGGAAAACCACCAGGAGGATCTCCAATTTGTGGTAGCTCCATGCCTGGTCCCAGCCTCGGTGGTAGGCTTGAACTGGTTGAAATTTCACAACACCACTATAGACTTGATCAAAGAAACTGTGACTTTTACAGACCCCATGTGTGTGCAGGAACACAGATTGTATGGAACCAGTGAGCCTCTCTGGGGCGGGGTTTCCCACAAGGGACCAATCACCAGAACTTTAAGGTTGCTATGGTGCAAGGGGAAGTGAAAGAGCTACCGGTGGAATATAAACAGTGGCAGTATGTGTTTGAAGAGAAGGAATGTGACATTTTACCCCCCACACATGCACAGGCCATTTGACTGTGCAATTGAAATAGTCTCAGAGGCAGCACTGCCCAAGCCCAAGATTTATTCCATGACCCCAGCAGAAATGGACGCCCTCTGGGAGTTCATAGATAAAAACCTGGCCTGAGGTTTCATCAGGCCTACGACTTCCCCCTTGGGGGCCCCAGTTTTATTCAGATGCAAACGTGATTCCTCTCTGCATCTATGCCTTGATTACAGGTCCTTAAATGGCATCAGTGTTAGAAATCAATACCCCCTCCCATTAATGAAAGATATCCTGGCTCATTTGGCCAAAGGGAAAATATTCGCCAAGTTGGATTTGCAGGAGGCCTATGACAGGGTGCGAATTAAGGAGGGGGCAAGTGGAAAACTGCTTTTAATTGCCAGCTAGGGGCATTTGAATTCCTTGTAATGCCATTTGGGTTATGTGGGGGCCCCGGGGTGTTCATGAACCTAATTAATGATGTGCCTAGAGAATTTTTGTGCAAGGGAGTCCTGGTATATCTAGATGATGTGCTCATCTATTTGGAGGACTATACATCCCATGTTAAGTTGGTAAAGAAAGTGCTCAGTAAACTGGGAGAACACCATTTGTATGTTAACAAATGAGCCCATCCTTAAGCATCCCGACCCCGAGCAGCCTTTTCTGGTTCAAGTAGACCCCTCAGATGTAGTGATGGGGCGTGTTATTACAACGGGACGAGGGAGGGGAACTCAGGCCCTGTGCGTACCTATCAAGGAAGTTCAATGAAATCGAACAAAATTGGCCAGTGTGGGAGAAAGAGGCAGGGGTAATCAAAGTAGCATTGGAGACCTGGTGCCATCTGGGAAGGATCCTCCCAACCTTTTGAGGTTTGGACAGATCACAAATATTTGGAAGCTTTGAAAACCCCATGCCGCTTGAACCCCAAGCAAATTCAGTGGGCCAGCTTCTTTTACCGGTTTAACTTCACACTGAAGTTTCTCCCGGGTAAAAAGAATTTATTAGCTGACGCTTTGTCCAGGTACCCTCAACATGACAGCAAATGGAAGGAGGTAGTTGATACGGTTTTCCCCCCTCCCATTTGGGCTTGGCAGTTCTCACACACAGCCAGGCCAAATGCCAGGACGCCACCGCAGACCCGCCTTGGCCTAAGACCAAGATTTAACCAGGGTGTCTGACGGGCCGCCTCTGGTGGACGCGGCCCCAAATGTGACACCAGCCCTGACACTCCTGGGGTCTTCCCCTCCCCCTCAAAGTAAATTGGGGGTGGGTGGTGGTCTCAGATGGCAGACGCCTTTTCTCATGTCCCCTGTTTCCTTGCTCACCAAGGGGAGGTAGTGCTGAGAGGGGATTTGGCTTGGAAGGGGGAGTGCATGTATGTTCCCGAGGCTATGAGGGCTGCCATCCTTAAGCAGTGCCATGATGTCAAAAGCACAGGTTACTTTGGGTATGTGAACACATTGCATTTAACACTATGACAATTTTGGTGGCCTAAAATGCAGAGGGAGGTGGAGGATTTTGTAAAGGGGTGTCATATGTGTACTATTGCAAAAGGGGGAGGTGGGAAGCCAAAAGGCCTGTTACAGCCATTGCCTACCCCCACTAAACCTTGGGAGGTCATTAGCATGGACTTTATTGTTGAGTTACCAGAGAGTAAGAGAAAGACAGTTATTTGGGTGGTAACTGACTTGTTTTCTAAGCAAGCTGATTTTGTTGCCTGCAAGAAAATCCTGACCGCCCTACAGCTGGCTAAACTGTTTATACAGCACATATACAGGCTACATGGGGTGCCCACCAAGATTATCTCAAACAGGGGTGCCCAATTCACCTCCCAGTTTTAGAAAACATTTACAAAACTGCTGGGAATTGAACTGGGGATGAGTAGCTCTCATCATCCACAAACAGATGGACAGACTGAATGTTTGAACCAAATTTTGGAGGAGTACCTGAGGTGTTATCTCAACTTTTAGCAATCTGATTGGGTGGATTTGCTACCTTTTGTAGAGGTGGCATACAAAAACGCTATGCACCAAAGTACGGGCCTATCCCCATTTAAAATTGTCTCTGGACAAGAGTTTGACCCTCTGCCTTTCAGAGAACGGGATCCAAAAGATCCAGTTCCTGTGACTCAGTGGTGCACTCGTATCAAGGAGCCATGGCCAAAAGTAGTGTCAGCCCTGAAGTTTGTGAAGGCTTGCTACAAAGAGCACGCTGATAAGAAATGTGACATTACACCAGACTATGCTGTGGGAGATCTGGTATATCTCTCCACTAAGTTCCTGAAGAGCCCTCACCCCTCAAAAAAGCTGGGCCCGAAATACATTGGTCCTTTCCCTATTGCTAGGGTTGTCAACCCTGTGGCTTTTGAACTGTCTTTGCCTAAAGTGTATCGTAATGTCCATCCTGTGTTTCACTCTAGTTCGCTCAAGTAGGCATGCCTTCCAGATCAACATTATCAAGTTCCTGAGGCTCCCTGTCCTATCTTGGTGGACAATGATCAAATCTCTGATGTGCTGGACTCTCGACTTCACATGGGGGTGTTATAATACTTTGTAAAGTGGAAGCATTTGCCTATGGGTCATGCCGAATGGGTTAATGTTGAGCATGTCAAGGCTCCTCACTTATTAAGGAAGTTCCATGCCCGCTTCCCTGATAAGCCCGGTTGATGGTCATTCTCTAGCTAGGCTCTTGCTTTGGGTTTTTACTTTGCCTGGGTGTTGGGAGTTGGGGAGGGGAATTCCTCTTTGAGGGGGTGGTATATCAGGATCTTCCATGGATCCTGGGTGTTAGAGTAGATTCCATGGAAGGCCCTGACATGAGTTTGGTTCTTGGCCTGATTCCCCTGCCAGGCCCGGACATGAGTTTGGTTCCTGGCCTGATACCTCTGCCTGGGCCTCTGTCTCTGGACTGCAGCCAGCCCACCTTTTGGCCTGGGAATGCTTCTCCTCTGGAGACTTCAAGGCCATAGCCCCTGACACAACCCCTCCTCCCACTGCCCTCCCTACATGCCATTCTCACGCTGTAAGGGTTTATCTATTGCCTGTGTTGTGTTGCTTTCAGTTCTGGCTTTGTTTCATGTTACTAGCACGCATTTCAAAGTTGTCTGTGAGTAAAAAAACAGAGCGGCCGCCTCCAATGCTAGCCGCAACACTCACGGACAACGCCGAGAGAGAGGTCATCTTCCAAAATGGACCTTTTGCCGCGCAGCAGCCTTGTTACTGCTCTGGAGGCTGCTTGCGCAGCAAGATGCTGAAAGAGGCATCTGAAAATCTCCTTAGTCCATTTCCTCAGATACACCAATAGAATGATATGAAAGCCACTGCTTTTTAAAGCATAACTACACAGTAATTACATAATTACACCATAACTGTTTGATTCTGAATTGAGTTTCACTAAAAGTGAAGTTTCAGGTCAATTGGAAAAATTTCAAACATCCAAGAAGTCTAATAGAGCTTTGACAGAACTCAAAAATCTTCTTGGGTCATATATTTTTTGTTTTCACATTTAATATTTAGGATCAAATCCACACTACACAAATAATCCAGTTTGAAACTGGATGATTTGCCATTGTTCTTTCCTATGGAATCATGGGGTATGTAGTTTTACAAGCCAAAAATGTGTTGATGCCTCACCAAACTATAAATCCCAGGGTTCTATAGAAAGGAGTGATGGCAAGTAATCCAGTTTTAAACTGGATTATTTGTGCGGTATGGATACACCCACACTCTTTCAAAAGGCTCGGACCCAAGTATAGGCACTTTGAATAGTGCCCAGAAAGAGACCTAACAATCATTGTAGCAGTTATAACAGAGGAGTGACAAGTTCCCTGTAACTAGCCTTGGTCAACAGTATTGTTGCAACATTCCAGATCAGCTGCAGTTTCTTAAGAATCTTTAATGTTACAACAGGAAGGAAAGGATGCATTGTCATTTAAAAACAAGCCATGGAAGTAGCACATGACTTGTTTTCAAGCACACTGACTTTCCCTAAAGTGTTCAGGAAGTGCATGGGATGTGCTCCTAGCATGCTTTGTTCTTGAAGAGAAACAAGATCTTCATGCCACTTTCATCACTCAATTTGGGGGGAAACCCAGCAGCAGCAAGATGGTGGTGGTTCTTTCCCCCCAGAAGATTTAGTTGGTTAAAAATTGGCCCCTGGACATGTAGTATTTGATGACTCTTGATTTGTCAGCTGTTGTGTTACTAAGGCTGGTGTCACCCCCTCCCTCTGACCATGTCAGCTCATATGGTTCAGCCTCTCTGTACCCCCGTAGTGCTGCCACTGTTTGTCAGTTCAATATAATGGCCATATATATGCCAAAGGTGTAATAAAAGATACAAAATGAGGTCTTAATAGGTGTGACAGTTAAAAGACAGGTGATGTTTTGAAGCAGAATTTTAAAAATTGAGACAAGCAAATACAACTTCATATAGAGGAACAGATTATGCCTTTTTAGTTTATCTTACACCTCCTAAGTTAATGCTATATATTTTATAGCCAAACATGTAGTTTTTACTTGCCAATATCTGGCAGGGAGAGGGTTGTCCAAATGTAATTGGAGCACCAATTGGAGATGGATGCAAGCTCCAGGAACAGAAATTCCACCTGAACATTAGGAGGAACTTTCTGACAGTAAGAGCTGTGCAGCAGTGGAACACACTCCCTTGGAGCGTGGTGGGGTCTCCTTCCTTGGAGGTCTTTAAACAGAGGCTGGATGACCATCTGTCGGGGATGTTTTGATTGTGATTTCCTGCATGGCAGGGGGTTGGACTGGATGGCCTCTTCCAACTCTGCAATTCTATGATTCTATGATTAAGTCTCCTCTTTAATAATTTTTCCATATGTCTATACCTCTCTGTATGAATGTGCTATGAAACATGCCTTCCTATAGTACATAAAAAGACCCCACTTCATGGAAAATAATTGGGGTGAGGAAAATGAAGATATGTTAAATTACAAGGCAAATTCCCAGCTCTCTCCAGTGAGATGGCACCCTCACTATTGTGTGCACTAGCTTTAGACTGGAAAAGTTGAAGCCTCAATGGCCGAATGATCAGATATGTTGAATGACAGTGTCTAGTTCACACATGACAGCCACTGTGGTGTAGTGGTTTGAATGCTGGACTAGGACTTCAGAAGATCTGGGTTCAAATTGCCACTAAGCCATAGAAATTCACTGGCTGGCCTTGGACAAGTCACACTCTCTCAGCCTCAGAGGAAGGCAATGACATAACCCTCTGAACAAATCTTGCCAAGAGAACCCCATGATAGTTTCACCTTAAGATTAGCATAAACTGGAAACAACTTGAAGGCACACTACAACAAAGTTCACGTATTGCTGGCATACCTTTAGAGCTAGGGTGGTTGTAGTGGTTTTACATATTATAACTTGACATATAGTTATTCTGAAATCCAATCTAGCAGATGGTAATGCATGCACACAATCAGCCCACAACCAGATGAAAAAAATCACAATCAGCAGCACAATGTGTCTGTGTGTGTGCTCATGTGCACATGCACACGTATTGTATCTATCTATCTGATGTGTGGCATCCCAAAACAACTCCAAGATTCTGTTTGAACCTCAATTGGATGATCAGTTCCACCCCACCTCCACCCCTACAGCTGGAGGAAATGCAGATGGTCAAGACTCATATTAATCAATGGTGGTATGTGCACACAGCCATGTCATGTGCATGCACCACCATTGAATAATATGGGGCGTAGCCATCCGCAAATGTTCTGATCTGTAGATGTTCCAAAATTCAGTCAAATTCGTTGTGCCATCATTGCCTCATTCTATGTCATCTAATGATAGATGGGATAGAATGTTCAATCCATTTTGGTGGGTCATTTTGTCAGAATTTATATCAAAAAACAGTTGTGTTTGGGTTGAAACTTTGCTTCATATTACATGTTCTACATAAGAGAAAGGACGGACACACACACAAATAGAAAAATAATAATTGTATAATGAAGATTATTAATAAAACAAAAACCCTTTGTTGAGTTGGATGTGAATAAATAATTTCTTTTTGCTATCTGTTGATTACCTCAACTGCTCTCTCACACACATATATACCAAATACAGAGATTAAGAAACTAAGATACTAGTAAAAATAAGGATATGACCAGAGTGTAAAAAGTTACTATTTAAAAGTAATCAATTCACAGTAGTCATTACATTTTTTGAAAAGTAGCCCTTTACTGTTATAGTGTTGGAAAGTAAACTTGTTGCACTAATTATTCTGCTGCTTGTTATTTTCTGTTACTTTTTGAGGGGTAAAAAACTGGGTATTTATAAGAGTGTGGCACAAAACACAAGGTAAAGGTAAAAAATATTGTCTTTAAAAGTGACTTTTCAAAATAATGATCATACTCATTACACAGCTAAACTAAGTTCACTTTTACTCATAACATTATTTCCGATTTTAATTCTATTTCACCTTTATAGCCACACCCAATAGGTAACTATGTTATTCTTTACTTGTTACTTCAAACTCTGGGTCTGATCATGAAAATAAGGGGAAGGGTAATATAATAATTTCAGAGAAGAGTCTGAAAATGGTTGATATAGTATTTAGGGAAAAGAAAGAATTCTGAATAACAAAGGATTTGAATAAGCACAACTTTTAACTCATGCTTCATCCACAGTCCTGAAAGTCTGAAACACTTCTTGCTTGCTATTGAACAATTTAGCAATGAAATGAAGAGGCAATTCTATATAACTCACAGTCCCTCTCACAAAGCAGTGATGGAGAGCTCCTAGTAAAATGTGTCTTAGGATTAGAAGGTGAACTTGCCTGCCCTTCAGCCTCTCTCCCTACTCCCCTACCTAGGCATTTCCACAGAAATCGGATGCATTTTTTCTTGTACCAATCCCACACTTCCTAAAGTTGGATTCTGTACAAAGCATTGTCCAGAGTCTATATTTGGTTCTGATAACTTCAGAGGGAAGCCCATGCCATGTGGGGAAGCAGTGGAATTGATCTGAAGGGGCTGAGTTTGACTTGGTCTATGGAATTTGTCTGTGGGAAGGGAGAGACAGAAAGAGTGTATGCATTGATTCCACAAATTCCACAGACCAAGCCAAAGACATCTTCACCTATACTGTATGGCTGTAATAAAAGCGCCTTGATGCTACTGTTAGTACAAGTTGTGTATACCTTAGACTCAAATTTCATAGTCTTGGGGATTTCTGTCATATTTAGAATCTGTTTTCCATGTTAAATGCTAAGGTCTTTACAGATGCCTAGGGGATTCAGACTCTGAATCTCTAAATTCTGTTGGAACAAGACCATCAAAATGAATAAGAAGTGTTCTGGGAAAGAAGTTTGAGGATTAGCCTGCTGCTAGTTTGAAAAGAAACAAAGAACAAGAACAAAACTCAAACCTCTATTTTGACATTGTACAATTTAAATGCCCTCCTCCCCCAAGGTCATGTGAGTTTTCCTTTTGGCAAATTTAGGAAATGCTCCAAGGTTTAGAACAAGTATGGATCATCAGTGACATCCAGTGGTTACTCAAGTAATCACAAATACATAGCACCAATCTAGTAGCCTTATTCTAGCAGAAGTAGAAAGAATTTTACATCACGGTTTATTGTTTATTACAACTCCATTAACGTGCTTGATACTCTTAGGAAATGATATCTAAGTCCCTGCTCAAGAAACCTTACAATC
This sequence comes from Gambelia wislizenii, assembly GCA_030847615.1. Lineage (NCBI taxonomy): Eukaryota > Metazoa > Chordata > Lepidosauria > Squamata > Crotaphytidae > Gambelia > Gambelia wislizenii. The sequence continues at coordinate 82,139,013 of JAUMIR010000005.1, read as the reverse complement.
TAAGAATGTTGAAAGGAATTCTTATGTGAAAATAAAAGTGCCTCACTGCTCTGATATAATATGAAAATTACAGTTACTGATAAATTTCCCTATCTCAAGAAATGTTTTCCACCAGTCTTCACTAGTTACCATTCCTGCTGGAAGAGCTAGAATGAGGCTTCTCTGTATCCATGATAGCATGGAGATTAACTTAAGAAATTCACACATAAAAAACAACAACCCTGAACTACAATTATTGAGTGTCATTGTTGTTCAGCAGTGAAAAAGCTTGTTCTCTTTTTCCTGTGTAGTTGGTTGCAGCATTAGGAGATAAACAGATCAAAAACACTTTTTCTGATTGTGACAGACCTCTACAGCCATTCATTTGTAGAAAAGCATGATGAAAAATGAGACCGCATCTATCTCATTATCTCATCTCTATTGCTAGTCTTCAGCTGATCTAAAAGCCTGCTGCTTTTCCATGCTCCTACTACATTAATTTACCAAAACCTGTTAAACCAAAAGTAGGTCTAAGAATACATCCACAGACTCAAACCCTGTTAAAATTAAAGCTATGCCCAAATGACCTCTCAAATCATCTCCATTAGGGCTGTAATTCTTCACTAAATTTCTTCTCAAACGTAGCAATGAGTAATTTCAGCAATTTTCTTCCCTCAGCAATAAAGTCTTTGAAAACCATGCAGGTTTTGAAGGCTATTCACAATTTGGGACATGCTCTGCCAAACAACATCAATAACAACAATAAAAAAAACCCATGGTTGTTTTGTGCAGAAATCAGCATTTTCTGTGCAGGAAACAGCCTTTTCTATGTGAAAAATAATATTTCAGTACAGAAGTATTAATTCCTGCACAGGAACTGTTGTAATTGGGGATTTATTCTGTGTAAAATTTGCACAGAAAACAGCTTTTTCTGCACAGGAATTGATATTTTTGCACTGAAATATTATTTTCCATGCAGAAAAGTCTGTTTCCTGAGCAGAAAATGCTGATGTCAACACAAAACAATCATGTGTGAATTTTGCACAGAAAGTTCCAAACTATGAAGACTTGTCAATCCAGGATTCTTCTCATCATGATTTCTCAACATTCAAAAAGCATGTTTTTCAGCCATTTTTTAAAAAATATTTAAAATATTGTCTCCCCCCCCCCCACTACCCTCCATATCTTGGTAAAGAAAGTGGACAGTGTAGAATTTCACTGAATTTCTTCTGGAGGAGACGGAGGAATTCACCAATTGGCTTTCAGAAGTGGACCTCACACTCAGCAGTGCTATAGATAATCCTCTCCCCCCACCCCTATGAATGTTTAGGTTTTGCTCTGCTAGTGCAGTTGTATTGGCAGTTTGGCCAACATACTGAATCCTTACTCTTCTTGTTATTATGGGGCATTGGAGGGAGCAGCCATCAGACCAAAACCACCACCATCACAAATGGAGCAAAATAAAAAAAAAAAAAAAGGTTTTCTAATTGGAGAGAGAGGCAGAGAAAAGTAAAATCTCCAGATGTTTACTGAGAAAATGTGTTTTGAGAAATTTTGGCTTGAGTTCTAGTGCCATTCTTAGAGTTTACCACTTTAGCCTGGTCCTTAGATTTTAAATTTCTGATGACTGACTGCATATACAACTTGTTTGTCATGCAGCTGTTTACAATACTGGTCTTTTACTGCACATCACTGTGCAGAACAGTGATGTGACCAGCAGAATAGTGATGTGATCTAGGGAAGAGACAAAACTAGTACTTTGTGATAGGAGATTTTCAGATGGGGGGCAAAAATAGCATCCCCATCTCACTATCTCCTCTCCTGCTCCCCTCCCGCCCCCATCCCAGCATAAGAATGAAAAGTTTTGTACTTACCCTGATCACGCGATGCTCCCTCCCCCTCAGCAGCCCAAGAGTGAATCCAGCTCTCTGGAGCTGCATTGACTTCCTGATTTCAAATCATGGACTGTTCTCGCGAGAGGACACGTACACGGGAAATTCAAAAATAAAAAGTGAAATACAAGTTTAAAAATGACAGCAAGCACAAAAACACACTTTTAAAAACCCAAGTAACATGGGGAGGGTACAAAAAAGGATGTCACTTACCTGGATGTCCCAATCACACCCGGAAGTGTTCTGGGACGGACCTCCCACTGCAATGGAAATGGGGCACCTTTTCACTCGCCTGTCATTCTATGACAGGAACAGAAGAGGCAATCTGTTCAATCTATTAAGCTGTGAATAAAAAGCAACGAGGGCAAAATGGGACCAGCACGAGAGCATAACAGGACGAGGATGACATCATCTGAAAGGGAAGCCTTTTGCGATCTCCTGACGTTCGTGTATTGCCATATTAAGGGTGTCTGATAATCTCCATATTCTCTCCTCCAATTCCCAAAATGTTTTGCCCCTCAATGAAAACATTATTATTATTATTATTATTATTATTATTATTATTATTATTAACTGTATTTATGTCCCACCTTTTGTTTCAAAACAGGACTCAAGGCAGGACTAAAGGAGGTGAAAACATTTTCTCTCTCATTATCAGGGCAGAATTGCTTTGGAAGGTTTTGTGCAAATCTGTGGAGGTACTTCTTGAGTTTTTTGTGTCTTGAGTAGTGCAAGGTGCTGCACTTGTGAGTTTGCCTGTCCCTATATATTTTATTTCTGTTATACAACGCTTCATTATTCTGCAAGTCTTTCTGGTTGCATGCATTTTCTGGTCTTTAAGGGGTCTTGTCTCCCCTATTGGAGATGTTACATCACAAAGTTTCCACAAGACATCTGTGAGATGCTGGGGATGTTGTCAGCGACTGGTGACAGGACTGTACAATGAAAGACGGGATAGTCATTCACACACTCCACATTAGCCCAATAATCCTGAACATGGCCTATGAGAATTCTGAGACTCCAAAAGTGCTGTGCTGTCACAAAGCACCTCACTTTTTGGAGAGAATTGGGCACTTTTTCACTCACCATCCTGCTTCCCAATGCCTCTATTGGTGGGCTACCTGGCTTTATGGTAGGTTTTTTGGGGAGAGGGGAGGACCACCTTGGGAGATGTAGCAGTGTGACAGAGCTCTGTAATTGTAGCTATATCTCCAAATGCAGGATTTTGGCTTTTATATATGACATACCCCTAGGGTAGCAGGTTGCAGAAGGCTGTCATAAGGCTGGCAATTAAAACTAAATACCACAGGAAGACACAAACAAAATTTGTCTTGGAGAAAGATGGCATGACTTCAAACCACAAGTTAAATGTTGTCTCCAAAGACTTCCTGAGGATAAAACAACATCAGACAAAGAAACTTCAGGGATAGTTTACAGAGGTGTCTGTTCTTCAGTAATTCTTTTGGTCTGGAAAAGTAGAAATTTAGTTCTTTTTAGCCAAATGAACAAATATCTTTCATCCCCACAAAAGCAAGACAAAATTCTCTTTTGTCCCCTTTCCCTTTTCTTCTTTCAAATACATGAAATAACTTCTTGGCTATAACAAAAGAAGTTCAAAACCATGAACGTGGTTTGATGAACTTTCCACAGTACAAAAAAAATAGACTGTACTTCTGATTTATTAAATAAAAATGTATTAAATAAAAAATAGTGTAAGCAATTTCTAACGTGTAAAGCTATCTTTTTTTTTAAGTCATATGTTATCTTTGTCTTGCCTTGGAATAAAAATGCTGCTCTTTGACCATTTTTGAAACAGTTTGAAAGCTGAGGTATTAATTCAACCACAAAAATTAAAGCAGAATCAAGTGTTCAGAATGGTATTTCCTTAGAGATATATGACTCAGCAGTCAGACTTGCTGATATAAGCCCTCACTTTATTTCAACCAATCAGAATACAAAGAATGCTAAATGCAAGATACTTAGGTAGTGAAAATCATATGCTATGACAAACAGATCTCTTTACTATATGAGGGAAGAGCTGTTCCGCAGTGGAACACACTCCCTCGGAGCGTGGTGGGATCTCCTTCCTTGGAGGTCTTTAAACAGAGGCTGGATGGCCATCTGTCAGGGATGCTTTGATCGTGATTCCTGCATGGCAGGGGGTTGGACTGGATGGCCCTCGTGGTCTCTTCCAACTCAACGGTTCTATGATTCTATGATTATATGACTCTATGGTCAACTTCCACCAGAAGGATACCATAGAACAATAGAATCATAGAATCATAGAGTTGGAAGAGACCACAAGGGCCATTCAGTCCAGCCCCCTGTCATGCATAAACACACAATCAAAGCACAACTGACAGATGGCCATCCAGCCTCTATTTAAAAACCTCCAAAGAAGGAGACTCCACCACACTCCAAGGCAGTGCATTCCACTTCCAAACAGCTCTTATTGTCAGGAAGTTCTTCCTAATGTTTAGATGGAATACATTTTCCTGTAGTTTGAGTCCCGTGCTATGTGTCCGGAGCAGCAGAAAACAAGCTTGCTCCATCCTCAGTATGACATCCCTTCAAATATTTAAACATGGCTATCATGTCTCCTCTTAACCTTCTCTTCCCCCATGCTAAACATACACAGCTCCCTAAGCAGTTCCTCAAAGGACATGGCTTCCAGACCTCCCACCATTTTGGTCGCCCTCCTCTGGACATGTTCCAGCTTGTCAATATCCTGGAATTGTGGTGCCCAGAACTGGACAAAGTATTCCAGGTGAGGTCTGACCAAAGTAGAATAGAGTGGCACTATTACTTCCCTTGATCTAGACACTATACTCCTATCAATGCAGCCTAGAATTGCATTGGCCTTTTTAGCTGCCGCATCATACTACTGGCTCATGTTCAGTTTGTGGTCCACTGAACATCCCTTTCGCATGTACTACCATCAAGCCAGATGTCACCCATCCTATATCTGTGCATTTCATTTTTACTGCTCGAGTGTAGTATCCTCCATTTTTCCCTGTTGAAATTCATTTTGTTAGTTCTGGCCCAGATTTCTAATCTGTTAAGGTCATTTTGAATTCTGATCCTGTCCTCTGGGGTTCTGAAGAACCTTGAAAATGCCTAGAGAGAACATATTTTTCCAGATGCAGGTAAGTGAAACCACAGGTATCAGTCCCATGGATTCACAGGTTGTACTGTAGTAAAAAAATAAAATACCTGAGATTTAGTGCAACCAGACTGATAAATGGTCCCAGGGCAGCAGCAGAGGCAGTGGCAAGGCCCAGCCACCAAGCACACATTCTTTGGGTTTGTGAAGCAGGTGGCTGGCAGGCTTCCCAGAGGCAGAGGAAAGAGACATGAATGTGAAGGTGCAGAGAGAGACAGATTCCTATTAATATAAGGGCTTGCTGCCCTTTTGCTGCCACCCTGGGACTGTTTCTCAGCCTGGTTGCACTAGATTTTCAGCCCCACGGTGTCTAGGAAACCAGCCAAAGTGATGTGCAATTCACAGATAGCAGCATGACAGTCTGCCCAGAACTCCTGGCCTTGCCCAGTTGGTAGGGCAGAATATCTAAGCAACCAAAACAAGTCCAGAAAGACAGAAGGGTAGTCCAGTTACCAGTCCAAAGGTCAAAGGTCACAGTGAGCAGGGTGTCCAGTCCAATATGAAGGTCTAAGTCTAGGCAAGAAAACATGAATGTTCAGGAACAGAGGTTTCCCACCTATGCAGTCAGATAAACTCTGACAAGTTGGCAGAGCAGCTGTCCCTGATTTATACTAACTCAGCTATTGAACAGCTGTTCTGATAACACAGCACCTCTCATAAATATGCTGAGACTTCCGCTCCTCCTCCCATTGGTGTCAGTGTTCCTGAAAGGTGGGGTCAACTGGTCTAATGTCTCTCCGTCTGAAGAGCCAATCCTCTCTGTTGGGTCTGGGGTATCTGCTCTGTCCCCTTCTGCTATCTCTAAGGGACCAGGCAGCTCTGTGGGGTTGGGTGCTGTTGTCTCTACTCCCTGCTGCAAATCCTGCTCTGAAGCTCTCTCTTCCTCTAGCTCATCTTCAGAGTCAGAAGAGCTGGGCCTGACACACAGAAGTAGCAAGGAACAGAAGTGCTGCAGCCACTGGATTGAAGGTGCTTCCGCTCATTCATTCCAAAGGCAGGTGCAGGCAGCTGGCAGACTCCCTGGAGGTGGGGGAGCTTGAAGAATATATGCCTGGTGACTGGGGCTTGCTACTGCCTCTGCTGATGCCCTATGCCATATGCAATATAGACTTGATCATCTGAGATTTTTTGCTATCCATGTGGGGTCCTGGAAGCAATCCTCAGATACCAATGGACCACTGTATATATTTTGATGGAATATTTCTAAAATATACTGTCTGCATTCATGACAATGAAAACACAATATGGACCTCAGCCAGTATAGCTTCCATAATCAAAACAGCTTGTCTTGATTCTTCTTTCCCCCGCCCCATTTTTTTTTTTTTTTTTTTTTTTTTTTGCAGAAAAACTTAATATGGTTCTGCTTCCAGGCAGGAAGTAATCATCCATCCCAGCAATCTTTAGATAAATCTAAAAGCTAAGATTTGCTCCCAAAACATGCCTATACCTTCATTACAGTTCTGAGTATAGAAAAATATGCAATCAGGGGGAGCAGGTAGTTCGGCCCCCGTGCCACCATTTCCATTATTCTACAAGATGGAGGGTGTTTTTTCTGAATCTGAGAGTCCCTTCTATCCATGGAGTGTCTTCCTAGGATTTGCCAGGGTTCAAAAACAAGTGGGGGGCCTTCATAGATAGAAAAGTCTTTGTCCTTCAGAGTGTTACTCATCACATATAGAGACTGATGGAAACCACAGTAGCAGGTGTGGGGCAGGCACACTCTCCTCATCCTCATGCATTTATGTCATATCAGAGAACACCTGAATAGGGCTTCATCAGGAAAAGAATGTCAAGACTTGTTCAAGAAGGCTTGCTCACAAGGAGAACACTTAGGGAAAAGATTGCTGTGCTGGTGCTGATGGTGCTGATGATTCATTTACAAAAGGGGAAAGCTTGGGGACACTTTCCTCCTGCATTTCCCCCCACAGCCCAGAAAGTATGGGGCTTTAGGGGTCTCTATGGACCACACTTTCTGCACTCTCAACTTACAAAGTGTCCAAAATTTTCCTTAAAACAATTTGTAAGCCACTCTGAGAGCCTTTGTGGCTGAATAGTGGGGTATAAATACCCATGATAATCCTTGCCCACAGGTTCACAACAATAGGCATAATGTGAAAGGCAAGGCCACTACAGGGAGATGTTGAATACACCACTGCTTGTCCTGCAGTTTCCCAATCTGAATGGGACCTCTGTTGGTGTCAAACCCCTGAAAGGATAGTATCAGAGTCCAGCACCAGGAATCCAGAATCAGGATTGCTCCTGTTGAACTTGGAGCAACTGAAGGAGGGGACAACTATAAAATAAATAGTGGATTCATCAGCCCATCAGTGGCAGATCCTTGAGCTGCCCCAGACAAAAGGAAAGGGGAATAAAGATGAAAGCGTCATCAGTTGGTTCATCTGCACCTTTACCAGTTGGTTCATGCATTGGCATCCACCTTGCTATAATGTTCTTCCTGGGATATAAGGGATGCAATCTCCTAAGCAAGCTCTGGTGTCCTTTCTAAAGAATGGTTCCAAAATGTGTCTCCTTTCTGCTCTGTCACTGTAGGCTACATGATTTATTTATTTAGGTATTTATACCCCACTATTCAGCCACAAAGGCTCTCAGAGCGGCTTACAAATTGTTTTAAGGAATAGCAATTTACATATCTACAGTGCATTAAGTGGTTTCCAATGTGTGTTAGCTAATTGCCTGCACAAGCCGGGTATTCATTTTACCAACCTATAAAAGGATGGAAGGCTGAGTGAACCTAGAGCCCTCTGGGATCGAACTTGCAACATGGTGGCTTGCAGTACTGGCATTTAACCACTGCGCCACCAAGGCTCCCTACATGAGGGCTAAATTAGATATTTACTTGGTAGACAGGACTAATTCCAAAGTTATTCAAATTAGACTAGACCAATTGAAACTAATGGGACTTCCTGGTCACCTGGTCGTAGGCTGCATCAATAGGAGTACAGCATCTAGATCAAGGGAAGTAATAGTGCCACACTATTCTGCTTCAGTCAGTCCTCACCTCACCTGGAATACTGAGTCCAGTTCTGGGCACCACAATTCCAGAAGGATATTGACAAGCTGGAAATTTTCCAGAGGAGGGCAGCCAAAATGGTGGGAGGTCTTGAAGCCATGCCTTGTGAGAAGCAGCTTAGGGAGCTGTGTATATTTAGCCTGGGGAAGAGAAGGTTAAGAGGTGACATGATAGACATTTAAACATTTGAAGGGATGCCATATTGAGGATGGAGCAAGCTTGTTTTCTGCTGCTCCAGAGACTAGGACATGGAGCAATGGATTCAGACTACAGGAAAAGAGGTTCCACCTAAACATTAGGAAGAACTTCCTGACAGTAAGAGCTGTTTGACAGTAGAATGCACTGCCTCAGAGTGTGGTAGAGTCTCCTTCTTTGGAGATTTTTTAAACAGAGGCAGGATGGCAGTCTGTTGGGAATGCTTTGATTGGGTATTCCTTCAGGGCAGGGGGTTGGATTAGATGGCCCTTGTGGTCTCTTCCAACTCTATGATTCTATGATTTAAGTAAATCTCATTGGTTTCAAGAGCCAGTGGGGTGTAGTGGTTTGAGTGTTGGATTAGGACTCTGGGAGAGTAGGCTTTAAATCCCTGCTGAGCCATGGGAACCCACTGGGTTACCTTGAGTAAGTCTCCCTCTCTCAGCCCCAGAGGGAGACAGATAAAAGCCACTTCTGTTCAATCATAGGGTCACCATAAGCCACAGTCAGTTTGATGGCCCATGGTAACAACAACCACACTCTGTTTTGGTGAAATATTGAACAGAGCCAACAGTATTTTTTTCTTCTTCTTAATTATTTACAGATCAGGAATATCTTACCACTTCAAGAGACAAAAGCAGCTGGTTTCAGTTAAAGGCACATTATTATTTCAAAGCAACATTTTACATTAGAGTTAGTTGTTCCTTTAAAAAAAAGTAATGTATTACTTGAAGAGTAGTGTGCTAGTAAACATTATTAATGGATATTATTAAATATTAATTATGATTATATTATTCATGTATTACTTTTTCTCTATTTTTATAAAATATTCTGATAAATAGAAAAATAACTCCTCAAAACTATTGTTTTACAAGCAATAAATATTACTCATTAAATATTACTCATTACACTTGTTTAAAAAAAAAAAACCGTCCTGAATACTACATGGGAGATTATCAGACATGGCAAAAACCATGTCAAAAGATCACAACAAGAATAGGAACGGGTGACATTATCAGATGATGTCATCCTTCAGTGTTCTGGGGGCATAGTGCAGATCTGAATAAGGCATCCCTTTTTATTGGCATCTTAGCCCGGTCAATACAAAAGGGAAGCCTCATCTGCAGCAGCACTACACCCTGGGAATGGCTGAGGATGTGGTCATTTGATAATGTCAGCCTTTCTGTTCCCATCATATTCTTCTGATTCAGATTGGAACACTTTTTTGGGGGGGGGCACATCCCACCATGTCTGTTAGTCCCCATGATGTTATGTAATTCCTTTTAAAAAGTAACATCATCATGCTGTTTTTACCTAAAAAATAATTTGAAAAAATAACTTGTTGCAGGTACCATTATTACCTATAATGTGTTTCTTCCCAACTGTGGTTAAAGCAGTTGCCCCACAGTATAAAACAAACAAAACATGGAAACGATACACTTCTAAACAAAACAGACACCGAAAGTGCATTTATGTCTCTAATCCAGGAAAGACCCTATAAGGCAAATGAGCTTTTCAGAAGCTGCTAGATTAAAACAAGAAGGATGAACCTTTTGAAGGAGGTCATTCCATAATGCCAGGTAATCACTGAGAAAATGCTTCTCCTTACTGTTGACATTTTAACCTCCTCCAATGGATAGCCATGAAAGCAGAGCAGCTAAAGATCACATTAGAAGACAAATGGACAATGACACATTGGTCCCTGACCATGTAGGGCCATGAGGGCTTGAAAGGGCAGAGGCAGCTCTTTAAATTGGGGGCAGAAGCTCACTGGCAGGAAGAGGAACTGCTGGAGAATAGTTTGAATGTGTTCTTTTGTGTATAAAATTGTTGCAGTGTTCTGCATTAGGTATAGCTGTTGAACCATCTTCAAGGACAGTCCCATGTCAATCTCATAACAATCAACAGCTCTTAAGGCTACAAAAATATGTTGTAAATATGACTGCAGCAATATATTACAGCAAAGAAATTCAGCCAGCACTCATTTAGTTTACTATTATCAGAGTAAAGCTCGGTGCTAGCAGAGTTCAATTGGTGCTTCTTTCTAGTTGCACAAACAGTAACACACTTGTTCTTCTAATCTTATATTGTGTCTTAGTTCTGTGGCCAGTTGCACAAATGGAAACTGCACTGGATTCCCTCCTTGTGAATAGTTCTGGAATGACATGCCCATGAAAACAACAGTATTGACACTGGCAGAATGACACCATTTGATACTGATGAGAAATACCACCTTAGCCAGCAGCTTGAAAGACCTGGAAGGATGTCTAGGTACATACCTACTCTGATAAAGCAATGTGTATAAGAAAACCCTAGGAATTTCAAAGTTGACAGGTAACTTGAAGGCACATACACATACCCATACGCATGGAAGGAGATAGATCACACACACCCAGAACTTCCAGCCATCCCATATAAAATCTATCTACTCTAGATCCTGTGTCCTCATCCAGCTGGCTAGGGGGTTACAAAAATTATTTTGGAATGAGAGTAGTTGCTCTAACTTAAAGATACATAGAGATGGGTGCTATACTGCATATGAAGAATTATAGTATAAAAAGAATTATAAAATAAAAATAATTATGATACCCAACAAACGTCCTCATTCAACTTAGAAAATATGTTTTAAGAAGAATAAATATAATGAACTGTAGAAGACATTTATAACTAAGCTGCCACATAGTAGGCTGATATTATGGGTCCCAGAGGGCCACCCTACAACTGATGAGTTATGTGTGGCTTCAGCATATCATTACAGTTGTCCCTCTATATTGCAGGTTAAACATTCATGGATTTGATCATTTGCAGTTTACTCTGTATGCTGCCATCTCCAATGCTGTCCTTTACAGAACCAAAAAACATTGTTCTCTCGAGGCATTTCTAGATCCTCCAGCACAATTCTATGGTTAACTTCCGCCATCCTATATTCACAGTGTTTCCACTATCATGGGGATCTTGTGCCCCTAACCCCCACAAAAGTTGAGTGCAGAGCATTTATTCTTTTTTCTTGAAAATAAGTTTCCAAAGTATTTATATATTTATTTTTTAATATCTCACCTTTCTCCCAGTATAGGAACAATGAATTTCAAACAATACAAATTAAAAAGAAAATAAAAGCATTAAAAGTATAAATACTGTATAACTTAAAAAATAAACCATTCATGCAGTTAAACATTAAAAATGTTGAAATACATTAAAAGCTATATACAAACCTTAATATCCAAATTGCACAGCATCTGAAGCTCAACCCCCAACAGTTTATCAATACCTGATGGCACAAAAATATTTTTATCTGACAATGAAAGGAGAGGAGAGACAGGGCCACCCTCTCTAGGGAAGATGTTCCAAAGTCTGGGAGCAGCCATTGAGAATGTTCTCTTCCTTGTTCCCACCAAACAAGGTGGGGGAAAGAGAGAAGGGCCTCTCCATACGATCTTAGAACTCTAATGGGCTCATACAGGGATATACAATCCTTCAAATAATCTGGACCCAAACCTTATAGAACTTTATAGGTCAAAACCAGCACTTTGAATTGTGCCAAAAATGGACCAGCAGCCAATGGAGCTGTTGCAACAAGGAAGTTGTGTGTTTCCTGTAGTCAGCCCCAGTTAACAACCTAGCTGCTGCGATTTGGTCCAATTGAAGTTTCTGAGCACTTTTCAAAGGCAGCCCCATGTAGATTGGATTACAGTAATCCAAATGGAATGTAAACAAGGCAGGTATCACTGTGGCCAGATCCAACTCCTCCAGGATTGGACACAGGTGGCACACTAGCTTTAACTGTGCCAAAGCACTCCTGGTCACTGCTGAAACCCTGGCCTCCAGGTTGACAGCTGAACCCAGAAGTACCCCCAAACTGCAAACCTGCATTTTGAAGGGAAGTTTAACCTCATCTGCTAAAGGTTGAATCCATATTCCTAGATCTGTCTTTTGTCTGACTAGGAGCACCTTTGTCTTCTCTGGATTAAGCTTCAGTTTGTTTGCCCTCATCCAGTCCATTACAGCTGCCAGGCACTAGTTTAGCACAGAAACACCTTCGTTGGAATTAGGTGAAAAAGGAGTAATAGAACTGGGTATCATCAACACCTGACTCTAAAACTCTGGACAGCCTCTCCCAGCAGTTTCGTGTAGCTATTTAATAGTGTAAGGGACAAGACTGAGCCCTGAGGGACTCCACTGGCCAATAGCCAAGGTGTCAAGCAGGAATCCCCCAGCACCACTCTCTGAGAGCATCCATTCAGGAAAGAACAGAGGCACTGTTGAACAGCACCTCCACATCCCATCCCAGAGAGGCAACTCAGAAGGCTACCATGATCAATGGTATCAAAAGCTGCTGAGAGATCCAACAGAGCCAACAGGGACACATTCCCCATTCAGTTTCTTGCATAGGTCATCCACCAAAGCAGCCAAAGCTCTGTCTGTCCCATAACCAGGTTAGAATCCAGACTGAAATGGATCTAGATAATCCACCTCATTCAGGAAGCCCTGGAGTTGAGAAGCCACAACATGCTCTATTTGTTTCACCAATGTATGATTTTTCTAGAAATGGCATCCCCAGTTTTGATCACCTTAGCAGTAGGAATGTGAAGATTTGGGGTAAACAAGATAGGGTAACTTGACACATCGAGACTTCCCATCTAAAAAATGGGGGTGGGGTTCCCAAATACCATGAAAATTTTGTCTCTATGTGAGAGCAAAAAATGTTTTTCCACATCATCATTACCAACTACAAAACACATGCAGAAAAATTGCACAAAACATGTATTTTATGCAAAGACATTATGCAACAACTTGCAAAAATTTCACAAGTTTCACAGAAAAGTCCCAAAATCTGAAGAGAACATGGTAAAATTCTTATACTTTTGAAGTTTTTGCTTCTTACTTGTGAAAAGGAAATAAGCAGAGTTGTATCCCTATTTTTCAGATATCTCTGCCATAATGTGTACAGCAAATGTGTACATGAGATAAGGACTTTCCACTTACACCACATCTTTTCCCAAAGACAAGAGCAGCAACAAGTTTATGGTGGTTTATAGTCTCCATGAAAAAGGAGAGAACTTTTTCATGGAGTTTATGGTCTCCATGAAAAAGGAGAGAACTCAGTCCAGTGCTAACTCCTGCACCTTACCTGGTGTTCTGGATGTTGCAGCAATATGTCACCACCCACAATCAATGTCACTGAAAGTCAAAAAGAAAGATCAGGGAAATATTTCTCTTGTCCTCTTCTGGACAAAGATACAGTAATCTGCTAGGGCACTTAAAGCCAACTCCATCCCACAACCAGCTCAAAAGCCAATTGCAGAGGAACAAGGGAGGCTGTTTCATCCAGGAAACCCTGGAGTTTTGCTGTCATGATACATTCAATCAACTTCTCTCCAAAGAGAGGACTGAATTCCAGGCTGAAGTCGGATAGGATCATCGTGGGGAATGGAACAGGCAGGTACATTTCACTTGACTTCACAACAGTCAGTTCTGGCAGGTAACCATGCTTTAATGAACATGATATGCATAATCCAGCCAAATATGTATTTTTCTATAGTTCTTTGATCAATCACAGTGAGAATAGTGTATAGCACAGTATCGCCTACTTGCTGCTAAGTGACAAACTTCTATATATCTATCTGTCGTTCTATAATATGAGCTTTTTATACAAGCTAATTTTAGAAGTAGGGATAAGACAACTCAAACATTACAAGAAACATGTCTGTTAATATGCAGCTTGGGGTTACAACCTTTTCCTTATTAAATGTTTCAGTTGTTTAAAGTAAGAAAACTGCATTTGTTTTTAGCAAATAATGAGTTGAAGGGCAACATTGAATAATAATTATGTGCAACATACAATTAAAACCATTTTGACCTCTCCATGCCACCCCTGCAGTTACTTCTTAACAAGATAAGTAGATCTGACAAATTGTGTCACACTTGTACTCAGCAGCTGTCTATTTGAAACAGCAATCTGTTAAGCAGGAATAGAACTCAAATACAAAGAATATATTTAGAATGCTTAAATAATTTTTCTTGTTTACAATTAATCCTTGGTGAAACAGAATGGAACCACCATCCATTGGTCTCAGTGCAGCCCTTATTTAGATTAGTGCTCAGTTCAAATTATAATCTGTCAAATTGCTCCCCAGGGAGACAATTTACATTGGAGACTTGCATGTATTTTTCATGGGTATCATCACTAGGCTGCCAGCTTTATTTTATTTTCTTGTGGAGAGCAGAGCAGACTGATAGTGCAGAATATCTGGATTCCCAGATCATGTACCAAACTTGATGTTTAGTTCTGTCTGAAGGAGTATGCTCTAGGAATATGATAAATGTGTCGGGTTTCGTTTATGATGAATGCCACATCCTTAGCTCTCATCACTCTGAGATTTCAGCCATTTGACCAAGTAGGAATTCTTCTCTTTTTTTTTCTGTCAGTTTTAATTCTATTAACTCTCCCCTCTCTCTTATAATTTGCCCTGAGTATCAGATTGATTCCAAAATCACCTAGAAATGTAAACGATAAAAAATAATGAATAATTCTACAAGTCCAGTAATAATCTGTGGATTATTAGTATGAACAGCTGAACCAATGCCCATGGACCTGTGCTCTGACATATCTAAACGTGGACATGTGCTGTGATATATTCTGCCAGATTTCTTCTGGCAGGGAAGGAGGGAGAGAAGAAAAATGTTCTATATTGGTCTTCTGTTATTCCAGTATTGCTATTTGTCTTCCACTGCAGTTAGGAGAACCACTTAGATCAGTTCTAGGGCTGGTCCAAATGGTCCTCTCTACAGGAGGCATGATAAGTAATCAGGGTGAGTTTAGATGCTCTAGATTCGACCCTTCTTACATTCTGCCCAAGCCACAAACTCAGTCACTTCTGCAGCAGTGAGGGAGGATCTAAGATCAAAATTCCTCTTCTGAGATTATAGCTCTGGTTCTGACCTTCAAAAGGAAGATGTAATCTTTCCTGAAGCCCAGAAATGGCCTCTCAGAAACCAGAGTTTAGGAAAGCTACATTTTTGGATAACAACTCCCAGAACTCCCCAGCTAGCATAGCCACTGGCTGGGGAATTCTGGGACCTGTGGTCCAAAAATGTAATTTTTCCAAGCTGTATCAAGAACCATAAGATTTTACTGTAAATCCATTTTGACACAAGATGTATTAGGTACAAAAGGACACCACTGACTTACTTCCAGACATTGTCAAAGAAATTATTTCCAGCCATCCTCTGTTCTATTTCTTATTTCATTTTTCTTGCATTAAAAAACAAACAAATCTTATTGCCTCTGCTGAGAAAATGAAGAAATATTTCTGTCAAGATTAAAGATATCACTTAGCTCGTTCAGCTGATTTGTTTATTATTCAGTTTTAATGAGAATATTGATTCCCCTCTCCTCTGAGGTAAAATGAAAGATTTTTATAGCTTGTTTTACTTTGTGACATATGTTTCAAAACTGAAAGGGCATTGCAATTGGCAAGAGATGGCCAGATTCAATGACTTTATTCCCAGGGAGTGGTAGTCAGCTCTACGATAAACCTATTTGCTAATTGTGGAGTAACTAAGCGGTAGACAGCATTCCCATCTTTATTAATCAGTCATCAGAATGACATGAGAGTGAAGATGATCAATCATTTCAACTGCAAAAAGAAATGCAATCCTCAAATACTTATTTCCCTCTCCCTCCCCTGCCGCCCCCGGCTGATGTTTTTCTTTGATAGTTGATGCGCTACATCTCGGTCAAAATCATCTGAATGATTCCTCATTTAGGCAAGAAGGTGAAGGTTCAGCCCAATTTATGGATTATTATTTTGCTGTAAAGATAGGAAGTATTCTTTGGTACACAATAGGGTAACCTAGGCAGTGGCAATTATATGTATGTTTCAGACTAATGATCGTATGATGAATGAGAAGAAAACGTGCAACACCATTGACACTTCCACATTCACTGGAAAATTTGGCCCCTCCTATTGAAGTTCTTGCAAAAATAAAACCTATGGCTGCTTTAGCAGTACATTATTATATCTCCTTCAATAATATGAATAGGAGAAGAGCATACATAGATCAGATAAATGGCAGATCAGATAGAGTCCTAAGAAGAGTGAGGAGGAGAGATTCGCATGTGTGTATTTTAGAACACTTTTGAATAAAATAAAAGGCATTGTGTTTCTAGCTCAACAGTTCATACTAAAGGGAACAGTAGCCAATTTTGGTCTTGTCCACAGTGGAAAAGGATGTGAAAGGAACCTGAGGGTGCATAGACTGGTTTCTTTCACAGCCTACAATGAGTCCTGTGAGTGGCATTAAGATCATGGACAAATGTTCCATAATAGAGCCACTAACTTATAGTGGGTAATTAACTCCCCCAAACTGTACTTTTATTCTACATTAGCAAATTCTCCTGTACTTGGAAATGTACAGACTTCTACCCTGTTAAACCTATCTTCAGTCTTTAAAGGCCACTTAGACAGGAATGGCATGATCACAAAAAGTCAACATGGATTTCTCAAAAACAACTCATGCCAGACTATTCTCATCTCTTTTTTTGGTAGAGTTACAAACTTGATGGATGAAGGGAACACAGTGCTTGTAGTGTACTTTGATTTCAGTAAGGCTTTTGGCAAGGTCTCCCATAATATTCTTGCAAAAAAGTTAATAAGCTGTGGGCTAGACAGTGTAACTGTTAGGTGGATTTGTAGTAGGTTGACTGACCGAACCCAAAGGGTAGTCACCAATGGCTCCTCTTCATCCTGGAGAGAAGTGACCTGTGGGGTGCCACAGGGGTCTGGGCCCAGTGTTATTCAACATCTTTATCAATGACTTGGATGAGGGAATAGAGGGTATGCTTATCAAATTTGCAGATGACACCAAATTAGGAGGGGTAGCTAATACCTCAGAAGACAGCATCAGAATCCAAAATGACCTCAACAGATTAGAAAGCTGGGCCAATATTAACAAAATGAATTTCAACAGGGAGAAATGGAGGACACTACACTTGGGAACTAAAAATGAAATGCACAGATATAGGAAGGGTGACACATAGCTTGAGGGCAGTACATGCAAAAAAGATCTAGGAGTCTTAGTGGACCACAAGCTGAACATGAGTCAGCAGTGTGATGCAGCAGCTAAAAAAGCCAATGTGATTCTAGGCTGCATTCCTAGGAGTATAGTGTCTATATCAAGGGAAGGAATAGTGTCACTCTATTCTGCTTTGGTCAGACCTCACCTGGAATACTGTGTCCAGTTCTGGGCACCACAATTCAGGAAGGATACTGAGAAGCTGGAACGTGTCCAGAGGAGGGCAACCAGGATGGTGGGATTTCTGGAGGCCATGCCCTATGAGGAGTGGCTTAGGGAACTAGGCATGTTTAGTCTGGAGAAGAGCAGGTTGAGAGGGGACATGATAGCCATGTTTAAATATTTGAAGGGATGTCATACTGAAGATGGAGCAGGCTTGTTTTCTGCTGAGTCTAGAGACTAGGGAGATTTTCAGACAACACTGTTATAGTGTTACTATTCCACTTTATTTGCTATGGCTGCCTCATCTTGAATCCTGGGATTTGCAGTTTAGGGAGGGGCATTTACAAGTCTCAGCCAGAGAGATCTTAGGCCTCACTAAACTACAAACCCCAGGATTCCAAAGGAGGCAGCCATAGCAGTTAAAGTGGAATAATAGCACTATAACAGTGTAGTTTGAAAATCTCCAAACTACAGGAAAAGAGATTCTACCTAAATATTAGGAACAACGTCCTGACAGTAAGAGCTGTTTGGAAGTGGAATACACTGCCTCGGAGTGTGGTGGAACCTCCTTCTTTGGAGGTTTCTAAACAGAGGCGGGACGGCCATCTGTTGGGAATGATTTGATTGTGTATTCCTGCATGGCAGGGGGTTGGACTGGATGGCCCTTGAGGCCTCTTCCAACTCTGATTCTATGATTCCCTTGACTATCTGTAAAAAAAATGTTAATGTAAAACTTTTATTTTAAATGCCACCACCATATAATGGGTTATATTTTTATTTCTTTAGTACAAGTAGACTTCAGAATACCAGTAGTACTTGAAAATACCCTCTGAATAATAAAGTATTTCCTCTGTTTAGTAAGTTATGTTTTTTTCTCTCGCTCTCTTTCAAAAACAGTGCATAAAAATAGAATATTTCCAGAGATTTCTCTATAAATTGAGAAATGTATCCCACATCCCTCCCAACAAGTTGAAAGGTGTTGGTGGTGTTATTGTTGTTTTTAAAAAGTTAATTTAGGTTTTATCATTACTGTTATTATTATTTTTTCTTATGCCATACTGCCTCAAGAGTTTGTCCTAAAATTCACCTTCTAAATCTTCAGAGAAAATAAAAAAATTTAAAAATTGGATCTTTGTGTGAAGAGAGAAGCGGGGCAAGCCTTATTAGAGCCAGCCAGTCATAGACTTTGGAATGCTGTGAAGTGAGGCTTATGTGAGATATAAACTAAAGGCTTGTTTGGAAAAATGTTTCCGTAGTCAGAAACAGGGTGAAGGCTCATTTGGAGGAGGAGAACAGATAAGCTCTAAATAAGGTTCTGAGACCTGGGAATGTGGAAAGAGTTCATGGAGTTTAGGTCTAGCTTATTTGTTATATAATACATATTTTTTTCCTACTACTCACTCAGACTGTTTACATATAAGAAGTGAAAGGGCAGACTGGTCATGCATTACCACACTGATCAACACAACCACTTGTCTAGTGTAGCAGTCACTTTGAAGCCAGAGTGCCAGATCAGGTAAATGAAGGGTAAAAGGGCAATGTGAGTGACAGGAGTCCAGGCATTGGAACTGCAGAGCCAATCTGGAGAAGAGTTCTGTCACACCTTGATTTGCCTTCCACTAGTAGAAGGGCTCTGTTTCTAGCAGATCCCTCACTACCACATCAGATCTCACCCCATTCAGCAAGATTTCCTGAACTCTATGTAACATGAAGGGTTTGAAGGGGCTGCTATAGGAAGGTGGGGGGAGGGAAGTATTTTTTTTACCAGCCTAGTTCCATGGGTCTAAATCTGGATCCGATGGTGTGTGCAACCTCCTGCTACTTAGCTTTGTTTGGCAAGTCATAATGGTGGGTTTAAATCAAGTTCACATAATAGGAAGAGACCTCCAGCCACTCTCAGGGGCAACTGGCAACAGTTGTTTTGTTGTTGTTTAACTGTTCATATATGAAAACAAAAGAAACAACTATCATATCCACACAATTTTTTCCACTGTTAAAAAAGGAAGAGGAAAGAAGCAACACTATTGTCTCCACAGTGAATGACCTATTGTAGTTCCAAACCACTCAAAAATTTCTTCCAGGTCCTCCCCACCCTGAAAAGCACTAAATAATTTCCCCAGATTGCCAAATGGAGTGGAAGATTTGGGAGGTCATTTGGTTGAAGCTCCATATTTCTGGGTGATACTAAATATCTAAATCTGTATCAATCTGGTTTCCTACTACCTACCTACTGAGTATTAGGAGCAGAGCAGTCTTTGTTGTCCTGATGGATGATCTATGCTGGGAACTGGGGAGGGATATACAGTTGGCTTTACTGGATCTCTAAAGTACTTCCAATAACATTAGGTTGGATTCTGACTTAGGACTTTATCAAACCACCCTCCTTTTGTGTTCTTTTGCCAGCATAATTTGTGATGTTTTTATGCTGGCAACCCCCCCCCCTTTACTACACTTACCTTGCATCCCATCCAAAGGCAGCCCCAGCAATGATGGAGGAATGAACGGAGCTCCGTTCGCTTTTTGGAATGAAATCCCATGGATTCTCATGAGAAGACACGAGCGCAGAAAATTCAAAAATAACCAAAAAAAAGTTTTAAAAGGCACACAAACACACTTAAAAAGTCCTAAGTAAGCTGGGGAGGTTCACAAAAAGAGCATCACATATTTGGATGTTGCAATCTCACATAAAAGTGTTCTGACTGGACCAGCCATTGACACTGTAATACCATGGAAAAAAGGCACAAGTTTTCAAATGCTGGCAATGCCAGCAAAAAAGCACCACAGCCAATGTAATGATGGCTTGGGCCAAAAATAAAAAAGAACAGGTTTTTGACAAGAGATAAATGCAAAAGGACAACATCATCTGGTATAAGTGTCCTTTCACATTTATGTGACATCGTTATGACACTGTATTTAATATGCCTGATAAAGTCCTCAGTGGTTTCTAAGAGCCAGCATGTTTTTTCAGAAACAAGTTATGCCAAGTTGTTTGTTTCCTGTGTGTTTTTTGTTTTGTTTTGTTGTTGTTGCTTGATAAGCATTACAAGATTCATAAATCAAAGGTGTGGTAGGTATGTAACATATCTTGGTTTGAGTAAAGCTTTTGGCAAGGTCTCCCATGATAGTCTTAGAGGCAAGCTGGTGAACTGTCGGCGATACAGTTTTCCTCTTAGGGGGATTCATAATTTGTTCACTGACTGAGACAGTGCTCACCAGTTCAGTGACTGAAAATAGTGCTCACAAGTGGTTGCTCTTCGTCCTCGAGAGAAATGAATAGTGGGTTACCTCAGGGTTCTATTTTGAGCCCAGTGTTGTTCAACATCTTTATAAATTACTTAGATGATGGAATAGAAGGCATGCTTTGTAGTTTGTACAAACTTGGAGGTGGAGGATGAAGGTAATACCTCACAAGGCAGGACAAGAATTCAAAATTCCTTTGGGAAACTGGAGACCTGGGCCAAAACTAACAAGATGAATCTCAACAGGGATAAATATAAGGTACTATGCTTAGGCAGGAAAGATGAAATGCACAAATATAGTATGGATGACACCTGACTTGAAAGCAGTACACATGAAGAGTATCTAAGGGTTGACCACAAGCTAAACATGAGTCAACAGTGCAATGGGGTGGCCAAAAAAAGCCAATGTAAATTTTACGTTTCTTCAACAAGAGTATAGTGTCCAGAAGAAGGGAAGTAGTAGCATTGGCTTTGACCAGACTTCACCTGGAATATTGTGTCCAGTTCTGAACACCACAGTTCAAGAAGGATATTGGCAAGCTAGAACATGTCTGGAGAAGGGTAACCAACACAATCTAGAAACCAAGCCTTGTGAGGAATGATGGGGGAGCTGTGTGTGTTTAGCTAGGAGAAGAGAGGTGATGTGGCTGCTATCTTTAAATATCATTTAATATCAGAAGGGATGTCATGTAGAAGATGGGGGAAGCTAGTTTTCTGCTCCTCCAGAGACTAGAACATGAATCAATGAATTCAAATTACAAGAAAAGAGATTCCATCTAAACATTAGGAAGGCTTTCTTTGCTGCAAAAACTATTTGACAGTGGAAGATACTATCTCAGAGGGTGGTGGGCACTCTTCTTTGGGATTCATTAAATGAAGGTTGGATGGGCATATTTCAAGAGTGCTGTAACTGTATCCCTGCATGGCAGAGATCTGGACTACATGGACATTGTGGTCTCTTCCAATCCTAAAGAGATTATCAGACAGGAATGAAAAAAAAGTTACTGTCCCACAATCTCCTCTCCTGCCCTGTCCCATCCCTGTCCTGGCACAACAAGAAAATTTTTTAGACCTACTTTTGTAGCATCCACAGGGCAGCCCAGGAGTGAATGGAGTGCTAATGGAGCTCCATTCACTTCCTGGAGTGAAATCCCACCATTCTCATGAGAAGACGCGAGCGCAGGAAATTCAAACTTAAAAAGAAAAATAAGCATAAAAAAGTGACAGCAAGCACAAAGACACAATTTAAAACTTCCAAGTAAAGCAGGGAAGTTTTTTAAAAGTGTGTCACTTACCTTGATGTCCCAGTCTCACCAGGAAGTGTTCTGGCAGGGACTTCCCATTGACTCTGGAATCTCACCAGTGAAACGGGGCACCTTTTCAGTTGCAGGAACATCCACGACAGAAATGGAATGGGGTATGTATTGATGGCTTCTCCCATCAATAAAAAGCAGTGATGGCAGAACAGCAGCAGAATGGGTGCATAACGAGGGAGAAATCACATCATCTGGAAAAGGAAGCCCTTTAGCGATCTCCTGGCATCATTATAACACCATATTTAGCGTGCTAAATTCTATGATTCTTGGAGTCTCATTTTAAAATATTTAGCAGGGGATAGAAAAGGGGCCAGGGAGATTATACAAAATCCTTTTGTCCAAATAACATTTGTGTGAAATGTAGCATCATTTACACTGATGGTATGAAACATAAACATCTTGCTACTATTGTAGAGTGCTAGTTCTATTATAATTTTTGTTTCAAACATCACAAAAGACAAAAACCCAAATGCTGAGATGAAGGTCTACCTTCTGTTTAGGAAGACAAGTACGCTCACAGCCTTTCTCCCTGTACCAGCCTCCATCACTGAAGACAAGCCCTGCACCCACAAGGATGTAAATTCAAGGTGATGAATACATTGTGTAAAAGAATGTCAGCCTGTTGGTCTATTCAGCCAAATCCAGTAACTAATGTTTCATTCCTGACAAAGCCTTTCCTTAGATAGTAAAATAGTTCTCTTTTATTCCAGCCAAGTTTTCCTTTGATCAGAAAGGGCCTCATTGTTATGTCACAATAGGCAAGGCTCAATGTCTGACAACTACTCAACAATAAGGAGATGTGCCCTTGAAATATATGAATTATGGTGACACATAGAAGAATTGGTAACAGATAAACAACCCTCCTGTGTTTATTTAATCATTCTGTTTACCATGTTAGTGAATCAAAGAGATGTTCATGTTTTTTTTCACCTTGACTTCCCCGACGACCATGCTACAAGAAAAGATACATTTTGCACATATTTAGAGACTTACAAAGGAATATGCTCATTTATCCTTGTCGCTTACCATAATGTGTACTATAATGTATATAGTTGTATTATTTCTTTCTTTTTCTCTAGGGTTGTTTCTTCTTCTTCTTCTTTTTCTTAGTGTGAATTTCTGCGTTTTCTCCTAACCAGACTTGGTTAAGGCTCTCCGGAGAAAGATTAAAGACAGGGTCATATCCACCTAATAACAAGAGAAGAAACAATGCTATGGGTGAGCAGTCTATTAGCCCCTTTCTTCTTTTTATTTAGGTCACAACTCAGGGATGTTCCAGTGCCTTTGAACACATGGGTGTGAAAATGAAAGATCAGTTCCAAAAAAAGTGTACCTTTGTTTGTCTGAGTCAGATTGATGAACCAAATCTTCCTACTGTTATAATAGTCTTTGTGCTGGATTACTTAAAGAAGATCATTTTCTTAATAATTCCTAAGCTTTTTGATAAAACACAGCAAAACCTTTGATTTGTAATCCCAAACAAATGTATCTGGGATTAGCTTTCTTCAATTCAAGTGCAAATGTTGGGCACATACTATGTGCATACAGCTATAAGTACATAAGTCCCCAAGCATTTCAGAATCCCATACTTTCTGGGATATTGATGAAGTGGAAAGCTATGACCATACAGCTGTATATACATAGTTGTACTCTCTCCAGCCATTCACTCTATGGACTTTCTTGGATGAAGAAAAATAATGCAAGCAGCCTCTCCAGGTTGCGAGGCTGCTGCGCTGCAAAGCGCCCCTTTCGTATGACACTCACCCCTGCCGGTACTGTTGCGGTACCGCAGGGAGAGCTGAGCGTCATATTTCGTTGATTTTTACTCACGATCAACTTTAACAAGAAAAGCAACTTTGAAACTCTGGTCCAGAATAAGACATGATGAGACCCTAAATTATGTCAAGCTTAAGAGTCTCCATAGCATTATCAAGGCTTGAAATCGGGGGGGGGGCAGTGGGTAGACTGAGGAGATTTTCACATGCCTAAAATATCCCTCGGAGAAATCGGGACAGAAATATTTCTGTCCCAGAAGCAGCACCGTGGTTCGCACGCCCAGTTCCCTCTCCCGATATGCCCTCATCATCACGCTGGGTTATTTCTTCCCTCTTCCGGAATATTTTACTAACGGGAGTTCACCGTTAATAAAATATTCTGGAAGAGGGAAGAAATAACCCAGCGTGACATCGAGGGCATATCAGGAGAGGGAACTGGGTGTGTGAACCGCAGTGCTGCTTCTGGGACAGAAATATTTCTGTCCCAATTTCTCCGAGGGATATTTTAGGCGTGTGAAAATCTCCTGAGAGTGGTTCCTTGTCAGCTAACACTATATAAAATATAGTTTCAATTGCTTGTGCATAAATCTGTTACTGCTAGAACTAGGAAGTGCAAGAAGCAGTGATATAATGCATTTTAGTTATTTCCATTTATTTGGGAGTATGAGTTATTTTGTGAAATCCTTAATTGTTCTCCTATTGTTATTTCTAGAATATTCATGTGATTTGAAAATGAAGCATAGTCAATAACACCATCAGTAGTTCCTATAAATGGGACGCTTGGCTTTCTGGTAATGGCTTGGTGATTTCTCCACTGAGGAGATTTATTTCTTACTCCCTTTGTTTCCAAATTCATCTATCACTTGTTAGCATCAGTAAGCAGAGGCCCTTCGTAGAGGAGTGTTCCTTTCAACTCCCCCTTACTGCTTCTGTGGCAGCAGCTCAGCTTTAAAAAGGGCAACATGGGACATTTCATGCACTGAAAATAAATCTGGAAAAAGCTCTTGAAACAGTTCCAAGTGTTTCTCTGTATTTATGTGTATGTATGTTTGAAATTTGTGGCTTGTCATGGGCTTAACCCAATAGATGTTCTCAAGAGAACTAGTAAAATGGATGTTCATCCATGTATTTGTATTTCATCCTTCATATTTCAATCCTTGTGATCCACCTTGAGGGCTTTTGTGGCTAAAATAAATACAACAGAACTGAGCTCCAGTTCTGGGATAAAGGTGGGCTATAAATCAAATAAATAAATAATGGTAACAATACCACTAACAGTTCTGGGGCTGCGTTTCAGCTTATCTAATATACTGCTAGAAGTGCCATGAATAGGGCTGCAGTACTCAGGCCCTCTCTGTGTTCCTTCTTTGCTCAACATTGCTCAGCTTAGCAGGGACTGATGTATGTATATATGTAGTGGGCTAGTGGGGCACATATCCCCATATCTGCACTATGAAAAACAAAGAGCATGCCAGGATGCTCTTTGTCTCTGAAACACTCATCAGTCAAAGAAAGATGGGAGAGATAAAAATGGAAATGCAGAGCCAAATGATAACCCTGATATTCTTGACCTTGAGCAAGTCATGCTGGCTAAACATCTGAGGAAGGCAAAGGCAAAACCCCCTGAACAATCTTGCCAAGAAAAGCCCATGATAGGTTCATCTTAGGGTTGCCATAAGCCGGAAACAATTTGAAGGCTCACAACAACATATTCGTGAAACAAACCAAAAGGCCCAAGATTTTATCTGATGTTAACCAAACCAGCTGACTTTACACAGTAACCTTCCATACTCCTTTTCATTTCCACAAATGTAAGAGGATTTAAAATAACTTAGTTCATCCTGCAAAGCTCTGGTTTGTCCTTGAAGATTTCCACTCTTTTCCAATATTTTCATTGATATTTCAGAGTGCATTCAAAATTACAGAAATTAAGAAAGGAAAAGAAGAAAAAGAGAAGAAAAAAGTGACTTCTGATCTTCCTTTCAGCAGTTATAGATAAAGTTATTCATACCTCACTCTCTAAGAATTTATATCATATTCTCTTCTTTCAATGTCTTATTCTTCCTAATCATCTAAACCAAATGTTACCAAGTCATTTTCTAGCAACTTCAGGTTTATAAAACAAACAAACAAACAAACAAACAAACAGCTAGCAAGCCTCTCATTTTTAAGGTTAACAATTTAGTCCCAATGCAGTCTCCATAGTTCCCATAGCACCATCTGGCTGTTCTCAGTCTTACCTTCTTCTAAGTTTGGAGATCTACTCTCTTTGCCTAATCAACTGCAATATTCACAAAGCACATCCACCAAAAAGAGAAAAAGAAGTGTTCTGTCTTTTAAAATTACTGTCCCCTTTATCCATTTGTAACTTTGTGGAGCCATACTCTTGATAAGCTTTTCACTTTAAAACTAAACTCTTGTAAATAGTCTTTATTTTCTTGCCTTTTGCTTACAGAAAGAAGGCCACTCACCGAGGCTTTGATCTCACTGCATTTTGGAAGATCTCTTTTCAATTGTAAATTAGATAGTTAAAATGTAATTTTGTAAGTCCAGTGCCTATTAAAGAGTCACTTAGGTGTTTTGACCCCGACATTAATCCCAAACCCATTATCCCACCACTCAACCCACTTTTGAACCACTGGGTGCCAGTTACACGACCAAAAATGTTGCGGGGCTTACCATGATATTCTGATCCCGAATCCGTCCCCCGCTGTTTATACGATTTTTGTCACTATTCTGGATATCCTGTGTGGTCCCGTGACAGATATTTACACGTACTAAGTATCGTTTTTAATTTTCGGTACCGTGATGTTTTATCCCGTGATTTTACTGTTTCCATGCGTGAGGTGTGCCGGGATTTTTTTTTTTTTTGTCTGTCAATCAAAGATGCGATTACTCGTTTTTTCAAAGTTTGGTCTACATGTTTCTGGTTTTTCTTCCCGCCAGGGAGGCAGCAATTGGCCACATTTTAAACAAAGAAGGACAGCACATGTGCTTTTCATGCATCTCATCTTTTTCTGGATGGCAACATGGAGGCAGCTACTTTGGCAGCTCTGGCCACCGCTGCCCATTTGCGATTAGCTCTTTTAGCTCTTAAGAGGCGGTTAATAATAAGGCATAGACAAAGGATGTTTCTTATTTTCCTTATCCTTCTCCATTCCCAAGTAATGGAAACAGCAATTTTATGACCACAGGTTATGTACTTTGCTGCCGTTGAATCCCCGGAGGTTCTGAGGCATGCTCGCCCCAACCGGAGGAAGCGACGGTGGTCGGTGTACCCAACAACGGAGGAGTGGTGGGAGAAATTTGTGATGAACATCTGGTCAGATGAAAGGTGGATACTGTACTTCAGGATGCCACGGTTCCTATTCATGCGCCTTGCCGAGTTCCTGCACCCGGAGATTGCAAAGTCAGACACGAACATGAGAAAAGCCATCCCTGTTGAGAAGAGGTTTGCTATTGCTGTTTTCCTTGTCACCCACCGCTGCTCATATGGTGCAGTTTCCCAGTTGTTTGGCGTAGGAAGAGCTACTGTGTGCAAGATTTTTGTGGAGGTCATGCTCGCGATGGAGAAGTTACTTCTGAAACGGACTGTCTTCCTCAGAGATCACAGAAAGGTTTTTTTTTACTGTAACATGCTTGTGAAAAATCGTCTAATCACATTTTCTTCTAGCTGTTTAAAAATCGAAATATGGAGTTCACATAAATGATAACATAATGATTAAACTGTAAGTTTCCCCCTATGTTGTTATCTATAGAACAAGTAGATCATGCCACAGGATATAGGACTGTTTTCATTTGGACAAATATGTTTAATTAATCTGAAACTTGACCTTCCGTGTTCTCACTGTTCCCTTTTTCTTTCCTTTTGAAATTTTATAGGTGATGGATTCCTTTGCAGCAATGGAATACCCTCAAGTTGTCGCTTGCCTGGATGGTTGCCATGTTAATATAATACCCCCCATCCGCCAAGGGGACGAATTTATCAACAGGAAGAATAGATACAGCGTTCTTCTTCAAGGGACTTGAAGAACACCGGGGGGTTTTCATTGACGTGGAGATCGGTTGGAGTGGGAAGAATCACGACGCCCAAATGTTAAGGAACTCTGTGTTTTTTTGAGACAATGGAGGCTGGTGTCTTTGTGCCTGGTAATCCCACACTGACAATTATGGGGCAGCAAGTAGTACCACTAACTCTTGTCGATGGTGCATACCCAAGAAGGAATTGGCTGCTAACACCTTTTCGGGGGACTACAACTCCCAAACAGAGACTGTACAATAGGTACCACAATAAAATTAGATCAACGGTGGAGAGGTGCTTCGGCCGTTTGAAAGTGAGGTGGAGGGCATTAAAATACTGTATAGAGGAAGCAGAGGAGAATGTATGCTCTGTAATATGTGCATGTGTTGTTCTACACAACATATGTGAAACAAAAGGCAGTATCCTTGATGATCCTAACTGGTGTGTGCAGAGGTTCATCCTAGACGCGCTGGAAGCACCGATGGTGAGTAATGATGCTGCGGAGAAGGAGCGGGGGGAGGCAGTTTCCGAACACTTTAAAAGAATATTTTTGGTGTGAACATCACCATCCTGAGGGGAAATGATGTTTTGATTGGTTTGCCATGTTTTCTATTTCTGGGCTTACTTTGTTGTCTGAATAATAAAAAATTGGCATTCTTAAAGGTGTCTGTTTCCTTTTCCCAACTTTATTCATTTCTACCTTTTCCAAAGGGTGAAACAGCATTGTCTTTATACTATAGATTTGTGAATGTATACAATACTGTTTAACGGGACTGTAAGTGCACTCTTGAAAGTAGGTCAGACTGGATACAAATTTATTTTAAAGCAAGCAGCCAGAAATGATACATTGTTGCATTTTTGGCAGTTAAAGGAATTGGCGGGCTTTTGCCAGGGATTACTCTTTCTGGTAAAGGATCCAGACACTGGCAAATACCCTCTGAGGGAATTCTCCGCTAATTAACCAATCAATTAGCCAAAACTACTTAAATTTTAAAAAGTTTTGCTTGCTCCAAACACCATAGGCTTCTTTCAAAAATGAAACTGTCAAGGCGCAAACTTATAAGCTCGAGTTTTTGCATCCCGCCACATGGCGATATGATGGCCGAAGGGGGGAGAGGACATGTCCGGCCAGATCGGCGCATCGCCTACTGGGGCACCAGGGAGACCAACCTATTGTTGGAATCCCTGGCCCAGCAGGCCAGTACGCCAGACCGGCTGATGCGGTCCTCTAACCGGAGGAACCGCAACTTCTTCCTGGAGGCAGCATGGTTCCTCCGGTTGAGGGGCTACGTGCGTTCTGGCCTCTAATACCGCTCAAAATTCAAGACCCTGAAGGGCAAATTTTTTGTGGCATTGGAGGCCAGTGACGGTAGCCACCCCGAAGGCGGCCACCTTTTTATGCCATCCTGCATGACCTGTGGGTCCGTGCAGGATGGCCAAGCTGGCGTGACAGGCTCCCCAGAGGTAAGCTCCTAAAAGGCATTAATGTTAAATACTTGTATGTGTTCCCGTGTGAGTGTGTGTGTGTGTGATTTCTCCTCAGGATATTGATAATGTTTTCCCGTCTATGTTTTATTATAGCGGTCCGGATTCAGAGACGGGCCACTGGGAAGCCTGTGTCAGATCCCTCCTCATATGAGGAGGGTCAAGCAGGCCCTGCACTGGCTGCACCCCCCAAGGTAAGTGTTTTTACAGTAGATTTTTTCCTTAAATATGGGGGATATAGAAAAACAAAAGGTACAGTTTTCCAGTGATATATGTAATTTATGGTTTATTGCCTCTGAAGGTCCCCAAGATGCCCAGGAGGCAGCGGCCCAGCTGGCTGGGCTAAATATAATTGCAAGAATTGAGGAGCTAGCTAAATATTATTAATTATTTAAACTGTACTGTAGGGCATTGTGCAATTCACCTAGGTCACTTCCATCAAAGTAATAATATGTCATTTATTTTCCAATACAGGGAGGACACTTAGAGAGGAGATAAGGGACCTTGCGAGGAGGGTGCAAGCCTTGGAGGAAAGGCTTGCCTTGTAAATATTGTAAATATTTCGCCTGTTTTTTTTGTATGTAGTTTGTTTTGTATATATTGTTATTTTTGCTGCTATTTATAAATATTGTAAATTGTAAATATTGTAAATATTGTAAATATTGATAAAATATGATTATTTCTGCTGCGCTTTAAAAAAGATGTAACTTTTTTTTGTAATCCCCCCTAATTGATAATTTTTTGTTGTACATTCCCCTATTAAAAGTAATGTAAATTCTGTACATATTGATGCTATGTATATATGTAAACCTACAGAGCTTGAAATATTAAAATATGTAAATATGTTTACCCTTTTAAAAAAATGTTTATTTTCATATTATTCAAAAAAATAATAAAATGTTTATTTGTTGAACATAAAAAGCCTGATTATTTACTCTAAACAGTAAGACCTAAAATGCTATAAATAGTGACAAATACCCTTTTGAAAAAGTGATTATCATAGGTTTCATGTATGAGGTAGATAAACGTAAGACAGAGAAAGGTAAGCTATAGAAACAATTACTTTCTTTGTCCCACTACATCTACAGTTAAACCTTGCTATTTATAGTGCAGCTACATTGACAGGGGAATTTTTTTCTTAACTATCCTTGCTGGTCGCCTAGCATTTAAAGTGCTTCCCGGCAAAGTATTTGAAGGTGTTGCTTGATTGTCAACATGTGAATTCTCCTTATCTTCCTCATTAACATTGTTAGAACTAGTACTTTTTTCAAAACAGCACATTTTTTAACATTCCCCATTGACTTAATATGAGTAACCAAGTCCCCAAATAGATCATTTTGTCTTTGTATTTCTTTTAGCATCCTCTCTGATTCGTCCACAGAATGCTCATAGAATTTTTTTAGGTAACCTTGCAAAGACATTGTTTGTTCTTTAGATATTTTTTCAATTCTAGACGCAAATATATCAGCTACAGATCTCAAATTGGCCATCAGTTCCGAAACATCTGAAGAACGCTTTTTCCTACGAAATAAGGCCAATCTCTCTGCTGGGGACAATGTGGCTGTAGGATTACTCAAGTTGGCAGCTGTAAAAAATAGGAGAAATAAAATAAGTAGCCACAGTTTGTACAGTACAAAGCTAGGTGTAAAGAATACCCAGGCCTATACTGCTTGCATGCATACCATTCAGGTGTGGTTGACCACATAGTGTCAATCTCCTCTACCACCACAGTGTTGGTAACCTCAGTTTCATTGACTACCACGGTGTCATCATTCTCCTCAGTTAAGCTTAAAGTCACAGTAGCATCATCAGATTCCTGGGTGGCAGATACATCTGGATAAGAAAGAAAAGTAAAGGAAAAAGTCATAAAGTAGAATACAGCAATGCATTTCACATAAACAGCATCACTGCCTCGTCGCCTGTGGAAAAGGTAAAAAATGACTTGGCTTCCTGGTTTATGGCTACTTCCAGGGACACTATTTCAAACGTGCCAAGGTGCACGCATCACCTCTCATTCCCAGGGAACACAAACAAAAGCTCGCCATTTGGATTTTACAGCTGTCATTAACATAATAAAGGGGAAACCTCACACCAAAACATCTCCACTTCAGGGCATATTTTTAAACATGGCAAAGGTAGTCACTATTGGTAGAATTTTAAGCAGTAAAGCATCTGTTTATCATTTCAAAAATTTCATTATAAGACTATTTTTGGTTGCTGTGAAAACGGAAAATTAAACATCCGTGTTTTCACATAGATGCCTAATATTTCCAGTAGTAGAAGCAGTAAACAACATCTGTAATATTAGCGGCATACACAGTAAAGACCCAAAGCATGCATATCAGCAATGGCTTAGCCTTGAACAATTAGAATATAAAATGGAAAAACAGTGTGATTCGAGAACAGGAGTAATCAATTTTTCACATACTTTGAACATATATATATATATATATATATATATATAAACCTCACCCAGTGGTTGCGAGAATAGTTCCTCAGAAAACCCATGCAGCATCTCTTGGGATGATGGAGGGAATCCTACTTCTTCTTCGATGAGGGGGGCGTGATGGGGAACTGCCGACCCTCGCGGAACCTGCACAATGTCGGTGGTGGTTCCGAGTCCCTTCGGGTGGTAGTTGGCATCACCACCAAGAATGGCATGAAGTTCTTTATAAAACGGCATGGTTGCCCCATTGTTGCCACTTTTGGAGTTGTGGTCGTTCACCTGGCGGTAATTCTTGCGCATCAGTTTCGTCTTCGTACGGCACTCTTCTGCGGCGCGATCATGCCCTTTCTTTTTCATTTCAGCGGCAATCTTTTCAAACAGGTCAATATTTCTGTGGGATCCCCTCAGCTGCTCCTGCACCTTTTCCTCGCCCCATATGGCCAAAAGATCAACGGTTTCGGGGTAGGTCCACGAGATCCCGTGGCCGCCTTTCCTGGGATGAGGTGCGCTTTCAGCATCCATAGCTGTAACTGCTCAGGTAAACGGCCAGGAGAACAATGGAGATATCATCTTCAAATTTTGGGATGACCAAAAAGGGGGCAGGTACACCACCTAATTACTGGCCAGAGCCCGCCCATGGACAGGGCAATTTCTGGGCATCTCCTGTACCCATGATATGTTGTCACGGGCTTTTTACATTTCCGATTTTCCGCATCCCCCGGTGACTTTTTTAAAAACCGGCACAACCTGCAGGATTGAAAGTCCTGCAGGTTGAGCGACAAATGGTGGGCCCCCTTCCGAAAAACACGTGTCTGACCCGAAGTACGTGTAAACTGCCAGGGAGCGACACGTATTCTTCCCGGGACATCTTCATCGTGTAAACAGCCCCTTGGAGTTTCCTCAGTCTCCTAGTGAGAAGCAACATTTTTGTGCATGCGTACATAATCTCATGCTCTCTCTTTGTCTGGACCTTGCCTTCTAGCTGACTGTCTTGCTGCTTAAGCTTTTCCTGCTGCAGAGCTTGCACGGTGACTTTAATTCACCATCAGTCCTCACCCCAAAGTCCAAGATTTTCATGTTGTCTTCAAATTATGTTAACACAGTGTCTTTTTCCTTTTGTTTCTTTTTTCTTTCTTTCATGGGCTTCAAACACATTTTGTCCACCCAACACATTTGCGTATTTAGCTAGCTGTGACTCCCTTTGTGTTAATTATGCAAAACAGCTGAGTTGTCACTTCTGCTATCTACAGCTGAACTTAATTTGTCATGTTACTTAGCAAGCATACACACATTTAAGGTCTGGCCTTTAAATCATATTGTCCCAACTGTTGTCTGGTCTTGGCTTATTTTTAATCTCATAATGATCACTTTTCTTTTCTGTGTCTACAAAATTCCAGTTCACCTGACAGAGTTTTAGGACTACAGAACAGACTAAACCTGCAAATTCCTTATATAAATCTTAGAGAGATATCTTTCAAGTCCAGGGTGGCAAAAGCTCATTAAATAGTGTTATTGAGTCATATTTTGTATTAGGGATCTCAGATTTGTTCAATTGGAGCATGATGAAGCTAGCACTGCTAAATCCCATTTGTTTATCAGACTACTTATGTTTTCAAAGCTGTCTCATGGATATCAATATAACTGAGAAGCACTGAAAGTTGACTGGACATTTGTTTATGGTATTTGTAACCTATGCTTCTTTCTGGAAACTGAGAGCAAGATTTTAACATCAAATTACCTCATAAGGTAGGTTAGGCTGAATGATGACAACTGGCTCAGAGAGATTTCCAGCCAGTAAGGAATGGTTCATTTGTTGCTTTGAAAGTGTTGCTCATCTTACTTATTTTATATTAGCAGACAGCATACTGGTCCAAAGCATCTGTGCCTAGATTGCTGACTGGAGATGGCTACAGGGAACACACAGTTCTCTTGTTGCATCTCTATTGGCTGCTAATTCCTTTCTAGGCACAATTCAAAGTGCTGGTTTTTACCTATACAGCCCAATATAAGCTCATGTCCAGGTGATCTGAAGGATCACATTCTTCCTTATGAGACTGCCCGGTGTTTGAAATCTGCTGGGGAGGCCTCTCTCTCTGACCCACCACTCTCTTAGTACATCTGGTGGTAACAAAGGTGAGGGCCTTCTCAGTAGCTTCAACCAGGCACTGGAACTCCATTCCCAGAGAAGTTAAACTGGCACCCTCCATAGTTTCTTTTGTCATAAAAGTAAAGACTTTTCTGTTTCAACAGGCATTTGATGATTGATTGTATAAAGCCCATTCCACCTTAACAACATGCTGGATTTTTCTAACTGATTTTTCTAGATGATCTCTCTCTGTGTGTGTGTGTGTGTGTGTGTGTTTTAATGGCTTAAGTTTTAACTGTTTTTATTTTTTATATTGTTAAATCTCTTTTAAAAAGTTAATATTTTATGAATTATTAAGTATGTGTTTTTAAACCTGGAAAAAAAGGCAGGTTATCGATAAATAATAATAATAAGAAGAAGAAGAAGAAGAAGAGCATAAAATATTTTCAATAAATAAATCTAAGTTTGCTGAACCTAAGCAGTCTTGGATCTGGCCAGTATACGGAGAGGAATCCTATGCGATCTCCATGGGTCCCATGATGGAAGGAAGTTGGAATATAAATATGATAAATTCATTAGCTTTATTTTTCTAAGCTGTATCACGGGATTATTATATTATATGGAGTGCTCCCATGTGGGCTGAGATCATGAAGTGGGAGGGGGCTTAAACCTTAGTTTGCTCCCTCACACCAAGCATGGCTGAGGTTTGTTTGTTTGTTTGTTTGTTTGTTATTCTTTTCTTTTGTTTGTACCAGAAGGAAGCTCTTGTTGTTGCCAATGGGATATTCCCTACCCATACAAACAGAAATGTTGGGGCAGGCAGGGTCAGAGGGAAGGAAGGGTTCTATATTACAATACTGAGAGATCACAAGTTAGATAAAGCCTTGATGACAATGATGATGATGATGATGATTTTATTTATATCTCACCTTTTCCCCAAATTTGGCTTACAAATTCAAATACAATAGTAAAAACATACAATCAACATTAAAATGGAATTAAACTACCAACAACATTTTAAAAAAACAACAACCTTCCATTCTCCAAAGATTGTCAGAAGAAAAATGTATCTGCTGATGATGACGAAGGAAAGATTATAAGGAAGGGACATTTTCCTCTTTCCAGGAAGAGAGTTCCAGGGCCTTTCCCCCAAACAGGGTGCCAGTTACACGACACAAATTGTCACGGTGCTTACCATGACTTTGTGATCACGAGTCCGTCCCTCGCTGTTTATATGATTTATGTCACTGATCTGGATATCCCGGGTGGTCCCGTGACTGATATTTACACGTCCAAAGTTCCGGGTTTTTTTAGGTTGTAGGTTTTTTATTTTATTGTTTTTTTGGCTGTCAATCAAAGATGCGATTACTCCTGTTTTCACAACCTCAGTGACGCACTTCCTTTAGAGTTCCGTGCCACGAGCGATGCTATTGGCTGGCTGGGGGGGGGGAGAGGAGGGAAGAGGTTTGTTATTCCCCCTTGCTTCTTTAAAATTTTAACCCTTTCAGAAGACGCAGAAAGCATTTTGAAAGATCCAGACAGATCTTT
This sequence comes from Gambelia wislizenii, assembly GCA_030847615.1. NCBI lineage: Eukaryota > Metazoa > Chordata > Lepidosauria > Squamata > Crotaphytidae > Gambelia > Gambelia wislizenii. Next base: position 82,103,600 of record JAUMIR010000005.1, on the reverse strand, counting down.
CTCTCAGACGCAGGGCATTCCTTTTGAAATCAAGCCGCTTGGGTTTCCCCTTGCCTCTTTAAAATATTAACCCTTAAAGCAGGCTGCAGAGATTTCAAGCTGGCTACAGGCAGGCGTTTTGAAAGACACAGACACAGAGAGGGGGAATTAAAGGGTGTTCATTCGCTCAGAGGCTTGAATATTTTAATGTGCTCGTTCTGACCCAGGGAGGTGACCAAAGCAGGGGATGAATGGGCAACCCACTGCCCACCACGATCTCTCTGTAACATGCAGTAGAGGAAAAGGTAAAGCTGAAGGGCTTGCAGTGTAGAAATCCATTTAAAAAGGTGATTGAGTACACACGCGCACGCGCACACACACATCAACCTTTGTGCAGCTGGAAGGGATGCCTTTGTTTTCGGCTGGTGAGGCTGGATCTGTTGAATGGGTGACTGACCCCTCCTTTTCTGGTCGCTGATCTCTAAGCCCGCCCCCAGTCACCATTTCCGGTCATCCCAGTACCAAGACATTTTGTCCCAGGCTGTTTACATTTCCGATTTTCCGAATCCTCCAGTGACTTTTTTAAAAACCGGCACAAACCGCAGGACTGGAAGTCCCGCAGGTTGAGGGATAAAAGGTGGTCCCCCTTCTGAAAATCACGTACCCAACCCGATGTACGTGTAAACTGCCAGGGATCAACATGAATTCTTCTCGGGACATTTTCATTGTGTAAACGGCCCCCAGGATTCCCATCAAGCTTGGGGTTGATCACTACATATTGGAGGAGAGCATTTATACAATGAACATTTGTGTATCTGTTTCAGCCCTAAGTGTGCCACAATTTTTTTAAAATAAAAAAAACCAACAGTGTTCAATGGCGCTTACTCAAAGGTACAGTATGTGTGCATAGGATCATAGCCTGTTGTCAAGCAGCAAGTCTGAACAATAACTAGTCACTTTAGTTTTTAGCTGTGCATTTATTTAAATACACCAACTGTATTCTGAAAGGCAAAGCTCTGTTCCCCAATAAAATTGCATGCACTCTCTTTTCTCTAAACAGAAGACCTCTTTCTTGTTAAAAGTGTCATACAAGTAAAGCACTTCAAACGATGTGACAGGAACAGATACACCTTTGTGCAAGACATGCCAGAAAATAATTGCTACAATCTTCTTTGAAAGATCTGCCATATGGGCACGCTTTCAGTGGACTGTTTGAGATCATGCTTAGCCTGCTGCACATTGAAGTGTTCTGCTGAATTCAGGCTTTCGATTACCACAAAGAGCCTGGGTCTCATTCATGTGCCATCTTCATCAATTTAAAAACAGTGGAGTAAATGGGAGATTACTCTGGTGCAAGTGCTATCAGAATTGGACTTAACCTCCCTTTTGAGTTTCACCCTTGAATAATATCCCAACCATAACATTCAAATACAAGGGATGATTATTTAAAATTTGTGCTGATTCAGGCTTAACACCCTGCATGATGAAAGTCTCTTTACTGGGACTTCTCTTCTCTCTCAGGATCATTGTTGTCTGCACCTGCATCTGCTCAGATAATGGTTTTCAGCAAAGTGGTTACCCTTGTGATTTAACTCAGTAGGCAAGCATCTGCCTAGTCAAGGTCTATGTCATTCAAATCATTGCACAATAGACTTCCTGCTGGAATTTGGGAAGGCAAGGATCTGGAAAGTGTTTCTGATGGAATTAAAAGCTAGCCACGCTGTATCTCAGCTTGTAGATACTGTAGATTGTACATATTGTTGGACTTCAACTCCCATTATTTCCGAGCACTGGCCAAAATTTCTTGGGATAAGGGAAATTGTTGTCCAAGAATTGGGAAAGCTGAATACAAGTGCTAGAACACAGATGTTGTGTTTGCAAAGGAGACAGAATCCATTCAGCAGCCAATATTGACTTTTTAAATTTTTCCAGTAAAGAGATCTGAACTCCAGAATAGAGGAGTTCTCGGGAGAGGTGTCATAGTGAAGGGAGAAAGACAGGAGAGGTGTAGCAAGAGATCCATTAGAGCATGCCTACTCAGAAAGAACACCCATTGAGTTCAATGGGAATTACTCCAGACTAGTGGATATAGGCTTATGCTGTATAACACTTTACTTTTGACTTCAGGAATGTAGGCAGTCTTTTATCGGAAGTGGCATATTTTCTTGGCAAAACATCCAGGCCTGGACAAGATGGGGAGGGAGAATGGAAAAGACTGACAAGGGACATTATCAAACAAACTAAATATGGTGTCATAATGACACCACATAAACACAAAAGGGTGCACATATCAGACGACATCGCCCTTTTCACATTTATGTCCTGTCAAGAAAGCATACTTTTTATTGACAGCTTAAGCCATCAATAGCTCCCCGTGGTGCTTTAGTGCTGGCATTGCCAGAGTTTGAAACTTCAAGCCAATGTACTCACAAAAATACAGCGTAAATGGCCAGTCTGGCCTAAACACTTCTGGGTGAGATCACAACATCCAGATAAGTCACACGCATTTTATGACCCACCCTGGGTTACTTGGAAGTTTTGTGTGTGTGTGTGCGTGCGCGTGCCCTTTTTAAAACTTTTTCTCTTTTGTTATTTTTTAAAATAATGTACATGTCTTTTCACAAGAATCCGCAGGGTTTCAAAGCAGAAGTGAACAGAGCTCATTGCCGGGGAAGCCATTGCCAGGATTAGAGGTAAGTGCAGCATGGGGAGTTCTTTTGCCAGCATAAACACGGAAAAGTTATGCCGGCAAAAGAACGAGTTTAAGGTGGGTGGTCTGATAAAGCCCAAGTCCTCCTTCTGATCCTAGAGCTGATACTATGAGGGAGCTCTCTAATTCTGGTATTTGTAGGAAGACAGTGACTTTGACAGATGATTCTTCCTTCATAGCATGGCCACACTTTACTGTTGCAAAAGTCTTATCAGCTCTCTGTCATAACTCCCTAGTCCCTGCACCCGTCCTGAAACTCTCCAGCCCTTGCAACTGTGTCTAGAGACATGCCTATGTTTTCCTGCAAATTGTCAGAAAGTTAAAGTAATATAAAAAACAGAGACAAAAGCAAGGAGAAGCAAGTAAACCCAAAGGTCCCAAACTAGAGGATTCCTTTTCCATGTTAACTACTGCACCCATCCTTCTGAAATTTTGGAGGTTTCTTTCTGGTAGCTTTTCTACCTCTAGGCTGTCTACCATTTTTGGACCAATGGACTACAAGGAAGCTAGTATGATAACCTAGGCCAATAAGCACTTTTGGGTAATCTTGTTTGTAAGCTGCAACAGTTCTGACTCTGATTGATGTTCTGCCCCAGGATGCCCTGACCAGCTTGTGAATTTTATAATTTGGATCCTTCCCTCTAGATTCCACCATCACGTATTTTCCTGAGACCTCCTGACCTTTGGCCAATCCTGACTCTTTTGCTGAAATCAATAGCTAAACCCAAGCAATGGTTTAGTTCAATCCAAACAAACAGGTTGAAAAGAAATCTTCAACCTTCTAAAGGGTGTATGTGCTCCCACCCACATTTTAGCCAGTGTTTGAACAGTGAGAAGCAAAGAATAGGAAAAAAATTCCCAGTGTTCTTCTTTGTTCTGAAATACACTTTTCAAATGAAGTAAACAATCCTTTTTATCACTTTGAGCTGACTTTGTACTATCACTCTGTAAGGGCAATTAACACAACACTGTTGTGCTTTCAATAAGTGTGGGGGGGCAGAGGTATTTCAGACTAGTCCATACAGACTACAGTTGTCCCTCCTTATCCACAGATTTGGTCTCCATGAATTTAAGTATTTACGGCATGAAAATGTTCTTTAAAAAAATAATAATCCAAAAAGCAGACCTTGATTTTGCCATCTTATATAAGGGACACCATTTTGCTATGCCATTGACTATAATGGGACTTGAGTACTCACAGATTTTGGTATCCACAGGGGGTCCTGGAACCAAACCGCAACGAATATGAAGGGACAACTGTAGTCTCATCTACTACAAGCACTACTCTGCAATCTGGCAATTGTCTGTTGGATGTTAATGGAAAAGAATTCTCAGAATGTTCAAATGTATGCAGGATTGAGGGACAGACATTTGTCAAGGATCAGAGAAGCAGTATTTAGTTCTTTTGAATGTATACAGCTAAGCTGTGTCACCCTAGGAACTCTTCCATGCATTCTTTGAATTTATGGAGAAGTTTGTGTGATCCGCTCCTCCCCACCATATAGCATAATAAGTTTGGTTACATTTAGGACTTTATCAGACACACAAAGTGAGGCATCATCTCTCTCTGGCTTTTCTTCACAAATGAAGATTCAGGAAGGACTCATCCCACGCTTACTGCAAGCGTGCTGATAACTAAAAAGGCCAATCCGAGATAAACAAGTCCGGTTGCAGAAAGCACAGCAGAAGGGCTCCTTGGGTGATGTTTCTAGGTTGTGATTCTTTCTGCGTTGTTGTTTCTCTTCAAGACTTGTTCGGCGTAAGTTTTCAAATAAGGCTGTAGCATTGTGGATAGTGCGTCTCCATGCGTCCCGATGTGAGGCCAGGGCGGACCATTGTTGGTGATCAGTTTGGCCAAGCCTGAGATGTTGTTTCAGGAAGTCCTTGTATCGCTTTTTTGGAGTGCCCCTCTTACGCTGACCTGTGGCAAGTTCACTGTAGAGTACTATTTTGGGGAGGCGATGGTCTTCCATCCTAGAAACATGCCCTGCCCAGCGCAGCTGTGTTCTCAATATCATGGCCTCAATGCTGGTGATCCCTGCTTGCTCAAGGACAGCAACATTCATCACATAGTCAGTCCAGTGTATATTTAGGATTATCTGTAAGCAGCGCTGATGAAAGCATTCGAGGAGTCATAAGTGGTGGCAATAGGTGACCCATGTTTCAGACCCATAAAGGAGAATAGACAGTACAATGGCTCTATACACACTGACTTTTGTGCTTCGCCTCAGGTGTTTATTACTCCAGACTCTTTTGTAAAGTCTTCCAAATGCACTATATGCCTTTGCTAATCTGTGATCGATCTCTTTGTCAATCTTGGCATTTGAGGAGATGATACTTCCCAGGTAGGTGAACTGCTGAACAGACTTAAGCACAGAGTTGCCGATGGCAATGTGGGGATGATGGTGTTCATCCTGTGGTGCAGGCTGGTAAAGAACCATAACTGTGAAAGGGCATGCAGATCAGGCAACGTCACTCAAAACCCATAATTTTTAATTGACGGGTTAAGCTGTCAACTGATTCCCCCATGCTGCTTTTGTCCAGCATTGCTGGTGCGCGAAACCTCAGGCCATTTAACTCTCATGACTGCAGCAAGAATGGCTGGTCCAGCACAAATACTTCCTGGTGAGATCGGGACATCCAGGTAAGTTTAGCTCTTTTTATGACCCTTCCCAAGTACTTGGGACTTTTAAACTGTGTGTGTGCATGTGTGTGCTTTTAAAAACTTTTTATGCTTTTTTTTGTTTTGTTTTTAAATTTCCCGCATGATGAAGACTTGTGGGATTTCAAATGAGAAAGTGAACTGGGCTCCATTCACTTCCTCTTTATTGTTGGAGCTGCCTTTGCCAGGAGAGGAAGGTATGTGCACGGGAAGCATTCTTTTGCTGGCATAAAAATGGTTGTTGTTGTTTTATTAAATGCCAACAAAAGAACGTTTTAATGGGCTAGTCTGATAAAGCCCTTACTTACATTGGTTACATTGCTTTCATGATTCCTGACTGGCTAAGTTATGTGTCCCACAATAAGAAACAGAAATATTTTAAATGCAATTGAAAAATCTGTCAAGAAAGCCAGTGTGGTGTAGAGTTTGAGTTTGGAACTGGGACTAGGGATCATAGAATCATAGAATCATAGAATTGCAGAGTTGGAAGAGACCACGAGGGCCATCCAGTCCAACCCCCCTGCCACTCAGGAAATCTTGATCAAAACATCCCCGACAGATGGCCATCCAGCCTCTGTTTAAAGACCTCCAAGGAAGGAGACCCCACCACGCTCCAAGGGAGTGTGTTCCACTGCCGAATAGCTCTTACTGTCAAAAAGTTCCTCCTCATGTTGAGGTGGAATCTCTGTTCCTGGAGCTTGTATCCATTGTTCTGTGTTCCAGTCTCTGGAGCAGCAGAAAACAAGCCTGCTCCATCCTCAGCGTGACATCCCTTCAAATACTTAAACAGGGCTATCATATCACCTCTTAACAGTCTTTTTTCCAGGCTAAACATACCCAGCTCCCTAAGTCTCTCCTCATAAGGCATCGTTTCCAGACCTTTCACCATTTTAGTTGCCCTTCTCTGGACACGCTCCAGGTTCACCACCCCCTTAGCCATGAAGTTTACTCACTGACACTGGGCCTGTGTCTACACAGAAAAAAATAATAATACTCACTTAATTTTGAATTCTATTGGAACACACAACAAATGGCTAGGTTTACATTGAGAACATATCTATTCCTCATTAATGTGATTTTTTAAAAGTCACTTTTTACCCTGCAGTTGTCCAGAAAAGCTGGATCTTTTTACATGTATGGCAGCATCAGGTTGGAATTGGGATGGATTTGGGGTAGGTGGGCTAATTGGAGAGTGGGACAGGTTTGTGGGTCCTAGGTCAGCAAACGTGGTACATTGCCATTTTTTAATTTCAGTGTATTATGCAGATCTCCACACCAAGTGAATGAGCCAGTGCATGCCTGCTCCCCCTTTTGTCCTTGCCTCTGTCCGATCCCCCCATCAGCCTTGTGTTGACATTTTTTCTTCATTCAATGCATGCATGTGCATCTCTGCTCGAGTGTGAGAGTGAGCTATTCCCCCACTATCTGAATGTGTGAGTAAATGAGCCAGTGTGTGGCCACTCTACTCCCTCACCATGTATTTCATGGCTAGGCTCTCTGGGGAGAGGGCAATGTCCCCAAAGAGGAGAAGGAATCATTTTATTTTATGTGTGTGTGTGAAAGAGAAAGGGTGAGGAGACATTTAAAGTTCCTTTCCTTATTGATGATCACTCACTTGGGCAAAGGAGAAAAGGGGATTGGATAGGGAAGGCATCCAGTCAATACAAGGTAGGTCTGACACTGTAGCACACTGGTATGTCTGAGCATATCAAGAGGACCAGGCAGAAAAAGTTGTTGTAGCAGAGTTGCATTCATCAGGTGAAGAAATGACCACACAGACACAGGCTTGTGTCTAAACTACTTTCCTTTACTATAGCATAATATAGTGATATTTACAATGAGTCTGAAACTCCTACCATACAGACTACATATCACAGCAAAATGTACAGTGCAGTCACTGTACAGCTCAGACCAAACAACACAGTCTCAGAGCATAATCCAACTCAATAATACAGAGACAGTGGTTCTCACACACATTCTCTCACAGAGATAAGGATTTGGCCTTCTCACGTCGCACACCAGCCTCCCAGGACTAATCAAAATATGCTAGCCAGCTGCATTTAGCCTTCTCATTACTGGCCCCTGCAGGCTGTAACATATCATACTTGCTCTTTACAGTATGATATGTTACATCCAGGCTGCATATCCCAGCACCCTGACAGGGTCAATAGATTGACAGGTAAACAATGAAGACTATTGGTTGATAGGTTTTTGCATGCTGGGAAGGCAAAAAACAGTAAAGCTAAGAGAGCCATGTGGTCAAAAGTAATTCAAGGGAACAGAGGTGTGGACCATCCCCTTGCACTAAAGTGAGTTCACAGTGGAAACATAAGGCTAGTTATGCCAACTTCACTTCAATCTACATGGTATGTGTGGCATTAGTGGGGTCACTGCACACCAGGAAAATGAGATGGGAGGCTGAAGTTTTTTGGAGGGCAGTGTAGACAAATCCAGGGGCAGCCACTCTCTTCTCAACTGACCTATAGCACAAGCTTGCAAGGATAATGTTGGGACAAGAAGAGTCATGCTAACAAATGTGGGGGGGGGGGCATGGAACTAGATGGACCAGTGGTCTAAATGAACATATAGCAGCTTCACCTTGTAAAATATATATATTTCAGTCCCTTCCTTGGCTCAATGTTATTATCTCAACTCTGCCCACACCTTGATACATGCCATATTTTGTGAGGAACATCATCCCATTCATGTTACATCAAAAAGAACTTTGCATTTCTTTTAAAAAGAAAAGACTGGAACATTGCTAACACTGTAGTATTTTATATAATTAAGACTTCTAGTTGCATGCATTTTTAATGCTATAGACTACGTGATAATTGACGTGTGCAATTTCAGATCACACTTAGGATTTTAAATTATTTCACTCTACTGAAACGTGTTTTAAGTGCACTACCTAGACACTTCTGATAATTCAGCTGTTAATGACTATACTTCACTATAGTGTTACCTTTGATGTTAAAATGGTCTTATGAATTAATGTAATTCCCCCACATGTTGTTTGAGTTAAAGCTGGATGTTTCTTAAATATTTCATAGGAGAACTCTTTCTAACCCTAACTGCTGCTGAATTGTAAGATTTTACTTACAACTAATTTAGTATGCCATTCTTCACCATTCCAACAGGAGATCAAGACGTCCAAACTAGCACTGACTTCTGAAGTTGAAACAAGATCAAGTAATAAATCAAATGGTGATGATAGATATAACTCTGAGGTGGAACAAACTGCAGGAGATAACTGTTATCACTTAGGGTCACAGTATGTTACAATCAGAAACTGCCTTCCCAGGGTGATAATATACAAAAGTACATGCTTCATACATTTTTAGCACTGTACTGTGAAGCTCTATCCCCCTGACAATAGTAACTATGAATATGGAGTATACAGATCTACTTTCAGGAATGCCATAGTCAAGTACTGTATCTGTTCAAGCCCTCACTGAACAGGGTGCAATGCTAATGGTCACCTGCTGGGTTTTTCCCTTGCTATTACCATTTACCTACTGACTGATGCACCTGTCCTCTCCCTATAGATGCCTGTGGAGATTGGATTTAGGCTGTCAGCAATCTCCCATGGCTCCCAAAGATAGTTGGGGGGCGGTCAGTCTATCATGACACTGATGAGGCTTCTGCTGGCCCAACCATTTCTTCCAAGTCTCCTGGTTATATCCTGCTGTTAGAAGACAGACACTGAGCATATTTGGCATTCTCTAAACTGGTCTTCTGCCCTGAAGTACAGTGGAGAAAAAATTGATATGGCTAGTGTTGAAATAAAACGCATCCAATTTGTTCCTGTATCTGAAATGGAGAAGACATCATTTTGTCCTTTGCCTCAGGAAGCAAAATGCCATGTGCCATGCCAAGGAAGAAGGGACAAGTCTTTAGGAGCTTGCTTATGACACTCAGCTTTACTTTTCCTTGTCATCAGAGTCAGCTGGGGCTGTGAAGGTGCTGGACCAGTGCCTGGATGTTGTAATGGGCTGGATGTAGACCAATAAATTGAAGCTAAATCCGGATAAAATGGAAGCTCTGTGGGTTTTTGAGTCCAGGAATTGGGTAAGCTGCCCACACTGGATGGGTCTGCACTCTCTCTGAAGAAGTAGGTGCATAGCTTGGGAATATGCTTGGATCCATATTTGTCATTGGCAGTTCCAGCGGACTCCATGGCATGGAGAGGTTGGGAACAACTTTAACTGGTTCATCAGCTGCTTCCTGTTTAGACTACTACAATGCATTCTACATGTTGCTGCTTTTGAAGACAAGTTGGACATTGCACCTCTTGCAAAATGCAGTGGCTAGACAGCATATGGGAACACTATATTGAAACCCCATAACACTACTTTTAAAATAATTCCACTGGCTGCTAATACACTTCCAGTCTGAATTCAAGATGATGGCAATAATATTTGAAGTACTAAATAGCTTAAGATCTTGATACTTGAAGGAACACTCTGCCTATGCATACCTGCCAAATGTTGTGTCTCTCTTGGAGATACTAGTGGGACTGGAGTGTTTGGGAAGAGGCTTGGCACATGTGCAGCTCAGTGATGCACCCCCAGATGTTCACACTGATCAATAGGCCTCACTAGATAAGGCAGAGAGCAAGTGCTCTACGGCTGCTGGAAACGATGTCAATCACCCACTCCATGAAATACATCCAAGCCTGCTCAGAGATTCTGCCCTGTTTGTGAATACTCTTCTGTAACCCTCCCCCTGTCAGTTTTGGTTCCCTAGTTTCTGACTGATACCGTGGCTCTCAATCGCTGGACTGCTAATCAACCACATTGCTTCTCATTTCTCCAAGTGAATTACAACACTGAAGAACTGAGATCTGTTGGAGGGGCCTTCCTCTGTGTCCACTGATGGGGCCTATACATTGTGGGAGGACATGAGAGCAGGCCTTCTTTGTTGTGGCACCCCAGTTATGGCATAACCTCCCATTGGAGGCCCAATTGGAACTGACATTGGTGTCATTCCTGTACCAAGTCAAATCATGGCTTTTAATTAAAGTCTTTTGGGCATAACTGATTTTATCCAGTTTACACATGTGGTATGGTCGGCAAAGCACAAAAATCAGTGTGTATAGAGCCATCGTACTGTCTATCCTCCTTTATGGATCTGAAACATGGGTCACCTATCGCCACCACCTACGACTCCTCGAGCACTTTCATCAGCGCTGTCTACGCACAATCCTAAATATACACTGGACTGACTATGTGACGAATGTTGCTGTCCTTGAGCAAGCAGGGATCACCAGCATTGAGGCCATGATATTGAGAACACAGCTGCGCTGAGCAGGGCACGTTTCTAGGATGGAGGACCATCGCCTCCCAAAAATACTACTCTACGGTGAACTCGCCACGGGTCAGCGTAAGAGGGGCGCTCCAAAAAAGCAATACAAAGACTCCCTGAAACAACATCTCAGGCTCGGCCAAATTGATCACCAACAGTGGTCCGCCCTGGCCTCACATCAGGAGGCATGGAGACGCACTATCCACAATGCTGCAGCCTTATTTGAGAACTCACGACGAACAAGTCTTGAAGAGAAACGACAACGCAGAAACAATCACAACCCAAAAACATCACCCAAGGAGACCTTCTGCTGTGCTTTTTGCAACCGGACTTGTTTATCTCGGATTGGCCTTTTTAGTCATCAGCGCGCTTGCAGAAAGCGCGGGATGAGTCCTTCCTGAATCTTCGTTTGCGAAGAAAAGCCAGAGAGAGAGAGAGAGAGAGAGAGAGAGATGGTCACCATTATTTTAATGGTTTTAACTGGTTTTAAATTATCTGGTTTAAAGTGATAAATGATGGGATATATTTTTAGTATTGTAAAATTGTTGTTACTGTTATTTATTGTTCTACATTTCATTCTGTGCCACCCTGAGATCCTTGGTGGAATATAAATATTTAAATTTTATATATATATATATATATATATATATATATAGAGAGAGAGAGAGAGAGAGAGAGAGAGAAGTGCTGCTTCATCTCTTCCCCATCTGCAGCTCTTTGCTTCTTGTTTCCTTTACCACTCACTCATTCCCTGCTGTAACTCTCCAGAAAGGATGAGATGAATAATCAGAAGGGGCTGCTCTTCTTTGTAGCTGTTTACTGACTTGCCCAGTGGACCAGCTCCCCCTGATGAGTGACCAACAGCAATAGCAATAGCATTTATATTTCTATATCACTTATCAGTGCAAAGCACTCCCTAAGTGATTTACAATGTGTTATTTAATTGCCCCCAACAAGCTGGGTACTCATTTTATTGACCTACGAAAGGATGAAAGGCTGAGTCAAACTTGGAGCCCTGTAGGATCGAACTCACAATGTTGTACCAGCATTTAAGCACTGTGCCACCAGCAGTGACAGTGGCCTAGAAAAGTAACAGCAGCCTGCAAAAACCTGGGGGCCTTTCATGCCACAAAATGATAGCACTATGATTCCACTTTAACTGCCAAGGTGCCATCCTGTGGAATTCTTGAGCTTGTGGTTTAGCCAGGGCCAGTTTAACCAGTCTGCCAAATCAGCCTTGGCGGGGGGGGTGAGTTCAAGGGCCCCCCGGCTCCCTGCTTCCTCCCTATCTGAGGAAGGAGAGAGCTAGGAGACAGCCGGGAGGCGCCGCTGCTTTGCAGCAGCACTGAAAACTGCAGGCTGCTGGTGAGGGAAAGAATGAGAGCAAAAGAAAAAAAGGCGGAGCTGGTGAAAAGCTTCTGGCTCCTTCCACGTGCTCACTGGCAGCCTTGCATGGCTGGCCCATCTGCCAGCTGGTTTCCTCCTTGCTCTATTTTCTCTCCCTTCCTTCCCTCGGGTAAGGTGCCTCAGACCAGGCAGCTTCTCTTCCTCCTTCCGGTGCCTGCCTCCACGTTGTGCGGAGGAGGATCCAGCCATTCAAAGCTCTCTCCCGGCTGATCCCAGCCCGCCCCCTTCGCCAGCTCCTGCTGAGGGATTTCCGCAAGGCTTGGATAGCATGCGAATGGCTGCTCTTCAAAACTTCAGTCAGTAACACAAAGTAGACAGTGAAACAGAGGTAACAATGACAGCAACAGCATCTGAATCTTGTGGAGGGGAGGGATTTTTGTTTATTAATCTAAAACAGTGGCTCTTAACCTTTTCTTTACCAGGGTCCCCCTTTAAATATCTTTTGCTGCCACTGACCCCCAAAACTTAACTCAAGATTTTAAACCCCAACAACAGCAATAATAATACAACCACACCATCTCTTAAATCTTCCCTCAGAGGCACTGGAGGGGGAGGGAAGATTTTTCTGTTGCTTCTTCCTCCAAATGTGTAGCTGGTGCAGATTGAATGGCAATGTGCAGGCCAAGCCAGCCAGCCTCTGCCTTGACCACTCCACTGCAGGGAGCAGGTGAGCAGAGCAACCTTCAAGCCATTGTGGACCCCCTGTGAGAACATTGCAGACCCCTGGGGGTCCCCAGACCACAGGTTAAGAACCACTGCAATTAACCCAAAGTGACACTGCTTGGGACATGCCACATCATTCCACCATATCTCACTGATTTCCTAAATGCTTGGATAGCATCAGAATCACATCAGAAACTTCAGTCAGTAACACGAAGTAGACAGTGAAACCAAGATAATGACAGCAGCAGCATCTGAATCTTGGGGGGGAGGGCTGTTTATTAATCTAAAAAGAATGAGCTTCCTGTTAGGGTTTTTTTCTCCACTAAAAAAAAAGAAAGAAGAATAATAGAATCATAGAGTTGGAAGAGACCTCAAGGGCCATCCAGTCCAACCCCCTGCCATGCAGGATTGCCCAATTAAATCATTCATGACAGATGGCCATTCAGCCTCTGTTTAAAAACTTCCAAAGATGGAGACTCCACCACACTGCAAGGCAGTGTATTCCACTTCCAAACAGCTCTTACTGTCAAGAAGTTCTTCCTAATGTTTAGGTGGGATCTCTTTTCCTCTAGTTTGAACCCATTGCTCCATGTCCTAGTCTCTGGAGCCACAGAAAACAAGCTTGCCCCATTCTCAGTATGACATCCCTTCAAATTTGCAACTATGAAGAAACTAAGATGTGTGTGCAGGGCCGGTTTAAGGGCCCTGCATGACCTGCAGCCGCAGGGGGCTCCGTCAATTTGGGGGTACCCCATCATAACCCTCCTCCTACAAAAACATTATTAGTAATAATCTGAATAGCCTGTACTGTGAATAGATTATGTTAGGTTACATTGACCTGAGATAAACATATGGGGCCCCTAAAATAAAGTGTTGCAGGGGCCCCCAAAATTCCTTAAACTGGCCCTGGGTTTAGTGATGGGTATGTACAAGACTCAGCCAGAGAGGTTTGGTACCTCACCAAACTACAAACTCCAGGATTCCATAGTATGCAGCCATGGCAGTTAAAATGAAATCATACTGCTATAGTTATGTAGTATGAAATGGCTCCTGATAAATGAAAAAGATAACACTGTGGAAAATGGGACCCCAAACCTGGAGCTGGCATTGGGGATGATAGTATGGGAACTCACAATATCTAGTGCTTGGGAAAATTAGGTTTTTAGACTATAGGTCCTGGAATCACTCAGCCACTATGGCCATGGGCTATGTTGGTTGTGGGGAATACACGACTTTGTAATATTTCCAAGCCCTGACATATTCATATTGTACAGAGTTACATGTACAGCAGCTATGAATATTTTGATGCTTTATGAAATGAAGCCATGATTAAAATATGTGATCACAGTTATGGTTATATATACCAGGACAAAAACTTTTCAATATACTGTAGTAACATGATGTGGAGTGCAAATCAAGCATGCTAACATTATATATTAAACAAACCAGATGTTTATGAAGGTTTTTTATGAGGTTTTTTTTCAGTTAACATCCTCTTTCTCTAAATGATAGAACCCTAAGATGCTAGTATTTTTGATGCAACAAGGCATGAGTTATTACATTTCCAATAAAGCACTGCTTGCTGAAATGAGCGATAAATAAATAAATGTACACAATTTCTTTCTAAGAGATTTTTTAAAAGGCACAACATGTTGCAGAAGGTCATAAAAAGAAGAAATTTTTGAAATTTTCCAATTTTTCATAAGACTACATACCTCCTGGGTTAGATTCCAGCTATGCAAACAACTTTCTTGAACTAATACTGTAAATCAGTCTACTTGTGCTGTTTTGGAATCAGTGGAAGAAATAGCTGTTAGCAAAAGGGCTATTCACTGTCACTTCTTTAAATTCATCTAGTAGTCAAGGGGTACTTTTTAAAAAAAAGTTTACTTTCAAAAACTGCTGAATAGGACAGTTTCCAAACAGAGGTTTGTTGTCCTTTGTTAGCACAGTGCAGACAATGAAGGAGCCAGTAATTGTTGCAAAGGTTCAACTGACAAACGCAGGCTTGTTATCTTTTGAGAAGATTTGTTAGATGCAAGAAGCAGGTTTGTACAGGTTCTTGACAATTATTTTGCAGGAATGAACACTGTAGGTTCCTTATCTCATTCCTGAAATTGTCATATTTTCCCTTTCACACATCCAGCCCATATTTAAAGCACTACTGAAGTCCAGGATATTCAGAAAATCCTACTCTTGCTGAAGTATCCATTTCTAATAACATATGAGATGTATTTTATTTCCTTCAAAAATTGCAGACTGAGTTATATCTTCTTTTCTTTTCTTTTCTTTTTCTTTTGGTAAACAGGAGAGAGAGAAAAAGACTCCTAGAATCCTATTATTGGTTTGTTCCTTAAGATTTTATTCACTGGGGATGTAGAAAAGGTAGTTTTCTGCATGATTTACAAAACATTTTAATTAACCACTGGAAGCAGCAGAAGGCTAAACTACCAGTCATATATTATATTTATTTTATTAAGTATTCTTTAGATTCTTTTTTTAGAATATAACTATATATGTGACCATATTTTTATATATGTATAGAGTTTCTCAAATTAGTATTCCTTATTCTCATTCAATCTGCATTATTTCCTAGTAAGGAAATGTTCAAGAGTTCCAAAGCAATGAAAAACAAATGTCTCCCTCTGAAAAATTGGATAAGTAGTCTTTGAAACTTGCCCTGAAGGTTATTTCAGCCTTCTAAACCAAGTCCAGAAGTTCAGCTGGTGGAAAAGAGACTGGTAAAGAAGGGAAGAAGAAGAAGAAAAACCATGGTGGTGCCATCACCTCGTCTTAGATTTTTGCATTTTTAAAAAAGAAAATTTTCATTGCTATGTTTTATTTTCCATCCCATTGGTTCAAATGGGATGGGAAGACAATTTTGCCAGTTCTCAGGGCTCCCAACATTCTTTCCCATTCCAGGAATGCATCACTAGCATGCCTCAAGAACACTCCTTTTGTGTGCTGGCAATTGTTGGAAGAGTAATGAGGGGAAAGTGACAGTAGTAGAAATTTTAGCCATGATGATTTCCATGGCTTCTGGGGTGAATTTTGCAAATCCCTTCATATGTTTTTCACAAAGGTCTCAGCAGGGTCAATGAGTTAGATATAGCTTTGGGACCTATGAGGAAGTCTTAATCCTTGGCTGCTTTTCCCCCTAGTAATGCCACAGTTGTGGACTTCTCTTCTAAGGGGAGACATTCAGGCTTCATCCTATTGAGCTTCTGGCACTGTTTGTATGATGGGTTCTTCTCACTGGTCACTTGAATAGGGCTAAGGAATTTATCAGACCACCCCCCTAAACCCTGTTCTTTTGCCAGCATTACTTTGCCATTTTTTTATGCTGGCAAAGGAACTCCCCATGCCATATTTACCTTCCCTCCCATTGAAAGGCTTCCCAGCAATGAACAAAGAGTGAACAGAGCTCCATTCACTTACTCATTTGAAATCCTGCATATTCTCGTGAGAATACATAGTGCAGGAAATTCAAAAATAAAAACAAAAATTACACACAAAAAGTTACACAAAGCACCTAAACACACTTAAAAAGTCCCAAGTACACTGGGGAGGGTCATAAAAAGTGTGTCACCTACCTGGATGTTATGATCTCACCTGGAAGTGTTCTTGCTGGACTGGACATTGATGCTAAATTCACGTGTGTTCAATGGCACAAAGTTTCAAACGTCAGCAATGCCAGCACAGAGTGCCGTGGGGATCAATTGATTATTTGATCCGTCAATAAAAAAGAATGTTTTTTTAACAGGACATGATTGCAAAACGGTGACGTCATGTGCTATCCACACCCTTTTGTGATCATTAGGCATCCTTATGATGCCCTATTTGCCTTGTCTGATAACTTCCTATTATGGAAAAGCTACAGTGATTAGGGGTGTCACAACTATCAGTTACTATCACACATACAAAATGTTGCACCAGTAGTTAACCTAACAAACTAA
This sequence comes from Gambelia wislizenii, assembly GCA_030847615.1. Classification (NCBI taxonomy): domain Eukaryota; kingdom Metazoa; phylum Chordata; class Lepidosauria; order Squamata; family Crotaphytidae; genus Gambelia; species Gambelia wislizenii. The sequence continues at coordinate 82,086,916 of JAUMIR010000005.1, read as the reverse complement.
GGCTGCTGCCACACTGCAGAAATAACGCAGTTTGCCACCTCTTTAATTATCGTAGCTCCATCCTAGGTAATCCTGGGATTTGTAGTTTGTTGCGGCACTCAAGCTATCTGACAGAGAAGGTGAAATATCTCACAAAACTAAAAATCCCAGAATTCCATAGCATTGAGCCATGGCAGTTAAAGCTCTGTCAAACTTCATTATTTCTGCATTGTGGCAGCAGCCAACACAAGATATTAGCACAAATTGGAGGACAGTCAGCTCAAATAATAGATCTCCTGGAAATAATCAATTTTACAGATTAAGCCCAACAATTTAAACAGCAAATAAATTTGTTAGATGTGCACTGTGGCAGTTGTTTGTATAGTGATGGCATCAAGTAGGGAGAGAAAGAATATTTGAAAATTTTGAGAAAATGGCCAAAAAAACAAAGGCTTTTGGGTGTTGAGAAACCCTGGTGAGAATAATCCTGGACATATAAGAACCTTCACAGTTCAGGACTTATTCTGCACATAATTTGTATGCTGTGGTTTAGTGCAGAAAACAGCACTTTCTGCATAGGAAACAGCATTTTCTGTGTGGAAAATAAAGATTTCGAGGCAAAAATAATAATTCCTGTACAGAAAATGGTGCAACTGGGAAATTATTTTGTGTAAAATTTGCACATGGTTATTTGCATAGAAAACATCATTTTCTGCACAGGAAACACATTTCCTGAGCAGAAATTAATAATTCTGCATTGAAATATTATTTCCATGCAAAACATACTATTTTCAGTGCAGAAAGTGAGGTAACTGGGGATTTGTTTTGTGCTACACGTCATTGATTTGCATAGAAAACAGTCATTTTCTGCAGAGAAAACAGCATTTTCTGTGCAGAAATTAATTTTTCTGCATTTAGATATTATCTTTCATCCAGGAAATGTTTTCTGTGCAGAAAAAAATGGTTGTGGGAATCATGTGTGGATTTCATGCAGAATAAGTCCTGAATAGTGAATACCATTTGAAAACTGTGTGGTTTTTGAAGACAGTGGAAAGAAAATTGTTGAAATTACTTCTTACTACCTTTGAGAAGAAAATTAGGACTTTATCAGATGCAACAAATACAGTGTCATAACAATGCCTAATTACCTCAAAAGGGTGGACAGATCAGATGATGCCATCCTTTCACAATTTTGTATTGTGAAAAATCTGTTATGTTTTACTGATGGGCTAAGCCATCAATAGATCTCCCATGGTGCTTTGCTGCCAGCAGTGATAGCATTTGAAACTGTGCGCCATTGTGCTCACATGAATCCAGCATCAATAACAGAACACTTCCAGGTGAGATTGTGAAAACCAGGTAGGGGATACTCTTTTTATGAACCTCCGCGGTTCACTTTTAAGTTTCAAAGTGTGTTTCTGTGCTTGTGTCTTTGTTTTGATGTATTTTTCAAATTTACTGCTCTCACATCTTCTCGCAATAATTGGTGAGATATTGAACCAGGAAGTAAATGAAGCTCTGTTCATGCTCTGTCAATGCTGGGGATGCCTTTGAATGCTGCTCAAGGTACGGTATGATAGGAAGGGTTCTTTTCCCAGCAGAAAAACTGTTTATAATACGCCAGCAAAAGAACATCTGAGGAGGCTTGTCTGATAAAGTCTTAGCAAAGAATTACATTCCTAATATCAAGTGTGTACCAGTTATGGCATCATTACTGATTTTGTTCTGTGCTTGAAGACAACCTGGATGTATCCTCGATCTAAACATTGGCACCTCATTGACTATGTTCTAATCCACCAGAGAAACATTCATGATGTCCGTCATGCTCGAGTGATGCCCGGTGCAGAATGCCAAACAGATCATCGCCTCGTAAGATGTAAATTAAATCTTCATCTTAAGCTCAAACCTAAGAGGGGTGGCATCTTAAAGAGGAGACTCCAAGTCAACAATCTTCAACAATCTACCATGAGAGACAACTTCCAGGCAAATCTGCAAATAAAACCTGAAGACCACCCTACAATTCCTTCTCCTACAGTGTTTTGTCAACATATCAAAAACAGTATCCTCCAGTCTGTGGAAGAATCCCTTGGGTTCTCCCACAAGAAGAATCAAGACTGGTTTGATGAAAACAACCAAGAGATCCTGTAGCTGTTGGCAAAGAAGAGAACTGCTCACCAGGCATACCTTGCCCAGCCAACTTGCCATGTAAGAAAAGCAGCTTTCCACTTCACATGTAGTAAACTTCAACAAAAACTCCGAGACATGCAGAACAAGTGGTGGATCAATATAGCAGAAAAGACACAACGCTGTGCAGATCTGGGGGATTCTAGAGGATTTTATGAAGCTCTTAAGGCAGTGTTTGGACCTACTTATCAGGTCCAAAGCTACTTATACAGTACAGATGGTCAAACACTAATTACTAATAAAGCCTCCATCCTGAATTGATGGGCTGAACATTTTCAAAGTCTCTGCAGTGCCAACCGAGTAGTCCAAGGCTCAGCTATCCAACATATGATACAAAAACCGATGAAAAATGAACTGGACATAACTCCCACTTTGGAAGAGACCATTAAGGCAATACAGCAGATGAAAAATGGCAAGACAGCTGGGATTGATGGAATCCCGCCTGAAGTTTAGAAACACAGAGGTCATGTACTCCATGATAAATTCCACGAACTCCTTGTGAATTGCTGGGGAAAAGGAGAACTGCTATCAGATCTCCGAGATGCAGACATCATCATCTTGTACAAGAAAAAAGGAGCAAAATCAATTGCTCAAACTATTGAGGTATAACACTGCTCCCTATTGCTGGAAAAATCCTTGCAAGGATACTCCTGAACAGATTAGTTCCTGCTACTGCAGAAGAACTTCTTCCTGAAAGCCAATATTGCTTCAGAGCCAATAGGAGTACTATAGATATGGTATTTGCCCTTAGACAACTGCAAGAGAAATGTAGAGAGCAGAACAAGGGTCTCTATGTAACATTTGTCAACTTTACCAAAGCCTTCGACACTGTTAGTAGAAAAAGTTGTGACAGACGCTGGAAAGACTAGGATGCCCCCCCAAATTCCTCAAAATGATTATCTTGCTACACGAGGGCCAGCACAGTCAACTCAGATATGGCAATGCTCTTTCAGAACCCTTTCTAATAACTAATAGAGTGAAGCAAGGTTGTGTTCTTGCTCCAACTTTATTTACAATCTTCTTCAGTATGATGCTCCAAAGGGCTATAGCAGAACTCAAAGAAGAAGACAGCATCTATATATGTTACCGTATTGATGGTGGCTTGTTTAAGTTATGCCGTCTGAGGGCTCGCACTAAGACTCTAAACTATCTAGTCCGTGAGCTGCTTTTCACTGATGCTGCTGCCCTTGTTGCCCACACAGAAGCAGCTCTGCAGCATCTAACATCCTGCTTCGCAACAGCTGCAGGGCTGTTTGGGCTGGAAGTCAACATGAAGAAAACAGTTGTTCTTTACCAGCCTGCACCACGGGATGAACACCACTATCCCCACATTGCTGTCAGCAAATATGTGCTCAAGTCCATTCAGCAGTTCACCTACTTGGGAAGCATCATCTCCTCAGATGCCAAGACTGACAAAGAGATTGATCACAGATTAGCAAAGGCATATAGCGCATTTGGAAGACTTTACAAAAGAATCTGGAGTAACAAACACCTGAGGCGAAGCACAAAAGTCAGTGTGTATAGAGCCATTGTACTGTTATTCTCCTTTACGGGTCAGAAACATGGGTCACCTATCACCAACACTTACGACTCCTCGAACGTTTTCATCAGCACTGTATACGTACAATCCTAAATATAGACTGGACTAACTATGTGACAAATGTTGCTGTCCTTGAGCAAGCAGGGATCACCAGCATTGAGGCCATGATATTGAGAACACAGCTGCACTGGGCAGGGCATTTTCTAGGATGGAGGACCATCGCCTCCCAAAAATAGTACTCTACAGTGAACTCACCACGGGTTAGAGTAAGAGGGGCGCTCCAAAAAAGCGATACAAGTATTCCCTGAAATAACATTTCAGGCTTGGCCAAATTGATCACCAACAATGATCCGCCCTGGCCTCACATCGGGAGGCATGGAGACGCACTATCCACAATGCTGCAGCTTTATTTGAGAACTCACGCCAAACAAGTATTGAAGAGAAATGACAACGCAGAAAGAATCATAACCCGAAAACATCACCCAAGGAGACCTTCTGCTGTGCTTTCTGCAACCAGACATGTTTATCTCAGATTGGCCTTTCAGTCATCAGCACACTTGCAGAAAGCGCAGGATGAGTCCTTCCTGAATCTTCATTTGTGAAGAAAAGCCAGAGAGAGAGGGAGAGACTAATTTTGATATATACCCTTTTCACACTTGTAATAATAAGCTGCATTATGAATCAAGTACCATTCTCTCTGTTTCTTTTTTGACTTTTCATATTAAAAAAAAGGTTGTGTACATGAGTGCAGTCAGCTCTGAGCCAATCAGGTGTTTGCATTCAGGTGCTTTTAAGCAATTCATTCAGTAGTACATTCAAGTTACCTTATTCTCAATGAAATGTTCATAACTTATTTAGAATTGTAGGCTACCTTCTCTGCGTTGATCACTTTTGTTTCTTGAAAATTGCTGTTCTCTCCAGAACTTGGAACATTAGGTGTGGAAATTAATTCAACAGTAATAAATTTTAGAAATTGTAATATAAGTTAGCCTAAACTCTAATCACAGCAATAATTCAATTCATTAAGATATCACTAATTAACTCATTGATCAAAGTTAAGTGTAGGATCAAACTTAACTGTGGTACTTAAAGAGAATGGCATGGAGGTTGTCACTATTAACCTTAGTGAAGCATATTTTGTTGCTGGCTTTTGTGATCCTTTATAAGTTTCTACAATGTAGACCTCTTCCCCACCTGGACTACAAAGTCCACAATACATTGGAATGGTGGAGTCCAAAATGTCTGTGAACTGTCAGGTTAAAGAAGGTTGTCCCAAAGCACTTATTTCACAACCAGATCTTATTTCACCATCTTTTCAATTCAGTTAGTCATTCATCTGCAGTTCTATGTTCTTTCCACTACCATGAATACATGCACTTCACTCACTCTTCAAATTCCTTCTTTGTTAAAGGTTCACAAGGAGTTTGAAGGGCAACAATCCATTGCGAGTACACAAATAATTAGATAGCTAAAAAGATTGGTCCATGAATCAAGAGTAGAGAATTCCTTTTTAACAATCCCATTCCCGTTGTCCATTCCATGACTGATTTCCCCCTTCTTTCCCCTTCTTTTTTTCTTCTTTTCAGTGACTCATAAGTCATTGTGTCCAACCCTCTCCCACCTCTCTGCCATCTTTTCAAAGAAATCACACAAATTAACCTCCCAAGAACCTATGTTACACATTTCCCTCAATTCTATTGTTTATTTTCCTGAAGTAGTAGTCCTTCCTGTTTTCTTGAATGTGATAAAGGAAGAGGCACCCACCCTAATGAGTTCTAATGAACTAATTAAATAAAACATATTTTTAACTTAAGTGTTAATTAGAGAATCTAGAAAGATGAGTGAAATTGCTATAAAAATATTGACTTGATAATTTAGGTTAATCAACAAGTTAATTCTGAGCTGTTTTCTCACATTCACAATTAAAATACCCTGCCCCCAAGATATATTTGGTAGAGAAGTTGTTCAGCTTCCAAATCTGGTGTTGTTTTATGAGGGCAGAGCAGGTGAAATCAAACTATAATTTCAAAGAGGGAAGTACTATGACATGCATGAACAAAGCTCCACTAACATGTATTATAAGCAAGGAGATTGTTTTTACAAAACAAATGAGCTTGCTCTGATACTTGCTTATAAGTATCACATGGATTTCAAACTAAATTAAGTGGAACTCATTAATCACTGGCATAGACCATCTGCTTATAGTTTAAATACTTGCATACACATGTCTGGTAAGTCTAGTACAAACAGTGCATGTTTCATGATGTATGTACACAATTTTTTTTCTGAGATGGTATCATCCATACTTGATGTGTGATGTGGCAAACAGTGGCATACACAAAGCAAACATTATTGCAATCATCCCTCCACATTTGTGGGTTATGCATTTGATTATTTGCAGATTTAATACGTTCTCTCAAGGCATTTGTACATCCTCCAGCATGATGCTATGGTCAACTTCCACTGGGTAGTGGATCTATAATCAATGTTTTTCTGTTTTAGTGGGGTTGCTGCACCCCTAAACCCTGCAAAAGTTGAGGGCCAACAGGACTAGATAAAATGGGGAGCTATCCTTAACATATGTCTGGTACTTCTCAACTGACCAACAAACAGAAATCACTCACAAATATTCCTCTGTTGTGAAACTAAAAGGATCAAGCCCCTCTTGCTGTCAAGTAACCCAACTAGCATTTGTGAGAGGAGGAATACAGTACACACAAAGAAATTAGCATCAACAGTAATACTAGTAACACCAAGGGTGTAGGTGGATGAAATGTATTGGCACTCAATCCATTCCATTTGCTTGGGTTTATTGTGCTGAAATAATAAGCACCACTGACTTTCAAGGCAGTAGTATGAGGCACAGATGAGCTTAAAGAACCTTGAGGGTAAGCTGGAAGTACAGTGTCTTGCACATGCTGAATCTGTATAACTCCACCAGGCCATTATAACTTTATTGTTTCAGGATATAAGCCTATTATACTCTCTAAATGAATACACTGACATTTTGCTGTATTGGTTGAAAAGATTAACAGTTCACAAAGCAAACTGCCAAGTGTGGCAAATTAAATATGTTAAAATGTGCATGCTTAAAATTCTATACTCCCTACCTGTGCTATAAACTTACATACTGTAGAGTTTCAAAGGTCTTGGTGCTCTGTTCATAATAATGCAATGGCCTGACAGCTTTGTAGATACAATTTAAACCTGTTAGACCAGCAGTAAGCTATGACAGGGTGTGTTTTTCTAGGCTGCTAATAAATAGTGTAGATTCGCTGGGACCTTGAAACATAGAAATGCCAGAGAAGAACATGATTGCATTATCTTAAGCGGAGCACAGAACCTCAGAGTTACAGCTCTTATAAGAATGAAGAAGAAAACCAGCTGTGTGTGGTATGTATGCTCCACACACCTATGAAAGATGGAATTTGGAGGCACAATGTTAACCACTAGACTATATTAAAGGTTAAAATATCCATCAGCTGAATGTGGAGGCAGAATAGTGCTTTCCTATGTGAAAGGGAAATACCAACATTTACATATATATGTATAGGTATATACATATATATGTACAGGTATGTTTAGCCTGGAGAAGAGAAAGTTAAGAGGTGACATGATAGGCATGTTTAAATGTTTTGAAGGATGGAGCAAGCTTGTTTTCAGCAGCTCCAGAGGCTACGACATGGAGCAATGGATTCAAACTACAGAAAAGAGATTCCACCTAAATATTAGAAAGAACTTCCTGACAGTAATTGCTGTTCTGCAGTGGAATGCACTGCCTCAGAGTGTGGTGGAGTCTCCTTCTTTGAAGATTTTAAAACAGAGTCTAGATGTCCATCTGTCAGGAATGCTTTGACTAGGTATTTCTGCATGGTAGTAGGTTGAACTAGATGGCCCTTGAGGTCTCTTCCAACTCTATGATTCTATGGCAGAACAAAATCCAAAATCCATAAACACCTATGCCTTTATTGGTATTGCTAACTGAGTTGAAATTTTATTTCCTGTCTTTTATTGCTCTTTCTCTCTAGTCCTCACATGGCCAATAAGGAGGGTGGCGTCTGCCTGCATTGAGATCCCTCAATAACATCTTAACTAGCAACATCTGAGATCGAATATAGGCCTGTGACTCTAAAATCATCACCATTTTTCTCCTGTATGATTTTTAACATCTTTGCCTGATGAAGGAACCAATGAAGCTTCAAAAGCTTGCATAATGTACTTTATGCTTTGGATCAAATACATTTATCCAATGTATTTTATTGGCCCAATAAAGATATTGCTGCTTGTGCATTTTGGCCTTTGCTGTATTTTGCTGCATGCCCAACATGGCTACTCCTGAATATTGATTGTTTTTTTCCCCCCTTCTGGATATGCATATATATGTACATACATCTCAAAGCTTGGTAAAATTACTCTTTTGACCAAGGTGGGGGGGGGTCTGAAAGTTCAGTAGAAAAAAGTAACTTTTCCCTGTACTGCTTGGGCATCTGTCCCAGCTATCTCAGCAGAACATATGCTGGATACATAAGATTTCACTATTCAATACAAGAACATTGCTAGTGAAATCACCTGACATAAAATATGTTTCTGATGTCATGGTCTGTGTCTATATTATTTTATTATTTTATTTATTTATACCCCGCTCTTCAGCCACAAGGCTATCAGGGCAGCTTAGAAAACTGTTTTAAGCAATAGCAGTTTACGCATCTACACTGAATTAAGCAGTTTCCAATGTGTATTGGCTAATTTCCCCCACATCTGCATCTTCTTAATAACATATATTGTATTGCAATAATACTTTATTAGTGATGTTATACTAGGTCAGTAAAGATCAAGCAGTTGAGAACTCTTAATCTATTTGTTGGAACTAGCTATACCCGGTGTAACATACACTGCTATCTACCCATATAAAATGCTTTGGTATGTTTCTGTTACCACTCTGCTGATTGGCCACTTAGGAAACATGTCAAGAGTACAATCATTTGACACATTAATATATAATCTTTCAAATCAACTATAATGGCTAGTTTCATGCCAAGAGCCCCTCCACTGCTGCCATGCAACCACATGTACACACAGACACATATATACACACACACCACATGCACCAGGACATGAGAGCCCGTCTGCCACAATGGAACCATGCGTACACATACACCATGCTAAACACACAAACCATGCGTGCCAGGACATGAGACCCCTACACTGCCACCAAGCACAAACACACCCACCCCACGCTACACACATACACCCCATGCTACACACACTCCATGCTACAACACCCCAATGCCACACACACACACCCCAAGATGTGAGAGCCCCTCCACCACCATGTTTAGAAAGGACATGAAGATTTCCACATGTTTCCACCCAAGGCCCAAGAGCAAGGAGCAGCTACAGACAGCACAGAAAGCCCAAGGAACAGCTACAGACAGCACAGAACACCATGTTGTGGTGGCCAAGACTGAGGGCCGAATGCCAGTCTTTAATAGCAGTTCCTCCTGGCTGCTTCAGGTGTGCTGCTTGATTGCAACCAGCTGCATCTGATAGCTTGGCCCTGGTCCTTCCAAGACTCCCTGTGGTGCTCGCCTTGGCCTCAGCGTATATGTGCGTGCACAGCCTCTGAAGACATAGCTGCCCTTCCATGATACAGCTCGTGGGCTCTTCTGCTTGAGAACCCATTAAGATGCCCTTGTGGGAGATGCAATCTTGGGAGTTCCTCTGCCTAGGAATTCCCCTAAGTTGCACCCCCTACTGGTATGCTGCCACCACCCTTTGAATTTACCCCATTTCACACAGTCCAAAGGGAGACTGTGAGAGTTCCTTCACCCGCCCTGCCACTTGCAGAGCTATTACCACCACCCCCTTATGTCCCAAAGGGAAGAGAAGCATCCAAGCAAAAAAACAAGGCACATGTACACATCAGCTGATAGAAAGCTTAGAAAAGCTATTTATTCCAGAGTTCAAAAGCATGCAGATAATTCTCATGGAAAAGCTCTTCCTTTCCAGGCACATCCACAGAAGTTACAGATGGTTAAGCATTCAGCCAAGTGGTAAAATAAACATAAATTCCCCAACACAAACTAGCTAATACATTTCTTATCTACTCACACCTATGCAGTTCATTCTGTTAGATTCAGAAGGAGGCTGGAGTCACATGTCTGTTCAGAACTGACTCAAAACAGGTATCCTCCATTTTAGGGTCCTTTGTTTTCATTCAGCTTGAGATACAATGTGTCCATCTCAAGACCCCCTTTGTTCTCTCTTCATGTCTGCCTGAGATGCAATGTACTCATCTCAGAACTCTCTTTATTCTCTCTCCCTGCCTTGTGGCCCAGAGGCAGTATTTATTAGCTTGTCTTGAAAGTCTCTTGAAGATCTTGATTGGTCATTTTGCCCCTACCGACCTGTGACATCAGCAATGATGCTGGCCCCAAAGGTACCACCCCTCTAGACCCTAGTTAACCCTTTGTGTACCTGATGCTGTGCTGGAAGATAATGAGAAATAGAGTTTCTCATTTTCACACTCCCACAGCCAGGGCCTGAGTCTACAAAGAGGATCTGTCGGCTGCTGCAGCCAGGGGCCTAGTCCTGAGAGGAGAGGCAGATCCTGACACCTAAGCAGGAAATCAGCACACTGAAAATGGCAACACACCGAAGAGAATTATAGATAGATAGATAGTAAGTTATCTATATAACCCAGTCTGTAGCTGAAATCACAGAGCTTGGCTGGATCACCCACCCTTATCTAATCTGGGGGAAGATAATTGTGGACTGTTGTAGCCTGAACTCATCTTTCCATCTGAACTATGATGGTAAATAAAATCTGAATTACTGTATATTACTGGGTTGATGATAACTTGAAACAGGTCTTATATACATATCTCAGTCCTTCACCCTATCCCACACAATGGTGACAGAATATATTGAGCCAGAACAGGAAGCACTAAATTTGTTGTTTTTTAATAAGATTTTTACAATGCAGAAAGAAATCACATGCTTGTAATTTCAATAAAAATAATAATACATAAATAAAAAAGAAATATATAAAAATAAGATTTTTACAATGCGAAAAGAAATCCCATGCTTTTCCTTCTAAAGAAGAAAACCAGCATTTGAAATTGTATATGTTTTTGTCTTTTCTTCACCCTTTTGGTTAAAGAGATAGAAAGGGTGATAAACAATATCATTAGTAAAAACTTCAATTTATCCATTATCTTCTAAGAAAGAGTTCATCCTTACACCAGAGAAATGTTAAAGTGGTATCAAAGGTAACCAGGAGGTCTCCTCTCCATAGATTCTAGGACGTGCCTGCCTGCCTGCATTCTTCCTTCCGTATTTCCTTTCTCTATGGCCCTTTTTCATACTATATTGTTTTCATCTAAAATGATTGCCAAAGGAAAAATTGCCTCTTTGGACAAAGCATACAACCTTTAAGGAAAGTCTAGTAAAACCAAAGTCTGTGAAACTACTCAAGGTACATTCATACATACCTAAAACTGTTGGGATGGATGAGAATTTTGGGACCTACTCACATATTGAGGGATAACTTCAACCATGCATTTCCAACCAACATCACAACCACACTTGCCTCTAAGTTGCCATTCATAACATATTCATTTTTAAAAATGATCTAGACAATACATTTATGCATATTGATACAAACAGCCACCTAATCTCTAGATCTCATTAATATTAATGTTGTATATTTTGACATGATTTATGAATGGTGTATCTATGACAAGCAAACACATTTCACCTTATGTTACTTGCTACACACAGTATTTCAGACAACCCACTTTCTCAAAGTGACATTGGTCATGTAAATTGATTCCTTGTCTTCACATAAACATACATCCCTGGTGAGAACTTAATATTTTCAAGAATGTTTTGAGAAGGGAATTTCAGATGAACAGTCTAGGTCAAGGCTTCAGTTTCCTCACCATGGTGGGGTGCTATCCATTGCCAAAAATCAAATGTGCCCCTCCATTCTCTCCTTTGAATTCGTTAGAAATGGTAGACAGTCACAGGATGTCCCCAGAATCCTCCAGCTGCTGATTTCCATTAATGCTATATACAATATGCAATTCTTATTCAGTTTGTTGTTGTTAACTGACTTGGAGTCAACTTTGACTCATGGCAACCCCATGAATGAGACACCTCCAGGACCCTCTGTCCTCAACTGTTCTGCTCAAGTCCTGCATATTCAGGACAGAGGTCTCCTTAATTGAGTCTATCCATCTCGTATGTGGCTTACCTCTCTTTCTGCTGCCCTCCACTTTTCCTAGCAATATTGCCTTTTCTTGTGAGTCAAGCCTTCTCATAAAGTTGCCAAAGTACAACAGTCTCAATTTAGTCATCATAGTTTCCAGGAATTGTTCTAGGACCCATTTATCGATCTTTATGGCAGTCCACGGTATCCATCGTAATCTTCTCCAGCATCACATCTCAAATGAGTTGATTTTCTTTCTATCAGTATTTTTCACTGTCCAGCTCTCACTTCCGTACATGGTGAATACGATGGCTTGGACATTCCTATCTTTAGTGTCCAGTTTTATATCTTTGCACTTTAGGATCTTGCATAGTTCTTTCATAGCTGCCCTTCCCAGCCCTAGTTATCTTCTTATTTCTTGACTGTAATATACATTCTGATCAATGATCTATCCAATGTATGGGAAATCTTTTAACTATTTCAATTTCCTCATTGTCTAGATTGAATTTAAGTAGAAGTTCCATAGTCATTATTTTTGTTTTCTTGATGTTCAACAGTAAGCCTCCTTTAGCACTTTCTTCATTGACCATCTTTAGTAATTGTTCCAAGTCATAATCAGTAACTCATAACAATATGAAATCAAGAGAAGGAACCTGTAGGACAACCATCATTATATTTTTATCACAATTACAAGACACCATTTACAGAAAAATAACTAAAATATGCAGACATTGATGATAGTTTGCATGAGTGCTAGTTAATGGCATAGCAGAAATGCTATAAATGAGAGAAGAAAAATAATTAGGTGAAAAGGAAAAGGTTATTGTGATCTCAGGCAAAGCAAAAAGCAAATGTGATCAGCTCAAGAGCCAGCAGAAATTGTACATAATTTGGAGTGGCAAGAATATTGTGGAATAGTTTCTCTGTCCTCACTGTGCAACTCAGTATGCCACTGTAAGTTACTAAGATATTGACAGGACTTGTATTGGTCTGAAAGGCCAAAGAAATTTGTGGAGTGTGTTATTACTGTAACATCTGTTATCAAATGGCAGGGCTAGCCAAGACATTTTGATGCCAGAAATGAAGGACATTTCATCCCCCATTCCACACTTTCATTTAAATACTGGCAGTAGAAGAGCATCCTCCACTGCACCTGAGTGGAGCAGACCAATTTAGAAAATATAACAAGACATGTGACACACACAACTCTGTTGTACAGGAGAAGGAAATGACCAGGGACTCAGAAGGAACAGACAAGAGCTGGCTGTTGGTTCCCTCTGGCATCTATTACCTGATGTGGTTTCTGCACTTTGCCTAAATGGCAGGTTTAGACCTGTCTGAGAGCCTCTTCTGGTATTATCAAGCAGAATAAGAGCAGGTGCAGTACAGCTCCTTCACATATCACAAACGTAATGTTGGAAATCAAGGCTATTGTCCATATGAATGATGGCTTTCTGGGGAAACATGGGGAAACTACACTGGGAAAAAGCCATGTGAAAGCAAGCTGCCCAAGGTAACTTTGCAGCAAATGAGAAGCCATGCTCAGGAATAGAAAAGAGAAGGAAAAGTTGCACCGCTCACAATAAAAAGCTTTTCTTATATACCCACTAATCCTTATGTTAATTATGTTTACATTTAAAAGAGAATGTTTGCTACAATTATGTTAATTGGATCAAGGCCATATAAAATTTACATTATGTTAACTGCTCTAAAAATCTGACTGGAACAAAAGTGAAAAATCCCATATATGGTTTTACTTCTCCCCACCCCATCCAGTTCCTGTTTTGAGCTTAGGGGAAAAAAATGGTGTCATGAATTCTGGAAAACCCCATTTCTCACCACCACCTTCATCCACTGAAAGGGAATGAAGAGGTTAGGAAGAGATACAGAAGCATGCAGAAAACAAAAAGCTTTATCTTAAATATAAACTAAAAGGCAGACCAAATCCACTCTCAATCAACAATACCTTGCAATAAAATTCAGGTCTTATTTACATTATTAATAGATACAATTTTTAAGAAACAGCAACCAACAAGAGCAATTCTCCTACTGCCGCTTAGAAATATTTTGGTGAAACAGACTGTTCAACAACTCTCATACAATTGTGTATCTGCTATTCCCTTGGGCAGTTATCACTCTGCTGCTGTTCATCTTATCTTCTCTGTCCATTCTTCTTCCAATGACCCCTGATTTCTATGCATTTCTGTGGATTATAGTTCTCAGCTATTCGGCTTTAGTCCTTGGAGTGGAAGAATCTCAAGGTGCAAGCATTGCCTTGAAAAATGTGCACACACACACACACATATTTTGGCCTGAATCCTGTTGGTAGCTCCAACTAGACTAGACCAATTGAATCAATTGATTTATCTATTGATTCAATTGATTTACCAATTGATTCAATGAGTATTCTTTAGTTTGGACTAACCAATATAGCAATACCACTTCTATTTCTATACTGCTTATCAGTGCCAAAGCATTCCCTAAGCAACGTGTTAGCTTATTGCCCACAACAAGCCAGGTACTCATTTTACCTACCTATGGAAGGATGGAAGGCTGAGTGAACCTTGGAGCCCTGTAGAATCAAACTTGCAATCTTGTGGCTGCAGTACTGGCATTTAACCACTGTGCCACCAGGGCTCCTAGGATAGGATACAGGGTCTAGATAGATAGATAGATAGATAATAGATAAATAATTTGTGTTAGACTTGTTATTTAAATTACATGCTCTGATCAATGTGATCAGTGCTTCAAGAATCATTTTAATTACATCACCAGGTCCTACCCCCCTCCGGTGGCATCATCAGGAGATGACCCTTGATTATAGGATTCGGCCCTGATCTGGTGTCTCTAGAGAGGTATGTTCTGAAAAACAAAAGACAAACAATGAAATCATGAGACAAAAGAATAACACATTTGAAGCATTCATAACACCTCTTCTTTGTTATATGGAAAAGAAAAGAAAATAGTGCTCCACATCAGCTGAGAAGCTTCTCTCTGAACAGATGTCTATTAATACTGGCTGGCATCAAGAGCAGTCCTTCACCAGCAGGGTTACCCCTTCCTAATTATAAGGATTACCAGGGTATGCTCCTTGCTAAAATGTTGAAAATACAGTTGTCCCTTCATATTCACTAGGGTTTGATTCCAGGACCCCCCATGGATACCAACATCTGTGAATACTCAAGTCCCATTATATGCAATGGCATACCAAAATGGTGTCCCTTATATATATAAGATGGCAAAATCAAGGTTTGCTTTTTGGATTATTATTTTTAAATAATATTTTCAAGCTATGAATACTTAAACCCATGAATACCAAATCCATGGATACGGAGGGACAACTGTACTATAAATTGCATTACAGGCATACCTCAGTTAACAAAACCTGAGACAAATAGAAAGACTTACAAAGACTTTTTATGGTAGTTCAGCCCTTGAAGTTTGTTTGTTGTTTCATTTGCTTTATTTATTTATTTACAACAAAAGAAAAAAATGTTTTTGTTTTGTGTTGTGTTGTTTGTGGTGTGGAAACATATTCCCATTCTTTCCATGTTATTTCTCCTTCTGGTATCAACACTTCTGTTGAAGAAGTAAAGTCCAGGAACACATCTACTTTGTTAACTGAGGTATATCTCTACTTATAATATAATTCTATGTTTTATTAATTCTTTTACTTTTTCCTCAGTCTACCTTTAACCCACCCCTTCCCCTTCCTTTCCATGTATCTCCCTCCACAACAATTTTGTGAGGACTGCTAGGCTGAGACATGATGACTGGCCCAGTTTCACAAACTGAACATTGTGGATGAATTTGAACATGCTTCTGCCCAATCCTATTCTAGTACTCTAAATAGTGCATCACATTGGTGGTCTATTACTTCCATTGTATCACACACAAAAGTCATGGAATGTAAAACTCTCACCACATGTGAAGTAGAATTCAAACTGAGGTATATTTCAGCATGGCGCTAAACCCAAATGCGTTTGATTTCAATGGGATTTGGCTTGTTTAAATGTTTCTGGATTGCACCAACTGTGATTTTATTTAGAATGGGTCTTCTGCATTACAATAGAGCTTTTCCCACTTCTGCACTCTAGGTATGGTTCAGGCTTTACTGTGAGAGGGAATAGGATCTATCAAAGCATCATGAACATGAGAGGTTAAATTTAATTAGAAGAGCAGCGATAGCAAAAAGAGTATTCTTACCACAGTGGAAAACATCTGTAACATTGAATATTCTGCATTGATTACAAGAGCTGGTTGGAACACATAACTTGGGAAGGCTTATGCCATTGTTGAATAATTCATTTGGCACAGAAAGGTAAATTTGCAATTTAGTTTAGAAAACAAATTCAGTTTTGCAGAGTTATCTCTCAATTATTATTTTTTTATTCATTGATAACTGAGTTCTCTGGTCATAATTGAATAATATCTTTGGGTCAAGTTTGATGGCAAGTCATCTCATTTTTACTAAGCATGTTTTTCTTCAATTTCCCCCCCAAAATATTTTTCTTGTTTCTCATTCATATTGCATATTGATAGGTGCTGTGGAAGACAGAATAACTAGTATTGGTTTTGCTATGACAGATGGAAGTGGGTTTCCTTTTTCAGAAGAGATATGAATATGGTGATGAGTCATTTGCCATTCTCATACATTTTCATATGGTTTGCAAGAAACCCTAGGAAATGAAATTAGAGGTGGAAAATACCATAAAGGCTTTAATATAGACTTTTTATTAGGCTTTGTTCATTTCAGGGTTATTAACCTATTATAAGAAAAAGGCCATTTCTTTGAATAATTGAAACCCACCTTTGCTAAGTAAAAAAAGTATTTTGAGCTATTCTTGGATTAAGATTATTCAAGATGGTACCAAAGGAACCAATTATGTCTTGCTGTTATTCCTTAGGACAAAAGATGTACCGAATCATCAATTAGAATCTGAACCAAACTAGATTCAAATCAATAGTTTTTCATTTCATAACTATCAATTATTATCACTTAGGAAAATGACTAAGGCAATGCTAAAAATTTAAACAAAAAGAAGGAGAAGGAAAAGGAGAAAGGGGGATGTATGTGGAAGCCATCATTTTTACTCACCAAAGCCAAACATTCTAATAGCAAATGCATTATGCATCTCCCTCAATTGGTGGTAGTGGGAGCAAACATAGCAGTTTGGCCTGCATATCAAGCTCAGAGGGGACCTCAAATTTAGACATTATTTGTTTATGGAACTTTCAGGCTACTGAATAATTTTCTCAGGATGGTGTATAATAAATAAACATTGAAAATACAAACAATGAAACAGTGACAAAAGATAGCATGTACTGAAACCAAGAAAAAACCAGCTACAAAGAATAAAACAAAATAACAGTATATACAACCAGTAAAGTCAGCAAATTAAAAGAGTATTATTATCCAAAACAGACAAGGAATGATATGGCTTGTGGGCCAAACCCTGTTTGCCATATCAATCCACATTGGGTTCATCTACACAGGCCAGAATACACTGGCTTCCCACCAATGTATTCTGCTCATAGAACAAGCCCATTGCTCCCCCATTACCAGCACAAAGCAGTATGAAGTCCAAACCACGATGCTGGCCTGTTGCTGCAGCCACATGCTTCAGGCCTTCTTCCTGGCTTTGGAAGACTGGCTGCAGATGGCAGCTACAGTGACAGGCTGACTTGGTGGTGTGGGCTCCTGCAGTCATGCAGGGCTGAATATGTTTTTTGCAAGCTGTAGCAATTTTCCCAAGGTATTTTTGTTTAAAGCAAAAATACCTTGGGGTTTTTACCCCCATCTTTGCCCTATTGGCCGTGTGGGCCACTTGGGGGCAAAACAAGGCAAATGCACTGCATCAACTGGACTGTAGGGCTCCAAGGCAGGGCCAAGACAGGGTTAATAGTCCATCAAGACGAGGCCATTGACTTATTTGGTAGGAGTCTCTAGAGAATGATGACCTTAGATATGGGATGAAATGAGTCTTAACCTGGCTCCAAATTGTCTAGGGTTTTGGTTTTAAAAGTTAAAACCCTGCACTTTGAATTGGACCTGGTAACAGGCTGACATCAGAACAACCACTTGTTAATTTATCTGGTTATACAAAGTGTTACACAAGAGTTATACAAAAGAGTTATACCAGTTCTTTTTAAGCACATTTCTACTGAATCAAAATGTGACACATTAGAGCTGTAATTTTAAGGAAGTATAAAAGGCTAAGAATGTTGTTAATTTTTTTTAAAAAAAAAAACATTTTTTCTCCTTCTCTCTTGCCCTCTCTCTCTCTCTCTCTCTCTCTCTCTCTCTCTCGTGCCTTATTGTGTTTTCATGGAGCTCCAAAGTTGGACACGAAATTCTGAGAGGTGCTATATATAACCATAATACAGAATCAATTATGGGTAGAGTTAGCACAAGAAAATATTTTTCTCTCAGAAGCAAAGGACAAGATGGCACTCCCACTCCCATTACATCTTTAAAAAGAGAGAAAGAAAATTGAACTAGCACTTGAATCATGGGATGGGACAGAGTCTTTCACTATACCCAAGGGCACCAGGTTACCTTAGCTGACACAGAAAAAGCAGGCAGTAGCTGGGTGGCATCCACAGCTACTCTTGCTAACAGCTCTTGCTAACATTTATTTTCCATCAGCACCCACTGCTGAGGCAGCTGCCTCACTCTGTGTTATGCTGGGCCAATTTCTGGTTGGAAGACAAATGTTCTATGTTCCTCTTCAAGAACTCATCAGGGCTTCTAAGACACCTATTTCAAATGTAGTCCCGTTCCTTGTATATGCCATCCAACGCACTTGGAAACTTCTGATACTGTTAGGAGCAACCACCAACCACATGGGAACAACTGCCTTCAGAAAAAGAAACAAGGAAGCAATGGTGTGTCCATGGGAGGTCTTGCTTGCACCTACAATGCTCTTTGAGTACAATGATATACACCATTACTTCCATGGCATACATGGAAGGATGCACTGGAAGGATGCCTTCATCCTTTTACTTTATAAACAGAAGAAGAGAGTTCCTGCCTTAAAGATTTCATGCATTAACCCGACAAGAACCATCATTCATACACACAAATGGGGGGGGAGTACATCTGCCATGGTGTTATCACTTCTGTCTGAAGTTTTCTCCATCCATGAACTTTGGATTTATGGAAATGATGTACAGAAAACACAATGCAACAGTGCAGAGGTTCGAAGCCATTGGGCACAAGGCCACTTTTTACAGATCACATAAAAATGTATGATATCAACAACACTAGATAACTTTACAAGGTGGAGATTTTTCCAATATTCTTAAACTGACAAATAATCTGTCAAAGCCAAGCTGAACACCTGAAGGGAAAAAGAATAAGGTCAGTTTTATCCAGCCAGGCTTTTAACAGGTGGGGTGTGTGTGCAGAGGCTGTTTATTCATCTGCATGATAGAAGAAATGCTCTGGATTAATGTGCGCTCATTATGAAAGTGTTGGGGGAATAAAATGCAATTGGGCCAAGCTAAATAATTTTAATGTTTGATTACAACCATCTGAGCTGGGGCAAAAGTCCACACGAGCACTACGACCACAGAGATAAGGGAGTAACATATCCTTCCCTTAATAAAATGTGAAATTTACATGCAAAGTGGCATGTTCTCTTAATGCCCACATATAATTCCCATTAGCCTTAATGGGAAATATAGATGCCTATCAAGAGGGAAATATATCCCATTAAACTCCCAAATATCACATCTATTTCTAATAGCACACAGACTTGGGAATGGTTCCCTTTGCCCAGACTTGGAACAGTTCACTTAAATATACTGCCTTTTCTATGGAAATTTCAAAGCCTTTAAAGATGTTTACATTACCATTTGTGTGCTTGGTGAAAGTTGCAGATAAATAAATGAAGGGATCATTAGTCAAGACAGGAAAAGTGGTGCAGAATATGATTCCACACTAGCATCGTCTGAGTTTTACAAATGCCTTTCCTGCTAAGACCAACTTATTACCTATATTGACTGAACACCCTTATCTTCCAAAATCACTCCGCTGCCTTTTACAAAATCTGTCAGCAGGATTCTCAATAATCTGAATCGCTTGAACAAAGAAGTATATATTCTTACACAGCAATTGTAATTGACCAAAATGGCTGGGGGACAGCTGAACTGACACTAGGCCAGTCGAATCCAGATCCCTAGGAAGGGTAGAAATTACTTAATTTTGTGCTGTCACTGTGGGTTACGTTCTTGAATTAAATTTGGCATGACTTTTCTCCACACCTTCTCTTACCTCTTTTTACCACTTCTGCTGGCCCATTTTAGCCAGTAAAAGAGTTCTGTTGGCAGATTGTTCTGTTGGCAGAGTTCTGAGTTCAGCTGTCAGGAAATATTTCTCCTGGCAGAAAGGCACTCCTGAAGAGCACTACTTTAGTTCTGCTGGCAGAAAGTCATTAGAGATCTTCCCAGAGCTCAGACATCTCACACGAGGCCCTCCTCATGAGATCAGAAGTGGGATTTATATGGGACTGCCTCATGTGCCACTCATCTTACTCACTCATGGAGAGGTGACAGCAGAAAGAGCAGGTGCCAGCTCAGCTCACAACAGATAGAACCTTACAGCATTTGATATGTAATTTCAAACCATTTTGCTGTGCACCAAATGTTCAATGGTCAGTCTTTTGTGACTCCAGTTGGCACCTTCTCTTCTCATATACAAAAATTATGGGATTTGAGTCATCCCACGTGGACTCAAATAGGTCAGGATTTTCAGCTCTCAAATGCTGGATATCCAGTGCAAAATAGGATGCCTGGAACCCTAACTCAACAGATTTCTTCCAATAAAAATCAGTTTTGTGCACTTCCACTTCAATTTTCAGCCAAAAAGCGACCTCACAACACATTAATTAATATCACTTTAGGCAGACAGTCCCTACCAAGAGCATTACATCAGAAGACACTAAAAATTAATTTCATAAGAGGTACAATTGTTTGTGGAGGGTCATGTTCATCAGAGAACTGGTGCTTCTGGAGAATGATAGTGCTGGTGGGTGCTCAGTTCTAAATTAATCACTACAGGAAAACACAATCAAAGCACTTGCAACAGATGACCCTCCAGCCTCTGTTTAAAAACCTCTGAAAAAGGAGACTCCACCACACCCCAAGACATCAGTGCATTCCACTGTCAAACAGTACTTACTGTCAGGAATATTTAGGTGGAATCTCTTTTTCTGTAGTTTGAGTCCATTGCTCTATGTTCTAGTCTCTGGAGCCACTGAAAACAAGCTTGCTCCATCCTCAATATGGCAGCTGCTCAGACTTACCTGGCTGGCAGCTTTGCGGGGCTGGAGGGTCCCCTTTTCACCCTCCACCGCATAGGCGGCATGGGCACCACCATCTTTGGCGTCCATCCTCTTCCCTGCAAGCTTTGCCTTGCAGGGAAGAGGATCGTAATCCCTCCAGTCAGGGAGAGGCACCCTCTCCTTGATTGGACAGATGAAGTTGGAGGCATTCAATCAGATGCAGGGACGTCCCCTGTGCTCTGATTGGCTAAAGCTAAGCAGCAGTCCTCTAAGCAGCAGTCCGCCGGTCAGGTATAAGTTCTCAACTGGCAGGCCATACCAGTCAGTGGCTCTTGGAGAGCCGAAGACCCAACGCACCCTCCCTCTTTGCATGTGTTGGGACATTATGCATTTATTTCTTTTGCAACCTTCTGGGTAGCTCGGAGGTTGGCATGGGCTCAGATCCAAACCTTTGGGTACAGGGGTCTCCGTCAGGGTAAGGTCAGAAAACCAAGTTTAGGTTCTAGTTCACAGAGACCCCAAGGGGGAAAGGAAGTACAGGAGGAGCAAGCCATTTTGGGGCGAGCGATCCGGACGTCATCCCCTTAACAGAAGTTGGATCACATGACATGGTTCCCCTTAGGGGAGGATCACATGGGGCAGGCTAGGAGGGGCCTGCAATAACTCCTCCCCTTCCAGGGATGGGCTTGCAGTAACTCCTCCCCTTCCGGGGCAGGGCTTGTGTTTACGGCTACCAGCCAATTCAGGGATACATTGTCCCAACAGACGGGTTGGTCAATACCTGGATTCGAACCCATGCTCATGCGCCAACCTACCACTGTCATCAAATGAAGATTGCAGCCATTTCACGCCAACATTTTACCAACTCAACATTTTACTGACTTTGACTTCATGCTTTGTATAATTTATAATGTGTATTGTATCAAATATAATTCTCAGAATCTTATCACGTGTTTGTGTCTCTCTGACAGGTAAAGGGGGACGAAGGGAGGGGACCTGGTGGACCTAGCCACACAAGATATCCCTTAAAATATTTAAGCATGCCTATCATGTCACCTCTTAACCTTCTCTTTTCCAGGATAAACATACCCAGCTCCTTAAGCCGCTTCTCATAGGGCATGGCTTCCAGACCTTTCATCATTTTGGTCATCCTCCAGCTTGTCAACATTCTTCTTGAATTATGATGCCCAGAACTGGACACAGTATTCCAGGTGAGGTCTGACCAAAGCACAATAGAGTGACACTATTCCTTCCCTTGATATAGACACTATACTCCTACTGATGCATTATGATTATGTATCACATTGGGGGTTTTTTAACTGCCATATCACACTGCTGACTCATGTTCAGCTCATGGTTCACTAAGATTCCTAGACTCCTTCACATGTACTGCCATCAAGCCAGGTGTCACTCATCCTATATCTGTCCCTTTCATTTTTACTGCCCAAACGTAGTAGCCTACATTTTTCCCTGTTGAAATTCATTTTGTAAGTTTTGGCCCAATTTACTAATCTGTTACGGTCATTTTGAATTCTAATCCTGTCCTCTGGGATATTAGCTAACCACCACCAACCCTAATTTGGTGTCATCTGCAAACTTGATAAGAATGTCTCTATTCCATCATCCAAGACATTGATAAAGATGTTGAATAGCACTGGGCCCAGGACAGAACCCTGTGGCACCTCGCTAGTCATTTCTCTCCAGGATCAAGATGAGCCATTGGTGACTACCCTTTGGGTTGAATTGTCTAAGCCACATTTTACTACATTTTTTGTGTGAGAATATCATGGGAAAGTTTGTCAAAGGCCTTACTAGAATCACAGCATTCCCTTCATCTACCAAGTTTGTAACTCTATCAAAAAAAAGAGAGATTAGTCTAGCATGCCTTGTTTTTGAGAAACCCATGTTGTCCAGAAAGCAACTAGGTACCTGCAAAGTATAGATAGTACTAGTCTGGGAAGGGAGCCAACTGTTAAATAGCTCACAGGAATGCAAACACAGTCAAAGATTTAGTCCAGTAACACAGTCCAAAAGGTCAGAGGCTTACAGCAATCAGTCAGATTGGTCCAAAGCAGTCCAAGGGTCAACAGGAGCAGGCAGCAGAGTAGTCAGCGACTTCAAAGGTTTAAGCATGAGTCAAGTTATCAGAAGTCCAGATAACTGGTATCCAGGCACCAAAGTCAGCAGGAAGCTTTCACCAGGAAGATCAGTTGATCTCTGACAAAGCCTCCATTGCCTCTCCCAGCATTTAAAGTTTTGTCAGGTGTTCCTTAATGAGCAGGTTTTTCTCATAAAGTCTCAGAGATTTGCTGCTGGGTATACAATGGTGGAGGTAAGTCCCTCTCTTATCTGAATTGGCTAGGACTGATGCCAACCCACATGGACCAGGCTCTTCCTCTGCTTGAGCCTCTAGGTTGGCAGGGTTCCCTGCTGGCACAGGTGCAGATAAACCTATGCCAGTGTCCCTAGGGCTTTTCCCTGCCATGCCCTCCTTCTCCTCTGACTCTATAGCCTCATCAGGCTCACGGGGCATGACACATGTTGACTTATAGTAATCACATCATTTCCTTCTAAGTATTTACAGACTGTCTGTTTAATAATCTGCTCTAGAATCTTTCCTGGTATTGATGTCTCACTGACTGGGCAGTAATTATTTGGGTATTCTTTTTTTGTACTTTTAAAAGAAGGGGGCAACATTTGCCCTCCTCCAATCTGCTGGGACATCTCATGTACTCCATGAATTCTCAAAGATTAATACCAGTGGTTCTGAGATTACTTCTGCCAGTTCTTTTAATACCATTGGAAGTAGTTCATCTTTGGCCTGGAGACTTGAATTCATTTATACTGGCCAGGTATTCCTGAACTACCTCTTTACCTACTCTGTGCTGCATTTCCCTTACTGCATCATTTGCTCCATTTCCCCCAGGTTGAGCACTGTTCTCCTTTTGGGAGAAGACCGAGGCTAAGAAAGTGTTGTGTGGTTCTGCTTTTTCTCTGTTTAATATTCTGAAAGAATATTAAAGGGATGGAAAGAATATTTTTAAAAATATTTGGAAAATGAGAAACCCTGATGAGAAGAATCCTGGACTGAAGAGAATCTTCAGAGTTCAGGACTTATTTTGCACAAAATTTGCACATAGTTCTTTTTGCACAGAAAACAGCATAATGTTTCAAACTTAGAAATATAAATTCCTTTATAATAATAAAAATAATATAATTTTATTTATATCCCGCCCCTCTGCAACGCAATCGGGGTGGCTTACAATATAAAAACCCCATACTCACAATACCCTAGCCCACCCACCCCTTAAAATAATATTAAATTACAAAGCAATTGAAGCAAAAAAGCTGTAATTGGACATTCTTTCTATGTAAAATTCACACAGAGAATGCAGCTTTTACTGCACGAAACAACAGCATTTTGTACACAGGAACAAACATTTCTGCATTGAAATATTATTTTCCAAACAGAAAATGCTGTTTCCTGATCAGAAAATCCTTTTGTATTATATGCATATCAACTATC
Source organism: Gambelia wislizenii (assembly GCA_030847615.1). Classification (NCBI taxonomy): domain Eukaryota; kingdom Metazoa; phylum Chordata; class Lepidosauria; order Squamata; family Crotaphytidae; genus Gambelia; species Gambelia wislizenii. Next base: position 82,062,188 of record JAUMIR010000005.1, on the reverse strand, counting down.
TGCAAATTTTACACATAATCCCCAAATTACAGCTTCTTTCTACATGGAAAACAACATTTTCTGCACAGGAATTAATATTTCTGCATTGAAATACTATTTTCCACATAGGAAATGCTGTTTTCTTTGCAGAAAATGTTTTTTTCTGCACAAAACTACTCCATCTAAATTTGGCACAGAATAAGTCCCAAAGTTCAAGTAGCCTTTGTAAACTCTGTGGGTTTTGAAGACTTCCTTGCAGTGGGTAGAAACTTGCTGAAGCCATTCATTGCTCCAGCTTTTTTTTTGCGGGTATTTGTGGGTTTTTTGTGGCTGTGAGGCCGTGTTTTTTCCTGACGTTTCACCTACATCTGTGGCTGGCATCTTCAGAGAATGGTGGCATGTGGGTGTGTGGAGTTTATATACTGTGCGTCCCTATTGAAGAGGATTAGCATATACATTTCTGTATTCAGTTGTAGGCTGTTCATTTCTTAGTGTGGGAGGATATGCGATGGGAATTAGTGTCTATTCAGCTCATGGTGCATTGTCTGCTGGGAAGCCCCTGTCCCTGGGTGAAGTTCAGTTGCATGTGCTGAGTTGTTATTTTGGTGTTTTTCAGGCCTGGTAGACAAATTTTGTTTACTTTTAGAATTTCCTCTTTTCTGTTGATGTTGTCCAGGTCTTTGTGGATGTCAATAGCTTCCCTGTGCATTCTGACCTGATAGTTGTTAGCCTGGTCCAGAATTTCAGTGTTTTCAAATAGTATTTTTGCCCAGGTTGGTTTATAACATGTTCTGCTACCACTGGTTTTTCTGGCTGGCTGAGTCTGCAGTGTCTCTCATGTTCCTTGATTTGTCTTTGCACACTGCATTTTGTGGTCCCTTTTTAGACTTGGCCACAGCTGCATGGTATGCGATAAACTCCTGCAAGTTTGAGAGGGTCTCTTTTGTCCTTCACTGAGCACAGCATTTCTTGGATTTTTTTGGTTGGTATGTAGATCATTGGAAGGTTGTGTTTCCTCATCAGTTTCCCTATTCTGTCTGTGACTCCTTTGATGTATGGTAAAAAATACCTTCCCTTTGGGTGGCTGTTTTTCTTCATTTCTGTTTTTTTTCTAGGTCTGGCTGCTCTTGTGATGTCTGATCTGAAGTAACAATTAGCCTGCAGAGCCAAGTTTTAGGTGTTTCAGTTCGTCCTCCAGGTAGTGGGGTTCACAGATCCTTTTTGCGCAGTCTACCAATGTTTTTATTGTGCTTCTTTTTTGTCCTGGGTGATGATTGGAGTTCTTGTGTAGGTATCTGTCCATGGGGGGAGGGTCTGTATACCTTGTGACCTAACCATTGGTTTGGTTTTTGGATGACCAGGACATCCAAGAATGGCAATGTTCCTTCCTTTTCTTTTTCCAATGTGAAGTGTTTGTTTGGCTACCAGTCTTGAAAAACAGCAAAATAAAAACTCAACACCCAGGAACAGGGGGCTTCCCAGCAGATAATTGACCATGAGCTAAATAGACACTAATCCCCCTCACACTAATCCCCCACACACTAAGAACTGAACATCCTACAACTCAATACATAAATTTACATGCTAATCCTCTTCAACAGGGACTCACAGTATATAAACCCCACACACCCATACACCACCATTCTCTGAAGATGCCAGCCACAGGCTCAGGCAAAACATCAGGACTGAACTCTTCTAGAACATGTCCTCACAGCCCAGAAAAAAAATCACAAAAAAACTATGGATGCTGGCCATGAAAGTCTTTAACTTCTCATATTCATTACTACCTTTGACAAGAAAAATAGTGAACAATTGCATCCCTACCTCATGGTGGGCATTGAATCCACAACTGAAACCACAGAGCATGCTGCAATATCATTAAATATTCACTGTTAGAGTGAAGTGAACTACATTGAGTCTACGTTCTTCAGCCCTAAACTGAAAGTGGTTCATATAAATGGGAGAAATGCCTTTTGAGTTTGAAGATGGTGCACTGATTATAAGCTATGAAGTCAAGCTTAGTGAGCTGGGGAGGTATTAATGGGCTGGAGGAAGTATACCATATATGCTGCACCAAATATTTAAGGATGAAAATATGTCACTCATATTTTATTTGACTGCTGTCAAAAAAAAAAAAAGATCTGGACTGCAGTTTCTCAGAAAACAACTTCTGGATTACTTTTATCACTATAATGTCATGGAAGATTTCACTGTCTGTGAATCAAATGGAAAATTTTGGGTGCAACTGTGGATCCTCTTTTAATTCTATTTTGACACAGTACTATTGATGGAAGCAATAAGATCAAACTCTATCCCTCCTTTTTCTCCTCTCTTTGTTTGTTGCTTCCTTCATCCACTAAAATGAGTTAACAGTATTGTTAATTGGTTCATTTGCAATGGCATAATGACGCTTTTAAAATGCTGGTACCCTAACCATAATAGCACTGTACCTATGCAGAGGCACAAGCACATCAAGAGTCATTGGCCTATCTTGAACTGTAGCTGAGGTGGCTAAGAAACATATATTACATATTACAGATGAACATCAGGTAACAGGTTTATTAGAATTAATCCTTTTTTTTAATTTCCTCTTGAAAACCAAAAATTAATTTAGTTAATAACCTTTAAAAAAAAAAGAAAAAGAAAAAGAAAAGAACACCCGTACCTGATCTGCACTTCCCAAAATGCTTAGGGATCCAATCCAAGATTCATAATTCATAATGAAGACAGAGTTTTAAAATGTGCAATATAGAACAAGCCTCTAAACTACAGAAGCAAAACAACCTAGAAGCAGTACAATAAGGTCAGACAGAGATAAAGGAAGAGTTGCTTGTAAAATGTAAAACTTCCATAGACAAATGCGTCCAAGTATTTAAATAATGGGTTTCTCTTTAATTCATATCATATATTGTGTTAATAGGTGTTTAGTAGCCTCAGCTGCACTGGTAGCTCAGGATTGCTAAACCCCCTGAGGCTATACCATGCCCCTTTGGGAGAGAGGAGGAGAATACTCAAGTCAAATATTGTCAGTGGATGCCTCTGGAGATTATCAGACATGGCGAAATGCAGCAAAAAACTGTCCCAAACTGGATCAGAAGAACGTGATGAGAACAGAAAGGGTGACATTATCAGACACCCGCATCCTCAGCCATTCCCAGGGCATAGTGCTGGCACTGACAACGCTTCACTTTGTTATTGACAAGGCTAAACTTGTAATAAAAAGGGATGCCTTATTCACACCCATACAACATGCCCAGAACACTGAAGAATGACGTTATCTGATAATGTTGCTCTTTTCTGTTCTCATCATGTTCTTCTGATGCAGTTTTTGCCGCATCTGATAATTTCCTCTGCGCTACACTGTTTGCTAGACTTCCAATACAAACACTTGTTTAGTGTTTTCAGTTTTATAATCTGGATTTGCCTGTAAGGCACAGATTTGAACTCTTACAACTATCTTGTGAGCTCCAGTGCGTTGAGCTTTCCTCAATACAGATATGTCAAAGTTTGTGATAAACTATGTTTATTTCATCTTCAGAGTTTCTAGACCTCATGTTTGCTGATCAGGTTGAGTTTTCTGCCCAGTGTTTACTGTAAAAGCGCTGTCTACTCTTTTAAATAGGTGCAGAAATTTAAGCCAATCTCATTTGTGAGCACGAGGCAGGAGCATTTTTTTCTTAATCCATCATGCAATTTAAGGGGGCAAGTGGATTTTGGAGGTACACCATCACCGCATTGTGTTCATAACTAGCCATTTTTTATCACGTTTTATATATTGCCATTCATTCATTCATTCATTCATTATATATTGCCATTCATTCTCTCCATTATAAAGGAAGCCAGTATAGTTTAATTATTAGAGTACTGGACTGGTACATGGAAGATGGAAAACCAAGTACATGGAAGATGGAAATTAATTGAGCTCTGAAACTCTCTGGTTCATCTTGGGCTGGTCTCTTTCTCTCAGCCTGACCTGCTTCACAGTGGGGTAACAGAAAGCAATGTATGTCATCTTAGGTTCATTAGAAGGTAAGACAAGATGAAACTACAATGAATGCATTAATGAATATTTATGTCTCCAAAATGGGCATATGAAGTCCTCCCCTTCAAATCAGTTCCAAACTCCACCTGTGTTCAAATGATAATTATGTGATAAGACAACAGTTCCTAAAATATCCAGACCCCCTAACCTATTTAGGGTTTTAATTTTCAATATAATCTCCTTGAACTGGGCATGGAAAGCAACTTGCAAAGCAGTGCCAATCTTTCAGTAGCAGTATACTATGATTATAGTAATATTATTCCAGGAGACCTTTGGAATAAACTCCATTAAGATTGTCACCATAATCAAAATCATTACAATCCTAACAATAAACATCAAAACAATTTTAAAAGCAAAAATGCCATATATCACACCAACATAAATATTAAAATGCATACATATATGCATAATGTATGTATACATTATATACTTTGTACCCTGTTCTTATTTGCAGTACCTTGGGTCCCAGTTCAGAAAGAAAGGCATAATATAAATGAAATAAATTAATTAGTTAATGGCAAGATTTTTTTAAAAATCAAGATTCTTTCTGACATTTTTAAAAGCTGGGGGGTATAATAAAGGTACAAAGAAATCTTATCTCAGCATTCCACATTTTATGCTACTACCTGTTAATGAAAATGTGGCTGAATTCTGATGTCTTGTCTGATACAAGCTAAAAACATTTCAACACTGCCTCCTAACCTAAATCATTATTATCTCTTACACTTACGGTAGTTCATTGGTGGTCTTTACTTGTCATTAGCTTTTGTTATAAGCTTAGTACTCAAGGCTTACTGTCCCAACCTAGGATCTCCACTGCTCCAAATACGGGCCATTACTTCTTTGTCCACTTTTAAATCTGAGTTAAAGACCACTTTGTTCAGGGAGGCATTCCCCGGCCTTGTCTGATAGACATTTATTTCTTCTGTCACTTGGGTTTACCGTGGATGTTGTTATTAATTGTTGTAATTATCCTTGTTTTTTAATTTATTTTTATTATTTTGACTATTGTTTTATTTAGATTGTACGACTTTGGCAGGTTTCATTCTGTTTTATCCTTGATTATTTTTGTATAGCGCCATGTACACCAACAGCGCTCGAGAAATATACTTTAATAATAATAATAATAATAATAATTAGCTGCAATTCAAAGAAGTTGTATGTGATGCATGAGGGAGACTTATTGTTCTAGCAGTTCAGCCATAGAAGTTCCCACTGCCAAATTAGTGACTAACCACTTTTACTGCATGATTTGTGCCTTCAGCAGAAAGAAGTACAGATGGGAAAATATAAAACAAGGCTGCAGATCCATTTATAGTTCTCTTCTATGTCCCCTTACTAACTCAGAGCCATCACACTTAAAAAGGTATAACCCCATATGGGTTGCAAGTCATGATAATATTGCCTTTTTATTATTATTATTAAGCAAAATAAGTTTTTACATAACACTATGGAAGAACTATTGTCTTCTTCCATAGTGTCCTTCCAGTTCCCAAGCAGGCTGAAGTCAAGTAATTCCATTATTTTCCCTATGTCTGCCAAAAAAAAAAAAAGGTTTTTTTTTTCTCATCTTGCCAAATCTGCACATTTAAAAGCTTGAATTCTTGGCAGGAGAAATCAGCAAAGACAGCTGAAAAATTGCACTTGCTTTTGCCACTTCCACAGACAATTTACATCTGACTGCACCAAGGAGCACTTGCTTTGCTTTTAAGCAAGGCAATCTTGTAGCACCTTTGAGACTGAGAGAGAGAAAAGCTGTAGCTTAAGCTTTCATAGACTTAGTCTACTTCCTCAGTAGAAAAGCAAAGCGCCAGCAGGACTTGCCCAATCTGAAGGCAGAATGTGCATGCACTCTGCCATTGCAAATAAGCCCCCTATTCTGGCTTCAGAGAAGGCAACTACCACTGGGGCTTTGCTTTTCTGGTGCACAATTGCCCCTCTGACCTTCCTGAAAAGCAAAACCCCAGTGGTAGTTGCTTTCTCTGAAGCCAGAACAGGCAGCTAGCTTTGCAATGGTGAGAGTCACCAGGGTTCAGATGTCAAAGAAGACAACTAATGCTGGGGCTCTGCCTTTGTGCCCCAGGCAGTGCTTATCTTTCCTCATACTGCCTGAATCCAGAGCAGATGGATTGATCACATGAGAGCTTTCTCTGGAGGTTCAAGCAAACTCTAGAGAAAACCATGGTTTCCTAAAACCCAGATTAAAGGGGGTATTCCCTGGGTCTGGTGTGAATAGGGCCATATGCCATGTGCCCTTTTCACATCAGATTCACGAAAAAGGCCACATGTCATGTGGCATTATCAGGCCAGGTTTGGGGGGGATTCAAGGGTGGTTTTTTTTATATATAGTATGAATGTCCCCTTAGTTTAACATAACCACATGGATCAAATTGTAACTAAAATTTTATTTCACCGAGAGCCATCTTGACAGCAGAAATAGGAAGGGGCACTCTCTCCTCTCCCAGAAATGAAGAGAATCTAAGCAATCCATCCAAAGTAAGGATCCAAGTAAGTTGCCTACAAGATTGCCCAACATGTACCTAAATTGGTTCTGCTTGTTTGCAATTTGTACAAGTCAAAAAATATGTCATATGATACCAACTCAAGTCCAAAAAAATTAAATCCACCTTCTGAAAATGACTTTTTCATCCCTTTAAGTGAAAAACAGGGCTCTAAAGACATCCACATGAATTTTCTTTAAAAAGATATTGCTTTCATGAAAGTTAATCTGAGGGATATAAAATGAGAAACCTCAGAAAACCTGCAATATCTGCAACAATACGTGCATCTTAAGTTATTAACCTTACCCCCAAATACTTAATTTGAGTGATCTCCATTACTTTTGAGTGGATCTATATTAGAAGAATTTCTAGAGAAATGTGACCATAATATTAGATCAGTAGTCCAAGACGCAACATATTAACGTCATTGCAGATGTGACAGTGCTTTCCGAGGCTCACTGTACTCTGCTTTGAAAAGGACAGAGGTGGCCTAGATCTCAAAGGGAGTTGTTGTTGTTGTTATTATTATTATTATTATTTTGCTGGTAACAGAGATGACCATGTTATAACCTGGTTTTTATTATCTTTAACTTCAGTGGCCATGTGGTCAAGAAAGGGTGGGGCCTCTATCTGCTTTAAACACCATCTTAAGCAAACATCTAAAGCAAGATTCATCACTTTTCTCTTTCTGCATGATTTTTAATTACTTTGCTTGATGAAGAAGCCAGGGAGGTTCAAAAGCTTATGCAACATATTTTGCACCTTTTAGATGACCTGATATATATTTTAGATTTTGTTTTATTTTGGAGTCACTACCATTTATCACATGAAATTATGGTGAATAACTGAAGGTAACAGGGAGTCAGAACCATGAATGCAGTCTACCACATTATCATGTTACCTGCCCTGTCACCCCCACCCTTCCAATAATTCATCAACTGGCTATACAGTGGTCCCTTCATATTCACTGGAGTTTGGTTCCAGGATCCCCTGTGGTTACCAAAATCCATGAATACTCAAGTCCCATTATATGCAATGGCATAGCAAAATGGTGTCCCTTATATAAGATGGCAAAATCAAGGTTTGCTTTTTGGATTATTTTTTTAAAGAATATTTTCAAGCTGTGAATACTTAAATCCATGGATACCAAATCCATGAATATGGAGGGACAACTGTATTTCATAATTTGGCTTATTATTTGGCATTCCACATGGTTGGTAGTAGACCAGTCCTTCCCAAATGCAAGGACTCAAGGTGTGCTCAGAAAAACTAAGGAAGAGGCCATTGAAAATTCCTAAAAGACAAACCCAGGTAGTAATTATGCGGATGCCCCTTGGACTGGTAGCTAGGGTGAAAAGGTGCTAATTCTCCTGGATGTACCTGGAAGTGAGTCATTCACTAATTGAATCAAAGTGGCTGGACACTCTTTGCTTTGCAAAACCACTTTTCCTCCCCACCTCTCCTAGAACAATATAAGGTTTCCTGACATCCATCAGTCTTAATGTCTCAGTCATTAGCAACTGTTAAAATAACCGGAGCTTCCATTGTCTAAATATGGGACACTCCATCTAATATTGTATTTCACTCATAACACCCCTTCAGGGGGAACATCATATATAAATATCACCCCAAGACACCAACAAAGTGTTTCATTTTTCCAGAGGCCGAAGGCTTTCACGGCCGGTTTGTTTGCTTTGTCACCCGGTATGCATAGTCACACTTCTTCTTTGCATGAATCTCTGCTCTTAGGGCAGGTATAGTATAGCCTATCATCCCAAACTCTATCCCAATACTTCCTCATATTCTTTGCTAGCCTTGTGTGATTGCTTGAAGCCTGATGTTGCTGTGAATGCTTCTGAGGTTATTTTTCAATAAAAAACATTTTTATTTTATTTCCTGGCTGTGAATCTCATCAGTTAGTACTGGTATACATAAGTCAAAAGATCCCATAGTTACCCAGCCTCTTGCTGCCATATTGATCTAATTAAAATTCTCCATATTAATATCTGACACAAGTGGGGTTCCCACGAACTCCCTGTAATTCAGGTAACAATCAATAACCCATTTTACATACAGAATCTCCAAGATGCATCAATATGATTGCCAAGAAAGTTGTGCAAGTTAGCAATAGGAGAAAAGTTACTGAAGAAACATGCAGCAGTATCAGCTTTAATAAGAAAATCATGATGAGTGAAGAAGTTAAATTCCTGCTGCAAGAAGCAAAGATGTATTATCCTATAAAAACAGAGAACACACACTAAGCCTATAGCTTTATACAGTAAAAGATCAAATCCTCATTCTCATTCTAATAATTGCCTAACGAAGAGACTGAAGTTGTGCCATTTAGAATTTTAATTGGAGGCTTTGTTTTGAGTGTGGATTAATTTAAAACTATATTATGTCCTTGTAATAACTGTGTCATAAGAACGAAGTATCTGAGAATGAGTAGCATGTTGCCCAATTCACAATGTTCTGTGAAAGAGAATAAAAGACTGCACTGCCATGACCTTTTCTATATTCTGTGATTTGACTGAACGGCTATTGCACTTCTTCCTCATTAACAGCTTGAGTAACCAGCACCTGAATTGATGGAATGGGCACAAATTCAAGTTCCAGAATAATGAAATGTTCAAAATATTGCTGTGTAGTTCAGTGCTCTATTTAAGGAGGCATATTAGCTATAAAACCTCAAATTGTCTACTTCAGGTATATAGGTGGACATGAGGACTGGAAAAAGCTCAAGAAGAAAGAGCAGTATGACAATTCAACATGCTCAACTCATACTTACAAGACATTTTGTTCTCTAAAATAAATTGTGATCCCTTTGGGGAAAATGTGCCTAATTTGTGGTTCACCACTATTTATTACCAGCCAAGTATAGCCATGCTCTAAGACATAAACGGGGGCCATTTGTCTCCAGCTGTTTTGGCTTATAGCGCTCATCAATCTCAGCATGGACAACTGCATGAGAATTTGGAAGTTGTAGTCAACCTGTGTTGACAAAGTTTACTTACTACTCCACTTTTCTAACTACTTCACTACAGGCTTGATACCATGAAGTCGAAGGCTTTCACGGCCGGCATCCATAGATTTTCCTTGGTTTTTTTTTTTTTCTGGGCTGTGAGGCTGTGTTCTAGAATAGTTTCTTTCTGATGTTTTGCCTGCATCTGTGGCTGGCATCTTCAGAGAAGATCTTCTTTGAAGATGCCAACCACAGATGCAGGTGAAACATCAGAAAGAAACTATTCCAGAACACGACCTCACAGTCCAGAAAAAAACCCAAGGAAAATCTAAGGCCTGATACCCTCTGAGGATGGGGCTTATGAAGCATCTGGTAGGCTATCCTATCTGGTTGATGAACTGTTCTCAGCCTGATAGCATCAAATCACTACTTTGCATTTGTTTCTTCCCACAAAACACTTCCCTATTCAGAAAATGTCAAACTGACAAGGTTTGTCACTAAAAGTCAGAGACCAGAGTACTGTTCATTCTCTCTGCCACTGTAATTGTGTAATTGTAATTGTGTAATTGTAATTGTGCCAACAGACATGATGAGCACAGAAGGGAAGAGTCTGCAGGCACTTTTAAATACACTTCAAACACAGTACAAGCATACCTTGATGTAACCCAGTCTGGAAAATGTGCCCAAAAATACATGGATTTTTGCTTGGTTTTGTTGTCCAATCTACACAGAACCAGCATAGAACAGCATGAAAGTGGGAAAAGGAGAAAATGAACAGAACTTCATGGACAGGACAGAAATCAAAGAGAGTACCCTAGTGGTGATTTCATCTCATTTGGGACACATGACATAACTTCATTCTTGAAGGAAGCAACAAGTATTTTAGCAATATTCCTCCCACCATGAGGAAACCTTAGAAAATTGTGCAATGTTCCAAGACTATTCACATTTCAGGACTTAATCCTGTTTGGAATTTGCATGTGGGTTTTTTGTGCAGGAAATGGCATTTTTCTGCATAAAACACAGCACAGAAAATTAAGTATGCAGAAAATACTGTAGTTCTGGGCTTATTCTGTACAAAATTCACATGTAGGGAAGGTTTTTGCACACAAAAAATTAGCAGTTTCTGCACAGATAATATTATGTCCTGCACCAAAATACCTGTTTTCTGTGCAATTTTTTTTTAAAAAAAATCACATGCATTTTGCACAATTAAGTCACACACTGCAAAGATCCTTGCCAGTCCAAGATTTTCCTCACCAGGGCCTCCTAACACTTAACAAACATGTTTTCAATCTTGTTTTGGAAATGTCTGAGTATTCTTTCAATTCTAATAGCCAGGAAAAAATTCTGTAAGGTAAAAAAAATATTGTTCTCATATTTGAATGTCTGCAGGAGGCAGAGAGAAAAATCTAAACAATTCATGACAGAACCAAAATACAAGCTGCAAATAAGCTGTTGCTCAGCTCTGGTTACAATGTAAACATCAACATCCTGTAAGCATCAGAGAGATGGAGGAGTCTGTTAAGGGCATAGTCTGTGAAAGACCATGCATTGATCGAGCTACAATCTTCACACTACTAGAGAGCAGTAGCAGCACCATGCAGCATTTTCAATTAGTGCCATCCACTTACACAACTCAACATCGCAGGAATGCATACCCCTGACTAATCCACTCATGGTCTGACAGATAACTCACACACAGTTAATAGTTCTGTACATAATTATGCACCAACTCAAAGTTGCAGTGACTGCTGAGCAGCATATCCAGTAGTGTAGTCAGAACTTTTGAACTTCAGACATTCATCACAACAATCCAAGAAGGGTCCAAAAATACATTCAGTGATGTTGATCCATCTGAATAACCCACTTCTTAGAAATATCCATCTCCACCAAAAGAGTTAATGGATCTTAACTACCTATTCAAGACCGATAGAATACTCAATATTTCAGTATACTTCGCATTACAACTAGGATACCTAACAATGGTGTATAATTGCTGGGCAAAATCCAATCCCCTGCACAAACAACTGTTAGAACTGCAGCTAATTTTAGAGAGAATAAGGAAGATGGGAGTAAAAGACATCATTATACCACCAAATCAAAAAAGATTTGCTATGCTTCAGTCTTCAGGAGTCTTGCACCACTACACTACTGAGAACTGATGGTTGTGGATTGAAAGTTGAAACCACTGCCACCACATTTTAGAATTCATGTCTGCCTTCTTGATCCATAGAAGTTTGTGGGCACTGTATGGGATACTCTTGCACAATACCCACTGATTCATTCTGGATGTAGCTGCTCAGGAGAACTTCCCTCTAAGTTGCATGGGCAATCATGTCTTTGACAGACTCTTTCTATTCAGGTTGCTACAGATTGCCTAGACAGTGTCTAAAATTAACTCAATCATTTCACAAAGAGATTGCAATTTCATGGTCCTCTTTGAAAATGATCAGCTGGCTGGCCATAGCTATTTGCACAGCTCAGTAGGGAAAGAGAAGTACTTCTGCCCATATGACATTTTCTGATTGCTATCTCCCAAACTTTGGAGGGGGTAGGAATAGAATCAGACACTGCATACTCTTTCTCTCCATTCACATGTAAGAGGTGTTAATTCTGTTTCTAAATGAAATCTATCATTGTGCTGTCTTTTAATCATTATGAGAACATACATTTATAAGTTCCAGGAGAATGGCCGCAAAGGGAACTGGCATCCAAATGTTGTTCAGGGCACATAAAGAATGATCATTGTCAGTGGGATTTGGCTGTGGATGATGCATTGTAGAAAGCTGTAGAGACATCATTTTGGTAAAACTTGTAACACTGTGGTTTGGGGAATATTTAACCTCTAAGACAAATCATTTTTTAAAAATATCCCTACTGGAATTCAAAGTGTTTCCCCCCCCCTCCCTTCTTTTTGGCCTGTACTGTGACTGCTTTAGTTTTTGTCTCTAACCAGGCACAGTGGGAGAGAAGAATAGGGAACTTGATTGCATGACAGCAGTCTGAGAAAGCAATATAAAAAACTGGAGCTCATCTAGAGTAAATTCTTAGTGTAAATGGGTGTGAAATTGAACTTTTGGCAAAGAAGAGCTACGAGGCACATTGAAATGGTGAAGTGCGTGTGTATGTGTGTGCCTGTATGCATTGCTTCTGCAGTTGTTGAAACTTAATATAATTTAATCTGTTTTCACAGAATGGAAAAACTGAGGAGATTATCAAATGACTAAATTAATCCATCACAGGGATGACTGGAGATCACAAAAGGGCTTCCCTTTCAGATGGCATCATCCCTGTGTCATTATGCTCCAGTGCCTCTTCCATTTCCCCCGCACTCCTTTTTATTCAAGGCTTAAGCTGTGAATTGACCCATCATTCTGGTTCTGTAATGGAATGATGTGCAGGTGAAAAGGTGCCCCGTTATGCTGCTGTGATGCCAGCGTCACTAGGAGGTCCCTGCTGAACACTTCTGGTCAAGATCAGGACATCGATGTAAGTGCCACACTTTTTCCTACCCTTCCTGGGTTACCTGGGGTTTTTAAAGTGCTTTTTGGGGCTTGGTTTTAGTTTTTGACATTTAATTTGCTTTTTATTTTTGAATTTCACACATGATCAGTCTCTCGCGAGAACAGCTGGGATTTCCTTTACAGGAAGTGAATGGGGTTCTGTGTGAGTTCCATTCACTCCTGGACTGCCAGAGGGGATGGGAACAGTTTTTGCTGCATGAAAAGGGTAGGTCTGAAAAAAAAAAATAAAGTGCTACAGGGACATGAGTGGGGCGGGAGACAGCTGGCGAGTCGGGGACACTATATTTGTCCCCAGTCTGAAAAAGTCCTAAGAGTTAAATGCATAAAAGAATAGGAATGGAAAGAATATTCAAAAATATTTTAAAAAATATTAAAAACATATCTCTTGGTTGTCAGGAAAACCTGATAAGCAGGACTGGTTTAAGGAATCTTGGGGCCCCCTGCAATGCTTTATTTTGGGGGGCCCATATGTTTATCTCAGATCAATGTAACCTAACTCAGCCTAAGCTATTCACAGTACAGGATATTCAGATTATTATTAATAATGTTTTTGCAGCAGGAGGGTTACTATTATGGGGGCCCCCACAATGATGGGGCCCCCTGCGATGCTCACCCCACTGATGCCTTAAACCAGCCCTGCTGATAAGGAGAATCCTAAACCGATGAGCAACTGTACCATTTAGGACTTTCTGCAAAATTTGCAAGGGGATTTTTGTGCCAAAACCAACATTTTCTGTGCAGGAAACAGGAAAAAATATTATTTGTTTTTGGCACAAAAATAACCAATGTGAATTTTGCACAAAAGACTGAATAATTTTTGAAAACTGTGCAGGTTTTGAAAACTTTCTTGTAGTGGGAATACAAATGTTAAAATTATTCATTGCTTCCTTTGAGGACAAAATTAGCAAATAATTACATTCCTCTCCTCTCCACTGACGCCCCCTTGTCGTGGGAGAGAGGCTTGCATACCCTAATGATATTTTGAGCTGTGCTGGCAGTGGCATAATAGCCACTGGTATGGTCTCCCATGCCAGAAAGGTCAAAACTGAAGGGTCTGACAAAGAGCGTCAAAGGGCAGGATGGGCTCTCTAGCCTTATGGCAGCCACCCTAGGAGAAGGAAAACTCTAATCCCAAACCTGGACAGATGGTGCTCGTCCAACCCTGTAAGGTCAACCATCTAAGAAAAGGAAACTCTAATCAAACCTACGACCTGAGGACCTCGCTGCTACCGTCCATGCTTGCAAGACCACAGCAGATGAACCTTTGGTTTAAAGGGTGAGGCCAGTTCTGTGCACGCTGCGCTCCACCAGAAAAATCTATTGTACAGGCTCAAAGGACAAATCCAATTCCAAAATCTCGGATTGGCCTTTTTAGTCATCAGCGCGCTTGCAGAAAGGGTGCGATGAGTCCTTCCTGAATCTTTGTTTGCGAAGAAAATCCAGAGACATTCCTAGAGAGAGAGAGAGTTTCTCTTTCTCTCTGTATCTGATTTTCTATGACTATTCCTGGTGGCGCAATGGTTAAATGCCAGTACTGCAAGTCACCACATTGCAAGTTCAATTCCAGAGTGCTCCAAGGTTCACTCAGCCTTCCATCCATCCTTTCGTAGGTCAGTAAAATGAGTCCCGGCTTGTGGGGGCAATTAGCTAACACACATTGGAAACTGCTTAATGCAGTGTAGATATGTAAATTGCTATTGCTTAAAACTGTAAGCCGCTCTGATAGTCTTGTGGCTGAAGAGAGGGGTATAAATAACTAATAAAAAAAATTATCCTGTCTTCCTTCAGCTCTCTCATCTCCTTCCTTTTTTTACAGAAGCATTTTACCCTAAAGAAGGGATGAACACTGGGGATGTAATTCTTCACTGAGTTTCTTCTTGCTGGAAGTAATGCCTAATTGTTAACAATTTACATACATCCCACTGCAAGAAAGCCTTAGAAAATCACAGTTTTGGAGACCTTTTCACAATTCAGGACTTATTGTATACAAAATTCACATAGCGGTTTTGCACTGAAAACAGCAGTTTCTGCAAAGAAAATAATATTTCTTTGTAGAGAGCTATTTCAAGTGCAAAATTATTCCTGTGCAAAACAACCACATGTAAATATTCTTTTTCCAGTGTCCAAAGAGGGTGAATTACCAATTCTGAAAGCATCAAGGAATGATAATGTTGCCATGTGTGTATTTTCCACTGTTTAACTTCTTTTTTTTAAAAAAAAAAATACCATTTTAGCAAACAGATGTGCATTACTGACCAATTAGGAAAGGATTATTTATGTCTGCCCACACATACTGCAAAGAACCAGAAAGGCAAAGAAATCAGCCTCTCGGCATAGTAGTCCCCTCCCATTCTGAAGGCACAATTCAGTGGGATATTCTCTTGTATAAACCTCATTGAACGAAGTGTGTGCTTCATAGCAAAAAGCTCATGCCTGAAATAATACAGTGAATTTTGCTCTAAAGTGAAAGGTTTGCAGCTTGTGGACCCAGCTGGGATATTCCCCTCTCTTCCCATGTGAACAAATATACAGACACAAAGTATCTTCACAAAATTATATTGGGTCATGAATGAGTAACATATGAAAAGATATTTAGTATATTGGCAATAAAAGGCCACAACTTTGGTAATAGCTGTAAATGGTTGGCACAAATCGGGTGGCTCTGAATCCCATCATCAACCAACCCACTATTGGTCAATGGACCACTGTCAGTTGCCAGCAACACATCATCATGCAGAGGGGAAGAATCCTGGCCAAGCTCCGCCTGCTTGATGACTCTCCCCTCCCCTGTGAAACAAAGTTATAACAGGAGGGGAGGGGTGTCTCTGAACTTGAACTTAACCCTGAACTTGATGGAGACCGCACCCCTGGTTGTTTACCCTGGATCAGGACCCATGCTAGACACCAATGAAAGCTGTGACATGATAGCGAATACAAAGCAAAATACTTATACGATTAATCACATGCACTAGCAACAAAGGGAGGGAGCCACTGAGGCTTCCAACACTGGGGCCAGCTATTCATCCAGCCCTGGTGGAGCAAAGCACATTATCCGGGCATGCTAGATGCACCAACTGGAAGACCCTCCCCTTTCACTGGGCTGGCCAATTGGAGCAGGGAAGGCCCGCTCCAATTGGCCAGCCCTTTGCACCCTTTTCCCAGCCCACAAAGCAGGCTGGGAGAAGGATGACTGACATGGTGGCCCCCATGCTGGCCACCATGGGACCACTGGACACTGAGGGGAGCCGGGCGGGCAGCAAAAAGGCCACCGGCCAAGTCCAGTAGCCCCCTTACAGATGCAGCACAACATTTTTCTCCCACTCTAAAGCAACCTATAATAATTTCAGTGTCACCCAGCAGAGATTTTCTTTCCAGGATGTGATCAGAATTGAACAAAATTTACAAAATTTGAATGTGGGAGAAAGTGAAATTAACAGATTTATGCATATGCCTAAATACCCAAGGCACCAGATCCTGTCTAATCTTGGAAGCTAAGCAGAGTTAGCTCTGGTTAGTAGTTGGATGGGAGACCACCAACAAATGCCAGCTGCTGTAGGCTATATTTCAGAGGAAGGAATGGGGCAAAACTACCTCTGAGTATTCCTTGCCTAATAAAACCCTGTGAAATTCATGGGGTTGCAATAAGTTGACAGGCAACGTGAAGGCACATACACACACACAATCGCTAAAGGCACCAGATCCTAAAGGCACAGAAGCTCTCCTAGAAGCCAAGATGACTAAACTAAGATTCTCCTACACTGGACATATCATGAGAAAGTATGTCTCATTACAAAAGATAATAATGCTTGGTAAAATAGGAGGCAGTAGGAAAAGATGAAGACCACATTACAGTTGGATAGACTCAATCAAGAAAGCCATGACCCTGAGTCTGAGCAGGGCTGTGGATAACAGAGTGAGTTGGAGGTCTCTTATTCATATGATAGCCATATGTCAACTTGACAACAATTAACAACCAACTTCCCACTTCCTCTTTTGCAAGCACTTCCTTCAATTGATTATTTTGCATATTCTTTGATGTCATCTGAATGGGAATGATGTCATCTTAAAGGGAAGCCCAAAGGATAAATTGTGACTTGGGCACAATCCACCCAAGGAAAACTTTTGCTTCTTATTCATTTCACTAGGAGCAAGTTTTACAAATACTGAATTCTCCAACTATAATGCATGTGGCTTAAAGGGACTTAATTTTGGCCAGAACAAGTTTGTGTTCAAACTTGTTTGGATGCTTCAAACAATTCTTATCAGATTAACTGGAAGAAAGATGGTGCCAACAAAATGGACAGTTAGAATGGCTGTAAAAGCTGGTATAATCCCATAGCTGAGTTTAAATCAAGGAAGCAAGAAGTTCTGTTTGACTTAAGCCATACAATATTCACTTGAGATTTTATGATTTTGAATTAAATACTGTCTCTCAACATCTGTTTCTTCCAAGCCAGAGTATCTGGCCCATATAGAAAAGCCCTGTGTTTCTTTTAAATGCACGCACACACGCACACACACACAGAGAGAGAGAGATTTGACTATCTGAGATTTATCCAATTACAGCCAAAGCAATTTAAGGTCATCACTGCAGTTTTAATGACTAGAAACTGGCTTTTTGAAACAAAGGCAAAAATTCACAGAATGTAGAATTCCATATGGAATATCAAATTAAACACTTAAGCACAGTATGATCATGGAAAATACACAGCTCTGGAACCAAGTTTGGCTCTTACTTTCATCCCTGCTCAAAAGGTATGTAAGCAATGATTATTGCTATCAAGGAACATCAATATTCCTCATGAGAGGATATTTCATCAATTAGAGCAAAGAAGTGGGGGAAGGTTTTTTATTTTTTGTTTTTTGAACCCATTCAATTGCATTATGATGCTTGGTCTGAGAAAGCAACTTTGGTCTCCGTGCTGGGCTGAAAATGGCTATGAGGTAATCCCATCATAAATAATTGCTTAAAGCACCTCTGTCTTATGGAAGTTGAAATTTCAAGCAGAGAGAGATGGGTTGGGGAGGGTGAAAGAGAAAGACCTGAGACTGTAAAAGCATGTTGAGGACTAGCTCTTATGATAATTGAGAATTTTTCATTGGACACTTAGTTCTTATAGTGCTCTGTTCTTTTGGAGTACTGTCCAACTGATATCTGAAGATTAAAGAGACCCTTGGATATGTTTTTAAACTGATATTCCTAAAGGAATTAAAGAAGCTAAGGGCATGGGGGGGGATTATGTAGCCTTCTATGGGCCATAGCAGAGTGGGGCAAATGCTTCAGAAGTGTTTAGTACAGATAGGACAAAGACTGTTTTAAATGCATTTTGGTCTCAGAATAGATTCTGAGCTGACCTGTGGGGAAAAATTGAATGATGGTTTTAATGAGTTCCATTAAAGATTTGTCATTCTTACTGTCAGAATTCATTCTTTCCCTTCCTGGATCCTAAATTTAAAGCTTAAGATGTGGACAAGACAAACAGTTGCATTCTGCGCTCAAACTCTTTGGTCACAGAAACAAAAACAGTGTGGTTTAATAATGCTAGACTTTCAGCATTTTTGCTAGCTGGTTTTAGAGAGGGTAGTTCTTATCTCTTTTTTTCTGTTTTGCAAACTGGAAACAACAGTAGAAAGCATACCTTCTGTAATATTTTCATATTTCATAGAATCATAGAATCATAGAATTGTAGAGTTGGAAGAGACCACGAGGGCCACCCAGTCCAACCCCCTGCCATGCAGGAAATCTTGATCTTTTTGGTAGAGATGTGCTTTCTTCACATATGAACATAGGCTTCACCTGCACTGCAGAAATCATCCAGTTTGATATTGCTTTAACTGCCATGGCTCAATGCTATAGAATTCTGCGATCTGCAGTTTGTGGTTTATTTGGCCTTCTCCATCAGAGAGCTCTGTTGCCACAACAAACTACAAATCATGGATTTTCCTTGGTGGTCCGCCCCCCCCCCCCGGGCTGTGAGGCGGTGTTCTGGATTAATTTCTTTCTGATGTTTCGCCTGCATCTGTGGCTGGAATCTTCAGAGAATGGTTGGGTATAGAAATGCAAGGATTGTTAGTGTCTGTTTGGCTAATGGTTGGTTAGCCAAACAGACAAACAGACACTAACAATCCTTGCATTTCTATACCCAGAAACTAACCATTCAATTACACAAATTTACATATACTCCCCAACAGGGGTTCACAAGATATATATATAAACTCCACACACTCCTACCCAACCATTCTCTGAAGATGCTAGCCACAGATGCAGGCGAAATGTCAGAAAGAAACTATTCTAGAACACGGCCTCACAGCCCGGAAAAAAAACCCTAGGAAAATCTATGGATGATGGCTGTGGAAGCCTTCGACTTCACAAACTACAAATCCCAGGATTCCATAACATTGAGCCATGACAGTTAAAGGGGTATCAAACTGGATTATTTCTGCAATGTAGATACAGCCATAGTTTACTGCTCAAAAGCTACTGAGAGTGAATTTAAATTGCTATGTGGAGTTCAGGAGCTGCCTTACTAGCACCTTGTCCAGTCCATAATTGTTATACTCCATTTCTGGAACTTGTGAATGCTGACCAGGATTGAAGGCTTGTCTCTCTTGCCCCCATCTTAGAGCCCTGCAGTCGTCATGACACAGGGCGTTTTCCCCATTCTGTTCCACTCAGTTCTCACCACCCCAGGGCAAAGACAGGGCTAAGATGGTGGGAAGATGGGGTAGGGCCTGTTACCGCATTTTATAATAATACCTGGTTTAATCTGTTCCTGCCCCCCACCCCTGGGAGAAATATCTTTTAAAAAATTCTGCTCAGAAGTAAGTCCCATTCAATTGTTCTACCACTGATATTTACAAATCACACTTCATTATAGGAAGTGAGGAGGTAGAGCACATGCAGTGATTCAGCTGTACAGGAAAATGTTCTGCATATGCTCAGAGGCACTCAAAACATTTCTGATTAAGAATCCTACATCCTTGAGTCACTGATTGATCTTTGTAGCTAGCCTTTTAATAGCGCCTTGTAGCTGACCAGTGTCTTCTAGCAGAAATTAGCACAGTACCCTGTAATATTAGGTGTGGGAATCATGCAACACTCCAGGTGCTTGGATTACAAGTCCCAGCACCCCTAGCTAATATAGCCAATGGTGAGGAATTCTGAAAGTTGCAATTCAACAACCTCCAGCAACCTGCATTATTTTTTACTCCTGCTCTAACATTTCATCTTGTTTATCAAGTTCTTTGAAAGGGAAGTTAACAGTCTACATGTTGATGGGGAGGGGGAGGTTAAAACAAAGAGGAGAGATTCAGAATACTGAGAAAACTTAGCAGAACAGGTTGTAAGATGAAATGCCGCTGCTGTGGGCAGCCATTCTGAAACTGTTTGCTTCCAGGGGTGTTGAAATCCCACCATTCTCAGGCAACAATTGTATGATGGCCACTGTAATCTACTTAGGGCTGAAATTCCAGACTGGCAAAAGGCATCTTTAAAGGGACACTTTTGTAAGTGCCAATAACAAAACATGTCTCTAGGATCAATAGTGATAAGCTCTGAGCTATTTTCTGTAAATCCCTGGTCTCCCCCAAGATTTATATTTTCAATAATGAGTTTATCACAAATAACTTAGCCCAATAAACACTTTCAACTATTAGTGTTGATGATAATGAATTAATTTCCAAATTACTAATGTTTAACATTTATTGTTGTGTGCCTTTAAGTTGTTTCCAGCTTATGACAACCCTAAGGTGAACCTATCACAGGATTTGCTTGGTAAAACTTATTCAGTGAGGGGTTTGCCTTCCTCTGAAGCTGAGAGAGTATGACTTGCCCAAGGTCACCCTGTGAGTTTCCACAGCTGAGCACAAGCAGGGATTCAAACCCTTGTCTTGAGTCATTCAAACCACTACACCATGCTGGCTCTCTATGTTTAACAATATAAAATTAATTTTCCAACATCTGTTTCAAGCTCTGAGGAGCAAGTAGACTGTATATATTGGATGATACTTTTTTAATACTTCCAACTTGAGCTGGTAATTAGTATTTTTTGTGCTATAAAGCAATAAATAATTTTAATCTCTCTCCAGACATAAATAAATTGTATCCCCTTTCACATGGTCAAGGCAGAGAGCTATAGCATATAGAAGAGGTCTGTAGTAGGTATAGGAAGCATATAGGAAGCTGGGCTCTCCAGCTATTGTTGGACTGCAAGTCCCATAAGACCTGACTAGCATGGGTGATGTTTAGACATGCTGAAAGCTACAGAACAGCAACATCTCTAGAGCTACATGATTCCCAAATCTGATCAGGAATACTCTCTTGGATTTTCATGGTATTTTAATTACCATGAAAATTTTAGTATAGGTAGCAAGTGGATCAGTTGCAACCTGGTCACTACCAAAGACAGTAAGGTACTGCACAATGATTTTCTTGATACTTACTTGGGAAGTACTTAGTATACCTACCGTTTAAGGCAGTAGGGCTTACTTTGGAGTAAACATGAATGCAAATCCTACGGCTTGTCTACTCTGGCCAAAATACTCCACATTCCAGCCAGAATATTCCAGGCCCAGGCCCAGAGCATCCCCCCACACACATTTCCTACCCTTCTGTTGCAGCAATGGATGGGTACCCTCACACCCGCAGCCTGTGCACAACCCAGCTGGGAAATGGCTGTGCTGGGCACCATGTGGGCTGCATGTGCAGACACACACACCCTGTTGTAATAGAACTCACCATTTTCTCTGGAAAAAAACACAATGAACAGTGATTTATTTTACTACGTATCCACTCCGTTTAAGGGGCGTTTGTAGGAAATGACTGGTATTTATACTAAGCAGAATGAAGCGTAACCCCAGTGCAATATGAGGTTGTGGTATAAAACAGGATAGAAATGTGCAGGGTGCTCTGGTAAGGTTAAAAAGCAAAACTTAAATTTATTGTGGCAGAGAATACATCTGAGATAGAAAAATAGATAGATAGAAGAGAGTTATATAACTTGGGTACAAGAGTCCCTAAAAGATTATTCTTACTCTACAAGATGCAGGTAAGGCATCTTGAGGCTGAAGCTGCCTCAAGTTGCTGGCTTCTTGGACAAAGCACTGTAAAAAACTAACACTTCTTGAAGGAAGGGGGAAAGTGACTTCTGCATGCAAACAGGAAGTAAAAGTTTTGACTACGCAGATCAAAGAAGCACGGAGGTGAATCAAAACAATAGGCATGCAACTCTAGACTTCCATTCTTTTACCAACTACTGTAAACAAGCATTGATGCTTCTTGACTTCCAAAAGTATTTGCCCCAGATTCTTGTTGGAACTGTCATCTGGAAAGTTTGGACTAGAAATAGGGCAAAAACCTGCATCATCCAGACTGCTGGGAGCAGGAACAGGTGGAGGCCATTTCATTTGGCTCATCTAGAGAAGCCCCAGACAACCGTCATTGCACTCAGAGTGTTGTGAGCCCCCTCTATTCCTTTGCAACTCTGCCTAAGATGACAGTGGGACACTATAGACATCATAGGAAGTGGTTCAGAAGGTTGTAGGGGTAAAAGTTAAAAATCATCATTTTCATTAAGAAGCACCAACTCAATCCCACTCCTTTCTCCAAACAGAAAAGGCCATCTGTGGAACAGTATATTGGAATTCAGCCTCCTCTTCCTCATCATTTATTTCCCTGAATAATTTTCCTTTGAACAGACATGAAAGCAATAACTCTGAAATTAGCTACTGTTGGGGGCAGTATAAGTGGCTGTTGGGAAGTCAGCAACCTGGGATCCCAGTTCTAGGATATACAGATAAAATAAAAACTTATTGTAAACAAGGATAAGAATGAGAGCTGCCTTTCAAATTCCATGTATTCCAACTTAAGCATAAACATAACATTTCCACAGAAAGCAAATGGACTTAAAAATGGTTAACAGAGTGATAAATATTGTTGTTGTTAGATTTTTTTTAAAAAAAAAGTAATACAGTTGAAAACTCCCAGACCTTTTGTTGAACAATCACAGTATGTTCTCAGCTGTATTATTAACCTTCAACCGCAGTGCATCAACCACAGCACATAAACATTGGTTGTTGGTTAAGCTCTGTGCTTTAAGCCCACTTTTCTTCCAAGTACCTCAAAGCACCAAAGCTTTGAGATACTTGGAAGAAAGGTAACTTCCAAGCACAGAGCTTGGAAGTTACTTTTAAGAAGAATGAATATAATGATATGCTGAAGCAGGAATACAACTAACATTTCCTGCTATTCATTTGTTTCCTGAGTTAAAAAAAAAAAGTCAGAAAGATCATGAAAACAAACAACATGAAGGTATTTTGTGCAATTTTCAGTCACTATTTGTGTTTTAATGAAATTTGAACAATGGTAAATTAATTTAATTCTTTTTTAACTTTTGAACTTGTGATGTTTTAGCTGCATTTTTTAAGGTAGTAAGCCACCTTGCACCCCATCTTGGGAGAAAGGCAGGCTATAAATCTAACAAATAAATACATGAGTGAACCTTGGAGCCCTTGGAATAGAACTTGCCACGTTGTGGTTGCAGTGCTGGCATTTAACCACTGTGCCACCAGGTCTCCCTGTAGAGGAGGAAGGACTCATCAGCTTCAGTTCTGAGAGCGAATAGTAAAAATAATATATAGATGACAAGAGTCCATTTGAATGCACACTCTGGCTATGCATACTTAGGAAAATAGATGTGGATCACCAAAAGGGAGCAAAGGCATACACCAAGACATTTAGAGCACAGAGGAATTGCCAGTTTCAATGAGGAAAAATCTCTCATGCACATCACTGACCTAGCACCAGGGAAGTGAATCACAGATATGAATGGAAGAAATTGAAAGCAGCAACAGCAGTTGTATATGCAACCCTTCAGTAACAGCAGAGGCTAGAAAGAGTAGAGCACAAGACTGATCAGAGCACAGTTTACTTGATAAAATGACAAAACATGATCTGCCCTTCCCTAGCTGGACCCAAGCTATGAAGGTGTCATGCAAAATCCCACAAGAACCAACATATGTTGTAGTAAGAAAACAAACTGAAATCAGATCCAAAATCTATCCTGTAGTACTGGGCCAATCTAAAATATGTCAAGTTACCCATCAAAGCTTCATAGGCTATTTTCTCAGGCAGCAATGGTAAAATAGCATACTGGGAAAATAAAGTGATGACATTGTGGTCCTGGCATCTACAGTCACCTTTGGGTGTTATACCAGCATGACATCTACCTGTGACCTGTGACCCTTAGTGAAAATTCATTGACTCTGGGTTGAAAGTTTGCTTTACATCCTAACAACATCTGTAAAGGATAAAAGTGAAACATTTATGTATTTTAAAGATAGGACAAAAAGCATAACATTTCTACATTTATTCACTCCTGCTAAAATACCAAGCTTAAGACAGAAAGAATCCACTAAAAAAAAAAAACCTTGTTGGCTTCCCAAAAGCCAGTGCCTTATCGCAATGCAGCATATGCTCACCCAAGTCTGTGTGATATACCAGTGTTGTAAACACCTTTAAAATAGGCCTCATAACTTTCTTGCTCTTGTGCTGTTTCCTGCTTCAAATATGAGGTGTAGATATTTCTAAGCCAGCAAGATAATCTGCAGAATGAATTCAGTGTGTGACTCAAGGTAAAAAATCAGTTTTTATATTACTTCTATCCACTGCAATAACAATCAGATTCAATACTTGCTGTCTTTTTCTGTTGGATCATATTACTTCCATCTACTGAAAACAAAATGAAGCTGTGTATAAGGCCTGAGAGAGAGAAATGATATATCTTCTTGTCTGACTTCTGTTCCAAAAGCAGAACTTGTCCCTAAATCAAAAGAGTCTTGGTGCCTCAGACTATTCACTGAGGATTGCTCTTTCCCCCAGATGACCTGTAGAGAGACAGTTTTTAACATCAACAAATTATGAAAAAAAGTAGCACATTTATTTATTTATTTATTTAGAGTATTTATACCCCGCTCTTCAGCCACAAAGGCTATCAGAGTGACTTACAAGATGTTAATTTAACAGTTCCCTGCCCTCAGATTTACAATCTAAATAAGACATGATAAGACTTGGAGTCTGAATAATTGAAAACACCACACACAAAAAGGATAAACCATATAGATACCAAATTTCTCATAGAAATGAATGGCTGGAAGGAAAGTTTGGAAAAGTTATATTTTGGGGCCAAAATGCTAGCCATTCTGGGTGAAGGAGTCTGGGAATTATATTAAAAATGTAACTTTTCCACATTGTGGCTGGAGGGCAGTGCAGAGATAATTATCTAACATTTTCCATCTGGCCAAGTCTTATATTCTTTGACTACACCATCCAGGTTCACTATCATTGAAGAATGATCACTCACACTGAAACCATTTTCTCCACCTTAGTCTGAGTTGTTTTAGTTTGCATATCCCATAATCTCTTACTACTGTCCATGCTGTTAGTTCTAGTCTAAAACATCTGGAGGTTATCCATTTTAGGATGGTTTTCTTATAGATGTACTTCAATTTGTATCTAGATGGCTAAAGTGAAAAACTGTTCTGACAGTTCTCCAATTTAGCTAGGAAGAAATGTGACCTTTTGCACCAATATACAAGTGTACATCATGAACTATGAATATGAAAGCAAAATGAACCAACAAATGGGGGAAATGTAGCTGTCTAATAATGCATAAAAAGTCAATATCTGTGGGCATTTATCTAATACTTCTGTTCACCTGTCAATTCACTGGACAGCACTTAGAGCTTTTTAAGGAAAAAAGGGCATTTACTACAGAGTAACAGAAATTTTCTCAGTTCTTTACTTAATTGATACCCCATGCTTAAATAATGAATGGAGACAGCAGTGGACTTTTTAAAAGGACAGCCTTGTTACAGATTGTGAGATTTCTTGTTGATTGAAGAAGGTGTGTTCAAAGGCTGGACATCATTAGCACACAGCCTCTAAAGAAAACAAATACATATATATATCAACCATTAAACCATATAAAATATTTTTTTAAAAAAAACACCAATGGGTAAACAGTGCAAAATTAAACAGGACATTTTAGAGAGGGTATTTTTAATGTGCCATGCAATGATATCAAATCCAATCTGTGCTCATGAGAACAAAATACCAGCAGCACTTGCACTTTTGATTCAGCTTGAATAACCAGATAAGACTTTAGTTTGTCCATTTTCCAATCGATATAATGGTGCTACAGGGATTGCCTAATATATGGACTACCTTGCTTAAATAAGGCCTAAATACCATTGTTAGTTCCAATTAAAGTAAACCCAGTGAATAAAAGAAACTGACATCAGTTTTGAATTGCCAAGTTCCCATTGACTCAGTGAGTATACCCTGGTTGAGACTAACAATAGGACTTAGATCTCTTCCTAATGATGTGCCACACAGATGAAGCTGCATTATAGCCATCAGTCTGACTCTCTTGCTCATCCAGCACAGACTCATGGCTTGAATCTCCCAACCAGAATGGCATATGGATCCATTGTTCCTGGGATTTTACACCTGCAAAATGTATGATCTCATGAGCCTTTCTTCTAGCTATGAGCCCTTGCTCAGCTCACTGACAGTCATGTCCAGTCACTTTAGAAGACTTATAAACCAGGGATAGGAAACTTAGCAAATGGGGACGATGACAGGAGCATGGTAATGCAGAAGATGATGGAAGCTGCAGTCCGATAACATCTGGAGGGCAGCAAGATGTCCATCTCCATTATAAAGCTTTTGGATTTCCAAGGAGAAGAAAAAATACCTTCCTAACAAACCTTTAGCGTATATACAGTGTGAAATTAATTAGATTTCCAAAGGAGCATTTCCTGAATGAAAATAAGCTTTAAAAAACTGATGTGCTTCACCAACAGAAATACAGTTATCACAACTATGTGGCTGTTAAAAGGGGTTCTCTTTTTCCAACGTTACTTGTCATTTGGGTAGAGGTCATATATAAATAATATGTCTTGGAAAGTGATTCATTATGGTTAATATTTGCTATTAACATCAAGTCAGTCAATGAAAAACAAATTATGGCTTGGAGTAGGCCATGGAGGCAGACACTGTCCTGGTAGGTGGTATAAAGGGATAACAACCCTTTGATTTAAATGCATCAGTGCTTGTCATTAACACCCTGTCACTCAAGCAAAGAGTTATGCAGAGTGCCCCCGGCAGGATCGTTTCCAGTAATTTGAACAACAAATTAACTGTATATTTTATTTATAGCACTATCACCGGCAGCATTTTAATTCAATATATATAGGGAGAGGGGGGAGAGAGGGGGGAAGAGATTTTCTCCAGTCTATAAAATGACTACAGTGGGCTCTGAAATGTCAATTAACATTTTCCTTATTTACTCTTGGGAAACCAATTGCTCATTTAAGTTGTATCCCTCGTTGAAGATATAAGGAATATAGTTAAAATACTAAAGTTAAAATTTGTGCAGCATACATCACAGACAGTAAAATAAAATAAAATAAATAAATGCATACTTCCTGCAATGTGGTTCCAGTACATATTTAAAATGCATTAGCAGATGCCGAAATAATCTTGAATCTTAAATTTATATTGGTGCTGTTGATGGTTGGGTTGATTATATAGAATGGAGAAAACAGAACAAGCTTAGCCATTCTGTTGGGGGGGGGGGAATGCCCTGTGTTGGTGAGACGTCTGTCTCAAATGAGTGCCACTCATGAGTTTAAAACTTTGTTCACTTTGACCAATCCAAGCTGTTTATATTGCTTGCAAAGTTCAAAAAACAGTGTACTCCAAAGAGCTTGAAGTCAAAAAGTAAATTCACCAATGAATATGAGCACAGACAGAACAAAATTCAAGCTAATGATGAAGCAATACATGTCAGCATAGTACAGAGAAAGGTCACAACAAACGAAAACCTTTTCATGCTGATATACAAGGCTGGATTGAACAGACCCTCTTCCTGGACACCCTATGTCAGTTTTAAAGAAAGGGTCTCACACTACTTCCAAAGGTGTACAGACTTTGGGTTTATTGATTCTTCAAAAGGGAATGTTTAAAAAAAAAAATGAGTGATAGCCTCAGGAAACTCATCTTCAAATTCCCTTGAAGTCCTGACTCCAGAGTCTAGGACTAACCTATTACCAGTAATGATGTTATTTGTAACATTTTCAGGATAACAAGTAGGCAACACTGTTATTTTTGCAAAAGAAGGTAAGTATTGTTACTTTTATAGTGTAAAATATTACCCATTTATAATGTTTATTCATTGAATCCAAATTGTTACTTCGTTAGGTCATAATTTTTTTTCCATTTGGGTCCATTTCTTCTGTGTTTTTTTTTAAATAATTTTGCATTTTGTTAAATAATAGTAACAATAAAGTAATCAAAAATAATGTGTTAATAGAATCAAAGTATCATAGAGTTAGAAGAGACCATAAGGGTCATCCATGCCAACCTCCTGCCATGCAAGAATATACAATTAGAGCACTTCTGACAGATAGCCATCCAGCCTCTGTTTAAAAATCTCCAAAGAAGGTGACTCCACCAAACTTTGAGTCAGTATATTCCCTTGTCAAACAGCTCATACCATCAAGATGTTCTTCCTAATGTTTTGATGGAACCTCTTTTGCTGTAGTTTGAATCCATTGCTCTGTGTCCTAGTCTCTGGAGCAGCAGAAAACAAGCTTGCTCCATTTTCAATATGATATCCTTCCAAATATTTAAACATTGCTATCATGTCATCTCTTAACCTTCTCTTCTCCAGGTTAAACGTACCCAGCTACCTAAGCTGTTCCTCATAAGGCATGATTTCCAGAACTTTGACCATTTTTATCACCCTACTTTGGACATGTTTCAGCTTGTCAATCTCCTTCTTAAATCATGGTGCCCAGAACTGGACACCATATTCCAGGTGAGGGCTGACCAAAACATAATACAGAGACGACTAAGGCAAAGAAGGTGTTGAATAGTTCTGCCGTTTCTCTGGAGATTTTCAGACTGCATTTTAGAGTGCCTAGGGCGGGAGGAGCTTTCGGGAGAGGGACAGCGATCTTGCGCAGCAGGGGGGCGTTTTCGGACGCCGTTGTCCCTCTCCCGAAACCATCCGTGTCACTTCCGTGAAGCTTTGGGAGCCTCAGCGCCATATTTTAATCACGGGCAACCTCGTGTTTGGGCTGGAAGTCAACCTGAAGTTGTTGTGTTTGGGCTGGAAGTCAACCTGAAGAAAATGGAAGTTCTTTACCAGCCTGCACCACAGGATGAACACCATCATCCCCACATTGCCATCGGCAAATCTGTGCTTAAGTCCATTCAGGGAAGCATCATCTCCTCAGATGCCAAGATTGACAAAGAGATCGATCACAGATTAGCAAAGGCATATAGTGCATTTGGAAGACTTTACAAAAGAGTCTGGAGTAATAAACACCTGAGGCGAAGCACAAAAATCAGTGTGTATAGAGCCATTGTATTGTCTATTCTCCTTTATGGGTCTGAAACATGGGTCACCTATCGCCACCACTTATGACTCCTCAAATGCTTTCATCAGTGCTGTCTACGCACAATCCTAAATATACACTGGACTGACTATGTGATGAATGTTGCTGTCCTTGAGCAAGCAGGGATCACCAGCATTGAAGCCATGATATTGAGAACACAGCTGCGCTGGGCAGGGCACATTTCTAGGATGGAGGACCATTGCCTCCCAAAAATACTACTCTATGGTGAACTCGCCACAGGTCAGCGTAAGAGGGACGCTCCAAAAAAGCGATACAAGAACTCCCTGAAACAACATCTCAGGCTCGGCCAAATTGATCACCAACAATGGTCTGCCCTGGCCTCACATCGGGAGGCATGGAGACGCACTATCCGCAATGCTGCAGCCTTATTTGAGAACTCATGCCGAACAAGTCTTGAAGAGAAATGACAATGCAGAAAGAATCACAACCCGGAAACATCACCCAAGGAGACCTTCTGCTGTGCTTTCTGCAACCGGACTTGTTTGGCCTTTTTAGTCATCAGTGCGCTTGCAGAAAGCACAGGATGAGTCCTTCCTGAATCTTCATTTGCGAAGAAAAGCCAGAGAGAGAGACTACATCCCAATCATGCGATTCATTTCACTAGGTTTCATTGATGCCTATTATTTGCTTTGTTATGTTAAGAGTTCAAGATCAGCTTGTTTGTTTCCCATGCTCTGTGCATTAGGGTAGAGACATTTAAGACCATGGGTCATTCCACATAACTGCTTATTTAAAGTCCTCCTTCACCTCCACTGTTGTGTGGTTCTCTCTATAATGTTAAGGCTATGATCTGTAGCACTTGATGAACTTCTGCCCTCAAGAATGCTGTCTCCATCCTCCACATGACACTAACATGTAACTCTTAAAGTAATTGATTGGAGTAGTAACAAATGCACGACTCGGGAGAAAAATAACAAGTACAATCAACATGACAATTTTTTTTAAAAAATAATTCTATTCCTGACTCAGAGCATATGAGGTACATTCCTGGTCCATCTTAGATGGAACATAGATGTTGTAGATATTTTAGGTCATCTGGGCTTACATTTGGCACTTTTATGGACTCTTTGAATCTAAAATTCTTGATGTTTGATTTTAAAGATCACTTTTCAGTAGGAAGCTGAATCTTAATTCCTGTTTACAATTATTACCTCCCCCAACAGCCCATAAATTTAACAGCATTCATAGATGAGAAAGCTGTAAGCACATGAATGAAAAGGTTATAAATTCATTTTTTCCTAAACAAACTCAAGTTAGGAACAACTTGTTATAATTTTTAGAACTGCTTCCCCAAGTGTGCTTCAGCTCTGGATAGAAAAAAATGGATGTGGGCACTATGGACTCAAAGACTGTTTGATGGAATACACAATGGGTACTTTTAAAAAGCAACTTATTCTCTCACCCTCCCCGCCCCCCATAGAAATAGCAATCACATACTTCACAGGATCATTACAGAACTGGACAAGATCATGTTGTCCATTAAAAATGTATTTTTAAAACTTCTAAAAACAAAGCCAAGGTTTTAGAACATCTAAACCAGTCAACTTCAATACAGTCAACTGAAAAAACCACCTTTGATGTATGCAATATATTTTAATAATACTGTGGGCCCTCCAGATCCACAGGATTTTTGTTCTGGGAGCCCACATGGATGCCAAAACCCATGGGTGATTGTGTCCCATATTATTAAATGGTTGTGACTTGTGCATGGATGCTTCAGTGCATCTGCATGCATGTTACCACCTTTTAAAGTAAAGGACATTACAATCCACGGTCACTTGAAACTGCAGATCCAGATCCTGTGGATAGGGAGGATCCACTGTGTTTCTCCTGAAAAGCATGTGATCTCTAAAACTGGTATTGATCAACATATATTATGCAGGGTGTAAGTCCCACTGAACTCAGTAGGGCTTAATTTTTAGAAATCTTCTTTGAGATTATCTGTGGTGTCACTAAGGATGGTGTCATTTCTCCCCCTGATGGTGTCACCTGGTACGGTTTGCCTCTCCACACTCCCCTTAATGCTGCCACTGAAGATTATGCTGCTCCCCTGATG
Source organism: Gambelia wislizenii (assembly GCA_030847615.1). Taxonomy (NCBI): domain Eukaryota; kingdom Metazoa; phylum Chordata; class Lepidosauria; order Squamata; family Crotaphytidae; genus Gambelia; species Gambelia wislizenii. Next base: position 82,030,636 of record JAUMIR010000005.1, on the reverse strand, counting down.
GATTTATGCCTCTGAATATGTGTGTGTGTGTGTTTTTAACAAGAATGTTTTTTTACATATTCCTTCTTCAAAACAGATTTACTACTGCCCGGTTGTCTGGGAAAGCTGCCAGATGCCTGCAAAATATAAACACCTTTAGAAGTGGGGCCTGATGAAGTCAACAGTCTGGAAAAGCAGCTAACTGCTAGTGATAATGAGGTAAACACAGTGGAGCCCGATGAAGTTCAGAACAAGCAGGAAAACATAGAGAGAATAGTCCAGAATACAGTCCAAGGGTCAAGGCTTACAGAAGGTAGTGTGGTTGAGAAGCAGGCCCGTAGTCCAACAGGATAAGCAGGCAGCGTCATCACAAAGAGGTTGGAGGCCAAGCAGGATTCAAGGCAACAAAGATGAGGCATTATAGATAATAGCCATGAAGCTTTCACCGGGGTGATCAGTTAATCTCTGACAAAGGCTCCATAGCTCCCCCAGAGTGTGTGTGTGTGTGTGTGTGTGTGTGTATCCAGGTTGGCAGAGTTCCCTGGTGGCACAGATGTAGATAAACCCAGGTTCCATAGGGCCATTCTCTGTCATGTCTTCTTCCTCTGACTCCATAACCTCATTAGACTGACAGGGCATGATATCAGTCCTGCACCACTCCATCCCTTCCTCACAACCAAGCTGTGCATACTTAATCTGTCACAGTAACGTCAGGATGAGTTCGGTGAGTACCCGGCTTCTGGAAGCAATTAGCTAACACACATTGGAAACTGCTTAATGCAGTGTAGATATGTAAATTGCTATTGATTAAAATAATTTGTATGCTGCCCTGATAGCCTTTGTGGCTGAAGAGCAGGGTATAAATACCTAATTTACAAAATTAAAATTAAAAAAGGATAGTTCTTGTCTACAAATATGACACAATGGGCACTTGGGAGTGAGAGAGGGATGAGAGAAAAATCTCAGGGTTAACTTCCTTTTATGTAAGAACTTCCTATTTTCAGAGAAAGCTACAATAGATTCTTTCCCTCTGCGTTGTCAACTTTTTATTTGCAGTCGGGGATTCAGAAACTAGGGGAACATTCTGTTCCCCCAGCATGCAGCCACCTTGGCGGGCCTTCACAGTCTTTCCTCCTCCTTCCTGACACTGCTTCCAACACCCCTGCAGGAGTGGCAGGTCCTTTGCCTAACAGATGGGGACAGGGAGGTGCCTGTTCATGCAGCTTCCACCCTCCACCCCCTCATCCCCTTGGCAAGGACCAGGGGCCTAAGGTCTGGGGTGAATGGGTTTGGCTGCTGATGGGGAAAGGGGGACTGGGGACCAACAGGCCATTAGGCTGTCTTGGAGTCAGAGTGAATGGGCCTTTTGGTGGCCCTACCCCTTTGTTTTTCTTTTCTTCTTTCAGTACCTCTTGGAACCAGAGTGAGTGAGCCTTTCGGTGACCCTACCCCTCTTTTTTTTAATTAGCACTATTATTGCTGCTACTATCTACTATCTCTTTACTATCACTGTTGCACATTGCTACTTCTGTTTGTTGCTACCATTATCATTGGGCTTATGTCTTTAGTGTGGATCCCTGATACATACCATTGTTGCAGTAGTGGAATTAATTCAATCCACTGTTTTCATTTGGTTTTGGTGTGCTAACACTAGGAGCTACTCTTTCTGTTACCGGGGTTCTTGCTAATGCCATTATCAGGGTTCTGCGTCTAACTCACTTCTGAATAGGTGCTAAACACCACCAGGCCTGAAGCCCACTATCCCCCTTGGTGAGGTGGAAGCGATACTAGGGCTTGCTTAGTGGGTCATGGCATGTGGCTGCATTGCTTGGTGTTCTTGAGGCTAACCTACAGGCATGTGTGCTCAGTTTTTGCTGTTAACCTTCTCTGCTTCTGAGATTTTAGCTGTCCACCTGCATTATGGGCTCAGGTTTAGTTTTTGTTGCCATGTGGGGACCTAAGTCACTGCTTTTGCTCTTGTACTTGCATTTCCAGATTGGGGCATCATGCCATGCAACAATGGGAAATGGCTTCCAACTGCAGCTCCTACCAACCACCAGTTCATTCCCAAGAAACCAGCCTCTGGCAGGTTTACTTGCATGACCCCCCTAGCAAGGGAGGTGGAATTGATACATGCCCAGTTGGTGTGTCTCAGCAGTGTCATAGCTGCTAGGATGACCCCAGCAGTGGCTACCCCTCTCACTGAACCTACAGCTAGTACTCCTTCAATGGTACCTCCAACTCATCTGGCACAGGTCCCTCACCCCTAACCCTTAGCTCCTGCCTTCCCCTTCTGCTTCCTCACTTCTGGAGCTCCCAACTACTCTCCTTCCCACTCCTACTGCAGTGATGGCCTCCCCTTCTCCTCTGGCCGAACCACCACTGACTGCAGCTATGGATCCCCCATCACCTCAGGTGAAACAGTCTACTGACCGAGGTCCACAGCTAACCACTCAGCCAACCATAGGGGATGCAAGGGGTAGCCCCCTTGCAAGGGGTAATGCAAGGGGTAGTGCAGGTTGTGAGACAAATTCCCTGGTAGTGGGAGCCTGGAGCTCTAGTAGAAGTTATGCTGTTCTACCTACCTCAGAGGGAGGTACAGCTTTGGTGGTTACCCCTACACAGCAACTTACTACTCACTCTTTGCAACCTACAGCCACCACTGTGGAAGAGAACCCACCATCTGGTGGCACCAGCTAGACAGCAACATCACAGGAGAGGGATCCTCAGTGCAATGGTACTACTACTACTACTACAGGTATGCTGGTGGGGCCAGGTAGTCCTGGCACCAGTTGGCCAGCCTCAGTCTGGGTCCCAACAGTTCAGTGGAGGTGAGTCTCAGGCAGCTTTGGGGGAAGAGGCTTCCATCCCCACCCATAGGGAGAATAGACCCACGGCACCTGGATGAGAATGACCTGGGTGAAGATGCCCAGTCTTAAGCTAATCGGCAGGGTATTGGTGGATCTTCACAGGATTCAGAGCCTTTTTCTTAGGACATTAATATTATAGATGAAATTGTTGCCAATAAGGGTGTGGCAGAGTGCCCAGACCGACACAGTTATTAATGCATCCTTCCACCATGTGAACAAGGACTCCATACACAACCTCCAATGGTTTGGTGGGTCCCCCATTCAACACATAATAATAAATAATAATAAAAATTTATTTATATCCCACCCCTCTACAGAATGCAATCGGGGCAGCTTACAACAATTAAAATATACATCAAGACCTTCAGTTCCACCCCCCTTTAAATTTAATTAAATGGTTTAAGAATTAAAACATGCTTAAAAATACAAAAATAAAAATAAAAATAAAATAAATATAAATAAACAATGGACAGTGGCAAGATGTTAATCCAGGGTGATTTGGCCCATCTGTTTAAGGGTGATGGGGTGTATCTGTCTCTGGAGAGCTGCAATTTGTATTTAGACTCCCTCACCCAACAACTGAGGGTGCACATTAGGAACAAAGTGAATAGGGTAGGAGGATGCCAAGCAAGGCTCTATCCCTTCTGTGGTAGAGGTGGAAGAGAATAAGGGGACATCAGGCACAGGTTTTAAATTCAGGGAGAGAAACCCTAGGGGAAAAGAGCAAAACGTAGGGTTGTTACCAGCAGTCATGGCTGAGGCAGATGATCACACCTTCAAATTAAAATGGGTTATCACACTAATTTGCTGAAAGAAGAACCACAGGGAGAGAGGATTTTTACAAAAGATAAGTGGAGTGCAGCCCAGCACGAGCACTTGCAGGTCTGGAGAACCATTTGGACCCCATGTTCCCTTTAACAATTATGCTTCTGAAACTCATTTTGTACTGCTATGGATGTATGAGATGCTTTGTGACCATGTTTTCCTCTACATTAAAGTTGTGGCTCATTTTACTACCCGTACAAGCAGTGTGCAGCCTGTGGTCTTGGTGCAATAGAAAGGAACATGGGGAGGGTCAGCCTGTTGTTGTTGTTGTTGCTGCTGCTGCTACTGCTGTGTTTTCAAGTTGTTTCAGACTTATAGTGACCTACGGTGAACCTATAAGAGGATTTTCTTGGCAAGAAGTTTTTCAGAGGTGTTTTCCAGAATGTGATTTGCCCAAGGTCACCCAGTGGGCTTCCATGACCGAAGAGGGATTTGGACCCTGGTCTCCAGGGACATATTCCAATGGTCAAACCACTACACCATTCTGGCTCTCAATTAGATCAGCCTAGCATCCCTCAGAAGAGAGTTTTATATCCTGTAAACAGCCACTGAGAAGGCCCTAAGGTTCTAGGAATTCTTCTGAGCTTCCCTCCACAATGGATCTCCATTTCAAATACAAAGATGCACAAGAAGAAAAAGAAGAAGAAGAAGAAGATTTGATCTTAGATTGTTCTTTAATTCCTCATGTCTGTCTTGCAGTTTTATTTAACAGTGAACAGTAGCATAATTACTGGGTAAGGAAAAACAGGGCAGAGACTAATAATCCTTGTGCATGTTGTTAATAATGCAAGTCAGCCTAGTATTTTAATATGGCTCTCTGAGTGACATTGAGCATCAACAAGTAACAAGAACACTCATGCCCCTGGAGGCCATATTGTTCTAATCAAAAGTTGGTGACCCTATTCCATGACCAAATTATCTCTAACAGATGCCTTTTTAGAGTGGAAAAAGATGGAGATTAACCAAGCAGGAACAGTGATCTTTTGTTTTACTTTGAGTGAGTAAACTAAAAGACCATATTTTCTGCCTTCCCCTTAAAAAGATGATTTACAAACTCAACAGTCTTAGGACATTTTCAGACACGTCTTACTGTGTAAGAAGACTCTGATAGAGGTACGCGGCTATCCCAGACACTTCTGTGAGTAGAAAATGGCATGGACATGAGTAAAAAATGGCACGGTTGCTGTAGATCATAGAATCATAGAATTGCAGAGTTGGAAGAGACCATGAGGGCCATCCAGTCCAACCCCCTGCCATGCAGGAAATCACGATCAAAGCATCCCCGACAGATGGCCATCCAGCCTCTGTTTAAAGACCTCCAAGGAAGGAGACCCCACCACGCTCCGAGGGAGTGCATTCCACTGCCGAACAGCCCTTACTGTCAAAAAGTTCCTCCTAATGTTGAGGTGGAATCTCTGGTCCTGGAGCTTGCATCCATTGCTCCATGTTCCAATCTCTGGAGCAGCAGAAAACAAGCTTGCTCCATCATCAACGTGACACCCCTTCAAATACCTTAAACAGGGCTATCATATCGCCTCTTAACCGTCTTTTTTCCAGGCTAAACATACCCAGCTCCCTAAGTCTCTCCTCATAAGGCATGGTTTCCAGACCTTTAGGACCCGGAACTGTCATGGATGATGCCGCAAGAGGGACGGCAGCATCCGAAAAGGACCCCCTGCTGCAGGATAGCCATATACCTCTCCCAGAGTCTTCTTGCATGGTAAGACATGTCTAAAAATGTCCTTACTGAGTGCAGAGAGGCATGGGGGTAACAGAGTTTTCTTAAGCTGACACTATAACCTGTTCTAGCCCTGAACCACCTTTATAGCAATCCCTCCATGAGTTCCATGGAGAAAGTAAAAGTTTGTGTCTGTGTGCTCTTTGTCTTTTAAAAATTTCTGCTGCCTACTGTCATCATCAGCACTTTCTGGAGAGCTTGTAGAAAGAGCTAGAAAAGATGCAAAAAGAGCCAAGATGTTCACTTTAAATAAATCATCTGATAATTCTCCTACTATTCATATTCTCATGGTGCTAGGCTACACATACTAAAAAGCAAATATATATTTTTGTATGTATGGTTTGATTTCCTCTTGTATGAAAAGAACAGGAAGCCATTAAGAAGACAACAAGCTATTCCTGGAATTAATAGCCATTCTTCCTGTGTAACTCCCCTCTATGTCCTTTAAAAAAAAAACAGGACATTCTTCCTGCTTTTCTCTGACAGAAAGCTCCTCACTTATCCCTACTATCCTCTCTGGCCATTCTCCTGGCCTCTTCGGAATTATACAATGGAGACAAGATTTCCACCAGCAACCAAACGTTTTAGAGGAAGATCATTAAGTTTTTGAAAAGAAAACATTTTTGGCATACATCAACCAAGGCTTTTAGACTGCCTGTCGCATGGATACCTTGAAATATATGATATATAGCTCTTTCTTTTCTCTCTCTCTTTTTATCCAAAATACAAAAGAAATTATTGTGAGTATTTGAGATTCAACTGCTCATGAAAAAGAAAAGAAAACCTCTTTCCAATATTCAATTTTCTGTGAATAAAAATAGCCTATTTCCATTGTAGCAATGAAGATTTCTATTAGGAATGTAGGCAGAGCCCACTTTTTCTTGGTTAGCCTTCTTTTGCTACCTATAAATATTTTGAGATCTTTCTGAGGTGGTCAGATCCTTTATTCCAGGTCTAAAGCACCAAACATATTATGAGGATGCCATATGAAACAAGACCCAGGTATTTAAATAATCAATGGAGATTTATTTATATCGATGTTTAGAAAGAACAAACATTTTCAAAACGTGGGCAGAAAAGACATTATAAGTTTAAAAATGCTCAAGAGACAGGAAATGATCCATTTATACCCCAGGACCAGGACCAGAAGTAGCAATAATGCCTCTATTGGGGCAATTACCCCAGGTAATTTACTTCTCACAGATTAGGGTCTTACTTCCATTTCCCCGTCTCTTTTTTAATCTTCCAATGCTTCTATTGTCAACAACATTTTGTGATTTCCTTGCAGTTACACGGGAGGTTTTATTACGATAAATTGCGCTTTAGTGCTTTTCTGCACCAGTGGTGGGTAGTTTACACAGTCTATGGAGGAAACAGTTGTATTTTGTTGCTGTTTGTTTTTTTCTGCTTTGAGATTCACACAGTCAAATGTCGGGGGGGGGGGGCATGGCCAAGCATTGGAGAGAAGACAAAGGAATGCCATAGGAATGTCTGCCCTGGCCCCAACTCCGTGTGCTTAACAGCTGATGGACAAAGAATGTCACCCTTTGCCTCTCTCCCCCCAGCTCCCTGCCCACAAATCAAACTCCAAACGGAAGGTTTTTTCTCCTTGCTTAATAGCTGATTGACAAAGGGGCCAGTTACACGACAGAATAAAGTGAGCGAAATTCCAGATTTCCATCCTTTCGGAACAGGGGTGAATAGTTCTTAAGATTTATGTCTAATTTGGATAAGTTTCGTCTGTAGTTTACACAGACAAAGGTGGGGGGGGATGGCCAGGCCACTCTATTATTATCATTAAAGCCTGGCAGAAGATGCAGAGGAAGGAAGGAAGGGGCAGTATGAGGGTACCTTCATCTGCATATAAATCAACAAAAAAGGAGGGAGACCATGGAGGAAATGAATAATTAAGTGGGAAGGAAAGCAGCCACACACACACACACACACACACACAAGCAGCTGGCTAGGATTCCTTTGCTCTGCAATCCCTGCCAGCTGTGCTTTTCCCATGCTAAAAGCAAGCCAGTTGGCTGGATGTTTAAAGCAAGCAGTAGACACAAAGGATTTTATGGATCGCTACTGAGTCTCCCTCCTGGCTCCACATCTAGCCAGCCCACCCCTTCATCATAAGAACCAATCACAGTGCAACTCTGCTGAAACTGTATCGGGAAGATTGCAGGTAATTCACACAGACTTGCCATTCACACTAGCAATAATGCGCTAAGTCGGGCTATTTTTCAAATAAACTGGCAAAAGTAGCAACATCCCCTGTCATGCTACATTTGGGTATTTTGACTTCCCCCCTTCTGAATGAGGGGATACTGTGGCTTGATCCGTGGGAACAATGAACAATCTTAGCAGTATATTTAGGGGAATATTTGCCCATGGAAACACAGTCCTTGAGAAACTATGGTAGGTGCATGGGATTTGGCTGCTGGCTTCACTAAAGTTACAGGCCTTAAAAAGGGTTTACACATGACATTTTTCTGCTGCTATCCACTGGAAAAAATTAATTTCTATGCCACAACTGTGCACGTGTGCAGAAAGGAGCCCCTAGTCAGCAGGTTTTAGAAAAAGCATCCATGTTAGTCTCTTGCAGCATAAAAAGGAGGAGGGGGGAGAATTTGGCAGCTACTTTAAGACTAAGTGGCTTTTATTTTAGCATGAGCATTTCTGGATATGAATCCACTTTTTCAGATGCAGTACAGAGTGATAATAAGGCCTCAGGCATAAGCATATTTAATCACTTCTAGGAGTGGAATAGAATGTAATAGGATGCAAATCATGCCCATTACCCTAAATTTTCAAAGGGCTGGCCGAGTTGATACAGATCTTTCAGACCTTTACAGTGGTCAGTTAGTGTCGATGTGTAAAAGTGATAAATCTGTTTATCAAAAGTCAATTTCCTTGGGTTCAAAACTCTCACAAAAAAGATTCCTTTTGTTATATGTGCACTAGCAAGGACTCTTCTATCTGCATATGTAGTGTGCCATGAAGAAATTGTTTTTGTTCATACCTCTGCTAATGGATTAGAATTTTGTGAATATAGTTTTGTGAATATAATTCTATTCAGCTGTTTTTCTTCTGACCTTCTGTTAGCATGCCCTATTACCCCCTCCCCATGATATCTCATAATTGGAAATACTGGACACTTTTTGGGGTCAAGTTGGCTGGGGTGAACCAAAAAGATGTCAGGTGGGGGTCACAATGACCTGGGATGTGTCTTAGAAATATTTGGGCAAAACAAGCCCATGTTAGGATTGTGTGGAAGTCCCTTGGTAAACAAAGCCATCAAGGAGATATGTACTAATTTCTTTTTGGGCACCTCTGCATTGAGTCATCCAGCCAAACAATCAAGTGACCATTCCCAACCCCAATCCCAAGGAAATCTCATCTCAGAACCTCCTCCTGTCCTGCATTGTGAGGTTGTTGTAAACCCATCAATTCCCAGCTCCCAGCCATTAACACAATCAGTTAAGTTTCAGTTTCATCAGTTTACCTGGTGGGAAAACCATTCTGGCTTTGTCATACCCAGGATCTGAATTACGGTATAAATATTAGTCCCCCAACAATAGAAAGGTGTGCCAATGTGGATGAACCTGGCCACTCTCTTTCTTGGAGCACCTCCAGATCAGAACCTCCAGTGTCACCCCCAGACATCATTCTGAGTACTTTGCTAAAACTCTGCTCTTCGAGACTAGTACAAACGCCCTATTTTCCTGAATCTCTCCCTCTGTCCAATCTTTCCACCTTACTCGTTGTCAATAACCTTTTGTGGTTCTTAGGAACATGTGTTGTGTGTGTGTGAATGCATCTTGTGTTATTTCCAGTAAGAATACTTTATTTTACTTCAAACTGGAGTTCTCTGTAGTTAGTACTGGTATACATAGGTGAAAAAATCCCCACAGTTATTCTCCTCTTGCAGGCATACTGTTGAGCTAATAATTCCCCCATATAGATTTTGATTGGTGCTTGACAAACCTGAAGGAACGGTTTCAGCTGCCCATCTATCTTCAAGCATTGCTTGATCAGTTTCTAGAGGGACAATGGGGGGGGGGGTCAATCTGGGCCAGCTCATCCCAGATGTAATCAGCCAAACCATCTTTATACTGGTCTGGCAGTGCTCCATCATTCCAGGCCAAGTTCTAATCTAACTGCTGGAAGGCAGTAGTATATGTGGTGACAGGCCCCTTCCCTTGGCAGAGGCAATGGGCAGTAGGCAGTTCCAGCTTGCATAGGGTCCTCCCATACCCTTCTCATTTCCTCCAGAAACTCAGGCAGGTTGGTCAGGAGAGGGTTTGACTGAAGGAGAAAGGGGGTAGCCCCTTTTGCAGCTGTATTAGTAAACAGGCTGATTATGAATGCCACATTTACCTGGTCAGTGGGGAAGTCTTCAGAATGGAGCTGCATATACTGGTGACAATGTGCCAAAAACCACATCTGGAATTAGTCTGGGGAGTCTAGTTTACCTGGTGGAGACACAGGGCAGTTGTGCCAAGGAGGCTGTAGTGGAGGCAGCAGTGGCTGGTTAAGCTGGCCCTGCAGATTGGCCACATCTCTGGTGAACTGATTTACTTGCTCAGCCAGATCTTGGTTCTGTTGGATCAATCATGCTGTTAGCAGTTGTGCTGCTTTCAATCTGTTCCATGCTTCAGTCAGCATGTGACCAAGGAACCAGGTGATTTGAGAGTAAGAGTTGTTGAGGAGTTTATTTATTTATTTATTTATTTATTTATGCAACTTCTATGCTGCCTTTCTCCCAAAGTGGGACTGAAGGCAGCTCACAAAACAATTAAAATCACAGTTAAAAGCAATTAAAACCAATTAAAACATACACAATAAAAAACAAAAACAGCATAAGAACACAACCCGCTAAAAGCCACAATTACACGCCAAAGGCCTGCTTAAACAAAAATGATTTTGCCTGCTGGTGAAATGACAACAGGGAGGGGGCGAGCCTGGTCTCCTGCAGGAGGGAGTTCCAAAGGGTGGGAGTAGCCACAGACAAGGCTCTGTCTCCTGTCCTCACCAAGCAAGCCTGTGGTGGTGGTGGGACCAAGAGAAAGCCTCTTTGCCTCAGCCCCTGATTTCTTAGACTCAGAGAGACCACCAGGATCAGGGGCTGCAGATTCCTGGCAATCTGCCTCCTCCTCTTTGAATCTTCTGACTCCAGAGGCAGGAGTTAATGACAGATGAGTGGGTTCCCCAACACATTGATTTGGCCCATAGGCAGGTTAATAGGAAGATTCAGTATGCATTGCACAGAGAGTTGGGTCCCTTTCTCCGACATCCCACTATAGTATTTTGATGACCAGAGCCCTACAGGGTTGGTGGCATGCATTTCTCAAAAGCAGGTAACATGCTGTCTCTTGGGTATTTGCAACAGAGAATGAGTGCCCTGGTGGGAAAAGGTACTTAGCAGATTCTTTCCCCTTGTCCATAGCAGGTAGTGGGGGCAGGGATCAAGTATGAGTTTTTGTGTACACCTTGGCACTCTTTAGGTGAAGGGCAAGACTCTGGAACTGCCTCTTTAGGTCATGTGACCTGGGGGATGGGGAAGTAGTCTAGCCTTGAGGTTTTGCTCTTTGTCACTTTCCCTAAAACATACCTTCAGTCATATACAGTGGAAGAAAGCCTTCAGATCACCACAGAACTGAATCATGCATGTCAATTTTGAGGGGTTTAAGGATAGGCCTCTGCCTGGCTTAGGACTTTATCAGACATACTAAATACAGCGTCATAACAATGTCACATAAACATGAAAGGGCACGCATATCAGACAATGTTGTCCATTTGCATTTATGTATTGGCAATAAGCCATTCTATTTTATTGACGGGACAAGGCATCAATAGATCAGCTGTGGGAATTTTTTGCTGGCATTGCCAGTGTTTGAAATCTCATGCCTTTTTTTCCACAGGAATACAGCGTCAATGGCCAGTCCAGTCAGAACACTTCCAGGTGAGATCACAACATCCAGGTAGGTGACACTCTTTTTATGAACCTCCCCTGTTTACGTGGGACTTTTAAAGTGTGTTTCTGTGCTTTTGTGAACTTTTGTGTGTTATTTTTGCTTTTTTTTTATTTCCCTTGTTCGCATTTTCTTATGAAAATCCACAGGATTTCATTCCAGTAAGTGAACGGAGCTCCATTCACTTCTCAGTCATTGCTGAGGCTGCCTTTGGACCAGATGCAAGGTAAGTGTGGTAAAGGGGATTCTTTTGCCAGCATAAAAACAACTCAGCTTATACCAGCAAAAGAACAGAAAAAGGGGGTAGTTTGATAAAGATTATCAGATGGGATTTATAATGTGGGACAGGGACGCAACAGGGTAGCAAAAGGATTTCCCTTTCAGACAATGTTGCCCCTCTCCTGTTTTCCCTCCATGCTGCCTCTGTTCTGTCCCTGTGTTTTCTTATTCATGGGGGGAAATCATTAATAGTTTCAGTAATGGAATTCAGTAATGTCTGAAACAGAGCCCCGTTCTGCTGGCGGAGGGGGAGCAGTTCTTATGCCGGGATTAGGATAAGTGTCTGAAAAGTTTTTGTTTAAAGTGAAACAAGGAAGGGAGTGGGGCAGGTGGGGGGGGGTACTGAGACAGGGACATGTTTTAAGGGCCTGTCTGATAATCTCCAAAATTGTTAGTCTCTTGCAGCATAAACAGGAGGAAAGGAGGAGGAGAAAAATGAATGTGGCAGAACCTTTAAGACTAATGGGCTTTTATTGTAGCATGAGTTCTTATATTGGGAACCAGTCCAGTTTCTCAACCACCTTAATTTATCCTTGCCAAAGAGTAAGAATCCAGTTGGGGGAAAGACCATAAGCTAAAAAGCTGTTAAATGAAGATGGAGTGATCACTTATTATCAATAAACATCTTCACCTTATGAGGGAAACAAACTATTCACCAAATGGAACTGAGATTGTTTTTAAAAAGCACTCTCTTAAAAGGAAGTGAGGACAGGTGGAAATGTGTGGGCACACCCAACATCACCATGTGGGTAGGAAGAGGTGGGGCTTAGGGCTGTTCTCCCTTACTCTTGAGCTCTTTGTTTGGATTTTCAGTGCTGTCCCCTGATATTCTAATTGCTGCAACAAAGGACATTATCAGATGAGCCAAATCTTGCAAAAAAAAAAAGAGTGTAATTTAGGATGCAACAATAGCACAAAGTGCAAAATTATCAGACGTCCTTGTCATTTATCCATTTCCTGCTGCATTGTGCTGGTGCAAATGAGGTGTCACTTCATTGTTCATCAGTGAAAAGTGATGCCTCATTCATGCCAGTGTGATGCAGTGAGAATGGGTAAACAATTATGTCATCTGATAATTTCAGCCCTTTGTGCTATCGTTGAATCCTAATGGCACAGTTTTTGCAGTGTCTGATAAAGTCCAAACTCTTACATGCCTTCCTAAACAAGTCTGTTAAACTCCAATCTCATGTTTCTATTTCATAACCATCACTTGTCATCACACTTTTGCGTGGGGGAAATCACACTTTCAGTTTAGGAGGGGAACATAGCCTCCATTTTGGGAATTGTCATAGAGCATCTTGAGGGGAAAGGTATTCTGGAACAGGCTCTACTCAAGGTCCCTTCATCATTGTTTCATGCCCAAGTGGCAGGGGAAATATGTAGTATTCTTTACCCAATACTTGGATCCCAAGTACTGCCACCCACTGATTTCCCCTAAACAGTGGGCTAGGCTAAGTGTCATTGTCAAATTGTTGATGCCTGGATCCGTTCCTTATCCTGCACTGCAACTCAAAGAATTGTAGGTGTATTAAATAACAAGACTGTGTTTCTACTTTTCAGACAAATCAGGGAGCACTGATTGTGAACACTTGAGTGGTGACCTTGAACATGTCTGAACCTGCATGACAAACATCAACACTCTCAGCAATTCAGTTAACTATCAGTCATCATTTAAAGCAGCTGTGTTCTTTGTTGTGTACCATAAAAAATGCTAAGTTTAAAAGTCGAGCAACATGCCATTCTGCAGCAATTTGAGGCGGACCAAGCCTTTTTCAAAAAAATTGTCACTTGTGATGAAACCTGGATCTTCCAGTATGATCCTGAGACAAAACGACAGTCAATGCACTGGAAAACACCATCATCAACAAGAATGAAAAATGCACGTTTAGCAAGTCCACATTCAAAGCCATGCTCATTGTTGTTTTTTATCCCAAGGGTGTAATTTTGGCAGAATGGGTTCCAGAAGGCAAAACAGTGAACCAGCATTATTATGAAGAAGTATTGACAAATCTGAAAGAAAGAGTCAGGAAAAAAAGACAAGAATGGTGGGCAAATGGTTTCATACTTCATCAAGACAATGCACCTGGTCATACAGCACTTTCTGCGAAGCAGTTTTGGGCCAATAAATGCATTATGTATTCAAACATCCTCCATATTTGCCAGATTTGGCACCATGCGAATTTTTTTTCTTCACTAAAATAAAATCGGTACATAAAGGAACATGTTTTGAATCAATTGATGCAGTAAAGAAGAAAAAGGCAAATGTGTTGAAACAGCTGACAGAAACTGAATTGCTCCATGCCTTCAAACAGTAAGGAAAACAAGACTGCATCCGTGTGTGAGTGTGAACAGGGAATATACTGAAGGGGACAAGCATTAGAATTGTAATACATATAAATAAAGATGAGTTATTATATCAGTCTCATTATTTAATAGACAGACCTGGTAAAGTCTGTAGCCATTTAAGCTCAAAAATTGTTTCTCATGTGCTATGCTGTTTGAGTCCCTCGCACCCAGCCCTGCCCATTACCCCTAGCTGAGCCACAGGGAATTGCATACTTGAAGCTGGGGAAGGGGACCCTTCCATGTATGCTGAAAGCCAGCGCATCAGGGAGAATAATAGATTAAAACTCTTTTTCTAATTTTTCCATATACAGAATAGTTTTCTCTATGGGGCATTCAAACATATCAGCATGAGCTGTTGCTCTCAAGACCATTTAGGTCTCAGTTGGGTTCATCTTCAAGTCAAATCTAGTATCCTGTTAAAAGCAATTAATATAAAAAGTAATTACAATGGCATTCAGAATTATCCAAAATGAAGATCAATCTTTTTAAAAGTCTTTCTAACCTCTCCCATAATTGAAAGTAGTATTATTCATGGTTGGAAGTTAGAAACTGAGTATTTTTTTAAAAAAAAACTTCTTTATTGCTAGGAAAAATACAGCACACACATAAAATATATATTAAATAAAATAATTCAGAGGGTAAGAGAGACTGTATTAATCATGAAGAATGTTTTACTTCTACTACTGAAGCAGTGCACATCAATTGCAGTAAAATATATAAAACACTTAATGAAAAGGGAGAAAGAAATAATTTGTATTGGGGAAAAACTAATGAGCCAAATCTTTGCATGGGGGGGGGTAAACCTCCTATTGAAATCCATGTTATAGGTCTCCAAGCAGCATCTAAGGTACCCTGTGTCTTAAAGGGAGTAAACCCTGATAAAAGTTAATAGTGGAAATGCAAGGGGGAAAAAATACAGGCATGCATACAGAAAATAGGAAAGAAAAGAGAAATAAAATAAACAATACTCTTTTTCAAGGAATGAAGCAAATAAATCAGAAATAATTAAGACCTTTGCTTTGGGCAACTTAATATAAATCAAATAAAGCCCCAGGTTGCAAAGAAAATTAAATTAAAAAGGCCTTCCGTGTGCCAAAGATTTATCATTCTTTAATCCCTGTAGGGTTTAAAAACAGTGTTTCTGTTTTTTAAACTCCAAACAGGTACACTTATGTCTCCCTGCTGATGATGAATCTATTCTACTTCTCAGTATGTTTTTTGTTTTGTTTTGTTTTGTTTTGTTTAATAATAGACAGCCAGTGTGGTGTAGTGGTTTGAACATTGAACTACAGTTCTGGAGACCAAGGTTCAAATCCCCACTTGGCAATGGAAATTTACTGGGTGACCTTGGGCAAGTCACAATCTCTCAGCCTCAGAGGAAAGGCAAAGGCAAAACCCTTCTGAACAAATCTTGCCAAGAAAACCCCATGATAAATTCACCTTAGGGTTGCCATAAGTCAGAAATGATTTGAAGACACACAACAAGATCTGTCATGTTTATCCCTGTGCTGAGCGCAACAGAGTGAAAAGGATTGCATTTTTACAGTCCACAGAAGCCTCTCCACATGATTAGGGGCCCTTTCACATTTTACAATTGTAGCACTATGATTCCACTTTAACTGTCATTGCTGTCTTCTACAGATCTGGTGAGCAACTACATCTCCCTGGCTGAGAACTCTAAATCCCCCTTCTTTAAACTACAAGTCCCAGAATTCTATAGGTTGTAACCAAAGCAGTTAAAGTGGGATCATAGGTCCCGTCTACACGATTTAAATAATATGTACAGCATGCGGAAGTTTGCGCTTCGGTACAAGCGGCCGTTCGGATGCACACGAATGCAAAAGAGGGGGGGCAGTTTTCCACCCTGAAATATGCATACATGGCATTCGGGAGGGAAAGCGGATCGCGAAGATAAATCCGTACGCCGTTCGGATGGCTGACGGGTCTGTACAGTCCGCTTGCACACATACGAACAGGCAGGGTAATCTGATTGGCTGGCCGAGTAGAGGGGGCGGGGCTAGCACGGAGGGGAATTGGGAGCGGCTGCCATGTTGGTTTCCCGGCTAGTGAGCGTCCGGTAAGTCCGTGAATTTATATGTTTATTTATTTTTATTTTATATTGTAAATATGGAAAACCGACTGTCCGCAAACCAGGAACCTTTAAAAAAAAAAAAAAAGCAGCGGGAGATTTAAAACTGCCGCTTGGCTTGCTCGCTCCAGCCAGCTTTGGGAAGAGGGAGTCATATGGAGTTTAGGGGGGTTAAAAATCGTATAGCCGGTTTGTATGCATATGAACGACAGGCTGTTCGTATTTTTTGCCCCCCATACGGATTTTTTTATGATCGTATAGCCGCACCCATAGTATAGTGTATAGTGTGTACTGTATAGTGTGTACTGTGTACTGTGTACTGTGTAGTGTCAAAGGGCCCAGGTTTTTCAGGTGCAGTACTTCCCTCTGGAGTACTGGGTCTCTTCTTCAAAATGTTGCTTTCCATGTGGTTAAAAGAACAATAGGGGAATGGGACTAGTGTGATCCACTCTTTGCAAGTTGACTTTAACCATGCATGAATGTGAATGCCTGAATGGGGCTTAGGTGTTTACACTGGAATAGACAGGCTTTGCTCACTTTTTACATGATGTCATCATGAAATTGTTGCTTTCATCTGTGGTTCTTCTGTCTTCCTCCCCATCCCCTGACTGCAGAAAACACATTCTTAAAGAAAATGTGCTGACACAATCTCTCCATCTTTAGATCCCCTGATATCCCTCTTCAGAAAGTGCTTTTGATGTGCGCATTGACATATTGGGCAGGATTACCTACACCACAAAATTGTTCCAATGAAACTTCATTACTTACCCTTTGTACTAGTTTGTGCCGTATGTGTGTTTAAATCAGTCTTCTAACTGCACTAAAATGTGTTTTTAGCTACATATATATTTTAAATTATGAAAAACAATTATTGAAGAGCTCTTCAGGTCCCATCTATATGATGGGAAAAAACTCTCATGGAATGTGAGGGGAATACGTTCTGTTCCAATGGGATCCCATGACGATTTGATGTACTGGGAAGGAGGGGGTCAAAAACTCCAAAAACAACACAGGGAGAGCCTTCACAGCTTTCCCAAAACTTTTTTAAAAAGCCATGCAGGAAATGCACATACATGCTCAGGCGAATCATCCCGCTGTTAGGAAAGGGTGGCGCTGACCACCTGATTGGTCAAATGTGTGCAGAAGCAGGCTGTTCATCAAGCGCCTGTAAGTGCCAGCAATCGTGCACTTTCTTAATTTATTTTTTAAAAAGTAGATATAATTGCCCAGAGACAATGTGGAGAGTGGCCACCGGGATGGGTGAAGGGTTGGCAGCTCTCTCCTCATCTTCCTCCTCATGGCCTCCCTCCGTGTTGTCTATGGGCGATGTCTTCTCTGCTGATCTCCCTGATCTCTCCCCCACCCTGGGGAAAAAGATGGTGACATGGCCACCATCTTTATTCGTGGCTGTGACAAGGTCCAAAAATCATGGGCACACATCGATGCTGCAGCAAATTTAGAATAGAGTGCAGGTAAGAGGGTTTTTTCTTCTCATACAGACGGGGCCTCAGATTTTTTTAAAAATGGTTTCAATTCATGCAAAGTAGTTATTATTGTTATTATAAAAAGACAATCCTGCTTTTTTGGTCAGTCACATTTTAACAAGTTAATTTTGTATTTTATTTAGAGCTGGCCTTTTTAGTCATACTTAAATGTCTTTCAGTCTAATGAAAGCAGCTGAACAATAGGCTTCAGTAAGCTGTATGTGCTCACAGGTTCTGTGTTCAGTCTTTATCCATCATAAATCCTGCATACAGCTTATACATACACAGGCTCTGTACAGAAGGCCGAGAAGGGGACAGAGGTGGTGGCAAGGGTAGTAACTGTATAGTCTGGCCATAAACCTCTCCCACACTTCCATTCTCCCTGTTGTGTTGTCTGCACAAGGATTTAGAGGGCCATTCTACCAGGACAGGTCCTTATACTGAGTCTATCTCCCTGAAAATGGCTGCTGAGACAGGCCAAAGGCTGGCCTGGAGAAAAGGTGGAAGGAGAAATAAGTGTCACATGTGTCCTGGCAAAAGAGAGACTATTTAACAAAAAGAGAGAAACTGAAATTGCTACAAGTCTTAATAGATGAAATACAATTGAGCAGCTGAGACACAGGCAGGCTGAATGAATGAGAACAACTTGATTATTCTCTGTGATGAAGAATTAGAATTATTAGAATAGTATTAGCCAGTGAAAACAATGAAGAACGGCTCAATATGTTTGGTTTCAGAACACCTCCACAAAGCCCCTTGGCATATATACACATCACCCCAATTATCAGACAACTCCTCTGGCTCCTCATTAATTTCAGAACCAAGTTTGAAAATGAGCCTCAATTTATAAAAGCCTCTGTGGGCTTGCTCCAGCCCTGCTTTTATTCCTTGGCACATCTGACATGGCACTCTTCTCTTTCCCTCCAGATAAGAGCACTAGTGTGATTAAAAGCTCTTGTTTCCACTGTGCCACCACATCACTTAGTTCTTTGGTTTGCCAGTGGCAGTGGAAGCACAGATTATTAATAGAATGACTTGTGCTGTCAGTATAGGAAAGCAAGCCTCAAATGGAGACAAAACTATGGTGAGGGGAGGATACCCAGCAAAACAGAAAGGGTACCTAAAGATCCTTTTGTTCTATGCTGCACCTAGATTCCAGTAACATCACCTCTGCCTGTAATCACACTGGTATTTAAATAAATGGTACCACTATAGCCTAAGAAACGTACCTTAACTTGTACATCAGTGCAATCAATACAAGACAATGCTACAAAGGTCTTTTTGCCCTTCAGGCTCTTCAATCTAGTTTTGTCAAAATCCGTAACAGCACAATACATTAACAGAATAGCTGTGGTGACTACTCATTACAAGGAACAAAAAACAACAACTGCACTCACCCAAAGCATGTATGTAGATATCAGGTTGGTCTGGTTCAGGCTAATAGTGGCCTACATGTGATTCTCTCAGAAGCTTGTCCGTGTGCACACAGAGGTCCCATCACTGAGAAGGTGTGCCTCCATGGTGGTGGCTGTCTAGATAGCCAGGCATTGTATGATTATGGCACCTTTAAACAAAAGAGAGAGGGGAGACGTGGTGACTGTTCAAATTGAGCTAAAAGCTTTACTTCTCATAAATGGCCTCTTTCCATATTTGGCTGCCCCAGATTATAAGCAAGGCAGCTTTCCTCTTTCCGGATGTGCTCAAACAAAAGTCACTATTAGTCTAAATCAGACCAGTGACCGCAATCGTATGTCCTCAGTCCAATGTTTACTCCCAACTAGAGTAGACCCATCAACTCAATGAGACTTGGGACTTTATAAGACCACCACCCCCCCAAACCCTGTTCTTTTGCTGGCATAACTTTGACATTTTTATGCCAGCAAAAGAACTCCCCATGCCACACTTACCTTGCATCTGCAAAAAGGCTTCTCTGGCAATGAATGAGGAGTGAACAGAGCTCCATTCACTTCCTTGTTTGAAATCTTGTGTATTTTTGCAAGACTCCATAGTGTGGGAAATTCAAAAATAAAACCCAAAACAACACAGTAAAAGTTACAAAAAGCATCTAAACACACTAAAAAACTCCCATGTAAACTGGGGAGGATCATAAAAAGTGCATCACCTACCTGGAAGTCATGATCTCACCTGGAGGTGTTCCCTCTGGACCAACCATTGATGCTGCATTCACATTGAATACAATGGTGCAAAGTTCTGGCAATGGCAGCACAAAAACACCACGGGAATCAATTGACAGCTTGAGTTTGTGGTGCAATCCGTGGGAACAATGAGCTATCTTTACGGTATATTTAGAGGAATATTTGCCCGTGTAAATGAACCCTTAGTTTACTCATCTTGGCTTCCAGGGAGAAGACAAACCCATCCACAGTATCTGTAACACTCTTCTCCAGCACCACATCTGAAATGAGTTGATTTTCTTTCTATCAGTTTTCTTCACTGTCCAGCTCTCACTTCCATACATGGTGATGGGAAATATGATGGCTTGGATGATCCTAACTTTAGTGTTCAATTTTATATCCTTGCATTTTAGGATCTTGCCTAGTTGTTTCATGGCTGCCCTTCCCAGTCCTAGTGAGCTTCTTATTTCTTGACTACAGTCTCCATTCTGATCAATGATTGATCCATGGTATGAGAAATCTTTATTTCAATTTCCTCATTGTTGAGATTGAATATATGTAGATTCTGTGTGGGCATTATTTGTGTTTTCGTAATGTTCAACCGCAAGCCTGCCTTAGCACTTTGTTTGACTTTCTTTAGTAATTATTCAAAGTCTTTGTTGCTTCCTGCTAGTAGTATGGTGTCATCTGCATATTCTAGATCTCTGATATTCCTTCCTCCACCCTTCACTCTTCCTCCAAGTCTTAACATGCTTTGAGTATGATATTTTCTGCATATAAACTGAACAAATAGGGTGAAAGAATGCAGCCTAGTGTGAACCCCCATCTATCCAGAAACCATTCTGTTTCTCCATGTTCTGCTCTAACAGTAGTTTCCTGTCCTGAATACAGATTATGCACCAGAACAATCAAATGTAATGGTACACCCATTTCTTTGAGATCAATCCATCATTTTTCATGACCTATGCAGTCAAAGGCTTTGCTATAGTCTATAAAACATAGGCTGAATTTCTTCTGGAATTCCTTGGTGTGCTCCATTATCCAGTGTATGTTTGCAATGTGAACTCTAGTGCTTCTTCCTTTCCCGAACCCAGCTTGCACCTCTGGCATTTCTCACTCCATATGTGATAGCTATATTTGCTGCAGAATTTTGAGCATTACTTTGCTTGCATGGGAAATTAATGCAATGGTCCTTTAGTTACTGCAATCTTTTGTGTCTACTTTTGGAGGGACGGGAATGTTTATGTTTCCAATGTGTGGGCCATTGTTTTGTTTTCCATGTTTGTTGGTAGATTTTAGTTAGAATTAAAGGCAATTCTGTCTCCTTGTTGTGAGCTTCCATTTAAGTTCCACTTTTTTGATGGAAGGTGGGATATAAATCTAGGAAATAAATAAATGTCCCATTACATGAGTGGAAGTCCACTTGTATGGTGTTGGATGACACCCAAAGGGCTGAAACATATATAATTCTCTGATTATTATGTTCTGCTATAGAAAGGCAGCACAATTGTGCTATAGGGAGGCAGCACAATAACCCCTCCTGTTATCATCATCATCATCATCTTTGTTTCTATCGCACTTTTTCCCCAGTTTGGGACTCAAAGTGCGTACAATAAAAAGACATTGCTAAAATCAGCAAAATACAAAAGTTAACATGTAATTAAACAACTAAAAAAAGTTAAAAACAATATTATGAAATTTAAAAAACTATCACAGGGGTTTCTTGTTAAGATTTTTTCAGATGAGGGGTTGCCTTTGCCTCCCTCTGAGGCTGAGAGAGTGTGACTTGCCCAAGGTTACTTAGTGGGCTTCTGTTGCTGAACAGTCATTTAGATCCTGGTCTCCAAGGTTGTAGTACAGCATTCCAACCAGTACACCACACTTGCTCTTATGAGAATTGTACATGTAAACATATGCATAAGCCATGATCTCAAGCAAACATTGTACAGAAGCTACATCTGTGCAGCAGGCAGATTTTTAGGATCAGGATACAATGTGTATCTATGTTCAGGGTGCCCATAGCAGCATAAAAGGCTTTCTTTCTTTATCCTTGAAGGATTTGCAACAAATAACACAGGATATCTTTTGACTGACAAAAACTATTCATACTGCACCCAGGGGAAGGCATGAACATTTCAAAATAAAGAAAAACACCTGGAGGGAAATCACAGGATAGTAACACACACACATGCTTTCAAAGAAAAATAGTAAAAAATAAATAGCTAGCAAATGAACCAAAAAACCTCCCACTTTGTTTCAGAACAAATTCAGTGGTCTTTTACAAGAGCTTAAATTGTGGTCACTATTCAAAGATGAAATGGAACTCTCAGAAACCATTTTCAAATTGTGTTAGTTAGCCTAGCTATTGTTGGCTTCCAATCACTCACTGCTATTTCATTTCAAATACTTCACAACCCTTTCCTCCATGTGCCAGACTTTCCCTAGGCCACAGGTAGTGTTCGGTTCTTACAAAATAATCTTCTGTATCACCCTTTGTGTGTGAAACATACTGTGCTTCTTTGTGTGTGAAACATACTGTGATTTGTGTGTGTGAGAGAGAGAGAGAGAGAAAGAGAGAGAGAGCATGTTAGGAAGACACATTTTCCCAATGGAATGGCATTGTTTGTCTCCAAAGCTCAGAAAAATACACTTTCAAGTACACATTATGTTATCACAATAATTTTGTGCCTTTATTCTGTGGAATCAGTACTGTCAATAATGTTATACTATTTACATCTCCACCATAGAGAAATATCTCTCTTTTTGAAATACCCTTCAAAACTTGGCCTGTGTTTGATGTACCTAGACAAGACAGGGATAGACTATTTCACTACATCTTTTTATTGACAATTAATTTAATCAATTAATTCTTCATTTCTTAAGAAAAGCAACTTTTACACCCAACTCCATCTCCAAAGATGGGATGACTGATTTTTACTAGTCCCGTCTATTGCTCTGCAACATGCCCCATATTTTCCAAGAGGGTTCTCCATAAGTCTCCAGACAGTCTTGCAGAACTGAATCATTGGGTGCTTCTGGCTAATGGAAAGCAAACCCTCAATGAAACCTTCAGAAATGCAAGGTTCTGAGTTCAGGAATCAGACTAATGTGTACACATTTGTTTCATCTCTTTCACTGATTCTATTTTCAAAACCTGTTACTTTCAAGATCTGGATTTGTTGACCAGTTTAATCTGTTGTGATAATTAGAAAAATGCATTGAAATTCAATAATTATAAAAGAAGAGTATAAGAGTGATATATGTGGTTTTGAGACAAACTGGGCCACAAAGTGGGAGATAGGGGTCAGGAACCTACTTTTTTAAAAAGAGTGGGGCTTTTCTAAAATAAGATTAGAGGTGTTCTGATGACTCATCTAATTAGTTCCCTTAGCAATGACACTTCATCAGAAAGAGTTTACTTATTCCATGTTGCTTTGCTGAATATATGAATGGCCTATTATGTTCTCATTTATGCTGTACTCAGTGCCTGATGTGTTTGGACTATGCAGTAGTCCCAGAATATCAAGGAAAAGAACCCAAAGCTACATTGTCAACAATAATGATTCACAAGGCTTCTGCAATATACTATAAAGATTTTTTATTGTATATTTTGTTCATACAAACAGAAGACTCACAGATACAATATCACTGTTTTTACAATATACTATTATATAGGAAAGACACATTAAAGAAGAGAAGGACTCCAAGTGGGTATATATATTTGTACATCTCAAAATGAGGGAGAGTAAAAGAGATATGATGGTAACTTTATTATTGATGGCAGAAAGATGTACTCCTGTCTTTCATATGCAGACTATAACTGATAGATAGCACTTATTAAGTTCCACATTTTGAGAACAGCAAAGATTCTGTACTGTTTTCAGACCTTCCTAAGGCAATAGTTGAATCAATTTAACAGGTCCTTTTGACCTAGACCTCTCAGGATGCATTGAGGTGAACCCTCTATGGTTTAAACATTCTACAATTTATTTTAAGGAATATCATCGACAAGTAACCAAGTTTAGACTCAGCAGAAGCAGAATGCTACTGGCAGAAAAGATGATAGCTAAACACATACAGAGAGGCCAAGGCACACAGAATAAATCAGATTGATAAAACAAGAAGTGCACTTCTTCTTTGAAATACAGTTGTCCCTTCATATTCGCTGGGGTTTAGTTCCAGGACCCTCATGGATACCAAAATCTGTGCATACTCAAGTCCCATTATATGTATTGGCATAGCAAAATGGTGTCTCTTATATAAGATAGCAAAATCAAAGTTTGCTTTTTGGATTATTATTTTTTTAAGAATATTTTCAAGCCGTGAATACTTAAATCCGTGGATACCAAATCCATAGACACGGAGGGACACTGTATAATGTATGCTTTCAAAAATATTTGGAAAATAGGAGAATGATGAAATTTACCTCCACATTCATTTAAATCACACATGAAGAAGAATCATGGGGCCACTAGTCATGCTCCTCGCATGTTCTGACTGAAAAGAGCCCTTTACACAGACACTGGATGTATTCATGTATAAGTATGGAAATTTTAGTAAAAAATCAACCCAAAAAAACCTGGGTCAATTTATCCATGGGTCAATGTAAGCACTGTACCTTAACTCTTATCAAAAAAATAAAAAAAAGGAACTATCCCCTCTGAGTAGATTGGTGAAAGGCAAGAGCTTAGTCCATCTCAGGAAAACCTAGCAGAAGCACAAACCCCCTCTACTTTCTCCGACGTGGCACTGCTTCTGGTCTTTTTAAATGCCTTGGTGGGAAAATGGTGTTGGTGACGGCTGTTTGGAATTTCTCTAAAAGGAGCAATGAGAGAGGGGAGGGTCAATGCTTCTTTTCGGTCCTCCTGAGATGGACTAAGCTCTCTCTTTTTGCCACTCTACTCAGAGAAGGAGATGGTTCCTTTTTAAATCTAAGTTAAGTATTAATTCTTATCAAAATTAAGCTTAAAAGCAAAAGGAACCACCCCCTTCTCTGAGTAGAGCGGCAAAAAGCAAGAGCTTAAAGCCTTACCGCACTCCAAAGAAAAGCAGCAAAGCAGCAGGAACATTCCATCTGTCCTGCTGCCTTATCGCATGAAGTCAGCATTTTTTTATTCTGGTCCTGTGGGGGACCAAGGTAAAATTGCATCTTTTTGCTAACCAGAAAAATCTGTTTGCAAAAAGTTTTACCTTAGTCCCCCATGGGACCGGAAAAAAAGAACACCAGAAGAACGCTGACACCATGTGGTAAGGCAGCAGGAAAGATGGAATATTCCTGCTGCTTTGCCACTTTTCTTCAGAGTGTGAGGAGGCTCTAAGGAGATTTTCAGACGCCTCTTTCAGCTTCTTGCCGCGCAAGCAGCCTCCGGAGCAGTAATGAGGCTGCTGCACGGCAAGGGGTCCATTTTGGACGACGACGTTTCTCTCTTGGCATCGTCCGTGAGTGTTGCAGCTAGCAATGGAGGCGGTCGTGCTGTTTTTTTACTCACGGACAACTTCTGTGAGTGACAAACAGTGTGGCCGCCTCCAATGCTAGCCGCAACAGTCACGGACGACACCGAGAGAGAAACGGTGTCATCCAAAATGGACCCCTTGCTGCGCAGCAGCCTCGTTACTGCTCCAGAGGCTGCTCGCGCGGCAAGACACTGAAAGAGGGGTCTGAAAATCTCCTATGTCTCTCCTGGGAAAGCCTAAAAGAAGCAGCAATCCCCTCTAATTTCTCCACTGTGGTGCTGCTGCTGACCTTTTTAAATGCCTGGGTTGGAAAATGGTGGTGTCTCTTTGGCACTTCCCTTCAAAGGAGTCCTGAGAGAATAGAGGGGGCCAGTGCTTCTTTTAGGTTCAAAGAAAACCCTCCCAGGTACCTCACATAACTAAAGCAAGCCTTATCTCATCCAAAGATTTTGTGGGCGACACATGTAAGTATGTGTAATAATGGAGCCACAATTCTGAACAGATCTGAACATTTAAAAAATATCTTTCTGGTTCTGATTCTATGGACCTCAGAAAAGTGGTCTCTGGAAAGGATTCAAAACTGTATAACTTGAATACAAATTACTATGAATAAATTCAGAGGCAAATAGAGGACATTACTTTTTTAAAAAAAGAAAGAGAAACACCTGTAAAATTGGATCATATTTTAGGAAATACCAATATATTTGAAAATCATTTCTAGTTCCGTTTGCATTATATTACATTAATTACGTTTTTCTTTACGTGTTGGATGGAAATAGCCATGATTGGAAAGAGAATTGTCATGGATGCTGCAATATGCAAGAGCTTGGGAAAGGTATTGTAACACTCTGAATAGCCCGACAGTCTGGGGGATTTCACACTTACAATGTACAATTGGTGTACTCATGACATCTGAATTTTCCAGGGTGGGGATTTGGGGGAATGGCAGTCCAAAAAGAGAATCTTTCAAAATTCTACCTAACAGCCACAGGTAACAAACAATGGTTAGTAGGTGAGCCATGGAATTTATTCCAGGGAGTAAAGTGAGCAGGCTGCCAGAGGCAGGATGGAACCAAAGATTGAAAAGATACCACAATCCTGTAGCAATCATGGTGTTCTGGAAGCTAAGGTCCAAAAGAAAAAAAAAAGGCTACTAGGTCAGCCTATTAAATTTTCATGCATTGTTGCCTCCCTTCCCTGTACCCATTATACTGTAGTTTTTTTTTTTTATCAGAGCCTGGGAAAAGATATATGAGGTATAGGAGCAGTGAGGAAACTCTACATAAAAATACAGAGGGCTAACTCAGCAACCAGTGGGAATTGCTTTGTTGGGGGTGGGGGGACTTGGGGGGAAGGGTTGCCAGTTAGTAACTTTTGTCAGCTTATTTTCAAGATTACTCTCAACAAAGAGTAGTGGTGTACTGGTTTGAGCATTGGACTACAACTCTGGAGACCAGGGTTCAAATCCCTGTTCAGCCATGGAAACCCACTGGGTGACCTTGGGAAAGCTGAACATTCTCAGCCTCAAAGGAGGGCAAAGGCAAACCACCTCTGAACAATTCTTGCCAAGAAAACCTTGTGATAGATTCATCTTAGGATCTCATAAGTCAGAAAAGACATGAAAGCACACAACAACAAGCACTTAACACTTCTCATGCCATTACTTGTGAAAGAAGGTACACGAGTTCCAAATGTAGGAGGAACACCTTTATATCTAGTTTTACTTTTACTTTCTGTCACAGGGCTCTGTCTCAGGACTACAGCCCCAATTTTATCCCTCCAGATGTTTTGAATTGTAATTGCCATCAATTCCACCCAGTATGGCCAACACAAGGCATTGTGGGAGTTGTAGTCCAAAAACCAAAAGCCTCCCACCTCACCTCTATGATTAGTGTAAACCATAAGACAAGATTTCGATGAGGAGGAGATGTCATTTGTGTGTGGATATACATCTTAGATTCAGTTCATAGACATTTGGATTCTAAACCAGCCATGGATATAATGCAATTGGTATTGTTTTATTTGCAATAAAACAGGGCAATTCTAAAATGTGTATTTATAAATCCTGGCTTTTGTTCCAGAAACTACACACTGAACACACTATTATTTCTGTTTCTGTTATGATACATTGAACACAGTGTACTTATTTTATATTCCAAGGTAACAGAAGGCATTCCAACAAATACCCAAAACATATACACATTCCTTACATTCTGTACTGAGTAAAGTTGTATTTATTTCTGCTGCTTTGCAGAAACTGGACTTACATTAGTCAGAAAAATGATAAGATATTCATTTCTGCCACAAATAAATCAGAGGTACTTTGTGCAGTATTTCAAATTTTAATAAGATGTGTACTAATTTGTTTTAAATAATTTTGATTGCATAGGTGGATTAACCACACCTATCAATCAAAACAGATTTCCCTCCACATTCCTATCAAATTTCTGTACATTCATAGCAGGGGTTGGATTTTTATTTGAGAAGACAGTGCCCTTTAAAAAAAAGTGTAAATAGCAGACTTAATCCAGAAGTCTACCACAATTCGAATTGTTCAGTTTAATTTCAATCAAGTTGATTTCCTAAATATGAGCTAGGTGTTTTGTTTTGTTTTATCATGCTCAATATTAGCATCCATCTTATGTTTTACCTAAACCTTTCCAGATACCCATTTCATGGGTTCAGATGCATCTTCATCTTTTGGTCTGAGATTCTCACTGAGATGTTCAAAAACTTTACATTTTTTCCTCAGTTTTCAAGAGATACATACTTTCTCTAACTTTCATGAAGCTAGGCTAGAACAATATGGTTTCTCATTATCTGAGAATCACAAGAATGGGACCAGCTTTTTGAGATAAAAAGAAGAAAATGTTTTATTTTTTGCAATTTGGACTTGGGACTTTATCAGACTAGCCCCTTAAATCATTCTTTTGCTGGCATAAAAAATCCACTTTTACGCCAGCAAAAGAACACACCCCACTTCACTTACCTTGCTTACCTGGCAAAGGCTTCCCCAGCAATGAAAAAAAAGGAAGTGAATGGAGCTCCGTTCACTTCCTCCTTTGAAATCCCATGGATTATTGTGAGACTTCATCATGTGGGAAATTCAAAACAAAAAACAAAAATAACACACAAAAAGTGACACAAAGCAAAAAAACACACTTTAAAACTTACAGATAATCCAAGGAGGATCATAAAAAGTGTGTCCTGGCTGACGCGATCTCACCCGGAAGTGTTTGTACCAGAGTGGCCATTCTTGATGCATTAATGTGAGTACAATGGCGCAAGGTTTCACATGCTAGTAATGCCGGCACAAAAGCACCATGGGGGATCAATTGACGGCTTCAGCTGTCAATTAAAAATTGTGGGCTTTGGTGGGGATATAAACACAAAAGGGTGACATCACATGGTACGTGCGCCCTTTGTGTTTATGTGGCATCATTATGATGTCATATTTTATGCGTCTGATATAGTCCTTGGTCTTGAACCAGTATCTCAAATATTTTGTGCCTATTTTGCAACAGATGTTGGGAAATGCTTACTTCTGTTATGTTTTGTCTGATGTTTGAGAAATGCCAGTCTCAACTGTCTAGAGCAGTGGTTCTTAGCCTTTTCTTTATCAGGGACCCCCTTTAAATATCTTTTGTTGTCACAGACAACAAAATTTAATTCAAGATTTTAAATGACAACAACAACCCATTAACAATTATACCATCCATTAAACCTTCCCCCAGAGTTGCCAGAGGGAGAGGGAAGACTTTTATCCTGCTTCTTCCTGCCATTTGGCAGCTGGAGTGAATTGAACAGCAACTGGCAGGCCCAGCCAGCCAACCAACCTTTGCCTTGGCTCCTGTCCTGTGGCTGCTCCACTGTGGGGAGGAAGTGAGGTGAGCAGCCTTCAAGCCTTTGCAGACCCCCTGTGAGGACACTACAGCCCCCTGAGGGTCTGCAGACAACAGGTTAAGAACCACTGGTCTAGAGTGTCTATAATCAAGCCTTTTGGAGGTGTGTTGCATAACAACCCAGCTATGAAATGAACGGTACCAGCATTTAGAAAATGTTCTTTTTTGGACTACAGCTCCAAGTCTCTTAGCCAGCATGGTCAGTGGGCATGCCAGATCTGGGTGTAACTTCTCCATTTTCTGGTCTAAACATATACAGATCCACCACCACCCCTTAAACTGGAAAACAGTCTCATAAAAGAACACTGAGGGATACAGTGGTTTCACATCAGAGTATATACATTTAGATGAGCATCATTCTACATCTCTAGACTGATTGGGTAAATAGATTGAGTTGCTTACCTCTCCAGTTCAAGTGTTTTGTGCACCCCACTAAAAGAAAATTGGCTATTTCTATTGTCAACATAAATAAAACCTCATAAATATGGAAGCTTGCATTTTATAGCACTCCTGTGACAGGCAGCTTTTAGGCTATGAAGTTGAGGTCCATTACTTCAACTAGATATATCAACATTAGCAGTTTGAGTAATATTTATTATGTACAAGAAAAAATATCTATTATTATTGGTTAGCAATGCCTGCTCTCAGTTCTCTAGTTTATAGCTATATAATTTGATTTTATATCAGAAAGAGGACAACAATATATCCTTAAGATTAAAGCTGTTTTAATTGGCAGAATTTAAATATATACCATTGTGACACTCTCAGGTAAGCACAGTAAAAAATACCACATGGCATATGTTTATAACGATCTGCTGCAATTTCCAAAGTGTGTATTGTGTGGTAACTGTTGAGCTTCATGCATTTCATTTCCATACAAATTTAATGAAAGTTCCCTTTGAATAAACCACTTTCAAACACTGAATCCCTTCATATATCATTCATTTTAGTTGTAGAAACACTTCATTTACATTCTGAATCTCTGCAGAATTGTTCTTTATTCAAATCAACATGAGCAAGACTGTCAGGCGACAGCAGATGCTGAACTGTAAAAAAATATATAAATCATAAAAGAATGGGAAAGTAATCATTGAATCATATGCTTGAAAGACAGTAAAATCTAAGTCCCTGCCCAAAGGCAAGACGATCCATCTACCAACCCCCACTAAGCAGATTCACATAATCCACAGCACACCAGGCCACAGCCAGAAATACAAATAGCTCTCACGGGTTCTGTCTAAAGAACTGAGTCAAAATGAATGCTATGAGGAAAGGCACCATCCAATCAGAGCTTGGAGAGTTGATTTTCAAAGTAGTTTATTATAGTTCTAGTTCTAAGCACTCAAAAATAATTGATTACCATTGTAGTTACAGTTTGCAATTTACTTTATCATTCAGAAGTGGCTAGAATAGTTACTTTTATTTTTTCCCTTAAATCCCCTTCCCCAAAAAGCCATTAGTCAATTGTCTGTGATACAAAATGCACCTGAACTGTAAGGCCAACATTTCCTTTAATTATAAAAGTAATTAAAACATTACATTTACACTGCAAAAGGAGTGGCATTATCTCTCTTTAGTTATGCCAAACTTACTGCAATATTGAATTAGTTAAAATAACCCATTTGTCATTAATTACTTTCAAGTACACAATGTGCACATACCCTATACCAGTGGTGTCAATCTTTGGCCTTCAACTCCCAGAAGCCTTAGCAAGATGGTCCAATGGTCAGAAATTCTGGGAGCTGTAGTCCAAAACACCTGGCGAGCCAAAGGTTGGACATCACTGTCCTAGACTATGACCAAGATTCCCCCATCCTTGTGAGCAGAATGTAATATTCCACACATGCAGTTGAGCTGGATGCCACTGCTGCCCATGTGGAAGGCAGTTTCCCAGTTGGATTACACCCCCATCACCATTTAGTGGTGTGGGAAGGCACAAGTCTCCTGGCAGCATTCAGTTGCACGTCTGCACCCAGGAGGAAACAACCATAAATACGCTGGCCATCCAGTAGTTTGACAGCTGTTGTTTCTTCCTAGATGCAACCAGGACCTATCAGGGCACCCTACACCCTCTCTGGTCTATTAAATGGCTGCCCATATCCCTGGCCACTGAATCGCTGAGATTGCATGGATGTACCCATTGAAAAAAGCTTGTGGAGGAGGGAAGTGCTGCACAAGGGGATACTAGATATCCCCTTGTGCAATGTTCTTAAAAACACATGTGGTGTGTAACCCCAGATTATACCTGTATGCAACCTATAGGATTCTATCTTGGTGTGCAGATAGAATCCCATGAGCAAATTCATACTGCATACATATTCCCCATCAGGTGCTATAAAGCTATGCATGTGCAGCCATCAGTCAGCAATAGTCAGAGCAAATGTGGAAAGGAAAGAGGTAGAAAAGACTATGTGGAGCTGTATGTTCTCCCTCTCCCTCATCCAGCAGTTGATCAGTATTCATGTACACCTGGTGCCTTGGCTACTGGATGGAAATGTGTGTGTAGTAACCCTTTGTAAAGTAAGGGTGGATTGACATTCAAATCTCTAACCAACTTGACTGGAGGCAGTGTAGCAGCTCCAGCTATCAGGGAAGTTGAGAATTAATCATACAGTTTGTGGCCACACACACACACACACACACTGAAATACTGTAAATCCAGTACTCTCCATTTGAGAGATCAATTTGTTGTTGGTTTCTACAGTGTTCCACAATCTTTCTGTGTTCTTTTTACTTCCATGCTCCTTTGTAAATCCCTCCCCTCCCCACTCCAGTACACCACATGAAATTGCAACCACCCTCTCTCTCCACCTTTCTCTCTCCTCTCCATTTAATGCAGAGGTACAGAAGTGAAATGGGAGGGAGCCAATTACCCTGAAGTCCTCTGAAGTCCTGTGGGTGACCCCTTATTGTCATCAGGTCCAGCCAATGCTCCTCATGCCGTGAGCTTGAGGCAGAGTGGGTGGATATGGTGAACCGTTAATACATTTAAAACTAAAAGGTTGTTATGTTAATTGAATAACTGTTTGGTTGGGGACTATATGCTCTCCATCTTCATTATCCAGCAGTTGATCAGCATTTGGCAAAGCCTACATTTTCTTACTTGCATTAGAAAAGATCAAACTATATGGATGTATAGTTTGTGGTCATATCTTTGAACAATAAGACTACAATCACATACTCACCTAACTGGAGAAAGCCTCACTGATATATTGTCCAAGTTCATTATAAAAATACTGATCAGTACTGTGTAGGTTATGAACTATTCTTCATAACCTCTCCTTCTGTTCATGCATGCTGCCAGATTTGTCTGTTGTCTTTTGCAAGCCCTCCCTTAAAGAGCTGACACCTTCCTCTCATCCCTCAGTGATTCACATTAGGATTGTCTCGGGAAAGGCCAGTAGATTTGGCTCGTCTTGTCTCCAGGCTCCTAATACATCTGTTTTCACTTCCAAGATGTGGCAATTCATTGACCTTGGCAGTCTTCTTCTTGATTGATTTGCTTGATTAAAGGGTCATTTAGCTTCCATGATGAGCGATAACTACTTGGCTAAGTGCAGTCTTTTAATTTCAATTTGATTTAATATTGCTTCTTAGTTTACAGATTATTATAGTTTTGATTTGTAAAATCCTTTGTGTTCAATACTTATTGCAATCCATGGAGTATGAAATCTATCTTTAACCCACCAGGGCTCATGAGCATTAGCTCATTTCTAAAATAACACCTACAAAAGAGTCAGCAGAAATAACAAACTTCAAATGATCTGAGCCCAAGTGCTTTTGAATTTAAGCTTGGCTCATAAATATAAGTTTGACCTTCCTCGGAAATGTACCAGCTGTAGCAACAGAGGGAGTTTTGTCTCTGGCCTTCATTCATCTCAAAAGCCTTATTAACTGGCACAACTTAGAAAGTCACCCTTAAATAGTAATTAATTAGGGTTATAGCTAACTATAGATGATTATAAAGTCAGATTTAAAGTAACTATTTACTTCCTTGTTTCTCAAAAGTAACTATGCTTCTTATACTTAATTACTTTTTTTGGAGCTGCTACACTGCCGCTAATACCAAAAATTTTCCTCCTGTCCTCACTGTTGTCTCAGCACACACAACAGACCATGAAGCAGCATCACAAAGCATAGTATAAGGTGGCACTTATACTTCAAGATAACATTTGAAGCATGTGATATTCCCCATCTACCATTTAGTAAAACTCTACTCAAACATAACAAAGTAGCTAACAAATTACAGAAACAATATGAAAGAATAGGTGTTATGGCTCATTTAGTGACAATTGTAATAAAATGTAGTTATGTGTAACTAGGTACAGGTTGACCCCTGTATCCACGGGAGATATGTTCCAAGACACACACCCCATGGATACCTGAAACTGTGGATAATAGGGAATCCTATTATTTTCAATGAGATGAATGCCAGAAGTTGATCACATTGGAGGACCTAGAAATGCCCAGAAAGAACATATTTTTGGACATGGATAGGTGAAACCTTGGATACCGAATCCATGGATATGGGGGTCAACCTGTATTTCCAAGCCCTGCTGAGTGGGTGTTCCTGGAGCAAAGGCTCCTGGAATTATTTTATTATTTATTTATTTATTATTTATTTATACCCCGCTCTTCAGCCACCAGGCTATCAGAGCGGCTTACAAATTGGTTTAAACAATAGCTATTTACACATCTACACTGCATTAGTACTCTGACAGTTTCCTGCCCTTACACTATAGCCAATATCTGGGGCCTAAAAAGTTGTTGCTAGAAGGGGGCTCATGAGAAAAGTAAAAGAGACCCCAGTTTTAAGAAACACAGTGGAGGGCTGGCAAGGAAGTCTTGGAAATGGGTACATTTTTCCAAGATTTAGGTAACTCAAGAAATGCTTGAGGTCTACATTTAATCAGAACACACTGGGTTGTGATGTAAAATCCTGAATCATTCTTCTTGTGCCTGAAGGGTGTAGGGAATGTTTATTTTTCTTCTTGCTCTCTATGAAAAGTGAGATATTTTCAACTGGGTAGCCACTCATAGAAAAGCCAAACCATATCTGACAAATTCTCAGAGAATGAAGGCTATAAAACAAACAGCCCTCTTTCCACTCCCTAATTCTTCCTGCAGTTAGTGTTGTGAACCATTAAACTCTGTTCACAGTGTCTAACAAGGAAGGATGAGATGACTGCAGCCAAGTGGAGTAATTAAAATCTAACAAGGAAGGATGACCCCAAGCCTGAAGCCAAGTGGAGTAATTAAAATTGTCTTGAGTGAGACTCACACAATTAAAATAGGGAATATCAGGTTATCCTGGTGATCCTACTGACTAGCTACCCTGGCAATTTTCACATAACCTATGTAACCCTCCACCATCTCTTTTGGTGGTGACTGGAGAGGGACATAAAACACTCAGCTTACTTTCTCTTCCACAGGGTCTAGGAAGGGCCTGTATTTATGTTTAGACACAGTGTAATAATTCCAATTGCCTAGAGTAAGACTCACACAATTTAAAATTAATGGTTGAGGCACTGTTACTTTTATTACGTAAGCAATACAAACATCCTGAACATCAAATTTCCCACTGAAGTGCCTGGCCCATTATTTATTTTGCAGAGGAAGTATTTGCAAATTCTCACACATGTGTGAGCAGCTGGCAAATTTTTTGGCTCATAAAGAGAAATGTAAATGCATCAAGCAATCAAACATTTGTATGTTTAGCGAACATTATCATCACATCCCTAACACTGGGTACATGAACTGTGCTACTAGTTCAGCATTTTAGCCGTAAACTATTCCCAGTAGCTGAAAGATATGAATAGCCTTTGAGCTTCAAATGGCCATTAAAATCTCTGATCAATGTGTAGTCTATGTCAGGGATATGACTTGGGGAAACTGTACACTTGATGGTCCTCAACTGCAATGGCTGCAAAGAACCACTCTTTTTCTGGAAATGGGGTGGAGGGATTGCCATATCTGGAAGCCTTGAGCTGCTTTTAAATATGTTGTAGCCCTGCTTTTATCTGTTTTTCAAAACCAAAAGTGAACTATCAGCCTGCTAAATTTAGTTTTCAGCTTTCAGGGTGGTGGTGGCATGTTTTGGAATTCTGAATGTTTGTGTGGGTCCTGATGGCCCAGGATGAGAAAACAAGTCCCCATCATTGTCTACCCCTGGCCTATGTCAACAGCTTTTCATATTTAGAACCTTGAGGATTTGGCAACCAGAGTGATCTATGCTGGTTGTGGTGAAAAGAAATGAAAATCACCACAACAGCTCATGGTAAGAGGACACACTCATGTAGCACTCGGATGATGCCATTGTCATGGATGACGGGACATGCAGTTAGTAGATTTATTCTGTAAAAAGCTGCAGTGTAATATAATTGCCTATAGGGTGCAGAAATGAGTGCAAAAGCTTGCTTAGAATTAGCTTGCTTATTGAGATTAATGACTTGTCAAGTATGACCTTCAGAACTTGAGCTAGGAGTCCTGAAGTCTGGGGATTGTTATCTCTCTTTGGTATGAGGGGATATTTATCTTTCTCTATAAAATTAAAAGGACTGGATATCCTATGCTGCTCTGTGAATGTATGTTCAGTTCTGTTTTGAATTTTTGTACTATGAGGATGTGCTCTGTACTATTGAAGATATTTGTTTATGCTTTAGTAAAGTGAAATAGTTTCTTAGGCACAAAGCTGTGTCTGTCTCTTTATTCTTCTGCCTAAAGAAACAAGACTCTGCTACAAATTCTTTGTGGCCTAGACCTCCTAATATGCTCAGAGGTTTAGTGTGCTAATGTGACATATGTTTAGGGCAGAAATGCTTATCAAAATGTGTGTTGGCCTTTCATTAACACTGCAGTTACTGTATATTCTAGGCTTCTGCCATACTGCAGAAATAATGCAGTTTGACACAGCTTTAACTGCCATGGCGCCATCCTGTGGAATCCTGGGTGCTGTAGTTCTCTGACAGAGAAGGCTAACTATCTCACAAAACTACAAATCCCAGAATTCCACAGCACTGAGCCATAGCAGTTAAAGCAGTGTCAAAGTGCATTATTTCTGCAGTGTGACAGCAGCCCTAGAGCATTTAAAATATCAGCTGCATGCCACTATACTGAATTTGGGGCCGACAAGATGCTGACATGGGATGGAAAGAATATTCAAAAATACTTGAAAAAAAAGTTTTAAAAATGTTTTTCTCAAGTGTCAGGAAATCCTGACAAGGGAGAATCCTAGACTGATAAGCCTTCACAGTTCGGGACTTATGTTGCATAAAATTTACATGTGTTTTGTTTTCTGTGCAAAAACAAAAAACAAAAAACAAAAAAAATAAAAGCATTCAACTTGTGTGGAGAATAATTCCCCTACTACAGCATTTTCTGTGTAGAAAATGTTGTTGTTGTTTTACAAACAAGTGCACGTTTTGCACAAAATAAGCCCCAAACTGTGAACACTCTTCAAAAACTGTGCAGTTTCTGAAAACTTTCTTGCAGCACAAAGAAAATTGCTAAAGCTACTAACTGCTAAAAAAAAAAAAAAAAAATCAGTGGCATGAAAATTGTTATAATTACTTGTACCTTCAAGAATAAAATGTGAAGTATTACATCCCTAATGCCAACTATCCAGGGCCACCTTACAAACATATTTGGCACTGGAAAATCCTGGCTTATTTGCATATCGTATGTACACAGTTAGCTCTATTTCCATGCCAGACCACTGCTAGTTAATGAATTGTACTTCTGTGGTGGCAAATGGGCCATGTAAATTTATCTCTGGGCCTTGGATGGGATTCCACTTTGATGAAAATGTAACTAGAATTTTTACACAGCAAACTCAACAAAGCCTTGCCAGGCAGCTGTGGTGACTAAGTGCATGGTAGCGCTGACACCACATGTTGAAAGCCATTAGGCAACTCTTCAAACTCATTGGCCCTGCTCAAGAAAATTAGATTTTAAAACACAATGTATTTGCAGTTTGTTATCTCGGCCTTCCATTTTCTGGATTTTCCACAGGCACATGTTGTCATTTCCTATGGAAGAAATATTAAACCTTAGAGGAGTCAAGTTCATGGACTTTTCCTTATCCTGACCCACTGGGCAGGAGAATCCTTCTTAATTGGGTCCCTTTTTTCCATGAGAAACAAGAATCACAGCAATAATGGATTCACCTACATTGTAAATAATGTGCCCAACTTTGACAAGGAAGTGTGGGGAATCTGCACAAATTGGCAACATCAGAAGAAGAATTTCATATTGCCTGGTAACAGGGTTTCTGGGAGGCCTTTTTTTGTAAGGGACACCTCGTATTTGGGATTCTAAAGTTGGATCCCTAATCAGTATGGTATGGGATGCCTCACATCTCCACTCCCACCAGACTGAGCCTGAGTATTTGGTATGTATGCAGCAGTCAGGACAGCCATACCAAAAGTCTGGAATAGTGCCTGGTATGGCACTGTTCTTCCTCCTCTCTCTCTAGCTGAGTTGACGCTGAGCAACAGAGTAAAGTTCTCATCTTGAAATTCCTGGCTTGCTATCATGAGTTTTATATTGC
Source organism: Gambelia wislizenii (assembly GCA_030847615.1). Classification (NCBI taxonomy): domain Eukaryota; kingdom Metazoa; phylum Chordata; class Lepidosauria; order Squamata; family Crotaphytidae; genus Gambelia; species Gambelia wislizenii. The sequence continues at coordinate 81,993,018 of JAUMIR010000005.1, read as the reverse complement.
TTGTGGAGTTACTGCAAGATACTGAGTCTCATAGGGACCCTGAGATCTTGCAGGAAGTGTCTCACATGCCTAGTATTGCTCTCTAGAAAATCTGGCAACACTACCTAGCACACACAGGTAATCATTGCTGGACGTGGTGTGTGTGTTTTATTTTACATTCTTCAAATATGCATGATCCACATGTGGTTTTGTAATATGCATTACCCCCCAAGCATAGTTGTCCTTGAAGGGACATAGCTTGGTGACAGACACAGTTTGCTTGCAAGCTTTGTCAGGTTCATTCCCCAGTTTCTCCAGATAAACCTGAAAAATACTCTGCTAGAAACCCCACAGAGGGCTGGTGTCAATCAGTTTTAGACAATACTAAGCTGTATGGATATATGATCTGAGTTAATATGAAGCAGCATCCTCTGTTCCAATGATGATCCAATGCAGATACTACCTCAACCGTGGCACAACTAAACAATGTCATTCACGCATTTGACTTGCCAAAGTATGAAATACTATTTCAAAGTGTGAAATATCAACAGTTTGTGTCCATTTTCCACACTTTTGTGTAAAAATATCTTCAGTGAAATCATATTAACCATAAAATATACCTCTCCTCCCCCCCCCACCATGATTTTAATTTCTAGCTTTTAAATCATTTCTTGGTTTTGCAACATTGTTTTAGGAATGATCGCAACTGATATTTTGAGTCCCCACAGAGCAAAACTAATATGAGAAACAATTTTTTTTATTTAATTTACAAAGGGGAAAGAAAGAGGGAAGAAAGGAAGGGCCCCAAGAGTTTCTATAAAATTATCTCCATACAGTTATTTCTATAAAGTTATCTACATACTAAATATTAGAAATAAGTACATGGTAGTTTTGTTCAGGGACTTCTGATGATGTATTTATTAATAATTCTGCTACCCTGTCTATCTGTTAGTTTCTTCTATATTGATTGGCAATTTGTAGCCTTCTTGATGTTGTTGGACTCTGTTCCCAACATCCCTCACAGACGGCTATGCCGTTTTAGTATGAGGGAAGAAAGTACACTTTTTCTATAGCCCATGATGCCACAGTGATGTGATAGGGAGCCATTGTAATGGAGTTGGAATAACAGGTTTGGGTTCTCATCTGTGGAAAGAATCTTAGTGTACTGTAATTTCTGAAACTTCCAGGCATAGGATTGGCAGATAAGGTTTTTGTGGGATGTGACTAAATTTATATATACCTCTGTATCTTAGTTTCCTATCTTACTTAGCTGAGGTTATGCTGTAGGGTTAAGTAAAGACTAAGGTCTTATCTAGATGGTCTATTTATCCCATCTTGGCCCTGTCTTGGAGCCTCCAGTCCAGATGACACAGGGCATTTGCCCCATTTTGCCCCCAAGTAGTGCACATGATCCCGTGGCCAAGACAGGACCAAGATGGGATAAAGCCAGTTACACTGTTTTTAAAAAATACCTGGGAAACCCCACAACTGCAGGAGCTCATACCAGCATGCTGGCCTGTTGCTGCAGCTGCCATCTGCCATCGCTCTTCCAAAGCCAGCCCACTGCATGTGACCATCCTTGTTCATGTGCTGCAGACTAGCTTCCTGGCTTCAGAGAGTGAGATGTAGATGGCAGCAGCAGCAGTCACAGGCCAGTATGATGGTCTGGAATCTATCCTGTTTTCTCTGCCAGTAATGGGGGAGGAATGGGCCTGATCTATGGGCAGACTATGCCAACAGGAAGCTAGAGTATTCTGGTGCATGTTGTCATGCCCCGTGAGCCTGATGAGGCTATAGAGTCAGGGGAGGAGGAGGGCATGGCAAGGAACGGCTCTAAGGACCCTGGCACAGGTTTATCTACATCTGTCCCACCAGGGAACCCTGCCAGCCTAGAGGCTCAAGCAGAGGAAGAGCCTGTCTGAGTGGGTTGGCATCAGTCCCAGCAGAGAGTTCTGCCAATTCAGATAAGGACGAAGAAGAGAGGGACTTACCTCCATCAGCGTATACCCAGCAGCAAGCTCAAAAGGAAGCTCAAAGGAAGTCTCTGAAACTTTATGAGAAAAACCTGCTTGTTAAAAAACACCTGACAAAGCCTTAATTGCTTTATATATGCTGGGAGAGGCGATGGAGGCTTTGTCAGAGATCAGCTGATCTTCCTGGTGAAAGCTTCCTGCTGACTTCGGTGCCTGGACTCTGGTTATCTTGACTTCTGTTACCTTGACTTGTTCTTAGACCTTGACTACTCAGCTGCCAGCTCCTGTTGACCCACAAAGTGCTTTGGACCACACTGCCTGATTGCCATAAGCCTTTGACATTTTTGGACTGTGTTACTGGACTAAATATTTGACTGTCTTTGCATTCCTGTAAGCTAATTAACAGTTGGCTCCCTTCCCAGACTAGTGATGTTTATACTTTGCTAGTACCTAGTTGCTTTCTGGACACATGTAGATGAGTCCTAAGAAGATGAGTCCTTACAGGTGTGTGTGTGTGTGTGTGTTGGTGTGTGTTGTATACATTATCAATTTAGTTAAATAGAAAGGGGTGGCATTTGTCTCATCCTTATGTTTAAAAAAAGCATTCAACTCTTTTGAAGCTGTATGAGCATTTGTGAGAGAAAGCTTAGAGCCAGATTTTTTTTTTCTTTTTGATCATACGAAATTTATTCAACTGTTCTGGAGCCCTGTATGTGTGTTTGCATGCCAGCAAAGTTTTTTCCCCTCATTCATCTTAGGTTTGTTTTATTCAGCCATATCTGTTAAATAACTGCCTGTTTTTAACTGGGAGGTACTACCAAGTAGAGAGTCCTTTCTGTGTGCATGCCTTGCAATTCTCAGAAATAGTGTAGGTTATAAATATTTATTTTTATTTTATTTATATGCCACCTTTCTCCCAGCTGGGACTCAAGGGAGCTCACAACACATAAAAGCATACAATTAAAAAGATAAATAAATAGGTAACTAATATAATATGCATTAGACATCGCTTTTAGAAAACACTTTCTTCAACATTAATTACCACTAGTGTACTACGTATTTGTTTGGGACTTGCTCTTTACTATCTTTACAGGCATCCTACTTTTTCCTGACTCTCACCAATCTAGAAACTCTTTGCTTATTCCAAAATCTAGTCACTGAATGTGGCAATCCTTCTCAATTAATGCATTGTTTGCCTGGTAAAGCAGAACACACAAGGCACCACCCTACATTTGTTCAATTGCTTTCTAGTTCAACCAGAAGAAGAGTTTGGAATTTGATTTCCTAATAGGTAAGGAATTCTGATACCTGAAACATGATCTAGATCCAGGTCTAGTCTCTGGATTGACCTAGCTCCAAATGGATCCCAACATACAAGTCTATCAGACATGAATGCAAAAGTGTTCCTGTCCCATAATCTCCACTCCTGCTCCTGTCCCATCCCTGTCCCGCCATCATCACCCTCCCCACCACACTTACCTTCTCTTTCAATGACAGGGCAGCCCAGGAGTGAATAGAGTTCTAACGGAGCTCTGTTTACTTCCTGGAGTGAAATCCCGTGGATTCTCGCAAGAAGACGTCAGCGCAGGAAATTCAAAAATAAAAACCAAAACACACCAAAAAAGTTACAAATAGCACATACACTCACTTTAACTGGGAAGTTTTTAGAAAGTGTGTCACTTACCTGGATGTCCCAATCTCACCTGGAAGTGTTCTGGCAGGGACCTCCCATTGACCCTGGGATCTCGCCAGGGAAACAGGACAACTTGTCGCACACACAGAAATCTGGGAAAGAAACTGAATGACAGATCTATTGATGGCTTTTCCCATCTATAAAAAGCAGCATCAGTGTAAAGCCAGCAGAACGAGTGCATAACAATGGGGGAATTACATCGTATAGTAATATAGCCCTTTTCCAATATCCTGGCGTTCCTGTAACGGCACTTTAAACGCATCTGATAATCTCCATACTCTCCAAATATCCCAATTTGGCAGAGACAGTCCCAATTAATCCTCTGTTGTCCCACTTTTTCAGCTGCTTTTAAAATGTCACCGGTTGGTGAGGAGAGGGTGGAATCTTATCCTTCCCAAACTGCAGCAGTTTGCTGCAGCCTCTCCTAACTTTTGTGTTCTTCCTCATTCATAACCTTTGTCATCTTCACCACACTCTGATGTTGCTTGGCCACACATGTCCTGATTTTCACCTTTGAAACATTGGAAGATATACCCCAAGCAGACTGGACATGATCAATATAATCAAATCTTCCCTTTAAAGATATGGGGGAGGGGGACTTGCACAGTTCCAATATTCATTAGGGCTGGATATGAACCCCTGGAGCACCACGGTTTGTCAGACAGACTCTGTATGCAGCAGTGTGACTCTATTGTGATGGAAATTCATACTAAGCAGATTTTAATGAATGTATCAGTTCATCCAGTCCATCATCTGCAAGACTCTTAAAAAAATCTCTCTTTTTCCCATTATTGGTGGGAACTTGCGAGCATTATATTTTTTGTGTTTGTATGTTTGTTACATTTATACACAGATGCACACAACTAAAAAAAAAAAGTATATTTGAAAAATAACCACAAAAACACTTTAGCCTATTGGGAAAATGTGTAAAAATGAGTGCATTAAGAAAAAATGTGTTTAGATGCATATACTAGGTAAAATGCACACCAAAATATGCAAGAATTTCTGAGCACCAAGAAAAAAAAAGTCTCACAACCCAAAACGGAATTGGATGAGACAAGTATACTGGTGAGATTTTGAGAAATGCAATGAAAACTGGCAGATTTTAACATCTTTACTATTGCTAAAGCCATTAATTAGTGGCAGCTGCTCAATGAGGCAGTGAATCTTTGCTAGGTATAAGTCCAAACTTTAAAGAATTGGCCAAGGTGATGAACCTATTTTGGATAGAAGGTTCCGCACTGTGGATAGCTCCTTAAAAATTTGGACTAAAACCCAGACTGGGTTCATTACCCATTGAAGCCACCAGCTGCCACTGTCATTAAGGTACAGTTTTGATATATGGATAGCACTTAGAGTTTGTTAGGGAAAGGCCAGCATATAACTGAAATTTAAAAAAAAAAATAAAACTTTTCATGCAGAACAAGTCCCAATACTTTACTAAGGTTTCACATCTTTCATTCTCTGTAAGTAAAACATGTGTCCCTCTTTTTCTTGGCAACATGGCAGAAGGCTAATTGGTACCAGTTTTTGTGCTTTATCATTTCTAGGAAGGGTTCTATCCCTATGGAGCATGTAAATGAAATGCTGAGTTCCAGCTATTGATAGGGTGTATGATATGGTATCCTTCAGTGTAAGATATGGCATCCTTCAGCGAAGCCAGGAACATTTCCCTGTGACTTCCACTCACTTAAGAAAGAGGCATTGTCATTTGAATCATCAGCCTCACTTCAGGTCAGTACAGGGAACCGATTTATGGAAATAAAGCACACATTTCCATCCCCAGGCTGTCATCTCTGGCCCTGATGCAGGATGTATATTCTAGCCTCTTGGCTACCTTGAATGATATTTAAGTTTCAACATTTGCTTTAGCTGAGGTACTCAGGCAGATCAATTGTTGTGCTCTACTAATCAAGCTTCTGGAAAGCTCGCCTGCTATCATACACCAGTGATTTCTAGCTGTTGCTTCTGCTCCACTGGACATCAACGTTTGGCTTTTATTCTTGATGGGCTCCATCTACCAATTCTCTCACACTGGCCATTTTACAGATTTCTCCCTCCTATATCGGTCAGCCCATCCATCTGTCTTTCTCGAGCAATTTTCAGTCTGCAGTAGTTTCCTAATGTTTTCCAGCACATCATGGCTCCCTAGAGTCTCTTAGGCCACTCCATAAAAACGCCTTCCTCCTGTCCCACACCAGTGCCTTAGTTTCATGTCATGCATCAATGATCCCTGGCTTATTGCTCTGCATCACTAGCTTTCTCCCTCTCTTCATGCATACTGGCCTGTATCTTAATTAGGATAACATTGAAACCAAACAATGAATTTATTAAGAGGAAATGTAAATGAGGTTCAACCAGTTACAGGTGCTGTCATTTCATTTTAATGAGGTTTGGGTAGAAAGATGGCTTTTAAAAAAGAGAGAAAGATTCCTCTGCCACAGATTTTAGCTTTTAAATTTGAAATTAGAACCATATCTGATTGTTAAAGTCCACCATATCAATCTCTTGGCCTTAGAATCTATTCACACAAGACATTTCAGAGTTGATAACTGTGATAAAATTCACATAAAAATATGTTTACCATAGTTATGGAGATGAGGTTTGAGCAAGGGGAGTTAAAATATGAACTCCCACCATTTCAAATACCTCACCTCAGTATGAGGCATACACAGACCCTTCCAAATATGAGTCTGGGCCTATATTGTCTGATACCAGGATATAACCATCATCATTTCCACTGTCAAGTGGCCAGTTCTTCATTCTCTCCTGCTCTTTCTCTGAATACACACAGTAATGGCAGCAAAGTATTAGCCCATTCCAGTTCCTTCCAGATAGCTCTGTGTTCCTCTGTCTTTCTTTAAGGGATTCCTCCCCCTCAAATTCCCAAGGTGCATAGATTATAAAATCAAAAGCAAAATAGAAAGAGATAAACATAAAAACACCACAGACTAGAATTAGCAAGATCTAATAACAGTACATAAATCTTTTGGGGACTCTTAGTAGCGCTGGGAAGGGATCACTTTGTTCTCCCAAGAAACTAATTCTATTAATTCAATATGCAGCAAATTAATATGGCCTCATTCCTTTCAGATACTGGTATCTCTCCTTCATAACAGCATGGAAGGAAAAGATAAATAGCAATAACTGAAACTTTTTTATACAGTATGCAGGCAGGGCCAGTATCAAGACTTGGCATTATTGAGCACCTGTCCAGGCTCTCATTCATGCAAACAGGGCCTGGCACTGTTGCTTCTTCACTTTGCTGTCACCTGTTCACTTAAACAATTTGAGCAACTGAACAGAGATGGGTGAAAGAGCAGTGTATCTATTCACCTTTCCTTCTCCCACTGGGCAACTCTGTGGATTGGGCCCAACTATTGGGAGAACGTTCGGTGTGTTGATTTATCCCTTTCTGGGCATCTGGGCCTGAATTATATTGGTTAGTCCCAAGAAGAGTATGAGTATAATAGAATCAGAGACTTGGAAGACACCATAAGGCCACCCCAACTCCCTAATGTGCAGGAATATACAACCAAAGCACTCCCAACAGATGGCCATCCAGCCTTTGCTTAAAGCTCCCCAAAGCAGGAGAGTCCACCACACTATGAGGAGCATAACATTTCCTTGTGTTTTTTGGGGGGGGCTGTGAGGCTGTATTCTGGAAGAGTTTCTTTCTGATGTTTTGCCTGCATCTGTGGCTGGCAACTTGCCCCAGGGAGACAGGACACATCTTGAGACATCTTGTTAGGGCCGCAAATCACTGCCACTGTTCCACTCATCAGGGAGTCTCCTACCACCACCACATATCTCCTCTGGGGATTAGCAGGGGGCATTCCACATGCTGAATCTTTCAAGATCTCCTGCATGTTCTCTGAGGACTGTCACTGTTGCTCTTGTTGCTGTTCCTTATCATCCCTCACAAGAGAGACAGCTTTGAATTGACTCTGTAGCTCCAAATGTTCAGAATGATCTCTGGTCCTCCTACTTCTATTTGTAACATTCCTGCAAATGTCTGTCTCCTGTGTTTGGGAACTGACCTCATCCTCAGAAACCTCCCCTGTCTGTTCCTCATTCAGGACAGTCTTTTCTGCTCTATCCAAGAAAACCTCTTGCTTCCTAAGATTCTCAAGAATAGATACCCAGGTGTCAAGTTGCTGGACCTTCTCTTCCAATAGAGCAACCAACTTGCACTTTCTGCAGGTATAGCTACTCACATCCTCCGGCAAGAACACAAACATAACAAAGCTGTTGCAGGTGACTGCAGCAGCTCCTCCGTATTCCATATTCCATAGTCTTAAGTAAGCACTGAAACAGAAATTCAGCCCCTCCTTCAAATTTTGCCCTCTAATGCCCACAGAAATACCTATTGGTCTTGCCTGTTAGTAGCAATTCTGTTCAACTCTTACTGTTTTGACTGTGCATGCCACAAGGTGCTCACCACTGGCCAACAGAGAAGGAGCTCAAAAGACAGGGGCAGCAGTTATATAGAACTAGTGGCTCCTAGCTCACCCCCAAGCATGTCAGCGACTTAACAGAAACCCCACCCTTTAGGCCATGTGCCAAACCAAAGCCCACACACCTTTGAAGATGGTCAATCAGAGTGGAATGTCAGTTGAAGGTTAAATGGGGAGCTTGCTGTGTAGGACTGGAACACAGGTACCTTCTTCTTTTGCACACTGAACTTTGTGTTTCAGCTGGGCCTCAGACAATAACTTGCACCTCAGGCCAAGACTTCATGGCTTTCATGGCTGGTTCTCTATGTTTAAATCCTTTGTACTGAGTCTGACATTGGGTTTGAACTTTCTACATTGTAAAAATATGCCCTTGTTTCACAAATTTTCATTCTGTGGCAGTTCTGTTGACTAACACATCACTCTCTATGAGTCTATTGCTTTCAACACCTGCTAGGTCCTCTGCCCCTGCCACTTACCCTGTCTGGAGGAAACAGTCTCCCTTGTACTCTAATGGTCTTCTTCAGTATCATTAACTAGGCATCATTCATTACTCAAGTCCAGCCTTATTTTCTCCTTCGGTACTCTTAGTTCTCTATTAATCTAGCAGGTTTTTTTAGACAAAGTAGATGATATTTTAATGTGTTTGTTAAATCCCTCTGAGGAGTTAGTACTAAGATCTCACGAGAAGGAAATTACAATGAAAAAACAAAGGAATTTCAAAAGCAAAAACTTGGATTCTAAATTACATATTTTTAAGAAAACACTTAGTTCCAGAGTAAATAGTTTAAATTTTTTAGATTGTGATAAAATGAATTTTCTCTCAGTTAATTGGCAACTATTTTCTATTTGTTATCTGTCACATTTCTATTTTCTCTATACTCTGGGAAACTATAGTTTATACATATGAAAATGGAGAACCGAATACCATACATCTGTTAGTCTTTACAGCACTGTAAGATACTTAGGATTTTTTTTTATTTATTCTTTTTTACATTTTTTTAACAATGCAATGACATCATCAAAGAAATGGGAAGGTCTGCTACTTGGAATGGAGTGAGCTCTGAAACAAGTTAATTTGTGCCAGAAATGTAGTGTGTTCTAGCTAAACAAGGGGGAAATCATTCTAAAGAAATACAGGGGACTTGTCCAATGCTAATGGAAAACATGGTGACCAAATACCATATAGTAAATATGTTACCTGCCCTGACACCCCCACCTTTGCAATAACTCATCAATTGGCCATATTTTATAAATTGGCTATTTATTGATGCTTCATGAGGTGAAAGGTAGACCAGGACTTTCTAAGGACAAGAAGTCAAGGGTTTCCTTAGAGCCTGGGAAGAGATCATTCCATATTCCCAAGCGACACACCCAGGTAGTAATTATGTGAAGGCTCCCTTGGACTGGTAGTTAAGGTGGGGTATGCTAATTCTCCTGGAAATGAGTCATTTTTTAATTCAGTTAAGTGGCTGAACACTCATTTACACTTCAAAATGGTTTCTCCTTGCACCTCTCCTTAAAACAATGGAAGGTTGCCTGAGACCCATCAGTCTTAATGTTTCAGCCATTAGCAATCATTAACATAGCCAGAAATTCCATTGTCTAACTCTGGGAAACACCAGCAGAGTTTGTATTGTATTCTACTCAAAACACCCCTTCAGTGGGAATATTAAGTACAAATATTGCCCCAAAACACAGCCAAAGTGTTTGCAGTCTCTCCCACCTTGTTAGTCTGCCGGTTTGCTGCATGGCCCTCATAACGCAATCTGCTACACTAATCTCTGCTCTTGACAAGTATAGTATAACCTATCATCCTGGAGACTATTCCTCTATCCAAAAAACTTCTTCCTATTCTTTGCTAGCCTTGTATGATAGCTTGAAGCCTGAGTGTTGGTGTGAATGTGTGTTCTGAGATTATTTGTCAATAAAAACCATTTTTAATTTATTTTCTGGCTTGGAGTCTCATCAGTTAGTACCAGTATACATAGGTCAAAAGATCCTGCAGTTACCCGGCCTCTCACAGCCACTATTTGAGCTAATCAAATAGCTAATTATCGATTTTTGATTGGCATGCACAGGGTTCCCACAAGCCCCCAGTAATTTGGGTAACAGTCCTTCTATATACATTGAGTCCAAGGTGGAATAACTGGCACATGAGTATAATCTGTGGCATTTCTGTGATAACTAACATTTGTTCTGGCAATAACAGTAATAGCTGCATCAAACCCGCTATCATTTTCTAACCTTCAAACTATTATGAGTGATTAATTGCCAGTAGTCATGTTCTCATTCGTGCTTTGGCTAGTTCCTGATGGCAAATTTTGAATTTTCTATTGAAATGTCCACTTTATTATTGCCAGAGGTTGTGTAAGCCTCCCCTATTGTACAAAATATTCATTTACAATCCTCATAAACTCAGCAAACTACGTAGCAGTGGAGAAGTGCACATGGTATATAATAGTCAAGTGACAATCAGTGCTAGAAAAGGCAGTGAATGTAGCACACTTCTGTACTGAATGTGTGTCAAAAATCCTTCTGTTGTTTTGCCGGCCATTACACGTGGCCAAGCTCCCATGGTAACAGAGAGCTTTGTTATGGGTTCAGTTTGCTTTTAACAATAGTGATTGGCTGTGCATAGTACAGGACACAGAAATCATACTGCCTCTCAGATCAGTGTCTCAATACAGCTGACAGAAATGGCCAGAGGTGAGATAGATAGGATATGATGAGATAACAGAATGGAAGGAATTACATTGCAAGAAACAGCACAGAACTATGCTAGTTTGGGGGATGTTTACAGCTAGGAAGAGAATTTTAAAGAGAATTTTAATGGAGGGCATGGTTTTCTCCAGAGTGGAAACAACACAATTGCTTGTAATTACTTCCTTTTTAAGACTATAATGAATACAGTTAGGCACCTCCACATCCACTGATTCACCATCTGCTGATTCAGTTATCCACAGATGGTGACAGTGAGGGGAGGTGGACTGGGAGGGAGGAGAGGAGGAGGAGATCTGCCTCCCTTCTCCTTTCACCCCAGGATGGCCAGCCGGGATCGCTCCCATGAGAAGAATGGCAACAGGGGGAAAGGGAGGGGAGGTGTAGATCTGCCTCCCTTCTCCCTTTGCCCCTGGGATCGCCCCCAGGATCACTCCCATGGAGGGAATGGCGATGGAGGGCAGTCACTTTTATCTGCGGATTTCATTATCTGCAGGGGGCCCTGGAACCAATCCCCTGCAGATATGGGGTCCTACTGGAACAGGTTTCCAAAGTAACAAAGAATGCATTCCTGTTAGTGGCACTCACAGGTGTAATGTTGCCTTGCAGGGGCCACCCAGAAAGTGTCTGGCTATGTTTCTTAAGCCAGACACCAAAGAAGAAGACAGCCTGGGGGCCTCCAGGGTGTCCTCTAGAGAACTGGAAGGATCATGTCATCTTCTTAAGTCCAGCCACAGAAACACAGCTGGATGCTGCCTGCTTGCCAGTAAATGGATGTGGGGGTGCCACTCCATGGCAGATAAGGTATGTTGCATGCTTGTTGCGGGGAGCATAGCTATTTCTGGTTGAGCTGTATGCTCTACCAGATCAATACAGGATCTTGGCCAATGACTAAGAGCCAAACTACTTTATTGGAATAACAAATAGTGGTATCTATTTACTTTTAAAGGTTATTTCTAACAGGCATTGTATAGGCATTTTGAGAGGAATGTTCCATGTTTTATACTGTTTTTCATAATGTTTGTTGTAGATCCCCTTCGAGTTTCAGGAGGACTGAGGGGCAATAAATAAATATTTTAAATGAATTTTCTCATCAATCCTAATAGGTCTTTTCCTCCTTCAAAACAGTAACAGAAAGTAATTGGAAAGTAATGAACAGTGCAACAAGTGATGTAGCAAGTTACATATTTTCATCACTATGACAAGTAACAGCAACTACATACATTTTAAATACTATAATGAGTAATTACTTTTAAACAGTAACTTTCCCAGCTCTGGTTCTCTTCCAAAAATATACAGGAACTAGACTAGAAAGAGGAGATTAGTAAAAGGCTAGAACAAAGGCCAGGAAAAAAATAGACAATTTAAAGTCTGTATAAATTACACTCACCTCTATGTAATCTTCGAAATGACTCATCCAAGGACTTTCAGTGGGTTTAATGGTTAAGCATACATTAAAATCACAGTGTCCTATATCCACACCCCACACACTGTCTATTGGTTTCCTCACTGTCCCTATATAAAACACTGTAAAATAATGATGTTCTCACCATGTCTGCAATCAGACAAGACTACATAATGAGAGGGAGACAAATACAAGAAAAAGACACCCTTCCAACAATCAGGTACTAAATTGTATGATATCTGAACAGGAGATGGTTGATAAAAGGTGTGTTCATTGATTCCCACCATGCAGGCTCATAATAGCATAGGGATGTATAAATACAGAAGCAAGGTACTTAATGATGTAGTGGATGTTCTCCATTCATTTTTGTTTTCTTTTACAAAACCAGTTCTGAGCTGTCAAATAGTCATGAAAATAATATATTTTTTAAAAAAACTGTCTATGGACTGTATTTTAAATGAGCATAATATCACCTATTGTACATAAAGTAAAATTATTCCTGAGAAGAAAATAGAAAGCTAAGGTTTCAAAGAAAAGGAAGGGGAAATGCTTGATAAATCCATTTTTACAAGATGTTGATTGTGAATTCTAGGCTTAAATCAAAGGCTTTTGCAGAGCTTACAAATGTTACCTTTTTGCAAGAACTCCCAGAATCCACCAGCTGGCATGGCTGGGGGTAGAAATGATGCAGAATGGAGGACTCAGAGTTGTTGCCAAAAATTTTAATTTTTCCAAGCCCTGGGCTTTTGTGCACAATATATGGCTGTATGCATGCTTCTGACCTTCCCCACATCTACAAAATAATTAATAAACCTCAAACTCTGAATACAGAATTTTTTCTGCAAGTCAATCTTGAAGAAGATTATACATCTGCCATCCTGACCTTTGCACTTGAGGTGTGTACAGATTTGCTTTCTCAGGTACTACATTCAAAATATCTGCATGCATCTTAGTACTTTATTTATCCCTCATAGCCTTACGAAACAGGATCCCAGAGCAGAGCAAGTTATTTCATCCTCTGTTTCCAATATGAGGGATAAGAGAAATGAGAGCTTGTACACCCATCTTTTTCTTCTAACAACTGTTTTTTTAAAAACCAAGACAGTCCTTGCCCACAGATAATAGTTAGACTTTAATCATAAACCATCCTTGTAAAAACTATTTAATTTTCCACTATAGGAGTGAGGATTTGATCTCTTATTAAACACTTTATGGAAAAGTCTAAAAGTGCTTTCAATTATTTATCTGAATTGAAATCTAGGTCTTGGAAACTGCTGGCATTACACACACACATAATATTATCAGCCCACAGAGTGCTATTAGGTTATAAAACACTGCTATAGCAACATCTCTGTTACAGCTGCTGGTGCTCATGCAACTTTTACTACAGTTATAAAGCCATTTATTACATTTTCTTTATGATGCTAATGCATTGCAGTCTGTTATTTTATTGTTCCCCCTATGATAAAGACTGAAATGTATGATATTGTGCACAAAAATACAAGTCTAATAACATACCCTGCTGCATTAAAAATCTCTTAGATAAGCTTTAGAGGCTCATAAAAATATTAACAGGGAATACCAAAAAGGAAATATTGGGTTGGACATTTTCTTTCATTTGGTTTATTGTTCCCAGAATAAACAGGGTTTGTTTTTGTTTTTGTTTTTAATTGTGCTTTGTCAAAACATACAAAGGATGATATGAAACTGTGACTCTTTTTTTCTTAATTATGTGTCATTGTGGGAGATGATTATTTGCAGTTCAAGACTAGAAAGATTGCTATATAATATCAAAATAATCATTTGAAAAAGCAGGATGTCATTTAAAAGTTATTTCACAATACCCTATAGTATTTCACAACTGATCATTACATATTTTCCACAGATTACCTATATTTAACTCTCTCCCCCCCGCTCTCTCTCTCTTCTATGTAACCCTGTACTAAAGATAAGGCCTATTTCTGCAGAGAAAAATTAGTTCGCTTAATTCAGTTCTAGCTGCTGTTAAAGGCTTCTTAAACATTAAATCAATTGGACAATCATAACTCACATAAAAATTCCTCAATGTACAGAGATAATCTTAAAACATTCTCTGAATGTTCTCATTGGCTGGTTGCTTTTTCTTAATCATTTCCACAATAACAAGATATTTTAAGACTGAATAAAATCAATATGAGAAGAGGTCTTTGGCAGTAAAATTCAAAAGTTATTGGAGATTTTTGGCCACATCCCACATGTACATTCAGATACACACCAATTTTATGGAACTCTAACCTCTTTCTTAATCAATTCAAAAGAAATTTTAGTTCCCCACATTTTGATTCAAAAACTACACAGAAAAAGATCTATAACTTAAATATTATGTAGCACTGTCACCTGAACAGTCATCAATGAATTCCCAAGAGTTCATCTATTTTCCATGGTATTGTTGTTGTTGTTTTTAAAACAAAACTGGGGAAATGTCTCAACAAATCTATTACTTTTTGCCACTGGAGTACTTTTTCCCCAACCAGTATAATGTAATGAGGCAAACAATGTTCCCTAATGTGTTTGTTCCCAAATGTGTTTGTTTTCAATGTGTCTCAGTGAGCCATGATGATGTGAAGCAGAAGGTTGCATTCTGGTCCTTAACAGTTTGCCCTCATATGTGGGAAATTGAAGGCTTTTTTGGAGGTGGGTCAATGTAATTCTCATTAGAGTGAGATAATATAAGAAGTGTATGTTAACATAACCATAACTCTTGATGGAATGTAATTTTAAGACAGTTAGGGGGAATAAAAGTTAAGATCAAGTTGAAGCACTACTTCTGAAAAAGGTTAGTACCTCTGGCCTATGAACAAATATGGTCTGCAGGAGGTCCCCAAATCTCTCATCTCCAGTCAGGTTTTCCCTCCACCATCCCGCTCCACAATGAGGATATTAAAACCTCCTCCCTAAAAGTGTATTGTTGAGGATTGGTGCAGGGGAGGAAGGACTAACCACTCTTCCCCAAACCTGTGTTTCCCCTACTAAGAAGGTCATGTTTTTCTATTTAGGATTTTTAACAGACTCAGTTGGTACTAACATAGGTTTCTTAGTTTGTTGAGCTAAGGCTAGTGTGCTTGCTTGAGTCAAGGCTGTTTGTTTGTGTGGGTTGAGTGTAGGCTTGCCTGGAGGAGGGGCTCATTAGTATTTGTTTGGTGAGCTGCTCCTCTTGAGAGCAAGTGAGTCATAGAGACTGCTGAAAGGAAAGTAGGGCAGAGGCAGAGGGAAAGTAGGGCCGAGGCAGAGGGAGGAGCCAGCAGTCAGTAGTGCTCTCTCTATATAAAACTGCAGCTTCAGTCTCTGGAGCTCAGAGTAGAGGAGCAAGATGAACAGGAGCGAGGACAACAGGGGTGTTTGGCATGGGTGTTTAGCAGGGGAGTTTGAGGGGGAGGTACAATTCTTTTTCTGAGGGGGAAGGGCTACTGCTGAGCTGCCTGGGGGTGGAATTAGCCACTACCACTATATAACTGCTGCTGCACTCTTTCCAGGTTAATCTTAGAAGATCAGCAACAAGTGCCTTGCGGCATGCGCAGCTGTAACACAACAGGGACATAAGAACTCTTCTGAGAAACAAGGCCAATGGGCATTGGGTGGAGGGGGGATTCTAGAGGAGTTTGGACAGGGAAGCCTAAAGTTCTCTTTCAGTGACTATTTAAGAAAACTGAATATGGCCAGTGAAGGAGCTACTGCCATCACCTGCAACACCTGTGGGATGTTCGTCTTCTTGCCAGAGGAGGTGGGGAGCTATATCTGTAGCAAGTGTAAGTTGGTGGCCCTGCTGGAAGAGAAGGTCAAACATCTAGAGGACAGGGTATCTATTCTTCTGAATATTAGGGAGCAAGAAGTTTTCTTGGAAAGCATGGAGAAGACCATCCTTGAAACAGAACACAACAGGGAGGTGTCTACAGAGGTGGCATTACCCATACACAGGAAATGAACACATGGATGAATGTGACACAGAGAAGTAGAAAGGCCAGGACTCTTTCGGCCAGCTTGAAGCTACAGAATCAATTTGAAATTCTCTCTCTTTCCAAAGAAGAAGAGGAAGAGCAGTAGTTCCAGGCCTCAGGGAACATACAGGAAACCTTGGTAGATCCAGCACATAAGGTGACTCAAAGGAGGAGGGTGGTTGTGGTGGTAGGGGATTCCCTGTTGTGAGCAACAGAAGCAGAAGTCTGCAGGCCTGAAAAAATGTCTCAGGAGGTATGCTGTCTACCTGGGGCAAAAATTCAAGATGTAACAGAGAGGCTGACAAGACTCATCAAGCCTTCTGACCATTATCCCTTCCTTTTGGTCCATGTGGGAACCAATGATACCACAAGGTATAGCCTCCAGAAGATCACAAGGGATTATGAGGCTTTGGGTAGGAAACTGAAGAATCTGGATGCACAGATAGTCATTTTGTCTGTCTTTCCAATGGAAGGGCATGGCCCAGGAAGGGAGCAAAGAATAGTGGAGGTGAGCAACTGGCTACACAGATGATGCGCTGGGAACAATTTGGCTTCCTGGACCGTCGAATGCGGTTTCAGGGACGTGGACTTCTGGCAAGAGATGGGCTGCACTTCACAACAGTTGGTAGGAATGTTTTTGCAAGAGTCTGAAAGATCCCATCAGGAGGACTTTAAACTGAGTTGTATGGGGGAGGGAGACAGTACTCTTGAAGGCAGGAGTTCATCGAGTCCTAGAGATAATAGCCCAAATGTTATACAGACAAGGCAAATAACACAACAACCCAACAACCCAATAAAGGGAGGAATAAACCCTTTAAAAGGCAGATAGGGGAAATGGCCCATGGTCTCAGATGTCTCTATACGAATGCACAGAGCATGGGAAATAAACAGGATGAACTTGAACTCTTAACACAGCAAAATAAATATGATATCATAGGCATCACTGAAATCTGGTTGGATGAGACTCATGATTGGAATGCACTAATAGGTATAGCCTATTTCAGAAAAATAGACCAAATAGGAAGAGTGGTGGAGTAGCATTATATATTAAGGATGTGTACACCTGTAAACAGACCCATGATTTAAATCCTGGGAGCCAGATTGAGAGCATTGGGTAAATATCAAGGGGGAGAGAAACAGCAGGGATATCATTGTGGGGGTCTACTACAGAGCTCCAAGCCAAACCGAGGACTTGGATGATGCCTTCCTGGAGCAGATGACCACACATACAGAAAGGAGAGATGTAGTAGTAATGGGAGATTTCAACTATCCTGATATTTGTTGGAAGTCCAACTCTGCCAAGAATTTAAGGTCCAACAAATTCCTCACTTGCCTTGCAGACAATTTCATTGTCCAGAAGGTGGAAGAAGCAACAAGGGGATCAGCTATTTTAGATCTGATCCTAACCAATGGAGATGACCTGATTAATGGTGTGGAAGTGGCAGGATCACTGGGGGGGGGGAGTGACCATGTTCTCCTGGAGTTTGTTATACAGAGGAAAGGTGAAGCCAAGCATAGTCAGACTTGCATTCTAGACTTTAAGAAAGCTGATTTCAGAAAACTTAGGGAATTACTGGGGGTGATCCCATGGTAAGAAATACTAAAAGATAAAGGAGTTCATGAAGGATAAGAGTTTCTAAAAAGTGAGATATTGAAGGCACAACTTCA
The DNA here is from genome assembly GCA_030847615.1 of Gambelia wislizenii. Taxonomy (NCBI): domain Eukaryota; kingdom Metazoa; phylum Chordata; class Lepidosauria; order Squamata; family Crotaphytidae; genus Gambelia; species Gambelia wislizenii. The sequence continues at coordinate 81,975,151 of JAUMIR010000005.1, read as the reverse complement.
AACAGTTCCAATGAGGAGGGGAAAGGGGAGGTGTCTAAAGAAGCCAGGATAGATGTCGAAAGAACTCTCAACTGAGCTAAAACATAACAAAGGCATGCACAAGAAATGGAAAAAGGGAGAAATCACCAAAGAAGAATTCAAACAAATAGCCAGCTCATGTAGGGGGAAAGTCAGAAAAGCCAAAGGTCAGCTGGAGCTCAACCTTGCTAGAGAGGTTAAAAACAATAAAAATGGCTTTTGGGGGTATGTCCGTAGCAAAAGGAAGAACAAGGAAATGTTAGGGCTACTGTGGAGAGAAGATGGCGAAAGGCTAAGAGGGGACAGAGAAAAGGCAGAACTACTTAACACTTTCTTTGCTTCAGTTTTCTCCCAAAGGGGGAACAGTGCACAACCTGGGGAAGATGAAGCAGATGATGCAGTAGGGGAAATACAGCCAGAATTGGTAAAGAGGTCATTCACGAATGCCTGGCCAGTATAAATGCGTTCAAGTCTCCAGGGCCAGATGAACTTCATCCAAGGGTGTTAAAAGAACTGGCAGAAGTAATCTCAGAACCACTGTCAATAATCTTTATGAATTCCTGGAAAACAGGAGAGGTCCCAGCAAACTGGAAGAGGGCAAATGTTGTCCCCATCTTTAAAAAGAGGGAAAAAGAAGACCCAAACAATTATCGCCCAGTCAGCCTGACATCAATACTAGGAAAGCTTCTAGAGCAGATCATTAAACTGACAGTATGTAAGCACTTAGAAAGGAATGCTGTGATCACGAAAAGTCAACATGGATTTCTCAAAAACAAGTCATGCCAGACTAATCTCATCTCTTTTTTTGATAGAGTTACAAACTTGATAGATGAAGGGAATGCAGTGGATGTAGTGTATCTTGATTTCCGTAAGGCTTTTGACAAGGTCCCCCATGACATTCTTGCAAAAAAGTTAGTAACCTGTGGGCTAGACAATGCAACTGTTAGGTGGATTTGTAATTGGTTGACTGACCAAACCCAAAAGGTAGTCACCAATGGCTCCTCTTCATCCTGGAGAGAAGTGACCTGTGGGGTGCCACAGGGATCTGTCTGGGCCCCGTGCTATTCAACATCTTTATCAATGACTTGGATGAGGGAATAGAGGATATGCTTATCAAGTTTGCAGATGACACCAAATTAGGAGGGATAGCTAATACCCCAGAGGACAGGATCAGAATCCAAAATGACCTCAACAGATTAGAAAGCTGGGCAAATATTAACAAAATGAATTTCAACAGGGAGAAATGTAGGATACTACACTTGGGCAGTAAAAATGAAAGGCACAGATATAGGATGGGTGACGCATGGCTTGAGGGCAGTACATGCGAAAAGGATCTAGGAGTCTTAGTGGACCACAAGCTGAACATGAGTCAGCAGTGTGATGCAGCAGGTAACAAAGCCAATGCGATCCTAGGCTGCATTAATAGGAGTATAGTGTCTAGATCATGGGAAGTAACAGTGCCATTATTTTCTGCTTTGGTCAGACCTCACCTGGAATACTGTGTCCAGTTCTGGGCACCACAATTCAGGAAGGATATTGAGAAGCTGGAATGTATCCAGAGGAGGGCGACCCAGGATGGTGGGTGGTCTGGAAACCATGCCCTATGAGGAAAGGCTTAGGGAACTGGGCATGTTTAGCCTCGAGAAGAGCAGGTTGAGAGGGGACATGATAACCATGTTTAAATATTTGAAGGAATGTCATACTGAGGATGGGACAAGCTTTTTTTCTGCTGCTCCAGAGACTAGGACATGGAACAATGGGTTCAGCAAAAGAGATTCTACCTAAACATTAGGAAGAACTTCCTGACAGTAAGAGCTGTTCAGAAGTGGAATACACTGTCTCGTAGTGTGGTAGAGTCTCCTTCTTTGCAGGTTTTTAAACAGGGACTGGATGGCCTTCTGTCAGAAATGATTTGACTGTGTATTCCTGCATGGCAGGGGGTTGGACTGAATGGCCCTTGTGATCTCTTCCAACTCTATGATTCTATGATTCTTAAAGGATAAATTTCAGCAGAGAGATTTGGGAGAGGGTAGCTTCCAGGTTTTGGGGGGGGGGAGGTAGCCTTCCCCTCCTCCATGCTGTGATTTCTCTGCCTCAAAAATGCCCCTCAAAAATGCCAAGGGACATTTCCCAAGGAGGATTTTCAAGGTCTTCCACTGGTGGTGATAGAGATTTTTAAAAGGCAAATTGAAGCAAGGGGAGGTGTCAATGCTGGAGAAGAATGGTCTAATCCTAACCTCCCCTGTGTTGTGACTTCCCAATTTTTTTAAAAAAAACTGCCCCACCTCTTACTGCAATTTTATAAGCCCTGGTTGCATTGGAGGAATTTCATGGAAATCAGTGGCCCATGCTCTCATGCATCCATTGGCAACATCTGCCTAGACCAAATTTGCCTTCTCGGCCCAAAGTGTTTTCTTCCCTGTTTTTTGAAACCACAGTTGAAGCTCTAACTAGAATATTTTAGTTGGCTTTATTTTATTTTAGTTTTAGAATATTTTAGTTGGGAAAGCATCTATAATACACCTTTAAATGTGTTAATATGTAACTACATACACAGAATTACTTTGGTATTTATTTTCACTTTTTTCATTTAGAAATGTTATATGCTTTCTAAATCATGTATGTTTAACAATGGTAATTACAGGAAGTGTATGAGAAGCTGAGCATTGTTGACTCTTTTCACTATAGGCTACTAGAATGGATGATTGCAATATTATAGAAGTTTGTTCCCCAGTTCATCGGATCAATCTGCCTTTGGATTCCGGGCATCCAGTCCACTGGTTTGGATGCAGACCTATTCATACTTAAAGTAGATTTACTGAAATCAATGTGACTAAAGTTAGTTACAATTACTAGGAATCCCACTGGTTTTACTTAAGTAGGACTGAGGAGATTTTCAGACAGGCAAAAATCGCTCTTTGCCGCGCGAGCAGCCTCCCGAAACTGCTGCGCGGCAAGGGTCTTCTTCGGACGACGCTGTGCCTCTGGCGAAACCGTCCGTGTCACTTCTGTGAAGCTTGGGACGGCTCCGCGTCATATTTCAATCACGGGCAGCCTCCGTGATTGAAATATGACGCGGAGCCGTCCCAAGCTTCATGGAAGTGACACGGACGGTTTCGCCAGAGGCACAGCGTCGTCCGAAGAAGACCCTTGCCGCGCAGCAGTTTCGGGAGGCTGCTCGCGCGGCAAAGAGCGATTTTTGCCTGTCTGAAAATCTCCTGAGTCTGGAGGCAACTCTCTGTGTCTAATGGAATGTAAGGGCAGATTGATCAGCCCAGCATATGCTCTGGAACCTAACCAGAGCATGGCAAAAGTTACATTCTTGGACTACAGTGTCCAAAATCACCAGTTTGAAGGATTAAGCACTGGAATTAACCAACAAGATGAGGCCAACATCCTCATTTCTTTTAGCACCAAATTCTGCTGAGAGCATGATTGTGTAAACCTATCCATATGCCCCAGTCCTTCATGTATTTCAGGCAACAATCTTCTTCCTCATTATATCTGAGGCCACCTGTGTTACATGTCATGCTCTACAATCCCCATTTTATAACAGTGAACAGGAATTTTCAGACACATGGTATGTTTTCCTGCCATATACAAGAGTTGGGCAATATCATTATTTCTCTGCCATTTGGAAAATTATCACTTGTAAATGAGATACAGAGGAGCTGGATATGTGTCATTAACAAAACTAATCACAATCAACAGCGTACTTTAAAAAGGGAAAAGGGAAAAAAAGGCAGAACATTTTTAGTACCAGAAGTAGATGAGCATTATACCAAGACTTAAGTCCCTGGTATAAAACTAATTTCACAAACAGATGGCTCTACACAGCATTGATGGCCCTTCAGCTTCTTTATTGCAAATAAAATACTTGCTAGCTTTGGTAAAACAAAAGTCAAACACAGCTGTCGTATTTGTATATATTTTGACTAAGGGGACATAATCAGTCTTTAAATGATGTGACACAGCGCATTCTCCCCCTCCCTGTCCCATTTGTCATTCAGAGTCATTACTGAGCATATGTGTCCAAATGGGAAGGCATCAGGTATCTTGTGCTCAAGGGGCTATTCATCAGAAGAAAATAAATATAAACTGCAGTATATTTTTCTAATAAGAAGGGGAAATCCTGTTGTCACATCAAGAAGCCTAAAGCAGTATAGCATAATCAGAGTTATAATTAATCACCAAGAGTCAACAGCAGATGCAAAGCACTCTCCCTTACAAGAAACCTCCATCAGTCCAGCATCAGATAAGATGCAGTGATCGGCACAGTTCTTCCTGCCGGTAATTCTGTTTATTGATTCCCTGTAGCATTCTTGGTGTGGGATACCAATTTTGACTGAGTCCCAATGGTTTTCCATTAACTCACAATGTAGTTAGCACTTGTTTCTGACCTCTGGGTATGCTTTGAAGTTGGCATCTATGAAGGAAGCCACAACAACTCTTTAAGCCATAGGATCCTCTCCCCCGCCCCACCCCCAGGCCAAATCAAATTTGCTATGCTAGAGTCTTCTTGTGAAAATTGTCGAGATCAGGAACCCAGAAGTAAATGGAGCTCCATTCGTGCTCCTTTACTGCCAGGGAAGCCTCACTGACATTGGTTAAGGTGGGTCTCGTGGGGGAGGGGTTCTTTTGCTGACATAAAAAAGCAGCAAAATGTGCCAGCAAAAGAACTTTTATGGAAGGTGGTCTGATAAAGTCCATAGAGAAACTATTTTCTTCACCACCAAAGAATCATAAGACTTGACTTTTTTTGTGGGGAGCAAGGTGCAAAGTCAGACCCTCTGCACAAGAGCAGACACTTTGTTGCCTCAGATGGGACAGTAGACGGCAACCCTTCCCCCAACCCTGTTTAGATGTAAGGGCTCGTACTCACAGTGGGTCAAATTATTTTGGCACATGACACAGAAAATCACACATAAGTCTTTCCATCTGTGGTAAGAATACAATAAATATATATTATATCATTAAGAGTGTGTTGCCTTTTCAAAACATCCCAAATCAGTGACTTGAGGTTGCCACCTCACTCTGCCTAATAAGGACGGTCATACTCTGGTCATGTTTGCATTCCTGTATTTATGTTCAGAAATAAGACAAGAGAGCATAATAGAATTGGCTCCAAATTTATATGAGGTCCTACTTTTATTTAGGGGCTTTATCACACCAGGCTCTTTCCCCACTAAAATAGCATTGTTTCTCAAAAATGCGATACAATTGGAATTCCTGTCTTTCCTTTCATACCTTGGGAACCTTTCCAGGATTGCAATCTTCATTTGTACTAAAAGCTTACTGCACACAAGACTTGGGATTGCCCAACCAGTACCAACCAGTACCTCCTCCAAGACATTACCCCCACGCTTTTTCCTAGTTTGGTGCATGTGCACACACAGAGAGACAGATGTTCCCCTGCATGGAGAAATATGATTGAAAACAGTATTATATTTAAAAAGGACTTTCCCCCCCTTTTTGGCATGGGAAGTTCCTTATTCAGGATAGATCAGACTAAAGTAGCTACTGGCTTTCATCTGGCAGCGATTAATCAAGTCTGAAGCTCTAGACAACAAGAGCAGGCAGAACAGGGCTAATGAAATAAATGCTTTTTTAAATTGTAAGACTCTTTTCCACTTACATTCCAAGCATATGTGAGTGTGTGTGTGAGAGAGAGAGAGAGAGAGAGAGAGAGAGAATCTGGAACTGGGCTACACCGGCTGGAAAGGGTTGGGGGGGCAGTGAGCAATGTTTTGCTTTCTCAGCTTCTCTGACAAGCCCCAGTTGAGTGGGGTAGGTAGTCTTTTGCCAATGTTTTTTTTTTTCCTATAGAGAAAAAGGTTTAACGGTTTCTCAGTTACTTCACCAACTGCAAGTAAATCAAATTGAAATTTCCACACCTTCTCCTTCTGCCCTGATAACTGAAGGTAGACTAATGTTTCCCACCTAAGCTACACCCAAATGACCTCCTGACCACTCAAAATCAGCGTAAAGCACAATTGAACTTCTGAACTGGAAATCATAGAAGAACAGTAGTGGGAAAGGAGATCATTATCAGATTTTTGGTGTTAATAAAATGGAAATTAAAAATATATCCCCAAGGTCTCCCATGGGAGAACAACAGGTGACATCTAGGAATGGCATCATGTGATAAGCCCCAACCAAAGATTCTATTATCCTGATGTAATTGTGATTTACCTGCCCGGTGTGAGAAAACCCTGGGTTATTCATAAACATGTACAATTGTCTCTGACCAATTCGTAGCTTATATGCACTCTGTGGCTATTGTAAATTACATAGGCTAAGCAATCATGCCAAAAGTCACCTTGAGCAGCACTTAGTGAGGGAAAAACACATTAACTGGCTGACCATACAGTCCTATGCATGCCTAATCAGCACTTTAGTCCCATTAAATTCTACAGAATTACTCTCAGAAACCCTAAAGACACCAGTTCCTGTCTGATCTTGGAAGCTAAACATGGTCAGCTCTAGTTAGTACTTGGATGGGAGTCTGCCAATGAATACCAGGTGCTATTGACTAAATTTCAGAGGAAGGAACTCCCTATATTTGGAGAAAGGTGAGATATAAATGAAAGAATAATTGCTAAACCACCTCTGAGGCCATGTCTACACTATGAAAAAAATCCATTTGGCGTTCGAAAGATCGATAATGTGTACACACGGCCATTCAGATGCATTCGTGTCTTTCGGAAGGGGGGCTAGCGAATCCCCTGTAAACTACGTAGATTTGGTGTTCAGGAGGATTAACGGATCTTGACCTAAAATCTGTACAGCCATTCAAATTGTTGATCATCTGTATACAGGCGGTGTAATCTGATTAGCTAGCTGAGCAGAGGGGGCGGGGCTAGCAAAGCGGGGAATTGGGAGCGGCTGCCATGTTGGATTCCTGGCTAAGCGAGAGTCCGGCAAGGCCATGAAATGGAGATATTTTTACATTTATTCATTTTTATTTTATATTTATTGTTTTATATTTTATATTTATATTTATTTATTGTATTTATATTATATTTTATTGTAAATACAGAAAACTGACTGTCTGCATAACAGGCACCTTTTTAAATTTTAAAAAAAGAGGCGGGAGGTTTTAAACCTCCACTTGGCACACTCACTCCAGCCAGCTGGGCAAGGGGGGGTCATATGGAGTTTAGGGGGGGGTTAAAAACCACGTAGGCAGATCGTACACATTAAAACGTTTGCCTTTTTGAATTTTTTACCCCAAAACAATTTTTTTTTTTTTGGGGTTGTGTAGATGGGGCCTGGGTATGCCTTGCCTGAGAAAACTTTATGAAATCTGTGGGATCACCATAAGTCAACGGGTGACTTGAAGGTATACGTGCACACACACACATGCACACACGCACACGCACACACACACACACATATGCTGGTATAGGATTGTGTAAATAAAACCTCTTTTCTTTGAAGAAAAATATTAGCTGCTGTGTTTTGATTTTCACCATAGATGTAATGAATAGAAAGAAAAAGAAAAATATTTATACCAAATACTCTTAAATTCATAATTTATCATAATTTAACCTTGACTGTAACCATGCATAAGGCTTTTGATGAATGTTACCTTCCTCCCCACTCCTTCTGACCAAGCATTGAAATGAACGTCATTGCACACTATCATGGAAGAAATAGCCCTTCGAAACATTCATTTTACTAAGCATGTTACCTTCAGATTTTAATATATCTTTTTTTCCCTGTTTCTAATGATTCTGATGATCTTTGTACCTTATTATGTTTTTATGCATATATATATATATATATATATATATATGGAATCAATAGCTCACTTTTGTCTGCCAAACTGAATGACAAAAGCTTAAGGGTGCAACCTAGAAATAAGCCCTATTGTACATAGTATGACTTATGCTAGAGTAAATATACATAAGAATATGCTATAGCAGCAGTGGATACAATACAGCCCACATGCCACATGAGCCCCCCAGACCTCACTTCTGTGGTGCCTGAAGATCCCTCACCAGTCTCCCAAAACTCTGCAATACCTCAAATCTTTGGGCCTGTCTAGTCTAGAAGAAATAATGCAAATACCTGTGCATTATAGGCAATTCACAGCAGCAGCATTTTTTTCCTATAGAGGAAAACACCTATCCCCGTGGTGTTTTGTCAAAAACAATAGGCTGTGAAGCTCTCCGATGTGATGTTCACACAGCCATGAATCAAGATGGCTGTTGTGTTATTGTTTTGCACAGTGGGGAGCAAGGAAGGCGAAGGGAACCTGGCAGTGCCTGGAGACAATGAGGGCAGATACCACAAGAAAGAGGAGAGCCCCGCGCCCTTCACTCATCCTGGTGGCAGCAGCCTCTGATTCTGGGTGCAAAGGGATGGGAGGAGCCACCCCATCCCTTTGCAGCTGGAATTGGAGGCCACAGCTGCCACTGCAAGGATGGGTGAAGGGCTCATGGGTTTATCCTCCTCTTCCTCATGGTGGTCGCCCTCCTCATCATCTCTGGGTGCTGCCAGCTTCCCTTCAACAGTTTTTTTTTTAAAGTTTTAAAAGTGTACAATCACTAGGTGCTACCAGGTGCTTGATGGGAGGTCTACACCTGCACACGTCCAACCCATCAGACATTTAGCTCCACCCTTTCTGGACTGTGCAACAATTGCATTGGTTGCCCTAATGAACAGGAATGGACATTTCCTTTGGCTTTTTAAAAAGTTTAGGGAAAGCTGCAAAGGCTTTCCCCAGGAGTATTTGGAGTTTTTTGCCCCTCCTTCCAAATATGTCAAATCACTGTAGGATTCTCCTCAAATTCTACAAGGAGTATTTTCACCATCTAGATTAGCCCTTTTTAAAAAATGTCAGCAAGATTTTCTGGCCATTTCTCCCCCAAACCACATAGAAAGCCCTCCCAAACACATGAAAACATGTCAATTACCTCCACCCGTCCCCACAAACACCCCAGAACTGCACTACTCCAAAATGCCTCTGTTCTCCTCTGCAGTCCCTTTAAACGGAAGTTGCCTGATGCCATTTTGAGAGGGATTGCAGAGTAAAATGGAGTGTTTGGGGTTGCTCTCTGAAGTGCAGTTTACAAGGGGTCTAGGGGGCATCCACAATAGAGAAATAATACAGATTGAAACTGGATTATTTGCATGGCTCCTTACTATGGAATCCTGGGATTTGTAGTTTGGTGAAGCACCAGCATGTTTTGTCAGAGAAGGCTAAAGACATTCTAAAACTACAAATCCCAAGGTTCCATAGGAAGGAGCTATGCAAACAATCAAATTTCAAACTGGATTATTCGTGCCAAATTGATTCCCCCTAGGAGAAAATTTGTTTCTACCCCTCCCCATGATGCTGCCTATCCCTATGCCCCAGTAAAGTGAACACTGAGAAATCCGCAGTGTTGTTCTAAAGCTTGTGATTATAGGCTTCTAGTCACAAAGAGCAATGTATTCATCTGCACTTGCTATTAGCAAAATTTTATATCTCTCTGATTCACATGCCTGCCTCAAATTATTTACTGAAATGCATTTTATTAACTCTTCTAGATTCTACTGCACGTATTTCTCTGGTCATTTGATTGTCCTTTTTGTTTCTTTTCTTCGGGGACAGTTGGCAAATCTGCCATGATGAGGACAGCACATCAGGTCTAGGTTTTACTGCTGGTCCTTCCAGAGCTGTTCAAATTTGAATTGGATCTCTGCCAATACCAAAGTGGAGTCCAGCAGTGGTATTGCTCCTGTTCAAGTCAAAGCAACTGTGAGAGGGACAGTGGTAAAACCCAGAGTGGATTTGCCTCCCACTCCAGCTCCCCCACTTTGTTTCATCCAGTACTTTATTAAGGGCACCCAAAATCCATTTTAGCCTAATCCAACAAAAAAGGGCACCAAAAATCAGTTGGGAGGATTTTGATATCCTTTCTTCCTTTCAAGACAATTTCATTGTGGATTTTTTTTTATGTGGGAAAACTTTTTAATTAAATAGCTCTTCTTTCCTTTAAAAAAATTCATAATAGAAAGTGATGGGTTGGAACACACTACCTGTGTAATAATGTCAAGATTAGAATAATGCCACGCTTCAGTTCTGAGGGGTAACAGAAGCCAAGCAGCAAAAGAATGAAGATGAACTAGAGAGTCTTAAGCGGGGGGATCTATTGGAAATTAGAGAAGGTAAGAAACAAGACCCTAGAGTTACCATGTAGTCTACAGGTTTTTTCCATCTCTGGAACAAGAAAATTGCACTGTACATTTTGTAGTACATGTCTTATTTCTTATACGCACAAAGGTGACTCATAAGGAAGCCTACCTAAGCAAACTCATTGTCCATGGCCTTTAAAAAAATGGATGGAAGCAAGTCTGTCATCTCAATAAAAACTTTATTGCATGGATTGGTCATCTCACATACATAGTCATTATTCATTGATAGTAGCATCAAGTGATGACCTACATTTGTAAATGGTCCATTACAGATTAATAACCAGGCAAAGAGATGATCACACCATGTCACCTCAAACACAATGCTTCCCCCCCGCAGTCAGTCACCAAACCTCCATTTTGTGGAATGTTGAATAATCAAGGGATAATAAGTCATGAGATAAAGATATTTATGTACCCTTTGTATGATGCTATTATAATATCATACATAGGTTAGTTGAAGAGGATACGTGTTATCAGTAGACAGAATATTGAAATTCAAGACTTAATGTTTTCAGAAAAACTTCCCGTACCATGCACAAAGCCTGACAGGCAGAGTTGCATTGTCTCAACACATGGAGAGAACGTGATCTTAGGAGAAAGGGTTTAGATTTATTAGGCTCTGTCAACATTTGGGGACAAGTCAAAATCAAACAATTGCTGGTACTTCATATCAAACAAGGTTAAAAAAAATATAAACAGATGAAGGGGTAACTACTTAAGGATAACAATTATGATGCCCTTCATAGGTTGTCAGACTGCAATTCCCAGCATTCCTTGCCATTGTCTATGCTGGATAGGGCTTCTGGAAACAGTCCTATATCATCTGGATGTTTGCCTCGGTCCTACACCCCATATGATAAAAATGAGGATAAGGGAAAGCTTGCTGATGAACTGTTTCAGAGTGAAACCAAGCTGTTAGACCAAAAATAAGATACCTGAAGATGGATGATATCTACAGGTATTTATATACTATTACAAACTGCCCCACCCCAAACTACTGGGATGCAAGCTTGGTATGGGTGGAAATATATGTCACTTTTGCTTTATCCCGTATCATTTATTTAATGCAGTTTCTTTTGTCCCATTCATGAAAACATTTGTAAGTTTTGTTAAGATTCTAACATAAAGAATAGACTTTTAATGTAGGCAATGCAATAGCAATACACATAGTTAAGCCTTGCCAAACAAAAGGTGATAACATTCTCTTTTAGTTATCTCTGTTGCACTGCCAGTTTCAAGAATAGAGATGGAGAGTGCATAAGGAAAAGAGAAATACAAAGGTCAGATAAAGGAAACACTTCTGTCTGAATCTGCTGTCAAAATTGCTATTTCCTATTACATCAAGGAATTTGTTTTCAGTGATGGTTACTTAAATTAGTACCCCTGTTACCCTAAGAGACAGGGGGTGCTTTAGAGCCCCACCCACGATGCCAAAATCTACATTATTATCTAGGGGAATGATTAGCTCAAACAGAAGCCTGCGAGAGGAGGTTGGGGATCTTTTCACCTACGTATATCAGGACTAACCATAGAGAGCACTCCAGTTAAAGTAAAATAAAGTATTTTTATTGGAAATAACACAAAGTGAACTCACGTACACAACACACATGCTTAAGAAAAATACAGGGATATAGCAGAGTAAGACAGAAAGATGAGATAGAGGGAAAGATTCAGGAATACAGGGTGATATTTACCAGTCTTGGAGAGAAGAGTTTCATGCAGTGAAGATACTCAGATAGACAGTTGAGGGTAGCATAGGAGGTTCCCATCTGGGGTGCACCAAGAAAGAGAGTGGCTGGGTGCATCTACTGTCGCACACCTTACTATTGTTAGGGGACTAATATTTATACCCTATTTCATATCCTGAAGGGGTACTTTTGTTAGGACAAAGCCTGGATGTCTTTCCTACAGGATAGACAAGGGAAACTGAAACTCAACTGATTGTGTTCCTGGCTAGGAGATAGAAATTGATGGGTTTATGACAGCCTTGCAAGGTTGGACAGGAAGGGGTATGGGAAGGATTTCTGTAGGAATAGATGTGGGAATGGTCACTTAGTTGGTTGATTGAATGAATCATTGCTGAGATGCCAAGGGATGGAAGTATTAGCACATACATCCTTAACAACTGTGTTTACTAAGGGGCTTCCACACCATTCTAATTTGGGGATTTCTTGTCATAATATTTCTAGGACACATCCCAAGCCATTGTGACCTCCAACTGACCATTGGTTTGCCTCAGCTAATCTGACCCCGAAAGTGTCCAATAGTTCCAATTATGAGATACCATGGGGAGGAGGTAGTAGTGCATACTAACACCCCCTTTTCTACAGCCATACAGAGATGCATAGCAATTGAAACAACAATTTGAAATGCAGACACACACTGCTGTATTCTCACAAGTTGAATTGCTATAATAAGCTGAGATAGCTGTCTATCTATCCATCTATCTACCTACCTTTCTATAGACTTAATGCCAAAGTTACTGTGATGAACCAGTAACACACGCTGAAAACAATATCCTTTAAGCAATTTGTTGTTCAGGATTTGTTAGGTAGCATAGCAAAGCCAGTTCTGGTGACCCAAGGGCCAGGAGAAATTGATAAAGCTAAACTATGGAGATTTTCAGACCTGCCAAAATGCCGTTTTGCCGCGCGAGCAGCCTCCCGAAACTGCTGCGCGGCAAGGGTCTACTTCGGACGACGCTGTGCCTCTCGCGAAACCGTCCGTGTCACTTCCGTGAAGCTTGGGACGGCTCAGCGCCATATTTCAATCACGGACCGTGATTGAAATATGGCGCTGAGCCGTCCCAAGCTTCACGGAAGTGACACGGACGGTTTCGCGAGAGGCACAGCGTCGTCCGAAGTAGACCCTTGCCGCGCAGCAGTTTCGGGAGGCTGCTCGCGCGGCAAAACGGCATTTTGGCAGGTCTGAAAATCTCCTAAGTTTCGTTTTCTCTCAGTTACATGGGAACTAGGAAAAGGGAGCTGTAGGGTGGATAGGGAAAGCACATTCCAGAACCAAAGGAGCCTGAATACCACAGCTGTTGACCTTGGACTGCCAGGAGGAGATGTCTGTAAGGTTTAAGGTGGGCTGGCTTGGATCCAGTGGTTAAGGCGTTCCCAAGAGAGTTCCCAAGAGAGCCAAACTAATGTCGGGGCCTGGCCTGGGTCCATGGCCACTGTAGCACCCAGTATCCAGGGCAGGTCACAACAGTTTCTCTAGTGCCTGATTACTGCTATGACAGAACTTTTTTCCTCTCTCCTGCCGTCTGTGCCAATCAAAAATTGATTGCGGTTTTTCCTAGCCCTCTGAAACACTTTTTTATGTGTAGGGGGGGAAATCATACTTGTCTTGTTTCTGTTGAAGGAAGCTGTTCTATCAGTGAGAGCACCCAACTGTATCATAGCCATAATATTTTTGTATTCTTATGAACAGAATTTATAGCAAAATATTACACACAACAGATGTCAAACTTTGTTGCACTTATTTTATGGTCTTACATATCCCAGACCTGCAAATAATAATATACATGAGTTTCAATGCATTTGACCTATTCTGATGAAGGAAAAGAATATGTTCTACTGCAAACTTCATATCTTGATTTAATACACTATTGTACCACATATTAGAAAATCTTCTTCTGAAGAATTTATCAGGAATTTTTATTTCTCATAATGTCTCTATTAGATATTTTTATCCTTTGATGAAATTGAAATGTGTAATTGAAAACTCTACCCTTGAAACATGCTAGAAATTCATTTTTGTAGGCTGCCTTTAATAATGAAATTGATTACTTTTGCGAAGTAACCTCTGAATCATTGTTAATATATGCTGGGAAAAGTCAATGTAGAATATGCTTTTTTTTCTATCTAAATTACCTTGTTTTCTCATTTTGCTTCTATCCTTCTGGACCAAGGACTCCAAAGAACAGTGGCTAATGCCTCATTTATATATTCAGCAGCCCATTTGAGTGGCTGCTTGTAACACAACTATGCACAATCAGAGAGACAAATGATAGGCTGATTGTATGAAGTGGTTTTTCATACAGTTCAGCCATTTTCAACCACATTGCCAATTTCCTATCAAAGAAACTGTAATGTCATGGAAGATCACCCATAACATATGAGCTTAAATCAAATTACTATTCTCAACTAGCATAGAATCACTGTTGAATAATAAGTCAACACTTTTGTAAATCCCATTCATTCAGTGGGCCTACTTGAGTTAGGACTGGCAATTGAATTTAGGCCATGGCACATTTATTCATAAATTTTCCCATGTGTTTTAGAGATGTTTTGCTGCATGTGTGATTCAGGCCTTGATGAGGAAACTCACTGCTGCTTTATATCATCTAATATCTGGTTGATACCTCTGTAAATAAACATTTCCTCTAAAACAAGAAGTGCTGTCACTTTTCTTTTCTTGCAGAATTCCTGTCTCTTTAACAAGAAAGGAAAGAGTTTATCGTGTGATATGTTTGAGAGTATAGCCATCTTAGAAAAAGCAGTATCTGTTGCATCTCTGCTTATCATTTGGAAAAGGGACTTTATCAGACCACCATGCATTAATGCTCTTTTCTGGAATATTTTTAAATGTTTTTATGCCAGCAAAAGACAACCCCCACCACCAGACCTACCCCCAACAGCATCCATGGGGCTTCCTCGGCAGTAACGGAGCACAAACGGAGTATGTTTACTTCCAGGGTTGAGATCTTGCGGATTCTCATGAGAAAACGCTAGAGCAGGAAATTTAAATATAAAGCCAAATAAACCATTAAAAGTACAAGAAAACACAAAAACACACTTTAAAAGTCCCAAATACACAAGGGGGGGTTTCATTAAAAAAGTGTCACCTACTGGGCTATCATGATCTCACCCAGAGATGTTTGCCCATTGACGCTGTATTCACATGAGTACCATGGTGCAAGGATTCAAACGAAATTGCCATGGGAGATCAATTAATGGCTTGGCCCAACCATAAAAATGTACAGCTTTTGGACTTTACTTGATTGTGAAAGGACAACATCGTCTGGTACGCACACCCTTTTGTGATCATTAGACGTCCTTATGATGCCATATTTGCTGCATCTGATAAAGTCCAAGGAAAGAGGGTCTGAAGCTTGTCAGGAAAATGTCATTAACTGTATGGTCACACTTATTACACAATACAGGAGAGCTAACTTGGAGGACTACACATGGTCCATCTTCCTTGCTTCTCATATTTGTGTGGATTATTAATGTTTATCCTAAGGTCCCGTCTATATGGGGGGGGCATGGAAATACTATCTCCTCTGAATAAACAGCACAGTGCTGCAACCTGTCTTGGTGGTCAAAAAAGCCCCCCTGGACTCCGCATGCCCCCTAGCCAAGATGGCAGCCATGAGCGATTTACTCACCATTTTAAATCTGCCACTGCCAAAAAAAAATTTTTAAATTTACCATGGTGCGCACAAACAGTACTTCATATTTACAAAAGAAAAGAATAAGAGAGAGAAAGATCACTGTTTTATCTCCTTACCGATCTCTTGCTTAGCTGAAAATCCAACATGGTGGCAGCAGGCACTTTCCCTGTTTGCTAGCCCCTCCCCCATGCTCATCTGGCTAATCAGCTTATGCTGCCTCATCGCAGCAATGTGAATGCAACTGTCCTAATGATTGAACATTCACATACCCTACATAGCTTTTTAAAAACATCTGAGAAAAGCTCCAAAGGTTTCCCTTCTGAGCTTTACAGTGGATATGGCTGCCCCCCGTTTCTGAATGAGACGTATTGATATGAATGTCCATTTGGATAAATCCCCTTCCATGCATTTGCCATTTGGATTATTTTCACCATTTGGATGGGACCTAAGTCTTGCGTTTCTATGGTAAGGACTTTTTTGGATGCATGAAATATACCGCAAGCAGCCTCGTCGCGTTGCGAGGCTGCTGCGCTGCAGAGCGTCCATTTCGTATGACGCTCGCCCCTGGCAGTACTGTTGCGGTACCGCGGGGAGAGTTGAGTGTCATATTTCCTCGATTTTTAAGAACGAAAGTTGATTGTTCTTCAAAATCGAGGAAATATGACGCTCAACTCTCCCCACGGTACCACAACAGTACCACCAGGGGCGAGCGTCATATGAAACAGATGCTCTGCAGCACAGCAGTCTCGCAACGCGACAAGGCTGCTTGCGGTATATTTCATGCATCTGAAAAAGTCCTATATCTGCTTGTCTGCTTATTCCTACTGCGGAAGTAACTATTGCTTGAATTGGTCTCACAGACCTTGAATGATTAGCTGCCCTTGTACTTCATATATGTTTAAAGGGATACATTACTTTATGTAAGAATCAAATATGTCAGATAAATTTTGCCATTTATTTTGGGGTGCCTCGTTGCCTTCATTTGCTGGAAACTTTATGGTGAGAGGGAATGCACCATCATATGAACACCACTTTCTCTTTACTTTTACAATTTCCTTTCTTTCTTGGCAACCAAGGGTGAGCAAGGTATGCTCCACATGCCTACAGGATTAGCCTAGCTTTCTGTGCTAACATCCTCAAATAATGCCAGTTCTTAGGGTGAAGTACTATTTCACTAAAAATGTTTCCTACCTTGATGCATCATCTAATTTCTATTTTACAAACTAGGGTAAAATTAAAAACTGCTCTATTTGTTTAGTTATTCGTTCCATTTTTATCCTGCCTTTCCTTCACTGAGCTCCAGCTAACCCTCCCCCTAATTTATGCTCACAACATCCTTGTGAAGTAAGTAGTTTAGGCTGAGAGAGAGAAATAGAGAAATTGGCCCAATTCCCCAATGAGTTTTACAGTGCCCTGCAGAAGTACTGACACACACATCTTTCACTTTTCCACATTTTTGTGTTACACCCTGATATTGATATTGAAATTGATCTAATTGGCATTGTTACCACAGCTGACATACCCAACATTGTGAAGGTGAAAAATATTTTTATTGTGGCACAAAAGTTAAGGAAAATAAACAGTTAAGTTAAAAAAAAACACATCAACCTGCAATGGCACTTGCAGGTTGCATACACTTTCATCCCCCTGAGCCAATACTTAATAGAAGAAACTTTGGCAGCCTGCTGCAAGTCTTCCTGGGTAAGTCTCTTATCAGCTTTGTGTTGGAAGTGAAGAAGCATCAACACTTGTTTACAGCTCTGTGTGTGTCTCTCTCTGATGTGTGTTTACTTCCTGCTTCATGCAGAGGTCACTTCCCCCTCTTTTTTTCTCCAAGATGTTTTTAGTGTTTTACAACTCTTTGTCTAAGAAGCTAGAAACCAGCGATATGAGGCAGATCAGCCTCAAGATGCCTTACATCCACCCATGAGAGTCACCTTTAGGGACTCTTCCATCCAAGTTCGATAACTCTCTTCTATCTATTTTTCCTATCTAAGATGTATTCTCTGCCATAATAAACATAAGTTCTATTTTATAACTTTACTGGAGCATCCTGCATGTTTTGTGTCCTGTTTTGTACCAGAAACTCATGATGCACTGCGGCTCTGCTGCAATCTGTTCAATATAAATAACAAAATATCCTACACTTTGTACAACTGAATCTTGCAATTTCCCCCTCTTTTTTCTTAGCAAAATTGCTCCAGTTCTGTTAGATTGGATGGTGGGGCACTGATGAATAGCAGCTTTCAAATCTTTCCACAGATCCTCAATCAGATTGAGGTCTGGGTTTTAAGTGGATCATTCTAAGACCTTCAAGTTATTTAAAAAAAAAAACATTCCAATGTTCCTTTTGAAAATGAATCTCCATCCCATTCCTGATCCCTTGCAGACCAAGAGCTTGTCTAGATGGGCAATTTACCCTGGATTCCCCCCCACTTACCATGTTGGAGTCCTGCAGTCCAAACAACTCAGAGATCTTGACTGAATTTGCCTCAAGACAGTCCTGATGACATCGGCGATGAAGCCAGGGGAAAGCCGTGGTAAACCCTTTTAAAACATTTCAAAATATCCCCTGGGAAAACCCGTGTCATGCAAGAAAACCCAGATGAGTATGGTGCAGAAATGCAGGAGTCCATGCCTGCACACTGGGCTGTATCGCTGGCACCCACCACCACTGGTGTGTCTCTGAAGCCAGGAAGGAAGCCCCCAGCATGCATTCAACCCCACCCCCACATGTGACCAGCCTTGGTCACATGCTGAGAGCCTCCTTCCCAGTTTCAGAGAGCGCATCATGCAACAGCAGCAGAGATGCCTGCCAATACCAGCTGGTGTGTACATGCAGACTTCTGCCCATTTCGCCATGGTAACAGCGGGGATCCAGGCCAGCCTCAGAGTCAGAATATTCCTGCAGGACGGCCAGTGTATTCCAGCCAGTGTAAACAAGCCCAAGAACAGATTTTCCTCTAGAATTTGCTCTGTATTTGGCTCCATCCATCTTGCCTTTAATCCAGACCAGTCTCCCACACCCTGCTTCCCCATGGGGATGCTGTTCTCAAGTAAATGGGCAATGTTGGCTTTGTGTCTCGAAAGCCACAAAGTACATTTTTGATCTCATCAGACCAGAACACTTGTCCCTAAAGGGTGGTTGTGTCTTCCACATGCCTTTTTGGGAACTCCAAACAGGCATTGATATGAGTTTTTTCTTCAGCAATAACAATAATAATAATTTTAATTTTAATTCTTACCTGATTCTCCCCAAGGCTCGGGGTGGGTACAACATGAATTAAAATACAATATATAACTAAAACATAAAATCATTTAAATGCATAGGTTAAAACACATAGAATAAAACAAGCATTATATTAAAAACAGCCATAAATGTAAAATACCAATTTAAAATTCATGGATTAAAATCAACTGGGTAGACCTGCTAGAAGAGGTATGAATGTTTTAAATTCAGACAGCGTCTTTAGCTGTTGAATCTCTTCCGGCAAGTCATTCCACAGTCTAGGGGTGGCTTTCTTCTTGCCACTCTTCCATAAAGCCCAGCTCTGTGGAACATCTGGGTCCCATGGATGCTTTCTCCCATCTCAGTTGTAGATCTCTCCAAGCCTCTCTGACTGTTGGCCACTTTCCTGATCACTGAGAGGTTTCTCTCATGCCGAATTAAAGCAGCAGGGCAACTGGAAGGTTCCACTTTCCATGTTGCCTTACTGCATGACATTGTCATTCTTTCAGAGCTCTGCCAGTTGAGTCCCATGGGAGATTGAGGTAAAACCATGCCTTTTTGCTAACTTTTTTTTATGGTTAGCAAAAAGATGCAGTTTTATGTCAGTCTCCCAGGTGATGAGAATGGAAGAACGACATCATGCAGTAATGTATCATGGAAGACGGAACTTTCCAGGTGCCCTGCCACTTCAATTTGGTGTGTTATAAGCCTTTGAATTTTGCTGAATGGCCCTTTCTTAGGCAGAGTTGCATCTGAGCCATATTCTTTCCATTTTGTGATAACTGATTTAATCATGCTCCAGGGGATGCTCATAGCCTGGGATAATTTTTTGCAACCAAATTCTGATTGATGCCTCTGCATACCTTTATCCTGGAGTTTTTTTGATAGCCCCTTGCTCTTCAGGATACTGTTTGTTCAAATAACAACTCTAACAAACTCTGGTGCCTTCAAGAAACAGGTGTATTTAATCTGAGACCACATGGAACTGTAATTGCACACTGGTGGTCTCCATTCAGCTATATAGGTGACTTCTGGAGACAGTGGGTTGTGCCAGAGCTTATTTAAGCATGTCATAGCAAAAGGACTAAATCATTATGCAACCAACAGATGCCAGTTTGTTAACTTTTGTGGCACAATACAACTATTTTGCACCTTCAAGTTGTTTCAGTGTGATGTGTACAATCAGCAGTAACAATGCCAATTAAATCCATTTATGCTTCAGGTTGTAACACAATAAAATGCAGAAAAATCAAAAGGAGGGAAATACTTCCACAAGGTACTGTATGGTGTCTCTAGAAGATCTCTATCCATGTACACCAGGAAATGCATAAAACCTCTTCTGATGCATGTTAAACATGTGGAGCAGGCGTACAGTGGAGAACTGGCCATGGGTAGGAGGCAAACCCAGACTGTCCCACAAACCCCTCATGCATTCAAGTCTCTATCCTAGTTCTGCTAACACAGCAATTCCATCAGTAGAACTTCTCAACAGGATATTGGCTAACAAAGATATGTGTTCCACAAAGAAACATTCAGGTAGAAACCATTTGCCACATGAGGAGATGCATGCAATATACAGAAATATCTTGAGATACTAAAATGCCTAGCTTTTCACATACTGCTAATTATGGAATCTTTGAACGTTAAAAAAAAGAAAACCACTGAATGTGAATATGGCCCTGCAGTAATTATCTGTGCTTTTAAAAGAGCTTGAATATTGCACTATTTAGTGACATTTACAAATAGTTCTGCATACGTCTTGCAGCTCAGACACATTGGCTGACTAATTATTTATTGTATCTGTGTTACTATCAAATCTGAGAAAGCTATAAGCACTTTTTACAATTATCATGTTGTGATTTTCAGTAATGAGTGCTATTTTGGCACAGTACTGTGAAAACGGTTGATGTGATAAGCACATTTAAAGACTGCAGCCTGTGATAGGTGTTTGGGTTTTGTTTTTTTTTCCATATTTAAGTGATCTGTTAGTGAAAAAGCTTGGCTTAATCATTTTCCCCTAAAAGGTTTCACCTCAACCACTGTATGCATTATAATTTAAAGGTGATTGAAATGCCTTTTTTTTTTTACACATGCACACACACACACATCATCATCATTATCAGCAGCATGTTTTCAGAAATAGTTCAGCTTAGGAGTATTTCATGGGCTTGGTAACATTAAAGGATACACGTTTCACCATATCTTCCCTTCATTTTTACATGTTGCATCTGGTGATGTCACTGAATTTCAGAAATAAAAAACTGTTCACATTCACTTTTGCATATTAATTGCAATTATAAATCAGTTTTATCCATTTAGAGCTGACACACACACCCTTGACCATTCCCTAAATGTATCTTGCAGCAGCAGCAAATCCAAACAAATAGGCGAAGGACAGGATGGGAGATAGGAGGGGGGCTCTACTGTGTTCATTAAGCTTTAAAGACTTACTGACAGGAAGTTCCAAATGTAAAGATGTCAGAATCATAATTTTCCAGGTGTTTTGCACCCTTAATAAGAAACCAGGCGCTCTGGGAGACTACAATTCCCACAGATCTTTGCCCAGAATGTTCTTGTCTGTGAGGCTTTTAGGGTCTACTGAATTTTCATGGAGCAACTTCATTCAAGAGTGCCTAAATAGCAACCATCTTCTCAAATGCAAGGAAAGGGTACTACTGGCCAACTACTGTTACAATGCCATAGTATAGCAGCCATAGATTTATACAGCGGTTTATGGAGTAGCATCCCACACTTAAATTATTTTTTCTGACAACAAAGATAGAGGCTAGTCTGAGCAGGAAATCTACTTCTCTGAGACAAAACTTTCATCCTTTCCTGCTATCAAGTCCCAATAAAGAAGCAGAATGAATGCCGAGCCTGCCCTGAGAATAAGGACAGTATCAGACAAACCCCCTAAAGTGTTATTTTGCTGGTATAAAAATCAGTGTTTATGCCAGCAAAAGAATGCCCCCCCACTGCACCTACCTTGCTTTCTTAGCAAAGGCTTCCCCAGCAATGAAAGAGGAAGTGAACGGAGGTCCTTTGAAATCTTGCAGAATATCACAAGACTTCATAATGCGGGAAATTTAAAAAAAAAAACATTAAAAAGGTTAAACAAAGCACAGGAGCACACGTTAAAAGTCCCAAGTAACCTGGAGAGGGTCATAAAAAATATGTTACTTACCTGGATGTTATGATTTCTCCTGGAAGTGTTCATGCTGGACCGGCCATTAACAGGGTAAATCCGAGGGGGAAAACCCATGAGGTTTCACATGCTGGGAAGGCTAGCACAAAAGCACCAGGGGGGATCTATTGATGGCTTCAGCTGTCAATTAAAAAGTATGGATTTGGGTGGGGACTTAAACGCAAAAGGGCAACATTATGTAATAACATGCCCTTTCGTGTTTATGTGGTGTCATTATGATGCCATATTTTGTGTGTCTGATAAAGTCCTAAATATGACCCCCATCACCTGATTTCACAGAATGCTGTAGTTATATCCATCACATGAGGTGACAGTTATTAAAATATGGCATGTGTGTGTTTTAGACTTATAGAACAACCAAAAAACCTTTCAAGATATTCTGTCAAGAAGTCAACTAGAGGTGGTCCAAATGGTATAATTTCTGTTAATCTTTGGACTTTGGACAGCAATTTCTCAACAGCTCCCCTCCTTGCGCTTCTGCCTCCCAGAATTCTACTCCATTGTTCTATTAATACCATAAGGAAACAGCCAGAAATGAAAGTGAGGGAATAACACAACAGCTCCCAGATAAATGTTGCCCTAGACTTCAGAAGGTACATGGACCCCCAACACCCCACACAAACATTTTAAGGGCTTCTTATACCCTCTAGAGGGTGCAGGAAGCAATTTTGCCATGTGTTTGGGGTAGCAGACATATATTGGCCCAGAGGGACTTTTTCAAAACTGGAAATGATCAGAGGTCACTGCACAAAACAGCTACATGCAAACAATACATACAGTAAATTCTGATTTGTGAAAATTCTAGTCAGTCCAGGTTTCAGAGAATCATTGAATTTTAGAGTTAGAAGGGACCACAAGGGCCATCTAGGCCAAATCCCTGCCATGCAGGAAATGCACAACTGAATCAGTCCTCAAAGATGTTCATCCAATCTTCAAAAAAGAGAATTTTAAAATCTCCAAAGAAAGATTGTCCAGAGCAGTTTATTCCACTGTTGAACAGTTCTTACAGTGAAGATGTTCTTCCTAATGTTTATGTGGAATCTCTTTTCTTGTAATTTGAATTCATTGGTTCATGTTCTAGTCTCTGGAGCAGCAAAAAACAAACTCATTCCATCTTCTACATGACATCCCTTAAGATATTGAAAGAGGGCTATCACGCCACCTCTCGGTCTTCTCTTCTCCAAGCTAAACATGCCAAACTTCCTACATTGTTCCTCATAAGATTTGGTTTTCAAATCTTTGATCATCTTGGTCACCTTTCTCTGAACATGTTCCAGTTTGTCAATATCCTTCTTGAACTGTTGTGGCCAGAGCTGGACAAAAATTCCAGGAAGGTCTGACCAAAGCAGAATATGTAGATTGGCATTAATACTTCCCTCTATCTGGACATTATGCTCCTGTTAATGGAGCCCAAAATTGCATTGGTCTTTTTGGCCACCTCAATGTTGAATCACATTTAGCTTGTGGTCTACTAAGACCCCTAGAGCCTTTTCGCATGTACTGCTTTTAAGCCAGGTGTCACCCATCCAATGTTTGTACATTTCTTTTTTTCCTGCCTAGAAATAATTTTTCCTGCCTCACATTTAACCATTTATCTCTGTTGAAATTCATTTTGTTAATTTTAGCCCTGTTCTCCAGTCTCTCAAAGTCATTTTGAATTCTGAGTCTGTCCTCTGGGGTATTAGCTACACCTCCCCAATTTGCTATCATCAGCAAATTTGATAAGCATGCCTTCTATCCCATCATCTATATTGTTTATAAAGATATTCAACAACACCTGGCCAGGGACAGAAACCTGAGGCACCCAGTAGTCACTTGTCTCCATTGATGAGAATTTTCTGAGTTTGGTTGGTCACCAATTATGAATCTACCTAACAGTAGCAATGTCAAGCTGACAGTTCATGAGCTTGTCTCTAGAATATATTAGGGGACCTTGACAAAAAATTTACTGAACTCAAGATATAATCCACAGCACCTATATGATCTACCAAGTTTTTAGCTCTTTATTTCATGTAAAAAGAGACAGTTTATCGTGTCTTGTTTTGGAGAAACCCGTACTAGCTTTTAGTAATCACAGTGTTCCTTTCTAAGGACTTTTTCAGATGGGGGGGAGGAACCGAGAAGGCCAGGAGAAGAAAGGAGGTTTTCCATCAATAAAAAGCGGTGCCAGCAGCATGGGGGAAGGTCATGAGGAGGACAGGAGGAGGACGGAGGAGGGTTTTTTTCCCTGTCTGAAAAAGTCCTAAGTATGCACAGACTGACAGTTTAATGATCTGTTCTAAAGCCTTTCATGGTATCAGCATCAAGCTGACTTGTCAGTAGTTGCACGAGTCCTCATTTTTGCCATTTTTGAAGATAGGCAAAACATTTTCCCTCCTCCAATCTGCTGGGACCTCTCCTGCCCTCCAGGGTTCTCAAATATGATCAACAGTGGCTCTGAGATTGCAAGTCCCTTTAGTACTCTTGGATGTACAGTTGTCCCTTCATATTCACTGGGGTTTGGTTCCAGGACTCCCTGTAGATACCAAAATCCATACTCAAGTCCCATTATATGCAATGGCATAGCAAAATGGTGTCCCTTATATAACATGGCAAAATCAAGGTTTGCCTATTGGATTATTTTTTTTTTAAAGAATATTTTCAAGCTGTGAATACTTAAATTCGTGGATACCAAATCTGTGAATACGGAGGGGCAACTATAGTTCATGTGGCCCTGGAGACTTGGATTCATTTAGAGTAGGTAGGCATTCCTTTACTATCTCTTCAACTATTCTGGACTACAATCCCTTTATTGCATCATTTGTTTTACTTTCATCAGTTAGACCACTGTTTTAGGCAAAGAAGCTTAGGCAAAGAAGCTATTGAACAATTTGGCTATTCTCCCTGTCCTCCAAAAAAGAAATCAGCTTTCTTGTCCATAGTGCATGCCTGACTATATTTCCTCTATATAACAAATCCCAAGAGGACATGGTCACTCCCAGACAAGGATCCCACTGATCCACCCCACTGATCAGTTCATCTGTGTTGATGAGGATCAAATCCAAAATAGCTAATTTCCTTGTTGTGTCCTCTACCCTCTGTACAATGAAATTTTCTGCAAGGCTGGTGAGAAATTTGTTGAACTTTACATTCTTGGCAGAGTTTGACTTCCAACAAATCTTAGGGTGGTTGAAATATTCAATTGCTACTATATTTTTCCTTTTTGAATGTTTGATCATTTGTTTTAGGAAGGCATCATCCAAATCTTCAGTCTGGCTTGTGGGTCTCTAGTAAACTCCACCCCCCACACACAATGATGACATTGTTATTCCCCATACCTTTACATTTTACCCAAATGCTCCCAACTTGTTTTTCAAGAAAGCCTCATGGATTTCTTCACAGGTATACCAGGATGCTCCTCATCAGGGTTTCTGAATGTTCAATAAATGTGCTTTTGACCCTTTCCCCAATATTTTCATATATTCTTTCTTTCCCTAGCCATTATCTGCCAACACACACTTTTCTACTGTCTCTTCATTATACAATTGTAATTTAGAAAGTTTCCAGGATACAGTGTATGAACAGTTCGGTCTACCCAGTCCTGTGTTACTGGACTAAAAGTCTCCATTTTCCACAAAGAAGCTTTAAAAAACTCCATCATGAAATCAATGAAATAAAACAAGATTAAAATTTATCAGTGGGCCATGATCTTATTCTTTTAGTATTAAACCACTTCACATCTTAAATTAGCATAGCAAAGCTAAAACTGCAGTATCATCACCTTCTGTTGCTACTGTGCACTGCCAGTATATTTGAGTTTTAAATAGAAATGTCATGGATTCTACTTTGGCACTTCATTGTCATTGGTCCACACTATGTATACCCTCCCCCACATACCCATATACTTCTGCCAGTGGGTGATAACATTCCATGTATCTGAAGTGAGCTCAAAGTGCAAAGGTTTCTGTCAGAATAAATCTTTTTGTTGGTGTGAGAAGACTTCTTTCTCCTTCCTCAGTATAAGTAATACAATTGTCATGTATTTTCAGAAAATTAATCTCTAAGGGGCTTACCACACTCCAAAGAGAAGCAGCAGTGTAGCTGCAAGGTTCTGTCTCCCATGATACCTTACTGCATGATGTCATCATTCTTCTGACATTCTTTTGTTCTGGTCCCAATGGGGGACTGAGGAAAAACCACATCTTCTTGCTAACAAGTTTTTCCAGTTAGCAAAAAGGCATGGTTTTACCTTGGTCCCCCATGGGACTGGAATGAAAGAACAACATCATGCAGTAAGGCAGCATGGAAGATGGTTGCACTGCCACTTTTCTTTGGAGTACGGTAAGATCCTAAGTTAAAGTGTTTGTTTATGTGTTATCAAAAAAAATCCATCCTATATAATAAGATCTCAAGAGAAAATCAGTTTAAACCAATTTAGAAGAAATGGAATATCTAAATCAGTAAAAATAATTCAAGAGTGTAAAAGTGCATTAAGTATTTTAACAATGAAAGCAATTTCAAAAGTTTTAAACCATGCACTTGTACAGATATGGACAAAATTGT
The DNA here is from genome assembly GCA_030847615.1 of Gambelia wislizenii. Taxonomy (NCBI): domain Eukaryota; kingdom Metazoa; phylum Chordata; class Lepidosauria; order Squamata; family Crotaphytidae; genus Gambelia; species Gambelia wislizenii. The sequence goes on along the minus strand of JAUMIR010000005.1, from coordinate 81,948,571 downwards.
TAGGCTCCAAAGATTTTGATAAAAAGCCACACTTTAACTTGGCACCAGAATGAAGCCAGCATTGGTGCTAATTGAGCCTGCAAGTGTAGGGTTTTCAACAACTGGAGCACTTTGGTAGTGAAGGCCCTGGCCCAAATCCCCCCATTGGTAGGACAGATGGGAGAGACAGTCCGGCAGTATTCTGTATCCAGTATTCTACATCTAGAAATTGGAAAATTCTTACTAGGGGAGTCTGGGAGTTGTTATGTCAAAAAATAACTTTTCCAGGCTCTGTATCTCTATCAGAGTGGAAGAATGACAGGTGCACAGGCAGACATAAAAGGTGTTTTAGTCTCACTATAATGGAAAGATTTAAATTTAAATATAAAATTGTACTACCCTTGCCCCCTACCAAGAGCAAAGTCTGCAGCAATATATTATGACCTCTCTCTTTTTGTTAAAATAAAACGTGCTTCCAGATGTTTGGAGACTAACAGGCAAACAGCGTGCTTATGAGAGAAAAATATCAGACCTTAAATTGGCTTCCTTTCAAAAACTGGTTCAGGACTATCATCCAAATAGGAGATGCATACTCTTTCTATACAAGTTAGGTATGGAAAATGTTTGTTCAGCATTGAAGGATGCCCACCTAGGGAAAACCAAATTTAGCACAGAAGGCAATTAATTACTAAACAAAAACATTTTTAACAGTAGAACAACATCCACAATGTGCCCCAGTGAAAAACCAAGTCTTCTGTTTCCAGACATTGTCTTAATTATAGGCTTTGTCTTGTACAATTGTATAACTCCTTCCTTCTCCACTTCTGCAATTCCAGTTAAGTTCTACTGGGTGATGCTTCTACCAGATGATATTTCTACTGGGCAGATTCCTCTAGAAAACAAGGATCACTAAGGACAAAATGGGGAAATAGACACAGAAGTTAGGGTCCACTATGTCAATGGTTCATTTTAGCAGTGGGCAAAAAATATTTGCCCAGAAGTCTGGGCTAAAGGAGCAAATGATGGATAGTACTGGGATGGAGCTCTTCTGTTAATTCACATTGGGAGCAGATAGACTACCACAGTAATAAGAGGTGCCAACAATGTTGCAACAGTGCCACTAGCAGTGGCTCAATTTCCGGGCACAATTCAAAGCGTTGATTTTAACGTATAAAGCCTTATACAGCTCAGGTCCAGGTTATTTGAAGGACTGTATCCTCCCTTATGAACCAACCTGTGCTCTCTCTGTCCCACCACTCTCAGGTACATGTGGTGGGAACACACGAGGAGGCTTTCTCAGTGGCTGTCCTCAGGCTCTGGAATTCCCTTCCCAGAGGAGTTAGACTGGCACCCTCCCTGGTTTCTTTTTTGCAGACAAGTAAAGACTTTTCTGTTTGGACAGGCATTTCATGAGTGACTCTGTAAGGCCTATCTCACCTAAACACTGTGCTGGATCTTACTTATTTTTGTGGTGGTCTCTGTGTGTGTGTGTGTGTGCACGTGTGTGTGTTTAATGATGTGTATCTTGATCTGATTTTAATTTTTTGAGAGTTTAATTTTGTTTTAACTTTTGTATTTTGTATTTAATGATGTGTCTTTAAAAATTTGTTGGAAGCCACTTTGAGTCCCAAACTGGGGAGAAGAAGAGATAGAAACAACAACAACAACAGCAACAACACTTGTCCTTATCAGGTGGGGCTGTGAAAGTGCTAAGCAGTACCTAGATACTGTAAATAGACTGGATGAGGGTCAATAAATTGAATCTGAATCCTGATTATATTTATTTATTTATTTATTTATTTTAGAATATTTATACCCCGCTCTTCAGCCACAAAGGCTCTCAGAGCAGCTTACCAATTGTTAGCAATAGCACTTACACATCTACACCACTTTATAGTGCGAGACACTCTTTAAGCGGTTTACAATGTGTTAGCTAATTGCCCCCACAAGCTAGGTACTCATTTTAATGACCTATGAAAGGATGGAAGGCTGAGTCAAATTTAGAGCCCTCTGGGATAGACCTCACAATGTTATGGCTGCAGTACCAGTGTTTAACCACTGCACCATCAGGGCTTCAAGATGAAGGCTCTGTGGATTGATGGTTCTCAAGTCTGGAAACTGGGTAGGTTATCAGCCCTAGATGGGGTTGCACTCCTCAGAAGGAGGAGCTACATAGCCTGGGAGTACTCCCAGATCCAGCCTTGTCACTGGAGGCCCAGATTGACTCCATGATTCAGAGTGCTTGGGGACAGCTTTGACTGATTTGCCAGCTACGGTGTTTCCTGGACAGGCATAACTTAGAAACAGTAGTCCATGCACTGTAACTTCATGCAGTCTATACTGCAACACATTCAGTGTCGGGCTGTCCTTGAAGACAACCTGGAAACTGCATCTAGTGCAAAATGCAGAATCCAGACTGCATACTGGAATTCCATTACAGATAACATATAACACTAGTTCTGAAGAAATCATACTGTCTGCAGACACACTTCCAGTCTGAATTCAAGGGACTGGTCATAACATTTAAAGCTCTAAACAGTTTGGGACCTCAGTACTTGAGGGCGCACCTTTCTGTATATATGCCTGCCAAAGAATTGAGATCTAGTGGAGGCCCCTCCTCTGTATCTCACCAGTAAGTAAAATATATATTGTGGGAGGACATAGGAGACAGCCTTCTTTGTGGTGGCACCCCAGTTGTGGAATTCACTTCCCCTGGAGGCCTGACTGGTGCCAATGCTGGGATCATTTCAGTACCAAGTCAAAACCTGCCTTTTTGTTAAAAGAGTTTGGGCATATCTGATTTTATCCAACTATTTAATACATTTTAATATTTTAAAATTATTTTTATTATTTGTTTTAAATTGATTTTATTGTAAATCAACTTTTGGATATAGGGTGTGATATAAATATTTTAATAAGCAAATTAATAAATAAAAGATTTCCCAGGCTTTCAGTGGCCTTGTATTACAAAGATAAGTCCTATCTAATAAAATTAGACACCTTTACCACCCAAAGTGGCCAAATCTCTCTTCCTTTCTCTTTCTTCCCTCCCCTCAGCTCACACACACACACAGTTTTGCAACATGACACTAGTTAAGACAGAATCCTGTTGATATTGATGTCCTACTCATGGATAACTTCTCTTACAGAAGCAACTGGACATTTTTGTCAAATGCAAGACAGATAGCTGAAGTTCCCAAACAGAGTTTCACATTGTGAATTATTGTGCATTGTGCACAGTTGCACATGTATGATGAATATGGAAGCATATGGATGTGCATGCTTAGTCTGTATGAATGTGGATTGCGCATGAAGATGCAAATGCATATTGAGTTGAACATTCAGCTGTACAACACTGCAGTTCACTAATAAGATGGCACTGCACAACTGCAGTGTCACTCCCTGAGCTGATAGCTACTGTGTATCTTCTTGATGAAGGATCTCAGCATTAATTTTCTACCAAAGCCACTTAACTTACTATTAACATGCTTGGAGATATTGGCACAAGCAATAAACTTTCCTGCCAGTATAGTGTGATTTTTTTCTTGAATATGCATTCATTAAATGCAAATGTGAAGGGATTTTTATTCTTCTTCTTCCACATAGTCTACAATGGGAGAAAATCTGAAAATTCTTCCAATTTTCAAAGTAGTAAGTTGGTTGTTCATGCTAGTATCTAGCTGTACCTGGCGTAACATATGGCATTTAAAAACTCCCCAAACAACACCCAGAAGATCTAACGACAACGCTGTAAGTTAGGCTGGTAGACTTTAAAATTCATCTTCCTTCTTTTCAGCATTCCACACTGTCATGAAGGCAGTCCCATTATCCTGCAATGGTGATGGCACTCCCATCATTCTGCAATAACCACATGTCCCATTATCTGCAAACAGCAATTGTCTTGCCAGCATGGCATCAGGTAAAGAAAGGGTTAACTGGAGGTTAAAACACCACCTCCACAGAATCACCTGAGTTAACATCATCATGACATAAAATCACCAGAGAGATAATTGACCAATTAGAATGCCAGAGGGACAATTTGAAAAAAAAAAACTATAAATACTTTGTGTGAGCACATGACTTGAGTAGGCCATGAGGTTTGAGAGAGACAAAGGACTTTTTCAGATGCATGAAATATAACGCAAGCAGCCTCGTTGCGTTGCGAGGCTGCTGCACTGCAGAGCGTTGGTTTCGGGTGATGCTCTCCCCTGCTGGTACTGTTGCGGTAACGTGGAGAGAGTTGGGTGTCATATTTCATTAATTTTTAAGCATGAAAGTTGATCGTACTTAAAAATTGACGAAATATGACACTCAACTCTCCCCGTGGTACCACAACAGTACTGGCAGGGGCGAGCGTCATCTGAAACTGACGCTCGGCAGCGCAGCAGCCTCGCAACGCGACGAGGCTGCTTGCGTTATATTTCATGCATCCGAAAAAGTCCATAGAGAGCTAAAGTGGACTCCATGTTTTAGAGGCTTGGGGTGGCTGGCCAGCCAAGCCCATGACCTTCTCTGATTCCAGATGGATATGAGCTGCATCCTATGTATTACTGCTTGAGATTGTGAGTAGAATCTCTAGGGATTGTTTATATGTTGTGTTAGGGCATTTCTATTTGATTTCTAAATTTTTGCTGAATGTAGCTTAAAATAGCTAAATGTAATCCCATACTTTTGCTATTTCTGTAACTCTAAAGTATACCTGGGGGCATGGAAGGTGCCTGCCCTCATGAGAGATTTGCATGACTTGAACTTGCTTGAAAAAAATAAGCTTTTTCTAATCTTCCTATAAGCTGATGCTACATGTGCCTTATCTCTTGGACATTGCTACATTTCCCTCTCTCTGGGGATAGGAAGGAGGAGTTGGATGGTTCTACAGTGGCAAGTAGCCCCACCAGCTATTCAGAGACCCTGCACAGCTTCTCACTGCACTGTGTGGAAAGGGGGTTCAACTCAACAAGTGGCCGCAGCGTTTTGGCCTCTAGGGGGTGCCCTTGGTGAGGCTGCTCAGGGTTGCCTTTAGAGGGAAGCTAACTCTGGGGGTTCCAAGCTGAGAGCCCTCCGACTAGCCTGACACACACTTTTCCTGGAATTACTGGGGGTAACTTGCTCTGTTGTCGTGTTGCTGTGGCCACCACCAGTTGACTTCCTGGGTCCTGTTGCAGTCCATGACTTGTGAGTGACTGAGCGAGTGAGGGGAGGGAGGGGCCCTTGTGAGGCTGGGGGTGTAGATGCAGATTGAGTGGCAGGAGTGGATTGTGCAGTGGAGAGGGAATTTGCATGTGGGTGGTGATTGGTTGGATGTGTTTCCTGAGCAGCCAATCAGCATAATGGAGAAGGCAACATACCCAAGAATTTTAGACAGACAGACAGGTAGATAGAAAGACAGATAGATAGACAGATAGATTGATTGATTTGTGGCAAGTGACATTGAGCGGAGAATCTACAGAGCTCCTGAGCTACTGGATTTTATGGTGTGGGCTGTTTCTTATAGATACATCAGGTATCACTTCTAAGAGATATCTATGTATTTTATTAGCTTTTTAAAAATATGCTAACATTTTATAAAGCAAGAAAAACAACATAAAGAAGGCTTTTTGTAAACCCCATATACAATAAGAACAGATGTACAATAGTAGAGGAGGAAAATATAATTTCAATTGACTGTGCAAAAGCATATCATGAAGTTGACATCTACCTGCCACATATTCAAAAGCTGAAAAGATTGGAATAATAGAAAATGGGCATTTATCTTGCCAGTACAGCTGTATGAGTTATTTTAGCCACAATAAGGGCACAGGGAATCCATTTCCATTAACCAATAATTCAAAGAAACACATATCTGGAACATGTGAATATTTGTATCAAATCAACAAGACTAGTGGGTAGTGTAGCTGACAGCACTCATGCAAACCCTGTCCCACTGTCTCCATCTGCAAGTACTCCATTCTTGCCATTACCATGCTGAGCCAGTAGGTCTGAAGGGAGCTACTATTCACATTCAAGTTCTCAAGAGAAGACTGAATGGGCAGGGATGCGAAGTTGGTGGTTGCAGATTCTGTGCACAGCCTCATTTTCATGACTCATATGAAAAGAATGAGCACCTGTGTAGTGCTAACATTCCTGTTCTGCTCTTGCCAGCAGCTCAGATTCCCTGTTAGTGAGCTCAAAGTTCTAGGGAGAGGCAGAGAATCAGTCAAGTTCACCAAAAGCATAGATGTAATCCAGTCCAGTCCAAGTCGTACACAGTTGGGCAAGTAGTCCAGGCAAACAGACCAAATGGAAATCCAGAAGTAAGGTCAAAAGATGAAAGCAGAGTCCAAGGCAACAAGAAAACATTCATGGAATCATGGAACATGGAACTAGCGTAGCTTCTGCCAAGAAGGATGGTTATCAGCCACACTTTTCCAGAGGAGGTAAACTGGGTTATTTACATCCCAGCCGAGTCTTGCAGGTGTTCCCTAATTGCCATGTACTTTCTATATAAACGCTCTGACTGCCTGTGAGCCTCCCTTTCCTGCTGGTGCTTGGTTGGGATGAGGATAGGTAGGTCTGCACATTCTTCAGAGGGTTGCGACTGCTGGGCGCTCTGTTCTTCTGGCCTTGGCCCTGGCCCTGGCCCTGGCAGGCTCTCTGGGCTTTCAGGCTCTTCACTTTCAACATCACTGTCCATTGGGAAGCAGGGCATGACATTAACACTGCTACATTTGGCACAAATTTTAGAAGGCAAGCTTATTTGTATTTACCATATGACTGACTCAATGTCTCCATTCTCACAAGCCAGAATCATAGTGGTTAGACCCAACTGGACTAGGCCCATTGAATCAATAGGATTTATCTGTCCTGACTCACCATTCAAGAATTCATTCAGTGGGTCCACTCTAATTCATAGAATCATTGAATCACAGAGTTGGAAGAGACCATAAGGGTCATCCCCTCCAATCCCCTGCCATGCAGGAATACATAATCAAAGCACTTCTGAAAGATGGCCAACCAGCCCCTGTTTAAAATCTCCAAAGAAGGAGACTTCGCCACACTCCGAGGCTGTCCAGAAAGCAACTAGATACTAGCAAAGTATAAACAGCACTAGTCGGTGAAAGGAGCCAACTGTTAATTAGCTCACAGGAATGCAAACAGTCAAAGATTTAGTCCAGTAACACAGTCCAAAGGGTCAGAAGCTTACGACAATCAGGCAGCATGGTCCAAAGCAGTCCGTGGGTCAAAAGGAACAGGCAGCAGAGTAGTCAGGGACAGTCCAAGGTCTAAGCATGAGTCAAGGTAACAGAAGTCAAGATAACAGAAATCCAGGCACCAAAGTCAGGAGGAAGCTTTCACCAGGAAGATCAGTTGATTTCTGACAAAACCTCCATTGCCTCTCCCAGCATATATAAAGCAATTAAGGCCTTGTCAGGTATTTCTTAATGAGCAGGTTTTTCTCATAAAGTTTCAGAGACTTCCTTTGAGCTTCCTTTTGAGCTCGCTGCTGGGTATACGATGGTTCAGGTAAGTCCCTCCCTTCTTCATCATCCTTATCTGAGTGGGCAGGACTCTCTGCTGGGACTGATGCCAACCCACTTGGAACAGGCTCTTCCTCTGCTCGAGCCTCTAGGTTGGTAGGGTTCCCTGCTGGGACAGGTGTAGATAAACCTGTGCCAGGGTCCCTAGGGCTGTTCCCTACAATGTCCTCCTCCTCCTCTGACTCTATAGCCTCATCAGGCTCACAGGGCATGACAGAGAGGCTGACCACTTCTGAACACATCTTGCCAAGGAAACCCCATGATAGGTTCACCTTAGGGTCACTGTAAGTTGAAACAGGCTTGAAGTCAAACAACAACAACAACATGCAGCTTTGATAGCTCTTTTAAGCATATTGAATGCTATGTACTTATGTATCAGAACATGGTTACACTATTTTTAAAATGTTCATTTTGAGGTGACTTCAGTTTTTTAAGTGCCGAAGATACATTCCTCCTATTTTCCATAGCGGACATAAAGATGGAACACTATATTTTGAATGTGGATAGAATAGGGATCATATTCTGCATCTGCACATGGAGAGATGGATTTAAAGGATGGGTGTTAGATATGTCAGCATACAGTTTTTCTCTCTCTCTGTTTCTCTCCCGCTCTCATTCTTGCTGGCTTTAGGCTAGATTAATTTTGCAGAGAATACAAAGCTTCTTGTGACCTTCATTTTCACTGTGGTCATATTCTCCATCTTATGTGGGTTCCTTCCTTTAAAAAAATGTAAATCTATCTTTAATACTAAGAACTAGTTTGATCTTGTAGTTCAATTACTGTAACCATCTTATTTCTCTGAAATTATATCATGAGAATCCTTATCTTGAAGTGCTAAGCTTTTTATCAAAGACTTCTCTTTGCTGCAGAGTTATCACACACACTCTCGTGGATATGTCTCCAAAAGATATCACCTAAGTCACATTCAGCAGCAATAGTCTTTTTAAAATTAAAAAAAAAAAAACCTTTTTCTTACAGTCACATCAATGGAGAGCACATGGAAGGTATCACAATACATGCAGACAAGAGAAGTGGCAGAAGAAAATCAAAACAGCACCAGCACAATACTTCCTAAAATGCCATCTCTTTTTTGGACTCTCTACTTGAGAGAATTTGCTTTCTTAAACTGAAATGTGTAGGGACAGACTGCAAGTTCCTAAGGGTTGAAGGTGAGACTCTTTAATTACATATACTACTAGTAGTGTGAGAACCAGCACAGTGTAGTGGTTTGAGCAATGGACTAGGACACTTTGGGACCAGGGCTCAAATCCCCTCTTGGTCATGGAAACCCACTGGGTGACTTTGGTCAAATCACATTCTCTTGGCATCAGAGTAAGGCAAGGACAAACCCCCTCTGACCAATTTTTGCCAAGAAAACCCTGTGATATGGCCTTAGGGTCGTCATAAGTCAGAAATGACTTGAAGGCATACAACAGCAAACTAGTATTAGCAAGCACATGTGTTATGATTATGTAGCCAAAACAGTGTTACTGAGAAAAAAGAAAGAGGTATCGACATATTTGGTGGGAGCCTCAAGAAATGCAGGCGAAAAGCATGGCTGGCTGGAGCAATGTACAGGAACACTCCAACATTTCATAGCAGGTTCTTCTTGTCTAGTGTTAGTTCACATACACTTGGGCTGTAATGGGCTTGGCACTGGAAGAATGGAAAAGCATTTGGTCAACTTAAACACTACATTTTATACTTCATTTCAGGTGTAAAGATACACATGCTGCGTAGCTTGGTACAGTGGGTAGCTTGTAGTAAGCTAAGTAGGTCTCTCACATAAAATAGATGTTACTAAGGAAAGTGCAACTTCACATATAGTCTTGCAGATGTTTGGCTGTGTTAGCTGATTTCACCCATCTGAAATAAGGATTCCCCCCCGCTCAGGACATTATCAGACATGGCAAAAATCACATGTCTGGGTAGTGCAAATAGGCCCCACTTTCACACGATATTGTTGTCCTCGCATTATTACTCCATGCTCCAGCCATGAAAAAGGTGTTCTTTCTTATTCCTGGGACAATCCGTCAATAGAGTGCTCTATTGATTGCGTGTGAAAACACATCCCATTGTATCCCATTGCTCCAAGGTTCACTCAGCCTTCCATCCTTTCGTAGGTCAGTAAATTGAGTACCCAGCTTGTGGGGGGCAATTAGCTAACACACATTGGAAACTGTTTAATGCAGTGTAGATGTGTAAATAGCTATTGCTTAAAACAATTTGTAAGCTGCTCTGATAGCCTTGTGGCTGAAGAGCGGGGTATAAATAAACAAATAAATAAAAATAAAATAAAGTAATCACGAGATTACAGTATGAATGGGCAGTCCTCAGTGCAAAAACATCTGGGTGAGAATGTGAAAATGAAGCAGAGGACACTCTTTTCACGAACTGTCCCCTTTAGTTTGCACGTTTTTAGGTTTGTTTCAGTGCTTGTGTGTTCATTTACTTTGTTAATTAAGGGTTTTTTGGAGTTTTAAGCATGCTTGCATCTTCTCATGAAAACTGCTGAAATCTCACCCATGCCAAATGGCAGAAGTAAACTCCCATTCCTGAAGTGCTAGTGGTCTTCATGGGATAATTCCATGGCATTTCTTTTGTGTGATTACATGTGATAATAAGTGTTATAATGCCACAATGTCCCTGCTGTTTTCATTTGCAGAATTATTGCATTTTTAGACACTAGTCTGATCATGTCCTGTCTCAGAAAGATAGGAAATTCTCACTCCCCTAGTGGAAAGTTCAGGCCCTGTTTTCTTGAAGAAAGGTAATTTATTGCCCAGCTTAGCCTGCATGTTTTTGGACAGCTTCTAGAACATGTGTGATGCCCCTGTCTTTCTCTGCTCAAAAGCCTCAGATGAATCCTAGCAAGCTTTATTGAAGTATAGGATCAGCACAGTAGCAGGGTCTCCCAAGTTTCACTTTTAAAACTGTTCACAATTTCCTATTCCTCCCTCCCACCATTCAGTAGGATTCTTTCACACATAGTACCAGACAGCTCCAGTGACCTTGGTTCCCACACTACCAGTCTCCAGATCTGCACCCCTCCCATTTCTATACATCCTTCTAACATGGCTACAGAGCAGCTAAACAATCCAAAGCAAAACTTAACATGGAAGAGAGGCCTCTTCTAGGACCCTCTGACAACATGAATGATAGCTATATAAAGTTGTACCATATACAGACTTCTTTGCTACTGCTCTAGTGACAGGATAAGCATGCTGCTAGCCTAGAGGAAAACAAAAGACCCATGGGAGACATGGGTCTAAAACTTGTGCTCAGCTGTAAAAAAAAGGTTGCCTCAGTGAGGTGAAATAATATGCTGTGAGCTTTCTTTGAATATATTTCATGCTTCTGCATGCCACTAGTATGAAATTATCATCATCATCATCATCATCATATTTATTTATACCCCGCCCCTCTGCTAAAAACAATCGGGGCGGCTTCCAACAATTAAAACATTGTAATAACAACTAAAAGCACCATCTACCCCACCCTCCCCCATAAAAAGACATTAAACAATATACAATTAAAACCATCTAACTAAAATCGCATTAAAAACAAATATATACAAGATTTTAAAAGGCCAGGAGATGTAGCTCCTGAGGCCAGGATCTAATCAGGAAAGGCCTGCCAAAAGAGATCCATCTTTAGTGCTTTTTTAAAGCTACTTAAGCTCGTCATCTGACGGATCTCATTCAGCAGGCAATTCCATAAATTGGGGGCAATTACCGAAAAGGCCCTCTGGGAGGTTGCAGACAGCCTAGATTTTTGTGGCTGAAGCAAATTCCTCCCAGAAGACCGGAGTGCACGGGGAGGATTGTATGGGAGGAGGCGGTTCCGGAGATAAGTTGGACCCAAGCCATTTAGGTTGTTGCATTGGTGGCTTTGTTTCATTTGGGCAATCTTCAAATCTGGTTCAGCTGGGACCTGAGTAAATCAGACCTCCAGAATTACAAATATTCTAGATTCTTTCTAGCTGGAGGAAAAAACAGGAAAAAGAAACAGTTTCCAAGAAATGTACAAGAGTTATGCCTGAGATACTGGATAGCCTCTGCCAGTCAAAGAAGACAAGACTAGAAATAGAAGACCTGACATAAAACACCTCCATTTGTTACAGTCTGTTTATGGCTTCAAAGATATTATCACTTATCCTATTTGCTTCTTTAAAAATAGTTGTGGCAAGTACACAAGCACTTTGCTTGATTGTGTTTCCAAAAGATTTTCTGTTTGAAATCCTTACTAATGTTTGCCTTACCTAGACTAGAGTTCCCATAATTTTCCCTTTGGTGGGGACTAGAGATTGAAATAATATATTTTTTAAAAATATTCAAAAAGTGGTTTTAGAAATTTTTTTCCTCAAGTGTCAGGAGTTACCCTGCACAAAAAATGTACATCTTTGAAAGAAAATAGCGTTTTCTGCACAGAAAACAAAAATTCTATGCTGTAAAAAATTTGTTTGTTTGTTTGCACAATGTACATTCCAGAATGGGAATAACCTTCAAAAACAGGAGTTTTTGACAACTTTAGCCCAGTGACAATTAAAATGGTAAAAATTATTTGTTCTTGCCAGTGTGAATGAAATATGTAAATATTTATATCCTTTATGGGGACTCACTAAAAACAACCAGAGTTTATCTATTAAGAGATCCCACCTGGTCTAGCATTGAAAATGTTTATGAATGCCTCATACTTAAATGCAGGAACAACCCCAGTGTTCAAACAGATACACAGCCAAGCCCTTCGGACATGGGTGCATGGCACTTCCTACAGCTGGTACCTTTTATTCGAGCAGGGGTGAGGAAGAGGAAGATGCAGACAGAGTTGGGGGGGTGGGAGAGCGAAAGCCATTGTGGAGTACCAGGCAAAGGAAAGCTTTGTAATTGATTATGATGGTGGTGGCCGAGATGACGAGGGTGGTCGAGAAAAAGACCAACACCACTAACTTGCAGTCAGAAGGTGGCTTACTTAGAAGCAAAGGGGTTCTGAAGAAACTGATGTCAATGGGATTTTTTAAAAAATATAATTTTTATTTGCAGCATAATTCAAATTACACACCACGTAAACATTAATACAGATTTAACATGTTAATACTACATAATTTTCCATTATTTATTCCCACCATTTTCTTCATCCATTCATCCACCCCTCTATTTCTACTCACTCACTCCCATCTTCTTATTAACATTCTCTTCTTATATACTCTCTCACTGCTCTTACCTTCTCACTTACTTACTTTACCCAACTAAGTCACAACTAATCATAACCCATCATCCATCTTGACTTCCAACTTTACCCTCCCAGATGCCCCAGCTGAGCAAGTTTTACAGCTACCATAACCTCTGAGCCCCACTGATGTGTTAACCAAGGTTAGCATCATCATCAATTTAGAAAGCCAAGGTTAACCATTCCCTTACTTGTGAGAAAGACCCTTCCCCCATTCTGAATTGGATTCATAGGAGACAGGAGCAGCATTGAAGTACTGCCTCTCCCTACTCCATCCTTAGGAGACAGAAGCACCATGAAAGGAAACAGAGCAGAGCAGTGATCGATGCTGAAATGTCCCCGCACTGAAAGGGGGCTATGAACCATCTGCTGTGCTCTATTGGGCATGCTGAAAGGGTTGTACTCAACTGGCCATGATACCCAGTTGAAGCAGCAGCTCTGAAGTGGCCATGATTAATTGGCTTACTCCATTGTATACTCCCTTGCTCTAGGAAAGCAGCATGGCTGCTGCTGTTGCTGCTCCTCAACGCAAGTCAAATAGTCTCATGACGACAACCCAGCAGCCAATGTAAAGGAAGGCAGAGCAAGAAGAAAAAGAAAAGAGGCAAAGTGGTTGCCAGCCATGGTCACACAATCAGAAACTCTCCAGCATTTGATATATAATTGAGGCCATTGCTGCACACCAAATACTAATGGAATCTGTCTGTCTAGTGTAGCTGGTGTTCGCTGTTCCTGGTCACACTACATTTTGGCTTACATAGAGCATTATGGGCATCCCATTTAACATAACGACAGAACAGCTTCTTTGGCCCCTAAATAAGGAATTTCCCCTATAAAAATCTTGCTCCCCACTGCCTCCCCATACATAGCTCTGCAGTATAAAATTAAGCAGAGACTGAGCTCTTGCTTTAAAACAGGACACCTGGTATATGTGTGTACCTTATTTGAAAGCTCAGAGGCTTCCAGGAGCAATATTTGGCTTCAAAAGAAAGCAGACATGCTCTGTGCAACTTGTTTTAAAGGATCTTTTTAAAAGGAGTCTCTTTTTGCCATTGCAAAAAATCAGTAGCAAAATGGCAAATTTAAAGGTAAACCATGGCTTTTTTTGCCACTACTCTCACTACAACAAATTCTACAATAAGCAGCCAAAGAACTTACTTCTGAGTAGACATGTATGGATTGCACTGTTAAAGCTATCTGAAAGTACTAGTTAAGATTTTCTTGAGTTATATAAAGATAAATTCTTTATGTACTTCATATCCTAATAAATATTTCATACATACTTTATGGCTCCATAACATTTCAGTCACTCAGACCATCATTTTGTCTGTGCAATATATCTAGAAATAAAAGATAAATGTTTGGGTGTATATTGGCAATTGCCGGAGGCAGCCATTTTATTAATTGTACATATTTTATATAGCCACACATCTATTAGACATTAAATAAAAATCTATAGCAGTTTAAAACAAGTTGAATGTATAGATATTTTGAGGTATGGGAAGAAATGATTGTAGTCACATCATTTCAGACAAAATGGGCATTGTATATTTATAAAGCACCTTAAAAATTGTAAGCACTCTTCAAAAATACAAAAAAATACATGTTCTTTCAAATGGCATTACAATCTGATTTAGACAAAATATCATGGGGGGGGGAATTAAATAAGAGTAAGAGCTGTATGAGAAGGCCAGAAACAATTAGGCAAAGGCTATTTTTAATAAATGAGCCTTAAGGATTTGTAGTGGGGAGATGAGGAGAGAATCAATTGAATGATTTTCTGAAGCAAATGTGCTAATGGACATTCAAAGCAAAAGTCCCAGCAAGAACTTGAATGCTGCCCTCATCCTGAATCTGAGAATCAATTACAACAGTGTTGTCTTCACAAACACAACTCATCTAAGTTCCACACTTAGCAATCTGGCAAAATGACTCTGGATCTAATGTTGCCACATCTCAGATATTAAAAATTCAGATCAATGTAGTATCAATTCATGAAGAAAGTATGTGTGTCCTTGTACATGTAACATGAACTTTAAAAGACAATTTTGCATTGCTGTTTGTGTGCATGAGCCCTTTAAGTTGCCTATCAATTATAGCAACCCCATGAATTTCATAAAATTTTCTTAGGGGAGGAGTACTCAGAGGTGGTTTGTCATTGCCTTCCTTTGTAATACAGCCAACAGCACCTGTCACTGACCCTACATAGCTTCCAAGATCAGATGGGATCTGGTGCATTCAGGGTTTATACATAGAAAAAAGAGGATACACAAATGAAAATGAAGATGCAGAATTTTGATTCATGAATAAATAGATGTAAGCTATCACCGTGAGTTTTACTTCATCAGATACATCTGATGAGGTAGACATAGGCTTTTGCCACACTGCAGAAATAATGCCATGGCTCAATGCTATGGAATTCTGAGATCTGTAGTTTTTGTGAGGTGTTTAGGCTTCTCCATCAGAAAGCTTTGGTGCCACAACAAATTACAAATCCCAGTGTTACTCTAATCACGCTGGGGTTATGGGGACTCTTAAAATACCAACATTAATCTGGAGAATTATGGTAATGTACTCACTTTGGCCATACAAAAGGGAGGTAATGGCAGGATCTTGTGACCAGCTATACCAGTACTAATAGAGGAGACATAAACTAGATAGAATAGCCATAATATTTATTAGGAAAAATAATAATCACATTCACGCACACATTCAGGCATCAAGCAATCACACAAGACTAGTGAAATACCGTGGGAGAGATGGGGATAGAGAAATAGCAAAGGGAGTTCAGTGGGTGATATGTCACATTTTCCTGAAGAGATGAGGTCACGGAGGAAACCAGCAGGGCAGGGATCCTGATGTGAAATGGCTGCACAGTGTAGCATGGAGTAGGTAGGAAGGTGAACTGTGAGCATTTGAGTGGGGTTTCCAAAGGGGGTTTATAGGAAATAATTGCCTTCTGGGGATGTGATTTTGAGTGGAAGCTGTTGCTCAGAGAGAAACAAAGTCATTCCGGATATGCTAATATCATTTTGATGAGTTTATATTTTGTGAATCAAAGAGAGGAAGCAACGTTCCTTTATTTAGGTGAGGTACAGGGATAGACGTTGTTAGCAACTTGTTAACTTGTTAAACTTGTTAGCAAGTTTCGGTTGTGCCAGTCTTAGAAAATAGGATTAACCTTGGGCTTTAGCAAGCTGTTGCCTTCATTTGATCTGCAAATTAACTTTTTTTAAAAAAAATTGGCTTGGCCCCTCCCTTAGTGCATACCTGGCTTGAAGCAACGTGTCTTTGGGATTTATGTTAATGGTGGCACTGCATGGGAGACCAAATTATTAAATATTGCCAGTTATTATGAGGGGACCCCCAAAGGATAGGGGAGAGAGGGATGTCATGGCTAGTAACACCAGGATTCCACAGGATGGAGCCATTATTGTTAACACAGTGTCAAACTGCATTACAGTGGGTTCTTGGTATCTGCTGGGTTTTGGTTCCAGGACCCACCGTGGATGCCAAAACCTGTGGATGCTGAAGTCCCAGTATATACCGTACTGTAATAAAATGATATCCCTTCTATAAAATGGAAAAATCAAGGTTTGCTTTTTGGATTTTTTTTAATATTTTCAAACCATGCTTGGTTGAATCCGTGTATGCAGAATCCATGTATACAGAGGGCCAACTGTATTTCTGCAGTGTGGCAGCAGCCACGGTCCATGATACAGTACTCTATCAACTTCTTTCTCCATGTTAGTCTCAAAGATGTTGTAAGATCCCTTTGCATACTGATCCAGAACAACACATCTATGGAGATTTTCAGACAGGGACAAAAATAGCATCCCCATCTCACTGTCTCCTCTCCTGCTACTCTCCCAACCCCGTCCAAGCATGAGAATGAAAAGTTTTACACTTACCTTTAATTGTGAGCTCTCCCACCCCCTGGGCAGCCACTGAGTTAATGCAGCTTGCATGAAGCTGCATTCACTTCCTGGTTGAAATCCTGGGCCGTTCTCACGAGAGGACAAGCATGCGGGAAATTCAAAAATAAAAAATAAAATATACTTTTAAAAATGATAGCAAGCACAAAAATACACTTTAAAACCCCAAGTAACCCAGGGAAGGTACAAAATAGGGTGTCACTTACCTTTTAGTCCCAATCGCATCCGGAAGTGTTCTGGAACGGACCTCCCGCTGCAACAGGCATTGCGCTACAGAAATGGGGCACCTTTTCACTTGCCTGTCGTTCTGTGACAGGAATGGAATGGGTGATCTATTCACAACTTAAGCCGTGAATAAAAAGCAATGAGGGTGAAACAGGGCCAGCATGGAAGCATAACAGATGAGGACGATGCCGTCTGAAAGAGAAGCCCTTTGGCAATCTCCTGGCATTCATGTAATGCCATATTAAGGGCATCTGATAATCTCCTATGTCTTTGAATTCCTGTGAAAAAATCTTGACATGAAAACCCTAGGATAGGATTGTCATACGGCAAAGTTAATTTGAAGGCATAGAACAACAACATAATTGGCTATGGGGCCATATAATGAAGCCAAATCACAGTGAAGAAAGTGGGTGAATATTTTCACTCTGTTTCAGCCCTATGAAAGAGTCACTGAAATCAGTGGTGGACTGTAAAACTGAAATGGTTTGCAAAAATAGATTTTTTAACATTATCCCTAATTAGTATCTTTATCTGCTTTTGATCTAATTTATTGGCTGTAGAGTAATGATAACAACATAGCCTAAGATATTCAGTAAAGCATTCTTATTAGCCAAAAATATACTGGAAGTAAACAGTAATGCAAGAAGAGTTTTTAAAAGCTTGGCCTTTTCATCTTTCAGAATGAAAGTAAAATGAATTAAAAACATTCATTTTAAAGCCATGCCTCTGCTCACATTTTGCTGTTCTGTCTCCTATTCCTCTGCTCCAGGGTGTTTGCTACCCTTCTCAAATTCTTCCTTTGTCTCCCAGCGATATATCCCCCACCTCCCCCTCAAAAGTAATTTCGAATGGCCATGACACCAGTGTTCTATGGTTTCTTTTGTAAACTTGAACTGTAATATATAAAATTACTAATAATAGGAAAGAATTGTACTGAAATGGTGTTGATGTTTTAGGGAAAGACATTTTTCTGAGCTTCAATCTATTTTTTAAAGCTCTGAGAACATTTTCTTATAATTATATATTTGACTATAGGATCTTTTATCTCATCATTGTTTCGTAGTTTTGTTTTTTATGTTAACTTCCCATCATCCCTTTAGGAAGAAAATCAAATAAGTAATTCATGCCATAATCACCTGTATTAAAATGATTCTTTTCATAATGATTAAAGTAGCTTAAATGACCAGATTTCAAAACTATTTTTGTTAGGTTTGTTATTTCTATTTTTACTGATAGGGTGCATCAATAATTGTATGCCAATAAGTCAATATTGCATTAATGAAGCATACTGCCATGTGTTTCCTGTTTGGGTGGAAAGGCAGAATGGATTAAATAGGAATATACTTTTCAAATCATTTTAAGAATCTATGAGAAGAAAGAGAAATAGTTTCTGTTACAGAAATGTCTGGATACCTACGAAGGCATATGCATGGAGAAAAAATGAACGAATACCATAGCACCTTCAAAACTAACTGAGGTGGGGAGAAGTCTATTATAAGCTTTTGTTTGTTACAGTCCACTTTATAAGATCCATCTGATAAACTGTAGTCTACAAAAGCTTGTGCTAGAAATATATTTTTCCTGGGGCTCAGCTAGACAGAAGAATTAATTGGGGAAAATAACGCATTAACTCACCATTTCAGCAGTGTTCATTTGTCTCCACAATATATTTGCAAGATTGCTGATATAGAAAGCTATCCATGGTTTGGAGTTCACACAGAGCATGGCTGAGAATAAAGATGGTATCTATGAGTGAATTACTCATATTATTATTTTCCAAAAGCTCCCGCTGTTCCCCCTTTTGTTTCCCTTCCTTAAATCTGGGATGTGAAAGAGTAATCTTCTGATATATATATATATATTCCTCTAACACTCAAAAATCATGCACAATTGCTTCTGTGAAAATGAACAATGGTGGCTTTGGCCACTTCACTGCCAGTAAGCCTGCCCCTGTGCATATCTGACCAATCATGTTTTGATTTCCGCAATGTGCCCCAATTCAAAACAGGCTGGAATACACATTTCCATGTACTTTTTAAAGAAAAACTTCACAAGAAACAGCAAAGGCTGTTGTCATGAAGTAATTGGAGTTTTTGGCCCCTTCCTTTCAAATATGGCGAATCCCCATGGGATCTCATCAGGACAAAAGTTATTCCCCTCACATTCCATGAAGAGTTCTTCATTGTCTAGATGACACCCTAGTCAGTCTTAAAGGTGCAGCAGGATTGTTTTATGCCTTTTTACTCTAACACAGACTTAACATAGGTATCTGGAGGCAGAAGCATATTACTCAGAGGAAAAATCTGACAGCCAGTCCTTTGAGCACAACAAACTTACTTCTGAGGAGACATAAACAGGTATATGTTCATGGCTACGAACTTTCTTCAGGAGAAAAGAGTATTGTGCAGTGTAAATAGTAGATACTACTTTAAAAGTTAGACACAGAGGAATTACACTCTGGATTCAACTGGAAATCATAGCAAGCAGTTACAGAAGCACTGAGAAATACAGGACTCTAAAGAGTGGGTTCAGGACTAGACCTAAGAAGTTATTTTTACTAACCTCTTAACTATAAACCCCCATCAAATTTATAAACATATTATTATTAAAAGATGTGCTCTCAGCAGCTGCTGCTATGTCAAATGGACCTTAATAATTAATATTAAATAAATTTTACTTTCTACCCACTGTGGTAGAATCTCTCATACAAAATCAAATAATGATTGATCTATAGAGATGGACTCAAAAGGTTTAAATTGCAACTGATCTGAAATGTCTGACACTTCCCTACCTCCAGAAATAATGTCATCGTGTTCTGGAATCCATGGAGGAGTGAAAACCCTCCTAAAGTTCAGAGAAGGAAAAAGTAGCTATTCCAAATTCATTACAAGATGGTCAAGGCGCTTCATTCTTTCTATCCTGTATTATACAAGGGAAGATGCAGCTCAGTGAAGCACTTGGTAGAAGCACACCTGCTACGCAGTTTTGGAATTATGGCTGACAGTACTTCTGGAAATACCTCATGATGAAGTATGACTGTTCCCAAGGGCAACAACTATTTTTATGTACATTCAAGAGAGAGGGGACATTAATCCCATGGAACAGGCATTTCCCCCTCATTTTATCTCCTACGAAACAACTTCAGCAATGTGGAATCATCCCAAAGATTTCCAAAGCCTGTGACAACCTCAGCTTTCCTTGGACAAAAAATACAAATACAAATTTGTTTCCTAAATTAATCCTACTTAATTTGGAAGAAAGGTTGGATAAAGAGGAAGAGCTAGCTCTTAGTGAATCTAGTTTGAATCTATAAATGTAATAAATAAAAATAAATGGAGCCCTATCCATATATTTACGTAGCCTAAGGACTTTATCAGACCAGGCAAATATGGCAACATAAGGACATCTAATGATCGTGAAAGGGCATGCATAGCAGATGATGTCATCCATTTGTGATCATGTATTGTGAAAAACCCATTCCTTTTTATTGATGTGCCAAGCCATCAATAGATCGGCCATGGTGCTTTGTTGTTGGCATTGCCGGCGTTTGAATCCTCACGCCATTGCTAGCATCAATGGGCAAACACTTCCAGTTGAGATCACAACAGCCAGGTAGGGGACGCTCTTCTTATGAACACACACATACATATACACCTGTGTACTTGGGACTTTTAAAGTGTGTTTTTGTGCTTTGCTGTACTTTTTATGTGTTTATTTTGCTTTTATTTTTGAATCTCCCATGCTAGTGTCTTCTCATGAGAGCTCCTGTCAATGAAAAGTGCCACCTTACTAACTGCTGCAGCACAGGAGCAGAATGGAAGAAGGACAATGTCATGTGAAACAGGGTCCCATTCGTGGGACAGAAATGTCATCCTGGCATTCTGATAAGGTACTTTTTGCTGTGTCTGATAATCTCCTGTTTCCACTTTCCTCAAAATTAAATAAAATAAAAATTACAACATTTTTAGACGCTAATCTGATAAAGTCCTATAACTTTTGCAAACCTCAAGTTTCCCTGAATCTGTGGATACTTCTCCCTTATGCATGTGCACTGCTATTTGCTAGGAAAAGTACAAACACTAGAAGAAAGGTGCTGGAAATTATAGAGAATTATAGGTTTGTAGCTAGAATATTGGGTTGCTTTGAATCCAGAGTTTTCAAGAATATAAGGTACTTTTAAATATGGCTCAGAAGCAATTTTTCTTTATCCTATGAGGATTAATACATGTTTTATTAAGTTATCAAATCAATCAGATGATTTTAAAATGTATGAGCATTTTGATTGCTAAATCACCTAAACAAACATCTCCTTAGAAGACCCTGCAGGGAAGAAATGAAGAAGGGAATGGGATTTTCATATTTATGTAAGGGCAAAGTAGCTGGTAACTTTGATGATTAGCAATTCCAGCTTAAGAGCTGTCATAATTGTTGGGCCAAAGAAAGCTTTTGAGAACACCTGACAAACTGCAGAAATTAATCCCAAAGGCCATGGGTTTTTTTTCTCTCTCTCTCGGCATAGTTGGAGGCAAATCAATTTTTAAAAAAGCTTTTTAATATCAAAATAAGACTAGAAAAGGTCATTGTAGTCAAAAGAAAGAAATGTTCACAATTGAACCCAGGGGTGCCTTTAGAGTTTGGTATTCTACTATAGCCAGCAATCTATTTCAGACACTTATCAGACAGTGAGAAACCCTGAAGGTTGAAGTACTCAACAATAGAGTTTTATAGCAGAACTCAGTGTACAGTAGTCATGTTTCTGATCTGTAGCCCTTAAGTACAAACACCCATTGTTTTTTTTTTTTAATGGTTCATTCTCCATTGTCAAGATTAATGTAAAGGAAGTTAAAATTAACAGAAATTGATTTTGGCATCATCATTTCACATAGGTTTGTACTGTCAGTAAGGATGAGAAAATCTGTAACACACTTCTTCAAATCATATTCTTGGTGTCTTTTTATTATATTTTACTTTTGCTTTTCCCTCATTGCAGATTTTATTTAACCTTACAAATGTAAATGTCGGTTTTCCAGGAGGAAGCTTAGGGCAAGGTCATTTGCTCATTAGACTGTTGCAAGGAACTAATGTGAGCCTTTAGGAAATAAGCTACCTTCCTATGCCACCTGAGCAAGAAAACCTCACCTTGAGCAAATTGCTTGTTACATATAGATCTTTCCAAGTTAATCCTCAGATAGTAGGAACCCTCCTCATAGCAGAATATGTTTCATAAGTTAACAGTACTTCAGATTTCATTCCTCAAAATTAATTTAAAGTGAAATATATTTTAAACTTGTCTCTGATTTGTTTCTAGCAAGTTTGAAGCCACTCCAATACAAACAAAAAGAAAAAAGAAAGAAAAGAAAAAAGAAAAGGTACAGGAAGGAATGGGGAAAATTCCACAGTTTCTAACAGACTGGTTTCCTTCCTAAAAACAATTTCCACATGGAAGTGAATGTAATTAATACGGTTTTACTCATAGTAATAAAATTAAATGGGAAGTCTCTTTTAAAAATTGCATATATTGAAACTGTATTTGTGCCTGGTCAGATACAATTAAATTCAGGGCAGATTTATGGAGCTATTAATCTAGGTATCAACAACAGGGCTTTCAACTTTGCATAGTCATTCTGCTGATATGCATGATAGAGGTAGCCTTCTGAAAAGCTATCACCCAAGGCAAAAGCTGCAGTGTTTTGGGGAAGAAAACTGATTGCTTCTGTTGTATATTGGCCATGCTAGCTTTTAATCTGGGAGCACTTTTAAGGCAATGCCTTTCGAGGAAGAAACTTGGAGGAGTGGTTAGAAGATGGTATTGCTCCCCCAAAGAATATGAAAGTACAGTACTGTGCCTAACAACTAAGGAAAACTTGATAAATTGTTACAGTTTTCTTGAATCAGGATATTTATTCCCTATGGGAGCAGCTTAGGGAGCTGGGCATGTTTAGTCTGGAGAAGAGAAGGTTGAGAGGGGACATGATAGCCATGCTTAAATCTTTGAAGGGATGTCATACTGAGGATGGGGCAAGCTTGTTTTCTGCTGCTCCAGAGACTAGGACACAGAGCAATGGGTTCAAATTACATAAAAGAGATCCCACCTAAACATTAGGAAGAACTTCCTGACAGTAAGAGCTGTTTGGAAGTGGAATGCAGTGCCTCAGAGTGTGGTGGAGTCTCCTTCTTTGGAGGTTTTTAAACAGAGGCTGGATGGCCATCTGTCAGGAATAATTTGATTGTGTATTCCTGCATGGCAGAATGGGGTTGGACTGGATTGCCCTCGAGGTCTCTTCCAACTCTGTGATTCTATGATTCTATGCAAATATATGAATGATCTCTCTGTAGTGCTGTTCCGCATATTCAAAAACTCTAGTTGGCCATGAAAATTGTACCACCTGGCCTAGGAATGGACCCTCTCATGAATGAGGTAAAAGAAGAAGGTACATGATGCTTACCTACATTATGAATTTCCCATTCAGCACTTAGGATCTGTTTGACATCACACAGAGGTACTGGTCTACAACTGCACAGCACCCCTAGCTAGCATAGCCAGTGGCAGAAAGGACTGGACACCTAGTATGAATTTGCCATTCAGTACCCAGAAACTGTTGGATGTAGAACAGAGGTGCTCACAGTTTTTAGCCAACTCTACCAATGATAAAGGATGGTAGGAGTTGTAGATCAACAACATCTAGATGGCCACACAAGTGCCATACCTGATGTAAAAGATTCCATGGAGTGCAAAACCATTGGCAACAAGAAGCTTTTTTTCTCTGGGTATTCTTCAGTCTTGCTGATAATTGCTGGGTCCAAGATAAATTGATTTCTGAACAACTTTGCCCAGCAGTGGCCATGTCTAAAGAAATTGCCTGAATGGAGACATTTCTATAGACAGCGTGTTTATACAACACTTTCTCTGTGCTTGCTTACTGACAGCTGAACTTGGAGTACTTTGTACTGCAAGAAAATTGACCCTAAAATCCAGTTATAAGAGATGTGTTTATATAAGACTGGAGATCAAATAAAAGCCTTTGCAAAGTTTTTTTCTGGACGAGCCCACTGTATTCTAAAGTATTATGTGGAACTGTGGATTGTTCATAATGCCCTAAGAGTTTATGTAAATAATTATATGAATGCCCATTTATTTATGATGGTGCAAGAATTTAAGAAAACAAAACTTATGTGTTTTATATATCCAGTATTTTTGAGTGTTTTGCTTCCAAAAGCTTTTACTGCTGACCTTGAACTGAAAGAAGTGTTAGGTATAAGGAATAACCATTTGAGATTGTGAACATTCACTTTGGCAAACAAGTTAAAACAAATGCAATCAAGGTCCTCAGGAAAATGTGGCAATATTCCGTTCCAAAGCTGCTATGCTGATACCTTGCACTTAAAACAAAGGGCAACATTTTGCACTTAGAAAAAAAATGTATCTCCTTTCTTCATTCAAGACAATAAATGGTTGTTTTCCAATTTTGTTCAAGGTGACATCCCTTGCATTATAGAACAAGTTTTTTTCCTTGTTCTTATGGCTAGAGTTATGCATTTATGGCCATTCCACATCACATTAGATTCTTGTAGGCATGCTGTAAAAAAAATGCAGTTGTTTAATGTCAACTATGTTCACTCAAAATACAACATCCAGAATCCATAAAACAGCAATACTTTCATTGGGCCAGCCAAAAAATGCACAATTGTTTGCCCCAATACTTGTATTGCTGCTTTGTGGATTTAGGATGTTGTATTAAGCTGAACAGCCAACACAGCTACCCTGGATATATGTTTACTCAAAAATCATTTGTTTAGATCATCTTCTCTACCCCATACTTTTTTTAGCCCATTCTGTACTTTTTTTTTTAGGTCACCAATGTTACAATTATTTTTACTCATTCGTTTTTGTTGCTTTTAAAAAAAATTAATAATGCAGCCAGCACAATCAACATTCAACAACAGATCCATCCATTTAGATTTTGTATCAGTTAGCAACTTGACTACTTATTACAGCAGTTACTCAGTGTCCTGGGTTAGATGTTGGAAATGTGAATGGTAGTGCAATGCATTTTTGATGTATTCAGTAAGGAATCCATTTCTCTTTGAAAGAGTTGTGCATGATATTTCCTTTTATTATCTTTTCATTATATGTGTGTTTCTCCTTTAGCTTTGTATTATCCGGGAAAGCAGCTCAAAATACCAGCAGGATAAACAAGGGCTGGGAATGCAGCCAAACTCCAGAGAGCCTCCCTAACAACTGCTGGGAACAACACAATCTCTCTTTGGACTTTTTCAGACGGGGTTTTACAATGCTAGCAGCCTCGTCCCCGTTGCGAGGCTGCTGCGCTGCAGGGTGTCCCTTTCAGATGATGCTCTCCCCTGCCAATACTGTTGCGTAACTGCTGGGAGGCTGCAGCGTTATATTTGGTGGTTTTCTAATCACGAAAGTTGATCATGATTAGAAAAGTGCCAAATATGGCGCTGCAGCGTCCCAGTGGTTATGCAACAGTATCAGAAGAGGATCGGCAGGGGAGAGCGTCACCCGAAAGGGACGCCCTGCAGCTCAGCAGCCTCGCAACGGGGATGAGGCTGCTAGCATTGCAAAACCCCATCCGAAAAAGTCCTTTGTCTCTTAATCGCTCTATGAATGATAGTGATGTGTCTTTAGCATCTGCAACCTCCTGCTGGGGAATAACACTTCTTTCCCACAGAGTTTGGATGGTAGGCCTGTGCTTGCTTACAGACAACCCCCAAACCTTAAAATACCTTGTCACTAGCAACAGTAGGCCACACAGCAATGCAAAAACTGGGACTAAATCAAACACCAAAGCCACATGCCAATTCTGTCTCCATAATCATTCTAGCAACACTACACAGGACCTAATAATTTTACCTACAGAGACTTACTCACTTCACTATCCTTCAGTGAAACATATGTCATCTTCTGTCAGCACTCAGTCATGGGAGATTTTCAGACTACACTGTTATAGTGTTACTATTCCACTTTAACTGCCCTGGCTTCCTCCTGTGGAATTCTGGGGTTTGTAGTTTAGTGAGGCCTAAGATCTCTCTGGCTGAGAGTTGTAAATGCCCCTCCCTAAACTGCAAATCCCAGGATTCAAGAGGAGGCAGCCATAGCAAATAAAGCGGAATAGTAACACTATAACAGTGTTGTCTGAACATCTCCATGTTCTGCATTCTGCCTGCCTCTACAGAATCTCCAAGCAAAAAGAGTAAATGGAAACAAATCTGACATCCAAATGGCACTTCTCAAAAGCCAGTAGGAAGACACTTTAACCCCCTAAGATATTCTGCTACTGATCTTAAAGTGGCTATTCCTAAACAAATGAACTTTAAAGGGCAATTAGAAGGAGAAATGCTGACTTATAATTTATCAAAAAATTCTAGTCTATAATCAAGGGTTTAAACTAAGATAATGTTGGGGGATGATAGGACATCCAATCCCCGGCAGAAGCCAAAAAATATCTCAGCAGACTCAGCAGCAACCTGTTCCCAAGAATACTCACACAGAGAGTGATTCTCATCCAAGCAATAGGGGGCACTTTGTCTTCAAGCTCAAGGCAGTTGCAATATGTACAGATATATATACAGCAGACAGACAGACTGCTCCGCCAGGCACCAGATTTGCTCAAGAGAAAAGAATGCTCTGGACTGAGACTTCTTTTATACTGTTTCACAGGGCATTGGCTCCCTCAACCACATGGGTGCATTACATCAGTTTTTGCATACCAGGCTCTGTTGTGCACCCCACACCATAGCCTTATGCAATGCCCTGCAGTAATTGTCTTGTGCAGCTGTGGCCTCAAGGCTTGTTCCTTGCCCTTGCCCTTGGCTAGCATGACTTGGCAGTTGTATGGCCATTTTCTAAGGAGTTCAGTTTCTGACTCCTGACAGATAAAGGCTCCTTTATCTGCATGTGTTAATGTTTATGTTATCAGGAACAACAGATTTTTTAAAATATTTTTTATTAAACACATACTTTTCTATATATATAAAACACACATATAAACCACCAATTATATGACCAAATAATTACATCATAACAGAGGAAGAAACACATAAAAGAAAAAACATAAAGACACTACAAAACGACAAACTACACACCCTGTCTACACGACAGAAATACAGCAGTTTGACACCACTTTATCCATCATAGTTCTATCCTATAGAATCCTGGTATTTGTAGTTTGGTGAGTATTTAGGCTTTTCTATCAGAGAACCTTGGTGCCTCACCAAACTACAAATACCAGGATTCCATAGACTAGAACTATGGTGGATAATAAATGTCTACCAGTCTTTCTTAATGTTTTTAAAGATTTTTCTTTGGTCAACATTGTTAACTTGTCCATCTCTAAAAGTTCATATATCTTAATCAGTCATTATTCTATGGATGGTATTGTGATGTACACAGAACACAAACTCACATATCTTCAATAAAGTTCTTTATTGGAATAGAAGCATGTGTAAGGGACATGGGCAAAGCTGCAACTAAAGATCAGGCTTACAGTGGAAACAGATAAGAGACACCCAGCATGAGAAAGCAGAAAAGGGAGGGCAGCATATCAAAGTACACTATGGGGGAGCGAGAAGCGCCAAACCATCTGTCCGGCCTTGAGCTCCCGGGATGACCAGCGTTCCCATGGTAACCAACATCTCCCAGACATTCCAGAGGCCCAAGGCAGAACAAGTCTCAAACCAAGAAACTGTCAGGATCCTCCATGAACTCTACTCTATGTCTCAGAATTCATGGATGATCCTGACAGGTATAGTCTTCTCCTTCTATGTTTGCACATACAGAAGTATGGCAGCTATTATCCTATATTATAGCTTTCTGATGTATCTTCTTTCTAGTTGTCCTTCCATCATCCCTAGTAGATAGAATTCAGATCTCTTCTGAAGCAACAGCAGTCTGTTAGTGACCAGTGTTAATAATGGAATTTCATTGTTTGAATTTTCTAAATGCAATCGCCCTTTGACCTCACTGCCTTCAGTCCCTATTCTCCCAACCATGTGTACAGAAAATATTTTTATATTAAAAGTTAGTTTTCACCCTTGGGAAAGACTCTTAACAGATTGTTTAGTCAGAAGTTGGACTCTCTGAATTCAATAGGGCACATTATTAGGTAAGTGTAGATTGGAGAGTCTAGAATCTTTTTAAAGCAGACCTATGGTATCTGGTGGGTAGCCTTTACAGTTTTATATAGCAACCCTAATGACCATACTTACCAGTCCATTTATAAGTTATCTTTGCTGTGGCTGCCTTTCTGTTTAGATGTCACATTTCTTCTCCAGATATTAGCAACTGGAAACTGGCACACCAGTGGGATGAGATAAGTCTGCTGACTTTGATTGGGAAATTCTCGACATTATAGGGAAACACACCTGACAAGCCACCCCATACGTTAGCTTACATTCAAGCAGTTGCTTTAAATCAGCATGGATGGAAAAGAGAACATATAGTGCTGAGCCTTATCACCCTGGAATTCATTAGTTCTGTAGGCACAACATATAATAATTATCTCAATACCTACATTGAATTGTGGGCATAAGCATGTAGCATAATGGTTTGAGTGTTAAGACTACAACTCTGGAGATCAGGGTTCGAAGCCCCACTCGGCCATAAAAACCCACTGGATGACCTTGGGCAAGTCACACACTCAGAAAAG
The DNA here is from genome assembly GCA_030847615.1 of Gambelia wislizenii. NCBI lineage: Eukaryota > Metazoa > Chordata > Lepidosauria > Squamata > Crotaphytidae > Gambelia > Gambelia wislizenii. Next base: position 81,920,019 of record JAUMIR010000005.1, on the reverse strand, counting down.
CCTGTGATAGGGTCACCATAAGTCAGAAACACATCATACAGCAACAACTATTATGAACAAAGTATACATACCATAAAGATCTCTGAAGAGGGTCTTCCATAATATTGGAGAAGGATTCATTTAAAAGCAGCTCCCAGGGAAGACATTGGTTAGAACTGTGTTGCTGGGGAACTGCAATGAGTTATTTTCTCTGTTGTCTGCTTGATGAAGATCATTCTATGAAGCCACTATTTACACAGGGTTATGAGAAAACCAAAAGTAATAACATGCTTCTCCTTTGACACAGGGAATTATTTCAGTTCTGGAAAAAAAATGGAAAAAAGGAATTAAAGCTCTCCTTTCCCAGCACCTCAGTCCTAAAGACATGTTACTTACACACACACTCACACACACACACACACACACATGGCTGGAATCCTGCTGGTTAGCCCCAACAAGAGTAGACCCATTGAATTGACTGTTGGGTGGCAAGTCAACACATAGGTGCATCCAATTGATTCAATGTCTCTAGTCAGGACTAAGAACAGGACTGATTCAAAAATGTAAAAACTGATGGGAAAAGACCACATTCACAGCTCTCCCACAGGCTTTCTAATGTGGTCCTAAATTGATTCAGAGAGAGTCGTATGTACTGATTCTGATCTGATAGCTGGTTATGAACATTTCTGATGCATAACTTTCAGTTTTCCTCTGTCTTTTCTCATGCTAACATTTTATTTGTGTGGGTGTCATTTTTTTTTCATATTGCCAGTGTTCACTGACCTTTTGGTAATTTTGATTCTTAATCTTTTGCTGTTATATAATTTAAGTCTTTAATTGACTGCCAGAGGCTTCTTGATAATGGAAGTTAGGCAACCCAGTATTTAGAGAGCTTTTGCTGTGATATAAACTCCAATTCAGTTATGCATACACTCTAATCCATTTGTTGTGACATATTCTCTGATGCATTTCATCACAAGCAACTTTTTTTAAAGAGACACGACTTTGGGAAATTGACTTTTGCTGACAAATACACATTTCATATGATCTCTTCTCCAATGGGGATGTGTAATTTTGGCATGAGTGACGTGTTCTCAGCTCATAACAAAGTTGGCAAACTACTTCTTGTCCTGTGATGAATTTGATAAGTTGCTTAATTTTCTTTTAACTGCATGATTTTTTTTAAAATCCAAAACTGGCCTTTGTCATATGTCCTAGATTGTAGGTTGCTTAAATCAAAGTACACTCATATTTGAGTATTAAAATTCACAATGATGTTCCCATGTTTGCCCAAGAAACATCAATTCAACAGACTCAGAATCTGGAATTCAGCAACCTTCTATTAGCCACGTAGCAGCTGTATGAAAGAAAATGCACATGGAGAGGCAATAATCTATCACCTCTGCCTACTTTGGTAAGCAACTGCAACTGTTTGGAAATCTGGGAACTGGTGAGGGATAACACAGTGATAAGATGATATGAGCCGAAATGTATTAGAGATGTTTCAGATAAAATTTCTGGCATCTCGTAGACCAGAGTGAACCCAGAGTGAGGTCAGATGGAGGTCACCAGGACCTAAAAGAATGTGTCTTCGAAAACTACTGGCAGACACGCCCAAGATAGGGTTAAGCAAAGCCCCTAGTAAAAAATGCCATCACTGAGGTATGTGCTAATCCCCTCTTGGGTGCATTGGCAATAAGTCATCCATCACAAACAATCCAGTGACCAAAACAATCATTATGCTCAGAAAGCCTTTCCTTGTATCTTTCCTATACCACAATACAGAGGTTGTCATAAACCAATCAATTCTAATTTTACAGCCATTAATGACAATCAATGGAGTCACAGTTTCCTTTGTTTAACCCATCTAAGCTTTGTTCCAAGTTAAAAAAAACCCTATAGGCCACAAAATAGGGTATATATAGTAGCCGCCAACAATAGCAAGGTGTGCTACTGTAAATAACACCTGGACACTCTGCCAACACGCCTCCAGATCAGAACTTCCAATGCCACCCTGAGGTTTAGATCTGAGTCCTTCGCTTCTCTCTCTCCAAAACTGGTAATTATCGCCCTTCCTCCTGAAACTATTCCTCTATCCAAACTTTCCTCCTTAACTCTTTGTTAGCCTTGTGTGTTCTTGGGAGAGAGAATGCATGTGTGAATGTTTCCATGTTATTTTCCAATAAAAACCATTTTATTTCATTTTAACTCTGAGTCTCTGCAGTTAGTACTGGTATACATAGGTGCAAAGGTCTCATACATTATCCAACCTCTTGCAGCCATCCATTTGAATTATAATAATTCCCCAAATTAATAACGCAAATGTATTGTCACAAGTGGATTCCCTGTGGATCCCCATGCATTCGGGTAACACCGCCGTCACATCCAGCAGCAGGGGTTGAATTTACACCTTGATTCTGGTGCTGTTGGAACATACAATATTCCTCTGATTTCAAAGCAAAAGTGCTTCTTTTAGGCTTTAGTGCATTTTTTAAAAAAACACCCTTTTTACTCTACACTTTTATGGAAAAACTGGCTTTTTAGATGTGTGCCCTGTGCTCCAAATCTTGGTCAGTATGGGTTTGTGGGGCGGGGGATTGCTAGAGGACCAGACAGGTTGGTGAAAGGTTACCTAGGTCTGACAGGCATGGTCTAGCCATCTTTTTATGTTCAGTGCACATTTGAATAATAAAAGACCAGCAGGGCTTATGAAACATTCAGAGTATAATGGGGATGGTGGTGGGCAAAGTTCACAATGGGAAGGGTCCCAAAGAGGTAGCGTGTGTTATATTTTATTAATTATTTTTCATTTTATTAAATACAGCCATTTCTCAACATTTGCCCAGCTATGCACACTGCCCTGAGCAATCACTTACACTCAGGAGTTCATATCCCTTCTTTGGGTAACATAGTGAGTCTCCAGCTGAGATCCCATTGACCAAGTATGCTGACATGGGTCACAGCAGCAGCATAGGGAGCATGACAGTAGCAGGGAAGTGGCTGTGAGCCCTGCAACAAACACCAACAAAGGGGGCAGCAGCAAATGCCATGTGTCAGGAAAGTAAACTGCTCTGCCAGCTTCCAAACTGCTTGGGAACCTATAGGGCAGCTATTTCACAAGACAGAGACCAACTTCTCTACTGTCCCACCCTATGCACCATTCCAATAATGGCCTTACACCAACATAGGACTTTATCAGATGACCCCCCTGAACCCTGTTCTTTTGCCAGCATAACTTCTGTCATTTTTATGCCAGCAAAAGAACTCCCCATGCCATGCTTACCTTCTATCCTCACTAAAGGGTTCCCCAGCAATAAATGAGGAGTGAACAGAGTCCTCCTCATGTTCACTTCCTCTACTGAAATCCTGTGGATTCTTGCAATCATATATACCGTAGGAAATTAAAAAATAAAAACAAAAATAGCAAAGTTAAAGTTTTAAAAAGCACAAAAACACACTATAAAAGTCCCACACAAACTGGGGAGGGTCATAAATGTGTGTCGCCTACCTGGATGTCGTGATCTCATCCAGAAGCGTTCTCGCTGGACCAGCCATTCACACTGCATTCATGTGAGTACAATGGTGTGCGGATTCAAACACCAGCAATGCTGACACAAAAGCACCATGGGGGAATCAATTGACGCCGTCAATAAAATGGGGTGGTTTTTAAACTGGACATGATCACAAAAGGGCAACATCATATGCACGCCCTTTCTCAACCATTATGCATCCTTATGATGCTGTAGTTGGATGGTCTGATAAAATCCATAGTGTTCCATTAAGCCAGTGTAGATCACCAATTTCTGATCCATGTTTATATTTTGGGATATTTATTCTGATCACTTTCTATACAAACTCCTGGAAGTCTAGTTGAAGTGTCATCTGTACATTTCTGAACTATATTGACTAGAAACTTTAACTGATATTTCTATTACTCTGACCAGTTTAAATATTTGATGCACCCACCTTGCTTCATCATCTTTCTGTGCCACCACTTGTGGACAGGCCCTATTGCAAAGATTTGTTGGCTCAGTGGTAGGCCACTCCTGAGATCTTCTTTCTGATTTTCTCTACAGTCAGCTTCAGGCACTGAGGATCTGCTGTTTTATTTTTATTTATTTATGCAAATATTTCTTCATATTCATATAAAGTGATTGTTGTAGTTATTAATATTTGCTTTAAAGTCAATTTGATTACATAATAGCCATCAAATCATTACCATGATTTACTGCTTTATATTCTGTTTGTATACTAATAATTGATTTAATGCCTTGTTAATTAAACACATATGCTCCATCTGATGTTTTAAACAATTTCAATTTATACTCCATAGTCATATAATTCCCTGGCTTTAGTTGACTCTTGTCTCTTTAGTTGACTCTTGTTCTTTATACACGGTTCTCATATATTAATAGTATTACTTTATTCAGCTTTGGTCAGGTCTATCCTGGAATACTATATCCAACTCTGGGCACCAAAGTTGAAGAAGGATGTTGACAAACTGGAACATGTACAGAGAAGGGCAACCAATATGGTAAAAGTCCTGGAAACCAAGCTTTTATTGCCCTTTCTTGTTAATACCACATGGTCACATCTGCCAGCATTGAGATCCCTCTAGACCACCTTAATTGACAAAGTAACTGACAAAGTAACTTCATCATTCCCCCCCCATGTGATTTTAAACATCTTTGCCTGATGAAGAAGCCAGTGAAACATCAAAGTTTGCATGATATATTGTGCATTTTGGTTGACCAATAAAGGCATCACCATTTTGTGGATTTTTTTATTTTGCTGCATGGCCAACATGGCTATCCCTAAATATGTTTCCAAGACTTATGAGGAACAGCTTAGGGACCTGTATATGTTTAGCTTGAGGAAGAGAAGATTTAGATGTTATATGTTAGCCATCTTTACATATCTGAAGGGATACATTTAAAAGATTTAGCAAGCTTGTCTTCTGCTGCTCCAGAGACTAGAACATGAACCAGTGGATTCAAATTACGAGAAAAGAGATTCCACTTGAACATTAGGAAGGGTATCCTTGCGGTAAGAGCTTCTCAACTGTGGAATAGACAGCCTCAGAGAAGGGTAGTCTCCTTCTTTAGATGTCTTTACACTAAGGCTGGAAGGCCATCCCTTGGGAGTACTTTAAATGTATATTCCTGCATGGCAGGGAGGTCTGGAAGCCATGTCCTATGAGGAGCGGCTTAGAGAGCTGGGCATGTTTAGTCTGGAGAAGAGAAGGTTGAGAGGGAACATGATAGCCATGTTTAAATATTTGAAGGGATGTCATACTGAGGATGGGGCAAGCTTGTTTTCTGCTGTTCTGGAGACTAGGACACGGAGCAATGGGAACTACAGGAAAAGAGATTCCACCTAAACATTAGGAAGAACTTTCTGACAATAAGAGCTGTTCGGAAATGGAATACAATGCCTCAGGGTGTGATGGAGTCTCCTTCTTTGGAGGTTTTTAAACAGAGGCTGAATGGTTTGATTCTGTGTTCCTGCATAGCAGGGGTTGGATTGGGGGGCCCTTGTGGTCTGTTCCAACTCTGTGATTCTATGGAGATGATCAGATGCACTCTCTGATAGCATTTCCATCCCGCTATCCCCTCACCCATCCCACTCCCACCCCACTCCCATCCCTGTTCCAGTTAAAACACTTTTTTTCATACACCCACATTGTTCCGTGATATTAACAGCTGCCCCTCCCCTCGGTCCTCCAGGAGTGAATGCAGCTGTTGTAAAGCTGCATTCACATCCTGGAAAGCAAATCCCACACATTCTCGTGAGAGAATGATGTGAAGGAAATTTAAAAATATAAAGACAACCAAATGTAATTTTTTTTAAAAAAAAGGATACAAAGCCCCCAAATACCCTTTAAATTATACAAGTAACCCGTGGAGGGGGAAAACAAGGGTGCCTCTTCCCTCCACCTCCTCATCCCGATCGCACCCGGAAGTCTTCGGGAAGGACCTCCCACTGTGGCTGGCATAGCACCAGCACAATGGGACACCTGTTCACAAGCCCCTTATTCTATTATGGAAACGGAACGGGTGATCTATTGATGGATTAATCCATCAATTGAAGAAAACTGAAATGGAATGGAGGGGGCACGGGAGCAGAACTGGGCGGGGACAACATTGTGTGAACAGAAAACCCTTTGGCAATCTCCTGTCATCCCTGTTCCAGATTAAAAAGGTCGTGTGATAATCTCCAAAGATTCTATGACCCAACTATGATTAGGCAGAAAAAATGAAATTCACAGATATAGGATGGGTGATACCTGGCTTGATGGCAGTTCATGTGAAAGGGGTCTAGGAGTCTTAGTGGACCACAAGCTGAATGTGAATCAGCAGTGTGGTGCAGCAGCCAGAAAAGTCAATGCAATCCTAGGCTGCATCAATAGGAGTATAGTGTCTAGATCAAGGGAAATAATAGTGCCACTCTATTCTGCTTTGGTCAGACCTCACTTGGAATACTGTGTCCAGTTCTGGGCACCAAAATTTAAGAAAGATTTTGGGCTACAAAATTTAAGAAAGATGAACAAGCTGGAGTGTGTCCAGAGGAGGGATACCAAAATGGTAAAAGGTCTAGAAACCATGTCCTATGAGAAGTGGCTAAGGAAGTTGGGCATGTTTAGCCTGGATTTATTTAAACATGTATGATAGCCATGTTTAAATATTTATATGCAATATTGAGGGTGGAGCAAGCTTTTTATCCTATGGCTCCATGACATGGAACAATGGGTTCAAACTATAGGAGAAGAGATTCCACCTAAACACTAGGAAGAATTTCCTGACAGTAAGGGCTGTTCAGCTGTGGAATGCCTCCCTTGTAGTGTGGTGGATTCTCCTTCTTTGGGGGTTTTTAAACAGAGGCTGGATGGCCATCTGTTGGGCATGCTTTGTGTATTCCTGCAAGGCAGGAGATTGGATGAGATGGCCCTTGTGGTCTCTTCCAACTCTATGATTCTATGTTATTTGGCTTCACTTAACTGTACTAATTGCTTTGCAGTTTTTGCTTCCTCGAGTCTACACAGCTCATGGACATTAAGCTTGTTTCCTCCACCAGTCAACTCTCCCTATCCATTGATTCTATATCCAAGGATTCAACCATCCATGGCTTGAAAATATTCAGAGAGAGAGAGAGAGAGAGATCCAAAAAGCAAACCTTGATTTTGCCCTTTTATATAAGGGACACCATTTTACTACACTGTTGTATATAATGGGACTTGAGCATCCACAGATTTTGATATCCACGGAGGGTCCTAGATCCAAATCCCAGCAGATACATAGGGACCACTGTATACTTCTCTTTCTAGTTAGGCTCTGGTCTTCCCAGTGCAACAGATCATACACATCGCCAAATTTCTTCCCCAAGAATAATCTGCAAATATCTGACTAGTTATTTGCTGAGTGCTCCCTGAAAGAGAGTTTCCTGGTTCAAAGGTAGAAATCAAAATATGGGAGGCTTGACAGTTCCCTTGTACAGATAGTTAACAGTTCTCCACTTTGCCAGTTATGTGAGTTCTTGATAGGAAACACCAAAAGGTTTTTGTAACTAACAACACAGGATGGGAACATACAGATTCACAAGCCCACACTATCTAAAATGTAAAGGAAAATAATAAAAAGCATGCCAAAAGGACACTTGCCTACCAAGAATGTTGATGGTAAGCAGAGGCTGATATGTCTGACATGGTGGAAATGGATCCAGTTTCTTTCCATGTCCAGCCTTTGGACCTATTTGCAGTGAGTAACTTCAATGGAAGTGCACATTTGAGAGGCTCCAGATGGATGCAGGATTGAAAAGCAGATTCCAAGAGGAGCAGATCAATATGTGTATATACCTAATATGAAACCAGGTAGATGGTATCCTGCTTTTATTCAAGCTGAGTACAGAAGCAATACAATCTACTTATACAATATGCAATACAATATAATAGTGATAGGAAGGTCTGAAAGGCATTTTGTTGTGTGATTTATGAATCAGAAAACTTTAGTTCATGTGTACAAAATGACAGTAAATCTGTTGATGATTTTATTATCTTTTTATACTCACCAGGTGAACAATTATGTACATGGTGCTCTTCATGTTGATATGGCCCATGCTAGAATTTCTTTTGGGGGTCAGCAATCTCAATGTGACTGAAAAATTGCAATTATATGAGCAGCTCACTTTGGGAAAAGCAGTCCCCTCAATATGAAAGTGCTAAGAAAGAGCAATCAGACTAAGGACTTTTTCAGACAAGGCTTACCATGCAACAAGCTTGTGGGAGAGGTACAGTGCTGTCGCACAGCAGGAGGTCTGTTTCGGACAACTCCGGCCCTCTCTTGGAATCATCCGTGTCACTTCCATGTACAATTGAAGGCAGCCAAGCCATATTTTACTCACGAGAGGACAACTTCCGTTTGTAAAATATGGCGTGGCTACATTCGATCATACATGGAAGTGACACAGACGATTCCAAGAGAGAGACAGCATTGTCCAAAACGGACCCCCTGCCAAGCAACAGTGCCGTACCTCTCCTGCAAGCTTGCTGCGCGGTAAGCCTTGTCTGAAAAAGTCCTAACCGTCAGGTGAAGACTGTTTCTAAACTGAGTGAGATGGTACGTCACAAGGGACCTACAGAGACAGTTTAAAAGGTGAACTAACCAAACAAGGAAGAAAAATCCCAGTGGAGTAGCAGGATGAAATACAAATGAACAGCAAAAGATTCTCTTTGCTACAATTGCAAGGGAAAGGCATTAGCAATATAGCAAATTGTAACCATTTCAATTGGTTTCTTCAGACTGTGAGAAAAAGTTAAGACACTAGGATAAGGACATGGGTGTGAATTCTTTGTTAAGTATACTTAAATATGGGTGCATCTGCACTGTAGAAATAATGCAGTATGACACCACTTTAACTGTCATGGCTCCATCCTACAGGATCCTGGGATTTATAGATTTGTGAGGCACCAGCACTCTCAGGCAAAGAGGGCTAAAGACCTTGTAAAGCTACAAATCCCAGGATTCCATAGCACTTAACAGCACTTGAAGTGGTTTACAGCACTTAAAGTGATGTCAAACCGCATTATTTCTACAGTGTAGATGCACCCTAAGTATCTGATACAGGATTCCAGCCATTGACGGCAAAAGTCAAGATGGATGGACATCTAATAGAATTTAAGCTGAACTCTGAAGAGGATGTCATGGCTGTGTTTAGAGCACTTGAGGTAAAGGTGACTAAACTCAGATATGGACCTAAGGGAGCTATCAGGAAAACACTGTGGACAGGTTCACAGCAACCATGCAGTGTAACAGCAAAGAAATTAGTGAACCGATCTCTGTAGTAAAAGGTTTAAAGCAAACTCTGCTAGAACTTAAAGCTTGTGAGAATTTAGAATTGTTTACCACCTGGGAGATGGGGAAGCAAATATTATCGTTGAGTGAAGTTGAAGGCTTTCATGACCGATATCCATAGATTTTCTTTGGGGTTTTTCCAGGTTTTTCTGGAATGGGCCTCACAGTCTGGAAAAAAGCCAAGGAAAATTATGGCTGAGTTCCAACAAGAAATACTATGCCATAAGTACACAAGGGCAGTCAGAATATGCCCATGTGCATCACAGTTGATCAGTGGGAGAGGGAATGAAGCAGCTTCCATGAGCACCCCAGCTGCTAGGCACACTCAGGACATGGGGTTCCATGCAAGGTATAAGATACCTATTTCTGCAACATCTAAAAATATGCAATTTCAGGCATAACAAGGGGTAAATGTATTACCAACAGGTTTCTAATCTACGCCTACAGGTAACCCACAAGGACACTACACACCACACTCTTCCAGTGTCTGAGTTATTGAAACAGGTTGCTATAACCTTCTCCATTGGTGTTGTCAGGAGAGACCAATTCTACAGCTTGACAAAGTGAAGTTCTAAGAAATGATTTGCAACTGAAAAAAAAGTTCAGACAGTTCAGAAAGCTAAACTTTCTGAAACAGTATTACCTAAAGCTCCTGCAAAGTTTTAAGAGCAGGGTGGGCAAAATTTGTCCCATGGGCTGCATGTGGTTCTTGGAGTCCCCAAATGCAGTTCTTGAAGCACACATGAAGCCCTACAAGCCCCCAGACTATCCTAAAAACTTTTAGGTCATTTTTACCCCAATCCCCTACCCCAAATGGCCAAAGATCAGTGCAAAATGAAGCAGGTTTGCCCTCAAAATAATCCAGGCCTCCCACATTCCTCAAACAACAACACCCAAAGGCAGAAAATCAGCCAACAATGATATCAGAAGTGATGGGATGCCTTGAACAACAGTCTGAATATGTGGCAAGAGAACAGGAGGAACCATCAGTGAAAAAGCAAAGATATTTTGCTCTATGGCGCTGACTGCTTCAAAGGAGAATCAATTTCATGAGACCCAGGTCCTTGATACCAGGGAAGGGTATTTATCCAATAGATCTGCAAATGATGGATTAAGTTTAGACAACATATGCCTTTTGTAACTAGTGTATTCGTATTTGTATTTCAATGGCAATGATAAATGCAGATAGGTATTTTAGAATCAGATAAGTGGCTTATTGGAAACAATGGTAGTAAAATTCCATCTTGTTTTTTAGGGGAAAGGAATACTACATTTTAAAATCCCCCAAGTGGATTGGTTTTTTATTATTATTTTGCTAAGCTTTCTGCTTGTGTATGTTAGATTAATTAAATACTGCATAGCATTTAACATGTTCTCAAAAGGAAGTTCAAGTAATAATGAATTATTGCACTTACTTAACATTTATACTAAGCCACATACTCCTCTGAGATAGCTTAGCAAATATCAGTTGTTAATTAAAAATATCTGATGGTCAATAACTTCTAGAGGTTGCACCCTCCCCATTCCCCACCCCTTGATTCTCAGTACTGAACACGGGGTTATATAAACCCAATCTGATAATTATCATTAGATACAAGGAGAATGTTCTACAATTTTTAAAACATTAATTGTGAGTGATACTTACAATAAAATAGGTCTGATAAAGAAGTTTGTAGTCCATGGAATAAAATATGTTGGGCTGGAATCCTGTATGGGATTTATCTATGTGTAAGTAGAGTGTGTATGTGTAAAGCAATACAAGGACTCCCTGAAACAACATCTCCGGCTCAGACAAATTGATCACCAACAATGGCCTGCCCTGGCCTCACATTGGGAGGCATGGAGATGCACTATCCACAATACTGCAGCCTTATTTGAGAACTCATGCCGAACAAGTCTTGAAGAGAAACGACAACACAGAAAGAATCACAACCCAGAAACATCTCCCAAGGAGACCTTCTGCTGTGCTTTCTGCAACCGGACTTGTTTATCTCGGATTGGCCTTTTTAGTCATCAGCGCGCTTGCAGAAAGTACGGGATGAGTCCTTCCTGAATCTTCATTTGCGAAGAAAAGCCAGAGGTAGAAGTACCATAGTTAAATGTGTAAGTACCATAGACTGAGCCAGACCCATCAGTCCCCACTTACTGGGTAGCAGCTGCTGTTATCGACAGGAATCTGTTCCACTCTCAATCGGGAAGCAGTTGACTGCCACTCCCACTCCTTCCTTTGAGCAATCTCCATTGTAACCAGCGGAAGTGGGATCCTTCTTGCAATTCTCCTTCACACCAGAGGTTGCTTGGATTTGAGGGGCTGGTGGGAACAGTGGGAACCCTGAGTGACAGAAGAGCAGTCCCCCATTGATCACAGCAGCTGCTGCCCAGTAAGTGGAAATTAGGGAACTTTCACGGTCTCTACATATTCCCTAGACTAGGGGCTATGTAGGGACTGTGAATACATAACAGTCACAAGTGTGTAACTCCAAGTTATGCATTTGTACCCATTATACACAGGATTCTCACAATTGTCCTTAAGATGCCACAAAACTCTTTGTTGTCATTTGTTTTGCTGAAATAGACTAACATGGTTCCTGCCTGCCCCTGTAAACAGTAAAAAGGCTGATGTTTTAAAATACGTACAGCTAAAGTGTGACACACACACCCCGTATCTGCGGGGAATATGTTCCTGGACTTATGTGGAAAACATGAAACCATGGATAATAGCAAACCCCACTGAAATGAATGAGTCCTAGTCCAATGTCCAGTGGAAACATTCCATAGCATTATGCTGGAGGACCTTGAAAATGCCTAGAGAGGATTAATTTTTTTGACATGGGTAAGTGAAACCGCAGATATGGGGGTTGTATTGTATAGTGGGTGGCTTGTTTTGCTAAATGGAAGCTTTTGAATCTAACTACTACTCACGTACAATTTATTTTGTCACAGTACAATGCATTACTAATCATATTGCCACCACATTAACCTCTGCAACCAGAGTCATTTCCCTTCATTTCCTCAGAATGATAACTAGTTTTTACTTAGCTACTGAGAGGAGCATTTTTATAGGGATGTTCTGTCAGGCTATCACATTAAGAGATTCCCCTGGAAAAAGAAAACAGATCATTCTGAAACCCCAAGAACAATTTTGCATGGAACAGAAACAACAATAATAATAAATTTAAGCATTCACACACTCCATAGTGCAAAGGTTTCTTCTTGAAATTGTAATTATGGGGGAATTATCACACATTTTCCAAAGGAGTATTAGAAAATATCTCCTCAGCCCAACAAAAAGCCTGCACAATGTGTTATGGGAAATAGGAGGCTGAAAGAGAGCAATACTTATTGCACTTCAGTTTGATTAAATAGAAACTTCTGTTTTCTGGAGCAGAGTGCTTGATTGGTGTACAATTGGAGAGAGGGGAAAAGCTAACAGTTGTATCAGCCACTGATTTTCCTGTAAAAGATAACTGTACTTAGTTTACCAGTGTTTTCTGTCAGTTTTCTTACAGGCAAGCCACAGAAGGATGAATACTCTGAACATAAAATATAGGAGCCAGGTATCCTTTCCTTGGGTCTAGTACTAACCTGTACACACACACTAATCCTCCTTGTAGATCTCCACCCAGAAACCAGCCATTCAACTACACAAATTTACATATCGTCCCCAATAGGGGTTCACAGTATATAACCCCCACATACACTCCTACCTAACCATTCTCTGAAGATGCCAGCCACAGATGCAGGCAAAATGTCAGAAGTAAACTCTTCTAGAACACGGCCTCACAGACTGCAAAAAAAAACCAAGGAAAATCTATAACTTTGAACTCAGTTTACAGCAACTGAAAGTGTTTTTTTATATGAGTTTATATAACGATATGTATTACCTTATAATTCATCTGATTATACATTACCTATCTCACAGCTATACACAATTATTTACTAATCTCCCGTATACATGCATAATAGTTCGTTAGTATAATTACCCTCTCCCCAACCCATCCAGTTTACAGCAACTGAAATAAGCTGGTGACAAAGGAAGAAACTGGAAAGAGGAGAGAGAAACTGGAACATTTTAAAAGTAGCTGGAAAAATGGGGAGACGGGGGGTTAATTGAGACTGTCGCTGCCAGATTTGGACAGTTGGAGGGTATGCATGTTGTTGTTATCCTTTGTAGTCTTTGTATAGTCCCCTAAAGAAGGCACTAAAACACCTACATATCGCAATGTGTCTAACTTTTTCACTAAAAAAAAAACCCTAGACTTCAGCACCTTGAGATGTATTTCCACTTTCTCTCATGCATCTTATTGGATATTTTTTTTCATAAATTACATAGCCTCCCTTCTACTGTTCATCCATACAGTGTTAATATCTGTAAAGGGGAAGTTGATGTTCATACAGCTGTGCTCAGATAGCTCTCCTTCCAGCAGTTTGCTATTATCTGTGCAAAAACTGGATGAGAGCTGAAGCATTAGAAGCAGGAGTATATGGCATTGCCCAGTTTTCTGATTCAAGTTAGGTTTGTGTGAGCAACTTCACTTTATGAGAAATATGGTATTAATACTATTCTTGATACAGTGCAGAAACCAACAGCACATTAACACTAAACATCATATATTGTCAGGTCCTGCTTGTAGCCAGTGGCTGGAAGCAGGCCTCTACCATTTTAGCAGGCCTCATTGAGACTTCTTTATTAAAGTAAATGGGGTGAAGTTGTTTGGATGTTGGGAGGGAGAGGTGCAAGCTGGGCCTTTTGGGTCCCGGGGACTCAGTTACATGGCAGTTTTTATTGTGATAGTTTGCACATTAGTGCATTTTTGCACCAGTGTCACATAGTTTACATGATTTAGTGCGAAACTGGTTGAATGTGGGGGGTGTGGCGTCCCAAGCACATCTGGGGGAGATAAGATGCTGGGAATCTGAGAGGGAGGGAGGGAGGGAAAGAGAGAGAGAGAATGCTGGCACCTTTCCTCCCCTCTTCTTTCAAAGGCAAGAAAGGCAGGGAAGGAGGGAAGGCTGGGTGGCCATGTCTGCTGTAACTGAGCCAGAGAGATCAGCCACCACTGAGGCAGCCATCATGCCTCCTCTCCATCCCTCCACCCTCCTCCTTTTGCCAGAGCAGAATAAATCAAGCAAAGGAGTGGGAGGCTTTGCTAGGGGAGCGGCTGGACTCAAAGGAGTCTCTGACAGAGCACTGCAGCTGGGCGAGGGGGTGAGTTGGGTCAGTCAACATTGCCTCATTCCTTTGCGAGGAGCCAGTCGCTGCCTTGACAGGAGGCGGCTGAGCTCCTTTCTCCAGCCAATGGAGGGGACTGCTGGTTGAATCTTTTTGTTTGAGGCGCCTCGCATCTCTTGAAATCCCGCCCCCTCCACAGTCAGTCCAACCAATCATGGCTCAGCTCTGCTGTGGCTGTTTCGGGAAGATTGCTGGTAGTTCCCACAGCCTTTTGTGCATCAGTAGTTCACACAACCGATCGTGCGTATTTTTGCAAACTTTATCAAAAAGGTTGGGGAAAGTTCCAAAAGCCTTTATTATGCTATTTTGGGTTTTTGAGCCCCCCTCCTTCTGAATGAGGTGACTTTGTTGCGCAACATGTGGGAACTATTAGGAGTCTTGGCAAATTCTTCCCAGATTTATCTTGCCATGTAATCACTCCCTAGAGATAATGTACTGATCTGTGCCTGCATCCAAGGCCATAAACATATCTGCTGTTTTGAGAAGAGAAGGGGGGTTGCACAAAGGGGGAAGAGAAGGAGAGGGGAGATACTGCCCCCAGCTTCAATTTTAAAACTTTCCTTTTCTTTCACTTGCTCAGTTCTGGCTATGACCAAGACCTGTTCACTCAATTTCAACTGCAATAAAGTACTTTAGCTAGTGTCTGTTTGAATTGGGGTCTGATGGGATCCTCACAGAGATCTTCATTGTGAATACTGTAGCCTGCAACTGCCTATGGATCTGTGTTATTTCCCATTTTGTCTAACCCTACTTGCGGAGTGACCCAGTAAGATAATGTCTTGTTTACATTAAGGCTACAATACCACCCCTATTTTCCTAGGGGTAAGCCTGGCTAACATCGGTGATAAGTTATTTCTAAGTAAACATGTATACAATTCTGCTGCTACAGACATAATCATGGATCCCCATTTAGCAATGGTATTTGTGCATTTACTGTTTTTCATCTGTCCAGGGGTTAGAAGTACTCAAGCAGACTAAGAAGCATGAAAGTGTGTGTTCCGCTTTAGCGGATGAGACTGAGGAGATGGAATAAGGAACCAAACTTAAACAAAGATGTGTAAATAGTTTACACTGCAGTTCAGTCTGAATCATTTTTACAGCTGAATTCTAAAACCCCCAAATAGAAGGAGTCAGCAGTAGAAATGCTGACAAACTCTTAATTATGGCAACACAAGCAAATGTCTTAGCACTTAGATATATGCAAGCTGAGGCTTATAAGGAGGTGTTCCTCTCTCACAGGGGGACCAGGATGTCATATTGTTTCACATTAAGCAGAAGTAATGTGAACTTGGGTGGCTCTGCTTTCATTACTGTTCTGCAAAGCACTGGTTTTTCCTCATTTCCTTGGTTTCATATTTGCAATGCTGTGAGCTATGTAGTGACACTTAGACCTAAAATAAACCTTCCCCCACACGTCTCTCTCTCTCTCTCTCTCTTATTATTATTCAGACCTGAATGGCAAAAACAGCGCACATTGAAAGAAAGGAGGTATAGCTCATGTCTTGTGTAAAAGTGAACAAATCACAAGCAAGCATTTCTTTTCAGCTTTGCTTCTGATATGTGCATCTCTCCTGATGAAAGTTGACAGGCTGAATAGTCTGGTTTTATCAGTGTTTGGTGAAACCCCAGCAAGATGGGTTACAGGAGCAAAAGAAAACAAACAAACAAAAAAGTATTGCCATTGTCTGTTTTGTTCTGTGAAAGTTGTCATTGTTCATGATGGAACTGTATGAGTTTTTTTTTTTAAATAGAGGGAGGGAAGGAGGTTACTTTTTCCAGTTTATATTAGTTTCAGGGGCAATGTGTTTGTCAAATAATGAAACATAGAAGGGCAAGGAAAATACATTGTTATGTTTGTATTTATCAGAGTGACCAGCCGACTGACTGATAGAATGGTGGAATGCAGACTTTTTAGATGGGCAATGATTAATGAAGAAAAGAGATGAAAAACCTCCTGGGGACTTTTGCCTTATATTTCAGAGAGCCATAGGTGAGTCACAGAAGTTATACCTGGCTTTTGATCAAACTTTGATCAAACTTTGGCTTGACAATTGCCAGATTACCAAACCCTTATTGTCTATCGATTCAGTGGGAGGATGCCACAATGAATCCCTGTCACTGGGTTTTGCTTTCCACAGATAAGTAACTTCAAAGTACCATATAATAGGATTTCTTGTACTGGTTGAGGTGAGGCACTTTGTCCCCAGAGGTGAGCTCTTCCACTGGCAGTGATAGATACAAATCGACTGAAACTGGTACCCAAAGTGCTGCAGAATCTGAAGCACAATGACCCCCATGCAAACCCATTATTACTGGGTGATGTCTCTTGGACTCAGGCCACAAATACACAAGGCTAAAAACGTGGCATATTCCCATTTCTAAACATCACATATAATGTTCATTCCCTCTTAGAGCAGTTTCAGATCCTTTCATTGCCTGAAACGTATAACTCAGGATAAAACCAACATCATTTTAATCTGAGCTTTTAAAAAAATCCCAGCAAATTTTGTTTATGTGTTTCATCTCCCATGTGCCCCAATGGTATTTCTATCCCCTCTCAGTGGAGGAGGGCAATGAGGTTAGTGCCATTTATTTCCATGCAGCAAAATCCAATGATCTCTGCCTAAACAAAAGAGTTATTTGCTTCAGAAAGGGACCGGGGCATGCTGGATGCCAGAGAAGTTATTCACTGCTGCAAAATGATTTACATATTTTTGTCTTTTGTCTCAACTCCACATGGCCAGGAAGGATTGGCCTCTGCCTGCAGGAGACCCCTCACCTTTTTTAAAGATCTTTTGCCTGATGAAGAACCTAGTAGAGCTTCAAAAGCTTGCATGATCTGTTTTACATTTTTTTTGGCTAAGGGCTTTATCAGACACTCAAAATACAGCGGTGCCACATATCCACGAAAGGGTGTGCAGATCAGATGACATTGCCCTTTCATGGTTAAAAACAGCCCCAAACCCCTACCTTTTAATTGATGGCTTAAGCTATCAATATATCCCCCTGTTGCTTTTGGGCCGGCATTGCCAGTGTGTGAAACCTCGGGCTAATTAACTCTTGTACTTACCCCAACAATGGCCAGTCCGGAGTGAACACTTCCGGGTGAGATTGAGACATCCAGGTAAGTTGCACTCTTTTTATGATTCTCCCTGGGTTACTCAGGTCTTTTAATGTGTGTGTGGTGCTTTTAAAAACTTTTAATGCTTTATTTTTGTTTTTAATTTTGAATTTTCCGAGTAACGAAGTCTCACAGGATTTTGAGCTCTTTATTGCCAGAGCTGCCTTTGCGAGGAAAGGAGGTAAGTGTGTGTGTGTAGGGGGGTGTTCTTTTGCTAGCATAAAAATGAGGGGTTTTATGTCTGCAAAAGAACGTTTAAAGGGCAGTGTCTGATAAAGTCCTTAAAAAGATACCACTTTTTTATAAATTTTGGATTTTGTTTCTTTAACAAGACAGAGCAGGGAGAGGGGTGGAGTCTGGAGGAAGAATGAAAGTAGCAACCTCCTGCCTGTGTGGGGTAAAATGAAAATGCTAACAACACCTGCAGTCAAGTCATCAGAATAAGATTATTGTGAGACAATTGTTTGGGAAATGATTGTGAAGGGGTGCTATTGGCCTGGGAAGAAATGCTTCACTAAAATAAAGTCTATGAGGATTAAGGAGGTATGTGGTAATTCCTTCTTGGTCACCTTAGTGGTGAGTCACACAGCCTAAACAATTACGTGACCTGTCCAGCCCAAATCCCCAGGAAATATCCCTTGGGACCCCCTCATGTCCTGCATTGTGAGGTTGTTGTAAACTCATCAATTCCTATCTCCCAGCCTTTAGCCAAGTTTCAGTTTCCTTTGTATACTTGGTGGAAAACCCATTTAAGCTTTGTTCTACCCAAAGTAGCCCCTTCAGGCCATGATATTAACAATATTAACAATATAAAGATGTGCCACTGTAGATGAGACCAGCTACTCTCTCATTGCGCCCCCGGATTGGAACTTCCAGGGCAACCCTCAGTCTGAGTATTCCAAAAATCCACTCTCCGAGACTACTGTCTCTCTATTCCCTCAACCTTTTCCTCTATCTCACTTTTTTGCCTTCCCCTTAGATTGTCTTGTGTGGTCTGGTGAGTTTGTGCTGCATGAGTGAATGCTTTTTGTGTTATTTCCAATAAAAACATTTTATTTCACTTTAATCTGGAGTTCTCTGCAGTTAGTACGGGTAGACATAGATGAAAAGATCCCAAAGTTGTCCACCTCTTGCAGCCTTCCATTTGAGCTAATAATAATAACTCCTCCAAATATTAATACAGTCTTGACATCATGAGTGGGTCTGCAAAAACTGTGTCTGGGTTTTGTAGTCTGCAAAAGTCAGGAAAGTGTCTAGTGGCAACCTTATATAAAACCCCAACCAGAACATAGATATACAGTTTTTCCTCACTGGAACATCTGCCATTAGCCCAAGGGAGAAGATCTAGTTGGTATGCTGAAAACTCAGACTTTGCTTTGCACATCAAGATTTTACTATAGCTTACCTAAGAAATGTAAGTTTGCTATACTTGTATTTTATTATACAGGTATAAGAGATTTACTTGTTTGTCAACTACAGGTCACCTCCTGTTTATGTGGGGGAAATGTTCCTGGACTTACCTCAGATACATGAAATTGCATTTAATAGCAAACTGCCATATTATACCATACAATTGCACCAGAGGACCCAGAAAATGCCTAGAGAGGATGCCTCTCTAGTTATCTGGAGTGACTCTATAGCCAGTCTCCTGCAGACGTTGACCATAGAGTCACACTGGACAACCTCCCGATGCCTAGAGAGACTACCTCCAGCATGACTCTATGGTTCTCCATATACCTAGGGTAAGTAAAACCACAGGTGCCGATCCTGTGTAAATGAAGGGTGACCTGTATGTATTGATACATATGCCTGTGCTTAATGGTGCTACTTATAACTTTCTATCTTTTTTTTCAATTGAGTTTATATACTAAAACATTTATAAATAAAGGAACTATATACCGGTACCTTGTTTGAGCAGTGTCTCTGATATTTTAAAACTGTGTATTTATATGGTGGTCAATCACAGCATTGTTCCAGGAGTGATTCTTGGTGGAAAGGAAGACTGAGCTTGCTGCAGTGGACGCAGAATGAATGATTACCAACATGCTGATAGCAGGCTTTCAGAGAATCCTGCACTGAGACAGAATCTCTCACAATATAAAAGCCTTATGTTGAGCCTCCTTCAGGAGAACAATAGGAGAAAAAGATAGGCTTGAATCTCACTGTTACTCTCAGCTAGAGTAGATCCACTAAATCAGTTACTGAGTGGCAAGTTAACACTTATCTAAGTCCCATTGCTTCTTTGGGTCTACTCTAACTGAGCTAAGGAATAAGATCTAGGTCATAGGAGTGTTTTCTTCTACTAGTTTCTCCTCAAATGATGTATAGCATGCATCTAGCTGCACATATTTGTGTGTGTGTGTGTGTGTGTGTGTGTGTGTGTGTGTGAATGCCTGTATGAATGTGATTAAACACTCCATCTACTGCAAACACTGCAAATAATAGAGGATAACTTTATCTCCTAAAGTGGAAAAGATGTTAAAAACTGACAGAGTATTATGACACAAAAATGGAGCTTTGTGCAAGCATTTATTGGAATCTGAGGACTCATCAAAAAACCAAATGCCCAGTTTGCAAAACATGTTTTCTTCCAGTGTTCCGATATTTGCTTTGTTACACTATGATTACATAGCCTATTTTTAATCATTAACATCTTGAGTTAATGAAGATGGGTGGATGGCTGGGAAGGGTAGTTTAATGCATCATTACTGAAATTCTCCCTCCAATCTGTAATACCTTCCAGGGACTTATTGAAGCATCTGTGTATCCCCTTTATAAGAAAATATGGTTTAGCAACTTAATTTACTTGATAGAGGGTATTAGAATGCCTGCTGTCACTGTCCGGGAAAAATCTTTGCAAATGTAACATTGATGTGGGGAGAAAGAGACTTTGGTCCCATCTACACGATGGATAAAAAATCCATACAGGGGGTTAAAAATCCGAAACGGCAGACATTCGCAAGCATACGATCTGCCTACACGAGTAGACCCCCTAAACTCCATATGATTGCTTAGCCAGCTGGCCGAAGCAAGCAATCTACCCAGCAGGTTTAAATATCCCGCCACCTTTAAAAAAAATAAAAAAAATAAAGCTCCCTGTGATGCAGATAGTCATTTTTTTCATCTTTACAACGTGAAATAAAAATGAATAAACGTAAAAATCTCAGTTTCATGGACTTACCGGACTCTCGCTTAGCTGGGAAGCCAGCATAGTGGCCTCTCCCAATTCCCCTCTTTGCTAGCCCCGCCCCCTTTGCTCTGCCAGCCACTCAGATTACACTGCCTGTTCGTATGTGTGTGAACGGGGGTGTACAAATGATCAAACATTTGAATGACTGTACAGATTTTTTTCCAGAATCTGGCAAATTTACCAAACGCCAGGATGTCAGACCTTATGGCTAAATTTGTAGCCCCCCTTCTAAATCCTACGTTTACATTCGAACGATCATCTGTACAGACAATTGATCTTTCGAATGTACAGATTCTTTTCATCGTGTAGACAGGACCTTTGTATGATTTACGAATTGTGGAACACTCTCTCTTCCCCTCCCACCCATTTCTCTAGATAGATGATAGATAGGTAGGTAGGTAGGTAGGTAGGTAGTTAGGTAGGTAGTAAAAACAAGAGCCTTGAAGAGTTTTTGGAAAAACATTTTCCCCCAACATGAACAGCATTCTGACAGAACAAACAAGAGTGTTCTACACTTATATATGTTCTTAAAATAACTTTTAACAAATACAAATAAATAGAATTAAATATATGTACATTTGTGTAGTACTTCATGGAAATGAGGACCATCAATGGCTATCAACCACAACAGTAAATAGAATGTGATCTCCAAGCAAAGAGGAAAGGAAGTACATGGCTGTATATAAGATGCTGAGGTTGTACAACAGAGGGAAAGTTGTTGCCTTCATAGTCTATAAGTGTCATGGAGATATTTGCATAGATACTATTAGAAACAGGAATAGTTAATCTAATGAACTAAGCATTGGGCTTCCTTCAAAAAGACAGAGATTTAGATCTGACCTTACCATGAAGCTCACTAGGTAACCTGAGAAAAAGTCATTCTCATAACTGAATATCTTGTTTACAGTCTCTCTTGTGTATTGTGGATAGTGTCGGTGTATAGTTTATTTGCTTGGTGGCATTTCAGCTGGTTGTATCTTAGAGGAGTCAGGTATTTTCTGTTATTGTTCTATTCTAGTTTGAGAGAGACAATCAAGTTTTTGTGTAGTGTCGTGATGGGTGTGGGCCTTTTAAGACAAATCTGGGAAGGTAGGAAGAAATCTGCAAACTCCAAAATGATCATCAATAAAAGGGTTTTGTAGAGCCCAAATGAGAATCCAGATACACATCTTTTGTTAGTTACACTTCCAGATATGGTTCTATGCATAATAAGATGAACAAGACTAAAAGGAGAAGAGGTATATCCACCTTTTGGAGTATTTCATGAAGCAGAGTTAGCAGTTACTTAAAGATAGTAAGGGAAGCATGCTACTGGTATCACTGACAGGTAAGCAACCAAGAGAGTTATAACCTAAGGGTGCATCTACACAGTAGAAATAATGCAGTTTGATACCACTTTAAGTTCTGTGGACTCATCCTATGAAATCTTGGGATTTGTAGTTTCACAAGGTCTTTTAGCCTTCCATGGTGAAGAATGCTGGTGTCTCACAAAACTGCAAATCCCAGGATACAGTAAGATGGAGATAAGCGGTGTCAAACTGCATTATTTCTACATTGTATATGTACCCTAAGTTGAAAAAACTGCAATGGCTAAAGGAAAAGAGGTGACAGACTAAACTGACAGTTGCCTGAAAAAAACAGGAAATGAGGGAGATGGCAGAGAACTGAAGAAAGAGGAAATACAAGGGTGTGTTTTTTTAAAAAAAATGAGCTAGGTAGGAAGAAAAATTAGGGATGTAAAGATAGGAAACATAGGTAGTGTGAAAGGGAAAGAACAGATATTCAAGAAAGGCTGTGGAATTTAGGAGATTATCAGACAGGACAGCAAAAAGCGTTCATGTCCCACAATCTCCAATCCCATTCCTGTCCTGGCACAGTAACCCTCCCCATCACACTTACATTCTCTCCCATGGAAAATGCAACCCAGAAATGAATGGAGCTCTAACGGAGCTCCATTCACTTCCTGGACTGAAATCCCACCCGTTCTCACAAGAAGACATGAGCGTGGGAAATTCAAAAATAAAAATAAACACAAAAAAGTTGCACCAAGCACCTGAACACAATTTAAAAGTCCCAAGTAACCCGAGGAAAGTCATAAAAAGAGCAAAATTTACCTGGACGTCCTGATCTTGTTTTATTCACAGAGTTAAATGGCCCGAGATTTCGCATGCCAGCAATGCCGGCACCAAAATGGAACTGAGGGACCTATTGATAGCTTCAGCCATCAATAAGAAGAAATACCAGCATAATGCCAATGGAACACAAAAGAATGTTGTCATCTGATATTGGCGTCCTTTTGCATTCTGCTGACACCACATTAGCCACATCTGATAATCTCCTTAGAATTCCATGTTTGGGGCTGATTAATGCTAGAGTTCTAGAAAACACCACTATGTGTGAGATCTCCTCCCTCTGTCCTGTGAGAGGCCACATCAGCACTCTAAGTTACATGCCAGAGAGTTAGGGCCATGGACACTAGCAAGGAGGAAATACAGGCTGCCCGCATGAATGGAATCTCCCAGATAATTGCCATGCAGATATGCCCTTAATGATGAATTTTGTAAAAAAAAGTTATAAATAATGCACACTAGAACTTATTCCCTGTTTGTTAGCATATCTCTGTCAGGATTAGGAGACTTTATCCTTTGCTATTAGAAGCGATTGTTTGCCTAGGGATTTATCCACAGTCAGTACAAGTTAAACAACCTTTAATTTGTAAGACTAGCCTGTGGGCAAAGGCACTTTTCTAAAAGTACAAGTCTAACTTCTCACATTCTGTGTTTTCATTTTACCGCCAATTCAAATGTTCTTGCAAGAATCACTTCGACATCTAAAGCTCCACTTAAAATATTTAAAAGCCTCTTGGATTCAGAGCTCTACATAGCACTGTTATGGTAGCTTCAATATTTCTAAACACTTAACTCCTTAATCAAAAACAAAGCTTTCAAGCACAAGAGGATAAATGGAAATTGGTTTAAAGACTAGTCCTACAAGCTTCTGCATTGTGGCAGTAATTAACTGACCTACTATTGTGCCTAGATTCTTGTACTTTCCTTAGTTTGCAGCATCACAAGGGCTTTAGTAGCCTGTGATCTGTGTGCTACAGTTCCCTGTTTCTAAGACAAATGGAGTACAGTTGCATGACTCTAGTCTGCATGCAAATTATTGTAAACTACGCCATTAAGCAGTGTAGTACAAAGAGTTTCACTGGGACCAGAGAAAACATGGTTCAAATCCAAGGCCAAATACACACTACACAAATAATCCAGTTTGAAATTGTATTATTTGCCATGGCTCCTTCCTATGGAAACTTGGCGTTTGTAGTTTGGTGAGGCACCAGCACTCTTTGGCAGAGAAGGCTGAAGACCATGTAAAACTACAAATCCTAGGATTCCATAGGAAGGAGCCATGGCAAATAATCCAGTTTCAAACTGGATTATTTCTGTAGTTTGGATTAGGCCCAAATTTAGACATGAAGTTCACTGAGAACATTGGGGGAACCACTGTTTCTCAACTGATCCAACCTCACAGATTCTTATGAGCATAAAATCTGCCATTCACACCACTCACTCTCCCATCTCTCCTATTCCCTTCCTCACTTAACCCCCCCCCTCACAGTGCAGGCCTCACTCTTTTCTTGTGCTCTGCCGCTTGCTTCTCCATCCTTCCTACTCGCTACCTTGCCTCACACCTCATGGACTTGTGGTGCACCCCCTGCTTCCTTCTTGTGCTCCATTGCTCACATTGCTCACTCTCCCATCTTTCCTACTCCCTCCCTTGTCTCACCTCACACCCTCGCAGTGTGTTCTTCCCTTACTTCTTGTGCACTGCTGATCACATTGCTTGTTCTTTCATCTCTCCTACCCCCCCTTGCCTAACTATATGCCCTAATGGTGTACCCTTTACTTCCTTCTTGTGCATCAACTCTCACCATTCACTCTGATTTCCCTCATGCCTGAAATTTCTAGATGAAGTTGTTTCTTATAGAGCAATTTGACAAAGGATTGCTTTCACTTTTTGCCCCATATCTAAGCTTCTACAAGGGCTAAAGACTTAGGGGGGGTTGTTTTGTTTTGTTTTAAAGAAAGCTTGGAATTTGGGCCAAATGATGCTCTAAATGGGCACTGGATAGTATGCCTAAAATCTAAGTGAAACTCAGCTATCCAGATGACATGACAACCCAATGTATGGATGTATTTTGCTGCCTTACATTGAAATTTGACTAGGGCTTGTCTACATGATGAAAATACTCTTCATAAAATTTGCAGAGAATATGATCTTTCTGAATGAGATGTGAAGGGGATTAACAATATTTGGAGGGAAGGAGGCTAAAACCTCCACAAACCATGCAGTAAAAGGATTTGCTATTTTCCTCAAAGTTCCTGAGAAGTGTGTGTAGATGTGTATTTTCAGGTGTGTGGCTGTCTGAATTCACATTGCTGCATATTTTCACTCAATTGCACTTTATGAGCATTTATGCCCACTCAGTTTGAATGAATGTGAATGGATGCAAATAAGCACAGAAATGGTAAAGACAAATCAACTTCACTGCAAATGGGCGAAAATGCTCACCCACTCATAGTAAACCATGACACCTAGTTGAGACCTGTAGTCCCCAGTGGAATGGAAGAGTCCCATGCAAAATATCTGGTATGTGCTGCAGTTTTTCATATTAAAAAAGGAAACACTAATAATTATGCTGACAAAGCACAAATATTTGAATCTCCAGTACTATCCACTCTTGTTTTATTATACTATGGCATTCATTACTCATTGTTCTTCCGCCTGCCTATTATGTTATTATCCGCCTGCCTACTATGTTATTATCCTCTCTTAATACTGGAACCCAGGTTCACCCATTTTATTTTGCTTGTTGCATCTTCCTGATAAAATAGTGCCTTTACTTGAATTTCATTTTAGTAGAAATCTACAGTCTCTATATGTATGTAGAAGCAGTCATAAAACCAAGGCCAGAGCCACTTTGTTAGTAAGAAGTGATGTGGAACACAATGTTAATTAAAATGCATTTGCAAGAACTTTAAATGCAAATTAAACCAAGGGATTTCTGCAGAATCACCGTTTTTCATTTCATCTAACAATAATCAGTATGAAGCAAACACTATGCATGGAATTTGAAAGATTAAATTAAAGAAAAATCTGCTGAGAGTGAAAATGATCAACTTTGGATTTTAACCAAAAGACTCTAGTAGAGTTTATTGCATACCTGTAGTTGATTTTCTAGATTGTTGCTTATTTTATGCTGAAATTATATTGAGCTGTCCTGTCTAGTAACTTTCATTCTAAATTTCACTTATAAGGAAAGTCATTGCAAACATATAGTATAAATAAAAAGCAATTGGTATAACTGAGTTGGATCAGATGTTGGGGAACATGGCAAAAAAAAATGCATTTCTAACTACCTCAGAAGATTGCAAAGAGAACTGAAAGGGTGATATTATCAGGCACCCGTGCCCTCAGCCATAGCACTGCAGCAGATGAGGTTTCCCTATGGGATGCCTTACTCACGGCCATGCTATGCCTTCAGGACACTGAAAGATGACATTATCTGATACTCTCGCCCCTACCTATTCTCATCACGATCTTCTGATGCAGTTTTTGCCATGTCTGATAATCTCCTTAATAAGGGTGTCTGCTTGGAACTCATCTTTGTAACTTATTTCTTTATTCCCATTTCTTTATTCTACAACTAAGTTTGACATATTATACCTTAACAACTGTATGACCTATTAATTTCTAGATCCTTCAGTGCAATCAAGAAATGCCCAAGGATTAGGATTCTTTAAGGATACTTTCTCCCATTATGCTCTCTTGTACACTTAGGTCAACAGCAGTCTGCCATTGATGTCTTGCTACTATGGGCTCATCTACACTGGGTAAAAATCGAGATGAAATTTGGACTACTATGGCCTGGAGCTGCAGCACATGAAATTCGGACTACTCTGGCATAGCCCCACAATGGCAAGACTGGTTGCTCCTTCTGACCTCAGAGGGAGCAATTGCACATTGGGGCAAGCAGAGCCCTGGCTCATAGTAACTCTCTATGAGGTCAGAATAAGTAGACAGCTTTGCAATAGAGGAGCTAGCTACTTGTTCTGACCTCAGAAAGAGTGATTGTGTGCTGGGAAATCAGAGCCCTGGTGCATAGTTGCTTTCTATGAGGTCAGAACCTTGTGCCACTCCTTCTGACTTCAGAGCGGGTGATTGTGTTCCAGGAAAGCAGTGCCCTGGTGCTAGTCATGCTCTCTGATGTCAGAACTAGCAGCCAGCCTCACAATGGAGGGGCTGGCCATGCCTTCCTACTTCAGAGAAGATCACTAGTACCAGAGTTTTGCCTTTGGAATGAGGAAGTGGTGCCAAGGAGGTGGGGAAATTGTGGTGTCTGACAGGCAGCACATGTCCTTCATCCTGAATCCAGAACTGATGCATTGTTCACACTATAGTTTCCTCCAAAGTTTCAAGCAAACTCTGGAGAAAATGTGAGTTTCTAAAATTTGGACTGAGGTGGTATTCCCCAAGTGTAGTGTGAATAAG
Source organism: Gambelia wislizenii (assembly GCA_030847615.1). Classification (NCBI taxonomy): domain Eukaryota; kingdom Metazoa; phylum Chordata; class Lepidosauria; order Squamata; family Crotaphytidae; genus Gambelia; species Gambelia wislizenii. The sequence continues at coordinate 81,892,597 of JAUMIR010000005.1, read as the reverse complement.
GCTGTACTGTGTGCAGACTAGTTGCACCAGATTCGGGGGAAACACTGCACATAATGTGGCCTTATTGGGCCAGATTGAAGAGGAGTTTGAGTTTTTTTCAATAGTGTAGGCAAGGCCTGTGTTCTCTTCCCCAATCTAATGGATATGTCCTAAAGGCCCAGCTTTATGAATTGTGGCACTGATACCCTGGAATGCCATCTCTAGGAAAGCTCACCTTGGTCTATCTCCGTTCTGTTTAGACTTCTTTAATGAGATATGGATTTTCTTGAAATTGTAATGGGTAGCTCATGATTATCAATATGTTTGTTGTTGTACATTATGGTTTTCCTGCCACTCTAAGTTACTGTCAATTTTTATACTGTTTCCAATGAAGTATTACTATAATAGGTTCATGAATTAAAACCAAATTTAATCCAGCAGCCTGAATGACACCACTGAATGTTCCTCTAGAGTGAAATGTCAAGCTAATTTGGTTAGCTTAGTTCCCACCACTTTCAAAGACATCTCTGGGGGCAACATAGGAGTGAGACTTCTTGGTTGCTGCTCCCAGGCTTTGGAACCCTCTCCCTCAGAAGGCCAAAATGGCCTTTTCCTTGCTATCCTTCCAGCAGCAAGTGAAAAGTTTTATATTTTGACAGGCTTTTTGGAACTGATTACAAGGGCTTCTAAACGTATGCTGTATAATTGACTGTTATAGTCTGCCTTTTATGGATTGGTTTAGAATGCTTTTAATTCTATGTATAGTTTAATTAGATTTTAACCATAACTTTTTAAATAGTTTTATTTATATCTGTCATGCCCAAGGAGCCTGATGAGGCTTTAGAGTCAGAGGAGGAGGAGGACATGCCAGAGTGAACAGCCCACGGGACCCTGGCACAGGTTTATCTACACCTGTGCCAGCAGGGAACCCTGCCAAACTAGAGGCTCGAGCAGAGGAAGAGTGTGGTCCAAGTGGGTTGGCGTCAGTCCCAGCAGAGAGTCCTGCCCACTTGGATAAGGACGAAGAAGAGGAAAGAGACTTACCTTCACCGTCGTATACACAGCACCGAGCGCAAAAGCAGGCTCAAAGGAAATCTCTGAGAATTTACCAGAGGAACTTGCTAATTAAGAAATACCTGGCAAAGCCTTAATTGCTTTATATAGGCTGGGACAGGCAATGGAGGCTTTGTTGGAGATCAACTGATCTCTGTGGAGAAAGCTTCCTGAATCCTTGCTGCCTTGCCGTGTGCCTTGATCTTGGACTGTTTCTGACAACCCTGTTGCCTGATCCTACTGACCTACGGACCAACTCCTGTACTACACTGCCCTCTGTAAGCCTTGACTTTTGACCTATATTCTGGACTCTTCTCTGTGTGCCTTTTGCCTGTATTGCTGTCTTTCCACAAATTGGAACTTTGCTTGCTCTTCCTAAATAATTATCACTGGAGCTTGGCTGCTTTCCCAGCTCTTGTTTAACTTGTTGGCAATTTTGGAGTTGCTTTTGGACAATATTTTCCTATGTTCTTTCATCTGTACAGATCAACCACCATATCCACAGGGGATACATTCAAGACCCCCTCCATGGATACCTGAAACCATACATAATAGGTAACCCTATTATTTTCAATGAGACAAATTCCAGAAATTGACAATAGATTCACATTGGAGAACCTAGAAATGCCTAGAGATAACTTTTTTTTTTTTTTTAGATGTAGGTATGTGAAACCATGGATACTGAATCTGTGGATATGGGGAGGTCAACCTATGTTTTCAAAGCTACCTTGAGTCCTAGTTTTGGGAGGAAGCTAAAATATATAATATTAATAATAATAATAATAGTTGTTCTGGCAGTAAGTATACTACTAATAGTAATAGTTAGTAGTAGTAGTAATACTAGCAATAATAACAATACTACTAGTAGTCATTCTTGCTGTTGTTCTAGCATTGTTAATAATATTAACAATAATATTGTTTTTATTAGGGAGATTCTCATGACCAAATATCTGAAGAATGTTAAGGAAAACTAAAGGAATATAAGCATAATATCCACATACAGGAAGGTTATATTTCTATGTTTCTGGATTTTACCTAAAGTAAAGTTTGGGATACATTTGGATGTCCTTCCACAGGTCAGTGCCAAAATAGATCAGATTACAGTTGTCCCTCAGTATCCACGGATTTGGTATTCATGGATTTAAGTATTCACGGCTTCAAAGTATTCTTTAAAAAATAATAATCCAAAAAGCAAACCTTGATTTTGCCATCTTATATAAGGGACACCATTTTGCTATGCCATTGCATATAATGGGACTTGAGTATTCATGGATTTTGGTATTCATGGGGGGTCCTGGAACCAAACTCCAGTGAATATGAAGAGACAACTGTACTACAAGCTCTCAGGAGAAAGCTTCACATCTTTATGTTGCATAGCCTAACTAAAACCAGTGCTGGAGTGAGGAGGGTTGTATGTTACTTTTACCAACATAAGTATTACCATTAAATATCAAAGAAGGCACCCACATCATTGTATGTGAGTACTGGCATCTCTTGTCTCTGAGGATTTTCGGATTAGGAATTCCTTTGCCACATAAGTAATCCCTAGGGTGCACCTAGAGTAAAACAGCTGCTCTGCTGTTCAGGTATTCCAATGCATTTCCTTGTCCTAAAATTAATAGATGTACTGAAAAATATAATTCATAGAAAGCAGCCCCCAGAGAGCATTCTCTGACTTCCTTCTCTTCATTCTATGGATCTATTTTATGTGAAATGGTTGACTCATCCATACGCAATTTATACAAGGATACAACCATTATCATATCAAGATATTTAGCAGAAAGTAGTGGCAAGTGACCCAATGGTGAATGCTTTACTGACCCAGTAAAATGTTTGGAGGGAGATTAACCCAGTTCTCTAAAGGGCAAGCACAAAGGAGTCTCAAAGCAATCATGACCAACTCTGCTGCTAATTGGCTGTGCTGCTGGGCTTCTCACCAGGGAAGTGAAGGAATTAATGTGAAGCAACCATTTTCCCCACCACCTGAGGTAGACTGTATGGGTCAGAGTATAAGTGCATTAGAAGGACAATTTGTGGACAATACTAGCTCTGAAGTGTAAATCTGGAGCATTTACTGTACCTGCCGGCAGGCACTGCTGCCTTTTCTGAAAAAAGAAAAACTTTTATTCAAACAAATTCCCCCTACCCCAAAGGTCACTGCTTTTTTGTTTTTGTTTTTTAATGACATGAAGCTGTATATCAGAGAATTGATTGGCTTTTGATTAGGTCCACTAAGTAAGTCTTTGCACATTATAATGGCCAGTTATCACTCTAAAGGATCCATAATCTTAGAAGTGAAACAAAATTGTAAGTTGTAGTTAGGGCCTTAAAAGTGATGCTTACATTATTTGATAATATCACTTGCAAGAAATGGTATATTCAAATATCCTAGATTTCTTCCCCTCCCTGAGGTTTTGTTTTTAAAATAATTCATTCAGCCATTTAAAAGCTTTTACTCACACAATGGAAATGTGTTGATTAGTTCATTGTTTTGAAATATAAGAGAAGAATCTTAAGAAACTGAGGGGAATATTTTGAGGGGAATCTTAAGAAAATTGAGTGGGGAGAAAAATAGGACTTGGGACTGGCAGAGATGTTGCTTGAGATCTTTTAAAACAAACCTAGAAGAGACTTCAGAGTCTGCTTTATTATTCACAGAGAACGCCTGGGTGAAGTAGGCATCCCACTTCACATCAACAGAGGTAAAGAAATTAGTCTGCTTAAGTGCCCCTTCCATGGAATTGAATGGGGACGCCTGGAAGGCAGGGAATTCTGTACACATACTAGAGTCCATGTGCATGAATCAAACTGGTACACTGAGGCAATAATCTATTCAGAGCATGGATTTCAGTGTGTGAAACCATTAAAGCTTTGGCTATTGAATTTGAAAGTGTGATTTAGGACTGTCTCTAAAAGAATGTCATCAAGCACCAAGACAGTCAGCTTCTTTAAATAAAACAGCATAACAAAGAATATAAGTGTACTGATGTATAATCAGTCTTCATAGGCCATTGAAGGCTGTTTCAGGCCTTCTACCAAGTTCAGTCCCTAGGGTTCAGAAGCTGTCACATTAAAAATCTGTCTTTCTGGTCTACCAGGATTTATTTCAGTGTATGTTTTCATATGCTTCCAGAATATGGATGCATTTACACCCAGATATCCATTGCCAATGTCAAATGGAACTTCAGTCTGAAATGTTCAGATGCAACTAGACAATAAGAAGTTACAACTTCCATGTGCCCAAAGTTGACATGGACCATATGATGTTTATGTTAATGTTTGATTGAACTGTGATGTCTGAATTGAGGCCTGATTGTTTGTGTGCTCATTTTAGCATCATGGATAGCCACTTGTCACTTTCACTTTGCAAATTATTAATATACAACAAAAGCAGAGATATTATTTAAAAAAAAGAAAGAAAAAGAAAGCAAGCCTGTCCAGCAACCATAGGGGCCGTTTACACGGCAAAAATATTCCTCAAAGAATTCGCCTAGAATTCTGTTAGTTCCCACGTCTTCCGCATCTGTATCGCCCTTTTCGGAAGGAGGGGGGCAAAAATACCCGTAAGTGGCGCACTTAATGACACCGCTGATTTTCCGCCTTTTTTAAAAAAGTGTCGCAAGTTTGCGCATTATCGCATATGGGAACTATCCGACATTTTTATATTCGCGATGTTAAATGTAGGAGGTGTGTGCGGATTGTAAAGTGACGCAATCGAAAACCCGCCTACACATCCGGCATCCCTCTTTTTGAAGCATCTGTAAACATCTTCCTTTTTCTTATGGATTCACTACAGAGAACAAAGAAGGGGGCAGGGGAATAGCTTGGACTCATGCGGAAACAATTGATGTACTGGATCTTTGGGGGGAGGAAAAAGTACAGGAGCAGCTACGTCTATGTCATCGGAATATCGATGTGTTTGACAAAATCTCCGTTGACGCAGTGAGCTGTGTATTAACGGGGCCAGCATGCATGGCAGCTCGTTCTGTAGGTTGAATGCGGTGATAATATTCCTCTTAAAATCGTTACGCAAAGCAAAGTACTCAGTGAAAGCGTTTTTTCCTTTGCGAAGTCTTCGCTTCCTAATAAGGGTTCTTCTTCGGTAGGAACGACACTTCTCAGAGAATGAAACCATTGTGGAGAGTACTTTGATAGCCAAATACAAGCAGGAAATGATGGTAGCTAAAACCTCCATGGTGGCAGTAATTTACTTTGGAAGATTGAAGACAACAAAGGCCATAAAAGAAGAGTAGATGCCCAATCAGAAACCCAAGAGGGTGTAAAAGGTTGACCAATGAGTGTGCGGGTGGCGGGAATTCCGAAAGGAAGTACGTGTACAACGAATGACGTACTACGTTGATTGACAGATAATATTGACAAAAGATGCGTAATATCGACATCGTGGGAATTAAAGTACTTCGAATTGTAGAAATTCGAAATTTTAAATAATACACATTATAATGACATGGGAACTACAACACGGATGTAAGTAGGAAGCGAAACTTTTCCATGGGAACTCCGCGGTGCAAATTCGAAAGAGCGCTAATGCGATACTTTGCGCAAAAAAAATAGCCGTGGAACCGACCCCATAGTCAAAATACATGTTTATTGTTACTAGGCATTGCGCAACTGTCTTAAAAGAGATTGAAATAACATGGTCTTAAGATTTATTTATTTTTTACAGTAAGATCTACAAGAAGCTGTTCAGTAGGACATCAGTACTTATGTTCCAGGGCAGGGGTGAGGAAACGGCAGTCTGCAGGTGGCATGTTGCCCTGCACCTCACTTTTGTGGCCTCTGAAACACCCTATCAGTTCACCAAAGCCCCTTGAACACCCCCATTTTTTTTAAAAAAAGGCATCCAAAAATGACCTAAAGGCCTTCCAAATGTATGCAAGCATGCAAAACAAAAACAAACTATATCTGCCTTTAAACACCCTCTCAAATAACTTCTTTTCCCTCAATTTCTCCTTCAGAAAGTGATGTTGAAGTGATGTTACATCAAATAAAGTTATTTTGGTATGCTCAGAGGATGCAGCCCATGGCAAGCTGGGGTGGAAAATTGTCCCTGACCTAGGGAGAAATTGCACAAAGAAAAACTGAAAATATGGATGAAGTCAACAGGAAAATGCAAAAATTCTTGAATAACAATTATTGTTGTTGTGAAGGGAGTTGCTGGGCAAGCCTGGTTGGTGCCACCCAGTCACAACTCAGGGAATGTGAAGGGGAGCCTATGAGGGAGAAAGGATACAAAACTGAGGCTTGTCTCTGACAGAAGGCAAATAGGAGAATGATGGCCTAGGGAGATAGGGAAAAGCTCTAATAGAGATAGGACAGTTAGCCAGGTGGAAGAACTAAATAAGATTTGGGGGAATGGTGAATGATTAAATAGTTCAGGGGAATGTGTTACCTAATTGTGCATTAATAAACTTCTACTTATTTATTCTTTGTATTACTGTATCTGGCTATTCCTGTTAAGTTTGGAGAGGAAGGTCATGCTTACCCAGTGAACCAACTGAATAATACATCCACTCATCTATATAGGAATCACCTTGAGGACCAAGTACGCCGTCCAGGGAGGGATCTTGAGGAGGGGAAGGGGAAAGATGAGTGGCAGGAGCCCAAGGCTTTAGAATGGTGAGGCCAGCCTGGAGAGAGGATCCATCACAGTTATATGTTAAGAGCAATGCATTTATAGGACCATAAGCTTCTGTGGGACAGAGCCAGCTTCATGGGATATAATATGGTCAGCAAATTGGGTAAGTATAGGTATCCTGGATTCAGAGAGAGAAAGAGAAAAATGAATCTTTTGTAAAGCTTTATTTTGAGCCATTCTTTTAAAAACTTTACTAAGCCCTATATTAGACCATATTTTCCACGTGAGTCATGCCAAGACTTCAGCGGAAGTCTTTCTCTCAGTTTTGCCACTGACAGGGAGACATTTGATGGGGATGTGAGAGAGGGCTTTCTTGCTCATTGTTCTTAGGCTGTAGAACTGCCTGCCTCAAAGACTACTTAAAGCCTTCCAGGGGAAGCTAAACTGGTCCTCTTTCCTGTAGTACGTCCACCAATAGGGAAATATTCAGGTAGGCCTTTGACAGTTAGGAGATTTTCACACGGGGCCAAAATGCCCCGTTACTGCCCCGCTACCTCCTCTCCCGTTCCTGCCACGGAATAACATAAATCTTTCGCACACTCACCTTAATTCCGCAGCAGGAACGGGCTCCCCCTCCCCTTGCTGGCTGGCCGTAAATGCAACCGTCGTAAGGCTGCTTTTACAACCGGCCGTCTGAAACGTTATCACGTTATCACGTGATAATGCTGGATGGTAAATTTAAAAAATAAAACTCCCCCAAACATAAAATCAGTTCACCAAGCACAAAAACCCTCTTTAAATCACATAATCAAAACAGGGAGGGTAAAATAAAGGGTGCCACTTACCTGGATGTCCAGATCATACCAGGAAGTGCTTGGAACAGACCTCCCGTCCACAGCTGTCATTTCGGAACAGGAACGGGGCTCCTGTTCGCACACCCGTGGCTGCGTGATAGTGACGGAACAGGAGGTCTATTCACGATGAAAAATCATGATTACATTGTTCTGGAACAATCACGGGAGTAGGATGGATGGAGGACAGAACGGGGTCAACGTCGTCCGAAAGGGAAAACCGCTCCCGGCCCTGTTCTGTTCCTGCCATGGGATATATAGCCCGTGTGAAAATCTCCTTAGGCTAGGCTGTTAGAAAGGGGCTTTTAAGCTAGGCAGGTGCTGCCGTTTTTTTGCTTTTGCTTTATAAATGGTTTGTTTTTCATGACTTTTGATGCTGCTTGCTTAAATTAATCTGTTCTCTGTTTTTACCTGGTATGGTTTTCTTAATTTTATTATTAGCTGCCTTGAGTTCAACTTGTTGGAAGAAACTAAAGTGTAAATCTAATAAATAAAGAGCTGACCCAGGGAGATCTTCATTTGATATACCTTGCACTATTTCAGATTAAAAGTGGACAGCAATGTTTAAATATCCTTCTCGCAGATTAAAAAATTATACATCTTTCACACATAATGTGCTCTCACGTAGGCACAGCACAATGATGTTGCCAGAGGGGGAACATTTTGATGACCTCAAGGAATTGAAGCCAGAATATTAATTGGAGGCTTGGCATGCAGTGTCAGCCTGAACTGAAAGGGGAAAAGTTGGGCTATTTTAAGGCAGTGCCCTCCCCCTGTCAATTCGCAGTTGGATCTTTGGATCTTCATACAGAGCGGAATCAAAGATTCTCTCTCTCAGCTGCTTACCAGTGGCAGGTGTTGGGGGGGTAAAGGTCAGTTGGTGTACATCTTGGCACCCCTTTATGGTGAAGGGCTGGCCTCTGGAATGGCCTCTTTGGGTCCTGTGGGGGTTGTGAAGGAGCCTGCTCCTGGGGCTAACCTGGAGTTTGCTCTCTCTTATAGGGTCCTGGAGCTCAGGAGGGAGTGCCTCTGGTTCTGTTCCAGTCAAGATCAGTCAGGGTGAGCAACCCAATAATGTTGGATTGCCCTCGGGATCAGGTGCGATGGCCATGAGTGGCTGAGGAGGCGGTAATGGGTTGACACCTGGCCTCAGCCAGACCCACATCAAGTTGCTCCCTGCTCCTAGGTTTTCTCCCAAGTACAATTCATTAATTTATAGGTCAAATAAAGATGTCCTGTTTAAACCCATCTCTGTGCCTGGCTCATTATTTCCAGATTGGTCATCAAAACTAGTTGCCAGGGGGAAAGCTAAGCCTGCTCTATCTTCCCTTCACTCTCTTTCAGCTATATAATGAGCATATTATGAGGGGATAACTTTCTGAATCATCAGTCCCACACCTGGATTTTGAAAATGCCTAGGTTATCAACAAGAAGTCATGTCTGCCCCACAATTTGAATTTAAGGTTAGTTTGATTTCATTAGAATACTTTTCATGTATTCAGCTGTGGAAGCACTGTGTATTAAATAATGCATTTAGTATTGTGTATTAGTTTTGATGTTATATATACATCCACTGCACAATTATAGCAGTTGATATCATTTTAACTACCATGGTTTCAGCCTATGAAATCCCACAATTTGTAGTGTGGTGAAGTACTTAGAATTCTACTAAGTGAACTACCTATGAACTACAGCATTAGAAGTCTCTAGCAGGGAATGCTATGATCCTCCTGAAACTACAAATCCCAGGATTCCATAAGATGAGGCTAGAGCAGTTAAAGTGATGTCAAAGGGCTATAATTGTGTAGTGTTGGTACATTTTACCCAATGTACTTTAGTCTCAGCTGTATTTTATCAGTTTCTTACCAGTTTTTGTATTCTCAAAAACTTTACAGACAACAATATCACTCACCTCTAAAACTGGCTAGGTTATTCCTTATTGTACAAGGTTGAAGGTTGCATGAAAACAATGGGAGGATATACTTCAATGAATAAAGACACTCAGTTTTATGAAAGATTCCTGAACCAATAAAAGGGGATGTCCATATATACACAATGGCATGGATGTCATTTGGGCAACATGATAGCATAAAAATAGTTGCACAAATACTTGTACATTTTAGAGGTTACAGAAGTACAGTCTCTCTCTCTCTCTCTCTCTCTCTCTCTCTCTCTCTCTCTCTCTCATTTTTGTCTCTGTATACCTGTTACCTGAATGTGTGGGGTCCATGGGGGACTCACTCATGACAATAAAATTGCTATATTAAATTGGGGAATTTTAATTAGTTCAAAGGAATGGCTGCAAGAGGTAACTTGTGGGTCCTTTGCACCTGTGTATAGTGGTACTCACTGCCGAGACTCCAAGTTAAATGAAATAAAAATGGTTTTTATTGGAAAATAAACACAGAAGCATTCACACACACACACTCACAAGAAACCACACAAGGCTAGTGAAGAGTTAAAACTGAAAGATTTGGATAGAGGAATAGATCTGGGGAAGGAAATATGGGCTATAATTACCAGACCTGAAGAGAAGAGGTTTGTGCATGAAAGAAGACTCAGGTATGAAACTGAGGGTGTCACAGCAGTCTGGCAGAGTGATGGTGTATGAAGAACTGTGCACACATGGCTATTGTTTGGGACTATTATTTATACCCAATTTCATATAATGAAGGGGTGTTTTGAGTGTACAACAATACTTGGATGAGTTTGCCACAGTTAAACACGGGAAACTCCAACTTTGTTAATTGCCACCAATGGGTGAGATATTAAGGTTGATGGGTTTATGGCAGCTTTCTAATTTCTAAAAGTGGGAGGGGAAAGATGTGAGGAAAGACATTTGCAAGGATAATGGGTGTTGTAGTCATTGTTTGTTTGTGAGTATGACACATTGCCAGGAGCATCTAAGAGAGGCTTAGCACATTTCATTTTGATGAGTCTGATCCTAAGGGCTCTGCTTAATTCCATATTCGGCATGTTCTGGGGGGATTTCTTTCAGTCCTGGGTGACCTTCACTTGAACCCAATTTTGCTTTGCCCTGGTCTACCTAGAGCTTGTGAGAATGTCCAATATTGCTGAAATATGAATTATTAGAGGGAGGGAGTGTAAGGCTAGGTAACATACCTACTGAGGGAGAGCCAGCTTGGTGTAGTAGTTTGAATGTTGAATATGATTCTGGAGATCAGGGTTTGAATCACTGCTCAGCCATGGAAACCAACCGAGTGACCTTGCACAAGTCACACTCTCTCATCTCAGTGGAAGACGAAGTCAAACCTCCTCTGAAAAAAATCTTGCCAAAAAAGGGATAAGTTCACCATAGGGTCCCTATATGTTGGCAATGATTTGAAGGCACACAACAACACAAATCCTACCAAAAGCTAATTGACAGTTATATAATGCACAGCTTAAGGCTATGGTGTCCATTGCATAAATTTTGTATTCCTCCAGATAGAGCAGATGTGTGGGGTTGCTGGGCATTGTAGTATTTGTTCTTGGGTTTATATTCTGGAAAATCCCAGCACCAGCTTCTACATTTTATTCCCACTCTCAGATGGGTTTCTATTCAATTCTGAGGCATATCATAACAGAAAAATATCCTTTTCACTTTCTTTCTCTCTTTTTTATTTTATTTTTTTTAAACACATTATAGCACTATAGTGCATCAGTGACATGGCACTTTTGCACTATAACAACACAACTCTAATGAGGTGGGGAGTCCTTCAAAGAGCAGTTTTTTTAAAAGTACAAAAATAAAATATTTAGAACAGCACAGATCCAGGAAATTGCTACAAACAGCAACAAAAACAGAATGAAATGAGTGCACATAGAGGCAAACAACGGCTGGCAGAACTCAAGTGGTTAAACCACAAGAATTATACTTCTTTAGACCATACTGGAAGCAACCTTTGTTTATTGCCTAACTAGAGTGGGATCCATGGGATCCAACATGACTTTGCTCGGGGATATTTATCCTAGACTTAAAATGTATGGGATTTTGGCCAATATATGTGTGTTGATCTTAAGGTTATTATGTTAATGAGCTAACTATAATAACTTTCAGCTGTCAGAGATATAGGTTAATTACTTAGTGTTACTTAAATGTTACCAATTATTTCTGTTACACGTTTATACAGTTAACACAAACTTGATATATGTTCGCAATTTTAAAATATACACACAAAGGCTCTTAGCCAGCATTAAAAATGCTGATTTGCTATCCACTCTCAGGAATTCGAGAGCTCATTCTTCCATACCCTAAGGAAGAGCCACTTTAATATGAATCAATAAATTTGCCAGTTAAAATCTGTAAATGGAAACCATTAGCAGTTAATGTTAATGTTTAAATGGAGTTAGATGTACTGAACTGTTTCACAAATAAAAGGCAAAAACCTTTGCTCTCTGGAGTGAATTGGGGAAATGGGAAGACTTGGATAAATCATAATTTATTTCAGTTGCAAGACTGAAGAAATTACCCTATGATGCAATACAGTATGGACTTTATCAGACAAGCTTCTTCCAGCATTCTTTTGCTGGCATATTTTGAACCATTTTTATTGTGGCAAAAGAACCCTTTTTATCAGACTTACCTTTGTAATGTGTCAAAAGACAGTCTCAGCTCACTTCGGTACTAATGATTTCACAGATTCTTGCAAGAAGACTCAAGTGCAGTAAATTTTTAAAATAAAGAAAAAGAAACACACAAAACATAGACACAAGCACAGAAAAACACTTTAAAAATTACAAGTAAACCGAGGAGGTTCATAGAAAGAACCTCCTGACACCTACCTGGCTGTTGTGATCTCATGTTCTGTTATTGACGCTGTATTCACATGAGCAAAATGGTGTGACATTGCAAACGCTGGCAATGCTGGCCAAAAAAACCCATGAGAGTTCTATTGATGGCTTGGCCCATCAATAAAAAAGAACAACTTTTGGACAGTACAAAATCATGAAAGGATGATATCATCTGATATGCATGCCCTTTCATGTTAATTAGGTGTCATTATGACACCATATTTTTCTGGTCTGATAAAGTCCTATGCCTACTAGTGATTATTAAAAAGCATTGAAGTAATACATTGTTATGCTGTCATCATGACTATTTCAGAAGTACACAGAACTGGTCTTAAACTCAGTACTTTCACAGAGTAAAGAAAAAAATCCTTTTGGTCTTGCAACTGGTCATTGGACTTTTTCAAATGGGGGAAAACTCCGAGGAGGTCAGAAGAAGAATGGGGCTGTCGCACTTACAGAGCTCCATTTCAGATGCCGCCATCCTCCTCTGTCCTCCTCCCGACCTTTCCTCATGCTTTCTCCCTGCTGAGGAAGAGAGAAATGCACTGCTTTTTATTGATGGGGGTTCTCTGTTAATAAAAGCAGCACGTTTCTCTCACCCTCGGCATGGGGGAAGGTCAGAGGAAGGTTGGGAGGAGGATGGCGTTGTGTGAAATGGAGCGCTGTAAGCGAGACAGCTCCATCCTCTTCCCGACCTTGACAGGGGTTTTATTCCCTATTTGAAAAAAGTCCATTATCACATCTCTCTGCTCACAAGTGGTAGGCATTCAGGTTAGGCAAAAAATAAATAAATCTGTGCACCTACAACAGAACAGTATAGACACAGAAGCTTTAATAGCAAGTAGGGGAAGCAAAAGGCAACCCTGCTGGATAAAATGCTATCTCAGATAGTCTTAGCACTGATAATAACTGAAATCTTTAAAGTTTATTTATGTTAATCAGGAAGATGGCAAATGAAAGACCACCGTGTAAGTTCTTCACCCACTCTCCTTCCTTAATTAACTACTTGCCTTCATTTTATATGCAGATACAAATTAGCCTGAGATCAGACTTGTAAAATATTCCACATCCACTGGGATTACCACTGCTCTGACTCTGTTCTTATGGCTCTACACTGGATCAATTGTATTTAAATATTCCACATAACAATAAGCAGGATTTGTAGTACTGGGTGTTCCTTTTGCATTTCTAATTAACAGCCAAGTTTTTCAATAGTCACATTTGTGGCAAACTTACCAAGCTATTTAAAGATCTATAGATAAAGGATTATCCTCACAGAAAGTAAAAGTAGAATAAATCAGCCACCTGGTAAAACAAGATATAAAGGGGTTGACATGTTTGTAGTGGTATTACTACCTAGGGAACCAAAAGAAGGATTAATGCATCTTTGTACTACATACTGTATAAATAACACATGGATAGTTCCTGCCTGGGAGAGTTCACAGTCTAGGATTTAGATGTTAGAAAAGGCTAGTGTTGAGTAAACAGACAAAGGTGAAGACAAGGTAACCTTAACAATATATGCAACTGTGTAACCTTGTAGTTTGGGGGTTGGATTCAGACAAAGCCATGCCTTTAAGGCAGCCTTGAGAATCCTAACAGGCCTTAGGGCTATTTTTCTGGCCTGTGAACCAGTTCCTGACCCTATTAAAGCCCCACACCTTGCTATAGAAAATGGATGTAAAATGTCAATTTCCACTTCTGGAAACTTATAATATCTGCAGTTCTTAAAATAAGAGGCTTGTCTACATGAAGGGGGTGGGGAAGGGACTGCTTCACACTAATAGCAGGTTGCAGATGCTGTGACCTTTTCTTAATTTTTTTATAACCCCCATATACTTCACATGCCTGTAGTGTGCGAAAATGACACCCGTGGGTGGATTACTCGCATTTTTAAATCTGCCACCACCGAATTTTTAAAAAACTATTTTTAAGGTGCGCACAAGCAATATTCCAGCTTTCCCAAAAAGAAAGAGAGAAAAAATGATAGCACAAATCTTCATTTTATTGCCTTAGCGATTACTCACTAAGGCAAAAATCCAACATGGCGGCAGTGGGCACTTGCCCTCTAAGCCAGCCTTGCCCTCTGCACTCATCCACCCAATCAGGTTTACACTTTGTCTTGTATGGGGAAGCTATTCATGTTGAATAGCTTGTCTTAAAGAACAAAAATGTGCATATCACTGGAGGTTTTTTTAAAAAAAAAAGGTCAGGAAAAGCCACAAATGTTTTTTTCATGTAGTTTTTTTCTCTCTTTGCCCCCCTTCTTCATAATAAAATGAGACAGGGTGGGATCCCATTAAGACAACTCATTTTCCGAGTGAATTCTGTGAGAGGTGTTTTCACCATGTTGACAACCCCAAAGTGAACCTCACTTGTTCTACCTTGAAACCAAAAGAGTCACCAAGGTAGAACTGAACTGGACACTTCTGCTTGTTTTACTTTGGTGGAGTAGTGTAGCTCACAGCAAGCCTGAAGCCCCCCAAAATGTGTGCTTGGATATGAAGAGCTTGTTTGTCCGTGCTTTATGGAAACCCAATGAAATCAATGAGATAAGTTTATAGTATCTAACTTAATTCCCATTGATTTCATTTCCATGGCTCAGCATTGTTAAGATTGGATTGAACTCATAATGGCTTTTAGCAGTCGGAGATACTCAATAGATCCCTCTCCCCCATGTCATAATAGAAAACTATAATATTGCTGATACTGGCGATGCAGACTCTGCTTTAACACTGCTAATGAATCACAGACCACTTTTTTCCAAGGCACTCTCCTCCACTGTTACACAGTGAGCATATTCATAGTCAATATGTCAGACCTTCAAACAGAAGTTAGCTATCAATTTTGATTTTTTTTTCTCCATGCAAACAATATTCAATTTGCTCAGTCTCTCCAGGCTGGATTTTATTTCCTTCACCATCTTTGTAATTACATCTAGACAATGTGAAGTCGAAGGCTTTCATGGCTGACATCCATAGATTTTCCTTAGTTTTTTTCTGGGCTGTGAGGCCATGTTCTGGAAGAGTTTATTTCTGACATTTTGCCTGCATCTGTGGCTGGCATCTTCAGAGAATGTTTGGGTAGGAATGTGGGGGGGGGGTTATATACTGTGAATCCCATTGGGGAGGATATGTAAATTTGTGCAGTTGAATGGCTAGTTTCTGGGTAGAGATATGCAAGGAGTATAGGTGTCTGTGTGGCTAATGGTTGGTTGATGGTCCATTATCTGCTGGAAATCCCTCTGTCTCTGGGTGGAGTTCATTTGCAAGAGTTGGGTTTTGATTTTAGTGCTTTTCAGGACTGGTAACCAGATTTTTGTTTACTTTTAGGATTTCTTCTTTCCTGTTGTAAATGTATTTTTACCATACATCAAAGGAGTCACAAACAGAATAGGAAAACTGATGAGGAAACACAACCTCCAAATGAGCTACAGACCAACCAAGAAAATCCAAGAAATGCTACGCTCAGTGAAAGACAAAAGAGACCGTCTCACAGCTGCAGGAGTTTGCCATATACCATGCAGCTGTGGACAAGTTTACATAGGGACCACTAAACTCAGTGTGCAAACACAAATCAAAGAACATGAGAGACACCGCAGACTGGGCCAGCCAGAAAAATCATCATCAGCAGAACATGTTATAAACCAAGCTGGACACAAAATGTTATTTTAAAACACCAAAATTCTGGACCAGGCCAACAACTATCTTGTCAGAATGCACAGAGAAGCTATTGAAATCCACAAACACCTGGACAACTTCAACAGGAAAGAAGAAACCCTAAAAGTAAACAAAATCTGACTTCTAGTCCTGAAAAACACTAAAATCAAAACCCAACACTTGCAAATGAATTCACAGATGTAGGCGAGACATCAGAAATAAACTCTTCCAGAACACAGCCTCACAGCTTGGAAAAAAACCAAGGAAAATCTATACATCTAGACACTTTATTGATGTCTTTCTTGAACTGGACTGTAGGTGTGTGGCACCATTACTTTTCATGGACATTTTACTTCTCTTGATGCAGCCTAGAATTACAGTACTTTGGTCTTTTTAGCCACCTCGCACTGTTGGGTTGTATGTCATTTGTGGCCTGCTAAAATCTGTAGATCATTTTCACATATCTAATACAGAAATTTGCATTACTATTGGTTGAAATCCATTTGTTCGTTTTAAAACTCCTTAAGTAAAACAAATATTTGAGTGTCTAGATAGTGTCTTAAAACAAAGCAAAACAAAACAAAGCCCTCCAGCCCAAAGTAATGCACAATTTGAAATCCTGACTGGTTTTAGATAAAATGTTTTTCCATATCATATTTAAAACAAAACAAAACCACACACAAAGCACATTTTCTAGAACAATTATTACTTGTGCAGATGTATCAATACAAGCGGACCATAATTATAGCTGATGAAGGATCTTCTGTCTCCTATAAATTATTCTTCCTTATAATAAAGCCAGCTGGTGAACCTTAAGAACAATTCAAATAAATGAAATATATTCACTTTAGTTACACATTAGTCATTATCAGTGACACAGAACTATAATTTAATTTTCCTAAAATTGCTGTCTTAAAATTGCTAAAAATTAAATAAATTCATCTTCTAGTATTATTAAAGGTGAGAGATTCTAGAGGTATTTTAAAGGGGTGGATGGGTTCAATGGGATACAATATTACATTGAAATTATATTTAAAGTATTGTACTATTGTACTGAAAATATATAATTAGTTAATTTTATTCAATCTTATACAAGATCACTTGACTCAGAACGTGATCTCTTGATCCTTAAGCATGACTATTTCCCACCTCTTCTCCTGCTGTCCTCTCACCATCTTTCCCCTCCCTCCACAACAAGTCTCTGTTTCCAAAGCACTGCAAGAAAAGATTATGAGATTGGTTGATGGGTCCTAACAAGGCCTGCACCTCTCCCTCATTTTTATCAATTGACTTTTGACTACAATAACAATATTATTTGCATGAAAATCTCTTGGACTACTCAGCATAGATTTATGGTCCACTGTTACTCTATGGAAGAGTGTCAGTAACCTCCAACATGAAGCGTGAGACAGTCCATATACTCCAGTTGTGACTGGGACAAACTGTAACAAAAACAACAGTGCAGTAGCTCTAAAACAGCAGTTCCTACCCTTCGGCCCTCAGATGTTATTAGACCCTACTACTCCTGTTATTCCCAGCCAGTGGACATGGGTGATGGAAGCTGTTTTCCATCAACATCTAGAAACCCAAGGTTGGGGACCACTGCTCCAAATCTCCTTAATATAGCAGTTCCTGGCCATTTTGTTTTCTGTCACCATTGGCTGCTACAAAGTGTAGAAATATTCTTATTTGAATTGTTATTGCTAAAGTGGTGCAATGGACATCAGTGTGTAGGGAGAAAATGCATTGTTCTTCATTTAGCGTAATATGAAGGTTTCACCAACAGCTATGAAGATAATAGAATGGCCTAATGGCTTATCAAAGAAATGCAGAAGCCAGCAAGAAAGCAAACAGTTTACCCACAGCCAGACTATTGAGCACAGAATCTCTCTTTTTTATTTAAGGAGTGAGGAATCTTGTAGACTAAATCTAATTTTAGTCCCAACTAGATTGAATTCATTGAATCAATGGGACTTGAATAAATGTTAACTTTAAAACTCCTTTTCCATTCACTCAGCTACTCTAGTTGGGACTAACAATTAGATTTAGCCATATACCTTTAAAAATATAAACAATTTAACTACAATGATTAAATACCATTAAAGATTTCTCCAATTTAGTCAGACCACTTGGAGGGCCTAGGTCTGTCATTTCATCCCTGAATCCAATAATAAAAATGGTTCTTTTAATGAGTTATATACAATTCATAATTGCTGAAAAACTCATACATCCTTTAGGAAAATTATTCTTTAGAGATCTCTAATTAGTTTTTGAAGAATATGAATTTCTCTGTACTACAAAAATATTACTTCTGGGAAATGGACTTGAATTAGTTTTAAGTATGATAAAATTGCACTGTGACAATTGACCATGAAGGCATAAAAGAGAACCTTGCTTTGTGAGACCCACATATTGTTAACATTGTTTCCCATGGATGTTCCTAATGAACAGATATGCATAATAGAAAGAATATTACATACACCAAATATAAAGCTAAGCTTACATTAATATAACAAAAGTATACTAATCTGGGGAGGGGGGAGGCAGGGAAGAATACAACCACAACATCACAGAGTGCAATATAGAAATCATGTACTGAACAAAAACTCCACCCCAAGTAATGTAAAATATTATGAGATGTCAGATATGGTCAGAGATGAATATATGAGAATAACAGATTGTACTGAATGTCATGTTTGCATTAGTACAGAGCCATTCCATGAAACAACACCCCACTGTCCACAAATAAACTGCTCTTGAGAGTTGGGGGGCATCTGGTATAAAATAAAAAAAAACTGTAAGGAGGAATGCAGTATGTAAGGGCAATCATTGATAATGGAGCAGAAAGGCTTTATAGTAATCCAAAACAACCATTGGATGCAAGCAACAATTTAAAAAACAAAACAAACCATGGAGCCAGTTGTCCAGATTTGCGCATCTTAAGTGACACTAAGCATGGTACTTTACCAACTGGGTGTTCACCACTTAAATCATATAATCTGCCTCCATATACTGGTGTACCTGAACTTTTTATTGGGAGCTAATTCTCCTAACCAGCTCCAACATAGCAGCCACTGTGCATGCTGAGTTCCAGCCATAGATGTCGTACAAGGAGTACACAAACTGATGTCATATACAAAAATATCTATATGTGCTGGCTTCTAACACGGTATCAGAGGATTTTGAAGTACCTGAACAGTGTGCTAAAAGTCATGAAAGAGACCTCTTCAGTTCTTGTCAGACTTCAGTTGACCACCAGTTGACCCTGGTAATATGTTCTGCGGTACAAAGATGCCCTGGTGGCACAGTGGTTAAATGTTGGTACTTCAGCCACAATGTTGTGAGTTTGATCCTGCAGGGCTCCAGGTTGACTCAGCCTTCCATCCTTCTGTAGGTTGGTAAAATGAGTACCCAGCTTTAGGGGGTTTTGTGGGTCTTTTCCAGGCTGTGAAGCTGTGTTCTAGAAGAGTTTATCTTCAGATGACGCCAGTCACAGATGCAGGTAAAACATCAGGAATAAACTCTTTTAGAACATGGTCTCACAGCCTGGAAAAAAACCACAACAAACCTATGGATGTCAGCAGGAAAGCCTTCGACTTCATAGTAGCTAGCTTCTTGAGGGCAATTAGCTAACACATTGTAAACCACTTAGAGAGTGCATAGCACTATAAAGCGGTATAGAAATGCAAATGCTATTGATATTGCTAGTGCTATAATCTAAAATTCACCTTGTGGACAAATCAAAAGCATATATAAACAACTCTAAGCATGGAGATATTTTTAAGAGTTCTGAATGGAGTGAAACTTTATACTACAGGAAAATCACAATGCTACTGTACGTTTGGCTGTAACAAACAAAGGTTATACACTGTGAATTAGATTTTTTTTTAAAGTAAAATGTCATAATGTATCATATGAATTAATTATCATGCAACCATATAGCAGTTTTATTGTTCAAATATACCAATATTTAGGATACAAGACAGCTAAAGTTAAGCTGTTTGGGTTTCAATAAGAAAAAAATTAGGCATATACTGACTTCCACTGAACCAGTGAAGCTTAAAATTTCTTAACCTTGATGGGATCATGCCCTTAATTTGTAAATAAATCACTTCGACTAACACCTTTTATTTAAATTAACAGCAGCTTTCCCCATCATTATCAAACTAAGTGGATCATTGAGTCTTCAACTTCATAAAACTATAAATAACACCTATCTTGTTACATTTTATTTTGAGCCAGTGTTGGGGAAAATATGTTCTACTGATTCAGAACTACTTGGGCTTGGTTGCTTTTAATATTTTGTTCTCCACATCATCTTTAAAAACTAAGAAGGTTTTGTTGGCTTTGTTGAAAATGCAAGAATCGCAGAGAAACTCATTTTACATACACAACTGCCACATGGAGCTTTCTCTATTTCTGCAAATATAACTCTTGTTTGCATGAATGAATTGGGAGCCTGTCTATCAGCTTGACTATCAAGGAGGGCGACACAGATAGAAAAAGAGAGATATTGCTATGAGTGACAGTATAGAATGTGGTAGCGTTCAGCTTCTTCCTCCATCATGCACAGTCTCCACAGATGTATGGCTGATCTGAAGAGAGAAGTTCAGAGGGGGGTTGCTGTTTCCTTCACCACCATTCTTCTGTACTGAATTTAACAGATAAAGAATCCAGTAAGAGGGAATTTAGACCCTTTTCAGAGCATTACAATACACTCGTACATGTGAGAATTGATTTTGGAAATCCATAGATGTTTGGCCCAAACCTATAGGTGAATGGTTTAGAAAGCTTTTAAATTCTGTCATTACCAAGAGGCTTATCACACAAGGAAGTAAAATGGAAGTGCAGCCAGATTTTTCACCTTCTGTTTTGCCTTACTGGATGACATTGTAGTTCTTCAGTAGCTCTCCAATAGTTTTTCCGTTCTGGTCCTGTGGGAGACGGTTGTAAAAATGAGTCTTTTTCCTAATGGGTTTTTCCACTCTTCTTTAAGGAGAATTAGGATGATGATGGTGATAATTCTCACTATTACATTTATTTATATCGTGCCTTTTTCCCAGTTCAGGATTCAATGTGGTTTATGGCAATTAAAATAAACATCTCTTTAAAAAATCAACTCAGTACAATATCTTCCAACTCTGTGATTCTAGGATTGTGTCTTCCTGCATGGCAGAATGGGGTTGGACTAGATGGTCGGTCCTTGGGGGTCTCTTCAGACTCTAGGATTCGAAGATTGTGTATTCTTGCAGGCAGAGAGGGGTTGGACTGGATGGCCCTCATGGTCTCTTCCAACTCTAATGATTCTATGATTCTATCCAGACCAGAAACCTCTTGTGTTGAAAATGTAATATACATCAATAAGATACGTTGGAAATATACTATGTTTTCTATTTCCTCAAGATACATTTCACTGGCAAGGCGCACATTTATTGTCTTGGACTTCCTTTTTATTAAAAGAGCATAATTAGCAGCTATGCTTCCCCCTTTTAGTCAAAAGTAATCATCCAGACCTAATCTGGATCAGGACTTTTTCGGGGGGAGGGGTTAGTAGTTATAGGTGGCACCTCTCATCAAACTCATAAGCCCTGCCCCTTGACAGGTGCCCCGCCCCAGAAGTCCCAGCTTTTCTGGAAGTTCCTCCCCTGGAAGTCCCGCCCTTACCAGATATCTGGTCCCTCCCCCAGAAGTCCCGCCCCTAGCCAGATGTGCTGCCCCCTGCTGGAAGTCCCCACCTGTAGGTGTGGCATCCACGTGGCTCCCACCCACCACCCAAGGTCAAATCTGGGTAAAGGATTGCAAAATCCTTTGCTGGCAATGCAGTTGGCCATCATAGGGATTTGTCTGCATTGGGATCACCATTCTATGACACCAAGCTTCATTGGGTCCTAGTGCTCACTCCTGAGGAAACCAGAAATGTACCTACTAGCCACAGTTTTGATATAAGATTTGTCAGAGCTCTTTCTATAAGAACTGAAAATTGAACAGTTGGGTGGGGGAGAACCTGCAGGAAAGATCTGAGCCCCGACATCTGTAAAAGTGTTCATTTATCAAGAAGAAAAAATGTCAATACATCATCAATATTAAGAGAAATAAGCTTTGTAAAGTTCAATATATGTTGCAGAGTTCTCTTGACATTTAACGCATCATATTAAAAGTTTCTTCAAAAAAAGAAAGAAATATCATCTTGTCACCTGGAGATTGAAATTGAACTGCCCTGAGACAAACTGCTGTTCTTTCCCTAGGATGAAATTCACAGGATGGGCAAAATGTCAAGATAAAAATAAACCAACTGGGAAAGAAAGAATCAGAAGAAGAAGTATAGCCTTATACTAACTGGTTAAAAAAAAAAAACCTGTACAAAATATATCACTTTCCAGTAGGAACACATTGCAAAGAACCCACCCTGTACTCACATATGGTAGTCAGAAACTGAGTGTGAAAAGTGCTATTCCAATATTTGTAGAATCCATGGAACATCTGTTAATTAAACTACAACTGCTACATAATAATTGGTTCTGAACAAGACAGAAGTACAAGATCTCCATTTTGCAGCTTCTCTGTTATAGAAGACGGAATCACTGAAATAATGTAAAACAATATGCTGTAGAGCCAAACTAAATAGTGGCAGGCATCCTGAGGGCAATTTACAATATCATAAACCAACTTATGAGTGTGCAGTTTAAAACAGTGACATTGTGCAACTCTCATATTCCCAGGTTGGAAGTGTTGTCATAGCTATGCCATCAGGGCCACTGCATAAGTGGAGCAAGCAGTGTGGCAATTGCTGAACAGTTGCAACGCACAATAGTACAGCACTTTGGGGACAGGCTGCCCTTGTGCCATGACAGCAGAAGGAGAGGGAGGCAACAGCCTCCAACAGAGCCACAGGGGACTGGTAATCCAGAAAAGGAGGCAGTGGGAAATCATGGGTTCCCTGTGCCTGGCTGGAAAAATGACCCCACCTTCTGCAGTGTCCCATTTTGTGTGTGGTACAACAGGACATTTTACATGGTGTCCCATTGCACATCATTGCAATTCTCTAACATGGATGCATATAATGCCAGTGACATAGATCCATCACTGTTACATATCACAACCAGTGATGCAGGATTTTGGCCATTGTTTTTAAAAGTTGTTTTTAAAACATTACTCTGTATTTCTTTTCCTAATTTAAATGAGGCAAGGAAGACCTGATTTGGATTAACCCTTGCGATTTGCATAGAAAAATGGTCTTTTCTCTATATATGTATTTTAGGCATGGTGTTTTATATTTTGTGGGGGGAGGAAATCTCAGAATGGACGCATAGCAATCTACAGTAAACTGAGTCTTCAGGGCCAAATAGCAAATAAGACATCAAATAGCAAATAAGCAAATTTTCTCAGTCCAGCATCCCAATCTAGGTTGGAAATGCAACACTGGACTGAAGCCCTGATATTTGTTTCTGCTTCAGAACAAAGGCTTAGCTTGTTAGAAATGTTGTTTTCAGTCTGTAGAAGTAAACATGCTATACTCTTAGACATGCTCACCTTCAATTAAACCTCCATGCCCCCACATTTCTCCTTGAGCATTCAGATCCAATGTTTTACTTCTGCTTTTAAGGAAGCAGTGAAGAGAGGAAGGGAAGAGAGTATATTCGCATTGGGGGTTAGCAGGAGTGGCTGCTGAGAGGACATGGCACATCCTTTTCAGAGTTCTCAGATTTTGACCATTCAGGAAAGGAAGTCTGGGGGATGGAGATTTTGCCCCCACGTTCCTTGAGTTGAATTCTAAAACATACTTGGAAAGCCCTTCCTTATAATGAAACAGAGTACTGACAACTCTGACTGGCAGAAACTTTCTAGGGTTTCAGGAAGGATTCTTGCCTAGCCCTGCCTGGTAGTCTTCCATACAAGTACTAACCACCTCTGACACCGTTTAGCTTCTGAAATCAGATAAGATAATGTGTGTTCAGGAAGATATGGTGGTACATTCCATTATATGTGAAGAACCATGCCACTTCTATTATTTAAAAGCAGTATTAATAACCAGATATACCCCAGGTTATCTCATTGTTTATTACATGGAGCTCATTTTCTTGGGACATCTTCCTGTCTACCCAGCCAGTGGCCCTTTTCAAGAGTTGCTAAAATCTTGAACTTAGTATAAAAATATTTTTACATGCAATATTGCATGCCAGATTGTCATGAACTCGGTCACAATGCCCACCATTCACACCTGAGAACAGTATTCTATAGTTTTAGTACTTAAAAGTGATGTATTACAATAAATAATTTATTTGATGGATAACATTTATTTGGTGAATTTCAACATTTTCTTCTTTTTAACACGAAAGCACTCCAAGCTAAAGTTGCCTGTTTGGGCACTGTCAAATTCTGTGTTGATGATTTGAGCAATAACCTGACAGATCCCACCTGAGAAAGCAAAAATAACGGTAGTAAAGTGTGTATTAAGTCCTTCTCTGGTGGATGAATTAGACAGGCTCTGACAGTTTGTCTTTAAAGTGCCAGTGGTAGAAATGAACATACAGAACTTTATGGAATGTGCCAATTTCATTGTCATAAGTAATAGGAATATGACAAATAATGCAGGTGACTTCTACTTGGTTGAAGTTTCTTGGCCTGTCACTATAACCCCATTCAAGTAGGCCAGAGGTTGGGAATATGCACCCTCCAAAGATCAGAACTTGGAAAGATGATTCATAATTGAACATTGGTCAGATCATGTTCTGGGACCCAGAGTCAATTTTATAGTAATAGCAATCATTATATAATGCTTCCAGGTGTTTAGATTACCGAATGTTATCCTTAAAACATCTTGTAATAGAAATGGGTATTACCACAATTCCACTGTGTTACATATGGAGGGACTGGTATTGAAGCTATCTACTTGGTGGACATCAGAAATGAGATCTGATGTGGGGACTTCCTGATTCATAGCTCTCTTAGCTGGATTGCTACACTATGGTTACTGTACAGTCTTATGATTCATCAGAAGTAAATCCCACTACATTCAGTAAGACTAACTGCCAAGTAAACAGGCATATAATTGCAGTTTTAATATTAAATCTGGAAGGCTTTTTGGAAAAGTTGGGCTTGTATGGACTCCTTAAAAATTATTTTTGACAATATTGAGGGTGCAGCAGGCTTACAAAAATGAGGTTGCCTTTCACAATAAAGCCTGTGATACTTTACACTCATGTGTCTTATGCTGAACTCTTCTGGTCACATTACCATCTAATGAGGTGATGTGAAGTCGAAGGCTTTCACGGCCGGCATCCATAGATTTTCCTTGGTTTCTTCCGGGCTGTGAGGCCATGTTCTGGAAGAATTTACTTCTGATGTTTCACCTGCATCTGTGTCTGGCATCTTCAGAGAATGGTTGGATAGGAGTGTGTGTGAAGTTTATATACTGTGAACCCCTGTTGGGGGGTACATGTAAATTTGTGTATTTGAATGGTTAGTTTCTGGGTTTAGATATGCAAGGAGGATTAGTGTCTTTTTGGCTAATGGTTGGCTGATGGCCCTTATCTGCTGGAAATCCCCCTGTCCCTAAAGGTGCCAGCCACAGATGCAGGTGAAACATAAGAAGTAAACTCTTCCAGAACATGGCCTCACAGCCCGGAAAAAAACCAAGGAAAATCTATTAATGAGGTGATGTTTGCATAAACTCATTATGTCTGGGGTCTAAAATGACTTCACTACACAACTTACATGCAGTCCTACATAGGGAAAAATAAACCCTTGTTCCTTAATGTTTAACCTCCCTGAAAGCAAATAACTTCATATTGCTTAAACACGGTCTGATATAACCATAATTTGAGGCATTATTGTGATCATGGTTTTCAGAGCTACTAGGGGTATAGTCCTTGTCACCTGCATTTATTTCAGCATATAGTGGAGTAATATTCAGCTATATTCAAGGGATATAAACTTCAAAATGTAAGTCACTGAAAGGTTATGTATTGTTAGCACTCCATCTACCCAGTAGAGAAGGAAATTAACTTTTTAAATGCACACTTACTGAAATTTATGGGCTGCCTAATATTTCAGAGCTTTGATCACTCTGGGACCAAAGGAAAGGTTTTCTTGCAAAGCCAAATACTAATACATGTAGTTTTAGACAGGTGAAATTTACCAGGTACAGCTAGTCCTTCCTGGCTCATAAAAAGAGGCAGGAGTGGGGTGGTTGAGTGGAGTGGTTTCTTACCTGAATTACTGGGGATTCATGGGAACCCTACCTTGTATCAGATATACATATAAGGAATTTCAATTAGCTCAATATGGCAGAGAGGGGCTGGGTAACTATGGGACCTTTTGACCTATATATACCAGTACTAACTGATGAGATTCACAGCCAGGAAATAAAATAAAAATGTTTTTTATTGAAAAATAATCTCATAAGCATTCACACCAACACTCAGGATTCAAGCAATCACAGAAGACTGGAGAATACTATCTGGAGAAGTATTGGGATAGAGGAATAGAGTTCAGGATGATGGGCTATATTATACCTATCCAAAGATCAGAGATTCATGGATAGAAGTATGGCTATGCATGCTGGGTGACACAGAAAACCAATAGAGTTATGCCCTGTGGGAAACTGAGCACACTTTGGCTGTAATTTGGGGTGATGATTTGGGCAATAACCTAACAGATCCCACCTGAGAAAGCAAAAATAATGGTAGTAAAGTGTGCATTAAGTCCTTCTCTGGTGGATGAATTAGACAGGCTCAATCAATATAATTTATAATTATAGTCAATAACACCTGAAGGGATGTTATGAGTAGAATACAATGTTCAATGGAGGTTCCCATAGTTAGACAATGGAAGCTCTGGTTGTTCTAACAGTTGCTAATAGCTGAAACATTAATACTGATGGGTGTCAGGCAACCTTCTATTGTTATAGGAGAGGTGTGAAGGAAAACCAGTTTTGCAATGGAAAGAGTGTCCAGCCACTTTGATTGAATTAGTGAATTACTCATTTCCAGATACATCCAGGAGAATTAGCACCTTTCCACCCAAACTACCAGTTCAAAGGGGGTCCACATAATTACTACCCAAGTGGGTCTTTTAGGAATTTGGGATGGCCTCTTCCTTAGGTTTTCTGAGCACACCTTGAGTCCTTGCATTTGGGAAGTCCTGGTCTAGTACCAACCATATGGAAGGCCAAATAAGCCAGGGTATGAAATAGAATCAATTGATGAATTATTGAAAGAGTGGGGGGTGTCAGGGCAGGTAACAGGTTAACCCTCCTTTATAGCAAGGTAGAATTCCAGTGTGCCTTTGGAAAAAAAAGTTGTTCAGTATGGAAGAATCCCTGGAGGCATGTTGCTTCTGATGTTAATTCGGTTGATTAGTCCCACCTAGAGTAGACCCGTTCAATCAGTTGTTGAATGATGAGTCACCACATCAGTAAATCCAATTAATTCAGTGATATTAGCAACAGAATTTAGGCCAATATATAGCAAGCATAAGTAATGGATACTCTCAAACTTATCCTCCATGAATTTATCCAGCCTCCAGAGTGATTGACTGACTGACTTGTTTGCTTGACTTACAAATATTTATAAACAGCTTAAATCTAAAACTTTCAAAGCAGAATACAATAAAAATAAATCTAAACAGATGCAAGGTCCAATGTTAAAATACAACATTTACATTGTTCATTAAATAGACGGTGGGTTGGACTACTCAGGAGCCTATGGAAATAAATTTGTTTTCAACATGTATCTAAAAACTGGTGTCTCTCACTACATCTAGCAGTGAATTTTGAAGTCTGACTATGCACTGTGTGACTAAGAACTTTCTTCTATCTGTCACAAATCACTTATGTGGTTATCCCAGTATTCTTCCTCTCTATATGCATTTATGTTAACAATGTGTCAGATTGGTATAAAGAATTTCTTGACAAGTTATAGACTAAACATTGGCTGAGTCTTGCTGATTTAGCTAACCTAACTCACCTTTGCCTTTAAACTACCAACTGGATATAGCATAGCAAGGCTTTCAGATTTATTACGTGTACAGACGATCTGGTTTTTGTTATTGTTTTTGTTTTTTACTTCTTTTTCTTTCTCCTTTCCTCACTAGAGATCTCCAAGGCTGTCCGTAGGATAAACTGGAAGGTTTTATTCTTTACACAGTTACATCAATGAACATGATTTTTAAATCCATCAAAAGGTTACTTAACATTTATTACTGGAAAGAAGTCCAGGACACAATATAAGCCATGGCCTTTGACAAGAAGTAAAAATTCCTATTTTCAATACCATTTCCCAATGAGGATTTTATTTTATTCTAAGCTGAGAAAGAACACAACAAAATCCTCCCAATATAATGAGGTTTGTTATGGCATGTCAGTAAAATTGAGTTGATGGTGACAATGTGCTTTAAATACCCCTCAGCACAACAGAAAGAACAGCACACTGTCTCTGTCAGTTAATAGACTAAAAACAATATGGGAAGAAAGGGAAGAAGAGATCAAAGGAAGCAGCAAATTCAGACAGTAAGATTTATTTTGGGGTGGGGAAGGTGTGGCCCTGCAGATGCTGTTGGATTACAACTCTTCCCATCATCACTAGCCAACATAGTCAATGATGGAGGACAATGGGATATGCAGTCTAACAAAATATGGAGGGCAATAGTTCTCCATCCCCATCTTAACATAATGCTTCATAATGATACATAATTATTATGCAGGAAACTCTTCTGGAAGGAAGGAGTCAAAGGACTATTGACTTTGGCCAAATTAATGGGGAAGTCCTTTTTTTCAGTCCTTTCATGAAGTCAGGCAGAGTAGCCACTACAGACCATTAACCTATGATGCAATCCTCGGCATAAATTGAATCCTATTTAGGGAAAAAGTGGGAGATACATTCAATAAATAATACTAATTTAAAAAATCATACATACAACCAACTGGGTTCAGTAGGATTTATTGCCAGGTAAGAAAGCAAAAAAAAAAATGCACTTCTAGGTGGCTTATCTTATCCTACAAACAAATTGTGCAGTAGAATTTTCCCTTCTACATAACTTAGGTGTTACCCAAAGTGCTCATGAAAATTCCACGCAAATATCAAGTTTCTAATATGTTGGGGTAATTAGCAGCAACTCAGCTTTAGCAGTGTGAGGGGGGGGCAACAAGATGATCCTCACGCCAATTGTATACCCCTACTAACTCTGAAATAATGCACACAAATACAAAATTAAAAATTAAAAATGATATTTATTAAGGACTTAAAAGTAATAACACCATGCATGCACACACGACTACTAGGAATGGAAAAAGAAAGATTGACAGAGGGATCCTTACAACAAGTCCCTGATATTTTACTGCTCTTCTCTGTGGAAAACCACATTAATATGCCAAATTATTAATAAGCCAGTTAAGTTTTGGGGGTTTCTGGAGGTGGGGCTCATTAGGTGCACTAACATAAGACTTGCCTAGATGGGCTATTTACAGCAGCTTCCCTCTGTCTTGGAGCCCTACAGTCCAAATGATGCAGAGCCTTTGCCTCATTTCATCTCTGGGTTGTCCTGATTATGCTTGATGCAAAGCCTGGGGAAAGCCCTTTAAAATGTTTTAATAAAGCACCTAGGAAAACCCACATTATACAGGAAAACCCAGGTGGGTCTTGTGTGAAAATGCAGGGTCCATACCTGCACGCTTGCCTGTATAGGCAGAACCCACCACCACTTTGAAGCTGGGAAGGAGGCCCCCAGCACATGATCAAGGCCCCCTGCATGTGATCATATGCTGACAGCTTCCTTTCTGACTTCAGAGAGTACAATGCATGACAGTGGGGGAGGTGTCTGCTGATACTGGCTGGCGTGTTTGTGCAAACTGCTGCCCATTTGGTCCTGGTAATGGGGGGGGGAGGGGACATCCCTGGGGCCAGAATGCTCTACCTGGAAGGTCTAGACAAACCCTTAGTGATTGCAGAACTCTTTTGGAGTAATGGTAATAGTTAAATGAAATGGTGTTTTTAAATGTATGATACTCATTATTTCAGAGCTTGGAAAAGCTTGAATATACATATTTTGCTACAAATACTTAATAAATTAAATTACTTTGAAGAGACAATTGCTTTGGCTTTTCTGTTTTCATGTTGCTGCATAATATATTGATGAATTAATTTTATTGTCCTAAATTTTGTTGCTTATTAGAGTAGACCTATTGATTCAATGAAATTTACCTGTGTGTTGATTCACCATTCAACAGATGATTCTGTTGTCCCTAACTCTAGCTGGGACTAACCAATAGAATTCTAGCCATTAATTTTTGTAACCAGCCTTGAGTGATATTTAGGGTCAAGATACATGTGACATGGCAATTCCATAATCACACCTCCAAATATCCTTTTTTGTCTAAAAACAGCTACAGCAGGACAAGAGAAAGGTGACGATTTAGAATGGATCTGCTGTACAGAGGGCACAGTAGTTAATCTTCCCCTATACCTGTTTTCCAGAACAAATCCCCCTACAGCTGCTATTAGCTATGAAAGTGGGAAGTGCATGGCATACCTATATTGTATGTTTCCACTTACACCTCTAAAAGCAGCTGGATGGGGGGGATTTGTATCAGAAAATTGGCATGAGAGTTCTTGGCCTAAGTATACTGATATTAACAAATGATTCAGACCAAATCAGCTATTTATTATCAGTTTTTCCTATTCATTTATTTGTGATCAAACCGTTTCTGATAATGTGTGATCATTGATTTAATGTGTGAGTCTTAGCCTTTCTTGCTATTATGTCATTTTTCTTACTAGGTACAAGTATGTCCTTGCAGGGTTGGCACTAACACCTGGCATCTTTGGGCAGCTGTTGTGGCTCAAGCCCAGTAGACCAGGAGGGTCTACCATAGCTACTAGACCTATTCTCCTATCCCCAATAGCACCCAGCTCAGACAGGAAGCTACTATGTGTCAGAATGGTAACTCCATTAGGCACTTTCCCCTACACCATATTGAGGGGATTTTAAGCAATGGCATGGGGCCAACATATGTATGAGGTATTTATGATAACTTTTTCAAACTCTACTAATTTATTTGGTTTTATTTCTTTTGGCAAATTCATTGAGCAATATTTAGTTTGGAAAGATGGCATAGGAACCTTATGCAGTGTCCCTGGATCCAAGACAAATCAATGGCTCTTAATTCAGCATCATTATTGCAGTCCCAAGGATTGCATGACAGGTTTGTCAGTTTCTTGATTCATTTAAGCAAGCCATTTAGGAGCCAGTGCCAGAGAAAACCTTGAGAGAAAGCACCAATTTCGCCCACACAGTGGTTAGGATCACAGCTAATGTGTAGACCTGTGTAGAAGAAAGAAAATACAAAAGTGAAGGTTAGAATTAAAAAGATTAAGGGAGTACACTAAAAGATATATTGAAGGTTAGATGTGAGATAAAAAAAGAATGAAAACCAGGAGAGATGAAAGCTGTCAAAAGAACAAGGAGTCAAGTTACTTTGACTAACATGAAGTGAAAGACAGCAAAATGGCATTGGGTCATTAAACGACAAAAAGTATACTGTGGCAATATATGCACTATCATTAAACACTGAAAAACCTAGCCCAGTATATACAGAATTTCAGCTTTGTCTCAACTAGGAATAGCTATTTGAACTAGGAATACAGACTGAACTTTCAAAGCCCAGAAACAAGCGAATCTGAATTTGATTTCATTCTACATTGGGAAGTATTACCATTTTATTTAAATATTAATGAGAAGGAAATGGTGAAAATAGTGTTATAATGACGATGGAGTATATTGGGGAAAGCCTGGGCAGAAAGTGGCTAATCACCCACTGTCTTTATCCATCCATCAACTAGATGGTGCAGAAAAAAAGCTAAAGAAACAAAGGGAATTGAAAATGGTGTTTCCATAACTCAACACTCTATCCTTACAGCCTATACTAAACACATTTAATTGGGGGTAAGTCCTGTTGATTTCAACTGAACTTTATTCTGATTAAGTAAATTCAAGGTGACCTACAAATTATGTTCAAATTGAGAAAGGAAGGGTTAAGCTTACACATATAAGTACACATATACACATAAGAGCACAAAAAGGAGGGGCTAAGTGCCCATGTACTCTTTGCCTCCTTGTTCCACAATGTTCCCTCATGTAGTGCTGTCTACAGCCAAAAAAGATCTATGGTGCTCCCATTACACCCATGTACTCTGCACAAAGTATAGAGAATCATTTGGAATTTTTTCATGGATGGAGATTAAGCCCCATTTATACAACAATTTTGTGTCCAGTCGATGCAAGGAGTAAGATCCCCGATCATGGTCATTGGCCCTGCTCCAGTTTTCAAGTGTTCATAGGAACATCTGTAGTCTTATGAGCTTCTGAATAAAGTCTATGTGCTTCTCTACATATACTCCCCACTGCAAAAAAAATTGAAGTTCCCTGGGCCTGCAGTGACCCCTTTAACACCAAACAATTCAATGTGAAAATGAAGAGAAATTGGCATTAGCCACACATTTCCCCCAGCCAGCTGACTTCAGTGTTAAAGAGTGGGCCTAACCTTGCTCATGTATCCTATACTTCACATTTTTTCCAGCTTCATGGCCATGGCTGTACTATTTTTTGTTGTTGTTCTTCCCCTCATGCATGTAAATATACATTGTCCCAAAGTAGTGTCTTACTGGATAGGTGAAGATACGCTAATACTGATCTCCACATAAATGCATATTTGAAAAATAATAATGGCTGCATGCTGGCGCAATGTAAATACAACAGAGTACTACCCACCTTAAACCTCACCCCATACCCACCGAAACCAACTCGGACATGGCCACACATATCATAAACTGTTTCTTCCAGTAAAGCACAGTGTAAAAAGTAAGTTTTTAAAAACCTGATTAAAGCTCTCAGGCTTAAAAAAAACCTGCATTCCCATTGAATTATCAAGAACATTGTGTGTCAGCTCACTGCAACTACGAGGTATGATGTTTTTCTGCAGTGTAGACAAGCCCTATGTGCATGCAGACTATATATATTGTGTTAGTATATCCTACTACCCCCTTCCCATGATATCTTCGTTTGCGAACAAAATATATCTTATAACTCAAGTGAGAGGCACAAATAAGTCCAATTGCTAGTCCCAGCTAGAGCAGGTCCATTGAAGCAATGGGATTTTCCATGTATTGACTTAACATTTGGTGATTGATTCAATAGGTTATTCTAGTTGTGACTAGCAACTGGATTTAGAGATGGGTCTTTATGGTCTGCCAGATATTGCTGAACTGCAATTTCTAGCATTTCTCACCATGCTGGCTATAGCTGCTGGGAATTGTCCAAAATATATGGAGAACTGTAGAATTCCACTCCAGATTTAGGAATTAATCATCCCAGCAGTCATTTATTTTGTCTTTTTCACACATGAAAATTTCCTACTCAGTTAAAACATTTTTGTAGGAAAATACATGCTTGTTGTGTATATACCATCAGATATGGCTAAAATATAGATGTGCATAACATGTAGATGGGACAAGAAGCTTAAATTAGTGGTGAGATGTTCTGATGTGTCCTGCTCATGATTCAATGCACACAAATGTGTTACTCATATGCAGTCGGGGGAAGTAATGCCTCTATTATGAAATTCACTTAGTGTGAAGTGGTCCTGGATGTTATTTAATTAGTGAAGCCTGCAATGTACAGTCAAGTGGTGATATCCCATTGATTTCAATGGCTCTTAGGCTTGAAATAATACTTCTTAATTTGACAAGGTTAATGCAACCTATCACGTAAACCATGGAGAGGTCATTTTGAAATCATGTATGTTGCTGAATAACAAATATGTATGCTTCATGGTTTTCTGTGGGTACTCAGGTATTGATTAATCAACATGTTTGTAATGCAACACATGTTGATTCTTCTTTGGAACCATGGAAACTGTGCCTCTGCATATATAGTGAGGACTGTGAGAGAGGCTGGTTTGTACTTAGCACACAATCACTCAACAAAGGGTGGGGGGAGCCCTATTTCTCAGTCTATTTCGGCTCTGGCTGAACTTTTCTATTAAATGTCCTCTGGATCTTTAATTTGAATCAAAACCATTTTGGAAATGTTAGGGCAAGGGTACATGGGGAAGACTGATGGCACACATTCATTTTGTCCAAAAACTAATTTAAAACTCTCACACACATAATTTTGCCATTGTTTTCCATTACCTAGCCTTGGGCGTATTTATTATCCCTTTCTGCTCTTTCACTTCTTTCCCAGTATTTTATGTTTCCCTCAGGGCTTCCTATACAGATAGTCTTCCTTTCTTTGTCAGTATAACTGTTGCTCCTTCACAGAGCTTGGAAAAGTTGGGGGTTTGGCCTACAACTCCCAGATACCCCAGCCAACATGATCAGTAATCAAGATGGCTGGGAGGGAGGTCTGAGAACTATAGTCCAAAAAGTAACTTATCCAAGCTCTGCTCCCTCATGGAAGAAATGAATTGCTCATTTCACTTTAAGATCCACATTCACTTCATCATGGATGGCAGTTTAACTGCTGCAGGGCTGCTCCATGAAGCTCTAAAGTTATAATGGGAAATCTCAGGCTATGGCTGTGGGACTGTCATTGTCAATTCCTTTCCTCTATGCTGTGGAGACCCCTCTAGAAACTGGGATTATGTTGAAATGGGAAGGAGCTGTAACACAGGCTCCCAGGGCCTTTTCACACTATATCATTATAGCACTATGATTCCATTTTAACTCACTTGGTTACATCCTATGGAACCCTGGGGTGTGTACTTTGGTCAGAGCCACTAGAGCTCTCTGGGTGAGAATCCTAAACAATCTTCTCTTAAACTGCTAATTCCACAATTGCATAGGATGTTGTCAAGGCAGTTGGTAAATGCACTCCAAGTGTTATCGAAAAGTTAAATGGATTATCCAGACTGCTGGACCTATTTGTGGAATAAAGTCCATCAAGTCTGGATTAAAACCCAAAGCAGATGCAATGTCCTTCTCACATGGATGCCACCATCCATCACTGAGCATTTGCAGACCATAATTCTGAATGTGTTTGTGGAGGTTACATCAGCAGCCAGACACTTTTAAGTCCTTATCACACCATGACATTATACCATCATAGCAGTCGTTTGGTCCCACTTTTGTCTCAGGCTTATCACATGACGTCATAGTTCTCCTGGTGCTGTGGTGCTGTACAGTCATTTGGAATGTGATTTTTTCATGCTGAAAATAATCCATTAATGATCCCTTTCCTGCTACGATTCAGTAGCCAGTTTGAATATGGGTGTCTCATACCACTTCATTGAGAGAAAATTTATTAGTGGGTGTGGCATGAGTTGGTCTGGTTGTCCCTCCCTTGGGGATTCCCAAGGCAATTTTCAGCTGGAAAACCTCAGACTACTTTTGGTGCTTGGATAGGGAGGACAAAACTTCAGAAAAGAATACAGTTCACCCTCAGTTTATGCAGGATCAATACCTGCAGTTTCACCGAACCATGGTTGGGGGAAGTCTCTCTAGACACCTGGAGGACCATAGAGTCATGCTATAGGTGGTCTTTCTAGGCATCTGGAGCTCATCCAGCATGGCTCTATGGTCAGCTTCCTCTGGAAGTTGACCATAGAGTCATGCTAGATGCCTAGAGAGGCATCCTCTCTAAGCATTTTTTAGGTCTTCCAGCATGATTCTATGGCCATTCACTACTATCAGGTAACCATAGTAAGTCCAGGCTTGTATCCCCTATGGATATGTGGGGTGACCTGTAGCAGTGTTTTCCATAGTCTACACTCTTGAAACCCTAGATATGTCAAGGCCAAGGTGATAAGACCGTTTGTTTAATTTTGAAAACGTGTAGTGGAGATACGCTAGAGAAGATACCCCAATAGGGCTGATACAGAGGCAGAGACACCAAATTTGGATTTTTTCACTTTGTATGTAACATTTATTCATAGGATCATACACATAACTTTTAGTACCAAGAGAGTTCTCTCATTCTAACCATGCACTCACACATATACTCACATACACACCAAGTGGCTCTTCACTGAAGATTGTTGATCAGGCAGACTTCATGAACGCCATGGGAGTCCCATTGCCACGGAACAGGAACACACCTGCTGGTTAGAAAGTCTCGTCTTTTTAAAGTCTTTTCATCGCATCGAACAGTATCACCCTTTTGCGTCTGTCCACAAAATCTTCAACCAGCTCTTTCTGGTCTTTTGCTGATGTTTCAGAAGCACTCCAAGTCTTATCAGTTTGTACCCAAACATTCTGGTAGCTTATTATGGTCCATATTGTATGAAGGATCTGTTCCTTCCTAGTTAAACAGGCAGCAGCATCCTGCATATCCTAGGATACGTCAATGCCACCTCAGCAGTTTAAGACTTCTCGCTTTGCTGCCCAGGTAACTCCCATATCATGCATTGTGGTTCTCCATCTTTTTGTTGTTGTTAAGTTTCTTAGCCAATCTGTTAGTGCCACTAACACAGAAAAGTCATTCACTCTTCACAGATAGATAGATAGATATTAGTTTGCTATTATAGTGCAATAGCACTGCTATCCTGACCTGTCAACCATTTAAAGTCACTATTTATATACTTTTAGTGCATGGGGACATTTTCCAGAGATTTCTCTACTGCTTTCCAGTGGTACCACACACCACAGTGTTGCCACCACAGTGTTAGTTTTTAAAAACTATTTTTATTCTTTAAAGTAATGCTGTAATAACGGTATGCCATTATGCCTTAATAGTGTTAGGTCACCTATTGCCAACACTTACGACTTCTCAAATGCTTTCATCAGCACTGTATACGCACAATCCTAAATGTACACTGGACTGACTATGTGATGAATGTTGCTGTCCTTGAGCAAGCAGGGATCGGCAGCACTGAGGCCAACACAGCTGCGCTGGGCAGGGCACGTTTCTAGGATGGAGGACCATCGCCTCCCAAAAATACTACTCTATGGTGAACTTGCCACGGGTCAGCATAAGAGGGGTGCTCCAAAAAAGCGATACAAGGACTCCCTGAAACAACATCTCAGGCCCGGCCAAATTGATCACCAACAATGGGCCACCCTGGCCTCACATCGGGAGGCATTGAGACACACTATCCATAATGCTGCAGCCTTGAGAACTCATGCCAAACAAGTCTTGAAGAGAAATGACAACGCAGAAAGAATCACAACCTGGAAAGATCACCCAAGGAGACCTTCTGCTGTGCTTTCTACAACTGTACTTGTTTATCTCAGATAGGCCTTTTTAGTCATCAGCATGCTTGCAGAAAGTGCAGGATGAGTCCTTCCTGAACCTTCGTTTGCGAAGAAAACCCAGAGAGAGGGGGGGTGTTACAGCTTAATGACTACAAATGAAAGTTTTTGAACAGGTCAACCTGAAAACAACTGACTAGCATGATAAACACTTTTGTTTTTCATAGAAAGACATCAAAAATGGGTCCAATGGTCTGTACGAGTGAAACAGTTTTGAACAGGGCAGTCTGAAACAACTGTCTAGTGTGATAGACAGTTTTCTTTTTCCACAAAAGAAAGAAATTAAAAAATGGTGTGTGTGTGTGTGGTGTGTTTCTCTTCCTGTGCTACCTCTCGCAATGAAAGATTTATGCAGTGATCGGTGTGTCATAATGACATTGTGCTGTAATAACTTCATTACAGCTATACATATTATATATATACAAACAAAGCACAAAGTAGGGGATATGGGGTGGTGATAACAGCATTAGTGCAGATGAAAAACTGTGCAAATCATGCTATTACAGTGGAAATATGGCAATTGAGTGATAACACAGCATTAACAATCAGCTATCATTGCATGGTGCGATAAGAACCTTATAAACTGGGTGTATGATATGAAAACCCCTGTCAGACTGAGGGTGAAATAAATTACTTAGGACTATCCTAAGTGTTCCCTGCCCTAACTTTGAATCAGGACTGTTCCCATGTCCCTGGGCTGAAGGAGGTTTGGAGCAGTCCTAATTCAGTTCTTACTTCACGCCTTCTCCTATGTGAGCAGATCAGTTTTGCCAGCAGATTGCTTTAGCAACACATAATCCAAGATCAGATGGCACATGTGAATTTCTGCCAGCTGAAGAGCCTTGTGCCTACTCCTAACCTGCTACAGGCTGCACATCTATGAGTTAGGATTGCACTAGAATTACATATTTAATTTTAATGTGCATTTTTTTAAAAAAAATACACATTAGAAGTGAGACAGGACTGATTTAGCATCAACATACATGGAAGAGACACAGATTAGAACTGATCTGTCCATCCTCATTATGAACTCCAAATTTAGGATTTTATCAGACTAACCTTCAAAAATGTTTCTGTTCCACTTAAAGCTAACAGCATGCTTCTCTGGGCACAATAACCCTTTTCATTAAACTCACCTGTAATTGCGAGAAAAAGCAGCCCCAGCATTACCGGAACATGAACAGAGCTCTGTTTACTTCCATGTTTGTGATCTTAGCGATTCTCATGAGAAGACACGAGCATGGTAAAAATAAAAAATATACCAAAATAGAGACATAAAACATACACACAAGCACAGAAACACACTTTAAAACTTAAAGTAAACCAAGGAGATTCATAAAAAGAGCATCCCCTATATGGCTTTCGCGTTCTCACCCAGAAATGTTCTGGTGGGACTGCTCATTGACACTGAAATCACGAGACAAAAATGGTGCACAGTTTCAAACACTGGCAATACCAGCAGCAAAATGCCACAGCTTGGCCTATCAATAAAAAAAGAATGGCTTTTTGACCAGACGAAATCATGAAAGCACAATTTTATCTGGTATGCGTGCCCTTTCCTATTAATTTGGCATCCTTATGATGCCAATTTTGCCACATCTGATAAAGATCCTAGATCAAAAAGAACTGCCACAAAGGTCACTTATGGGGCATTATGGTTGATGCATTACTTCTTAGGTATATATTTGTTCTGGAGCTATAAAAGCCATTCCTCGAGGTGGTGGTGGTTACCAATCCACAGTCATCAACATAAGATATTCCTGTGGCAAAGGGTGAGGAGGAATGAACAAAATAAGTGCCTCAGATACCAACTTCACATTGAATTATAAGTGGTGAAAGGGCTTTTGTCCCCTGCTGGATATATTTCAACTTAAGGTTCTGAAGACTTTTAGAAGTCCATAGAATCAGGCCTCTGGCTTGAATAGGAAATGTTCTTTTCATATCTTCTCACTGTCAATAGCTTCTCCCTATTCACTTGGTCCTTTTTT
This sequence comes from Gambelia wislizenii, assembly GCA_030847615.1. Classification (NCBI taxonomy): domain Eukaryota; kingdom Metazoa; phylum Chordata; class Lepidosauria; order Squamata; family Crotaphytidae; genus Gambelia; species Gambelia wislizenii. Next base: position 81,853,435 of record JAUMIR010000005.1, on the reverse strand, counting down.
TCATCCATACTCTCCTTCTCTGCCATGATATTTCTCTAAGCAGGTCTAAAATCATTTGCCCATGCAGTCTGATGTAGAAGTGCAATGCTTTTGCAGTTGCCATTTCTTTACGTGTGTTAAATAAAAGACTCATTCATTTATTAATTCAAGCTGATGCTCAACATTCTCCCCTTTTTTATTAAAAAAAGCCTGCAGTAACATTTTTATATTTTAATAAAGCAGAGATTTTGCAAGTAATCTTTTCTCTTCCATACTCATAATACTGCTAATAAAAATTGGCATTTAGATGAAGGTTATACATTAGGCAGAAGATAACAGATGGGGTTATCAGCTGTTTTACAATTACAAAGGATATTATTGATAAAAGACATACAACAGGAACATAACCAGCCCACACCAGTATTAACTGACAGTGACAAGCCTACAACAGTTCTATCTACTTATCCTTTATCTTTTAGGTAGCACAAAATTAACAGCCTGGGTTCCATTTTTTAAAAAAAGGTTTTAGTGATAATGTTTAGGAAGAGTGAAAGTCCTTCTCTGTTTATTCTTTGAGGGACTCCCACACAAAAGTCTATTTTAAAAAAAAAATGTATACCAAATATCTCTTTTGCTTTCCTTATGACTATAAACCCCTCCCTATCAGAATGTACCTACTGTGCCATCTTCAGGACATTTCTGGGAAATAATTCCAGTTTGTTTCACCTTTTTGCAGTTATAAGTAAGACTGCTATGTTTCTCAACTGAACTGAGTTTCAGCCTGTTTGGAAAAGGCACTGCCTGTACAGGGAAACATTTCTAGTACTAATTCCAGGAGAGACTTTCTCTTGAACCTTTTCCCTACAGTCATAGAGGTCTCCAAAAACAGAACAGATGATGGGATCAAGGGATTGTTGAAGAGACGGCAAGTGTATAGCAGATTCTTTGTTATTAACTGCAGTTTATGGTGAAGCAATTGATTCATGAGACTATTAAAGAAATCAGGCATATGGAGAGGGATATGTTAACCCAGGTTTGCCCCACCCATAATCTGAGTGAGGAAGACTCTGAATGCCAGAAGGTGCCAGCATGCTGTTGGATACAGCTGTATATAATGTGGCTTGTACTAACCTAAACTGCTGCCTTCAGGTATTGAGGAAGATGCTCTCCTATCACCAGTTTTGAAGAAAGAGAATACATACAGGAGCCCTGGTGGCTCAGTGGTTAAATGCCAGTACTGCAAGTCACCACATTGCAAGTTCAATTCCAGCGGGCTCCAAGGTTCACTCAGCCTTCTATCCTTTCGTAGGTTGGTAAAATGAGTACCCAGCTTGTTGGGGCAATTAGCGAACACACATTGGAAACTGCTTAATGCAGTGTAGATATGTAAATTTCTATTGCTTAAAACAATTTGTAAGAAGCTCTGATAGCCTTGTGGCTGAAAAGTGGGGCATGCATAAATAAATAAATAAAATATGGGCTTGTCTATTCAAGGCAAAAAAACACACAACAACCCTGGAATGGCTCACAGTAATGGCATTTTGCAGTGGCAGCTGTGGGTGAGTTACTCATGTTTGTACTTACCTCAATTTTCCACCACCAAACTTTAAAAAAAAAGATGTCCAAGGTGCAATAGAGCTATTTTTTGATTTAACAGAAAAGCAAACAAAAACAAAACAAAAACACCACCCCATTTTCTCGCCTTAGCGCTCATTCACTAAGGTGAAAATCTAACATGGCAGCAGTGGACACTTCCCTTGTTAGCAAGCTCCACCCCCTGCAACCCCCTGGCCAATCAGCTTTGCACTTCCTCTCCTATGGGAAAGCAATTCATATCAGATCTCTTGTCCCAATGAGCAGAAATGAGCACCCCCTCACTGTTTTGTTTTGTTTTTAAACTCCAGGAAAAGCCACAAAGGCTTTTCTTGCAGTTTTTGACATTTGGGGGCACCCTCCTTCCCAATACAGCGAAATAATGTGGAATGCCATTAAGACATGTAGGGTTCTCCTCAAAATCTGTGAGGAGTTGTTACACTGGCAGCACCTCCCTGGCTTGGGGGCCTTGCTGGTTCAGAATATGAACCAGGCAAAATGACCATGCACCAGTTCTGGGCTCAAAAATCAGGCTACTTTATTAATGCCAGCAGATAGAACAGCAAACAGGCATTCTCATTAATCAAGACAGACATAGAAAAGCAAAAGGCTACACACTGACCCCGCAGAGCTGCACACACTGAGAGGCGATGCCCTGGGTCTGGCACTCACCTTATATAGATTAAAGCCTTGCAGACATAGTGGGTGAGAAATGAAACTTTCTCAAGCCAATTAACAAGGGGAAACTTTCTCAGGGCAGTTACTGTGGCAGGTGCTGGGATGTCTAAAAACATCCTTATCTCCTGGGCCTGGGGATTATGTGCTCATTTCCTCCCGCCACCTCCAGCTGTGAATAGAAACCTCTCCTTGACCCATTCTATTAAAGGAAAACAGGGCCTAGCTCTTCCCATGCAGCCTGAACCAATCTTTTTGCTAGGTCCTACATGCAGGCCCTAACAGGAGTATTTTCACCATTTAGACAACCCCATAGACTACCACAGGCACCATCTTGTAATTGGTCTCAGACAATAAAATGTCTTGGGCCAGCCCTAATGTTAATTCATAACCCAGTCTCACTGTACTCAAAGGATTTCCTCCCAGGTAAGAGCCACACTACCCTCTTCCATATGATATGCAGTGGAAATTCTTCCACTCATGTGGTTTCAATGTGTATGTATTCTTTCCAAGCAAAATTTGCAGGGCTCTGCGCCCCATGCCACCCAAATTGTTGTTCCAACTTGCAATCCATTGTGCTCATACAACCTGCTCTCTAAACATTTCCGAGAATAAGTGAAATAATGTAAAATTCTTTCAGTCAATGTGAAGTTGAAGGCTCTCACAGCCGGCATCCATAGATTTTCCTCCCCCCCCCCCCGGGCTGTGAGGCCGTGTTCTCAACACTTACAAAGGAATTCCTCCCAGGGACAGGGGGATTTCCAGCAGCAATTAATGACCCATCAACCAACCATTAGCCAAACAGACACTAACGAGCCTTGCATTTCTATACCCAGAAACTAACCTTTCAATTACACAAATTTACATACACTCCCCTACAGGGGTTGACAGCATATAAACCCCAGACACACTCCTACCCAACCATTCTCTGAAGATGCCAGCCACAGATGCAGGCGAAACATCAGAAAGAAGCTATTCTAGAACATGGCCTCACAGCCCGGAAAAAAAAAACCCAAGGAAAATCTATTCTTTCAGTTATCTTGTGATCCTCAAAAATATTGTGCAAGTTAATATTTTCTACAATAGTCTCAGTGATAATGTAACATGACGAAGGCATAAAACTGTAAGAAATTAGGGCAATTTTTGCAAGACTGCTCACTAATCAAGCAGCCATCTTCAAAGTCTGTTGTATACAAATAGGTCACAGTGCACTGGCAAATCTTTCTGACCATGACCATTCTGCCCAGCTCACTAACTGGTAAGGCATAGGCAGATTATTCATACTGATGATACAGTGGGTGCTCAGTATCTGCTGGAGTTTGGTTTCAGGACCCCATGGATACAAAAATCTGTGGATGCTCAAGTCCCATTATATACAATGGCATAGTAAAATTATGTCCCTTATATAAAATGGTGAACAGCAAGGTTTTTTTTAATTGTGTTTTCCAAATCTTTTTGAGCCGTGATTGGTTGAATCCATGGATGCAGAACCCATGGATATAGAGGGTCAACTGTATCACATTTTTATACCTCCTTTGAAGCCTTCCCTTCTCTTGGCTGCTTTTGTCATTGGGTATAAGCTGCTGAACTTGCTCATCCCCAACATTATATTCCAACATAATAATAATAATATAATAATTTTTTTTTATTTTTAACCCGCCCTTCTGCTTGGCAACCGGGGCGGTGTGCAGCAAGATTAAAACAACAGCAAGTTAAAACAATCCTTCCCAATGCTAACCCTCCCATCCCTTAAAACTAAATTAAACTAGTGGAGAATTAAGACAAACATAAAATACAATGCAGTATACAAATTACAACAAAAAATGGCAGTAGCAGCAGGGGGGCGGGTAGGCAATCAACTCCACTTGAGCTGGGAAGTTATTCCAGGAAGGCCTGCTGGAAGAGATCTGCCTTTAACGCTTTCTTGAAGCTATTAAGAGTAGTGATAAGATGGATCTCATCCGGCAGGCCATTCCATAGTCTGGGAGTCGTAGAAGAGAAGGCCCTCTGGGAGGTCTGCGACAGCCTAGTTTTCATAGGCTGCAACAGGTTCCTCCCAGAGCACCGAAGTGCGCGGGGGGGATCATATGGGATGAGATGGTCCTGGAGATAAGATGGACGCAAGCCATGTAGGGCTTTAAAGGTTAAAACCAACACCTTCTACTGTGGCCGGAAACTAATTGGCAGCCAGTGAAGAGATTTAAGCACAGGTGTTATATGCTCTCTCCTAGATGTACCCGTAATTAACCTGGCTGCCATATTTTGTACCAATTGAAGTTTCTGAGTTAGGAACAAGGCTAGCCCCATGTAGAGTGCATTACAGTAATCCAGACGTGAGGTTACCAAAGCATGAACCACAGCTTCCAAATCCCTTGTATCTAGGTAAGGGCGTAGCTGGTGTATCAGCCGAAGCTGATAACAGGCACTCCTGACCGCCGCGTTCACCTGACTAGTCATGTGAAGTGACGAATCTAGGAGTACCCCCAGACTGCGAACACAGTCCTTAGAGGAGAGTGTGACTCCATCCAGGACTGGAAGTTGTATTCCAAGACCTGGTTTCGGGTCTGTGACTGTCAGTACCTCCATTTTGTCTGGATTTAGTCTCAATCTGTTTTCCCTCATCCAATCCATTACCGCTCTGAGACAGTCATTGAGAGGAGAGACGCCATCTGAAATCTGAGCCGATGATCTGGTCATGGAGAAATATATATGAGTGTCATCAGCGTACATGGGCCAACTAGCCCTCCTGTTGTTTCTAAGTTGGCCAATGACCATTCTGAATACACTAAAGTATTACTCAGTTTACTGAGCTGTATTGGACAGAACTGTCATCAGTCAGGTTTCCAAGTACTTCTAACTGCCATCTCAGCCCCACGCTGATAAGTTGTAGGAATACTAGACCTTGTGCAGTGGTCCACTTTGTCTGATTGTTTCATTCTCATCATATCTTCTTTACCATTTGCCTTTTCTCTTTCTTCCCCCATCATCCCAGCAAATCACTATAATTTTGTTTTATATGTAGTAACATGCAGACAATACTGGGGAACATGTGATTCTCCAGATGTTGGACTGCAATTCCTATGATTCCTCACCAGAAGATATGCTGGCTAGGGCTGACGGGAGTTGCAATGTAGCAGGATATGGAGAGCTGCATGTTCCTCATGCTTGATATATGCCAAAACTTGTTTTACTCCCTTCTCACAGGGAAAAAAAAGGCACAAACACAAGCATAGATTTATGTCTTTCCTCTTTTCATTCTAAGGTCCCTGTAAATGTAACTAATTTCTGACAATCATTTACATAAATTCAGTTCTTGCTAAAGGTTTTTCTTATTCCATGTTCTGCCAATTATGCTTTTGCCTCAACTTATCACATCCAATACATTACTTCTTTGAAAAGACCTTGTCTGAACATCCTGCCAAAATAATTGCAATTCATTTTGCCCTGGCATTTTAAAAATAGCATTACGCAGGAAAACACTTTGTCATGCATAACTTTTTGGTTTGGAATTGTGCCTTAACACATCTTTCCACTCTGAGCAGGGGCAAGAACCTGGGCAATAATTATGCAACTGATCATTCAGCAGTGTCCTAGATCCTTTCCTTTACCACAGCTTCTTAAAAACAATGGTAATCCACCCAGTGCAAATTCAGAGAGCTGCCTCCCTTTCCTAGAAAAACAGCTGAGAAACATTTCAGTAGGGGCTTTCCCACAAGTCACTTACACAGGGAGGGGGACATCACATTCACATGAGTTTGAAACAGCATCCAGTATATACAAATGCTTGGAACAAAGAGAAGTTGGAAATTGCAGAACCATGACCAGCAGCTTGCTATTTTTTTCTTCCACTGGGTTGTGTGCATTCATTGACATTCTTGCATAATATTGGCACATATTTTCAGCTGCTGTTAATCTTTAAAAGGTAACATAAAAAGCAGCCTTGAAAGGCATTCTTTTTTTAAAGGCTTTAAAAACAGGATTGCTGGGTGCTACAACTGTGGTCCTTATCATGAGAAAAGGTGCAAATATGCCAATATTCTAAATATTCTAAAAAGTGCCTGCCAGAAACAGAGATTATGCCTAATGTTGTCTAATACTGTATGGTACTTGCTTTGTATGGAGTACATAGGTGTTCATGGGCTCATTTTAATGAAGGTGCTTCTTTCTATTTCCTGGCCTCTTTAATTGAGTGCAGCATATATAGAAAACACATGGTCTCCTTGCAAGCTTTCCATGTGGCCTGCACAGGTGTCCAAACACCATCAGTGACAATGATATGGAGGAGGCACGTTGAGAGCGTCATCCTTCCATGCCTATCTCCCCCTGTAGATCTTCCTAGCATGCTAGATGGCACTTTAATAGGCTATGAGGAACATGCTCTCTCCCTCCTGTGGTGGAGCAGGGTCAGTCCATGACTAGTATGGACTGGTTTTGAAAATCACATCTCTGTTGCCTGTCACAACCACATTCCCCACTCTTCAGACATAGGGAGTAGAGTTCTAAACTTTCTTATCCCAGAACACTGAGATGGGGGGGGCTGTGAGGGTGGGAAAAGTGAGTTGGAAGATTGTACACATGTGCATGTGTGAAGATACATAGTAGAATCTCTGACCCACCACCACATGCAGTAGTTGTTGTATACACTCAAATCATTTCTGACTTTTGGTGACTCATATTTCAGAAAAAGGAATTGGCAAACCATATCTGAGTGCTCCTTTCCTAAGAAAACCATATGAAATTAATCGGGTCACCATAAGTCAACAAAGAACTTGAAGGTACACACACTCACAAAGTGAACGTATTACAGGTTTTATTGGCAAGATTTTATCAGAGGAGAGTTGCCATTGTCTTTGCATGAAGCTGTGAGAGTGGTACTTGCCCAAGGTCACCCAGTGGGTTTCTATGGCTAAGCTGGGATTGAAACCCTAGTCTCCAACAAACCCAGACTCCAACACTCAAAGCACTACACCACACTGGCTGTCCTTGGTCTAGAACCTGGTCACCTTAAAGACTTTTTCATCTCAAAGAGATCTGCCAGGGCTTTAAGATCAGCTTCAGAGTCTTTCTTCTCTCTGTCATTATCTCAGATGAACTAGAGCATCATAGAAAGAGAGGTTTATCGCACATTGAAGTAAAGCGGCAGTGCAGCTGAAAAGTTCTATCTTCTGTTCTGCCTTACTGCATGATGTCATTCTTCCATTCTGGTCCCATGAAAGACCAAGGTAAAACCACATCTTTTTGCTAACCAGAAAAAATATGTTAGCAAAAATATGTTAGCAAAATGCAGTTTTATCTCAATCTCCCATAGAACTAGAACAGCAAACACCAGAAGAATGACAACATAATATGTGGTAAAGCAGCATGGAAAGCAGAACCTTCTGGCTGCCTTGCCACTTTTCTTCAGTGTGTGATAAGCCTCAGAGTCTTTTTGGTGGCAGTGTCACTACAGCTTTTTGAAGTTCCATCAGAATCTTTCCTTGACACAGACTTGTAGTCTTTACAGTTTCATTGATATCAGTTTGTGTGTTATTGTCAATGGAAGGTAAGCCTTTGCAAGTCTGTTCACTGAAATATGTGTTTCTGGGGAAACCCTGTAGTGAGAGGGAAAATGAGTTAATCCCAGAGTACACACATTTTTACAATGTCTACTTTAATCCAATGGTTAGTATAATATTACATTCTTTTTCAATCTTCTCCAGCCTCATGATATTTTAGACTACAGCTTCTAGCATTCCTAACCATTTCCCATACTGGCTGGGCCTCATACAAGTTGAAATCTGAGGTATTTGGAAGGCAGTAGCCTAGCAAGGCTGATCTGTCTTTTCCTTCATGACAAATATTTCTGGTATTTTGTATTTACAGATGGATGGCATAATACATGGCTTTTGTGTTTTGCAAACTGTCTTAATCTTGAGAAGAGACCTTTTACTAAACCCTAAGCTATCAGCTTTGTAATCTTGCTCAGATAAAGTTTCTGTCCCTCAAGTGCTGATGATAAATCTTTTTTGGTTATATTTGAGAAAATTAGATTAGTAAAGGCTTTCTGTGTGATCGTGCCATACAAATGGATATAGCACCTTAACAGCCCAAAAGAGACAGGCTTGTCACTGTGATATTTAACACACACTTGTGTGCCTTTGTTCTAGAAGAGTCTATAATTCAATAAGTAATGATATATTTATAGTTTCTTTAAATATGCAGTGGAAAGCTTTATAGATGGTCACCAAATGCCTATTATTTTAAAAAGTCCAAAGCAGGCAAACTTGTAAAATTGTTTAATTCAGGGCCTGTCTAAATGGTGAAAATACTCCTCATGGAATTTGCTGGGAATCCTACCAATCTAAACAGGATCCAGTGCCAATCCACACTGTTTGGAAGGAGAGGGGCCCAAAACGGCAAAAATAATGGGGTAAAAGCCTTCACAGATTTCCCCGTACTTTTTCACAAACTTTTTTACAAACTTTTTCACAAACGTACTTTTTCACAAACTGGTGTGCATTTTTGCTCTTTTGGAATATTGTGCAATAAAAAACATGAAGGGAAGCACAAAGCTGATTCGCTAGGTGAGAGCGGGGGCAGGGCTTGCTAGGACGGCAAGCACCCATTGCCTCCATGTTGGATATTCGCCTTAGCGATAGCTTGCTAAGACAATTTTTTAAAAGGATCAATATTTTCAGTTTAATAATAATTATTACCCTCGTGTACACGAGGGACAGCGTGGTCAAGTCAGATATGGCGATGCTCTTTCAGAGCCCTTTCTAATAACTAATGGAGTGAAGCAAGGTTGTGTTCTTGCACCAACTTTATTTACAATCTTCTTTAGCATGATGCTCCAAAGGGCTATGGCAGAGCTTGAAGAAGACGACGGCATCTATATACGCTACCGTACTGATGGTAGTTTGTTTAACTTAAGCCGTCTGAGGGCTCACACTAAGACTCTAAACTATCTAGTCCGTGAGCTGCTCTTCGCCGATGATGCTGCCCTTGTTGCCCACACAGAAGGAGCTCTGCAGCGCCTAACATCCTGCTTTGCAACAGCTGCAGAGCTGTTTGGGCTAGAAGTCAACCTGAAGAAAACAGAAGTTCTTTACCAGCCTGCACCACAGGACGAACACCACCATCCCCACATTGCCGTCGGCAAATCAGTGCTCAAGTCCGTTCAGCAGTTCACCTACCTGGGAAGCATCATCTCCTCAGATGCCAAGATTGACAAAGAGATCGATCATAGATTAGCAAAGGCATATAGTGCATTTGGAAGACTTCACAAAAGAGTCTGGAGCAATAAACACCTGAGGCAAAGCACAAAAATCAGTGTGTATAGAGCCATCGTACTGTCTATCCTCCTTTATGGATCTGAAACATGGGTCACCTATCGCCACCACCTACGACTCCTCGAGCGCTTTCATCAGCGCTGTCTACGCACAATCCTAAATATACACTGGACTGACTATGTGACGAATGTTGCTGTCCTTGAGCAAGCAGGGATCACCAGCATTGAGGCCATGATATTGAGAACACAGCTGCGCTGGGCAGGGCACGTTTCTAGGATGGAGGACCACCGCCTCCCAAAAATACTACTCTACGGTGAACTCGCCACGGGTCAGCGTAAGAGGGGCGCTCCAAAAAAGCGATACAAAGACTCCCTGAAACAACATCTCAGGCTTGGCCAAATTGATCACCAACAGTGGTCCGCCCTGGCCTCACATCGGGAGGCATGGAGACGCACTATCCACAATGCTGCAGCCTTATTTGAGAACTCACGACGAACAAGTCTTGAAGAGAAACGACAACGCAGAAAGAATCACAACCCAAAAACATCACCCAAGGAGACCTTCTGCTGTGCTTTTTGCAACCGGACTTGTTTATCTCGGATTGGCCTTTTTAGTCATCAGCGCGCTTGCAGAAAGCGCGGGATGAGTCCTTCCTGAATCTTCGTTTGCGAAGAAAAGCCAGAGAGAATAATAATAATAATTATTATTATTATTATTATTATTATTATTATTATTATTTATACCCTGCCCCTCTGTTAAAAACAATTGGGGCGGCTTACAAAAATTAAAATACAAATACAGATTAAAATCCCTAAACACCACCCACCCCCACCCTCCCCCATAAAAAGATATTAAACCAACTTAAATTAAAAACAACTAATCTAAAATCACATTTTAAAAAATAATAAATAGCCAGCAGACTAAAAGAGACCAGGAGGCCAGGATCTAATTAGGAAAGGCCTGCCGAAAGAGATCTGTCTTTAGTGCTTTTTTAAAGGTACTCAGGTTCGTCATCTGATGGATCTTGTTCGGCAGGCTATTCCATAATTTGGGGGCGATTACCAAAAAGGCCCTCTGGGAGGTTGCAGACAACGTAGATTTTTGTGGCTGAAGCAAATTCCACCCAGAGGACCAGAGTGCGCGGGGAGGATTGTATGGGAGGAGGCGGTTCCGAAGATAAGTTGGACCCAAGCCATTTAGGGCTTTAAAGGTAATAACCAATGCCTTATACTGGGCCTGGAAACTGATAGGCAGCCAGTGGAGAGATTTTAATACTGGTGTTATATGGTCTCTCCGAGATGTTCCTGAGACCACTCTGGCTGCCATATTTTGTACCAACTGAAGTTTCCGGACCAAGCATGAGGGTAGCCCCATTTATAGCGCATTGCAGAAATCTAGACAAGAGGTTACCAGCGCGTGCACCACAGTCTCGAGGTCCCTTACTTCCAGGAAAGGGCGCAGCTGGCATATCAGCTGAAGCTGATAACAAGCACTCCTGACCGTCGCATTCACTTGACTCGTCATCTGAAGCGATGAATCAAGGAGCACCCACAGACTGCGAACACAGTCCTTAGCAGAGAGTGTGACCCCGTTCAGGACTGGACGTTGCAACCCAACTCCTGGTTTTGGGGCCGCTACCGTGAGCACCTCCATTTTGTCTGGATTTAATCTCAATCTGTTTTTCCTCATCCAGCCCATTACTGCTTTAAGACAATCATTAAGAGGAGAGATGCCATTGGAATTCGAGGCTGACGATCGGGACAAGGAGAAATAGATCTGGGTGTCATCAGCGTACTGATAACACCCAGCCCCATAGCTCCAAATAATCTCACCCAGCGGCTTCATATAGATGTTAAACAGCATAGGGTACAGGATGGCGCCTTGCGGAATGCTACAAGTAAGCTCCTTTCTGCTGGAGCAGCTGTCCCCAAGCAGCACCCTCTGGTGCTGCCCAAGAGGAAGGATCAGAACCACTGGAGCACAGTGACTCCGATTCCTAACCCACTCAGGCGATTCAGGAGGATGCTATGATCTATCATATTGAAAGCCGCTGAGAGGTCCAAAAGCACCAACAGGGTCACACTACCACTGTCAATGCTTAGATGCAGGTCATCGGTCAAGGCAACCATGGCAGTCTCAACTCCAAATCCCGTCCTAAAGCCAGTTCGAAATGGGCCTAGATAATCGGTTTCGTCCAAGACCACTTGGAATTGAAGCGCAACTGCCCTCTCGATCACTTTGCTCAAGAACAGTAACATAGAAACCGGCCTATAGTTGTTCATGTCCAGGGGGTCCAGGGAAGGTTTTTTTCAGGAGCGGCCTAACTGCCACTTCCTTTAAACAGGATGGAACACACCCTTCCCTGAGGGATGCATTGATGATGTCCTTAAGGAACACCATCAAGGCACCCCCCCTGGATGGCCAGCCATGAAGGGCAAGGATCGAGAGGGAAGGTTGTCTTCCTCACCCTACCAAGTAGCTTGTCCACGTCCTTGGTAGTCGCGAATTGAAATTGATCCAGTAAACTTACATCAACAGAGTTGCTGGACACCTCGTCAATTGTTTCTGTCAAAATACTGGCATCTAAGTTGGCTCTTATCTGAGAGATTTTATCTGCAAAGAAGTTGTTAAACACGTCACAGCAGGCCATTGTTGGGTTAAGCAACAAGTTCTGCGCAGGTATAACCTGCGTCATCTCCCTTACCCCCCTAAACAGCTATGCTGGACGGGACTCTGAAGACACAATATATGCAGGGGAGAAGGATCTCTGTGCTGCACGTATTGCCTCTTGATAGTACCAAAGAAATTTCCTATGATGAGTCCTGTCAGATAAGAGTCGAGTTTTCCGCCAGTTGCGCTCTAGTCGTTGTCCAACCTGCTTCAGTTTTGTTTTGGAAAATCGCTCTATCACACCAGTGTACCTGTCATGCTCATCCCTGGATTCTGGGTATTAGCGTAGACTCCATGGAAGACCCTGACATGAGTTTGGTAATAGGCCTGACATGAGTTTGGTTCCTGGCCTGTCTTCCCTGCCTGGGCCTCTCAGCCCTTGGACGGGTGCCAGCCCACCTTTTGGGTCTGGGAATGCTGTTCCTCGAGCAGCTCAAGGTCACAGCACCTGGAGGTGGCTGCCCACTTACAGCCCTCCCTGCATACCATTCTCACACTGTAAGGGTTTATGTGGAGGTTGTACTAGGATGTGTTTAGTTCTGTTACTGTTACCTATGTTACTGAATCGCGTTTCCTTGCTTAATAAAGATATCTTATTGAGTTAATGCGAGCAGGTGTTTCTGGTACATCACAGCACCTTGGGATGTTTTTTAAAAAAAACAACAGCCTGGCAGCAGTGAAGAACTAACACGAGTAAATCACTTGTGGCCACCATCAGGGATGAGAGGCTTATGGGGGCTTATTTGGTCTGATTGCTGCTGCTGTGGGATGCCAACAATATGAGTTATTTGGGATTTTTCCCTTCGTGTAGATGTTTTCCTCATCCTGATGTACTCCAGGTATTTTGATTTCATTTCCCATGATCCATCTCCATTGTCCCCATTTGTTGTCACTGATGGGATCTGCAGTTCAACACCTCTAATGGGCTTGTTAGGGAAGACTTTTTATAGAATCATGCTTTGGTTAACATTTTGTGTATTTCATGTGATTTTTATTTCAACACTTTTCCCTTTCATCACCACCATGTAAACCTCAGTTGCCTTTTTTATTTGACATACAGGAAAAGTGACAGGATTTTTAAAAATGAACTATAATTAATGTCAGGGGCATAGGTTTCATACAAACATTTTGCTAAAAGATAATGTAAAAGTGAGTGGAGACTTTTAAATATGGTTAAGCATTGCCTCAACTGCCTTCCCCCCCCCCCAAAAAAAAGACTGTCACTTTCTTTAACAAAAACACAATCAGGGGGGAGAATCCCAATTAGTTGACCAAATATAGTTGACATGCTACTGGACAGTCCTTTCTGTCTGAAGCAGTGATGATGGTAAGCAGTGGGAAAGATTGTTAGGCAGCCTTCCTGGGAATAGTTTGCAGTCTGGTACTCAACATTTAGGGGCTTTGAGGCTGAGATAACAAGGCTGAATGGGCAGTAGATCATAGAACGTAGCTTATTTAATTCAACATGAGACCCTCAGTTTCTGTAAAGAGAAGAAGAAGGAAACAAAAAACGCTTGAATCTTCTCTGTGGTTCAGACAGGGAAATACGAGTCTGAAGACATTTGTCTGCTGCTTAGTATTGCACAGCCCAGCAGAGCTGGGAATTGCTAGAATGCAGTGGGCTTGTCCAAAAATACCCATCAGAACCAGCCTTTCTTCCTAAAATTGACCATTTAACAACTGTCTAGGGCACAAAAAGGACTTCCATTTTCTTGGCCCATGTACTTGTTACACTGAGCAATAGCAGTGAGTGAAATAAAGGAAAGGGGTGAGACTGAAGCCATAGGGATATAGTGTGTGAGGAAGAATTGGGCAAACAAGCCGAGTAGCAAGTCAAGGAATGAAGTTCAGTAAGCTTGGGGCATATTTCAGACTAGAGGTCTAGTATGTTTGGACAAGGAGATGAGTACATGCAGTAAAAATAAGATATTTTTACTTTTCCAAGGATACAAACTAAAACAGATCTGGACTTGGAGGAAAGGAGGATATTCTAAGTAACCCAGGCTGCCGGCCTAAGATATTTTCCTGCCTGAAGTGAAAGACAAGATGGTGCTTCTCCCCATTCCCATCCCAGTCTTCATGAATCTAACTGGATTGCCTTCAACTTCAACACCAGTAACAGAACATCCAGTTCCACCTACTCTGAAAGCAGCAGGCCACCTTAGGGGGCAGAAGGAAGACCACATAGCAAAGACTCACAACTCTGTTGTCCAACAAATGGGAATGGCAACTGTGCTGTTGCTGTCCTCCTTCACATCTTACTGCTCAGGCAGCTTTGCCTGATGTTATTTCTGGCCCTACAGTAAACTTGAACCATCTCCCAGAACACTCTAGAACAATTTGACACAAATAATTCAAAGAAAAAGAAGGTACTTCAATACAGCCGTCATGATCCTTGAGTGAATCATTCCTTCTAGTGCTGTTCATTGTAATTTGTTATATTAAATGACAAGTCCCAGTTCTCACTTGACTTGAAGAAAGGAACTGTCAACCCAATCTTTTTAATTGGGTGATTTACTGAAGGTTTGTTAAAGCAATATGATCTGATTTTAAAACAACAATAACAACAACAAGCAAAACCACCCAACAACCTCATTAGAACTTCTAAATAAGATGCTTTTTAAGAGCTAGGTATTTATAGAAAAAATCTGCTCAGTGAAGAAGCTGACTTACTGCATCTGAAAAGAAATTAATGAAACGTACTATTAATGAACGTCTGTGAATTATGTAAAAATAATCCAAAGTTTTCTTAAAAGTTTATTTCTATATTTCAGTAAGATTTCCAGCTAATGCAATGTCAATCCTCCTTATAATTAAAGGGGGCATTGCATTTTCAGATTCCCCTGTGATTTTCAAGATGACAGTAGTCCTTTAAATAATACCATCCTGTGGCTAGATCACCTAGCATACAGATATAGCAAAGGAATAACACATATTGTGCTATTTTCATATTTGTGAACTTTTCACCCACATTCCCAGTGCTATATTTCGATGACACTGTGGCATGATGATATTCACTAATTCACTGTAGTGTTGTTATTAAATGCACCAAACATATTTCCTGAGATTTTTCTAACGCTGCAGTTCTAAAGGTCACAGCTATCCCTCTGATACATGTCGATGGAGTTCATGAGTTTTATTTGCCAGAGCAGATCAGTGACAAAAATCTATGTCTGAAAATAAATATTAAAATGGGGCAAAGTGGATAATTTATAACTTGGACTGCATTCCTGAGACATTATGTGTGATAATAGTAATTACAAGGCTTTCACCAAACCAAATAGATGGAGATTTTACCATGCCTAAATGTCTTTTCAGCAACAATTTAAATAACTAGACTCTGTGTATGGCACAGTGTGAAAGCAAGGTCATACAATATGCTGGGAAGTAATTGGAAAGAAAAGGAAGCAAACTGAAACTGTAATATAAACGTGACCTGGGCTGGTCAAACTATGCATTATGTAGACTCAAGCTATATGTTTTATTAATCATCGCCATTTGATTACACAGTTATAGTCTATGTACACTACAGATGTGACAATTCCATTTTTTCCACTACTAAATCACACTTCTGCCACACACACCAAAGGAAACAGTCACATATTCACAAAGGCTACAAACCTAAGCATGTGTACCTGGAACCAATGAATTATTGCCAATATTCTACATCAGCTACTTAGTTATATATGCATAACTAAGTAACGTCTCCTGGCCCAACTCCCCCAGCCCACCTTAAGAGCCAGCAGCCACATTGGTGGAAGCACGTCTATTGAGTTGCTGATGGGGGTGTGAGGAGGATGTGTTTCTGGTCCCCTCTCAATAGCAAGCGAGGCTGCCATGAGGAATTGCAACAGCTATGCTGTTTCTGGTTGAAGCAGTCTTGCACCCTGCTGGGAGAAGGCTGGAAGTATGATCCTGCTTGCACTCTAATCACCAGTTGGACAGACCTCCTTTGCCTGATGTGGCTGCTGGCTGTTAAGGTGAGCTGGCAGGGATTTATATAGTTCTACAGTAAGATTGCATAGTCTTACAGAATATGGAGAGGTTACAGAGCCATCACTCTAAGTTACAAATCCATAACTGGAATACAGAATGACAGCCATGATGAAGATGATGATGATGATGATTTATAATTACTTGTCACATTTTCCCCAGTTTGAGTGCTCAAGGCAGCTTACAAAAGTGAAAACAAATACAGCTAAAAATTCACATCATACAAAAGTTAAAAGTGCAAATATGAAATATAAAATTGTTTGTTTATTTATTTATATTTGATTTATATGCCACTTTTCTCCCAGAATGGGACCCAAGGCTGCTCACTACATATAAAATACAAGATACAATTTAAAATATGGCAATTAAAAATTAAAAAACAATTAAAATCATGACAAAATTATATAAAACATATAAGTTTAAAAAAAAACCAATAAAAAGCCTCTCTGCACACAGCTACAAATTAAAAGCCTGTTCAATAAAAACATCTTTGCCTGCCAGTGAAAGGAAAGCAGGAAGGGGGCCAGCCTAGCCTTCCAAAGAAGGGTGTTCCAGAGGGTGGGAGCAGCTACCATGAAGGCTCTCTCTCCCATGTCATCACCAAGCAATGTAAATGTATCTACCTGTTTGGACATAAAACACACAAGATGGCTCTCTCACCTCATGATCCACTATAGAGATACAAAAACAATAATAAACAGTGAGGTAATTGTGATCATAGAGTAGATGGCAGACTGTGATGGACAGAATAGTGACTTGCAAAGCTAACTTAGTTATCTAACTGAGATGAGAAGTGGTGAAGCAGGGTTTTCCTAGCTGAGCCATCTCTTGGGCTGCTGACACGCTACAGAAATAATGCAGTGTGACACCACTTTAACAATCATGGCTCCGTTCTATGGAATCCTTGGATTTGTAGTTTGGTATGGCACCAGAGCTCTCTGACAGTGAAGGCTAAATATCTCACAAAATTAAAAATCCCAGGATACCATAGCATTGAGCCATGGCAGTTAGTGGTATCAACCTGCATTCTTTCTGGAGTGTGTTAGCAGCTTTGGTCTCTATGTGAAAAAATAATAGTAAAAATAAGAAATTTAAATTAATTACATTTAATTAATTAAACAGTGGCTTTTTAAACATAAGAAATATAACAGAACCAGGGAAGGGAGAGAAATCTGTGGAATCATCTGTGGAACCAGACATTAGAAAGGATTGATAGCCACCAAGAGAAACAGGAACATAAATTCCATGAGGCATCCAAAAGAAATGTAAGGCAACAATGGGCATATCAAGAGTCTTCCAGAATGATAGTATGTTGAAATTGAAACAGCACCTTAGGAATACTTCTAGCACAATCCATCTATTGCCTAAAGGCTCTAAATGGGAGTATCTCACTCTACCTTTATAGTAAGAATTCTCTCTGGGCTCATATTGCTCATCCCAAGATCACTACTGGGCTTCTACAAAAGCCAGAAACAATTCCTCAATGTTCTTTGCCTCCATGGAATAACTTCCCTTGGGACAGGAAGGGACAAGAATTGGAAAAAGTTCTGAGAGTTTCCAGGGCCAGGAGCTGTTCCCACCAGTGGATGCCATGGGTTTACCATTTGGGGGATGAGAACTCTCTTCCTTCCCAGATTCTTCTGTGCTATAGGCAAAGACAAACCCAATCCTCCTTAATCAACACAAGATCACAAAACAGATGTGCCAGTTACATGACAGAAATTGTCACGGTGCTTACCGTGATTTTGTGATCACGAATCCGTCCCTCGCTGTTTATACGATTTATGTCACTGATCTGGACATCCCAGGTGGTCCCGTGACTGATATTTACACGTCCAAAGTTCTGGGGGGGTAGGTTTTAGGGGGGGGTTGGCTGTCAATCAAGGATGCGATTACTCGTGTTTTCACAACCTCGGTGACGCACTTCCTTTAAAGTTCCATGCCACGAGCGATGCTATTGGCTGGCTGGGGGGGAGACAGGGGGGCAGAGGTTTGGTATTCCCCTCGCTTCTTTAAAATGTTAACCCTTGAAGCAGAGGCAGAAGGCACTTTTCAAAGACCTCAGACGGAGGAACAATTAAACCATCTCCTTTCCTTTTGAAATCAAGCCGAGTAGAGGCTTGGAATTTCTTTCACTTTAAGCAGAGGCAGCGTGGGAGGCTTGGTATTTATTCCCTTTGCCTCTTTAAAATGTTAACCCTTACAGCAGAGATTCAGCAGAGATTTCAAGCCAGCTACAGACAGGCATTTTGAAAGGCACAGACACAGAGGGGGAATTAAAGGGTGTTCATTCGCTCAGAGCTGGAATACCAGGGAGGTGATCAAGGCAGGGGATGAATGGGTGACCCTCTGCCCACTGCGATCTCTCTGTAACATGCAGTTGAGGAAGAGGTTAAAGCTGAAGGGTTTGCAGTGTAGAAATCCATTTAAAAAGGTGATTGAGTACACACACACGCGCACACACGCGCACATACACATCAACCTTCGTGCAGCTGAAAGGGATGCCTTGGTTTTCAGCTGGTGAGGCTGGATCTGTTGAACGGGTGACTGGCCCCTCCTTTTCTGGTCGCTGATCTCTAAGCCCGCCCCCAGTCACCATTTCCGGTCATCCCTAGTACCAAGACATTTTGTCCCAGGCTGTTTACATTTCCAATTTTCCAAATCCTCCAGTGACTTTTTTAAAAACCGGCACAAACCACGGGACTGGAAGTCCCGCAGGTTGAGGGATAAAAGGTGGCCCCCCTTCTGAAAATCACGTACCGGACCCGATGTACGTGTAAACTGCCAGGGATCGACACGAATTCTTCCCACTACATTTTCATCATGTAAACGGCACCAGAAACTTCAGTCTCCAGTGCTCCAGAAATGGTTAGCTCAGAAGAGCTTTGAGTGACTACTTTTTGGATATAGGGTGTGACAGAAATAAGTTAATAAACAAAAATAAAGATCCAGCATTGGGTATTATAAAAGGTTTGGGGTTTGTCCTTGGAATATCTTAATCACTTGAAAACCATAAACAATAATAAACAGAGCAGAATCAATAAAAGGGTCACCATCCCACCCTGTGCTAGAAAGCAAAATCATCTTTTTTTTTTTGGACTACAAGATTCAGAATCTCCCAGCTGACCATGATGGCTGAAGGGCTCTGAAAGTTGTAGTCTTAAAAAGGAACTTATTCATTCTATACTATCTAAGCACCATCCTCTTGCCACCACGCCATACCCCAAACCACATATACGAATGAGTACCAGTCTCTGTTTAATTAATTGATTCCCATGAATCTGGGATCTGAACCTGTGGAACAGTTGTGAGACTGCAGCTCCAAGCTGAAATACAAAAACATGAGAGTGCATCTGGGCACCTGGATGATGTGTGCCCATCCATCGTTAACTCAACATGACAAGACCTTTTTCTGAAACAGAGCTCAAGCCAGAAGAGCACTCTAATTTGAAACATTGATTGCAATCAGAGAAGTGGCTACTGTACATAATAGCTGCTCTGAATTCCCCTTTGTGCTCTACTGATGTGACCCAATTTATAAAATGCTTGGCACTGATGCACTAAAGAGTGGCATATTTAAGGATCAGCTACTAGGAGCTGAGGGCTATTACCTATCCCTGCTGGTCTTCTTTTATGGCATGTTCTGGCCCCTTTGTAAAATCATTTGAATGGGTGTCCTGCTTTATCTGCAGCTTTTATCATTTGATTCATATAACTTTTCTGTAAATTCAAAGAAAATATGCATCCTGGAACTAACGGACTAAATATTTTAGGTGTCATTGTCCTATAAAACATTGCAAATATACAGATCAGCTAGGGCTGGTGCAAGAAATTTGCTGTCTGAGACCAAGAACAAGATGTCATTTCTAGAAATTCCATGTACAGAAATGAACTGGGCTTTTAGGCCCATCTATATGAGGGGCGGTGAAATGGATTAATCTGTAGTAGTAGCAATTTGTAGCAGCTGCAAGCTGTCTTAATGGTTTTACAGCCCCCATAAAATTTGCATGCCCTCTAGCCAAGATGGTGGCCACAAGTGAATGACTCATGCTTTTAAATCTGCTGCTGCCGAATTTTTTAAAAAACACATTTCCCATGGTGCACACAAGTGATATTTCACACTTACAAAAGAAAAAAAAGAGAAAAGAGAGAGAAAGTTTGATGTTTTATTACCTTACCGATCTCTCACTTAGCCAAAAATCCAACATGGCAACAGCAGGCGCTTTCCCTGTTTGCAAGCCCCACCCCCATGCTAATCTGGCCATTCAGCTTGTGCTGCCTCAGCGCAGCAATGCTAATGTGACTGTCTTAATGAGCAGACATTCGCATCCCCTACAGAGCTTTTTTTTAACTCCAGGAAAAGTTGCAAAGGCTTCCCCAATTGAGTTTATGGTGGATTTGGCTGTCCCCCTTCCGAATAAGACGTATCAATGTGAATGTCTACTTAGACAGACCACCTTCCAAGCAAATTGCATTAGGATTATTTTCACCATTTGGACAATGCCATAGCTGAAACTTATTTGATGCTGGTGACAGGAACAATGTTCCCCATCACTGTGAAGCCAGCAGATTTGTTTACAGGGGCACATACAGGTCTGTTGTCCATCAGAGGAAAGTTGCTGGGAGGCTCAGAAAGGATGGCCAGGGAGCTGCCACTGCTCCCACCCAACATCGGGCATCTGAGCCAATTGGCTTTTTGACTAATGATAGGGCAGGTCATGTGAGCAGTCCAGAGGCCCATAAGGCATGTATTGTACTTGGTCCAAATGTAGATCATGAAATGGCTTCCTGTCTTCTAAGAGTACTCTGGGTATGAACTGGCTCATGAAAAGCAGAAATCATTTATTCTCCATTTAAGTCACATTGGGGTGCCAGCTATATTGGCAAGTATAGCTAGAGACAAGAATTAGTGGACATAATAATCAGACATTATTTACATCAGAAAAGTATTTACAAGCAGATAAATTATTTCAGGTTCTGCTATATTTCTAAAAGTTCAACTGTTAATGAATCCAGCACTAAAAAAATGCTTAATATCCTTTGTGAATCAGACATACTTGTTGGGTACTGTGACCAAAATAATTCCTGTCTATTCATTTTACTAATATCCTTATACATAGTTTTCACACAATCCATTTCACTTTAATCTCTTTCTATGGTTTTCAGTTTCTGGAAGGATTGATGGAAGACAATACCTAGCTGAATTGCTTGGTTATGCTGCCTTCTAGTGGAAGTATGTAATAATTCATTTGTAAATTCTTTCCTCATGCTTTTCTGATCAGAAGGAATGATAAAATTATATACCTATGACTGAAGTTTGAAGGGTTGCTCTTGCTTTACTAACCTGCTTGGAGAAATCTGACATTGTAGTTTCTTTGTAGTTCTCATACTCTTGATGGGCTTGGACAAAGATGTTTTTCAGTACAGCTGAATAATTATATAATTATTCATTCTCTTTCCCCTGCCCCATCCCTCCCCTGCTGTCTCTCAGCCTCTGTCTCTCTCCCACACACACGAAGGAGATTATCAGACAGGGACAAATATCACGTCCCGGTCTCGCTGTCTCCTCTCCCACCCCACTCCCATCCCTGTCTCTCTCTCTCTCTGGCTTTTCTTCGCAAACGAAGATTCAGGAAGGACTCATCCCACACTTTCTGCAAGCACGCTGATGACTAAAAAGGCCAATGCGAGATAAACAAGTCTGGTTGCAGAAAGCACAGCAGAAGGTCTCCTTGGTGATGCTTCTGGGTTGTGATTCTTTCTGCGTTGTCGTTTCTCTTCAAGACTTGTTCGGCGTGAGTTCTCAAATAAGGCTGCAGCATTGTGGATAGTGCATCTCCATGCCTCCCGATGTGAGGCCAGGGCGGACCACTGTTGGTGATCAATTTGGCCGAGCCTGAGATGTTGTTTCAGGGAGTCCTTGTATCACTTTTTTGAGGCACCCCTCTTATGCTGACCTGTGGCGAGTTCATCGTAGAGTACTGTTTTGGGGAGGTGATGGTCTTCCATCCTAGACATATGCCCTGCCCAGCGCAGCTGTGTTTTCAATATCATGGCCTCAATGCTGGTGATCCCTGTTTGTTCAAGGACAGCAACATTCGTCACATAGTCAGTCCAGCATATATTTAGGATTGTACGTATACAGCGCTGATGAAAGCGTTCAAGGAGTCGTAAGTGGTGGCGATAGGTGACATCCTTGTAACAGTTTAATAAAAAAAAATCAGACCTACCTTGATAGCACTACGAAAACTGTGTCCCCTCTCCTCTGGCAGCTAGGAGTGAATACAGCTCTGATGGAGCTGCATTCACTCCTTGGAAAGGAAATTCTGGCCATTCTCACAAGAGGACGGTCACATGGGAAATTCAAAAAGAAAAAGAAAGGGTAAAAAATTACACCAGGCACAAAAACACATTTAGAAAACCTCAAGTAACCACGGGGGTGGTGGTGTAAAAATGGTGTGTCACTTATCTTGTCCTGATCTCAACCGGAAGTATTCAGCACGGCCTCCCAGTGATAGTGGATATTTAGGTCATTTGATAATCTCCCAAGTTAGAGCCTTTGCTTAAAGTAAACTTTGCTTATAATAACATTGTAGACATTTGGACACTCTCTATTCAAGCGAACTATCGAATGACTGCCAATAACCTGCAAAACACTCCAGGAAAGTCTACACATCACAGGCTTTTAATATTATTTCACTTAACAAAAAGTCTTCTTCAAACATTCACACAATGAGTCATTTCCATCATCAAGGTGGGGGAAGTGGGGTTTACTAGGTTAGCTCTGCCATCGCTGCATCATTGCCATTGCCATTGCCCTCCATATAAAGTGCAGCTGTTTGAAGCAGGAACCCTCCTCTGTTCCTGGAAGCTCTCCTTAAGTTTTAACACTTTGCATTTATAAATCATGTGGAGACCCTCCATGGGTAAAAGAGGTCCCCTGCTGCAGAGTATTCCCATCTCCAGTAGAGGACAAATGTGATAACTGGGGAAGGGGACAGAGACTGGAAGGCCTAAATTCTAAGTCACTGTAGATGTTCATGCTGGAAAGGGAACCTGGAAAGGTTTTTTGATGAAGCCAGTCACAGTGAGAGCACCTCAACTCTACACACCCATATCTTTAAGTCCATACACCTTCTAGTGGATGTAGCAACATCGTATTCACAGCTGCTCAAAGTTAGATTTTTTAAAAAAAGATTTTTAAACAAAGAATTAGAATTGGATTATATTCTTGTAAATCGCCATGCCAGATGTAGATTTCATATAAGAAACAGAATATTTCTTAGCAATTACCCCTTCCTTCCTTCCCTTGATTATTTCCTTTTTAGATCAAGAATAAGAATATAATCATCACCATATTTGTTCATATGCTCATGAACTTAAAGAAGAGTAATCATGCTTCCGTATATTTATCCAATCCAGGGGTTCCATGAGCACCCAGAATTTTGATGGGAAGACAGAAATCCTTTTCGTCCAAAAGCGTCTTCATTCTCTGCAGAGTTACAACTAACTACAACAACTCCACTAACTATGCCAAGTTCCCATGGTATTGTAGTGCTTTCTGAAAGCTCTGTGTGTGCATCAGAGTGTCCAAAGAGATCTGAGCCAGGGGGTGTGACAGTGGAGGCACTAGAGGTTTGTGGAGAGGCCAAACCTCACCAGGGGGAGGGATGGCACCAGCCTTAGTGATGCCACAGGGGTGTGGTGTGGGTTCTGTTGGGGAATGTGGCATTCTGGATCTCATGAGAAATCTACTGTATCCTCCCTTAAAGATGTATTCAGATCCAGATTTTTAACAGTAAAAGGGAAAGGAACTGTTGTTTTCAGTTGACCATTTTCCCCTGCCATAGCAGAATAGAACAGATTTATTGAAGATGCTAAACTGCTCTTAATTGCATCATATCCTTTCCTTTTTTAAAAAATAATGCTTTCTAAGGAAGGAATAATCATAAGCTCAAATCAAACAGTACAAATGTAAAACAATTGTGTTTGCAGCTTTGTGAAGGTAGCCTGGGGAAATGTTTGGGAAAATGTTGGTCCATTCAGATTATTTGACTAACACATCATTTTAGTAAATAATCATCTTAATTATTGCAGCCAATTCAATCGACAAGAAGGACCACAGAACCATCATTCTCCCTTTATTACTCACGTGTACATTTGCTCCTGCAAAGACAGTCTTAATGTGATATTTATTCTTATATAATAAAAGAGGTTTAAAATATAGATGTAGAAATAAATTATTTATTGGTTTGGCATAACTGGAATGATTTAAGTAAAACAGCTAAAATCAATTGGCAACTGGACTAATGCGCCTCTTCTGTCCTATTACTCTGCATTATAAAATGTGAGGAGTCAACATTTTCAAAACATTTTAGAAAGCTGAAGAAGAAAGTGGCACTTAATACAATGCACTGGAAGATCAAGGAAGTTTAGCAAGTGACTGATTTGCTCCATGAAGGAGCCCTGGTGGCACAGTGGTTAAATGCTGGTTCTGCAGCCACAATGTTGTGAGTTCAATCCTACAGGGCTCCAAGGTTGACTCAGCCTTCCATCCTTCCATAGGTCAGTAAAAGGACTACCCAGTTTGTTGGGGGAAATGAGCTAACACATTGTAAACCACTTAGGGAGTGTTTTGCACTGATAAGTGGTATAGAAATAAAAATGCTATTGCTATTGCTATATGTATTCCTCAGTTACACGCCAGTCATCTGTGGAAACAGTGATCAGAGAGTTGGGGGTTATGAAGAGATAACAACAATCCTTACTTTGAATTGGACCATCCCAGTACTGTATAAGGCTGATTTGTATTGTGTGAAAGTGTTTTTTTTTATTATTTTTAAACCAGTATTGTTGCAAATGAGCAAGAAAAAAAATCCTTTTCTTAAGAAATACCATTCCCTACTCAGCCATGAAAGGCTCAATTCACAGTGACATTAAAAACATAGGCTGAGATACTACATCAGAGACTATAGGCTCATCTACATGGGCCGCAATACACCAGCTCCCCAACGGCGTATTCTGGATCAGCCCCATTGCTCCCCCATTACTTGCACAGAATGGGATGGAGTCCAGACTGTCCTGTTGGCTGGCCTCTGCAGCTGCCCACGTCCCACTCTCCATTATTACCCAAATTGCTTGGGGTCCATGGGGACCTTCTAATGCCCTAATATTAAATTAGGGAATTTAATGAGCTCAATTTGGTATGGAAGAGCCTGGGCAGTGGTGGGACATTTTAACCTATGTATATCGGTAATAATGGAGGAGATTCTAAGCCAAAAGGTACAATTAAATGATCTTTACTGGAAATTATTATCAACAGCAACACTCAGTTGAGTGTTTCACACAAACACTCAGGCTTCAGACACTCCCACAAGGCTATTGAAGATAGTGGAAGTATTTGGATAGAGGAATAGAATAAGGGGATTGCAGGTTATACTGTAGCTATCCTGTACAGCTGAGATCGTGAAGTACACTGACAGCAAGGGAGTTTGAAAGATGGGACAGCTACACAGTCTGCCATGAAGTTGAAAGGAAGTGGAACTGTGCACCTGGCTACACAGACTGATGTGGCATCGATAGGAAGGGAATCTGTGCATGCTTGGGTGGTGTTTTAAGGTGATATTTATATGAAATAATTCTCCTGACAGGATAGGATTTTGGGTGGAATACAATGTTTCTTGGAGGCTCCCAGTTAGATGATGGGTGTTCCAGAAGAGTTAACAGTTGTTAATGGGTGCTGTATTTGGAATTGCATAGGAACAAGCAAGGGCTTTTGTTGGAAGTGGACAAGGGAAGGAAGAACTCATTTTACAAGCATTAAGACTCTGCTATGGTTGAGTGGATTAGTGAATGACTCACATCCAGGTGTTAAGTTCTGACCTGAGTATTTGGTTTTGGGGAATTTCCAAAGGCCCCTCCCTTGGTTACACATGAATCCAGTCTTGGTATTAAGGGGTCCTGGTTTACTTGCTAACCACATGGATGGCCACATTAAGCCAAATTATTAAATATAGCTAATTATTAGCTATTCCAAGATGGGGGCTATCAGGGTAGGTAACACTGTAGCCAGGAAGCTAGACCACAGCATGTAAGAAAGACCCCTGCATGTGCCCAACCTTGGTCATATGCTGTGGGTCGCCTTCCTGGCTACAGAAGAGCAAGGGAACAGCAGCTGCAGCGACAGGCCAGTGTGGTGGTCTGGGTTCCCTCATTCATGTGGTGCCCAACATCCTTTATTTTGACTGGAGTGGATTTTACCAGGGTTTTTTTATATTGTAACAGGCCTTACCTCATCTTCCCGCTATCTTTGTCCCAGGGGTTGTGAGGATGACCTGGGGCAAAAGCCCTGCATCATCTGGACTGCAGGGCTCCAAGATGGGCAAGATGGGATAAGTTGCCCATCTAGAGAAGCTCTATAATTCATAACTTTATGATGATATAGGTTTGACTCTGACATGGTATGTAATCCTTCTAGTGAATAGCAATGATGTGTATGAGGGCATCCTGTGCAGGTCCCCATTGCACAAAGGGAAGCCCTGTTGCATAACAGGACAGTGAGCAAGATGCCCCAGTGGGCAATGGGGGCACCATTGTGCAATGGAATGCACTGTGCAATGAGACCTACGTCTCTGTGGTAGTTCCACTGGTCCAGGAGATGTAGGTCTCTCCTCTCCTGCAATAGTGCAATTCAACTTTATGTGCCCATAAGGTGGTTTATGATGGTATACCTAACAGGATGTTAGCCATAATCCCAGAATATTCAGAGGGCTTGATGCTATCTCATGCACCATTGGTCATTTTGATAATGGGCACTATCATACTTTGAGGAGCATAATAGAGAAGTAGATTAATCAGGCAGTTGGATTGAATAACCACAAATTATGTCTTCTGTCGCCCAAATCTCTTCATGCAATGCTAGACTGCTAGTCAACATTATAGGAATCATCCTGTCCTAGCCCAGTTATGCACACAAAAATGCACTATGGGACTTGGTGTGGTAGGTGCAGGAATGTAGTTGAAATAACAGCTGTTCTACCTGCTCAGGGTCACTGAGCACTGAATGATTTTTTTTCCACAGCAGATTAAGTCAATGATATGTAGTAATTCCAAGTATAATTCATCAGCTGTGACAAAAGTCCATATGCCATGTGTCAACCAGGACTCCCTCTGCCTGGTTCACTTATACAACAAGGCAGATTTTTATAAATCACACCATAGCTTATTGTGATGTGTGAATACTCTACATTAATAGAATGAAATGAATGAATGAAAAGGTCTTCAAGCCCTTAGTTCAGGAGTGGGCAACTTGTGGCCTTTTAAACATTGGCCCCCATAATCCTTTGCCATTGGCTGTGCTGGCTAGGGCTAATGGGAATTGTAATCTAACACAATCTGGAGGACCACAAATTCTCTACCCCTGCCTTAAATGGTTAGATGTTGGCACCAAAGTAAGGCAATTTTGTTAAAAGTCAATGCCATTTATCCACCATCACAATGAAAACTACATCTCACAGTGACATAACAAAGTGCTTCAAATCTAAGGAAAGTAAAATAGCAAGTTGCATTTCTTCCTGTGCTGAGAGCATGCATTTCACCAGTGGGGAGAGACTTGAGCTCAAAATGTCAAATTGCTTCCTTCTGATAATAATTGATTGACTATTGCTTAAATAATAATATTCTGCATTATAGTACATATTACTGATTGTCTGAACATACCAGGAAAACGTCAAGTCCACAAACTGGCACAGCATCTCTGTACGAATTTAAGTTTTCAGCTTTCTAACCTTGGTTGGTATATCAGAATCTGGTTGTTATAGGTCATTGTTAAGAAATGCCATTGCAATGAGAAACCTTTTGAAAGGATTTATATTTCTTTCTTTCTCACAATCTCTCTCTCTCCCCCTCCCTCCCACATACACACCATTTTCTGTAACACTCAGCAGCTGAGATGATCATATAATTAAGAATATGTGTGATAATTCAAAACAACTTCAGGGAAAAATTGGAATATATTTTGTCCTGAATCCTGTTGATATATAAAGCATTTGTTTGTAAGAGTAGAGCCATTGAATCAATCATTACATGGGGAGTGATACCATTGATTCAATGGGCCTGCTCTGCTTGGGAACAACAATAATATTCAAGACAATGTGTTCTGACAGTAGGAAAGTTAAAGAGATACAAAATCCAAGAAGCAAGGAAGTAGCATTACTCTTCATGTCTTCTTTTTCCCTTTCTGTTAATGTAGAGTATTCACACATCACAATAAGCTATGGTGTGATTTATAAAAATCTGCCTTGTTGTATAAGTGAACCCTCCTCTGCTAACTGGCCACAAATCTTAATCTAAACCTGTGGTTTGTTGTTGTTTTATGATTTGTCATAGCTTTTTCTGGCTTGTTTTCATGGCTTTTTCTGGCTTGATTTTCTAATTGCCCATCCTGAAACAGCAGCCAAAAAAGCGGGGGACAAACTAGAAATGTGGAAGACAATCCATGGTTTGTTTAGTTGTTTGCTGTGTAATGTTGGTTTCAGCAATCAACCATGATTAACATAAACCATGGCTTATCATGAAGTGCAATATGACTACTGTGTGGCATAATGTCAATGTGTTAATAATAATAATAATAATTTTATTTGTATCCCACCCCTCTACAAAATGCAATCGGGGTGGCTTACAACATTAAAATCTACCTACAAACCCCTCCATCCCACCCACCCACCCCCTTAAAATACAATTAAATAATTAACCATTTAAAACATACTTAATAAATACTAAAAACACAATAAAAAGCAGGATAGGATCAGACTAATAAGATTTTTTCTCTCTGATGGCCGGGTATCTATTCAGGAAAGGCCTTCAGGAAGTGATCTGTCTTAAGAGCTTTTCTAAGGTGGTAATGTGATGGATCTCATCCAGCAGACCGTTCCATAATCTGGGAGCAATAACCGAAAAGGTCCTCTGGGAGGTCGATGATAGCCTAGTTTTCAAAGGTTGCAGCAGATTCCTTGCAGAGGACCTGAGCACACAGGGAGGATTATATGGACAGAGGCAGTGCTGAAGATAGGTTGGACCCAAGCCATTTAGGGCTTTAAAGGTGATAACCAACACCTTGTACTGGGCCCAGAAACTAATGGGCAGCCAGTGAAGTGATCTTATGATCGGTGTTATATGGTCTCTTCTAGATGTGCCTGAGACCAGTCTGGCTGCCATATTCTGTACTAGTTGAAGTTTCCGGACCAAGCACGAGGGTAGCCCCATGTAGAGTGCATTACAGAAATCAAGACGGGAGGTTACCAGAGCATGTACCATGGTCTCAAGGTCCCCAACTTCCAGGAAAGGGCACAGCTGGCGGATCAGCCGAAGCTGATAACAGGCGCTCCTGACCATTGCATTTACCTGATTTGTCATCCTGAGTAACGAGTCCAGGAGTACCCCCAAACTGCGAACACAGTCCCTGGAGGAGAATGTGACTCCATCCAGGACTGGAGGTTATATCCTAGTACCTGAGTTCAGGGCTGCTGCCATGAGAACCTCCATTTTGTCTGGATTCAGCTTCAATTTGTTTTTCCTCATCCAATCCACTGCTGCCCTAAGACAATCGTCCAATGTACATGAGGAATTTCAAATATGGAAAGGCTCAAAGTTTTGCCTAGATTGTTCATTCGATTTTTCAGATTAAAAAGCTTTGTTCTGAGTATTTAAAAGCAAAATTATGTTTACTATACCAATATGCATTGTTGAAATGGTAAAAAATCTGTAAGACGTTCCAGTGAGAGAACAATGCTTTTTAAAACACTGCTGTGTCTGTAAGACAAGAGAAGGCAAGGTGAAAACTTTTGGCAAGAAAAAGTAGAGGAAATATAACAAGCAGCTGACAGAAATTGAAAGCAAAAAGAAAAAAAATCTAAAGGAAACAATAGACTTCAACTAGCTGCCTGAATTGTGTGAGGACTCAGAAGCATTAAGCAGAATCAATAAATCTATCAACGTGTTTTGGAATAACTATTTTGTATATAAAATATGCAGGAGGATATTGATAAAGTGAACAAGCCTTAAAAATTTGAAACACAAACTGTATACTTATTATGGGGGTGGAGGAAGAGTTAAGTGGTGATTTTAAAAAGCCTATACTGTCAGAACTAAAATTACCGGAAACAAAAGTACAAGAAGTAGAAGTTTTTAAAGTATGTGTTTGCAAGTACAATAGAAAATGTGGAGCTGGAATTCAATAGGATGAAGCAATGGGCTAGAAGTAGCCAGTGGAAAACTGTTATGGCATTCAGCCATAATTGATGAATTCCTCAATGTGATATGGCTCATCTGACAATGATTACACTCTAAACAAACCAGGATAACATTTGAACAAGGAAGACTGGTTAATAGCATGCTCTACTACCCCCTCCTCATAATATCCCATAACTGGAAATACTGGACACTTTTTGGGGTCAGGTTGGCTTAGGCAGACAGGAGGTCAGTTAGAGGTCACAATGACCTGAGACATGTCTAGAAATATAACAGTGTGAACGCCCAAATTAGGATTGAGCAGAAAGCCCCCATGATGGGTTTTTTTGTTAGCAATCCAGTCATTAAAGGGGTGTTCCCAGCAATAACTCAATCAAGCAATTAAGTGACCATTTCTCAATCTATACTCTGAAAAAATCTTCCCTCATACCCCCTCCTGTCCAGCCTTACAAGGTTGTTACAAAGCCATCAATCGTTTATCTCTCTGTAATTAAAGCAATCAGTTGAGTTTTGGTTCCCTTTGTGTATTCCGTGGGACAGTCATCCAAGCTTTGTTATTACCACATTTTCCCCTCCAAGGCACGGAATAGGGTATAAATATTAGAGCCCTAGCAATAGTAACGTGTGCTACAGACAGACCTAGCTGGATTTCTGTGCCACCCTCAGATGCCATTCCGAGTATCTTCGCTGCAAAGAACTCTCCTCGTCAAGACTGGTAACTATCACTCTATCTTACCAGGCCACTCTCCCACTATCCAACCTTTCTGCCTTACTCTGCTGTAGCCTTGTATGCAGTTTAAGAATGTATGTTTTGTATGTTAGTGTATCCCCTGTGTTATTGCCAATAAAAATACTTTTAACTGGAGTGCTTTCTGCAGTTAGTACTGGTATACATAGGTGAAAAGATCCCCAAAGTTACCCTCTTCTTGCAGGCTTCCTGTTTGAGCTAATAATTTCCCGAGATGTTACAGGAGATTTGGCATCACAAGTGTGGCTCTAACGTACCCCCACCTCTTAGGGTAATACCATAACATGGTCCATTTGCAGTACCATGAAATGGAGAAATTAGGATGATTTCTAGAACTGTATATATGGCCCTCAATTTGGCTCTGAGACCAATTCAGCAACTTATATCTAGGTCTGGTTTGGTCCAGCTCAATACAGACCTGATCTAATCCATATTCTGAATCTGAATCAAAATCCAAATCACCAGTCTTTCCCCACTGACTTGTATTGGGAAATAATATAACTTTTGGTTTGTTTTCTTTCACAAGGTATTTGAACAGGTTAATGATGCTGAAATTCCCTGGTGGGTTACCCCTGCCCACTTGCTGCTTCCAGCAATCTTGGGATCCTCTTCCACCTCCCTGGGGTCCTCAACAATGCCCTGCCTTTTTTTGTGGTGACTTAAATAGCCTTTCTTCATAAGCAAGCCAAATTTCAGAAATGTAGCTTCAGGAGGATTTGTGTCAGACACCCATAAGGACTTGGGGGGTCCCCCCCCAAAAAAAAAGACTGACATTTTTTTAAAAAAATTGACTGCTGATGGCTTGTCTACACTATCAAAAACCCCAAATCCCCCTGTGAATTCCCCTGAATTTGTGGTAGTCAGGCCACACATGGCATGGCCTTATCCCCGAATCTGGGGCAATCTGGCCACATGTTGCATGGCCTAGATTTGGGCATTCCAGGGCATTTCATCTAGATGAATTTGTAGGATTCGGGGTGTTCTCACATTTTCATCTACCACCGCAGCTTCTACTGCCACTATCACTGCCACCACCACAGCCAATTTTAAAGCTCAGGGGGAAGTTCCCAGCTGAAGGGAGAGGTTTCCCTCCTTCCCCGGGCTCAGCAGTGCTGCCTTCACCTGCTCTCTGCTTGCCCATCACTTCCTTAAAGTGCTTGTATAACTTTCTTCAAGCACATCTTCCTGAGACAGGTGAGCAGGGGAGTGGGTAGTGGCAGCGGATGAAACTCCTGCATGGAAAGTGAACACAAGGTACTCCACATCCCCGTGGAGAATAATAATGTGCAGGGCTTTGGGGTGGGGGATGCAGGGGCATGGAAGCAGAACTCCATTTGGAGTTTTTGCCCCATATGTAGACAAGCCCTGTTTTGGCATTCATGCTTCTTTTATCCTGGCACTGTCCCTCTAGTACTGGGGCGACTTCCTATAGCCACCAAAGGACCTCTTTGGATTAGGACTCTGGAGACTAGGGTTCGAATGCCCGCTTGGTCATGGAAACCCACTGGGTGATCTTGGGCAAGTCACACACTCTCAGCCCCAGAAGAAGGCAGAGGCAAATCCTCTCTCAACAAATCTCACCAAGAAAACCCATGATAGGTTCGCCTTAGATTTGCCATAAGCTAGTAATGCCTTGATGGCACACAACCACAACAGCAATGGCAAATCTAGAGCATCAATCACCTAAATCTGTCAAAACCTACCTGATAATTAAACAGAATAATGCTAACAATGAAAATGAAACAACGTATTACTTCAGGACAGAGTACTTTTGTTTTAGTCTACCAGTAGCAGTCCAACTGGTGAGCTACAGTGACAGCCGAAGTATATAGCAGGTGACAAGAGAATGATTTACCAGCAGCCCAAATAGTAAAATCCCTTTGATAATCCCCAGATCCCTTTTAAGGCATTTAATGACCTGGACTGGCATTGGAAACTTCCTTCTCATGAACCCATACTTCCTCCACCCCATCTCTTCTATAGCTGCCTATCTAAGCCCCTTGAGGTGGGGATGGGTGACACCAAGAGTTGATGATTCCAGGGGCTTCAGTAGTCATTGCCCCTCCCCTGGGATCTTGCCCCTTCTCCCTATCTACTAGGACTTTTCTGCTTCTGACCACTTGGCATTGTCCCACTAAGCATCTAAGCAGGCTAGTGATGCTACAATGTCCTGGTGGTTTACCCTGCTCATTTGCTGCTTCCAGTGAAAGAAGACAGCAATCCTGGGATCCCCTCCCACTCTACAGTTGTCCCAGACAATTTCCTGCCTGTGTGTGTGTGTGTGTGTGTGTGTGTGTGGTGATTCAACCAGCCTTCCTTCTATCAGTGAGCCACCACTGCAACAGGGTGGTATCAGATAAGGCATCTGGCATTGGCAAGAGGAATGACTCTGCTATTGTTCAGTTACCAAATCCTCCTCATGAACTGAACTGAGAGCACAGAGACCTCCCAGAGATATCCCTGACCTCTTCTAGCAGTACACTTTGCTCTCTCTGTTCTACCTCCAAACTAGGGACTACCTCTGCTTGGGTGTGATAGTGGTAGTGATTATGGTGGTGATCTTGCTGCTGCTGTTGTGATTGCTTCTCTCAGCTTGCCTCTCACCTTTGGGAAGATCAAATAGAGCTTTTCTGTTAGAGGGAGTAGGCTTGCTCCCACTACCAACACCACCCAAAATTTGTTCAGCCCTACCAAAAGTACTCTTGCTGGGATTCACTAATTTTACACACTGAGATTGAAAACAGAAAACCATACCCTCCAACTTTTCACAGGGGAAAACCAGGACATTAGAGTGCGGTTAAGATGACAAAAATATTAATAAAGAAGTACACACAAGCAAGGAGAGGCTGCAGCAGTTTGCTTTTGTCTGAGCCTCCTGGAAAGGCAGGATTCTGCCCCCTCCTTTCTCCCCTGCTGAATTAATTGAGTGTTTACAGGAACTGAAGTAAGCTAAGAACAAAGAGGGAAAGTGGTAGGAGGAGAGAGAAACTGGGGCAGTTTTAAAACTGCTGAAAAAGTGGGATGACAGAGGATTATTTGGGACTGTCAGATCAGATGGTTAGAAGATATGAAAACCAGTCTGCTTCACTTTGCCCAGCAGGGGCACCATCCCATGTTGTACTGCTATTGAAAGACTCCTCATGATTAAGCTATACTAATAGTAATAAAGAAGAAGGAGAAGAAAGAGCAGTTTAAGTAGTTAAATACGTTTGACTATTAAGGAGAAAAAGGCAGTGCTTTCTCAGTCAAAAATGTGAATTACGTGGGCAATAAAATAATAGTGCTTCTGCTTCACAACAAGCATACAATAACAGAAACAATAGATTAAGTGTTTACAGCTTTGTGGAACAGAAATGAGAAGTGCAGTAATGGCTTGCTGGAAGAACTAAATGCATACACACACACTCAAAAGAGAGAGAGAGAGAGAGAGAGAGATTAAATTAAAAATTTAAACGAACAGACACATCACCTAACAAAATAAATGCCTATGAAGGATAATATGTTCAACTTATGGGTAGCAAGGGCATCCGATTTCAGTTGCTGTTTCTGTACACATAAAGTAATGTGGAAAAGAGAGAAAGATAAAGAGAAAATATATTTTGAAAGCAGCACTCTCACCCCTAACCTAACAAACTAGGGCTAGTGGAGCAGCAGGGGTATACATTTTTTAAAATTAAAATCAAATGCACACCCACTGATAGCAAGTAGAACTGAGAAGAATTTTTAAAAAAAAAAAAAAAAGGCACTGAAGAAATCTAGGCTGAGGTTGGAGGGGCTGAGATTAAGGATAAATTAAACAGTCAAATCAGCAAAGTTATCTGAATATATAAGCCAAACAACTATTAATAACCTGTAGGGTAATTAAGAAGTAGTTCTGAGATGGAGGACTACTCAGACAATCCCCTTAAAAGCATTCTTTTGCTAGCATAAAAAAAAATCCATTATACCAGCAAAGGAATGCCCCCTACCACACTTAGCTCTAATCCTGGCAAAGGCTTCCCTGACAATGAAAAATGGAGTGAATGGAGCTCCGTTCACTTCCTTGTTCAAAATCCTGCGTATTTTCACAAGAATACATAGTGTGGGAAATTCAAAAATAAAACAAAAATAACACTAAAAAAGTTACACCAAGCACCTAAACACACTAGAAAACTTCCTAGTAACCTGGGGAGGGTCATAAATAGTGTGCCGCTTACCTGGCTGTCGTGATCTGTTTGTGCCGGACTGGCCATTGACGCTGCATTGATGTGAGTACAAAGGGACAAGGTTTCACATGCCAGCAATGCTGACACAAAAGCATCATGGGAACTATTCACGGCTTCAGCCGTCAATAAAAAACTATAGGTTTT
The DNA here is from genome assembly GCA_030847615.1 of Gambelia wislizenii. NCBI lineage: Eukaryota > Metazoa > Chordata > Lepidosauria > Squamata > Crotaphytidae > Gambelia > Gambelia wislizenii. The sequence goes on along the minus strand of JAUMIR010000005.1, from coordinate 81,817,910 downwards.
GGCAGGGACATAACCACAAAAGGGCAACGTTGTCTGATATGTGCACCCTTTCATGGTTAGGTGTTGTTGTTATGACCCCATATTTTATGCATCTGGTAAAGTCCGTAGTCAAAGCCCCTCCCATCACCTTCAATAAACACACAGCTCTAATGGTCAGTGACTGGCTACTAGTATTACCACTGACCCTAAGCAAAGAACAAGACATAACAGGAAAAATGTAATACAGAACATCAGTGAAAATTCGTTCTGCAATGAATGTGACTGGATATTATATTGCTGTTGAGATTTCTTGCTCCAGATTGGAATCTATTGCTGCCATTTAAGGTTTATCTGCACTAGCCAAGATACGCTGGTTCCCCACCATCATATTGTGGCTCCAGATCTGGCCCGTTCTGCCCATTTCTTAGAAAAAAACGGGCCTCCATCCAAACAGAAAGCTGGCCCTGCAGCCACCGCTATCACCACCACTATTTTCCCTGCTGATGTAGAAGCCAGGAAGGGCACCACAACATTTGACTGAAGCCCCCCTGCCTCTCCATCCATGGATTCAACCAACCACTGGTCAAAAATATTCAGGGAACAAAAATTCCAAAAAGCAAATCTTGCTGTTCACCATTTTATATAAAGAATGCCATTTTGTTATACCATTGTACAGTATATAAATGATTTTGGTATCCCACAGCAGATCCTGGAACCAAACTTTAGCAGATACTGAGGGCCCACTGTAGTTTATTTCCATTTTAATGTTGATCCTTTGTATGTTTTAACTATACCTTTTTAAATATGTAAGCTTCATTGAGTCCTAGTTATGGGGGAAAGTAGGGTACAAATGTGGTTGTGGAGATGATGATATGTAATCTTTGGGTTTCATTTTAGTTTGTTAAATTTGCATTTCTACAACAAACAGATCAACTTACAGCTCATTCAGAGAGGATACAGTTGCACAACTTACCCCAGAAGAGAACCACTCAGCTCTCCCAGTTCAAACTGTCTTCAAACTGTTTCTCTATCCCTTTCTCTTTATTGGAGGGTTTCCAATACTGATATATCTTGCTTTCCCAATCCAGAAGACATATTCCCAGCTATCCAAGAAAATTAACTTATTTTGTTAAATATCTGACTACTTGTTCACAGCAATCAAGACTGCCAAACACAATACAGTAGAAAGAATTCTAGGGATGCTATTATTTAGGGTAAGAAGGAAAGTACATCCACATGATCGGTCAATGGGTTCAATGAGCAACGTATGTATGGACTGCTGCTGCTGAAGATAAGATAATGGTGCTGTGGCATACATGGCAGTTGCAACATCTTAGTAATCACATTCTTCTACTCATGATTTTCCAATTACTGTACTTGCTTGCTAGCAAAACTCCTGGTACATGTTGTGCAGAAGAGACACAAGGTGACTCATCAAGTTGAACAAAACCTACCAGCTGTGCATTCTGTCCTGCTGGGTGTTTGACTATATTTTTAATAGTAACCAACAAGAAGCTGAAACTCTGCCATGCATGACCGATTGGCTGCATTCACATCTTGGTGAATCACACTCATACAGGATTGCTTAAGAGTGATCCTTGGGCTGGCCCTACAGTTCCAGCACAACTGTTACAATGACTGCTGCAACGTTGACATAAGGAGCTAGTCCAACTCTTCAGGGTGGACCAAAAGGATAAACAGGCATGTGAAAATCTGTCAGCCTCTTTCTTGTTGTGTTTCTCAGACTCATTCCCCACTGTACTGGCCCAGTCCTTATTGTAAGAGTACACACTCCATGCATGGAAATCCATGAAAGTCTTTGTGCACTCTTTTCACAAAATCTACACATTTCCCCACATTTTTCAAAGGATGTATTTTCAGTCATGCATGTTTATCTCAAATTATGGCTTAAGTTCTATTGCTACTACCAAATACAGTAGAGCCATTGAATCAATGGGATTTACCTATGTATTCTCTCACTATTCAACAATTGGTTTAATGGGTTTGCTCTGCTTGGGACTAACTAACAGAATTCCAACCGATGCATGAATTTCTACATATTTTTCTCCCAAATGTGCTCCCCAGTGCTGAACATGTACAGATTGCCAAGGCAAGACATAGTCTATTTCAATGCTATTCTCAAAATTTGCAAAAATGACTATTTCAACAGGAAAAGGCAAAATCAACAAATATCTATTCCATCCCTAGGATTAGCTTTCCCTTTTCTACAAGCATGGTATGATAGTACCACAGTCCATCAGAGCACTGAGACAAGCTATTTAAAAAAATAGCTTGTACTGTAAGTAGATTTCAAGATGTGCTGGCAGCTTTATTAGTATAATTTACTAAATATGCAAGAAGCATTAACAGTCATCATGGTAAGAGGCTGGCATCCCATGGTGCTGACATGTTTAAGAAAGGGCTTAATGAGATTTGATATCATAATTGAATAACACCAACATGAGTTTAAACGACTGGAGAGTTGGGGGTTTATATGTACAGTAGGACCCCTATATCTGCTGGAAATTGGTTCGGGGGGGGGCATGGATACCAAAAATTGTGGAAAATAGCAAACACCATTGAAAATAATGGGACTTCCAGTTTAAAATACCATAGAGTTGCCTTGGAGGACCTAGAAAATGGCTAGAGAGGACACGTTTTCTAGAAGACTCTATGGTAGGTGTGCTGTTTTGTGTCCTGTGGATAATTGAACCAGTGGATAATGAATCAGTGGATACGGGGGTCCTACTGTATTCCTGATATTGAAAATTCTACCATTACTAAATTCTAAAGCAGGTTGGGAATTATGAAGCCTTCCAGATACTGTTGGACTATGAGGTGCAGCAGTTCTACTCAGCATCGCAAACAGTGAGGAAAGCTGGGATTGCAGTCCAACAGGCTCTAGAAGGCTGCACGAGAGTCCTGTTTTGAAGAGTTAAAGAAGGGGGGAAATGGTGGGGGGGGGAGAAGACTCATCCCCCAAATATTTATCTGATTTGTTTGACAGAACCTGAATCAAAGCAACTATTACACTGTTTTTATTGACAAATTGTTCAAGTTCTGCAAAAGATGTTTACCAATAACAATGTCAGCAGTCACACTGGTGAAACTTAGAAGCCAACAGGAAAATTACACATTGCAGAAAGACTTAAATGAGGGAAATTAGTCACAGTGTAAATATAAGTTAACCTCCATGCTGAAAGGAGGGAGTGATATATCATGACATCAGTTAAGTGTAAAAATGTCAGACCCCATTAAGTTACCAGTCATGTAGCATCAAAAAGCTGTTATTTCCTAGAAGAAGAGGAAAGTGAAGGCAGGCTAGTGCCACTGAAATTGTTGATAAACTCTGAAACACTGCTTTGATAGGTTCCTGTGAAATAACTGAAAAGGCCAAATTACCTTTTTGCCTCACAATATTTTGTTTTGTGCTTTCAAATGCAATGTACTTGTCCAGTCATTAAAAATAAACACCATAATGAAGCATGAGGAAGATGCCAAGCCAGCTTTCTTTTTCGCATTGTGATTAATGTGCTGGAATCTTAGCTATTCAAAGAATCCTTGGGCTTGTCTAGATGAGAAGATATAATGTGGATTGCTGCTCATTAATGCAAATTCAAAAAGCAGTGTTCATTTGTCTCCATGGTCCTTTGGCAAAATCGCTGGTATGCAAAGCAATCTGTGTTTGAAGTGCACATGCAGCCCTGCCTGCAAATCAAGATGGTGGCCAAGAGTGAATTACTCACATTATTATCCTCCACAAGTTGTCACCGCTGTACAATATTTGTTTTGGGACTTTTTCAGATACCTTAAAATCCATGAGGAGAGGGCAGGAGAGGTATGCGGCTATTGCGCAGTGGGGGGTCCATTTTGGACGATGCTGTCCCTCTCCCGTCGTCGTCCGTGTTGCTTCCGTGTTCAATTGAAGGCAACCGAGTCATTTTTTTCTCACAGAAGTTGCCTTCAATCGAACACAGAAGCAACACAGATGACAACGGCAGAGGGACAGCATAGTCTGAAACGGACCCCCTGCCACGCGATACTAGCATACCTCTCCCGCCCTCTCCTCACGGATTTTAAGGCATCTGAAAAAGCCCTTAAATTGTAAATAAAAGGTGCACAAGGGCAACCTTCTGCTTTAAAAAGCTATTTGATCACCTTAGCGCAGCAAAAAAGTACATGATCTTCAAAATGGCGCTTCTGGCCACTTAATTGCCAGCAAGCCCACCCACCTGCGCAACAATCAGCTTTCCACTTCTGCCCTTGCCGAGAATGCACTCTGATGCAAATTGGTTGTCTAAATGAACAGTACTGCACATTTCTGCACATTATTTTTAAAACTTCGGGGACAGCCGCAAAGGCTCTTCCCACACAGTATATGGTCATTTTGCGTCCCCCCCCCCGTATGAATATTGCAAATCTCATTTGCTTCTCAACAAAACCCACTGGGTGATCTTGGGCAAGTCACACACTCTCAGCCCCAGAACAAAAGGTATTCTCCTCACTTTCTATGAGGAGTATTTTCACTGTCTAGACAGCCCACTTACATTTCAACCTTCCCAAAACATAGTCAAGACCTCTAGGGTGCTTCAAGACCATGAGTGGGCAGCTGTGGAAGGTTGGGGGCCTCATTAACCCAGCACGATTCCTTGGAGGGCTGCAACAACCAATACACCTGTTCCTGCAAAAGAAAAAACAAAAAATGTGCCACCTAAATTTCTTCAAACACTCTTTAGAGTACATGGGTACACTCTCTTTGTATTTTTGGCCCTCCCTGGACCCCTAGAGGGTATTTTAGGGTATTTTGAGACCAAAAAAATGCAATTTTTGACCCCCTGGGGACCACAACGATGATCTTGGCTGCTGCCAAGACCACACTTTGCCAAGTCTTGTTCTATATAGATGATTCCTAGGCTACCAGTTAAAAAATATTTACAATTATTCTGTTTTCCCCTCCTTAAACTGTTCTTTTACTAGCCAAAAATAAAAATAAAAATGAGGTAACAAATGGAAGGTAATGATGTCTTCACTGTCTATAAAATTCTGTGAATTAGCCAGGGTCATTGCACAATAAAGGCACCATCTGAAAGACCCTAGGTTTGTAGCAGCTATTTTTTTACATAATATGTGGCTAAACATACTTCGTACAGTCAGTGTAGTCTGCATCTCTTTCTGAATTCAGTCCCAACGGGGACCAAGGTGCTGTTATTTAGGGAGCAACTGCTTCAGGGTAGGGATGTAAATCCTCATGTTGTTCATTTTCCTATGCAAGGACAAATCATTTCCACAGTATTGTCCCTGCTGCAGAAGAATATTAAGCTCTCAGTGCAGCATGCGTCTGGTATTCACACTCTGAGAAGTCTTTCAAGGAATTATTGTGTGTAAAAAGACACATAGTTTTGCTAGGCAAAAAAAAAAAATTCTGTGTGTGCAGGAAATAGCATTCATTCAGGTACAAAGCATACTGTCTCCTACTTAGAAAGCACTTTTTGTGTGTGCAAGAAATGTATTTTCTGCACAGAAAAAAAAACACAGGTATATTTGCAAGGAATCATTCCCTGTTCAACCAGCAATAAATCTTCACCACTTCTCTGTTCTCTTCACAGTGGTTTCTCAAACACTGGGAAATAAACAGTAATGAATATCTTTCCATCTTTATTTCAGAATATATATGATCAAAAATTCCTGTCTCTGTGGACTACACAATAATAAAAACATGAACATTTTCTCCTCTGCCCCCATCTCTGAAAAGACACCTCTGATTGTTTACCTCTTTGCATCAAACTTAATACAGGTTGAGGATCTCTTGTTTGGAATTCCAAAATCCAAAATACTCCAAAATCCCAAACTGTCTGAGCTACAACACAAGTAGTGTAGCACATACCTGTACTGTTTTTGCAAGGCTGGAGAGAGATGCCTCCATGCCTCCCACCATTTCACAGCCTCATTATATTTCATTATGTATATACAGACACAAGTACAGGTCGACTCCATATCTACGGATTCGATATCCACAATTTCATTTATTCAGGTCAAAAATATTATTATTGTTGTTGTTGTTATTGTTGTTGTTATTAATTATTATTTCTTACCCGCCCCTCTAGGCTTTTCTAGGTCCGCCTTTGTGATTCTATGGTCAACTTCTGGTGTTTGTCTCATTGAAAATAATAGGGTTCCCAGTTATCCACAGTTTTAGGTATCCACAGGAGGTCTTAGAACATATAACCTGCAGATACGCAGGTTGACCTGTATTCCAGAATCTGAAAAAATCCAAAACACCGAAGACCTCTGTTCCTAAGCATTTTGGGGAAAGGATACTGAATGTGTAGCTATTTTAAAAGCATTATTCTTCCATCACAGTTCTTCCTACAGTCTCAACATAGAGCCTCCTTTTTTATCCTGTACTAATGTAAATTCCACCAACCTACCTGAAAGTTGTGTACGTGTGTGTGTTTAGCAGAGTGGGTGTTCTTGTCTGCAGAAGCAAAAAAAAACCCTTCACACCCCAAATCCGGTGCTGGCAGTCTGGATGATGTATGGCTACTTCTGGGGGAAGTGCTGCACTTTCTGGCCCCTAACTCAACTTTGCCCTGCACTGCATGAAGTCAAGGGGAAGTACAGTGCTTGCTTTCCCCAGAGTGGCTCCAAGGTCTGTTGGCATGCAGACAGCTGGGTCAGGCCAGAGTGACCCAGTTGACTGCATAGCCACCCACCCAATGCATCTGCCCCACTGGCCCATCACCCTTGGTGCCACTGCTGCTGCAGCCACCACAATAAAGCCCAGCAGCTCTGTCTGAGAGCCTGGCATTTCCTGTCACTGTTGTTGAGGTACATAGAGGGTTCCCCACCTTCGTTGATCACACAGGCACCCCCTGCTTACCTCACCAGCAGTGACAGGAGATGCCAGTCTCTCAGACAGAACTGCTGGTCTGGCGGGCAAAGCAGTGGTGGCAGCGGCACTGATGGGCCAGCAGGGCAGATGTGGTGTCACCCAGCTGGTCCATGCAAACAACAACACACTCTTGCACTGGTGTGTGCAGACACCATCATGGTCCATCCAGGGCCAGTCCAGAGCACAATGCTCTAGACTGGCCCCAGATTAAGCAACTAGTGCAGACAAGACCTGAGTCTTTCAACTTTCCCCATGGCTAAAACTATCCCATGTAGATGCATGCCACACTTAATCTCCTCATTTTCATTTTCTTTTTATATTCGCACTGTAACATATGCAGTAATTTGTGCATTTGCTGCTGCTACACTGCTGCTACCATGGTATTATTATTACTCCTCCTCCTCTAGGTGTAGTATTGGGGGGGGGGGAATGTCCCCAAATAGGAATTCTCCTCTGCCATGTAATTTTCCTTCAGTCCCCAAATTTCTAGCATTGCAGAGAGTGATACATTTAAAATTGTTCACACCAAGAGCTCTCATATTTGCTCTGTTCACATTCTCTTGGGTTTTTTGACTTTTAGGATCCCTAAATCATATTTCTAAATGCTGAGCTGATATTATAAGTCACCACAATTCTAGAAATCTGGGAACTGAAGGAAAAATGAACTAGGAGAGGCAGCGGCCTTATGTCCCCTCACCCATAAATCCCTACTATACCCCTGCAATTGCTAATACTAAATTACGGCACCTACTGTGAATAGCAGCAAAAAATGTGTGAGTAGTAGCACTAGGGAAACATGCAGCAAACTAAACTGTCGAGAACCACAACAAGGAATGTTGATGCAGTCATCCTTTAATGATGTCTCATAGATAAGATGTATATCCAATGACAACACTAGATGTTAATATACAGAAGACATAGAGACAATGTTCTTTATGTACAAAATGCTAGACAGGAATTCAGAGAAGTACTGTAATATTAACAGCACACAGGCTCAATTTCTACAGAATACCAAGGACAATAAAGAACAGACCACAACTCTGGGACTATATGAGAAGCATCATATAATCTTCCAGTTTGAATAATAGTCAGTATGTGGGTTGCCTTATTACAGGGATGGGCAATCCCCATTGGCAGGCAGTGGGCACCAGAGATTTGGGAGGTTGGACTGTTTTCTTCCATGATTAATTTTGTGCCTAAGGGCAGGTGCCAAAATTGCTCATTTCTTGTCTCAAGTTCCTGCTGCCACTTCAACTGTCAGAGAGACAGCGGGAGTGGGGGGAAACCATATGAAAGGAGCCACCTGAAAGAAATGCTGTGCCACTCTGTAACTTTTAAATTGACAGTTTTTTGCAGTCCAATTTCCCTGAGAAAGAGAAAGGACTTTCATTTTCACCTCCCACTGCTACCTTGACAGGGAAAGACATTCACCTGTGCTTGAATGCCTGTGGGAAACAAAAAATGTAAAACGGCATCATGGTGTTTTCTAACTGGGCTTGGCCCAGCCCAAGAAGTACAAAATGGTATGGGACCATGGAATTCTAACCTCTGCTGATTGGGAAGGAAACAAAAGGAAATAAACCCATATTGTCCTAATGCAGAGGCTATACATCATATCCTGGAATATCAGTAAAACCAGAATGGTGCAAAAGAGCACAGAGGAGTAACAGTCCTGTCTAAAATGGCAAGGAAACCTAGCAGAATACGTATAGTGCTTCATGGCAAGGTTGGATTTAACCTGAGATTTCACTGCAGGTGTAGCAATTCAGATGGGCTGAAAGAATAATGAATGAAAAGTATCCCACTCTTCTAAATTAAAACAAAAACCAAAAGCCATGAAACAAGGAAAGCAGGCCATAATATTTCCAATCCACATGGTTTCTGATTTCTAGATATGGACATTTTCAGACAGCGCTAAACGGAGCTTATTGCGGAATAAGCTCCCGGGAGAGGAACGGTGCTCTTGCGCGGTGGGGGGTAATTTTTGGACGATGCCGTCCCTCTTCCGAGATCATCAGTGTCACTTCCGTTAAGCTTTGGATGTGTCCGCACCATATTTTAAGCACGGAAGTTGCCCGTGCTTAAAATATGGCGCGGCCACTTCCAAAGCTTAACGGAAGTGACACTGATGATCTTGGAAGAGGGATGGCGGCATCCGAAAATGATCCCCGCCGCGCAAGAGCACCGTTCCTCTCCCGGGAGCTTATTCCGCGATAAGCTCCGTTTAGCGCTGTCTGAAAATGTGAAAGCTGAACAATTAAGAAAGGTGACAGAAAGAGAATCAACTCGCTTGAAATGTGGTTCTGGAGGAGAGTTCTGTGGCTACCACAGACTTCCAAAAGACAAATAAATGGAGCTGAGAAAAAATCAAATGTGGACTCTCCAAGGAAGCTAATATGATTAACCTGAGGCTACCTCACTTTGGACACATCATGAAAAAACAGGTCTCATTAGAAAACATCATAAAGCTTGGAGGAGTGGAAGGCAATAGGAAAAGAGGAAGTTTGCATTACAGGTGAATAGATTTAAAGCTTCTCTACATGGCCATATCCCCTGTCTTTTTCCTGTCTTAGATCCCTGCAGTCCTGACAATGCAGGGCATTTTCTTTGTTCTGCCCCTGGACAGTCTTCACCACCCCTGAAGCAGGGCTGAGAAGAGGGAAAGGTGGGGTAGGGCCCGATACATTTTAAAATAATACCTCTTTTAATCCATTATCACCAGGAGGAAAAAGATCAGGCCCCGTGAGACCGTAGGAACTCATTGCAATTAGGCCAGCTCATCATTCCAGGTCACATGCAGGGGGCCTTGGTCATATGTTGCCAGCCAGCTTCTTGCCTTCCGAGATGGCAAGGGAGATAGTGGTGGCAGCTGCAGCAGCAGGCTACCGGGACTGTCTGAACTCTGACCCAGTTGGAGGCAATGGGGAGCTGGCATATCCTGGTTTGTGTAGATGAGCCCTTAGTCAAGGAAGCCATGACAATGAGTTTGCAAGACTTTAGCAGGGTTGTAAACAAAAGGGTGACTTGGGGATCTTCAGTTCATCTCTGGCTTTTATTCGCAAACGAATATTCGAAGAAGGACTCATCCCACGCTTTCTACAAGCGCGCTGATGACTAAAAAGACAAATCCAAGATAAACAAGTGCAGTTACCATAACTAAAGCTGATTTGATGGCAGTTAACAACAACAAGAAAACAAGACGCATAATACTCGCAAGAGTGCAAGCAAAGGTATTTTGGACTCAAGATCCCAGCAGAGTCAAAGAACTTATTTGTGACATGAATGGAGCTTAAGGCTAAAAAGCAAAGAGGGAGCTATGCATTAAAGGCAAATACAGTCTGTGGAGATTATCAGACAGGAATGCAAAAAGAGTTCCTGTCCCACAATCTCCACTGCCACCCCGTCCCACCACAATCACCCTCCCCTCCACACTTACCTCCTCTCCCATCAACAGGGCAGTCCAGGAATGAACAGAGCTCTAACAGAAGTCTGTTCACTTCCTGGAGTGAAATCCCATCTGTTCTCACAAGACACAAGTGCAGGAAATTCAAAGTTAAAAATAAAAATAAAACAGAAAGTGACAGCAAGAACAAAAACATACTTTAAAATTAAGAAGTAATCTGGGAAGGGTAGCTTACCTGGATGTCCCGATCTCACCTGGAAGTGTTCTGGCAGGGATCACCCATTGACGCTTGGATCTTGCCAGCAACACAGAGCATTTTCTCACATACATGGAAACCTGGGACAGAAGCGGAATGGGGGATCTATTGAAGGCTTCTCCATCAATAATAAATACCATATATTCCTGTATATAAGACTGCTTTTTAACACTTGAATATCTCCTCAAAAGTGGGGGGGGGGTCTTATACCCCAGTAGATCTTTTCCCCTGCTGTGAGAATGATTGAAGTGTAAATGGCCTGGGCAGTTTTCCCAGCAGATCCTTCCTCCTGCTGTGAGAATGACTGTTTTGCAGTGTTAAATGAACTTTGAAGTTTTAAATGGCCATCCATTTAGCTCAGGAGAGTCAAAATGATGTTTCTTTTCAGGACAAGTTAGCCTAAAATTAGAATTTCTGGATTCAGACTTATCGTTTTGCATCAAGTTTTGTCTATGGTGAAATTCTCTTGTCTGCCAATGTGGCTCTAAAATCATTAATGTGCTCATTCATTAATGAGCTCATTCAAAAATTTGGGATTTGATAGCTTCATATTAACCAACTTATTAATGCAACCTTACTTTCCAAAGATTGAACACCACAGAGATTTTTCAAAGTATCCCATGCTTTTTTAGCTGTTCTCAGTCCTTTAATTTCACAGACTATTCCATCATCTACAGCCACTGAGCTGGCTGGCTGGTGGGGGACAGGCTTTCCAGCCAGGTGGCTGGCTGGCTGGGGGGGGGCAAACTCTATATTTTAACTTAAAAATTGGGGGGTCTTATGCGCCCAGTCGTCTTATATGCCGGAATATACGGTAGCACCCGCAGAATGGGAGCAGAACAAGTACATAACAACGTCATCTGGTAAGGAAGCCCTTTTGCGATCTCCTGGCATTGTTCTAATGTCACTTTTGATACATCTGATAATCTCCTGTGTCTTGATCTGAATTCTAGCCACTAGGACAAGGATGGTTGCAAATGTGGCCCTCAAGATACTGGACTACAACTCCTAACATCCTTCATGATTGGTTGTGCCATTCAGGATTTGATGGGAGTTGCAATCCAATAATGTCTTGAATGCCATAAAATGCTGCAATTGTGCAGTGTGGGTAAGTGCTACTGAGCAAAAGCTATTTTATCTTTCCCTACTTATTTCTCAAAAACTACACAAGCACTTACCTCTTGACTTTTACTGGACTATTATTTTATTTAATCAACACTGCACTCATTCCATGATTTGAGAACTGGAATTTGAACTGGTACCTCCCCTTACCCATATCAGAATTATAGTATTCAGATGACTGTATCTCAAAATAAATATACTGATAGTTAGAGAAAATGTCATCATAGATGCAATGAATATGCTGTATGTTCATCCACCAAGTTGAATTTTCCCATAAAATGTAATTGGTAGCAAGAGATCCGCAATGTGAGATTGCAAACAACTGTGAAACATCTTTAAGCCAAAACTTACATTTGCTGCTGAAAACTCTGTAAAATATTAGCACAGGAGATGGAAACATAGAACCCTAAAACTTGCATTTAAAATGGCTACCCTGTTTCAGTTTTCTCCTGGTGTTCCCAGAACTGCTTCCCTCCATGCACCTACTCACTGAACACTATGGTTCCTACCACCATTACAAAAATTATGCCTGAATTGCTACTCTGGAGATTATCAGACACGAATGAAAAAAGCATTCCTGTCCCACAATCTCCACTCTGGCCCCTGTCATGCCACAATTACCATCCCCACTGCACTTACCTCCTCTCCTGTCTTTCTGGCAGCCCAGGAGTGAACGGAGCTCCAACAGAGCTCCCTTCACTTCCTGGATCGAAATCCCATAGATTATCACAAGAAGTTGCAAGCGCAAGAAATTCAAAAATAAAAAGAACACAAAAAATGACAGCAAGCACAAAAACACACTTTAAAGTAACCTGGGGAGTGTCATAAAAAGTGTGTCACTTACCTGGATGTCCTGCTCTCACCCAGAAGTGTTCTGGCAGGGACCTCCCATTGATGCTGGGATTTCACCAGCATAACGGGGCACCTTTTCTCTCACAGGAAACATCAATGACAGAAACGGAACAGGGATCTCTTGATAGCTTATCCCATCAATAAAAAGCAGTGCTGGTGGAATGGCAGCAGAATGGGTGCATAACAAGGGGGGAACAACATCGTCTGACAAGGGAGTCCTTTTGCGATCGCCTGGTGTTCGTGTAATGCCACTTTTAATGCATCTGATAATCTCCACAGTTCTATTTCAAAACAGTTTCCTGATTATCTCTGTTTTCATATATACACTTCCATGTAATGCATGTCATCAAATAGTTATCTTTATATACACAAAAAAATTGTATAAAAAGTCATAGCTGAGAATTTTTAAAAGCCACTGTTCTCAGAAAATATGCAATTTTCGTAAATGGAGCAATTCAGATGAAATGGTATTCAGGAACCAGAAATGGTGATAACCTGTCACTTTCAGTCAATAGATTTTCTCAAAGACAAGAGTGGAGAAGCAATTTTGTAGCTACCTTTCAGCTTTTGAAAGCTAGAGAAAGGAAATGGTAGTATTGTCAGTGTATTTTATGATTTTATCACAGCTGGGAAGACCTTTTGGTAAGATACCCATTGACCAGATGTCTCTTATTAAAAGCAATTTACAATTCAATCCTATGCATGCCTACTTGTGAGTAAATCCCATTGATTCCAATGGTATTTACTAGCAGGTAAGGTATATTATCGCCTTCCTAATAATCTATGGCTTGACATTATCATCATCATCTTTATTTATCATTTATGATGATATTATCATCATCATCATCATCATCATGTTTTTTAAAGCAGCTCACAGTTTTAAAAACACACAAAAAGTGCACATTAAAACAGAATTAAACCACTTACATCATTAAGACAACATCAAAGTATTTAAAAGAATAAAATATACTTAACTGTATTAAAAACTTTTTTAAAAAAAAGATAAAAAGCTTTTAAAAACAGCCCAACAAAACCACACATCCCCCCTCGCACCCTGTTCTTTAACATGCCTGCCTGAATAAAAAGGTTTTGGCCTGCCGCTGGAAGGACAACAGGGAGAGGGACAATCTGGCCTCTCTGGGGTGGAAGTTCCAGAGTCTAGGCACAGCCACTGAAAAGGCCCTGTCTGGTGTCCCCACCAGCCATACTTGAGGTGGTGGTGGGACTGAGAGAAGGGCCTCTCCTGAAGATCTCAGGGTCTGGTGTGGTTCATAGAGGGAGATCAGTCTTCAAGATAGCCTGGACTTGAGCCATATAGGGCTTTATATGCTATAACCAGCACTTTGATTTGTGCCCGGAAACAGACTGGCAGCCAGTGGAGCTGTTTCAACATGGACATGGTATGATCTCTGTAACCCACCCCAATTAACAGTCTGGCTGCAGCTTTTTGGAGCAGCTAAAGTTTCCACTCTTCAAAGGCAGCCCCATGTGCATCGCATTACAGTAGTCCAAGCAGGATATAACTAAGACACATACCACTGTGGCCAAGTCAGGTGTGTCAAGGAACGGGTGCTGTTGGTGCACAAGCTTTAAGGGTGCAAAAGCACTCCTGGCCACTGCAAAAACCTGGGTCTACAGGTTCAAGAGTGAGTCCAGGCGAGTCCCCAAACTGTGAATTTGTGTCTTCAGGGGGAGTGAAATCCAATCTAACATAGGTTGAATCCCTTTAATGTATTCCCATCACAAGTTATATACAGTTTGAAAATTCTTTACCTGGGAAGCTATGTACTGTTCTTGTTATGGTAAACCTCCTGTATTCAGAGATAACACAGATTAACTTTTGAAGGATCTAATGGTCTAGAAACCTAAAAGTAACTTATGAGATTTAGCTCTAAGAACACATCCAGACCTCCAATCCTTAATTATGGAGCACAGTCTTTAGTTGCTTATCAGTGTCATAGGTGCAGTTCTGTTAATTAGGTTTCTTCAAATAAATTATCAGTCATTTCTAAACTGCTAAGCACCATATTTGTTTTCATATGCTTAATAAGTGATTTGATGTCAGCTCAGAAAGCAAAGTGGAACCTAAGGTTTTCACTGTGTTTGCTTGATTTGCTTATTCCTGTGGATTTTTGTTCTGATAATAGCACAGAAGGAACCACATGGTGTGCCCTCCTTTACATTTTAGTTACTTTAGAAAAGAAAAAGATAATTTCTTTTGCTTTGCACACTATATGCTTGGAAGGTAGGGTATATCCCCAACTCTTATTGAAATCAGCAGGGATTAGGGGTGCTTGGCAGCTTCACAAGATGCTAGATTTCCTCTGTTCTTTTAGAGTAGTTCTTATACACATATAGAACCCCTTTCATCTAATTTCTTTTTGGTTGGTATAAATAATCATACAAAGAAGCTAACTAAAGAATCAAGCACACGGTCTAATTTGTCCTGGCTTGAAAATAATAATATTGCATTATTTATTACAACTTAAATGCAAGCCAAATCTGTGTGGGGCTAGTTAGTTCAAACAAATGATAACAGATAGAAAACATCGTGTTTGGACCCAGAAGACTGATCATGATGGCTAAACCTAAGAAAAGGAAACTTGGCCTCAGTGCCATGGCTATTAGAAAGAGAAAGTTAGGACACAAATCCAGGCTCCAAGCTTCAGTCAATTACTTCATCCCTGAAGTGTGCCATTACATTCAAGCACATCATTAACGTTTGTCATTACATAATAGCCTGCATGTAATGAGGATGAAAGGGAATTCAGAAAGGTTATCACTGGATACATCTTTCCTTTCAGGAAGGGAGATAATATAACAATGGGGGTGGGGGAGGCATTAAAAACATGGTCTTTAAAAAAGCTTAGTGAGACTATTCACCTTAAAAAATAATCCTACTTGATAACCTTATTATGCTACTGAACAAAGTAGAATCATAGAATCACAGAGTTGGAAGGGCCCAATGGCCATCAGGTCCAACCCCCTGCTCAAGGCACAATCTTCAGGTGGAGCATCCCGAGCAGATAGCAATCCAGTCTCTTTTTGAAGACATCCAGACAAGACTCTGCCACCTCTCTAGGCAATCAGTTCCATTGCCAAACTGCTCTCACTGTCAAGAAGTTCCTTCTAATGTTCAATCGAAATCTACCCTCAATGTAACATAAAACCATTAAACCTAGTTCTACCGTGAGGCAGCAGAGAACAAGCCTGCACCCTCATCTTTGGGGCAGCCCTTGAGGTATTTAAAGAGGGTAATCATGTTACCCCTCAGCCTTCTCTTCACTAAGCTGAACATGCCCAGCTCCTTCAACCTCTCCTTATATGTTTTGTTCTCCTATCTCTTATCCTCCCCATAGCACCTCTCTAAACTTGCTCCAACTTGTCTATATCTTTCTTAAAATGAGGCGCAGAGAGAACACAGTATTTTAGATGAGACCTGACCAGTGCAGAATATATGGGGACTATTAATCATAGAATCATAGAATTGTACAGTTGGAAGAGACCACAAGGGCCATCCAGTCCAACCTTCTGCCATGCAGGAAATCACGATAAAAGCATCCCTGACAGATGGCCATCCAGCCTCTGTTTAAAGACCTCCAAGGAAGGAGACCCCACCACGCTCCGAGGGAGTGTGTTCCACTGCTGAACAGCTCTTACTGTCAAAAAAGTTCCTCCTAATGTTGAGGTGAAATCTCTGTTCCTGGAGCTTGCATCCATTACTCTGTGTTCCAGTCTCTGGAGCAGCAGAAAATAAGCCTGCTCCATCCTCAGCGTGACACCCCTTCAAATACTTAAACAGGGGTATCGTATCGCCCCTTAACTATCTTTTTTCCAGGCTAAACATACCCAGCTCCATAAGTCTTTCCACATAAGGCATGGTTTCCAGACCTTTCACCATTTTTGTCACCCTTCTCTGGACACGCTCCAATTTGTCAATATCCTTTTTGAATTGTGGTGCCCAGAACTGGACACAGTATTCTAGGTGAGGCCTGACCAAGGCAGAATAGAGTGGCACTAATACTTCCCTTGATCTAGACACTACACTTCTATTGATGCAGCCCAAAATCGCATTGGCCTTTTTAGCTACCGCATCACACTGTTGACTCATGTTCAATTGTGGTCTACTAGGACTCCTAGATCCCTTTCACGCGTAGTCTCGTTCAGCCAAGTCTCCCCCATCCTATATATATATATATATATATATATATATATATATATGCTTTTCCACCCTAAGTGCAGTACCTTACATTTCTCCGTATTGAATTACATTTTGTTAGCTTTCGCCCAGCTTTCTAGTCTATTCAGGTCATTTTGAATTTTGATCTTGTCCTCTAGGGTATTAGCTACTCCTCCTACTTTGGTGTCATCTGCAAATTTGATAAGCATGCCCTCTATTCCCTCATCCAAGTCATTGATAAAGATTTTGAATAGCACTGGGCCCAGGACAGAACCCTGTGGCTCCCCACTGGTCACATCTTTCCAAGAGGAAGAGGAGCCACTGCTGAGCACCCTTTGGGTTCAGCCGGTCAACCAATTACAAATCCATTGAACAGTTAACTTGTCTAGCCCACATTTTATAAGCTTGTTTGCAAGAATGTCATGGGGAACCTTGTCAAAGGCCTTACTGAAATCAAGGTATGTGATATCCACAGCATTTCCTTCATCTACCAAGCTGGTAATTTTATCAAAAAAAGAGATCAGATTAGTCTGCCATGACTTGTTTCTCTGAAACCCATGTTGACTTTTTGTGATTATGGCATTGCCTTCTAAATGTTCACAGAATCTCTGTTTAATGATCTGCTCTAGAATCTTCCCTGGAATTGATGTCAGACTAACTGGACGATAATTGTTGGGATCCTCTTTTTCTCCCTTTTTGAACATGGGAACAATGTTTGTCCTCCTCCAGTCTGCTGGGACTTCTCCTGTTCTCCAGCAGTTCTCAAAGATTATTGCCAATGGCTCTGAGGTTACATTTGCCAGCTCTTTTAATACCCTTGGGTGTAGTTCATCTGGTCCTGGAGATTTAAATTCATTTAGATTAAGAAGGTGTTCCTGTACTACCTCTTTACTTATTCTGTGCTGGATTTTCCCTATTGTGTTATTTCCTCCATTATCCTCAGGTTGATCACCCTTTTCCTTTTCTGAAACCATTGAGGCAAAAAAGGTGTTGAGTAATTTTGCTTTTTTTCTCTGTCCCCTGTTTCCTTCTCCACATAGTGTTTGCTACCTTCTCCACACAGTGGCCCTACCATTTCCTTCTTCTTCCTTTTGCTGCGGACATACCCCCAAAAAACCTTTTTATTGCTCTTAACCTCTCTAGCAAGCCTGAGTTCATTCTGCACTTTAGCTTTTCTGACTTTACTCCTACATGTGTTCGCTATCTGTTTGAATTTTTCTTTGGTGATTTCCCCCTTTTCCCATTTCCTATACATGTTCCGTTTAAAACTTAGCTCCATTGAAAGTTCTTTAGTCATCCATCCTGGTTTCTTGAGACACCTCCCATTTTTCTTCCTCAATGGTACTGTTTGAAATTGTGCCTTCAGTATCTCCCTTTTGAGAAAGTCCCATTCATCTTGAAGTCCCTTCTCTTTTAATATTCCTGACCATGGGATCACCCCCAGTATTTCCCTGAGTTTATTGAAATCAGCTCTCCTAAAATCTAGAATGTATGTCTGACTATGCCTGGCTTCTCCTTTCCATTGTATAACAAACTCCAGGAGAACATGATCACTCTCACCTAAGGATCCCACCACTTGCACCCCATTAACCAGGTCATCCCTGTTGGTTAGGATCAGATCTAAAATAGCTGACCCTCTTGTTGCCTCTTCCACCTTTTGTACCATGAAATTGTCTTCCAGGCAAGTCATGAATTTGCTAGACCTTGAAGTTTTGGTCGAGTTAGATTTCCAGCAAATATCAGGATAGTTGAAGTCACCCATCACTATTACATCTCTCCCATCACTATTACAGCTTCTTGCTTCCTGCTTCACAGAGAGAGATAGTACAGCAGATAACAGCAAAAACCATAACATAGGAGCTTCTCACAGACTGGTAGTGAGACCTTGGCTGCCATCCAAGTGAGATAACACAGCTGCTTGCTGAGAAGCTCCTAGACTAATGTAAAGTTTAGATTTCGTCTAACCTCTGAAAGTCAAACCAGGCCTGTGTTGAAAGTCAGGCCAAGTCTGAATTTACCCAGAGTGCAAATTTACTCTTAGGGACTACAGAAACCATTTTCCCTGACAGAAAGACCTTGCTGCCCATGCCCTGGAATGTGGCAGCTGTTTAGCCTTTTCTATCAGAGAACTCTGGTGCCTCACCAAACTGGAAATAACAGGATTCCATAGGATAGAACTATGGTGGATACAGTGGTGTCAAACCACTGTATTTCTGCAGTGTAGACAGGCCCTTAATCTTAATTAATCCTGGAGGAGGGACCTGATTTTATAGTGGACTGGTTCCCATGTGGGATCAGATTACAAAATCAGTGTGAAATCTTCTCACAGCCTTTGTGCCATTTTTTTTTATTTCTAGAACAGAGTTGACCCAAACAAGTTTGTTGGCTGAGGCAATTCCATGATTCTATGCACAAGACCCAACATGAGTGTCTTACCACCACTGGTAATGGGAGTTTGTCCTACTGCACTTCAAGGCTGCAAGATAGCTTGGAGGAGAGGCCTTCAAAGCAGATCACATAAGACAAACACATCTAATGGCTTCCTGCCACTCCTACCAGTGGCAGCTGCAGCTTCCATGTCAGTTGGGTGGTCAGTCCATTCCAGGGAGGAACACACTTTGGACTTTGTCAAACCACACACCCAAAATGTTCTTTTGCTGACATAATTTGTGCTGTTTTTATGCCAGCAGAAGAATGCCCCATACCTCACTTACATCCTGGCAAAAGGCTTCCCCAGTCCCCGGCAATGAATGAGGAGTGAACGTTGCTCCATTCGCTTCCTTGTCTGAAATCCCGTGGATTCTCATGAGAATACCTAGTGTGGGAAATTCAAAAAACAAAACAAAAATAACACTCAAAAAGTAACAGAAAGCCCACAGACACACTTAAAAACTTACAAGAAAACTGGGGAAGGTCATAAGTGTGTCACCTTGTCATGCCCCATGAGTTGGAGGAGGGTATGGAATCGGAGGAGGAGGACATGGCAGGAAATGGTCCTATGGACCCTGGCACAGGTTTATCTACACTTGTGCCAGCAGGGAACCCTGCTAACCTGGAGGCTCAAGCAGAGGAAGAGCCTGGCCCTAGTGGGTTGTCACCACTCCTGGCAGAGAGTCCTGCCAATTCAGATAAGGACAAAGAAGAAGAGATGGACCACCATACACCCAGCAGTGAGTTCAAAAGGAAGCTCGAAGGAAATCTCTGAGACTTTATGAGAAAAACCTGCTCATCAAGAAGCACCTGACAAAGCCTTGATTGCTATATATATGCTTGGGAAGTGATGGAGGCTTTGTCAGAAATCAACTGATCTTCCTGGTGAATGCTTCCTGCTGACTTCATTGCCTTGATCCTTGCTGCCTTGACTCATGCCTTGACCTTGGACTGTTCCTGACTACACTGTTGCTTGATCCTGCTGACCCACAGACCTACTTCTTGACTATGCTGCCTTCTGTAAGCCTTGACCTTTGGACTGTATTCTGGACTCTTCTCTGTGTGCCTTCTTGCCTGCATTGCTGCTTCTTCAAGAAATGGAACCTTGCTTGTTCTGAACCTTATCTGGCTCCCCTTAATTAACTTTGCTATCACTGGAGCAGACTGCTTTCCCAGATCTTGTTTATCCTGTCGCTGGCATTTTGGGCTGCTTTCCCAGACACACCTACTGGATGTCACAATCTCACCTGGAAGTGTTCTGGCCAGACTGGCCATCGATGCTGCATTCACATGAGTACAATTGTGCACAGATTCAAATGCTGGCAATGCCAGCAAAAAAGCACCACAAGAGATCAATTGATGGCTTGGGCCATAAATAAAAAAAAACAGTTTTAGCAGTATATGGTCATGAAAGGACAACATCATCTGGTATGCACACCTTTTGTGATCTTTAGACATCCTTATGACACCATATTTCCATGGTCTGATGAAGTCCTTAATCTTGCCTCATCAGTTGGTAAAGTAAACAGAGATCAGTGACAGGAGTTACAAATGTAGAGAGAAACGTTTACCTGGAGCATTTTTCTTCTTCAGGCCCTACATCTCACAAGGAAAAGAGGTTCAAAGGTGTAGTGCTATGCTGACTCAAAACATTTTAGATGAGCTGGTGGAATTCTTGTACCTGTGTATAGTGGCAAAGAAGCAGACAGGGCAGATCTGTATGTTAATCAGGACCTTTTCTTTTTTTGGCATAGCTGCCCCTTAACTCCTCTGTGGCATGCTGCCAACTCTCCTTTTCAAACTCTCCAGAGCTATATACATGCTTAAAAGGGCGTTCTGGATTGCAGCTGATTCTAAGTACAAAAAAATGGAAATAGGGAAGGAACAAAACAATGATTTGCATAGCTGCATATTGATATCATATAGTATTGTCCCATGTGGTATAAATAGAGAACAAGACTCTCTCCTATATTATGATTTAAATTTGCATGTTTCGTCTCTGAGCACAGGGGGTAGCAGCTTGATTTTGGTCTCCAAAATCCACATCTGCCTGAAATACTTTCTCTAAGGGTAGAACTGAACATTACATCAGTGAACCCAGCTTCCAGTGTTTACTGAGTAGGGGAAATGCAGGGACCAAATGTACAGATGGTTTGGGAACAGAGTAGCAGTAAAAGAATGCTTACGCCTTCCTCTATGTGCCACTTTACCCATGTAATATCTCCCCATAGTTATTTTTTCCCTAGCTATACAACAAAGCAAAATAGTTTAAAACAGTGGCTCTTAAACTTTTCTTTACCAGGGAACCTCTTTAAACATGTTTTGCTGTGGACTTCCAAGACTTAACACAAATTTAAAACTCTAATAATCATAATAATAATCATAATACAATTACCCCATCCACTAACCCTTCCTTCAGAGGCACTGAAGGGGGAGAAAGACTTTTCTCCTGCTTCTTCCTGCAATTTGTGGCTGGAACAGATTGAACAGCAATACACGCACCAAGCCACCCGGCCTTTGCCTTGACTTCTGTTATGTGGGCTGAGCAGCCTTCAAGCCTTTGTGGATCCCTGTGAGGACATCACGGCTCCCTGGAGGTCTGTGGACCACAGGTTAAGAACTATTGAGCACCAGTTAGATGACAGAAATTATCATGAGGAGAACTGGGATTTCCTGATCTTGAGTTCATCCCTTGATGTTTACATGATTTATCATGGTGAACTGGATATCCCGGGATCGTTGTTTACACTGCAGTATGTTGAGATATATGAGGGCTTTCCCGAAGTAATGTATCCTGTGACTTTTTTGTTTACACTGTGACGAACTAAAGGACAGCTGTGAGCTGAGAAGACCAGAAGGCAGCTGACCAATCCAAAGACAGCTGGAGCTAGCCAATGAGAGAGCAGCTGGGAGCAGATAAATAGCCCAGGCTGTGAGAAAGAGGGGGAGTTAGGGACCATTTGTAGAGAGGATAGGGACGGTTCTTAGAAGAGATAGGAACCGAGAGAGTTCAGTGAAGAATCAATTGGTCAGAGTTCCCAAGAGAACTAAGTTTTAAAAGGATAAGAGTGGAAGAAAGGATAACTCTTACTATTTACAGAACTCTAGTAGAGAGAGGGTCTGTGTTGTTAGTTTGTAACAGTCAGAAGAGATGAAGTATTATTGTATATGAAATAGCTACATTGGATCCAAACCTGTAACTCAGAACTGTTATTACCAAGTTTTAAGAACAAGAAGTCATGTCTGCATGTTTAAAAAAAATACACCATTCTACTGTTTTATTAAAACCTATATTGGCCTCTGAGTTAGTATTTGAAAACCGCTATCAGTTATCAGCTATGTGTTATCAGTAGATTGTTGACAGGAAGGTGACAAGTGCCAAGAAGAAGCCGGTCACTTAAGATTTTAAAGAGAAATAGTCAGGGAGACAGTGGTGGTTTACGACATACACGTCTTTAAGATCCTGGGATTTATTTATATTTTTTTTAAAAAATTTTTGTTGCCAATCAAGGATGCAATTACTCGTTTTTTCACAAAGCTGCTGACGTGTTTCCGGTGCTCTTTTCTGCCATGGACGCAGCGATTGGCTATTTCTGGGGCCATACAGATTAACTTCATTGGTCAGTGAGTAGTACCTAATTTGTAATAGTGCCTGACCCACTATTACTATCAGAATGGACTCGAACATTGCTGCTGGTTTGGCTCACTCTGTACTGCTGAGGACATCCCGTTCCACGTTGTACAGGTGGAGACGTCGCCAGCACTGATGCAGGATGATCTGTCCCTTTATTCTTCTACTTAATTTAGAACTTATTTCATCCTCCGAGCTTGTTACTGATTTCATGTATTTTGAAACCATCGATACTCCTATGTTACTTCAGTGTTGTCACCCATGTCCCCATTTACGGAGGTGGTGGGTATATCTGACAATGAAGGACTGGTGGAAGAAATTCATCATGTCCATCTGGTCCGATGAACGGTGGATCATGTACTTCAGAATGCCGCACTTCCTTTTTATGAAACTTGTGGATATTCTCAGACCTGAGATAGCCAAAGCAGACACAAATATGAGGAAAGCTATTCCTGTGGTGAAGCGCCTCGCTATAGCTATTTGGCTTCTTGCCCACAGATGCTCTTATGCATCCACTTGCCTGCTGTTCAGTGTTGGACGATCCACGGTGTGCAAGTTCTTCGTCGAGGTTGTGCTTGCAATGGAGAAGTTACTTCTGAAGCAAACTGTTTACTTAGGAGATCATAGGAAGGTAATGTTATTTTTTTAAAAAAGAATGTAAGTATGTGAAAATGTGAAAATGTGAGTACTCGCATTGGTTGTGCTATAATAAATAATAATAAATAATACAATTTATTTATATCCCGCCCCTCTGCAAGCAATTGGGGCGGCTTACAACGATAGGGGCGGCTTACAACGAGTACTAGTATTAATGACTTGAGAAAAGTGCATTGTTTGATGAAATATCTTTGAAGACTTCTTCCTGTAGACGCCAGATTTGTTTTACGTTATACAGATGTGTAAACTTGAATAATCGGCTGACATCTGGTTCAAAGTAACCATTTTGGATATCTTTTTTATTTTTTTCTTGCACAGGTAATGGATGGGTTCACGGCCCTTGGATACCCACAAGTGATAGCTTGCCTAGATGGATGTCATGTCAACACTATTCCACCTGTGCACCAAGGAAACAAATATATTAACAGGAAAAATAGCTGTAGTGTACTTCTGCAAGGGACCTGTGAGCACAGAGGCATTTTTATTGATGCAGAGATCGATTGAAGCAGCAAGAATCACAACGCTTGAATGCTTAGGAACTCTGCATTTTTTGAAACAATGGAGGCAGGAATTTTTGTTCCAGGGAACCCAACAATTACTATAATGGGACAGGAAATAGTTCCTCTCACCCTTGTAGATGGAGCACATCCGATAAGGAAATGGCTGATTACACCATATAGGGGGTCCACTAATAATAAAAAGAAACTGTATAACAGATACCATAATAAGGTGTGTTCTAAGATATAGTATGGAAGTGGCGGAGGAAAATGTTTGTTCTGTGATATGTGCATGTGTAATTCTCCATAACATATGTGAAACTAAGGGAAAAATTCTTGATGACCCAAACAGAAGGGTTCAGAGGTTTGTGCTCGACACTCTAGGAACACCTTTGATAAATGACGATGCACGTAGAAAGGCTGAAGGGGAGGCTGTACGTGACACCTTAAAGAAATACTTCTGGCAGCAACATCACTGGAAATGAGAATAAGTGTGAATGTAATACTGTGTTAAAATAAATTTTTGTTGTACTAAACAGAGAAATATCTTCCCAATAAAAACTGTTGATTTCAGTACTGATATCTGTTGTGTATAAATACATAAATATTTTTAAAGTTAGTAAAAGGTTGCATGTAAAAATACCCAGGGCATCAATGCAAATATATTTCCCTGGTGCAGTATAATATCCTGCATTTCAGTCTTCCCTTCCCTGTGCTACCTGTAAACGATACTTTTAACAATGACCCGCCAGCAATACTTTGTTTCAGTACTAAAGGATTTGGGGAATTGGTGCCTTTTGCAAGGACTAACCTTTTTTAAAAAGGTTCCAGGCTCAGCCAAACTCCTAAATGGAGGAACCTCCGCTAATTAGCCAATTGTTCAGCACAAATGGTGTTCAAAATTCAAAAAGAAAAATTCTCATAATTCAATAGGCCTGTTTCAAAATATAACAGTCTTTCCAAAATGTTATAAACTCGAGTTTTTGCATCCCACCACATGGCATTAAGATGGCCGAGGGAGGGGGGTAGAGGACGTGTTTGGATGGGTCGGCACATAGCCTACTGGGGCACCAGGGAGACCAACCTGCTGTTGGAATCCTTGTCCCAGCAGGCCAGTGCACCGGACCGCCTGATGTATTCCTCTAACTGGAGGAACCACAATTTCTTTATAGAGGCGGCACAGTTCCTCTGGGAGTGGGACTTCCAGGGAACGGGTCTCCAGTGCCACTCAAAATTCCAAAACCTGAAGGGAAGGGTTTTTTTTGTGGCACTGAATGGGAGCCCCCTCCCCATAGGCGGCCACCATTTTATGCCGTCTTGCACGACCTGTGGGTCCGCGAAGGGCAGCCCAGCTGGAGAGACAGGCTGCCCAGAGGTAAGTGAATAGACTGATCTTTTCTTATTGAAAAAGGGGATGGTTGGAAAATATATGTCATTATATGTGTTCTTTTTCCCCTTAGCGGTCCGGATCCAGAGGAGGGCTGCTGGACAGCCCGTGGCAGAGTCCTCCTCTGTTGATGAGGGGGGAGATGAGCCTGGCCCTGCCCCAGCTGCACCACCACCTGGTAAGCTGTTTTTATTTCTTATTTCTACTCCCCCCCCAAAAAAACGGTGATGCTTCATGTAATAGTTATTCCTACATATTTTTAAAAAAATTCTACCTAGCAGACAATACTGAGGCAGCTGCCCAGCTGGCCAGGCTCAATATAATTGCCCAAATAGAGGAGCTAAGTAATGTGTGTGTGTGTGTGCGTGTGTGTGTGTGTGTGTAGTGGGAAGAATGCATACTATTTGCAGTACAAGTAAAATAATACCCATTATTTTCCCTTTACAGGCCGATCATTACAGGAGGCCATAGCTCGACTGGATGGGAGGGTGGGGAACATCGAGATGCATTTGGGGTTATAATTTTATTATGTATCATTTGGTTGGGTTTTTTTGTATGTATTTATTTCTAAATGTATTATTAATTGCATTAGTCTTATTTTTTTAATTATATTGATTCAATGGATGTAATTTTTTATTTAAAATTATGTAATATGCATTATATTTTGGGGGGGCTATGTAAATAAAAAAATGTAAATATGTAAATATTACAAAAAATTAATACAATATATATTTTTGAACTTCCTTTTGTGTGTTTCTTGCTTCTGAAAAAAGGGTTAGGAATCCACAACTAGTAAGGTAATTTCAAGATCAGCAACACATGTATGGCTGAACAATAAAATTTAAAGTAAAGAAATGAACATGGTATATTCCACAATCAAAACTAGGTCCCCCCTTTATTATCAACATATATAATTATTAGGAGAAATACAATTATTAATTATACCTTCTAGAGAGTGTTCATATAAACAGAATTTAATACTAGCTACCTTGTGTACTAGTACAGTTTTGTGAAGGTTTATTTTTAACACTGTTTAATTTTACAAAGTAAGAGGAACAGGGTTTTTTCCCCTAACTGGTCTACCTAATCCCAACCTTTCAGCAGCTGTACTTGTACATGGTTGCTGATTATCTTGTGGCTGGGAGTTCTCCTTTTCAGAATCCCCTGGAAGATTTTTATTTTTTATTCTCCTCACAATGACCTTCTAGGGTCATTAGCAGGGGATTTAATGTGGACTATGAGTTCCCCTATCATGCCATTTTGTCTATCTATTGCAGCCAACATTTTTCCACTGTCAGCTATTTCATACTGGTAGAACTTTTCTTGGTTTTCCTGCAGGCTTTTTGCCCTCTGATCAATTCTCTAATCATTAGTATTCATATTAGCAATAAATTGTCTCACCATTGCTCTGGAGTTTGCAATAATTTCTGCAGTCTCAGTGGATCTCCATTTCCTGTGATTCAACTGGAGTCTTTCAGCTGGGGAAAGTGAAGCAACAGGATTGCTAATCAAAGTGACTAGAAAAGAGAATTTTTAAAAATATATTAATATTTTTAATCTTGGAAGTAGCGCACCACACACAAAACCCCTAATGTCAAGTAGCATAACACATTACCATTTTGAAGAGGTAGGGTGGCCCAGGCAGCATCTATTTCCACATCCACTTCTCAGAGGTCATTTAGTTGGGTGACAATGAAGCTGGCATTGGTATCCTCAGTAAGCGTTAGAGTCACAGCAGCAGCATCAGAAGCCTGTGTTAAATTCCCCTCTGTGTATTTGAAAAAATACAAGAAGTAAGTCACATAAGCATTTAAAAGTTCACTATTTTGCTTTCACATGTTCCACTCATTCACACTCCTTTTTTTAACTTTGAGGGATGTAGGGATTTATGTATCTGGCTGCGGCCATTCCCAAGGGTGTGAGGACGCATGTACCATACTGTTACTGCCCACCCCAGAAGGAGGATTCCCCCATTGTTTTAACTGCCCACATTAGCATACCAAAGCATCACAGAACCATGGCTCATAAACAGGATGAAGATTTACAGCAGTGGGCTGGCAACAAAATTCTTATTAGCGGGCCATGGCAAGGCACATTTTTTTAAGGGTTTTACACTGGTTAACAAAAAGTTAAATATACAAGCTTTCACATCACAATTAAAAGTAATAAAAATGGTTTTTTAACTGGCTCTAATGTATGAAACTTAAAAGGGTAAGGTATAACATGTTTTGGATATAATAAATGTTTTGGAACATTTATCCAAAAAAAAAAAAAAAAGGACATGATGGCATTTAGGTAATGTAGGAGAGTTAATCAGAAAATTAATTATTCAAGTTTTCACAAACCAGATCCCATATTTTTAAAAAAGGGAAATTTGACTTACCAGGCGGGGTTGAAAAAAGTTCTTCAGAGTATCCCTCCAAGTTCTCTTGGGAAGACGGGGGCATCACAAGTTCATCTTCAGGGGTGGGATTGTGATGGGGAGTCACTGACCCATGGGGGACACGAACTATGTTGGTAGTTTTAGACAGGCGCTTAGGATGGTAGTTGGCATTGCCAGCTAGAATTTCATAGAACTCTTTAAAGAAGCGCATCCTGGCCACATCGTTCCCACTTTTAGAATTGTGATCAATTACCTGGCAATAATTTTTACTCATAAGTTTCATTTTTGTCCTGCAAAAATTCTTCTGCGGTGTGATCATGCCCTTTGTGTTTCATCTCGGCCACAATTTTTTCAAACAGTTCAATATTCCTATGGCATTCCTTGAGCTTTTCCTGCACCTTCTGCTCACCCCATATTGCTAGCAAGCCTATGGTCTCTGTGTAGGAACAGGAGATCCCATGGCCACCTTTCCTGGTTTGAGTACCCTTTCGGCATCCATATCTATGACTACTCAGGTGATGGGCAAGAGAACAATGGAGAATTGCCTCATCAACTTAAAAATCAGTTTGAAAGGGGCACTGACCCCTCCCTCTCCTGGCTATGTGCCCGCCCATGCCCACCTCAATTTCTGGGCATCTCCTAGTCCTGAGATATCTTGTCCCAGTCTGTTCACATTTCCGAGTTTCCACATCCTCCCGTGACTTTTTTAAAAATACAGGACAAACCACAGGACAGAAAGTCTCACAGTTTGATGGATAAAAGGTGTCCCCCTTCTGAAAAGCTCAAGATTATCATACAGGACATGTGAACTACCAGAGATCGACACAAATTCATCTCACTACATTTTCATCGTTTAAACGGTGCCCTGGTTTAACCTTTCTACTGCTTCTTCCCTTAAATACTTTCATCCTCCCTGCCACCCTATTCCTCTTTTACAGCAAAGAACTGATGAACTAGGTAGTTTCTTTCTGTTTTTAGAGAATGTGCTTTTACCAGAGCTTTATCTTATTATGAAGATCTCAGTGAGCATGGATGTGATGTTCTATGTGTTTTCAGTCAAAAGCAACTTTTTAAAATCCACTCTTAGAAAAGAAGGAAGGAAGGAAGGAAAGGTAAGTGGATGCTGCAATGGTTGTTTAAAACAAACTGCATTCTGCAGATTCTGGACTGCTGTTCCCACAGCCCAGAATATTTGGCCAGGCTGCTATCAAGCACATTTTATAGAACACTGGTATCTTTAAAACTGGAAAGTTAACAAAGCAATCAAAAAGTGTCAATATTTTTTTATGGAAACTATGCTAACCCAGACTGCCTTTAAAGCACTGGGAATTTTAGTCATCTTCAGGCTGTTTCAGAGTTTCAGCTAGAGGGCAGCACTAAAAATGCTAGGTATTTACAGAACACACACTGTGAGCAGCTGCAGTTCTGCTAATAATGTTAAGCACAGTGTTACCTGTAGTAATGTCTGAAGTTCCCTGCTACCAAGCAGTACATTACATATAGCTGCTGAGGTGAAATGACAGACAATAACTTTTTATTCCAATGCCAGTAAAACAGTGTGTGTGTGTGTGTGTCGATACGCCTTCAAGTTGCCTGTTGGCTTATGGCAACCCCATGAATTTCATATGGTTTTCTTAGGCAAGGAATAGTCAGGGGTGGTTTACCAAATCCTTCCTCTGAAATATAGCCTACAGCACCTGATATTTGTCAACTGTTTCCCATCCAAGTATACAATAACCAAAAAGAAAATAAAAATGACAGTTGTTCACAGATTCATTTCTGTGTACAGAAGGACACTGTGTATATTTCAGTATGCTTCTAATGGATTTTTGAAGTACAGTATAAATACAAAGCTTTTCTTCAAAAAGAAAAAAAGAAAAAGGGGGAGTATGTACAATGTGGACATAGGTTAGTTACATGCATTGACAGAAACCAACTATATATTTAAAAAAATACATTTTCTTGAAATTGACAGTAGGATGCTTCTGAAAATGTCAATAGCTTTATCAAGAGAAACGGAAAAGAACAACAGCAAGGAATTTTTCATGTCCCTGACATGAGCAAATATGGTTCTACCAAAAAAAAACAAAAAAAACAAAAAAAAACCAACACACAAGCAAACAAAAAACCCACTATGTTCCTATGCTGCCAGGATATTATAACTAATTTAAGCCTTGACCATGTTTTTGTTTTAATCTGCTCTGATTCCTTAAGGCTACACTTTAGATCAGTTGGTTAATTGAGCAAATTATCTTGTATATTCTGTTTTTCAAAACTATATGGAGCTGATGCTGCCTGTTCTTCTTCCCATCTCTAGCTATAAAAACATAGATGACTAAGTAAGAAATGTGCTCTCTAAATTCACAGTACACAAGTATACTTCCACATGGTAGTATTTTCAGACTCTTTAAGATACAAAGTGTATCAATGGCTGCATCTGCACTGCAGAAATAATCCTGTTTCACACCACTTTAACTACCATGGATCAATACTATGGAGTTCTGGAATTTGTAGCTTTGAGAGTTACTTAGCCTTCTCTGCCAGAGAGCTCTGGTGCCACAACAAACTACATAGCATTGAGTCACAGCAGTTAAAGCAGCGTCAAACTGGATTATTTCTGCAATGCAGACACAGCCAATGTACATCTGATTCAAGCTCTTCTTTCTTTACGAAACCGTGCTTTGTGGAAAAGTTAGTACAGGCATACCTCAGTTAACAAAGTAGATGCATTCCTGGGCTTACTTCTTTAACAGAAAATGTGGTACCAGAAGCAGAAATAACCCAGAATGAATAGGCATAGCTTCCTACACCACAAAAAAGAGAAGTTCAATATGTTTGTGCAAACTTTGAATCCAAAACTAACAATATTCACATGTGAAATGAAACAACCAAGTCAGGTAAGCCTTGTATAAATAAAGAAAAACATTTTGAAGCCTTGTGAGAGCATTTGAAAGTTTTTCCTCCCTCCACTTTTTATTAGCTTCCACTTCTTCTTATGATTTCCATTTCAGTGGCCAAACTTGTATATCTATGGGTTTTTTAAAGATGATGACAGTAATTGGAAGCAGATTATCTGCTTATCTCTTTTCTCTCTGTTTTGGCATTCAACATGCTCTGAGTATTGCTTACCTAACGAAACCCTATAGAATTCATGAGGTTGCCATAAGATGACAGGTGACTTGAAAGCACATGCACACACACACACACACACACACAAGAATAATCACAGTTCAGGACATATTCTTCACCAGGGGGGAAAAATGCATGTGTGCTTTCTTCAAAGAAAATCACATTTTCTGCAAAGAAGACAAGCTTTCTGTGCAACATGCCATCCCAGTACAATTTGTGTTTAAAAAGGTCCCCATACCCTTCTTGCAGTGAGAAGAAACATGGTAAAAAAAAAAATCCTTCTAGCCTACATGAACAAAATTTGCAAAGATTTACTTCCCAATCCTATCTCAAATCTCAAGAGAAAAAGCAAGCTGCCCCAAGATGTTTTGACATAGCCAAAATGCATCCCTCAACTCCCTTTGGGCTTGTCTACACTGGCAGGAAACCCCAACCCCCCTTGTAGCCCCTGCAGATGTTTTTGATCCACAGTGCCATTGTAAATGACATACTCACTGGGGCTTCTCCAGAGTATTCTGCTACACTATATCCATAGGCAAACTTGCATCAGCATAAAAGGGTGGTCCAACTCTGATCACATGTCCTATACTTCGCATTATTTCCGGTCACATGGCCAGGACTGCTACAGGTTTTTTCTGTTTGCGAATATATGTAGTCTCAGAGTACTGTATTACAGGATAAGCAGAGATACACTTATTCAGATATGTGCACAATCGAAAAATAAAAAAAATAAAAAAGTAGCAGAACAAAGTCCCGCCCACCAGAAGCCCCGTTTTACACCCAAGCCAATCTGCTGCCACTGCACAGCCAATAATCCATGTTTTCCCCTCAAATGCAAATCTTTCAGACCTGTATATTCTTTCAGAAACCCCAGTGAAGATGTAAATCATCGCAAATGTTGTGTGGCATCTCACCTCCCTACAGGGTGAGTAAAGTTTGTTTGTTTTTTGTTTTGCTTGTGTAGACAAGTCCTTTGTTATCTGTCCCAGTCTGAGTACAAACTCCCAGCTGTCCTTTACACACACTCACTTGGATTACAACATTCCTTAGCTGGCCAGGGCAGGGATTCCTTCTGTGTCCCCCTGCTGTTCAAAAGGCCAGTTATGAGTACCAGCCACTCAACCTCCCTAACAAATGAAGGCACTTGGCCACTTTGACAGGACTATTAACAAGTCCAAAGCTCTGAACAAGTATGCTTTAGGCAGCCTCCACTGATTTTAAAGTGGTGGGGGGGGGGAGAAAGTTATTGAGCATGACAACTCTCTCAGATGGCAAACACTGACTCAAATCTAGCACCTCCTCAGCCACTCCTTCTGAGTGCCACTGCCAGGGGAATTTGCCCTCTCTTGGAGGCCAGAGGTATGTTCACACAGCTGGTCCTCATCCCCAAAACAAGTTTACTGCATTCAGGTATGGTGGGGAAATGACTTCCATTTTCCAGTAAGAGGCAACTTCCAGTCCAGTATGTGGAATGGAGGAGATGCCAAGAGAGGACAAATTTCCCTGGCAGTGGCACTCAGGAGTGGTTGAGTAGGTGCTAGATATGAGCCAGTGTTTGCCATCTGACAGAGCTGTCATGCTCAATAACTTTGGAAAAGATTGGCGAGTAATATTGAGCTTCTGCAAGTGCTCACACATGTACAAGATTTTTGAAATCCTCAGACCTTGATAACCGTTGATCAGTAACATATAGCTGGGTTTCCCCGCTAGTGATATATTGCCTTCTTCTTGTCTAACATTCTAGCAACTGTTCTTATTAGCTATGAACAGTGCTTATTAATATTATCTGTTTATACTCATTATCCTGTAGCTCCTAGGGACTGCAGGAAAGGAACTTAAAAATTCTTTCTTAGGAAGCTCCACAACAGGCCATTGAAAAAAAGGAGTCTGGTAATATTATATTAAATATGTCCTGACACAGCTTAATCAGCTGGTGACAACCCTCTTCAGTCTTGACCTCAAGTCAATCACAGGTCTGACATTCCACATCTCTGCTGGCAAAGTGCATTCCAAAGCTATGGGAGAAACAATGCCACACACTGATTTATAATCATAGCCCTGCACAAATCAAAGCCCACCACTTTTACACTTGAGTAAAAATTGGGCCTCAGCCATAGGGAACTAAAAACTCATTTGGATACATGTGGAGTTTTAAAACATGTCCCCTGGATCTTAAAATCGATCTTGTATTTAATTGGCAGCCAGTGCAAAGATCTCTGTGCTGAAACATACAGTGGCCAGCTATTGTGCATGTTTAAATTCGCAGTGGTGGCCTTATTGTACATATTATTGTTTCCTGAAGAGAGGACTGAATGAAATCTGCAAGCAGAGAATTACAGCAATTTAACCAGGGTGTCAAAAAAGCACAAATTAAGATCTTGGTATCTCTGCAAGAAGCAAGTCTCAAACTTGCTATATTTCTAAGCTGATAAGAGTTTTGTTCCTCTCCAATGGACATGACCGCCAAGAAACGTCCTCCATTAAAGCTTGCTGCTATATTAGGGCCCAGGTGCAGAATACAGCATATATCTATGATATAGAGAAAACAACCCTCCCCCTCAAAAAAACTGAAATAGACAACCTTTATGGGGGGGCGGTTAACAGCATAATTAACCACAGAAACTCATCTTTCCTATGGCTGAGGCAATCTTCAGGTATCAAGAGCTGGTCTGCACAAGATAAAGGAAAATTAGATGCTGCTGTTGTTTCTGTAGTGAAATCATTTTAAGGATCGTTTCTAATATTTGTGCCAACTTCACAGTTGTACTATTTTTATTGCTTCTTGCTTATCTGTTTTGTCCAAAGTGCGAAGCCAAATATATAGCAATTTGAGATTCTAAGATGCCTGCTTTGAAGGCTTTATTGGCCACAATTTTTCACAAAAGTCTGCAGCAACTGAATTACCTAATCAAGTCTAGACAGCAACGTCATTAGGAATGTTCTTCTGGTCTACATAAATGGTGAAGTCAGAATTCTTAATCCTGCTAAGGTAAATCACATAGACACAAAAACTACATACAGAAACACACACACACCCTGGAGAGAAGGGGCAAATTAGATATTTGTTTAACCAAGAAAAACAGGCATTTTAATCTCAATGATTTCATGCGGCAAACATAAGACAGGGACAACCTGAAAAGTAGTTTTATTTGGTCACATGAGAAGTTCTCTTACAATTTAATCAAGGTGCAGTAAAACCATTTCTGACAGTTTCATTAATCAGCAAAAGAAATTCTTCTGGAAAACGGGTACTTATGCCTCACTGTTATTTATTCTTTCCATGTTTTCCTTTCTTTTCTGACTACCAAAGCATGAAGCCTAAGGGATGCCAATTTTATCACATATGATGCTGTATGGCAGATATGCTGTTGGTAGGGATTGATGATAATTTTGCTTGTATTTACAAAATTTTCAAATTTCTTTATAAATTCAATTAAGAGAACTTGAGGTTTTTAAAAAGCAAAACTCTCAGACTGAGCCCTTCAAACCCCTGTGGATACCAAGGGCCCATTGTATAACAGATCTTTTACATACTAGGAATAACTAACTACTAAATGTGGTCCAAGCAGATGGTTGAAAATTTTGTTTTTTATAAGAACTTATAGAAATTAGACATTTTCTTCATGGGATTTTAAAAAAAGAAAGTGGAAGGAAATGAAATTGTCAGATTTGTTGATCCTTGAAACTGTTCCCAAGATAGCTAACTGCCAAGTAGGCTCTGTAATGGGACTGGTGCTTTTTAACTTCTTCATAAATTATCAGGAGAGACAAGAAGTGAGGTAACCAGAGTTGCTGAGGAAACCACATTTTCCCAAGGTGTGATAAAGAAACCACAGCTGCGCTGGGCAGGGCAGGTTTCTAGGATGGAGGATCAAAGCCTCCCAAAAATAGTACTCTACAGTGAACTCACCACAGGTCAGCGTAAGAGGGGCGTTCCAAAAAAAGTGATACAAGGAGTCCCTGAAACAACATCTCAGGCTTGGCCAAATTGATCACCAACAATGGTCCACCATGGCCTCACATCGGGAGACATGGAGACACACTATCCACAATGCTGCAGCCTTATTTGAGAACTCACGCCGAACAAGTCTTGAAGAGAAATGACAACACAGAAAGAATCACAACCCAGAAACATCACACAAGGAGACCTTCTGCTGTGCTTTCTGCAACTGGACTTGTTTATCTCAGATTGGCCTTTTTAGTCATCAGCGCGCTTGCAGAAAGCACAGGATGAGTCCTTCCTGAATCTTTGTTTGCAAAGAAAAGCCAGAGAGAGAGAGAGAGAGAGAGATAAAGAAACAAAATGGGATTGTGAGGAGTTCTGAAAAGATCTTTCCAAATGGGATGAATGAGCAATAGAATAGCAAATGCAGTTTACTCTTAAATGGGAAGTTATGCCAGTCAGTCAGCAACATGAATTTGCTAAATTCCACTTTTAACCACAAACATATTGTATAATCACTCTGAGATATGTTTTAGCACAGATGATTCCCAGCACTCTGAACATCATATTTGTAATTAATTTGTATCTAACATCTAGTAGGTGCAACATGTATTACCTGTATATATGCTATATTATTTATTTTCTCCATACTAATATCCACTAAAAGGTTGTCTCAAGAATATCTTCCAAAATGTGTTGTTAGGAGAACAGATAAAAATATTTTACATAATGAGCAATATAATCCACCTCTCATTATTCACAAATGCATAAAAGACAGTTTACATGTACTGTATCTCAGCTGCAGGCATCATTTGAAATCTCAATGGAGCAAAAAAATGTTTGTTTCATATACATATTGATGGGGTAAAACTGAGCAGTGCTGCAAGGTAGAAGTCAAAGATGTCTTACCTAAGGCAGTACTTCTGCTAGCATGTTTATTTAAAGTATGTATGATATAGAGATAGTGGGTAGAAGACCCTTTCTCTACCTCATTTCCTCCTCGGTTCATAATGCTAGATGCCAATGAAGCTGAATGGTGGGAAATTCAGGAAAGTCTTTAACAGGTAAATGACAGAATTAACTTTCTTGAGATGGGGTGATGGCCACCGACTTAGTTCTGAAAGGGAATTAGATAGGTAAGGCTATGAATGGCTACTAATCATGATGGCTTGTGCGCTCTCTCTATAGATAGGGAGGTGCCAGAAGGATCAGGGGAACCCTGTCTCTGGATGGTGGGAGCAACAATGGTAGAGGATCATGTGCTAATCATGGCATCTGGGGCCCATTCACACTACACAATTACAGTGCTACATTCCACTGTAACTGGTATGGCAACTTTCCATGGAATCTCGGGATTGGCAGTTTAGGGAGGGATATTTAGAACTCTCAGCCAGAGTGCTCCTCTGCAACAGCAAACTACAAAGCCCAGGATTCCTTAAAATGAACCCATAGCAGTTAAAGTGGATTAATACCATTATAATTGTGTGATGTGAATGCATCCCAAGTTAGTTTTTCTACAGCACAGATCCCACAGGTTTCTCATGTACCAAGAATAGACATGCAGACTATCATTCCTATACTCCCATACCTGAAAATCCCTAAAACAGGGAAACATTTTGTCCTGTTATGGACCATAGCCACTCTGTGTAACAAGTCAAGGACCCCAACTGAAGCCAAAACAGCAAAAATATTGTTGGTTGGTAATCCTGATGTCAGTGGGGTGCTGACTCTGCTCTGGTTTTTAGTCTGAACTTTAAAAGAATAGATTTCAGCATCTTGGAGAGGTCCTGTAGAGTCTAGACTAAAACCAGAGTGGATTAAGCCATACCACTGACATCGGAGCTATGAGCCACCATTGGACCAAAACCCAAAGTAAGCAGTACCACATCTTCTCTTTCTCTCCCCACATTTTCTAGCACTTCCTTTATGTCTTCCTTCCTACCCAACAGGCTACCAAGAGAAGGATAGATTTTCTTGCCAGAGGTCAAAACTGATTGCTTGCAGAAGGGTTTTTAAAATGTGGCTTTGAGAAAATCTAGTTCATTGAAATATGCATCAACAATCATCTCAGGCAGGCAGAAAATGTGCTTGGTGCTTGCTTAGACAGATGGACAGATCATAGCAGTAGAGATTCTGCATTTATAATATTATTCTTTAACCACATAGATTTACCATGAGCATGCTCTCATTTTTATGATGGCAAGAGAAGACAGCCCATTTGGATCTTCTGCAAGACAGCTTGCAGTCTAGACGAAGATGAGATGGCTTTTGTTCTGTCTTTTCCCCCCTCAGCAATCCAGGTTTTTAAAAATAGCCTTGCTTCCATATGGAGGCAAAGAGAAAAGAAAACTGGCAAATGAATCCATACAGAAGGGATAATGAAGTTCAATCCATAATAAATTCATAACCAAATAAATCAACAATATATAACTTTCCAGAAAAGAGACCAGCGACCACCTCATTATGCACCGTCTATTAAGTATAATTTTCTATCCCAGTTTTTTTTTTACAGTCTTACAATTTAGAGAAATGTGTTAAGGCATCAAAATCATTCAATAAGTATTGATCAGGGTGCAAAGAAGAACAACTATAGTGAGTGGTTCTTATTACCACTTACATGCACCATTAGCTATTTTTCAATAGCTGGAAGCATGACCAAAAGCAGTCCTTATCACTTTCACTGCTACTTTTAAACAATAAAGGATGTTTCATTGGAGATTATCAGACACATTGAAAAACCACAAGAGCACACGTGAGGACAACATTACTGTCCCATGAACGGAGCCTGTTTTCAGACATTGTCATTGTTGTGTGCTGCTTCTGTGCTGCAGCCGTGAATAAGCCATCACTTTCAATTGACTGGGGTGTTCCATCAATGAAAAGTGATGCCTTACCCACAGCTGCAGCACAGAAGCAGCACACAACAATGACGGTGTCTGAAACTGGCTCCCATTCATGGGATAGTAATGTCATTCTTGTGTGTTGCTCTTGTGGTTTTTCAACGCGTCTGATAATCTCCACTGTTACAAACTTAAGGCAGCCTGTGTTCAATTTGTTTATGAAATGGTATACCCTGTAGAAGGGAAGGCCTAAGCCAAGCCACCCTTTTTTTGCCTGGCCCTTATCAGTGATAGGCCTCGCCAAAAACAGATAGATTATATATCATATTAGCCAGTTGTGCATCATTATTAATGAGGCTCTAAAACTACAAATCTAAATCTTTTTCTCAAATAGGACAGACCACGCCACACCTACAAAGGACAGCTGGTTCAAAAGATAGGGTCAGTTCCAAAGAATGGTAAGGTCAAGCATTATAGGCCAGGATCCTATTAGTGATACACACTGGTCTATCAGTTATCTCTGTATATGTACTGTGAATGTTATTTTGCAAGGCACTATCTTGTACCTCCCTGTTCAATGTCATCACAATTGGTGCGCAAGAGCAGCAGAGGGGGAGGTTCTAGGTATAGATCCATTCTTCCTGGCATATCTGGTAAAGAAGGAGCAAGCTTGAAGCTGCTGCTGCTGCTGCTGCTGCTGCTGCTGCTACTGCTGCTGCTGCTTTGACAAGTAAGCAAAAGCAGCCAGATTGTGCCTACGCACTAGGGTTGCCAGATTGGATATGGGACAGGGCTCCTGTAATTGTATTCCTCAACAGATCATGAAGCAGAACATGATACTGTAAAGCTCTGCCAAGTGGGACTAAGGTATCTGTCATCCCTCACCTTCCAAGCCTGAACTTTCAGCCACTGCCATCTTGTTGTAATGTCAAGAACAGAGCTGTGTGTTCCTCTGCACTCCTTCCCCAGCTCTGCACTGGGGAAACAATAGCCATGTCAGGTGCAGACAGCTGCAGATGAAAGTTTGAATTTGGAAAGTAAGGGAGGAAAGGCAATTTCATCCCATTTAATGGAGCTTCATGGTATCTCATCGTCCATCATCTTTCAAGGATTAAAATTACAGGAGTTCCATCCCATATCCAACCTGGCAACCCTACTGGGAACATTCCTGCACCTGATCAGTGAGCCAATTGTCATATATGGAAGTCCCCTGGCTGGTTGCACTAACACACTGGGAGAAAGTGTGGACTAGGGAGTGGCCTCCGCTGCCTCTGATGATAGTATAAATGCCTTGGTGGGTACTTCTGCTCCACCAGTATGCTTGCTGGATATAGGCCATCTCTCTCTCTCTCTCTGGCTTTTCTTTGCAAACGAAGATTCAGGAAGGATTCATCCTGCACGTTCTGCAAGTGCGCTGATGACTAAAAAGGCCAATCTGGGATAAACAAGTCCGGTTGCAGAAAGCACAACAGAAGGTCTCCTTGGGTGATGTTTCTGGGTTGTGATTCTTTCTGTGTTGTCGTTACTCTTCAAGACTTGTTCGGCATGAGTTCTCAAATAAGGCTGCAGCATTGTGGATAGTGCGTCTCCATGCCTCCCAATATGAGGCCAGGGCGGACCATTGTTGGTGATCAATTTGGCCAAGCCTGAGATGATGTTTCAGGGAGTCCTTGTATCTTTTTTTTCTTTTTTTTTTTGGAGCACCCCTCTTACGCTGACCTGTGGCTAGTTCACTGTAGAGTACTATTTTTGGGAGACAATGGTCCTCCACCCTAGAAACATGCCCTGCCCAGTGCAGCTGTTTTCTCAATATCATGGCCTCAGTGCTGGTGATCCCTGCTTGCTCAAGGACAGCAACATTTGTCACATAGTCAGTACAGTGTATATTTATGATTGTGTGTATACAGTGCTGATGAAAGCGTTCGAGGAGTCATAACTGGTGGCGATGGGTGACCCATGTTTCAGACCCGTAAAGGAGAATAGACAGTACAATGGCTCTATACACATTGATTTTTGTGCTTCACCTCAGGTGTTTATTACTCCAGACTTGCATATGAATATCAACATTAGTGCAACTCTCAAAGTATCCTTTTAAAAGTTCATTTTACAACTGTAAAGAATATCTTGTGCACAACTGGAAAGAAAATCCAGGAGCCTCAGCAATTGCAAAACTTTCTAAATACATTATGCACAGGTGCCTTTAAAGCTTTCTATTTCCAAAAGAGCTGATCAATAAGCACCAGAAACCTGAACATATGCCACCTCACCTAAATCATATTAATGTGGCAGATATACCAGAAACACCAAGGAACTGAAAGTTTGTTTCACAGTTTCAGCAGGGGCTTAATTCACCAACATAATATAGGACTAATGGAAACAATATGACAAAGTGGTCATTCCACACCAACCCAGGATCAAGCTGAATGGACAACTGGTTCAAAAAAAACCTACAACCCAACAGCTTCTTAACATAAATACCATAACCAGTTAACCAATAATGACAGTTACAAAAGCAGAAAATTAGCTACAGAAGTGTGAGAATTTATCTTTGCACAAGATTGAGTTAAAACACACAAACATCAAGATAACAAAGCAATATTATATTTATTGTACCTAAAGAATTTATCCTCCATTTTCCAAAAAAAAAAAAAAGATCCACCAGTAATAGTGATATGTCCCACTCTGTCTGTGACAGAATCCCTCTCCAGGTTGGTCCCATAGTTCCAAATCTGTGCGCTCTGGTCACTCTCCTTGTACCTTTTGCCCTCAAGATCTCTCCCTGGATTGGATACTTGGGCCTCAAGGTAATCCCTAGATGGACCAGTAGATGTGTTATTCAGTGGGGTCACTGTGGTAAGCATGACCAGACTCTCTATCAAAACTTAATAGGAACTACTTGACAAAATTGTAAAAAAGAAACATGTAGAAATTTATTGATACACAATGAGGTCACACATTACCTCCTGAACTATTTAATCATTCACAGCTTCCCAAAATTCTCTTGAGTTCTTCTCCCTGGGTGACTGTCCTATCTCTTTTATGGCTTTTTTTCTATCTTGGTGCCATCATTTAAAGAGGCTGCATCTGATAAAGTCCTTTCTCATGTCAACTGGGAAATTGTGCTAAAATAGAGCCCTACTCCAGATGTTGTTACTGTCAGGGCATAACATGAGTTGTATGGTTGACAGGGAATGATGGAGTACATTCGTCAAGGGAGGAATAGTGACATCATCTACCAGAGCACCATAATTGATGGGTCTTTTTTTTTTTTCCTGGCAAGTGAATGAGCTGAAAACTTATATGATTGACTATTTTTGGTGACAGTTTCACATGTAACAAGTACAACAATGTGTGCTATTTTAGGCCCAGGAGAGGCGTTTTTCAAAATCAACTTCTGGTTCTCCCTGGGCCTAAAGTGACTGGGGGTGGCAAAAATGTGGGGTAAATGTCCCTATATCCCCTATGGGACACTAGGGAGAGGAAGGGATCCTGGGAGGATACATGTGGTCTGCAGGCAACACTTTCTCCACCTCAGACTAGATCAGTGGTTCTCAATCTGTGGGTCCCCAGATGTTGTTGGACTACAGTTCCCAGGAGCCCTCTGAGGTCTCACCTTGACAGCCCAGTGGTCCTCCCAATCATTAGTAAGGCTGTGAGTTCAATCCTACAGCCTCACTAATGACTGGGAGGACCAGCTGGCTGTCAAGGTGAGACCTCAGAGGGCTCCTGGGAACTGTAGTCCAACAACATCTGGGGACCCATAGGTTGAGAACCACTGGGCTAGATGATTCATTTCTTTGATGGAGTTCCTACTACACTCTAGCAAGTTTAACTGGATATTTCATGGCTAGATTGTTTTGTATTTCAAATTAAAAATTAAACATTGCAGTTCAGCTGGCCAAAGAAGAACCATTGTTAAAGTTATACAGTAGTTAATTAAAATTCAGTCTGTCATGCTGACGAGCAAAATGCAATAGAACCAGATAACAAGTATTTAAACCAAAATCTTTCCAAATTATGACAGAAGAGAAACAAAATTATTGTACTGTGAATGAGATGAGACAGGTTATTTTTTGCTTGCTGCTGATCTGCTATTGCGGTGGTAGTACTGCTCAGGATTGGAGGAGCTGAAGTTTCAGGCGTTTGATGTATATGCTTGGCTGAGAACCCAAAGTGAAAAATTATTAGAAAATCTATATTTAAAAAAGAGAATTCTGCCTGTCTGTGACAGTAATAACTCATTGGGACAGTGCACCATAACTAGACAGCTCAAAATCTGACAATTTTTTGTTATCCAAATTGCAGGGCTGAATTTCAAAGGGAAATTCCAAACAGAGGTTAGTTAGTGGGGGGGGGTGAGGGTGGGAAGGGAGGGCAGCCATAACTCAACAGGAATTGGAGGAGATACATGAAAAATTGGTGTATTTTCCTTATTTCATTTTTTTCTTCTTCTGCATTTTTGCCATGAAACATCCCTACAGCAATCTGGTATGGAGCAGAGCTGCACTTCCAGTATTAAACTAACCAACCAAATTTGGGGCAGGACCCAAATTTGATCCATTTAAGAGTGATCTATTGCAACTCTGATAAGTGAAGCAACTCACTTGTGTCACACAGCATGCTACTGTTATTGTTGGTGTACAGCACTTGGTTACTGAAGGTATACAAGTTGCATTCAGGTGCAAATCAAATTACAATTGTCCCTCCATATCCATGGATTTTGTATCCCTGGATTTAAGTAATCAAGGCTTGAAAATATTCTTTAAAAAAATAATAATCCAAAAAGCAAACCTTGATTTTGCCATCTTATAAAAGGGACATCATTTTGCTATGCCATTGCATATAATGGGACTTGAGTATTCATGGAGTTTGGTATCCATGGGGGGTCCTGGAACCAAACCCCAGCTAATATGAAGGGACAACTGTACTTCCAAGTATTTTGTTCATTGTTAAGCTATAGAGACCATTAGATTTTTTGGAAAGTGCTGGTTATGATATGTCATTATTTTTAGTTTTGTGAAGCTTCAGGTTTATTTTGACTTAATTGTCATTGAATTTTAAAACATTTTGGCTGATTTCTATCTTAAATTCATTGCCAATACATTGATGTCAACAAAATGGATGATATTTGCTCCTATGAGCACAATTTTGAGAGCCATTTTGATTACTGAACTTTGTTTTTATATTATTCCTGTTGGTTTACCAAGAATCAATGAAAAAACACCACCCACACAGAGATGAGCTTGCTGTTCATATTAAAGTGACTCTGAATGAGGGAGGGAAAACCCAATGCAGTGATTCTAATAGAATAAAATGCACCCTACTATTTCAGTTGGGAGGGGGCATGAATTTAAAACCTCCAGCTGGAATTCAATCAAGCAGAACCAGGCACCAGATGGTTATCTGTGCAATAGTCCAACAGATGTGTCCCTGACTACACAGCTGCTCTTGAAATTTGAATGGCAATATTTAAATAGTGTAAATATATAATATTAAAAACGTAACTAGAGAGGAGTAGCGGCAGCGGCTGTCCTACTTAATCCTCCTCAATAATAAATACAAAATATAATTTACAGATTCAAGATACTAATATTGTTTATTGGTTCTATCTGGAAAGCTGTCTTCCATGCAAGCATAACCAAATGTCTGTCATATGCTATAGCTTCCTGTTGCTAGTGGTCCTTCTGGGTAATCATCATGCTATGTTTTTCTCCATAGCAAAATAAGACAAGCACAGTTTCTATTT
Organism: Gambelia wislizenii; assembly: GCA_030847615.1. Taxonomy (NCBI): domain Eukaryota; kingdom Metazoa; phylum Chordata; class Lepidosauria; order Squamata; family Crotaphytidae; genus Gambelia; species Gambelia wislizenii. Next base: position 81,774,583 of record JAUMIR010000005.1, on the reverse strand, counting down.
TAGAGCTGGAGTGTTCTGCAAATGAGTCATAATGAATAGATTTTGCAGCAGACCAGCAGGAAACAAAGAGCTGTTTGGAAAGAAGTATACAAGATACCTTCAACAGTTCCAGTGAGATAGTACGTAGTAGTTTCTTTCCTCATTCTCCATGCTACATTTTACCCACATACCTACTGTTACATTTCACAAACATTGTTTAATGAGTACAATTCTTTTCTTTATTTCAATGTCTAAGATATAAAAAGGTATTTCTGTAAGGAAAAATCTGTCTTTATTTTCCTTCAGACACAGATAAAATGTATGATATCTCTACCAACAGATGGTTAATTGTGTTGTGTGAAGCACCATAACTAGTAAAATAGTAAATAAGCATATATTTTCTATACCTTTATAAAGGGAACAAATCTTTCTACACATCCTTTAAAGACTATGCAAACTAAAGTACTTAAGCCTAAGGCAAACTATTTGGGGTGTGGTTACTATGAAAGAAACCTCTCATAACCATTGCATTCATAGGACTGAACTTCATGATTCTTGTAATGTACAGTACACCTTCCTTATCCACGGGCTCCAGATCTGCCATTTTGAATGACCACAGATCATCACATCCTATACTTAAAATGGCAGTGATGTGAACGTGAACATGCTGAAATTTTCACACATACATCGCTGCCATTTAATAATATGGGACGCAATCCACCTTTTTGTCATCAGTGGGTGGGGGTCCCAGAACCAAACCCTCATAGATCTAGAGGGCCCACTGTAGATTATTATAATCTGCAAATAAGATGAGCCAGAATGGTGGAACATAAGAAACGCCAAGAGCTGTTTGAGATTTGGTTCGCCATTCCTCACGCCCTCAGAGAGGGCTCACAGGTCCCAAAATCAATGCAGCCTAGCATCCACTAAAAACTGCAATGAGGATTTCTTCTCATTTCTTTTCCATTTTAGAGATAGGCTGCAATATTACAATCATGGTAGCTCTGCTTGCAGAGGAAACAGATGAGATAAAGCCCTCATCCCAATAGCTTGAGTGAAATTTGACTTGCTCTTATTTAGGGGTGGGGAAAGTACAGCTCCTGGGCTACATACAGCCCCCAAATGCCATTGTTTGGATCATAGAGCTTCCCTCAAAATGTTTTTTACATTTATTTATTTATTTATTTGTTAAAAATGGGCTGACAAGCTCCCAAGGTATGGAGTGCAATTTCACCAACTTCCCTGTCCCTCTTGCCAGATTGTGTTGTGCACAGGAGAGGCCGTTTTTCAATCAGGTCTCTCCTGGACTTAAAACAACTGGTGAAGGACAAAAAGCATTGTGAAATTGATCTCTAATTTTAACCATTTTTAAAGGGTTTTTTAAATTCAGGGGTAGGGAGGCATGGTGATGATATGCAGAGCTCCAGTGTCCCTGGGTTTTAACGCAACCCCCATGACATTTGCTACCTTGCTGTAATCCAATTCCTTAACATCATCTTGGCTGTGGGCTACACATTAGCTTATATCACCAGCAGGGCTTGGAAAAGTTACTGTTTTGCACTTCAGCACCTCAACATCTCTATTATTTATTTGTTTGTTTGTTTCATTTATATGCTGCCTTTTCCCCTAGATGGGACCCAAAGTGCCTATTATCATCTCTGGCTAGGCTTCTGGGAGCAGTAGTCAAAAAAAAAAAAAAAAAGGTCAAATCTCCAAACAGCCCCTAATAATTACCTATCTCACTGACTATGGGGATAGGTAGTTATAGCCATGGCTGTCACATTTGCATCAATTTTATGGAAAGAACATGTAAACAGCATAGCTTTGATAGAAAAGTGGAGTCTAGGCATGAGTGTTGGCATGGAATCTTGGCTTTGTCTTTGACTCCTTTTTGTCCTTTGTTCCTCATATTGAGGCTGTAGCAAAGTTGTGTCGATTTTTCCTTTATAATATCACTAAAATCAGACCTTTCCTCTCTGCTTCCTCTGCCAAGACTTGAGTTCATCCTTTAGTCATTTCCCACCTCGATTACTGCAATCTTCTTTTGACTGGTCTTCCATTATCTCATCTTAGTCCTTTGGTTTCCATTCTTCACTCTGCTGCTAAGATTATCATTTTGGCCCATCATTTTGATCATGTTACCCCACTTTTGATATCCCTTCATTGGCTACCTATCCCCCCTAGGATTCAGTATAAGCTGCTTGTTCTGACATTCAAGGCCCTGCATAACCTAGCTCCTCCTTATCTTGCAACTCTTATCTCTAGAAATCTTTGCTCTGCGAATTCTGGGCTTCTTACTCAGCCAAGATTTTCTTCCTCCTTGGCTTGACTTCATCCCTTTTTGCTTGGCACCCCTTATTCCTGGAATAGCCTCCTGGTAAACTTGCGGACTATTTTGTCCCTTGCTGTTTTTAAATCCAAATTGAAAACTTCTCAAACTTCGGGAATTTTGAATTAATGTTTATAGCTTTATTGTATTTGATCACCTGTACTGATTATTTTATTTTATTCTGAATTATTTGATGTTTTCCCCTTTTCTATTGTATTTTAGTATTGTCTTTTAGTATTTTATATTATTGGAATGGTGATAATTGTTTTATTCTGTAACCTTTTGTAAAGTGCCATGTACATCAATTGCACTATATAAATAGATGATTATGATAATAATAATAATAATAATAACGATAAAAATGAGTGAGAAATTTGCTTTGTTGGACCTCCTTGATTGAACACAAAAACAGGTATGACAAGTGAACTGCACTATAGAAAAATAGAGTGCTTTTGATCATATGTGTGCATATGAAAAATGTGTTTAAAAAAAACCCACCATGGCATTTCTAAAATTAGCATAAGCATACTTTAGTCAACAGGAGTATGTGTCCATATGAAACACATTTACAGAAATATAGACACACATTTTTCCATTTTGTGGAGAAAAAGGAGGAACTTGGAAGAAACTGGCTTGACAGGACTAGCCATCCTGTCAGAAGAGCAAGGAGGAATCTCCCCCTCTGAATATGGCTTAAGTAAAGCCTTCCTTTTTCAGGGGTGGGCAAAGCACAGCCCTCAAGTTGCATGAGCCCTTACCACAGGTCCTTTGCCAGCCCCTGACCTATCTATGCTGCCCCTTTTCTGGACAAAAAGGACAAATGAATTGGCTTTCCTTGAAGCCTCCAGTACTGGCTACTCACCTTTGAACAGGTCGCACATACAGGTCACACATACAATTTTACTCCAAAGACCAAATAAAGTAAATCATCACAGCCTGTCTAGAAACAAAACACAAGCATTCACCACAGACTGCATCACTGGGCAAAAATTATTACTGTTGTCATTATTATCTGCTCTATTTAAAATTTTTGTCCTAGTCCAAATGTGGCTACTGAAAGGGCTACCAAGGCTGTTCAATGACTCAGCTGAATCGGTTTACTTGCTCTCTTTCTCGGTAGGCCTCTTTGTTGCTGTCTGCCTTCAAGTTGTTTCCAGCTTATGGCAACCCTAAGGCAAAACTGTCACAGGCTTTTCTTGGGAATATTTGTGCAGGGGGGGGTACCATTGTGTTCCTCTGAAGCTGGGGCTGCTGTCACACTACTGAAATAATGCAGTTTGATACTGTTTTTACTGTCATGGCTCAATGCTATGGAATTCTGGGATCTGTAGTTTTGTGAGATATTTAGCCTTCTCTGTCAGAGAGCTCTGGTGCCACAACAAACTACAAATCCCAGGATTCCATAGGATGAAGCCATAACAGTTTAAGCAGTGTCAAACCGCATTATTTCTGCAGTGGTGTCAGCAGCCTGGGAGTGTAACTTGCCCAAGATTACCCAGTGGGTTTCTCAGAGTCCTAGTCCAACCCTCAAACCACTATGCCACACTGGTTCTGTAAGTAGGTCTCTTAGTTCTCCTCATTCTCTGCTGAAAATAGCTGCTGACTGTTTTGGAGGACAACAGCTCCAGACCCCTTTAGAAATCTGAGCAATTAGTACCTTATTGCCGAGTACATTTGACACAATTAACTTAACACACAGTTTCCCCAATAAACCTTTTCCACAGTTGACACATACTAAACTGTCTTTCACAACATTTTAAACACTCTCCTGGTTTTAATTGCTAAGTGCCCAATTAATGAGAGTGCTGCCAGCTATCCCCATCTGCTTGTCAGGAACATTTCCTGAGAAAGACTCACCAAGTATTCTCTTGGGCCCCGTTTACACAGCAAAATATTCCCTTAAATAAATCACTAAGAGTCCTAATTGTTCCCACACATTGCACTAAAGTATCGCCTCATTCAGAAGGGGGGGAGCTCAAAAACTCAAAAGTAGTGTGATAAGAGATTTCACGTTTCCCGACTTTTTTTGAAAAGTAGCACGACTTAGCGCACTTTCGATTGTGTGAACTACCATTTCGCTAAGGGCTATGTGAACTACCAGCAATCTTCCCAATACAGTCACAGCAGAGCTGAGCTGTGATTGGTTGGGCTGTCCAAGGAGGGGGTGGACTTGCAAGAGATGGAGGAGCCTCAAATGAAAAGATCCATCCACTGTTGTTTCCATCCATGGAAAAGATCCAGCCAGTGCTATCCCCATCCCAATCACGTAGCTGTCTGCCTCCTGGCTTGCTTGGCTGCTGGGGTGGAGGAATCCCCAGTTAGCCTTTTCCTGTCTGTCTGTGTGTGTGTGTGTTCATCCCCCCGCCCTGCTGAGGTCCCGTTTCTGTGTGAGAGAAGAGAGGGGGGAGTGGGTGAGCGGAAGGGGGGCTTGACGGGGGATGGCTCCTCAGCTGAGACTCCCTGCTAAAGGAATAAAAATTAGCAGGCATTCCTCTGGTAATCAGAGGGAAAGGTGCCAGCACTTTCTCTCTCTCTTTCTCTCTCTCTCTCTCTCTCTCTCTTTCCCTCCCTCCCTCACAGCTCCTCAGCATCTTCCCCCAGATGTGCTTAGGAGGCCACGCCCCCATCTCTGTCTGTGTGAATTACAAAACAGAAAACTAAACTGATCCATCAGTTTAGTAAATCAGGTGAACTATGCAGCACTGGTGCGAAACTGCTATAAAGCGAAAACTACCGCAATAAAAACTGCCGTGTAACTGAGCCATAGGTCTGTCTTTTCTAGATGCTGTTCTCTGGTTGTTGCTGCTGTGTGTCTTCAAGGTGATCCTAAGGCAAACTTATCACTGAGGCTGAGAGTATGTGACTTGCCCAAGGTCCCCTAGTGGGTTTCATGGCTATGTGGGGAGACAAATCCTAGTTATCTGGCTACATTCTAATATAATCTACCATTCATTTGATTGATGCTTACCTTGTTAACCCACATATCTGTAGTCAAGGGCGCAGTCCTATCCATGCTTAACTGTAAATCCCTTGAATTTATTTGGAGTTAAGTACGCATTTTACAGGGCTACTCTACTCACCCCAATAAAATCAATGGGGTTCTTTACTGAGCACGAACAACTGCAGACCAGCTTGCAACCATCTGTGTTTTAAGTAGCAAAAACATAAAGACAACCTGTCTGACTTTGGGCTCATATACACTATTGGAAAAAAGACACACACACACAAATCTGGGATTTAAAAACAATGAGGGAAAGAGCAGTTCAGGGAGACAATTCCAAGAGCATGGAGCAGTGAGTGAGAAAGGACAAAGTTCAGCCTAGAAAGAAGAAACCCTTGATTGAATGTGAAGCCTACAATTCCCGGAACGCATCCCGAGCAGGCAGGTAAGAAGAAACAAGAGATGAAAGATAGGGGGAACTATGTCATGTAGGACTTTAAAAGTTAAAATAAAGAACTTGGACTGAATCTTAGAAGGAATAGTCAACCGATGAAATGATATTAAAAGTGGGGTAAAATGATGGGCAAAAAAAAAAAAATCTTAGCAGAGGAATGTTGAATGGAAGCCAGTGGGCTAAGAAATGACCAATGCATGATGGCATGAAGTCTCAGGACTTTATCAGGCAAGCCTCTCAAAGTGTTCTTTTGCCGGCATATTTTAAAGTGTTTTTCTGCTGGCAAAAGAACCCTTTCTACCAGACCTACCTTAAGCAGCATCAATAAGCAGCCTCTCAGCATGAATGGAACACGAATGGAGCCAATTCTTGCTAGAAGACGCAAGTGTGGTAAATTTTAAAAATGCAAAAATCCAAAGAAACAAAATGTACACACATACACAAGCACAAAAACACACTTTACAACTTAAAAGTAAACCAGGGAGGTTCATAAAAAGAGCGTCCCCGATGTTGTTCTTGCGATCTCACCCGGAAGTGGTCTGCCCATTGATGCTGTATTCACATGTGCACAATGGCACAAGGTTTCAAACGCCAGCGATACTGGCAAAAAAGTGTCATGGGAGATCTACTGACGGCTTGGCCCATCAATAAAAAAGAATGGCTTTTGGACACTACAAAATCAGGAAAGAACAATGTCATCTGATATGCACACCCTTTTGCATTCATTAGGAATCATTATGACACCATATTTGCCACATCTGATAAAGTCCTTAGCAGAGGAACCAGAAAAGAAAAGGTCTGATTTGTCACCTTTCTCTGGAATGGGACCGAAGGTAGCTAACAAAAAGAGTCACCTAAAAGCGAATTTAGACAATTAAAATTATCACATTAAAGCAACATCAAACCATTAAAAGGTACACAAAACTTTTAAAAAAGAAAGCATAGGCCATCTGTCAGGAATGATTTGATTGTGTGTTCCTGCATGGCAAGGGGTTGGGCTTGATGGCCCTTGTGGTGTCTTCCAACTCTATGATTCTATGATTCTATAAGAAGCCTCTGCATCAAAAGCCTGCTTAAACAAGTGGATCTTTCCTAGCCAAGCCAAGGAGAGCAGGCAGGGGCCAGCCTAGCCTGTCATGGAAGGGGAATTCCAGCCACTAAGAAGTTTCTGTCCCATGTCCTTGCCGAGCAAGCCTGTGGTGGTGGCAGAACTGAGGGAAAGCCTTCCCCAATTGATCTTAAAATGCGGGCAGGTTCCTACAGGGAGTCTGGACCTAAACCATATAGGGCACCGTTAATGTGCCTGGGAAAGTAAGGCCTTTTCTATACGAGAGGGGGGAAATACGAACACGTCTGGAAAAGCAAGCATTTGCAATGAAGCAACCTGTCTTCATGGTCAAAAGAACCCCCACTAAACTCTCCATGACCCCCTAGCCAAGATGGTAGCCATGAGTAATTTACTCACGATTTTAAATCTGCTGCCACCAAAATTAAAAAAAAAACAGTTTCCCATGGTGCATACAAGCAATAGTTCATATTTACAAAAACAAAAGAAAGAAAAAAGTATAAGATTGCCATGTTATTGACTTATTTGACCCTTGCTTAGCTGAAAATCTAACATGGTGGCTGTTTGCTAGCCCTGCCCCCATGCTTGTCCAGCCAATCAGATTACGCTGCCTGTTTGTATATGTGTAAATGCAAGTGTTCAAACGATCACACATTCACATGTTATACAGAACTTTTTTTAAAATCCGGATGAACTCCCGGACGCAACACATATGGACTTTGTCGTGGATTTGGCTACTCCCCTTCCAAATGACATGTATTTATGTACATGTCGGTATGAACAAATCACTGTGTGTTCACATCCTGTTTGTATTACAGTATTTTGACCATATACACAAGACCGTAATGTCTAGGAGGCACCACCACTGAGAAGGCCCTCACTTGTGAACTCCCCGGTGAAAGAACCCAGAATCCAGATAAGATGCTCCTCTGAAGACTTTAAAACAAGCAGTTTGAGAGAGAAAGAGGCTAATCTTTAAAAGTAAGCACTTGTACTTGAAGAATATAATTTTGATAATGTTTTGCATAATGTAATGATTTCCATGTTTTTTATTGCGGCTGCCAATGTTAAAGTTAGCAATTGTTTACCCAGGCAGCTGGTCTGACGTGATGTCAGATACAAGTTTACTTACAAGGTGAAAAAAGATTATTTGAGAAAACTTACAACACATACAGGCATTTCCTATAATAAAGATGGATCAAACAGCAATGTCCTGCACAGAACACCATTAACAGGATACCAAATACAATTTCTAACATGCTTGTTTACAGGCACTAAGTAAAGCTTGCATAGATGGTTAATTGCTGGTATCATCTGTGAAAAACCATATCTCAGTATAGAACTGTCTCATGGATTTCTGATAAGCATAACTCCTTGGCTCCCACATATCAGCCCTCCTGGAATGGAGGTTCCTAGTACCATGACTGGCACCTGGTTATTTATCTGTCTCTTGGTCATCCTTTGACTGATCTTTTAACTGAAGAAAACAAACTCTTAGCACTTCAAGCCCTATGTTGAAGTTTAAAACCACTACAATCCCGTCCTAAAGCAACATGCATTTTGTGTACCAGAGTATACAGCAAAAAACTTAGAGATTGATATAAAACTTATGTTGGTAGGGTAACCTACCACACAGCAGGGATAACCAAGCAATACTATTTGATTGCCTTAAATTTTATTACTCAAGAGTATTAACTATCAATGTCATGGTAACTCTCAAGGTTGGGGTTAGGAAACAGCAAGTTTTAGCAGCTGTCCAAAAGCTTTATTATTGCAATGATTCACATTTATTAAAGCCTCATAAAGATATAAACAGTTGTAATAAAAGAACAGTTCCAACAATGTGAAGTGGTCCATTACAGATTGACTATGACAACTTTATTATTGGAATGGACTGTTGCTACAATTATTAAAGGGAAATATATTACACATAACTTGTTCTGAAGCAAAAGGACATAACAGACCAACATATCACTGTGGGAAGATTATCTCTCCTAAGATGCAAATAATTACAGAAGACAATTCCATAAATGAGACAGTGAGTCACTATTATGTAATAATATCTAGCAACACGCTTTTCAATTAAACAAAATATTATTGGAGTAAAAGGATGAAAATATCTTTACATCAATTTTGATTTTAAACTTTTAGGCTGCAATACTATGTACACTGAGCTTGGAGTAAATCTCATTGAACTCATGGAGCTTATGCCTGAGTGGGAAAGTATTTACAGTACTTGCAGTGTTGGGATATAATGCTATGCCCACTTACTTGGCAATAAGTCCCACTGAATCCAATGATCTTTGACTAGACATGTATAAGATTGCACTGTTACTTCAGACTTTATCACACAAAGCTGTGTGGAATTACTTCTGAATTACTTGTGGAATTACACCAGTATAGTCGTGGCAATGGTCTTATGTTATCACATGACATCATCTCTATCCCATTGCTGGCTTACATTCCAGGTGTTTCTATAGCTGAGCTCTTCACTGACATCAATGTCTCTCAATACTGCTGCTATGCAAGTGTCCCTCTTCATGTGATAAGTCCCTTCCAAGGCAGCAGCAATATGACAGAAGTCACATGACATGAGGGGGTGTGATGCTCCTCCGCTCCTCCTCTTTCCACCCTCCCCCTCACTATTCCCAAGTGCAGCAAAATAAAAACATTAAAAGAAAGGCACACATGCACTGAAGGCAGGGTTACGGAGCTGACACAGAGAGACAGATGATTGCCAAAGCAGCACAATCTCAGTGGCACACTCACATGACTGAAGAACAGTGTGATAATGAACATTTTCAAACAGGTACATTCCAGTTTCCTTCACTAGTGCGATTACTGCAAGAAAGGAGCCTGGTGTGAGAAACACCATTGTTATTTTAGGGTTAAACTATATTAAATATGCATCTTACAGCCAAAGATCACTTACATTTTTATTCTCTAGTAATGTTAAGTAGCACCAATTCAGATTGGAATCAGCACACATCCACTTGTTATCTAAAAATGTGGGAATGGGAGTGTACAGAGATTTTTAAAGGGGAAACAAACCAATTGGTGCCAATATGGGTTTAACACAATATTGGCAGTGTGTGTGTGTGTATAGATTTTAAAAACTTGGCTATTCTGGTCCCAGTCTAGACTAGGGTTGCATCCATTTACTAGGAATGACAAAAGAAGCAATTGTTAGCTACATGATATGTATCTAACATATCATGCAATCTGTTCCTCAGACTGTATCTTCTAGCATGCATAAGGCCCTCAAAGTCATCTTACATTACAAAAACAATTCAAACCTATAAAGCAGTAACATAAGTATAGTAATAAAACAAATGAGTAGGAAAATAATCCCTTCTTCTGCACTTTGGAATTTTTTTTAAACTGCACACAACCGCCCCGCCCGCCCCCCGCCAGCAGTGAATGGTGCTGGCAGTCCTCATGGGGAGAGAGTGCCAAAGGAAGTTGTCATGACTCACAGTTCCCAGCCTTTCTTCCAAAGAACCATGGAGCAGGATCTTACAGGTTTACCTCAGCAAGCAAAAGGTCATGTATCCAAAAAGATGCCCTCAGAGAAGAACTTTGAGAAATTACTGTTTGAAGTACAGCTCCCAAAATCTCCTAGGGAGCAAGGTCAGTGGCTATGCCTTGAAAGTATCCTGGTTGCACACCATTCAAGGCTGGGATGGGATTTGGAACTATTTTGTATAGACCTAAGTCACCCACGGGAGGAGGAGGGAACATGAAAAATTGTGATTTCAGACATCTTCTGAGGATAAGATTCTTTAATTAAATGAGATCCTGCTACTGACACTGCCCCACGTCTTGTTAAGGAACCACACGGCATTTTTAAGAAACTGGAAGGGATCTTCAGTTTATTCCAGTTTGGTAAAGATGGGCAAGTGTTGCTCACATTGATGGGAAATGGGCCAGGTTTCTGACCTGCCCCATTCTGACCTGCTCCGCAGATACCCACCTTTGATTAAAAGCTTTAGAGCAGGGGTAGAAAAATGGTGCCCTACATGCACCATTTTGAATTACAGTGGGCCATTGGTATCTGTTGGAGTTTGGTTCTAGGACACCCCCCACCCCCGCCATGGATACCAAAATGGATGCTCAAGTCCCATTATGTACATTGTCATAGTAAAATGGTGTCCCTTATATAAAATGGCAAAATCAAGGTTTCCTTTTTTATTTTTTATTTTGGGGGGAGGGAATATTTTCAAGCCATGGATGGTTGAATTGATAGATGCAGAATCCATGGATATGGAAGGCCAACTGTACAATTTACATCATTCCTGATTGTGCTGGATAGGACTGATGGAAGCTGTAGCCAAAAATGTCTGGAGGGCACCAGGTTGTCTTCTCTTGCCTATAAGGTAACACCTTGAACTGTGCCCAGACCAATAACTAATGGACCTCATCTGCCATAGCAACAGTTTTAAGTTTAAGAGCTCCAGCCACCAATGACATGTAGCTCCATCTATTTTTTCCTGTGGGTCAGGAAAAGTCCTTCATAGGAAACTAGTTCCTTGCAACTGGTTTAAAGCATGGATAACCCACTGTACAATTCCAAATAGACTTATCTGTAAGTCTAGATTACAAGTTGTTTTATCTACTGAGAAAATATTAGATATGAATAACAGCAGTATCCCTATATTCTGTTTTCTTGGTAGAAATGTAAGGTACCATCTAAATGTATTCATGTCAATTAAACTGTACAGTGGGCTATCTATCCATTACCATCAGCAGCACCATCCTTTTTTTTTCCTAGACAAAAACTAAACATCTGCAGATAAATAACAAAACAGCATATTACTTTGCAAATGTTAAGTGTAAAATGTGTACAATTTCATGAAATTTTGAAAGCCAAATATTAGAATCAATTTATTAAATGCCATAGAGTAAGTTGTTGTTGTTGTTGTTGTGTGCCTTCAAGTCATTTCCAACTTATGGTGACCCTAAGGTGAACCTATTGCAGGGTTTTCTTGGCATATTTTTTTTTTCAGACGGGGTTTGCCCTTGCCCTCCTCTGGAGCTGAGAGAATATGACTTGCCCAGGGTCACCCAGTGGGCTTCCATGGCTGAGTGGGGATTCAAACCCTGATCTCCAGAGTCTCCAGAGTCATCATCCAATGCTCAAACCACTACGCCAAATAGCAGAAAGCCATAATATATTTACAGACTGAATCTTTGCAGTTAGGCATGCCTAAGCTCAGTGCATTCTATCCAAAGTAAAACCATAACCTCTCTTGGTTTCCTGATTTATTCTGCCAATCTGCCAGTCTCAGAATAAGAGATATTGTCAAAAACTTCATGAGGTATGCTGAAAATCATGGGATCAATTTCTCTTGGCAGATATTGCATTAGTTAGGGTGGTCACATCCAGTGCAACTTTTGTCCCAGGCTTCAAATTTCTTTCTAATCAAGTTGATGCCACCAACTAATTATATACCTTGGTCTGTTTGATGCTTTGACAATCTTCTGTTAAATGTTTAACAAATGCACCAACAATCTGTCCAATGTTTTTCAAAGCCTTGAGGTCAATTTCAGATTTCTCATTTTTCTTCAGCTGTTCCCAAGCTCCTTGAGGTGTCCCCTATCTTCTTATGCTCCATCAGCTTCTTGCAGTAAGCCTGCAGTAGTTTATCTCAGGGTTCCACCGTGATCAGTACTCAGCACCAGTACTCCATGCAAGCACTCTTAAGTAGTGGGGTTTCAGAATATTTTTCATGGGAGAATGAGCAGGCAACACAACAATCTTTTAGGCTATTTTATTAATATAAATATACCGTACTAGTACACACACACACACAGAGAGAGAGAGAGAGAGAGAGAGAGTCCTTGAGAAGGGTGATAAGAGATTTCTTCTTGTACATTGACTTTACATTGTATGTAAGGCATCAAACATCTTATATCATCTTCATCTTAGCAAATATCACTAAAAGGCAGCCAAAGTGACTTACCTTTGAGAGGGATTAAATATTTTACACAGCATTATAACATAATTATTTATTGATGATTATATATATTATCACACATATTCCAAATTTAATGTTGTAACTCCAAGTCATAACATTAAACATTTAAAAATACATAGTTGTTAAAAACAGAAACTTCAAAAAGCAGTTACAAGTTAAAAAATATCTCTCATACCTCTAACAGGCATCTGTGGAGACTGTCTATACTTTTCCACGGGCACTGACATATATTGCAGCATTTGTTATATATTTCTATAATAAGTATTTTTCTAACCAAATAAGGACCACATATTTAATATAGCCTACTTAATATTTAAAGAAGGGATTCTCTCTCCCCCTCTCTCTTATCAGGACTGCAAGGGTATTTATCAGACAGGAACAGACCAGCAGCAAAAAAAAAAGAAAAAAAGAAAAAAAGAAAAAAAAAGCTGTTACCTCATTGAAGGCTGTCCAACCAGAGACAAGTCTTAACTGTTCCCCATCTACCTGTCCAGTCAGATGAGTCTAACTGGTCCCCATTAATTGATGATGATGCTTTCCGCATCCAATTGGAAGTGAGATTTTACCAGCCATCTTTACAAGACCACTAAATATTCAATCACCCAAGAGTGTAACTGACTACCTGTAAGAGGCCATTCACATGATCAATCAGCTGAGAGTATAATTGGTCTCTATTATTTTGACTAACTGCCATCAGGTAACTGGATCATATATGATTCAGTATGATTAAGCACCATCATACTAATGCAGTATTCTTTTTTGGTTTTCCCATGGGTTTCTCTCACATCTGCACTCTCACTTTCTATGGGTTTGTCTATATGGTGAAAATAATCCAAATGGCAATTGCATGGAAGGCGATCTGTACAAGCAGACATTCACATAAATATGTCTCATGGAAAAGGGGGGCAGCCAAATCCATCTTAAACGCCACGTGGGAAGCTTCTAGGGCTTCTCCCAGAGTTTTAAAAAATCTCCATATGGCATGCAAATGTGCAATTGTTAGGATAGTTGCATTTGCATTGCTGTGACCAGGCAGCATAATTTGATTGGCTGGATGAGCATGGGGGCTGGGGTTAGCAAACAGGGATAGTGCCTGCTGCTGCCATATTGGATTTTTGACTAAGCGAGGGTCTGGTAAGTCTATAAAATGGCAATCTTTTTACTCCCTTTTTTCCCTTTTTATTAATATGAAATATTGCATGTGCACACCATGGTAAACTGTTTAATTTTTTTGTGTGTGGTGGCAGATTTAAAAGCACCAGTAAATCACTTGTGGCCGCCATCTTGTTGGCTAGGAGTCACGCAAAGTTTGGGGGGGGGGGCTCTTTTGTCCATTAAGACAGGTCACAGCACTGCAAATGGCTGCTTTTTCGTAGGAGTTTGTATTTTTTTTTCCCTCGTATAGACGGGACCTTTATCTTACATTTATATTTTTTAATATTATATTTTGGGTTAAGTGGCTAAATGCCCAGAACCAGATTGTAACCATGCATTTTTAATATTTTGCTGTCTGACATATAGACATTTTACTCTCTAAAGATACCAGTTGCACTCATTTCCTTTTCATCTTCCAATATAAAGACTTCAGGTGCTTACATTGTTGAAAAATATACACAAAATACAGTGTTTAGTCAGAATGATAAGCAGTAGCCCACTGATGCTGAGCCAGGACAAGCCAGTAACCAATATAACACCAGCATAACAAGTGTAAGACATGGGGTTCTGCTACTTCTTCTATGTTCTGGCATCATTTAACTAGAGCAAACAACCCTACCATAATGAAATTACAAGGACTTGTGAAGGACCTATACATCAACTTTTCTGCTAGAGGAATCAAATTGCTTGTTTTGCTACTTAGGCAAGACTGAAAATGGGATTTTTGCAAGTACTGGAACAACACCATGAGATAACATTCCATGGATTTCAATGGGATTAGGTGAACTTTGCTGGAAAAGGCATCTAGGTTTATGTTCACTCACATGCTACGTTCCTTCTGGTTGCCCTTCCCCTTTATGGAAATTATTCACAGAAAGACAAGCATAGAAAGGGAGACTTCAGATGTTATCTGTAAACTTGGACACTTCACGCAGGGGATTTCATGTTGAGAATAGGAACACGAACCAAAGTTCAGCCAGATAATCTCACCTGCAATGCCACACATCTTACACATAAGCTATATGAGTTTGCAGAGAAAGGTTGAAGGAGCAGGTGGTAAGTGGCAAGCCAACTCTGTTACAATCAAATAACAAACAAGAAGTGTGAACAATGCTTTCTGTTGACCATCTTTCTTTACACATTAACCTAAGGGTGTTTTAAGATTCCATTTAATAGCTGAACAATAGACTTTAACACTACCATGTTGTTTCTCCCAAAATATAACCTTGACCACCAATGACCTTTTTGTATCTTCACAACAATGGATCCTGCTGGAACAGCTAGAACAAGGTACATCCCTCCAGAAGTTGTTGGACTGCAACTCCTATTAGGCCTATCTAATATAACCAGTGATAAAGAAACCTGGGAGTTGCGGTTCAACAACCTCTGGAGGGCTGCACTTTGCTCATCCCCCATCTGGAATCATCTCTTTTAAGCAAGTGGTAGCCTCAGCTAATATAATCTTTGACTACAGTTAAGAAATGAACCTTGTCTGTTTAAAGAAATCCGTAAATCATATAAGCATTGTAGAGAGCAAGAACAGAAACCACAGCACGACCAGATCAGTGGAGGGCAGACTTCCTATACCCAATATAAGGGCAAAGTAATATTGTAAAGGAACATAAATCCAGACTTCTACTTCTACATATCTAACTCTGAATAGAATCTCACAATGAAAGTTAATGATTATCAGTGGCCATAACCACAGTTTATGTGAGGTGGAAGTTTGTACCAGAAATGGAAGTCACTTGTTATAAATTATGAGCTACTTGTAGTGAATTCCCTTTTTCCAGTAGAATCATAGAATCATAGAATCATAGAATTGCAGAGTTCGAAGAGACCACGAGGACCATCCAGTCCAACCCCCCTGCCATGCAGGAAATCTTGATCAAAGCATCCCCGACAGATGGCAATCCAGCCTCTGTTTAAAGACCTCCAAGGAAGGAGACCCCACCACGGTCCGAGGGAGCGTGTTCCACTGCCGAACAGCTCTTACTGTCAAAAAGTTCCTCCTCATGTTGAGGTGGAATCTCTGTTCCTGGAGCTTGCACCCATTGCTCCGTGTTCCAGTCTCTGGAGCAGCAGAAAACAAGCCTGCTCCATCCTCAGCGTGACATCCCCTCAAATACTTAAACAGGGCTATCATATTGCCTCTTAACCGTCTTTTTTCCAGGCTAAACATACCCAGCTCCCTAAGTCTCTCCTCATAAGGCATCATTTCCAGACCTTTCACCATTTTAGTTGCCCTTCTCTGGACATGCTCCAATTTGTCAATATCCTTTTTGAATTGTGGTGCCCAGAACTGGACACAGTATTCTAAGTGAGGTCTGACCAAGGCAGAATAGAGTGGCACTATTACTCCCCTTGATCTAGACACTATACTTCTATTGATACAGCCCAAAATCGCATTGGCCTTTTTAGCTGCCGCATCACACTGTTGACTTATGTTCAACTTGTGGTCTACTAGGACTCCTATATCCCTTTCACATGTAGTCTCATTCAGCCAGGTCTCTCCCATCCTATATTTATGCATTTCATTTTTCCACCCTAAATGCAGCACCTTACATTTCTCCGTATTGAATTTCATTTTGTTAGCAGTAATGAAGTCACATTCTAATGTGACTGTAACTTAAGAAGTAATAACTTCATTCCTTTTGCGGCATAACTGTAACTCTGGTACTTTTATCCTTCATTACTAAATGATGCAGGAGGTGTCTCTTGTAATTTGTGGTGCCTTGAGTCCTGTTGTGGGTGTTGACATAACAATGAGATCAAGAAGAGGTGAATGTGTTTTATTCCACATGCCAATGGCTTCTACCATTCAGAATTGTTTCAGATGACTAAAAAGGATGATCTTTTAGTGATTTTTGAGAAATGGAAAAAGCATTTAAAAAAATACCAATATCTGCTTTGGCACCTTGGAGCTATAATTATAACAATAACTTAACAATAAGTTCTCTGAGCTCTGACCTTTCTTATGCAGCTAAGTGAGAAGATTTATGCTTATTACTCACCTACTCTCCCAGATCAGATGCAGAAATTTTGTAAAATTCTCATCACTATTTGGTAAGAGATGTTTTCATTTGGAAAATGATATGCCTCCATGGATAATGTGCAGCTAAATAGCACTAACATAACTGGATTTGGTTGATTATGAGAATAAGGAGATGACATGAAAAATAAGTCCATTTCATCAGCTTTGCTAAAGATTATCAGGTTTTTTTCCCTTCACACGCACCAAGCAGCTGCCTTTTAATCAGAAGAGGGAAAGATATCCCATTCCTTCAACTCTGTTGAAGAACTAGCTTCATAGAATCATAGAATCATAGAATCATAGAATTGCGGAGTTGGAAGAGACCACGAGGGCCATCCAGTCCAACCCCCTGCCATGCAGGAAATCACGATCAAAGCATCCACCACGCTCCGAGGGAGTGCGTTCCACTGCCGAACAGCTCTTACTGTCAAAAAGTTCCTCCTAATGTTGAGGTGGAATCTCTGTTCCTGGAGCTTGCATCCATTGCTCCGTGTTCCAGTCTCTGGAGCAACAGAAAACAAGCTTGCTCTATCCTCAACGTGGCACCCCTTCAAATACTTAAACAGGGCTATCATATCACCTCTTAACCGTCTTTTTTCCAGGCTAAACATACCCAGCTCCCTAAGTCTCTCATCATAAGGCATCGTTTCCATTTTCTATCACCATTTTAGTTGCCCTTCTTTGCACATGCTCCAATTTGTCAATATCTTTTTTGAATTGTAGTGCCCAGAACTGGACACAGTATTCTAGGTGAGGTCTGACCAAGGCAGAATAGAGCAGCACTATTACTTCCCTTGATCTAGACACTATACTTCTATTGATGCAGCCCAAAATCGCATTGGCCTTTTTAGCTGCCGCACCACACTGCTGACTCATGTTCAACTTGTGGTCTACTAGGACTCCTAGATCTCTTTCGCACATAGTCTCATTCAGCCAGGTCTCCCCCATCCTATATCTATGCATTTCATTTGTTCGCCCTAAGTGCAGTACCTTACATTTCTCCATATTGAATTTCATTTTGTTAGCTTTGGCCCAGCTCTCCAGTTTATCCAGGTCGTCTTGAATTTTGATCCTGTCCTCCAGGGTATTAGCTACCCCTCCTAATTTGGTGTCATCTGCAAATTAGGTAAGTATGCCCCTAATTCCCTCATCCAGGTCATTGATAAAGATGTTGAATAGCACTGGGCCCAGGACAGAACCCTGTTGCACCCCACTGGTCACATCTTTCCAAGATGAAGAGGAGCCATTGCTGAGCACCCTTTGGGTTCGGCCAGTCAACCAATTACAAATCCATTGAACTGTTAACTTGTCTAGCCCACATTTTACAAGCTTCTTTGCAAGAATGTCATGTCAAAGAAAGTATAAAATGAACAGCCCCCCAACAAGCCTCACTGAGACCAAAGCACACACTACTTTAAAGGTGTTGTAAGTATTATGTTCATTTTTACTCTAGAATAAGTCATCTGACTTCTGTTGCTTTTTCTGATTATTTGAGTGATTTTTTACTATTGTAAATTTTATTGTTGTTAATATTATTTGTTAGCTGCCTTGAACACATTTTTAGTGGAAAGAAAGGGGTACATGAAATAAATGAATGAATTCACCTTCGCCTGAAGTCTTTTTCGGTTGATCATTGTAAGAACAACTACTCACCTTAAGTGCTGGTCCCTCCATTTATTTATTTTTCTTCTTCTCTTCTCAGCCCCCTCTTTCGTTTCTTTAAGATGTTAAGTCTGCAGTTACAGGCTGTCTTGTTTTTATTCAATATATGTTACTTTGGGAGATATATGGTTAGTTGGTTGGAGGGGTTGGGTTTCTTGCTGAAGAGTGGTGCAAACATGCTTTAAAGAAGTATCATTAAGTTTCATCCTAATTACTGAGTAACAATCACTAGAAAATGCGAACACTCCATCGAAATACAAGTCCTTCTACATTCTCTTCATTTCAAAAGAATAAGGATGAGTACAGTCAGACCCTCATATACGTGGAACCAATATCCATGGTTTCAGTTATCTGCAGGAACAAAATAGGGACACATACCATAGAGTCGAGCTGGAAAATGCCTAGAGAGGCATCCTCTCCAGACATCTTCTAGGTTCTCCAAAGCAACTCTATGGTATGTTTTTGCTGAAAGTCCTTTGTTTTAATAGCGTTTGTTCTTATCTGTGGTTTCCAGTATCCGCAGTAAGTCCGGGAACCAAACCCCCGCGGATATGAGGGTCCAACTGTACACACTTAAAGCTCCAGTTCTATATGTGTACAGATTGCTAGGCTAGTCTATATATGTTTACTATATATGTTTACATAAAGACACCAAATCCCATCTCATCTTGGAAGCTAAGCAGGGTATGCCCTAGTTAGTACTTGGATGGGGGACCACCAACAAATACCAGGTGCTGTTGTCTATATTTCAGAGGAAGGAACTGGCAGAACCAATGTTCCTTGTCTAAGATAGTCCTATAAAATTCATGGGGTTGTCATAAATTGACAGGTGACTGGAAGGCACATAGACACATACAAGTGAAGACTACACCCTTAATGATTAACATATCTCAACAGAGCAAGTCCTTTGTCTTTTGGCATATTTTATAATGAATCCACAGTTCTCACCACTCAGCCTTCACACATTATCTGTGAGCAGAAACAACAATTATTGTGAAAATTCATGCCACATTCCTATGGTAGCCTATGACAGATTAACCTACTTGTCATGTCTGAGGATAAAATATGATAACTCAGATGCACTCCTGAATTCTGTGAAGGAAGGGTTGCTTACAAATACGACAGATAAATAAATTAAACAACACACAGGCATACAGTATCTGTATTACATCTATTGGACAAGATGATATTTGTGGTCCCTTCTACTCTACAGTTCCATGAACACAAAGGCCCCAACTTCTGTTGCTTCACTGGTTCCTAAATCCACTCAGCACAAATTACTTTCCTTGACCTACCTAATTCCAGACGAAATCTATTGACGTTCCTATTGTATATTGAGTTCTCTATTGTATTTTTATCTCCATAGCAGATCACAGAACTGGAGCAGTTATACAATAGTTCTCACCAATGCAAGAAGTAACAAAAATAATTTGTATTGCTTATTGAACACACCAGGCTATTCAAGTTCAGCATTTTGACTGTGGCTTATGACATCTTGAATTCAGTCTTACAAAGAACTAGCAGGCAGAAGTTTCTGAAAAACAGTCTCAAGCTGGTTTACATCACAAACTGAGATGGCTTTTTCCTTGTCCTAGTTAGGCTTGTACTACCACAACTGAAGCTGCACACATTGAAATCAATACTCCCTTAACAACACGTTTATCAACTAGAATTTTACCACTACATAATTGACTGTAGATATTTCTTTTTTGCTACAACTGAGAATTGTAAAAGCAATTTTGCAATGCAGACTATTTGAAAAGCCCTGCTGATTTTGTCTGCTCATGTATAAACAGGTTTTCAGTGTGTTGCTTTTAAAAACTTCTCCTTGATTCAGTAATCAAGTTTTTGTCTTTTTCTGCCAAAACATTTTTTTTAAAATAGGTAGAAATAAGAAGTTGGATACTGGAAATTAATTAGCACCAGTATGTTGCCTACATAAGATCCTCAGCCTACCCCCTCCATTCTTAGCTAATTTCATCTTCAAGGAACCTTGGATTCCAAGTCAATATGGCATTTAAACTTTTTTAATGTGTTGTTGCTGACTTGTGTTTCAAAAGGTTGTGGGGCAAGTCAAGTACTGAAGATGTCTTAACATCTTCAGATGACCCACTCCCACCCCACCATTTCTGTTGTTTTAAACAAAAATATAGTTTCAGCTATTTAAAAATAGCTTAGATTTTCTCAAAATAAATCTAGACCTATAAACCTGATCTTGTGGTAAAAGAGGTCCTGCCATCTTGTGTTCTTGTTTTCAAAAAATATGAACTGTGCATATAGAATTGTGTCAACTTTTGGCACCTCTCCACTAAACAAAGTATTTTCTATAATTCAAATAGTATTAAAAACAAAGCACATTGCCAGTGCTAGTATTCTAAAACCTAAATCCAGCTGAAAAGCAACATCACTTAATTCATCTTGTACTTGCTGACTGGAAGTTATTGCTCATATGTGGTTATTCAGAACTCTCATATATATATATATATATATATATATATGAGGTGTTCACTGTTCACTCCCAATTAAACATTCAGGAATCTTCCTAAATACACAATGTAGCAAAAGAAAACACATTCACTTCACCTTGTACAAATAAATATTCAGTCATGCCCTTAGATAACAATAAAACTAATCACGCACCTTGTTAGACTATGCACCTCTATTTTTGTACCCCAGTAAATAGGCTAATACACAGCCTAGTATATTACCCTGGGCATCCTATCCTCTCTCACTGAGACTCAAGTTAAGTAAGGTGTTAGTTTTAATGTAGGGATGGGAGACGTGTAGCACTGGAGGAATCAATAGACTTCAATACCCATTAAACCACACTGTTAGTTGTGCTGGTGAAGGCGGGTGGAAGTCACAGTCTAACCATATTTGCAGGGCTATACATTCCTCATCTCATTTCTAATGCTTTTTAAACTACAGTAGGACCCCTGTGTCCACTGATTCATTATCCACTGATTCAATTATCCACGGGACACAAAACAGCACACCGACCATTCAGTCTTCCCTAAAAATTTGTCCTCTCTAGCCATTTGTCCTCCAAGGCAACTCTATGGTATTTTAAATCGAAAGTCCCCATTATTTTCAATGTCATTCGCTATTACCTATGGTTTTCAGTATCACGCGCCCCCAGAACCAATCTCAATGGATACGGGGGTCCTACTGTATACAGAATTTGGGTAGTTTATTATTTTATTTATTTATTCTATTTATTTATACCCCGCTCTTCAGCCACAAGGCTATCAGAGCAGCTTACAAATTGTTTTTAAGCAATAGCTATTTACACATCTACACTGCATTAAGCAGTTTCCAATGTGTGTTAGCTAATTGCCCCCACAAGCTGGGTATTCAATTTACCGACCTACGAAAGGATGAAAGGCTGAGTGAACCTTGGAGCCCGCTGGAATCGAACTTGCAACATGGTGACTTGCAGTACTGGCATTTAACCACTGCGCCACCAGGACAGCTTATGGCCCACATGTTAACACTTGGATCAGAGTAATCTGAGCTCCAGTCCAAATGCAGACCTGAACAAATCATGTTGCTTTACACATCACATTTCCTTGACTATAAAATTGAAATACACCATTAAGAACATAACAATATGTGAGTTTACTCAGAAATATTCCACTGCAATATCGGACCACAGCTATACTTGGAAACAAGTCCCACTGGAATTGGAATTCCTGAATAAACATTCACATGCTTGAGCTGCATAGAATTAAGCACAGGTATACATCTGAATTGCACACAATGGTACAGTTGCCCTTCCACATTCGCGGCTTTCATGCTCATGGTTTTGATTATTCGTGGTTTGCTCAGCAAGCACCCCATTTAAATCAGCTTCTCTCCCTCGCACGCAAGGGAGAGGAGCCGATTTAAATGGAGTGCTTGCTGAGCAAGCCAGGCGCTCAACTCCCCGCTCTCCTGAGGCTTGACTCCATTTGGGGCGGAGAGCCAAGCCCTGGGAGAGTGGGGAGTTGGCGGGAAAGGCGCATTTTAGCCCCCTCCGCCCTTCCCAAACCCATGATTGAGCTTTCCAAGCCTTGTCGCAGCTTTGGGAGGATAGGGGTGGCTGAAAAGCCTCTCCACCGTGCTCCCTCCACCCTTCCCAACCTTCCCGAAGCGGCTACGGGGCTGTTAATCCCCAGAATCCCCTCAGGAAGGCCTCCCACCTGCCCACCCGCTGCCCTCTCCAGCCTTCCCGAGCTTCCCGAGCTTCCTCCAGCTTCAAAGCCCCCGAACCCCCTCGGGAAGGCCGGGGAGAGGCCAGCCAGCCACCCTCCTACCTGTCCACCGCCCTCTCTGGCCTTCCCGAGGTGGCTCAAAGCCCTGAAGCCCCCTCAGGAAGGCTGGGGAGAAGCCGGCCAGTCACCCTCCCGCCCGCCGCCTTCTTTGGCCTTCCCAAGGCGGCTCCGGGGTTTCAAAGCCCCAGAGTCCCCTTGGGAAGGCCGGGGAGAGGCCGGCCAGCCACCCACCCACCCGCCCTGGCCTCCCTGAGGTGGCTCCGGGGCTTGAAAGCCTTGGCGCCACTTCAGGAAGGCTGGGAGAAGGCCGGCCAACCTCCCGGCCACCGCCACCCCGACCTTCCCAAAGTGGGCATGGGGCTCGAGAGCCCCACAGCCACTTCAGGAAGCACAGCAGGCAGCAGGGTGGGGGCAGCCAGGTGGGCTGAGGCCTTTGGAAGGGTGGGGCTTTTTTTTATTTGTGTTTTTTTCACATTTGCAGGGGTCTCGAGACCCTAACCCCGGCGAATATGGAAGTACTACTGTAATTCAGAAGTTATTATGCAGCCTGATCCTATGCAGATGTGTTCTAAGGCCACTGAAGTAAAAGAAGATAGAGTGTCTATCATACATATCATAGGAACATAATACTTCCAGCATATGCCAAGAATCTTGTTATTTGCTGACCTGTTTTATTTGGGTGCTATGTTTATACAGTTGGTGTTACAGGTTGACTCCCATATCCACAGGACCAGTATCCACGGTTTCACTTATCCACATCCAAAAAAATGTCCTCACTAGGCATTTTCTAGGTCGTCCAGCATGATTGTATGGTATGCTTCCAGCGGAAGCTATTTATTTCAATAGGGTTCGCATATCTATAGTAAGTCTGGGAACACGGATATGGGGAAGGGGTTATCTGGAGCTGCAGCCACTGCCTCTCCCTCCTGGGAAGCTACATGCCCAAAGCAAGTAAACAAGGAAACATTGCCATCAAATGAAATAAATAAATAAATATTTTTCTGCTGCCTTTTCTCTCTCCCTCTCTTTCTGGGTAGGACAGCAGGGAATGTTTGGACTCGCTGTTGCTACCCAGAGTGTAAAACCAGGACAAAAGTATACAGGACTGGATTGGGCAGAACATATGCTGTGTATGCGTGTGTGTATGTGTGTGTATAACTATATGTTCATGACCCCCATAAATTTATAGGGTTTCCTTTAGTAATGTTAGCACCATTAAAAGCACAATCTTATATGTTTATCCAAAGATAAGTTTCATCAGGTTTAATGGGGCTTACTTACAGGTAAGTGGTTATAGGACTACATCTTTAATGACCAGGGCATATTGTTTAATGTTTTGATTGGCTTTCTATGTTTGTGGTACAGCAATAGCTGATGGGCCAAGAAGTTCCCCGGTCTACAGTAAACTACAGTAGTTAACATTCCTCCCAGTACTACAAAGACTCTCATTATCTTTTTTAAGACAAAGTTTCCTTTGAGTTGAAATAAATCTCGTGCACAGCAGCCCAAATCCAAAGGTAGCATATTACACGCCTCAAAACTCTTTTGTCATTTTCATTGCAACAGAGTAACAAGGACATGCATTGCCCTGGAACTAGTTACAGGGCAAATCCACACTACACAAATAACTCAGTTTCAAATTGGATTATTTTCTACAGCTCCTTCTTATGGAATCCTGGGTTTGACAATAGTTTTAGCCTCCTCTGCCAAAGAGTGCTGGTGCCTCACCAAACTACAAATCCCAGGATTCCATAGGAAGGAGCCACTTGCAAATGATCCAGTTTGAAACTGGAATATCTGTGTCATGTGGACTTGGCCACACACTGACTGAATCCACACTACACAAATAAGCCATCTTGAAACTGGATTATTTGCCCTGGCTTCTTCCTATGGAACCCTGGGGTTTATAGTTGGTGAGGCCCCAGCCCCCTTTTGACCAAGGAGGATAAAGACCTTGTAAAACTACACATCCCAAAATTCGATAGGAAGGAGACATTGGCAAATAATCCAATTTGAAACTGGATTATCTGTGTAGTGTGGATTTGGCCACACAGTGACTGAATCCACACTGCACAAATAATCCATCTTGAAACTGGATTATTTGCCCTGGCTCCTTCCTATGGAACCCTGGGGTTTATAGTTTGGTGAGGCACCAGCCCCCTTTTGACCATGAAGGATAAATACCTTGTAAAACTACACATCCCAGGTTTCCATAGGAAGGAGCCATGGTAAATAATCCAGTTTCAAACTGGATTGTTTGTGTAGTGTGGATACAGCCAGTATTATTTGCCCTTAATGCACGTAAAAAAACTCGAGTGTCTTTTAAATACAAGCCACGCGTTACTCATCCCCACTCCAGCTGCAGAACTAGGAACCCCCTAAAATCTCTACAGGGATTCTGTCACGTTTGGGGAGCCCGCCCACACAATAAAGGAAAGCGCGCGGCGTTCTCGAGGCCAGCCGAAAGGAAGGGAAGGGAAAAACCGCAGCTAGAGAGGGCGGCAAGGACCGAACTCAGGAACCGCGAAAGCTACTGCGCAGACTCCGCCCTGTACCGTTTGGTGCGCAAGCGTTGAGCCCGCCGGCAGTCATAAGATGCGGGGCGGGGGTTCTTGAGTATGGAGAGTAGAGCGCGGAATGGAGGCTGGACGCCATCTTCTCCTTCTCTTGAGGGGAGCCTTTTTAGGGTTCCTTCTTTTTCTGCTGGAGGGCGGCTTGGCTGCCACAAACGACGGGGCTTCTCAGCTGCCTCTGGTCCTCAACACCTGGGCGTTCAGGAAGGCGACCCAAACAGGTTGTGTTTCATTTTTTCCCCCTCCTCTGGACTCTCCAAAGTTTTGAATTACAGCTGTCCCTGCGTATCCACGGTTTTGGTATCCACGGATTTAAGTATTCACGGCTTGAAAATATTTTTTAAAATAATAATAATAATCCAAAAAGCAAACCTTGATTTTGCCGTCTTAGATAAGGGACACCATTTTGCTATGCCATTGCATATAATGGGACTTGAGTATTCGCGGATTTTGATATCCACCCGGGGGGGGGGTCCTGGAATCAAACCCCAGTGAGTATGAAAGGGCAACTGTATTATTTGTTAAAGAATATTTTCAAGCCGTGAATATTTAAATCCGTGAATACCAAATCCGTGGATACGGAGGGATAACTATTTTCAATTCGGCCTCTTCCACTTGAGTGCCATGTGTAAAATTCCTCATCCTTCTCTCTTACTCCCCAACCTTCTTACTTTATCTTGATCCAGAGAACTGTGTATGTCCCCAAACAGTGCAAAAAACAAATTACAGTTGTCTCTCCATATACAGGGATTTGATTTTCACAGATTTAAGTATTCACGGCTTGAAAATATTCTTAAAAAAATAATAATCCAAACATCAAACCTTTGATTTTGCCATCCTATACAAGGGACACTGTTTTGCTATGCCATTGCATATAATGGGATTTGAGTATTTGTGGATTTTGGTATCCACGGCGGGTCCAGGAACCAAACCCCGGCAAATATGAAGGGACAACTTATTTACGCCTTCCTCCCATAAGTCCCGAGGGTCCTCTTCTTCTGTCATCTGAATTTATAGAAAGGAAATCTCGCTCACAACAAGCCTGCAGACTCTTCCTCACCCCCACGCCCCGTGCTGAGATTTCTCCCACTACACTGTTATATCGCTATTATTCCGCTTTAACTGCTGTGGCTGCCTCCTGTGTGGAATTTTGGGATTTGTAGTTTACTGAAGCCCAAGAGCTCTCTGGCTGAGAATACAGTATGACCCCCATATCTGCTGGGGATTGGTTCTGGGGAGGGCGGTGTGGATACTGAAAACCGTTGATGATAGCGAATGCCATTAAAAATAATGGGAGTTTGGGTTTCAAATACCATAGAGTTGCATTGGAGGACCTAGAAAATGGGCACATTTTCTAGGAAGACTCTATGGTAGGTGTGCTGTTTTGTGTCCCTGTGGATAATTTAATGAGTGGATATGGAGGTCCTACTGTACTCCCTAATCTGTAAATCCCAGGATTCCACAGGAGGCAGCCAGCAGTTAAAGTGGAATAATAGTGTAGTGTGGAGCCTGCTGCACCCTTTAGCTGCCCTCTGCATTGGAAGATGCAGATGTCTGTGTGTCACATGGCTTGTCATGCATCCCTATCCTATCCTGCTCCCCATGGGTAGGAGAGGTTTTGCATGAGGCTGGCCAACCCTGGTGGTGGTGTTGAAGCAAGACACAGTTGCTAGTCCATTTTGTTTCTGTAAGTACAGTAGCACCCCTGTATCTACTGATTTGCCACCCGTGGATTCAATTATCTGCGGTTGGCGAAGGGAGGGGGAGGAGGGATCTTATCTCCCCTGTCCTGTCCCCTGGGAGGGCTCCTGTTGCCTCTGCAGTGATCATGGGGGGCAAAGGGAGGGGGAGGACCAATCTGGCCTCATCCACTTCCCCCTTTGCCCCCGTGATCGCCACCGCCACGGGGCCATGGCAAGGGGAAGGGGCGGAGGAGCAAACACACCCACCTTTTCCCTGGGATGGCCCCCCTGGGATGGTGTTTGCTATTATCTGCGGAATTTGCCATCTGCAGGCACCACAGGAACCAATCCCCCGCGGATGTGGGGGTGCTACTGTAGAAACGACCCGAGGTGGTGGTGGGAGTGTGGAGAATTTCTTTGGTCCTTTACATCAGGTAGCAAAATATTTTGTGGTGACTCCAGAACTGGGGGATAATCCCACTCTGGTGTTATACTATAGATTCATAGATTCATAGAATTGTAGGGTTGGAAGAGACCACAAAGGCCATCCAGTCCAACTCCGTGCATGCTTCCATGCAGGCCTGCTCCCCACTGGTTTCATAAAATAACCTACAGGAAATTCCCATTCTTCTAACAAAACGTTACACAGACCTCTTCCTCCTCCATCTCAGACATGGAAATAATCGGGAATAAGGACTATCTGCCCAATAACTCCCAGTTTGATGAAACTGCACCCCAGTGTACAAATCAAACATTTACTAACAATGAATCATAAACATTTTACTGTTGCCAAATTTTTTGCAACCCATATCGGGTTGTGACCTACAGTTTAAGAAGCTTTCCTATAGAGAAGGGCATCTGCTTTTTCTTGAAGCCAGGTGTGGGGAAAAATAAGAACCACACCTCTGCTTTTACAAATTCCAATACTTTTCAGATCACATGAGGATGACCAAAGCAATAAGTCTTCTTCCGTGCCATCCAGTGTGGATCAGAGAGAATTTTCAGTCTGCCCAGAATTTGGCTGATGGGAAAGTACTATATCTGTCATGATCTGTTCCATACCTGGGACTTTGTGGCCACTCCAGCTGTCTTGTGCTCCCCCCAGCAGGAAAGGTGCCCCACTTTTTCACAGCTGCTCTCCTAGTCCCCCCCCCCCAATATAGTTGCTGTCTGTAGTGGCAACTCCTGGTGAGTGAAAGTGAAAGCATTCTGCACATGATGAGTCCTTACGTTTTCAACTTTGAATGACCCTAAGGCAAACTTAGGGTCATTTTCAACTTTGGATGACCCTAAGGCAAACTTATCCAGAGTTTTATCTGCAAGATTTTCTGTGATTGGGGTTCCCATTGCCTTCCTCTTTGGCTGAGAGAATGTGACTTGCTCAAGGTCATTTCAGTAGATTTCCATAGCCGAACAGAGATTTGAACCCTGGACTCCCAAAGTACTAGTCCAACACTCAAACTACAGTACTATACCAACCTAGCTTCTGTCACACCTTGCTTTTGCTTTTTCCTCAGCTATTCTCTCATCTGTTTGGTGTGGGTGGTTTTGTGTTTTGGTTTGGAGAAGCATTCTGCTGGTTACTTGAAAGACCACCATTCCCTCATAGACTTGTTAGATCATTAATGTGTCCAGAGGAGGTGGAGTTGGTTGTGCCACAACCTACAGATTGTCATGTATCAGCACTGAAGAAACAGGCCTTATCTATGTTGGCCCCTTCCCTATTTATACAGTGTTTATACTATAGGCATCACAGTTATGAGTTTTCAGCATCTATTAAAAAGTCTTCTTGCTTTCTCAGGCATCTCTGTCACTAAATGTGAGATTTATGGCCTGGGCTTTTAATTGGATTTTAATGTTTAATATGTATTTATTGTGATGTTTGTTTTTTTATTTATTTGTAAAGTGTTTTGATATGTTGAGCAATAAGCAGTTCTTAAATATTTTAAATAAGATTGCTTACTGCAGATGAACTTCTATTAGATACAGTGTTCCCCATGGCTGTCTGTTATTGAAGGCAGGGTGGTAAAACACACCAGCCTAAATACCCTAAAGGCACCAGCTCCTGTCTGATGTTGGAAGCTAAGCAGGTTCAGCTCACTGGTTAATACTTGGGTGGGAGACTGCCAATGAATGCCAGGTGCTGTAGGCTATATGTCAGAGGAAAGCACTGGCTGAGCCACCTCTGAGTATTCCTTGCATAAGAAAACCCTATGAAATTCATGGCGTCTCCATAAGTTGACAGTGACTTGAAGGCGCTCTCTCTCTCACACACACACCAGCTTTCTTTCACCTGTGTGCAAGTTATTTGGTGAACTGCAGATTATAATCCAGGAATGCAGGTTTTATTCTAACCTAACAACTGGCAATGAAGTTGTTTATTGGGGGGATGTCACTCCTTGTTTAGGCTAAAGTCTTGAACCATCATAGCTAGGCGTGAGTTCCACTAAATTCAGTGGGGCTTAACTTCTGAGTAAAGTTATACATGATTGTACAGTTATTAATCTAAGTAAGATTGATGTGATATTGTGCCTCCGTGTTTTTTTATTGGAGTGTATTCTTTATCAACCACTACTTGTTGTTCTATTGGGCCTCAAAAACCTTTGTTGCCAATTGTGTGTCCCTAGATAGGATTTTTAGTATCAACTCTTCTCTGTAGTTCCCTAGGTTCTACACAAACAACATCAGATAATGCATAAATGATGTGTGCATTTTAAGTTTCATCATGGTATGTAATATGGGAAAGGATTTTCTCTAGGGAAGAAAAATCTGAATTTCTCTCCTCAGAGGACAAGTGGCTTGCCCCCTTCTTACTATGTACTGTATTTCAATATGTGCAGAATCAATTTTGAGGAAACTCTTGCATCAGCAATGCTTTCACTTGGGTTATGAAATAAAAAACTTAAGCAGAAAACATGGGTCACTTAAAAACCTTCTAAGAAACATCAATGCAGCCTACAAAGAGTTATACAGTAATGTTAGTTTTTTTGTAATCTAATACACTTGTGCCATATAACAAAGCTGAGGGACTTCTGTTAACTCTCATGACTCTGGTGAATTACTTCTCCCTGAACTGTATCAGAGGCCAAGCTGTATGGGGCTGATTGTAACTAGAGTCCAAAAGCATCTAAGGACATGGGCTCACCAGAAGGGGTTACACTGTCAACACCTCTCCTTGCTTCTATTTTATGCTTTTACTTTCAGGGCCTCCTGCTGTGCCTTTAGCAGCAGCTTGTCACAATTAGCTACCCAGTGAAACTTCTCCATGGCAGAAAAAGCTTTCCTAGCAAGGTTAGTTTGTCAGGCTCCTGCTGTTAAAAAGAGCAGGAGTAATAATATATGTTGGCAGCCCCATGCACAGCTTGCTTTTAAGTTGTAAATGTAAGTTCCTCATTGAAGACTCAAACCAGAAAACAAAAATGAGGACAACTATGCTGAAGTCAGACAGGTGGCCTATTCTAATTCTATAGTTTACTTAACAGTCCATGATGTCAAATTCTAGAGAGTAGAAATATAAGGAGCAGGCAATTATAGAATGAATCTTTCTTCAGCTGCCTGTTAATTTTTAGTAATCCTAGGTTTACGACCTTTGAAAATGATTTTTACCTTTCCTAGCCATTGAGTGTTTAAGCTGCAATCCTGTGGCCACATATCTGGGAGTAATTCCCATTGAGTTCAATAGGACTTCCTTTTGAATAGACATAAGAGAGCACTGGTCTTACAGATGTATGATTAAATACATAATTTTTGCACTGGATGGAACAGGCATGGGATATATATAGCATGAACAGGACTATACATGTTCAGCCCACAGGTCCTACATTTTAGTATATTTGATGTGTTCTTGTTGATTTCAGCTTGGAACACCTTACAGACAGGAGGTTCAGAAATGGATGCAGTAGAAAAGGGTTGTGGTCAGTGTGAGATTGACCAGTGTGATGGAAGTGTGGGATATGGAGGAAGTCCAGATGAACATGGAGAAACAACATTGGATGCCATGATTATGGATGGGTAAGAAATCCCTACAAGGAGAAGGTACCGGTATATTTGTTCTTCTTTGTCCAGCAGTTCTTTACAGGCATGCACATGGCTTATATACAGAATCTTCCTGCTCAGATTTGAGCAGGCAGCTCTTGCCGGCTGCCATCTCTGTGAAAAAAGCATGGTGGCTTGAAACTCCCGGCACAGGTGAATAGGTACCCCTGTAAATCAGATACAAACATTCTGATAACCAGTAAACATTATTGTGCCCCAAATGCCCTGTTCTAAATGCTTTATAAGTGTTTCGAAAGATCAGATTCTGTCCTGAGATGCTGCAGGGTGTCATTGTAAGCATTAGAAAGAGAACCTGCTTTAGAATGTTTTGAAACTGATGCTACATCCTGGCTTGTAATATTTTTGGAAAGATGAATGCAGCACAAGCTGAATATATTTTCCTCTCTTTGATATATTTATAGTAACTAGTTAAGGTAAGTGTTTTCAAGAAGGAAAAGTGAAGAGAATGTCCTCAAAATGACACCCTCCACCTTTGATGGACTACAGTTCCCATCATCCCCACTCAGGATGGCCAAGTTTGGAGAAGGTTGCCGTAGATTAGAAAGGGTGATATCTTTGGGGATTGTCTAGACGATGAAAATACTCTTAATAGAATTTGCAGAGACTACAATGTGTCCCAATGCAATCCAAATGAGATTTGCAGTCTTCAGAAGGAAGGGGGCTAAAAATTCCACAAACCACACAGTAAAAGGATTCACGAAAAATTTCATATATGAGTATATGAAAATATACTCATAGATGCACATTTTCACACATGTGGATGTCGGAATTTTTACTGCACATTTTTGCTCTATTGCTCTTTATCAGAGTATGTGGATGCTCCATTCGAATAGATGCAAATGGATGCAAATAAGCAAAAAAATGTTGGAGACAAAGGAGCGTCACTGCAAATGGGTGAAAATACGCACCCACTCACAGTATACTATCTTATCTAGACAACCCCTTGTACAACATTCAAACACTGGGAACAACAGAAGAGCTTTCTGGCAGTGAACCTTCTGTTTGGGAGGAAAAGTGCTTTTTAGGTCAAAGTTCTGGTTTTCGTAGTGTGAAATAATATGCTCTAGGAGCAGTGTACCTGCATTTTGGTTTAGTTCCAGCTTCTTCCCATGCTAAGCTCTCCAAACTCAGAGCAGATACTTATAGTATGTGTTTGTCTTGATTTTACTGTGCAGGTTCAATCCACTTTTCTCAAGTAGTCTAATTATGTTTGAAGTGATTTTTAAATTTCCATATAAATCTAATTTTCTTCAATTAATTGATTTTGTATATTCGGTATGAGCCCTAAATATCCTTTACCATTGCTTTATTTGCTTACATTTTGTTTATTTTTTTTAATCTAGTAACACGATACAGGTTGGGGCAGTAGCGGATCTTAGGCGCATTAAAAATGCCATTGGTGTGGCGCGAAAAGTGATAGAACATACCAGGCATAGCTTGCTGGTTGGAGAGTCAGGTAACTTTTCTGTTTGGCTGTTTTGGTATATTAGCTGTACCTTACAGTGGTGAGAGAATTTGGTGTTTCAGTCCTTAATACCAGTGGGACACATTAATTGCTTTAACTGAGACATGCTATATACAACATTTTAGCTGGATTTGGAACTATAGTACTACTGTACTTTAGATCATTCTAAAAACTTGCTTTCACTCTGATCTTGTGCATGGTCATTAGGGAGCAAGTCTCAGTTCAGTCGAATTGACTCCAGATTAATGTGGATAGAATGGGTAACCTTCAGTTATGAACTTACCACTGTCTAAAAACTATTTTAAAATTACTTGTTTTAAGGAATTTAGCTTAAAAAGGATGCCTGTTACAGACAACTAGCTCAGAAAGGATTACAGTCATCCCTTCACATTCGCGGGGGTTAGGTTCCCCAGACCCCCGCGAATGTGAAAAATCCGCGAATAACAATTGCCCTCCCCCTCCCCCGCCAAAGCAACCACAGGGCCTCCGGAGGCCCTATAGTCGCTTTCCCCCGCCTCCCCCGCCCTCCCGAGGCCTTCATGAGGCCTCCGGAATGTCTCCGGAGGCCCCATGATCGCCTCCCCAGCCCTCCTCAGCCCCTCCCCAGGCCTTCATGGGGCCTCCGGAGCGTCTCCGGAGGCCCCATGATCGCCTCCCCATCCCTTCCCCAGGCCTTCATGGGGCCACCGGAGCGTCTCCGGAGGCCCCATGATCGCCTCCCCAGCCCTCCCTACCCCTTCCCCAGGCCTTCATGGGGCCACCGGACCATCTCCGGAGGCCCCATGATCGGCTCCCCAGGCCTCCCTACCCCTTCCCCAGGCCTTCATGGGGCCACCGGAGCGTCTCCGGAGGCCCCATGATCGCTTCCCCAGCCCTCCCCACCCCTTCCCCAGGCCTACATGGGGCCTCCAGAGCGTCTCCGGAGGCCCCATGATCGGCTCCCCAGGCCTCCCCACCCCTTCCCCAGGCTTTCATGGGGCCTCCGGAGCGTCTCCAGAGGGCCCATGATCGCCACCCCTCCCCACCCCCTCCCCAGACCTTCATGGGGCCTCCGGAGTGTCTCCGGAGGCCCCATGATCGCCTCCCCAGCCCTCCCCACCCCCTCCCCAGGCCTTCATGGGGCCTCCGGAGCGTCTCCGGAGGCCCCATGATCGGCTCCCCAGCCCTCCCCACCCCTTTCCCATGCCATCATGGGCCCTCCGGAGCCTCTCCGGGGCCCCGTGAAGGCCTCCCCGGCCCTCCACCCTCCCTCCCAAGGCCTTCGCGGGGCCTCCGGAAGGTCTCCGAAGGCCCCGAGGAGGCCTCCCTGGCCCTCTCCGCTCCCTCCCAGGGCTTTCACGGGGCCTCCGGAGGCCCCATGTTGCAGTTTTTGGGGGGGCCCTCCCAAAACCGCAAATAATCAAAACCGCAAATGTCAAGTTCGCGAATGTGGAGGGGAAACTGTATATTAAAAATCAAAGTCTAAATTTCTACGTATGTTCCCCAACGCAGTTCCTCATATTAAAGTTTCCTGAAAACAAACAGAAAGGAAAAAATAGAAATTAGATTAAATATTTTAAAGAAATTGATGAGTAAGGAATATTTAAATTAACTTATTCTTGAAGTTTTCTGTCTTTCCACCTGACAGTATGATAGTAATTCACTGTTTCTTGTCATGTTCCATGTTTTCTGTTGCAAACTGATATCTTTACTCTTCATTTGCTAATAGTGTTTCTCAGTCTAAGCCAGTGATCTTTGTGCCAGAACAAAAAACTAAATAAGCATTGTTGGCATTTGTATTGAAGACAAAATGATAAACGTTTAAACTTACCCTTAAAAGCACAAAACATATGTACAGTGATTTTGGAGCAAATTGTTGCATTGCCAGATGATAATGGTTTAAAAGTTTCATGTTTTGGTTTCATGTTGAAGATCTGTAAGAACTAACTGATGTCATGACTGTGCAATCATGTTAAATGGAAAACACACATACTGTATGTAGAGATGCTGTTTTTTTTCTTTTCCTTCTTCCGTAAAGCCTCAACATTTGCGGAAAGTATGGGGTTTCCATGTGAAGACTTGACTACGCAAAGCTCTCTTTCAATATATCTAAAATGGCTTAACCGAAGCTGCCAGCCCAACTTCTGGAAGGTAGAACCAAGCGTTTGTTATTTATGTTGGTGGCCATGAAAATTATTTTCTGATTAATACATCATTCATATATCTGATACAAAATTTCTGGACAGACGCTTACTTGGAAACAAGTTGATTGTCTGCAGTCTGGTTTGCAGAATGTTGCTGTACTTGACTACAGTCCAGCTTTGTAGTGCTATCCTAATATGTTGTACAACAACTCCCCTTAACTCCCTTCATGAGCAAACCAGTAACACATCTGGACACCAAGCTGGACTATATTACTCTCAGCCCTCCATTCCACTGGTTCTACATCCACGGATTCAACCAACCATGGCTCAAAAATATTCGG
Source organism: Gambelia wislizenii (assembly GCA_030847615.1). Taxonomy (NCBI): domain Eukaryota; kingdom Metazoa; phylum Chordata; class Lepidosauria; order Squamata; family Crotaphytidae; genus Gambelia; species Gambelia wislizenii. The sequence continues at coordinate 81,739,492 of JAUMIR010000005.1, read as the reverse complement.
GCTGGGGGGAATTCCAAAAAGCAAACTTTGCTGTTCACCATTTTTACATAAGAGACAGTTTTACTGCAGCCTTGTATGTAATGGGACTTGAGCATTCACGGATTTTGGTATTCACAGGAGGTCCTGGAACCAAACTACAGCGGATAATGAGGACCCACTTTTGAAGGAATGAGATGGGAAAGGGGAACATGTTTACACACAATTGTTTGGAAATGTCTATATTACAGTTTAGTGGTAGCTTATTACACTTGATACACACCAACAACAATTCAACTGCATTCTGTTTAGTGGCAAGAAAGCCCTATATGGCTCAGGTCCAGGCTACCTGGCAGACCATATCTCCCTCTATGAACTGGTCTGGGCTCTGAGATCATTGGGAGAGGCCCTTCTCTTAGTCCCACCACCATCTCAAGTATGGTTGGTGGGGACACAAGAGAGGGCCTTTTTAGTGGCTGCCCCTAGACTCTGGAACTCCCTCCCCAGGGAGGCCAGATTGTCCCTCTCCCTGTTGTCCTTCCAGCGGCAGGCCAAAACCTTTTCATTCAGGCAGGCTTTTTAAAGAACAGGCTGCGGGGGGGGGGGATGTGTAGTTTTGTTGAGCTGTTTTTAAAAGCTTTTTATCTTTAAAAATGTTTTTAAAACTTTTAAATATATTTTATTCTTTTAAATATTTTGATTGTTTTAATGATATAATTTGGTTTAATTTTGTTTTAATGTGCACTTTTTGTAAGTTGTGTGTTTTTAAAACTGTGAGCTGCTTTGGGTCCCAGCCTTGGGGGGAAAAGCAGGCTACAAATAAAAATGATAATGGTGGTGATAATGTAAGATTCATCTTAGAATGCTGATTAGTGGATCACTTCTAGAAAATATTGAGAAGTCAGGAAGCTCGTGTACTTAGTAACTTGACATAAGAACAGAAAATTATTTGTTAGATCAGAATAAAACTAGTGCAGCAGCAACCAAGGCTGGGGAGTCAATACTCCAGACCTTCAACTCCGACTCCTCTGTTTTTCTACTATTGGACTCTGACTTCAAATTAGTTAGTAATAACAAATTTACTGTAGTAAAACGGTAGCACAAGGGATTTCATCACCACCACATGAATCATTAGGTTACTTAGATTTGATAGAACATAAAATATATTTGATTAAAATTTCTGAACAAGAAAATGTTCCTAAATTCCTATGAAAGTAAATGTACAATAAACTAGGCATTTTAAGTAATTATTATTATTATTATTATTATTGACTCTGGAGTTGGAGCTGGTACATTTTTACTGATCCCGACTCCACTCAGAATTGCTTCCAACTCCACAGCCCTGCCATCAACTTGTTTACCACAGTGGACAACCAGATGTTTGTGGCAAGCTCACAAATAAGACACGAGGGCCAATAACCTTGTCCTGTTGTTCTTCTCCAGCAATTGGTATTCGGAGGTATGCCATCTCTAATCCTGGAAGTAATGTAGAGCTCCTAGATGTAGTAAGTAGAATTGTAGAGGTGAGGGACCTTTCTGCAGTCCTCTTGTTCCAGTGTAGTAAGCAGGAGCAACTGGTACAGTTGAAAAAATAAGTGTGTTCAAGCATGGGGGAAAAGTTTAATCACTTTTTTTGTGTGTGTTAATATTCAAACCCATGGAAAAAGTGTGGGAGTGTTTTAGATTGTGGTGTCTGTGGAGAGAGGTGTCTCCAGGTAGCTCACTATTCTAATCCCTCTTAAATTTGTCCAAGCTTACACAACCTTTTCTAGTCCCTGCCTAGAAGATGAGATGTTTCACAACAAGCATGGAGCCAGGCAGTTTCTTAGATGCCTAAGAAGACAAGCTCCCTCTAAGGGTTTGGACATGCTTTATGTCATTTACAGCCATCTGTCAGAGGACACTCCAGAGGTCTCTTCTGGCTCCAGCCAAGCCAGCATTAGCAATTGTTTACCCCACCTTCTGCTTATCAAATTAATTTATATCCTTTTCCTGTACCAGATTCTTGATCTTCCAAATCATCTATCTTGGGTTGGATACCTGATACTGGGCTCTGTGGATAGCATATATCTCCCCTCCCTCCCCATGGTTTCTTCCAATGGTTATTTTCTTCCCAGAGACTTCCTCCAGCTTTGTTCTTCACTCGATTATTTATGGCAGTTAGATTCAATCTCCTTGGCAACAGAGCATGGAAACAGAATTTGAAGGATACTGGTTGAAAGATTCTAAGAGCAGTAGGCCCTCCCCCCCCCTAGAAAAACCCTCCAAATTCTGCTCAGCAGTTTCTCTCCTGAGCAACACTCCCAAACATCAGTGGCCTACGTTTTAACTCTAACTTGCCTCACACACTACAAACTTTCTGCTTCAAGTTGGCATGCTTAAGGTGTATTGCTCATATCAGTGCTCATATCAGTGCTATTCATGGTGGTAGTCCTTGGACTCGGACTGGTCCCTCAGCCATCCACTGCTAGTCTCTGGTGAGCTTCCAGGAAATAAACAGTTGTAGCCAAGGCACCCATCCCTGGAATGTGGTAGGGGAAAATTGCTGGTCCCCACATGAGATAGCTTAAGAAGCACTGGAGAGCCAGTGTGGTATTGATGATTGAGTGTTAGACTAGAACTCTGGACACCAGGGTTCAAAACTGTACTTGGCTATGGAAACCCACTGGGTGACTTTGGGCAAGTTGCAGTCTCTCAGAGGAAGGCAAAGGCAACCCCCCTCTGAACAATGTTGCCAAGAAACCCCTGTGTTAGTTTCTCCTTAGAGTTGTTGTAAGTTGAAAATAACTTGAAGGCACAAAACAACAAGAAGAAGCACTGATGTTGATAACAAGAGCCAGAGCTCTGGCTTATGCCTAGTCTAAAATATTGTGTGTGAGAGAGAAACATACAGAGGGACAGAGAGCAAGAACTGGCATAGAGCAACTTTTGCTCAAGCTTTAACTTTGCTTTGGTATTTGGGTTTTTTTCTAAGTTGGGACCCGTGTTTGTGTCATCCTAGTAAATATGATTATCAGATCCATGCAGAACCAAGATATCACAGAAGTTGCATTGAAATCTGGTACAAGTTGACCCCCATATCTGCAGTGGCTACATTCCAAGCCCACCCCCCCCCCTGATAATAAAGAACCCATATCAATTTTGGAGTTATAAAAACCACAGAAAGTAGACATTTATTTATTTGTGTGCTTTTAAGAAAGAAATACATACTCTGAAAACCCAAACTGGATGGAATATATTGAATGTAAGGAAACTACATGACATAGAATAGCACTCCCATATTCACTGATTCAATTATCTGCGGTTGGCGACAGCAGGGGGGTGGACGGGGGAGAGAGGGGAAGAGGAGAGTTCTTGCCTCCCTTCACCCCACACGATGGCTCTGGTGGTGGTAGTGGCGACTGGGGAGGGTGTAGGGAGGGGAGATCTTGCCTCTTTTTCTTCCCGCAAGATGGCTCCAGTGGCAGCAATGGTGACGGGAGGTGAAGGGAGGGGAGGGGAGATCTCTTCTCCCTTTACCCCCCAAAGGCTCTGATGGTGGCAGTGATGACAGGGGAGGCAGGGGAGGGGAAATATTGCCTCCCTTCTCCCTTTGCCCCAGAAGATGACTCCAGTGGCAGCAGTGGTCACAGGGGGCATTTGCTATTATCCGCAGATTTCATTATCCACAGGTGACCCTTGAACCAATCCCCCGTGAATATGGGGGTGCTACTGTACCATTAGGAGTTCCTATCTGATTATCTTCCTCCTTTTGTTTGCAGTTCATGTGAAATTAATAGTGAAGAGCAAGATAACATTTCATGACCTCCAGTCATACAAGTGGAATGTGCTGCCTTGGAGCATGGTGGAGTCTCCTTCTTTGGAGATTTTTAAACAGAGGCTGGATGGCCATGTCAGGAGTGCTTTGATTGGGTATTCCTGCATGGCAGGGGGTTGGACTAGATGGCCCTTGTGGTCTATTCCAACTCTATGATTCTATAAGTCAACCCTGTTATTTTCAATGTGGCAAACACTGGATGTTGACCATAGAATCACATTGGGGGGCCTAGAAATACCTAGAGAAAACATACTTTTTGGGACATGGATAAGTGAAACTGGATACCGAATCCATGGATATGGGGTTGACTTGTATTTTCAAAGTGAGTTTTGACTGTCGGCTCAATTTTTTGGCAAAACAGAAATCCAATGTGGCATGTAATATTAAATTGTATAATGCAAGTTCTGCTGTTGCTCTTTCATGATTGGATTAGAACCTGTGCAAAATACTTGTGCTATATATATGGATGTTGCTGTTTAGGCTACACTCTGCAGGCTGTCTCTAAAGAAATCATATGCAGTTCAGTGCCCTGTAGAGGAAATCTTTAAAAGAATCCAAGAGTCTGGAGGAAAGTTGGGGAACTAGAAGCTTTAAATCTTGGAAGAGGAAGTCTGTGATTAAAACACTCTCTTAGTTACTTTGATCTGAGTCTCCATTGAAAGAAAAGAAAATGGGGTGCTATAGTTTGCATGGCTTACGTGTGGGATGTGTAAAGTGGAATTATGAGGTTCCCATTCCTCAAAAGCTAGTAGTGTGCCTTATCACAATCAGTAGGAATACTGACAAGACTTGGGAAAATTACAACTGTAGATGTTAAGAAGTATGATCATGCTGGGGGGGCCCGGTTCCACATAAAATATTGATGTATTTTATTTCTCTTCTGGGTCTTCGGCTTAGGACACATTTCAAATCACATAACGATGTGAGATCTGAGGGGCAGGGATTGTGACTGGAGTGTTTTAGTATTCAGTTATTTTAAATTGACATATATGCTTTTGTCTGTTCTTTGTTTAAAGTGTGAACAACAGTAATTTTGCCTTTGATGAAACTTCTTCATCCTTGGCATATACAAGATGCTTACATTATTCTTTTAGTATGATAATTTAGTTCTATTTTTTAACTCTGTTGGGAAAAATACAGGTTTCTTTGAAACAGCTTTTGTTGTTGTTAAAGATTTTAATGTGAATGAAACTGATTACAGAATGTTACACCAGATGCTTCAAAATCATGTGGCCCATACAAACAGACTGCAAAGTTCAATAAGGAAGAACAGAGTGTCGTGGAGAGAACCATACAAGTTCAGAATCATGATACTATTGGTATGCCTTCTTGGTAACTCTTCCTGTTGTCATACTTCTGTTCATACTACAAGCTGTGGCTCACAAATTTAGTGCCCATTTTAAATACCTAAGATAAAGGGCACAGCCTACTAAGAGTAGTTCGTTGTTTTGTGGGTTTGTTTGTGTCCGTTTTGTTTTGTTGGCTTAAGGTACAGATTCATTCATTCAGAAAAACGTTACCTGTGTAAAATTTATTGTATTTCTATTTAGTTCTAGCATGAGGACTGGGGCATTCCATTCTCAGTTCATCCTCACCTCTTCATAATATGTTTTTTACCTCCATTATGATGTATTTTATATCCCCAAACATACACTAGGAGTTTGGCAAAATGACACAAACAAGCTTGCGTTAGTTGTGGATCTGAATTGTGAAGCACCATTTAGTTTTCAAGCATGAACAATTTTGTTATTTTTTACTTACTTGTTTGCTAAAAGTATGATGAGCACCCCTTGCTGATGTTGCAGATCATTTCAAAATTAGCTCATCTATTCCAGTGAATTCATTCTCCCAACAGATTTTCCAAAACTACATAGATCTGGCAATTTTTTCTCAAAAGCCTGGTTTCAACTTCACTTTTTTAATGAAGTTAACTAAAGAGGCAGTGGGGAGGGGCCTGGGAGGAAAACTTGTCTCTGTGCTTGGATTCAGTTTCTACCATCTGCATAGCAATTAAATATGGAATTTACAGAAGCACCTAAGTGACTTGGGAGCACAAGTCTCATTGCCAGACACTTAAGAAGACACTCCACCCGTGATTATTAAACTTGTAATCATTAAGCAATTAGCATTTTTAAAATGTCAAATGCTAAAGTTCTTACTAATCTAAAGGTGTGTCTTTATGAATGCTTGCGCTCTGGAAGTTTGCCCAAGCCAATGCAGTGGCAGTGTTCATAAGACATAACTGTTTTGTAGGCAAAGGAACAGAGGTGAAGGCAAGATGGCATCTCTCCTCTCAATGATTGTCTTAAAGCAGTAATGGACTGGATGAGGAAAAACAAATTGAAACTGAATCCAGACAAAACGGAGGTACTAACAGTTACAGGCCCGAAACTAGGTCTGGGAATACAACTTCCAATCCTGGATGGAACTACACTCTCCTCCAAGGACTGTGTTCACAGTCTGGGGGTGCTCCTCGACCCGTCGCTCCTGATGTCTAATCAGGTAAATGTGACGGTCAGGAGTGCCTGTTATCAACTTCGGCTGATACACCAGCTGCGCCCTTTCCTGGAAACCAGGGACCTCGAAACTGTGGTACATGTGCTGGTAACCTCCCGTCTCAATTTCTGTAATGCGCTCTACATGGGGCTACCCTTGTGCTTGACTCGGAAACTTCAACTAGTTCAGAACATGGCAGCCAGGTTGATTTCTGGTGTTTCCAGAAGAGAGCACATGACACCTGTGCTAAAAGCTCTCCACTGGCTGCCTATTAGTTTCCGGGCACAGTACAAGGTGTTGGTTATGATCTTTAAAGCCCTACATGGCTTGGGTCTATCTTACCTCCGAGACCGCCTCCTTCCGTACGACCCTCCCCGTGCACTTCGGTCCTCTGAGAGGAACCTGTTACAACCTATGAAAACAAGGCTGTTGGTGAACTCCCAGAGGGCCTTCTGTGCTGCCACTCCCAGATTATGGAATGGCCTGCCGGACGAGATCCGTCTTATTACCACCTTAGACAGCTTTAAAAAAGCTGTCAAGATGGATCTTTTCCGGCAGGCCTTTCCTGAATAACTATCCCGGCCCAAGATTCGGCTGTCCTTTTCTTTTGAGCTGTCATTGGATTTTTTTTTTAAATTATTGTATGTTTTAACTTAATTTTTTTCTAATTTAATATATTTTTAATTATTGTATGTTTTTAATCCTTTCTAATTTAATACTATTTTAAGGGGTGGGTGGGCTAGGGTACTGCAATTATGGAGTTTTTGTATTGTAACCGCTCCGATTGCATTGCAGAGGGGCGGGATAGAAATAAATATTATTATTATTATTATTATTATTAAGAATAAGACATTTTGCCTACTACAGACAAACTGTCCATGAACACAAACATTCAACAATTGCTTAACCTTGTGTTACTATGATGTTGTGTTAATGAAACTCCCTGCCACTTGTTAGTGTGGTTAGTTCAGATGTATTTCACAAAATTAACATTAGAGTATTTTGAAATCCATATTTTTAGAGAAGCTTAAAGTGAATTTTTATATTACTTTCCAGGCTAAAGCCAAGTGACTCAAAGTCATTGGACTGAATGCAGAGTTGCCATCACACAAATGGAAGGGCTCCTTTCCCCCCCAGATCCAGTAGGATAAGGGTGGGCCTGCATGAGAAACAGGGTTGTTTCCCCCTCTTGCACCCCTCTCCCCAGCAGACTGCATTGTCATGTTTAACATTTCAAAAGTGACATAACATCATTTCCAGCTGCCATTTTGGCCAATTTTGGGGTGGGCTTTTAGTGAAGAGGGACTCCAGGGGATGAGGGAAGTAAACTGCCACATTTGCACCCCGTTTTGGGCGTTTGGGACTGATATTCAGGTGGAAAATGACATGAAAATCAATTTGTTTTTGTTTTTTTAAGAATTACAATTTAAATGTTTTTTAAAAGTAACAGTTGTAGTGGGATGGGCTTTCAAGGCCTTCTGCAAGGATTCAGGGGGCACACTATGGAATCCCAAGGGTTGTGTGTGCTCAATGGGCTTCACTGTGCTCACCCCTGCAGTGGAGGCTGTAGCTCAAAAAAAGTCACAGTTTCTCCCTTTTCACATGTTCCTCTCCCAGTTGTTTGAGAAGGTCCTTGATCCTCTCAAACAGTTTTCCCTCCAAGAGCTGTAAGAGGAGTAAATAGAATTATATCTTCCCTCTTCCTCCAGTGGAAGAGTCCTACAAGTAGCAATTTACCTACATACCTACAGACACTCTGGATCCGGCCTCACGTTTCTTACTTCTTTGGTGTAAATTTATAAGGGTGACAACAGTCTTTATAAGCATCTCACTTTACAGGTTGTACCATTACTTTCTTTGAAACACGGGGTGCTCACCTGTCCAGGGCAAACTGTCCCCCCAGAACCTTGGACGGTGCAACACCACCTTAGTGCCCCACACAAAAGTAAATTAAACCTCCCCGCAAATGCTCCAAGTCTTTGGTCTCCAAGTCTTCCCTTAACAATTTTAGGCTCAGCTGAGACCTTCTCTAACAGAAAGTGACTCAGAAATTGATTTTGCATTTGAGGACAAATGTTGGACCATGGGGGAAGGGGAAATGGCCCTGGGGCACACTTTCTCCATTCCTGTTGTAACTGATTGTTCTAAGAATTGAGTTATTCCAGAAATGAAAAATATTCTGTCTCTCTTCAACAAGCCTAAGGAAGGAAGGCAACTCTCAAGTAAAGTTGATTCCATCAGCATGTTGGAACTATTGCCGCTTCTGATGTTGTCCTCATGGAAGACTCTTAAAAAGAAATGGGCCATGTCTGTTTTGAAGGATATTTACCATTATGCTGTACCTACTGAATTAACAAAAGCACTGTATTCCAAAATACCTGTATTTCCAAATTTACTCCCATTTTAATTTGCAGGCATGATTGTGATTGGCCAGACTGGAAGCATTGCTGCAGGGACATCTACAAATGGTGCAAGCCACAAAATCCAGGGGTTTGTATTGTCATGATGCAAATCTTTGTTCTTTATAAATATTTTTTTTTTCATTTCACTAACTGCACCAGTATTGTATTAGCTACTACTTTAATGGGAATGACATTTATGCATCCTGGAAGGAAAGTATTATAGAATACAAGCTGTCTAATTTTTGTATTTTTTTTTTCTGTGTTGCAATTTATTTCTCAGTGACAGTTAGCTTCAAACAGTTTTGGGAGGGTGTGAATATTGCTGGTAAGCTCAATGATTAAAAAAATGCTTGAATTTCCAGTGTAATTTTCAAGCCTGACACTAGCCTTAGGCTTCTATATAGCCTGTCTTATAGTTATATGCAAAATGTGTTGACCTTTATAAATGTTAAGTTTACTACATTTATGATAGAACCATATTGCTTTCAAAATAATGGAATTAGTATTAGTAACAAGAGAGAACAAAATCTGCTATGGTGTAACAAGACTTAGGTTTTGAATGCTTCTTATATGCATTGTCATTGCCAGATACATCTTGTTTTCATTGATGAGAACTCCATATTTTTATTGGTGAATCCTATCTCTCCCCCAGTCCTGTGCGGGAGAGGAAGTGAAATCCTTCCCTCTCAAGTTGTGCTTTTTACCAACAGTTACCAACCATTTGTTGGAAATGATTGGTAAATTTGTAGCTGGGGAACAAACTTTCCCTGTGGAGGATCCTAATGAAAGTCAGAATCCCAAATGTAAAAGGGAAAAAAAATGAAATAATAAAAAAAATAGCAGGTAGGTGCTGCTTTAACATATCATTTAGAGTAGGCTTTTTGGCCTATTAAGTGAATTGGTCTGTGGCTGGATGGAAGCTCACGTAAGAAGTCATTCTGTACATAGAAGACTGGGGTGGAAAGACTAAGTCTTCGTTTTATATTGTGTTATGTAGGGGAGTGTTCAGTTATTTGAGTCCCCCAAAGGTAGTTTCAACAGGCATAGTCCGGGGAAAAAAACTTAAATGTGTTATTAACTGATTTATAGATGCCTGAAGAATATTAGGAATGGCCTCACTGATGAGCTATTTTTATATACTGTCTTCCTATTTAGACGTGTAGGTGACTCTCCAATAGCTGGAGCTGGAGCATATGCTGATAGTACAGCTGGAGGTGCAGCAGCCACCGGAGACGGGGATGTTATGATGCGCTTCTTGCCCAGGTTTTTATATTTTATGAACTTTGAATAGATTTGTGTTGGGGTATTTGCTTCACAAATCGTTGTGAAGTAAATTAGTGGAGTTACCCAATAACTTTAGTTTATGCATTTAGTTTACCAAATGAAATTTAAAAAGGTAATAGGCTTTAAAGAAAACTTTCTCCACAATTTTTTGGTATTTTTATAATCCAAGACTTATAGGAAACATGCTGCAAGTAAAGACCTGGGCTAATGCAAACAACAAAGGTATTAGGAATGTTTTTGCTTTCCTTGTACAAAGGTTTTCCTCCCAACCCCACTCTTTCTTTACTGTAAGACAAGTGTCCCACTCAGAGAAGCATACGAACCTTTTTACCACTGCAAAAAGTGATTCAGGTCCCTTACCTCTCCTAGAATGTGGAGGACCAGCATGATAAAATATGATGTTACATCATCCAGTAACAAACTTTTGACCAGTGTAACAAACCATGCAGCACATTGCTAGGGAAAAAAACTATTACAGTAACAAATTACTTTCCCTGATTCCTCAGTGAGTAACACAACACATTACTTGTTAAAAATGTTCACATCTCTGCCATAAGCTAGGGAGATAATAAACATAGGGAGAAGCGGGATAGCTAGCAGAACTTTTCCATCTCCTATTGACTGTTTGAGCTGAGAAAGTTCCCAAAGCATGATCAAATAAGCTCATCCCCTGCCTCAGCTCATAATCATTACTGCACATGCCCACTTTCCTTTGAAACCCTACAGATCCCACTCTGGGGCATTGCTTAGCTTTGTCTGAGCAGTAATCATTGTTTGGACTTAGAGTATAGGTTTTGCATTCTCTGCATGTATACTGAATCTTTCTGAGCTTCAGAAGAATTTTGATGAGAACTGTTCTATATTCAAAGGAATAGATGTGTTGATCTCTTGCAACAAAAATGAGATCTAGAATCTTAAAAGTGCACTACTCTGGAATTATTGTGTCAGTACATGGAGGAGGAAAAAGGCTGCAAGCACATCAGCCATGAAGGAAGTAAAGCATTGGAGAAGAAGGCTGTTCAGAGTGCTGGATTTTGTCTGCCCTTCCTGCCCACTGCTGTGTGGCCCTGTAAAAAATAAAATAAATGAAATACAATTGCTTGTGTAATCCACCAGCACAATTTTGGCCAAAGAGTCTTGTTGGACATTAGTGACTAAATATTGTGGCATCTTGGACCATAGCCCACTTCATCAGAGGTATGAAGCATTGCCCAAAATTGATATGCCTGAAATTCTGGATAACATTTTATTCATCCAATGTGTTGCGCTGAATTATTATGCCATAATAAGTGTCTTAGTCATTAAGGTGCTATAGAACTCTTTGTCTTTTTAAATGTTCAATATATATTGCACCAAAGCAGTAAGAACTAGGAAGATTCATATTTCTGATCAATTAGTTAGGAGTTTTTGTGACACTATCCATTAGGACTAGTGCTTCAAGAGGGCATTGGGAGCCTTTCCGAAAATTGATTGTTTGTCTGTGTTACAGATTAGTGACAAATTTATCATGGCCATTGTAGGTCCAATTCACCATCTTAGTTTGCAATAAAGACATATAGTATTTACTTGTGTTGCTGGTGCAGCAGTACTTTTTGCCAGTGAATACTGAGGTGCTCCTGCACTATTCAGTGCTACTGAAGGACTATTTCCCATACTTCTTTTCCCTATGTACCCAATTTATGCCTCTGTTGGAATGACTAGAGGAACCAGTATGTATTATCCAAGGTGCCCTGATTCTAAGTAAGTAACAACATCAACAACAAACCCCCTCTCTTCCTCAAACAATTCCAGCTCTAGAGACATCACTTATTTTCATGAAAATGGTTTGCGTGCATTTCGGGAATTCCTCCACTGTGCACACTGGCCGAGATTCTCTCTATCTGTGTGTAATTCCACATGGACAGTTCCATGTCATCCCACCACCTGGAAGCTGTCAAGCCAAGAAAGTTCCCCTACTACTGTTGTTTACAGGTGGATAAGTGGACGAAGGAATGAAGAGAGGGGGAGGTGATTCAGATATGGAGAAGTAGCTGGCCTCAGTTCAGTCAGGAAGGAAGAAATGAGGGTGTGCTCTCAGCCTTTCCATTCTGCTAGGACCTCAGAGAAGCCAGATCTCATGGTCTGAATTTTCTCCCTCGTCCCCCCCTTCCTCTACCAATAAGTGACAGTAGAGGGGCCCTTTCTGGGACTCAGCAGCTCCTAGGCAGTGGGAGGTCTCTGGGTGGAGCACAAGGGCAAGTGAAATATCACTCTTCACACACGTTACTATCCAGATGTCTGCCACTGAGTGTTTTTCTTCTAGAATTTCTTACCAAATATACAAAACCAATTAAGAAAGGTTGGGGCTTCCTAATTTTTCTTGGACTTGCATGAAAAGGAAATGTCATTTTGGGGGGCAGCTGAAAACAATATGGTCATTATCTCATGTGTATCAATGGTATAGTGGTTTAAGTGTTGGACTATGATTCTGAAGACCAGAGGTTGAATCCCTGCTTGGCCATGAAAACCCACTGGGTGTATTCTCTCAGCCTCAAAGGAAGGTAAAAGCAAGCCCCCTCTGAAATAATTTTGCCAAGAAAATCCTGGAAACAACTCGAAGGCCCTACAATCAACCCAAACCATGAGATAGACAAGACCTTGGAGGTAATGGGTGGGGGAGGGGGATAGGGCAGGTTGTCTGTTGGTGCTCATAAATAGCAAAACATTTCCTGGTCAAGTCAAAAGAAGTTTGCTCAATATAAGTGCAAGCTGGCATTCTGAAATGTGGTATGAGTGGTATCTCAGCTTTTCTTTTTTAACAGGAAATTTTCGTCCTCACAAATACAGAAATTCATACAAGGAATGTCTAAAAAGGACATTGTGGCAATTGTTCTGAGGATGTTCCCAGCAGTTAACCATTATAGGCCAGGATCCAATGGTGTCCTTTTGTTGGCTCCTGCTGCTTCCTCCAGAGTCAGCCTTCCCTTTCCTTCTTTAGCTTCTTGAATCAAGAACTGATAAACTCTGGAGCAGGCTTCTGGCACCATGTAGGGCTGCAGCTCTTTCGGATTCCATTGGGTACAAAGTACACTGCTTGATTCTGCTATTGTAGTTAAGATCAATCACGCAAAGCAAATAACATTAAAGGAGAAATACGGTTAAAGGAGACGAAGAAAAATCACAATATTGGCCATGTGAGATGAGGTGCCTTGTTTTCACCCGTCCCTCAGAATTTCATTTTCTTTCATCTAACTCCTGTAGTCTGATGAAGACAAAAAGGAAACCATATCAAATAGAATTTAAAATATATTTAATTTTTTTAAAGTATCTTAAGACCATGTGCCAAAAGGGAACCCAGAAGGCCCTGTGTTAGGTTACTATTCACCTCAGAAGCCAGAGGGACCTGAAGAAAGGCCTCTGAAGAAGACATTACCTCTGGGAAGGTTTCCCTTCATTATTGGTGTGGAACAGTTAAAAATGTTCTTAACGTTGAGATAATATTGCTTGTTTAAGTACTTTAAGATCCTTTCTGCTAGCCCGTGTGTTCCTTTTTCTTAACTCAGCTATCAAGCAGTGGAGTATATGCGAACAGGAATGGATCCAACAATGGCATGCCAAAAAGTTATATCTAGGATTCAGAAGTATCATCCCTACTTCTTTGGTGCTGTTATCTGTGCCAACATGAGTGGAAGCTATGGTATGTCTTTTTAGTATTGCAGGCAAATCTTATATCAGAATATGTTAGCAGAGTTTTGGTTCTGTTTATTACCTGTTTGCTACACTCACATAGGTATGAATATGATTCATATGAAAGTGTTTAAATGAAATATTCACATTATTTTTGGGAAAATAATATCAGACTTGAGAAAAAGCTTCAAAGAAATCAAAGATCAGTCATGCTGGGCATCTCATTAGTGAACCCTTGGATCACCAAGAAGTATCATTTTACTAATCGATTTGGCTTATTGGGTTAGGCTGTTTATTGCAGTTCTTTCATCTTTGGTTTCCCACAGTTCTGTGTTTGAAAGACTAAAGAGGCAGAGCCTCATTACATTCACCAGTGTCAAGATGTAAAATGAAACAAAGTATGCTAAACTTTGAATTATATTTTAAGAGTATGAAGTCCCCAATGCTGGTTGGAGGTACTTTCCTCTTCAAAAGTTTCTAAAGACTTCTTAATGAAATCTGAATGCTGGGTTAATGAATACTATACAATTACTCAGTTGTAACAAAATTCATAGTGGAGTCCTCAGATGCTAAAAGTACAAGGAGCCAAATTAATGTGATTCTCATAGTTTTCTCTTATCTCTTCCTCTGCTCAACAGGTGCTGCCTGCAATAAACTTCCAGGATTCACACAATTTCATTTTATGGTTTCAAATCCCATTTTGAGGCAGCCATCAGAACAAATCATAGACTGCATTTAACATTTCACCTCTCTTAACAAAAGCACCTACACTTAGCACCATAGGGAAAAAGAGAAGACTCACAATGCAATCCTGTACACTTCTACTTAGTTTAAGTAGGACTTACTCCAAGGTAAGCAAATACAAGATCACAGCCTAAATAACAGTTTGAGGGGAAGGAAATTTATATCAGTTAGCCCTATTGTGATTAAACTTTAGTTTCTTACATTTCCAGTACTTAAGTGGCAGTACAATTTTTGTTTGCCAACACTTTTGTAAAGTGCAGTTAGATGGCTGAAAGCTTCATGAAAGCACAATTCTACACTTGCAGCAGGAATTTCTCCCCACCCTCCCCCTCAATGTGCTGTCACCCTGTGCCTCCCAAATCTGTAACTGATGGTCCTCCAACCTTTCACAGCATTTTTAAGGAACACACAAGTGGGGGGATTTGAGCCTCCAGCAGTGACTGTTCCTGTGGAATATATGGAAACTGTTGGACATAATTTGATTTACTGAACGAAGCAACAGTAACATTGCCAGGTTATTTCTCAAGCTGCCTGACATCAACTGAATTTATCAAGTCAAGCCACTAAGAACAGACTTCACAAAATCATCTTCCTCCTTGGATAGACCAGCTGACTTCTGCTTTGAAAGATCTGCTGGAGCTCTTTTCCTGCCTGAATGAAGGCTACCCCTGGATATTTCCCGAAAGAGGAGGCATATTGAAATGTCACAGTTCTGCTAGGAAAAGCTAGAAATACAATTTTAAAACAGTCATTTAACTGGACAATTTCAGGAGCTGATATTAACATTTGAGATATGGTTGCTGATTTTCTCTTTCCCATATGTTTTTAGATTGCACGGTTCCCTATTTCTTACATAACTACTAGCCTAGTATAAGAGAAGCCATTCATCAAATACATTAATAGTGAACTTAATGAATCCTAGAAGTTTTACTTCAATATGCAATGGTTGAGTCTGTTTTCCCCCATAACATTCATGAAGACTATAGTGGAAAGCCCCAAACAATTAAAACAGAAGAAACCCAGTCTTTCCTTCTAGCATTTGACAAAATAATGTATCTTACACTTTTATGTGCTAAAGATGCTGAAATAATTTTTGAGCTAGTTCTCCCCTACACAAAACACTTGTGCATTTACTAGTTGTCATTAGCTCTGTTGCCCCGCTAATGTTGCAATGCTTCAGTCAGGATAATATGTCACTGCTGTTGCAGGCTCCTTCCCTCTGGGATATGGGTATAGGTAGGTCATGGTGTCCAAGTGCAGAACAGATTCACCACCCACCTGATCTGGAAGCACCAGATACCAGCTGATATTGTGCCAGCTGCTTTTGCTCAACCTAATTTGCCCCATAAGTTTGACAAAAGGGGGTAGCCTCAGTTGTATTGGGGTGGGGGGGATGCGAATATAACTTTGCCAATCAAGATTTCTTCTCAGACTATTGTGTGTTTTCTTCCTTCCCTTATCCCCCAAAGCTCTTCAAAACACTTCTCTTCATTCCTTCCTTCTGAGCATTCAATTCCATACTGTCCAAATCTAACATTATGCCAACCTTAATGAGAGGAGAGCCAGCATGGTGTAGTGGTTTAAGCATTGGAGTAGGACTCTGGACACCAGGGTTTGAGTCCCTGCTTGACTATAGAAAACCACAGGGTGACTTTGGGCAAGTCACACTCTAAGCCTCACAGGTTGGCAAAGGCAACCCCCCCCCCAAACAGATCTTGCCAGGAAAACCCTACAATAGTTTTGCCTTAGGGTCACCATAAGTCAGAATTAACTTGACGACAGACAACAATAACAATGAAATGCAACTCCTACACACCAAACTTTGTACCATGACTCTCACCTTACACCTTCGTGTGTAGCCACCGACCAATTAGGAAGGGTTCTTGGCAACCCAATAAAATAGCAGATTGTGGCTAACTGCTGGTATCTGAGAGCAAAGCATAGCATAATAATGCATCCATACAAACCTCTGAGGAAACTTTCTGAGCTTCTTGAACATTCATGGATAGACCTAGATGGTGGAAGCCAATCACCATGTAGTTTTCCAGAAATCTATTAAAAGGTATTCCAAGATACTTTGAGTGTGGTCCTAGCACCTATAAGCAGGAGAATATTTGTGGCTCCTTCTACTTGGCCACAGTATCTATCACCCCTGGGTGAATACTTAAATTTGTGGAATTCAGAAATTTGTTTCCCTTTGTTATTTTTTTAAAAAGGTTTTTCAGTGGATGCTTTCCTTGTTCTTTTTTGTGAGCCAGTATTAATTAAATTATTCCAGTGAGATCTATTCATAGCTAATCTTATTAAGAGAGATGTTTCTTTCACAGAGATGAAGTCAGGCTCTTCATCAGAGATACAAAAATGTTGGTTCAGAATTTGAGCTAATTTTTAAAACATTTTCTTCTAGATGATGCAGAATGTTCATTGTTCTATGAATTCTTCAGTTGCTAGATGTCTGTTTTAAAGTATCTTTCAACTTGAAAACCCTTCTGATCTTTAACTTTTAGCTTTAAGATGAATAAGGGAAAACATTGGTTTAATTGAATATCTGAATGATTGTCTTGTTGGAGTCTACATGTGAAAAATTGCACAAGAATAAATATTTTAATGTGTTTTTAAGGTTGATTGCAGAGTTAATTTCTTTTGGTACACACAAAAGAGACTGTTCAGAAGCCTCTCCAAAAAATTCCAGTCTTATGTCTAATGTATACAGTAGTCCCTTGATATTTACAGGGGTTTGGTTCCAAGACCTTCTATGAATACCAAAATCCATGGATGCTCAAGTCCCATTAAATCCAATGGCATAATAACATGGTGTTCCTTATATAAAGTGGCAAAATCGAGGTTTGCTTTTACTGTTTTAAAAAAAAATGTTTTCAAACCATGGATGGTGGATTCTTTGGATACGGAGGGCGGACTGTACCTGCAATGTCAGTTTGTTAATTGTAATTTGAAATGCATGTAAGCCTTGTCAAATGAAGAGCTTCACAACAGGCCTTCTCCTTAGACTAGTGTAAGCAGGTGTTGCCACATCCAGTCTTAAGGCCATTTTCACAAGTATTGCTAAGCACCATGCCCTTTCTCTCTTTAAAAACAATGGTGGAGGCTAAAATGAGCCAATCATGGCCCCAGAAGCCTTTGGTGGCACAAGATATCATTTCCAGAAGGCAATCACATTTTAAGCAGGGTGGTCTGAGGAGAGAATTTCTGGGTTTGCAACAACCCTCCCTCTGGGGATCCAAAATGGCCATTTTGGGGTGTGGTTGTCCATTTTTAGCCCATAAAAACAGTTTCTAGGGGGTTGGGGAAAGCTCCCTGAGCCCTAGAAGTTTCCCATTCCTTAGACCCTCCATATATCAAAGAAACATCAATGAAAATAAAAGAAATAATAGAAAGTCACCATGCCTGAATGCCCCCTGTGACAATATCTTTTAGTACTCTTAAATTGCAGTTCTGTGCCCATTTACCTGGGTTTTAGACCCATTGAATTTAAATATAGGCATGCATCAGATGACACTGTAAATAACTTGAAGAGCCACTTGTTTCAATGACTTTGAATTTTGCTTTTATCCTATATGGGGAGCAGGGCGGATCTTATACATCAAATGGAAAAGGGCTGCCTTTTATAACATTCTGTCATATATTCTGATGAATATTATTCAACACAGATACTGTAAAGATGAAAAACTAACAAGCTCCATCGTTACCCTGTTCTTTTTAAGATTGTTCAAATAAGTACTTCTGAAGATCCCAGATTAGGTGGATCTAAGACTGTTATTTTTTCCCCATTTGTGACTACCCAAATTACAATAACCCTTAATAGACTCAAGTTTCAAAAAGCTGCACCTAAGGAATATAAATTGAAATTATTTTCATTATCAATTAGAAAGTGAAATTTTTGCTGCACGTGCTTTAGGGAACCAATTAATGGACCATAAGGATGGTAAATAGCTATAGTTCCTATTAGCTTGCTTAAGGAAAAGGTCATAGCTCAGTGGCACAACACATGCTTTACTTGCAGAAGGTTGCATGCCAAGATTTAGTTCTTGACATCTACACGTTAGAGTGGAAAGATTCCTGTGTAAAACCTACAGCACTGCTGCCAGTTAGTCTAGATCAGTATTACCTCCCACCCACAAAATCTGGTGCCTTAAGGATGTTTTGGATTACAACTACCATAATGTCTGGCCATTGACTATCTTAGCTAGGATTTGTAGTCCAGAATCTGGAGAGCACCAGGTTTGGAAGGTTTCATGCAGACAACTCTGAGCTTGGATTAAGGAAGTGGGCTGCCTTGATATAAGGCGATTTCCTATATTCTTTATTAATGTTACCAGCTGCTTTACCTGGGATCTTTAACAATAGCAATACACATGCAGGCACAGGAGGAAAAACCTGTCTGAATGTGAAAACCTATATCAAATTTTTACCTTGTTCTTCCAGCAAGATGAAAGTTGTATATGGTTCTTTTCCTGTTACCATTTCACTATACGAGGCAGATAACTTCGTATGCTCATAGCAACCCTAGGGGGCTATAGGCTGATAGTGCCTGGCCCAGTCTGAATGAAGATTGGAATCCAGGTGTCTGTAGTCCTCTATTATCTTGTGGAATTCGGCTGACTAACTGTAAGAACCCTATTTGCATATCATTTTGTGTGAAAAGTTAGCTGCACGATCATGGATGGCCATGCCTCCAAAGTTGTCGTGCAGTGTTAGTTGTAGACATTGGCATAGGACAGGTGGAAATATGCAGACGTCCAGATGTTGGTGGGCTACAATTCCTGTCAGGCCAAACCAGCAAAGCCAATAGTGAGGCATGCTGTGAGATGCAATCCAATTGCATTTTGGAGGGCCACACATCCATCTCTAATATGTAAGGTTCTCTGTTTTTAGACTTTTCTGTCCATCTGCTTCCTTAGGAACTAAGCTCTGGATTCCTATAGGATCGCCATTCCAGACACTTCCTTGGAAACATAGGATCAGCATGTTCAGGGCCTGAGAGGGCTCGGGTATGTTTTAGTGCTGTATAATGAAGGATGAGTCCATCCACTGTGTTTTTCCTGTCACTGAAGCTACAATTTTAAACTCCTAAAACCAAAGGATCTTAAAATCTAGATTTAGGAAACTATCAGTCATAAATCATGTGAAAAGAATGAAGTTACAAGACAAGCTAGAAATTAACCAATGCTTCCCACATCTGATTGAAGGATTTTTTTTTTCCTAAGTGTCTTCTTTCTGTATTCTTCTCTTCAAAATTAACAGCAACTTTTTATTGACAGAGCTTGTCCTTCCTCAAGCATATAAAAAAATGGGGACTGCACTTAAGAATTTCAGTCCAAAGCACGATGTTGTCCCTAATTAAGCTAGAAGGTTTTTTGAAGGTTGTGAGTTTGTCTGCTTAGTTTTAAGTCTGTAAAGTATATGACATGCTTATTTTTAACATGCTCTATTATTCATATTTTTTAACAAATCTCAAATACCTGTTGGCTTGTTCTCATCTGTGCTGGTTGCATTAACATCAGACAAAGAAAGCAGAGAAAGTAAGTTTAATTTGCTTGTAACAGCAAAGCAGGGGAGGGGGTACGACACTTCATCAGGTATCCTGAAAAGGAGAGAAAGAAAAAAAAGAGCAGCTTCCTAACTAAGCTCTTGCATTTGAAACCGTCATTTTACACACATCAACAGGCACTGTAAAAACCAAAGAAGAAAACTGTCATATTTCATGCCAGAGATGTCTTGTCTCTAGCAGAGATCCCTACTGTTCTGATAGCCATTGTTAAAATTATAAACCAGAACCCTGTGGTGATGTCCCATCCCGGGAGGGAGCAATCAGAGGTCGAAAATAAGACACTGCTCTCATTAAATAAAGGTAAAATGGCAATGGGTATCACTTCTGAAATGTTCAACCTGACACTTCTTGAAGAATGCACAACTACTGTTTTTCTCCGATTCAGGTTTCTTACTGTCATTGGAACTTTAAAAACACAGGCAACTGAGATAATATCTGTTTATCTTCAAATAATTTTGTTTGGATTTTGCTCCACTACGTTTCCATGGGTTAAAGTCTGGGTTTGCAACTAGGGAATGTATGCATCTGTCAAGTCCATTTCTACACCTAAGCATGGTTTGTGCTGGTTTAATACAGACTTTCATCTTTGAACTTTCAGTTTTACATATTTTTGACTACAAACCAAAGTGTATTTGTACACATTTGCAAAAGAAGGATGTTTTCTATGAGCACTTTTCTACATGTGAATTTTCATGGATTCTCAAAATATGCAGATTGCTGAATGAGCTAGCCTGGCTTACTGCTGTGGTTGCATCATTGCACTTCTGCCCTTTTCTTCCAACCACTACCCTATAAATAAGTAAATAAAAGTGTGTGTAGTTCAGTAAAAATGAATCTATAGCCAGGGTTTGGAAAATTTACTTTGGGGAACTGACATTCTTTGATCTTGCAGCAAGCATGACCATGGACAGTGCTGCCTGGGTGATTTGTAGTTTTCATCCCCTGTGTATAATATAAGACTTGCCGTCATTCTAACAGGGGTTCTAAATGTCATATTCTTACTTGCTTCCTTAGGATCTTTCCACACTACATAATTATAGCACTATGATTCCACTAACTAACATGGCTGCATCCTAGAGTCCTGGGGCTTGTAGTTTGGTGAGGCACTAGAACTCTATTGCTGAAAATTGTAAGTATCCCTCCCTAAACTTTAAATCCCAGACTTCTAAAGAATGTTGCCATAGCCTTTAAAGTAGAATCATAGTGCTGTAATTGTGTAGTGTGAGAGAGCTCTTATAGAAAGGAGTGTAGTGTTTGTGGCATTACTAAGGCCAGTGTCACCTGGTGTGGTTCAGCCTTTCCGCACTTCCCTAGTGCTGCAACCGCGTAGTGGAAAGCTTGAGATGGCTTCTTCAAAAACTCTCATGTGCACCTGTAGCTTACTTCTGTGTGTAAAGATGGAGGGAGGTATTATGTGCTATCCCATTCTTCAGTCTAAATACCCTAAAGGCACCAGATCCTGTCTGATTTTGGACAGAGTCGCCCCTATTTGGATGGAAGGCCAACCAACACCAGGTGCTGTATGCTATATTTCAGAGGAAGCAACTGGCCAAACCACCTCTTAAGTATTCTTTGCCTAAGAAAACCCTATTAAATTCATGAGGTCACCATAAGTTGACAAATGGCTCTCACATCCCATTCTTCAATTTAAATAGAAGACTCAGGAAGCTTACAATTATGGGGTGGGGACAGAGCCTAGAAGGTTACTATAAAAAGTAATTAAAGGTATTTTATATGTTATATTTATAAATTACTTTCCCATTTCACAAAATTAACTAAAATATTTACCTGTTACTTTACTTTTTTAAAAGTCTGAATGCTACTAACCTTTGGCCTGTGGTTCAAAACTACATAGGCAACCTAATGTTCAAAAATAAATGTACACACAGATATAGATTTTTTTTTTTTTAATCTTCTTGCATTAAGAACGGATGAATAACAGAATGGCTTAACAGCAAGTCCAGGCCCTCCTACCACCCAACAATTATTCCCAAGAACCATTTGCAAAATTTAAAAATAATAATTAAAAATTACATTTTCAGTGCTGTTTTTCAAATGGTTTACCTCAGAAGAATCAGGAAATCTAGGAGCAGGACTACTACCACTACTACTTCCAAAACATTTCAAGGCCTGTCCTTGATTCTTATCAGAATAAAGACAAGAGTTAAACACCACAACCAATCTTTCCTTTTCTTTGTTCTTCCTCCCTCCACTGCTAGCAAATCCAAACACAGTTACCTGGACGTAGGTCCCACTGTAGTCAATGGGGTTTCCTGATAAAAAGTAATGATAGAAGGAATTCAAACAATTATAGCTAGCAAGACAAAATGAGTGATGTTAACCCTCATGGTGTTACAATTAAAGGCTGGCATCCTCTTAATAGGATTTGCAGGTGTAAGTCAACCGTATGCTTATGTAT
Source organism: Gambelia wislizenii (assembly GCA_030847615.1). Lineage (NCBI taxonomy): Eukaryota > Metazoa > Chordata > Lepidosauria > Squamata > Crotaphytidae > Gambelia > Gambelia wislizenii. The sequence continues at coordinate 81,717,119 of JAUMIR010000005.1, read as the reverse complement.
GTCCTTTTTTGGTTGGTATTCCTGTCTTTCCTCTGGACCAAACAAAGCCTCCCTGGATCTACTGGACTGTCACTGCAGCTCTACTCCTCCAGATATTCCATGCCCAGTGAGAATGGTGGGGGATCAGAAATATACCTGGCTACATTCCCACAACTGGATGTGAAATGGGATCTACAGAAGATCCCAGCAGACATCTGAAAAATTGGCAGTGTTTTAGATTACCCAGGCCCCAAGCCAAATGGGGGAGGGGGCAGAAGAAAACCCACCACTTTGAACTGTGTTTTGAAATAGGCTAGAAGCCAGTAAATCTATTCACTGTAAGAAATGGGATTGGGGGTCAGTGGACTAGTGGCTCTTTTTGTTGTTGAGAGCCTTCAAGTCATTTCCAAAGGATGGTGACACTATCATGGGTTTTTCTTGGCAAGATTTATTCAGAGGGGGTTTACCCTTGCCTTCCCCTGAGGCTGAAAGTGTGTGACTTGACCAAGGTCACTCAGTGGGTTTCCATGCCGAGGCAGGGATTGAAATCCTGGCTTCCCATAGTCCTAGGAGATTATCAGACAGGAACGAAAAAAGCATTCCTGTCCCACAATCTCCACTCCCACCCCTGACCCACTACAATACCCTCCCCACCTCACTTACCTTTTCTAATGTCATTCCAGCAGCCCAGGAGTAAACAGAGCTCTAACAGCTCTCTTCACTTCCTGGATTGAAATCCCACGGATTCTCACAAGACGCAAGCGTGGGAAATTCAAAAATAAAATAATAACCCCCCAAAAGTGACAGCACACAAAAACACACTTTAAAATGTTAAAGTAACCAGGGGGGGGCATAAAAAGTGTGTCACTTACCTGAATGTCTCGATGTCACCCAGAAGTGTTCTGGTAGGGACCTCCCATTGACACTGGGATCTTGCCAGCAATATAGGGTACCTTGTTACATGCATGGAAATTCATGACAGAAACAGAACGGGGATCTATTGACGGCTTCTCCCATCAATAAAAAGCAGTGCTGGCAGAATGGGAGCAGAATGGCTGCATAACAATGGGGGACAATGTCATCTGATAAGGAAGCCCTTTATTAATGCCACTTTAAATATGTCTGATAATCTCACTAGTCCATCACTCAAACCACTACACCACTTTGGCTCTCTAGCAGCAGTATTCTGAACCATTGAGAGGAGTCCTCAAAAGGCAGCCCTAAGCACTGCCAGACTAATTCTGAAGTCAGTAAGGCAGTAATAAAAGACCTGGCTGCCTCTGTCCACAATGCCGTCCAGGCTCTCTCTGCCATTTCCAATGGGACACCAGCCAGTGTTGGTAGAAGATGCTTCATGCCATCAATGCTTCTTAGACATCTAAAGCCAGGACTGGCTCTAACAAAATCACCTACAGACTCAAGTGGACTTCAGTCCCACCCAGAAGAGGTTGTACACCAGTTGTCAGGTGTTGGCATTGCCAGACTCAGCCCCAGTTTCAGTGTTCATCAGAAAACTTTATTGCCAGAAATCCAAGAAGTGTACAATACAAAGTCATTGCTGAGAATGAGAGCCTAACAGATAAACTCTACATTAAAAGCATTTTACAATTAACAAAATCTGGTGGGCTGCATGATCATTGCTCATCCATCATCCACTGACCATAAGCATTCCTTAAACCAAAACCACCCTCTTTCCAGGCTTTGGGGTTGTCTATATGAGGCTATAAAATGTGGATTGATGCATACTAATGCCAATTCACAGCAGCTTTCATTTGTCTCAATGATTTTTTGGTAAGATCACGGGCATGTGAAGCAATCCGTGTTTGTTGTTCAAATTGGCATGCTTGCAAATCCAGATGGCAGGCACAAGTGAATTACTTGCATTTTTATTACCACCAAGAGCATACCCAAGGTGCGGAAGTGCGATACTCCACTTAAATAAATAGATAAAGGGGGAGGCTCTTTCGTCACCTCAGCACAGATCGCTATGGCAAAAATTCAACATGTCTGTTTGGGGCACTTGCCTTGCCAGCAAGTTCTGCCCCCTGCACATGTCTGACCAATCAGCTTTCCACTTCCTCTCTTATCAGGAATGTGCAGCAAAATGAATCGGTTGTCCCAACGAGCAGGAATTCACATTTCCGTCAGAGTTTTTTTTTTTTTTTAAATAAATATGAGAAAAGCTGTGAAGTCTTTTCCCACGGAGTATTTGGCATTTTTGGCCCCCTTTCTTCCAAATTTGATGGATTGATATGGGATTTAATTAAGGACAAATTGTATTCTCCTTAAATTCTGAGAAGTATTTTCACCTTATAGACAACCTCTTTGAAAACTGTTAATTGCAGCTGCATCATTATCTCTTTTTTCCCAAGCAAAACCCAAACAGTTACACATGCACCCCACACACAAATAGCTAGGCACATTCTATACCAAGGCCACAGGAAAGTAAGCAAAAAAGGCAGGAACAGGAGCCAAGGGGTCCGAACCTGACACCCAGCTGCCAGGTTAGATTAACCATCTACCATAAGTGCTGCCTCCTTGTTTGGACTGAAGTTTTTGTCCCTAACCCTGTCCATGCCTGGTCTCAGATGCCCACTCAGCACATCCACCACCATACCAGAATCAGAGGAAGTATCATCAGTGTGCTAATGATGCCTCACCTGTAACTCAACACCTACCCCTTCCTCTATTGGTTTCACATGTATGTTAATTAACATGGGTGGCTGTGTTTTACCTGTGTCCAATGGGGAATGAGCAACATATAAAGTCTGTGCGTATTTGTGAGGTGGTTCACCCATCCCTACTCAACCTTTCTTCTAATTATGAAAGCAGGGCCTTCTGCAGAAAACCCAATTCATTGTCCCAGGACATATCCTGCTATGCTGACTAATCTACACAACTTTTCAAGAAATGTAGCTGGTATATGGCACCCAAGGGCAAAATTTCTCCCCTCCCCCTCTTATCTTTTCAGATAAAGAACAGCTTACATCAAATTCCTCATCAGCAGAAGTCTTTAATCAACTAGGCTCTTCTATCAATAAATACAGGCTGCCTACAATCACCTAAGTTGTCATTAAAGGCCACTTCACTGTTTGTGGAGACCACTCTATGAGAGTTACCTGAACAATTATAATTAACAGACCAAGTACTACATTGCTCAAAGCAGCTGAATGGTCTTTGATTAATACTGGCCTCCTGGACACTTCTTGTTTCTTTTTTTCTTTCAAACCTCACAATTACCATTTCAGTTTTCTATTATTATGAAGAAAGCTTTGCTAAGAACTGCTTGAGAAGTGGGGAAATGAATGTGTCCATAACAGGCAATTTAATGGATAGTGGTGTGCATTTTAAAGCCAGGTAATGAATTTTTAATATTGTAAACATAAATTTAGTTCCACCACACTGTAGTATACCTCACCATAAACTCCTTTTATAACACCTAGAAGGAATCCAAAACTCTTGTTGCAAATCATAGTTATTTAGATATACTAGATAGTACGTATAGATAATCTATAACACCTATTTGCATATATAGATATACCATGTGTGTACAGTATGTCCTTTTTCATGTATGCTGAAAATGTATCATGTATTGGCCATCACCTAAACAATGTGGATAAAGTAAGCACACTTCTGGGTGAAAATTGACTCTTATAGGGCACTAGACCTTAGGTGAAAATCATGTGGTTCTTAGATATTTTTGGATTGTAACTCCCGAACCCCTGTCCGTTGGCTTATTTTGGCTAAGACTGTTGGCAGTTGCAGTCCACCAACATCTGGAGGATCACATGATTCACACCACTGCTGTAGTCACTTGTAGTCACCCAGAAGCTATGGAATAAAAGTGTTTCATGCCTTGAGCCTTCCCAAGCCACCAAATGTATATGGAATGCTTTATTAATTGAATTCAGTGGCCATCAGTAGGAGCAAACCTATTGCATTTAGTTTTGAGCACTGTTAATGCCAGAAACTCTTGAGTAGATTGACTTGCTTTATTATTTTTACACTTCTTTTCAGTCCATGGGTGTATAAGGCAGCTTACAAAATTTTTAAAACCATCCAGATATTTTCAAGATTACCTTTGGGCATGGACAAATTCAGCCAGGGTTGGCAAAATTTATATCTTACTTGACAAGATTTGGTGCTGAGCGGAGTCAAGCCCTTTCCTTGCTAGCCCTAACAAGGTGCTATTTTTTGAAGCCATGGTTTTTAGGCCAGCTTGAGCCATAGGGCTACTTTGGCACCCTCTGCGTTTCATGTCACATGCACAAAAGCACACCTTTGTGACCTGCCTTAATTAATTCTGGAGTAGCTACAGGTCTTTTGGTTCTGTGTTTGCAATCACGAAGGTGCATAAGCCATGCAGTCTGTGCAATTTTGATGTTATACCTACTGCTATTAGGATGAGTGCATACTGACAACCATCACTGTTAGATAACTATGTTATGATAACTATGTTATGAACTTGTAGCTTCACAAAGAGCCAGCAATGTAAGAGTTGCTGTTGCTGCTATTGTCACCAGTCACTGCCTTGAGTCATTCTCATCTGTCCAGGTGGATCCCCTTGTCTCCCATCTTTGGGAAATGAGAGGCAATCTCACATTCCTTTGTATGCATAGTTAAGTCTCATACAGGGCATTTTGTGGGATCTAAAATGGCACTAATCTTTCATAGATGAGAGCCAAATGACTTTTACCTTCTTGTCATTTTGTGATTGGCCATATAGGTGCCAAAGTACCCACAGAACTTTCTCAACATTCGAAATGTGCCCATGAACCTAAAAAGATTTAGGACCCCCTGTTCTACTTACTTCGACAGTTAATAATAATATATTATTACAGAATCACAATACAGTAGGACCCCTATATCCACTGATTCAATTATCCACTCAACACAAAACAGCACACCTGTCATAGAGTCTTCCTAGAAAATGTGTCCTCTCTAGCCATTTTCTAGGTCCTCCAAAGGCAACTCTATGGTATTTTAAACCAGAAATCCCATTGTTTTCAATGGCGTTCTCTATTATCCACGGTTTTCAGTATCCATGGGCCCCCCCAGAACCAATCCCAGCAGATATAGGGGTCCTACAGTAGTCTTTTGGAATTATGCAGTTAGCTGATAGTGCAGACCATCTACCATTATTCTACATTATACAGAACATTCAAAAGTTAGTCTTAACGTGTTAAAGAAATGGAGTTAATATTATTTTGCCTTAACTGCAGGAGATACCTAGAAGCTGAGTAGAAAGCAGATAACTGGTACAATATTCTACCATGTTTCAGCCTTGAGTCGTATACTATCTCTAAATAAGTAGGTAAACTCTCTTTCTTCTCACAATGAAGTTCATTTTCTTAAGTCATGGTACATTTGCAGCATTTTAAATACAAAGTCCAAAACAAGAAAATAAATTTTGTTTATTCAGAGCTTCCCTCATTTTACATTGGCTTTATCTCTTGTGTAAACAAATCCCAATGGTGGAAGTAGATTAAGGATTATCTTGAGACATGTGATTATGTATTGCAAACATGTCCTAAGGCACATTATGTTATGATTCAATTGAAGTACGCAGATAGCTCAGCATTTAGGTACCATGGTGCTTCAAAGGTTGAAAATGATTAAACATCAGGTGTCTTCGCAGTCCTGCTCAACAGTCTTACAATAGGTATATTAGATGTGCATCTTTTATACTTACTAATATGTAAAAAAACATCAACTATGCCATTTACAACCATGAGCTCAAAGTATATACAAAAGCCATGTGTGTATATTGGTAACAGGTGTCATTCTCTATGGTATCAAATTTTTTTAACGTGGAATTACTCAGCTGAATGTGATAATATTCATGTGTCTTCAAGTCACCTGCCAATTTATGGCGACCCCATTAATCTCATAGGGTTTTCTTAGGTAAGGAATACTCAGAGGTAGTTTTGCCAGTTCCTTCCTCTGAAATAAAGCCTACAGCACCTGGTATTTGTTGGCGATCTCCTACAGTACCTTAAATAATTCATAGATGATTTAGGCAGGTTTCATTTAACCTGCCATAGGTTGCAATGGTAGAAGGAGTCTCTGCCAAAGTCCTCCCTTCTAACTCACCTTGTAAAGGCCCAGCAACCCTCACTTGTATGAAACTGCCTACCTTATATTACTTGGCTCAAAGTCTGGGAGGACATGCAATGAACTCTTCCAGTAAATGGGATGAGGCAAGAGGCGTAACAAGACCCTTTAAAAACGCCGCTGGTGCAGTGTTAATTACAACAAAAAGCATTTTAAATATTTTCCTTTTTGCAAAGTGTATTTTCTCGCTTTCAAAGGGAACCGCAATTGACTGTTGAGATACTGTTGCCATTACATTATCCCTCCCCCCCATCACTTCTAGCACTCCCAAAGCACAAACCCAAACAAGATGAATGGCTGTATAATTCAGCTAAAAAGCTTCTGTGGGTTTCAGCCATCACTATTTCCACCTTCCAGCTGTTAGCATCCTGAAATCTGATGCTTGCAATTGTTGCCTAACTTGCACTTAACTATATTTATGCTTAAATGGATTTCTCATTCCAACACTTGGCGTTCATCATCTGCTTGAAATTGCCTCTCTGTACTTGTCTTCCTTCTTCCATCTGATGAATGATGTGATATTTGAATATAATTTGGGCAGGAGCACAGAGGAAGAGGCTCAGAAATACCATACTCACACACACAAGCTACAGGGAAGTGACAGGTTTGTGCCTGTGTCTTGTCAGCACACTTGTCAAAAACTATCTAAAAGAGCACAATATGTGCCAATCAAAGGTTATCTTCTTTGTGTGAACTGTTTATGAGGGGACAGGGGGAGGAAGAACAGAATCTGCCATAGCAATGGACTCTGGCCATCAGATTTGTTTGCAGAGGTCCCTTAAAAGACAGTGGAAAGTCATGAAAGCTTATTACAGGAAGGAGTTTAAAGCAGTTTCAGACAAGTCCTTTAGCATACCATTGCCCTGCCTTATTCACTGAATTTTACAGGAGATTCAGATTGATTACTTCCTCCACTCAGAACTTTCTTTTTTGGGCCAGTTCTTCCATAAGGCTTCTTACTGTGGAAAATCCATTAATGGGGAAACAATGGGAAAGTGGCACAGTGTTTTCTATCTGTTAGTGTGAGGAAACTTCTCTGGCAACATCCTTTGGACTTAGAACTTATCTGCCCTCTGGAGTGACCTTGGGGTTTTGTTAACAGTTAGAGGTTGGCCTTGCTGGGTCCTGTTAAGGGTCATACCTCGGCAGGTTTCCACAGCTGATCAGTGGAACCTCATGCCTGGCTTCTTCTTTTCCCACTTGGTCCTGCTGCCTGCTTGTTGGCTTCACAGATTACAAATGAATGAGTACACAACTGCCCCCTGACCCATTTATCCTTCCTTCCTTGGCAACAGTGAGAACTGGACTCAGAGGGAGAAGAATAGGATCCCTGGGGAGGGAGGATATCTTGCCCAAACCTTTCTTCCCTAGACCTTGGAGCTGCTCCCTTGCCCTAGTCCCAGATCCAATGTTATTTTGGAGAATTGCCTCAGTCTAGAGAGCTTTTGCCTGAGAACCAGTCTTAATTCTCCAGACCACCAGAGGGAATTTAAATTCTCCTTCTCAGTCTGTACTTCAACTGCAGCCAAAGGCATAGACCTATTTTGCTTAGGAAAAGGGACTTGGAGACAAGACTGTAAAGAGCAGAAAACTATTTAGGTCAATGGTGGGCAACAAAACAAATCCACACGACTTAATGACACGTGTAGGATAGAAATCAGGTTGCTTGTAAATATTGGTTGTGAAGTTGTACCTGTTGAAGATGCAGATGTGCAAGTCTGCTGATCACTTAGCCATGTTAGGTTTCAAAAGGGCCTACATTTTTCAGGTTCATAAAACCTGGCCATTTGTTCTCACTGCATTTCTCAGACTCTCACTGGCATAGTTATTCTATCCAAGTTCCATATCAGGTTGTGAAACTCACAGATCATTTCCATGTCAAAATTTGTGTGCTTCTCACTTCAGAATGTATGCTTCTGTATACCCTTTTCTAATGTACACTTCTCCATTGATTAAAACATGTTTGTGTGCCTTTATCAAATGCATATTTTTATTCATGCACATTTTAAAAAGTGTGTACATGACTTTGCTCATTTTTATCTCTGAACTATACCATAAGTCCCAGGAATATAAGAATTTCCAAGCAAAATACACCCCATTCCTTTGCTGGAGGTGGGAAGGACAAATCCATAGAGAACTGTGAATCCAACTAATTTCTTCTCAGGTTGTGACAAGCAGTTTGTGTATCTATCTAGACTATGTTGGTCCCAGAAAGACTGCCTAAGGGTTTCCTTTTTTACTCTTTGTTAATATGGGCACCACAACCAGCAAGCTGTCAAGTCTGTTTCCTTCTATCAGTTAGTCTTTAACAGTCCATCTGCAGCTATGTAACTTTCTTTTACAATGCAAACTGAGTGTTTAAGATAGTAAATGTAACAAGATCGTAGGGTTTATTTATAGAGAAAAGTACAGAAGTTTTCATTTTCTTCCTGCATGAGGTGTGTTCCAAATACCCCCTTCAATTACAAATTTGTGTATAGTCAAATACAGTTGCAGAGATCAGGGTTATTTGAATGGCTGGTTACCCAGTTACTTTCCATTAAAGTTATGTGTACTTGAAGCCTATTATTTCAAAGGCCTTTGTCTGTTTAAACAGACTTCAGTGTTTCTATCATGGCTTTATCACATTGCTATAGCCTTGGCTTTCCATTATCCCTCTTGAACTGACTTCTGGGAGAATCCAAATGAAACATGGTTGTTCATCTACTTCCCTTTATATACCTGGTGTGTAAATAGTTGACAGGTGACTTGAAAGCACGCACACACACATACACACATGGTTTAAAACCCTCTGATTTTTTAAAAAGTGTTTTGTTGTATAATGGCCATCCAAATCCTACAAAAACAAACTTCCAGATGATACATTGTATGGCTCTTCAGCCTTAGTTGTTGAAAAACTATTTCAGTTTACAATTCTTACTTAGCTGTGGAAGTACCTCCATTTGTTGCTAAAACCAACCTTTTACATTTTTCTATAGTGCATTAGTCTCTTGTAAACCTTTGTTTCTCCTAACACATACAGGAAAGGAGATGCTTAAAGCATTTTCTGCCTGGGTGCTAAAGGATACCTGAAAGCTTTAACCAAAGTCTACAAATGTGTATACATCTACAGTTCCAGAAATGTTCAGCACAACACTATGCTCGATTGCTCGGATGTAAGCCCCCCTTTACTTCAATGAGATTAAATGCAAACCTTAGTTTTTTCACACTTTCCCAAATCCAGATAAATGTTGGGAAACACATGTGAGGAAGTTAAGTCTGTGAAAGCTTATGCTACCAACTTCTTTCTCTGGGTCTCAAAGGTGCTACAAGATCCCTTTTCATACTTGGAAAGCACATTAAACAGATGAAGTAATGAGATAAATGTTTACTCTCTTAATTTTTGCATTGTCTTCTGCCTTGTCTATACTCCTTTTTCATGTGCAACAGAAAGGAAAAACTATTATAAAAGAATTAAGCTACTGCCTGAAATGGGTACCACATCCTCTTTGTTAACAACAAAGCTCTTAGCTTTAACAAAAGCTCCACTTCAGCTGTATTAATGCCCTTAGCCATGGAAGTAACATTAACATGTTTAAAACGGGGCTGGAGGGAATCATTAAACAAAACTATCCAAGAAATACTCATGGCAGAGTAAATTCTGACTGAGTTTCACCTGAATTTCAGCTTTTGGCATCCACAAGTATTTTCCTTGCATAAATCCCCAAACACTATCAAATGTATAGCTCAGACATAATTGGTTTCAGAGAGAATTCTGTGCATTTTGTTTTGTAATACTTGTAGTTTGGCTTGCCATCTTTTCATTCCTGACAGATAATCTTTAGCAAAAGCATGGGGCAGAAATACAACAGGTGGCATGTTATAGAGGAAACATTACCAGTTGAACTTGCTTTTATGAAAGCAGAAATCCTACATTGTCAGGATATACCAAATACTGAAGGCTGATGTGACAACTTTTTTTTTAATTGGATGTCATTCAATAGCAATTTAAGTTTTGTATCTGACACATATATACTACTGAGAAATCATCTGGCAATATGTGGAACCATGTTGTTGCTATACTAAAACAATTATGCTTTTGAAGAGGAGAGTTCTCAGTAATATAGTGCATGTCAGCAGGGCAACCTTCAACATTATCCTAATTTTACAGTCTGGAAAACAAGAACTACAAGATCAACTCTAGATTTTAAACCTTGAGTCCAACCACACAGTTTGAAAACTGCAGCAAATGCTTTACAAATATTTAGAGAAAAGAAAATGCAACATTTCTCACATGAAGCACAGAATATTCTTCCTACTGGGATTGCTCTGGTGGTTTTACAAGGCCCAATACATACAATCCGTCTTTCTACCTGTGGACAGGTGTCCATTCAAAGTCCCTTCTGTCCACCACTAGTCAAGAGAGGCTTTCATTTATGTCAAGGCATAAAACATGTGGCCCTCCAGATGTTAAACTTCAGCTTCTATCAGCCTTGGCCAGCATAGACAATAGTGAGGGAGTCACAACCCAACTTTTTTTGGGGGGGAGGTGTCACACAATTCTGTTCCCATTTTAGGTTATTATGGATTGTAAACATCATTTCACTGGTATTAAAGCACTGCAAGCTATTTAAGTGTTGGGAATGGACCAATTAGGCTCATAATAAGTGAGCTGACAAGACTCAAGGATGAAGTATAATTCAGTTGTGATGGGAGGAGCTAATTCTAACAGATTCCACATAATCTGTTAGAATTCAAACACAGAAAGAGGGATGGAATTTCATCTTCACTGACTAATTGCAAATAAATAAAATAAAAAATCAGCTGAGATCATTCCAGTTCAATAAAGTGCTACAAACATTACAACACCATGCACTTTTATTCAGAAGTCTTACTAAGCTCAATAGGACTTGAGTGTGTGTTGCAGCCTAAAGGGCTCATCTAGTGACACAAATAACAGAGAAGGGAGAACAGGGTTAGGTCCTTTGGGTCACTCTAGAATGCTAGGGTTCTTTCCAACTATATTGGAATTACCAGTGAAAAGGCACAGTGCATGTATTCTGCTTTTTTCCTCCTTCATATTTTTTCCTTGAGGAATAAGGAGTGGAAAAAGCAGTGGGGAAATACAGGATTCCATTTAAAATATGCCATCTGGACCTCTAGCAAGATTATGTGAACGAGGCAGGATAAAACATCACTTGGAAACATCACTAGTTACCCAAAGTCCTTGTGTCCTAGACTAGGGATGAGTAACTTGTGGCTCTCAAGATGGAGTTAGACTTCAGCTCCCATCAACCGTAACCTACATAGCCAATCATGAGGCTATGAACGGAGTGCCATTTGTTGTACAAATCTATAACTCACCAAGACAGGCAATCTCACTCTGTGTTAAGTGCATCTACCTGCACTGAAATCGAAAGGTTCCATATGCTTAATTCTACATAGGTTCAAACTGTTTCCAAATGTACATTTCTCTGTACAGGTTCAATTCTGAAGAAAACCAAGGTCAAGTCAGACCTGCACAACAACCATCACAATAAAGTTACCGACAGATCCATCAAAGGCAATAAAACTTGGTAGGTAAGTACATGAAAACGTGTTTTCTTTTACCCTCACAGTGAGCTCATGCAGAGCTATCCTTAAGAATAAACAAAGTCTCATCATTGTTTGAAACATTTTATTGCATGTATTAATCTTTCATAACTGATTACAAAGTGTATTAAAATCCATTCATCTTAAATGCATTGCAATAAAACTTTTATGGAACACATCTGAGAGCACAAAAAAGTGTTGAAGGGCAAATGACGTGGGTAGACTTCTGACAAATTGTATATTTCACTAACAGATTGTGGTACCTAGTGAGAGACAACCAAGTCAGACAGTTCTCTAATACCCCCACTACCTATCATTCCTAAAGATTTGGGTCAAGGCAAAGAACCAAGACAACAAAGTATATTTTGTTAATGTCTATTTGGGTCTACTATCACCGCTACCTGAGAAGTTCTAGTGTTAGATAAAACACTAGAAAACAGCAGACGTTTTAAAGGAGGGACAAACTAAGGAATGTTCAAATATATAACCTAGATGGATTTGCAATCACAAAATGCCACTTGATCACAACCCTCTTAAAACATCTTCCAGAGAAGAGGAGTATAGTATACACAGTTTGAGAAGATTAATGTCAGATAGTGTATCGGAGATGAACGGCTCAGCATCCTGGGATAATCTTCATCGCTGGACCATTTTCTGCCCACTGAAAGAAGTCACACTGCTTATCCTTCCCCAGAGGGCACACAAAGAAATTCTTTCCATTATTAGGGCCAATCTTCAGCACTGTCCTCATAATGCAGCGCTTCCCATGATTGCAGAAGGGAAAATGCAGGTCTGCCCACTGTAGGGAAAAAGCATTTTTCTTTAACACTAGATGCTACAGCCAAATTCCTCTGTTAGATTGGTGGCAAGAAACTCCTTTAATTCTGTCAGGTAGGTGGCAACTAATAATAATCAAGCTGAACCACTTTCCTTAAAATACAGCTTGTTCACTGCCTGAACTCCACTGGTTTGACTTTGTGAGAGGACAGTTTTTAAGAGTCTTATCTGGCTTTGGAAGCAACACGGGTCTAATTCATCCAAGTAAGGTTCTGATAGCCCATGGCTCCAAAGCAATTGATCTCACTTCCCCAAGCTCTAATGTTCCTTCCTTTTTAGAATCTGAAGGTCAAAACAATACTGTTGCATTAGTTACACACTGCACAGCAGAAACCATCCTCAAGGGTGAGCTAACAGAAAACAGTAAGACAAGGAAATAGTCCCTGCTCCTAGTATGTAGGCTCCAGCCTATATTTGCTAAGATATGAGGGACACTTCTGCCACTTTCAGAAATTATCTCCATGCATAGATTAACCACAAGGGCAGGGGATGGACACTCTATCAATGTCACAAGACTCCATGGTTACAGCCCAAGGACCACATTAACCAGAAGATCAGAATAGGATGCCAGTGCAATACGTACATAGGAGTTATACATAGTCTGGAATCCTGGTCACATAGTATTCTAGATGCATTCATGACTGCACTAAGAATCTTTTCATACCTTTCAGCAGCATTAAGGCCACGGCCTATTCTGCTCCCCTTCTGCATGTATCCTGTCTTATGGAAGGGATTTATGAAACAGGCTTTAGAGCTGCTGCTGACTTTCTTTCTGCAGAAGCCATTTGTGGGTAGAAATCTAGCAAGAAGAAAAGCAATGGCTGCAGGCTTATCTATCATTTGGCTTGGAAAGGTACACTGGCTTTAGCTATTAAATGGAGCTGAGCCTTTACAGCAAGGCAACTGTGGCCTTCTAGAAGGTTTTCTGTTTTGTTTTCCCCTACAATACTCTTCCTGCAATATAACCAATAGTGGAGGATTATGAGAATTGAGGTCTAAAACATCTGGAGAGCCACAGCCACTCATTCCTGCTGTACAGGGAGGAAAAGGAAGAAGAATGGATAAGTAGGAAAAGAGCCTTCTGTCTTGCAAACAAAGGCTTGAGGAACTGATGCCTCTTGGGAAGATGCCTCATGCTGGCCTTTTCTCCACACAAAGATAGCTCCAAGGAACTCATCCCTTGAAATTATATAAATCAAAAGTGTAAGGCCTTTTGCTGAACAGATATTTTGGGCATCAGCTGCCAGACATCCCAGACAGTATGGCCCGTGGTAAAGAATTGTAGTTCAAAACATTCAGATATATCAGAGGTTCCACAGGTATGATACAGATGCTTGTGTGAAGAGCTAAATGTGGATAAGTGGTAGAAAAATATTTCTACAATCCCCCCCCCGCCATCTTTCAGCTCTTCAGCTAAGTAACAAGGGTAGCAATTGTGTATGGCTTGAAGAGGGACTGCCTTCAAGGGACTGTACATTGAGACAAGGAGTGTCACTAAGTCCACAACAAATTTTCTTTATTGTAGTAAATAAAAGAAAGTTATTGCTGTAAACCATGAAAGAAAAGTCCATGGCTCAATCTGGTTCATGCAGAAAAATCATTTCACAGTGGCTACTCATTCATCCTAAATTCTTTTGAGTACCTCTTTAAACAAAGCCGTCATCACAGTAATTCATTTTTCATTATGTTAACAATGAAAGTATGAGTAAAATCCATGAGCAATCATGGATTTGTACCATTCCAGCTGCTGGCAAGGCTTACTATAATCTTACATACTTCAAAATAGTCACACCGGGCTTCTCTAGGTAAAGGGCAAGCATAAAATTGCCTGCCCTTGTTTTCTCCATCCTTCCTCACGACACGGAGAACGCAGAAGCGGCTATGTTTACTGCAGCGGGGACTACTAGCGTTTAATGGGCAACAGCCATCTGTCATATTATCTGGAGGTGCTCTGTAATGACAGGTTACAAAATATACCCTGTATAAAGTTAAAGAGATTAGTTGCAACAAAACCACTAGCTTCATTCTCAGCATCAATCCCACTGCTTTCATCCAAGCCTCATAAACTCTTCCCTTTCAATAATGCACCTTCAGTTTGTGATCAAAATGCAAAAATCTAGCTACGTTGCATGTTTTCTTTTAAAATGAAACTGAAGGATTCATTGCTGAATATCCAGGCAGTTGACATGAAATGCAAGTGGCAAATTTAAAGCTCCTCAATTGCCTTGCCTCTTATTTTTATAAACTTCACCTTTCCAGCCTTGCTAGCATAAATCCTGTGCCTTCATGTAGCTTAAGAGACATCCTGAATTGGCAGAAGCTAGATGTAACTAGAGGTCCATTTCCCTCCAATTATATTCTCCCTCTCTGGGAAGCTATGATGAGTGTTTTAGACCAGGCCATGGGGATCTCTACCTACTTGTCTGCTTCAGAGATCATTTTCCATGCTCTTCAATCAAAGCTACTTTAATGATCTCAATCACATTCCAGCAAGGAGGAAATCTGACTGGCAAGGCAGAAAGGTGTATTTTATGAAGGTGGCAGGTAAGCTTCATTTTCTTCTGTTATTAGCATCACTAGAAGAGTTGGAAAGTAACTTTCTGTTTACGCTGCAGAAAGGCATCTTTCTTGTTGGTGGTGAACTTTGAAATAAAATTAGTTTGTTTTTGTTACTTTGATTTAGTAACAACCAATCTTTTTTGGAAAGTGTGATACAAATCAAATTAAAAAAAACAGAGTAATAATATCACTCTGGTGCTGGTTAAAGTCAAAGAGCTATGGCATCCTCTGCCTTCTTTTGGTTGTTTCAGGGAGCAAAGCTGAAACATGAGAGATATGGCATGTGTACAGGTATGACTGTCCCACAGAAAAGCTCACAGGTCTTCCTGCCCCTCTTGCTCATAAAGGCCTATGCCTGTTGTATGCCATACTGCAAATACTGTCTTTCAATGTGACCTGTTCTGAAGAAGGGTACATTATAGTGATTTTTTTTCACAGCTGCTCTTTTATGTTACTATGCTTTTAGAATAAGGGAAGTCAAATTTCACAGGTGAGTTTGGCAATTTTCTCCCTCTCCCTGCTCTCCGTGTGCTACGGTCATGCCACCACCAACTGGTTAATCTGCCGGTGTTCTAGCATGATTTCTGCTACCTGGCAACATCATTCTTCTGCCGTTTACACAGGCCAAACAGGC
Organism: Gambelia wislizenii; assembly: GCA_030847615.1. Taxonomy (NCBI): domain Eukaryota; kingdom Metazoa; phylum Chordata; class Lepidosauria; order Squamata; family Crotaphytidae; genus Gambelia; species Gambelia wislizenii. Next base: position 81,701,425 of record JAUMIR010000005.1, on the reverse strand, counting down.
CAGGTCAGGCTTTTTGAAAGAATAAATGAATCGGGCATTATAAATGAATTGGGCTTTAAAAATGATAACACAGTGAATCAGTGGGTGAACACTGTAATCTTCCTGGACATTCTGCAGATGACCTGTAGGTCACAATACTTAAACAAAATCAACATGAGGAGGAACAGAAGGAAATTAACTGTGCAAAGTTACTAAACTGGAAAGTGTGAGCAAGTTTGACACCATGAAACTCTAATCCAGTAGATTATGGGAGAACCTTGCTCAAGGCTAAAAGGAATCGTCTCTCTTGAAGTGCTTGTTTATACAGGTCGCCCTGCATATCCTTGGAACTAATACCTGCAGTTTCAGTTATCTGAGGCTGAATAAATAGGGACACATACTATAGAGTCGTGCTGGAAAATGCCTAGCGAAAGGTTTTCTTTCAAGGAATCGCTAGTTCCTCTGTGGTATGTTTGTACTGGAAGTCCTTCATTTTAATACGGTTTGCTATTATTCATGGTTTCATTTATAAACAGTAAGTCCAGGTCCGTATCCCCTGCAGATACAGGGTGTGACCTATACTGTCAGTATCGCTGTACCTATTTTTCATCTATGAGTGCCAGTCAGGAGCGGATCACGTCATCCACACTAAATCTCTTATTTATTTGTGCACCTTCATGTTATGCATCTGCTATTGTCTGTGGTTTTTATCTTTTAGCCTCACTTTCATCTGCCTCCCAGTTCTTCTTTCTTTTTGTATTCATTGTGTGTGTGTGTGTGTGTATATATACACACACACACACACTTTGTGCACTTGATATATTGGGCTCTGATTTACTAAACCTTATACAATAACAAATCTAGTTCATTTTTTATAGACTCATAGAGGTGGAAGAGCCCACAAGGGCTAATAGTCCAACCCCCTGCCATGCAGGAACACACAATCAAAGCACTCTTGACGGATGGCCATCCAGCCTCTGTTTAAAAACCTCCAAAGGAGGAGACTCCACCACACTCCCAGGCAGCGCATTCCACTGCCGAACAGCTCCTACTGTCAGGAAGTTCTTCCTAATGTTTAGATGGAATCTCTTTTTCCTGTAGTTTGAGACCATTGCTCCGTGTCCTAGTCTCTGGAGCAGCAGAAAACAAGCTTGCTCCATCCTCAGTATAAAAACGCCTTCAAATATTTAAACATGGTGATCATGTCACCTCTTAACCTTCTCTTCTCCAGGTTAAACATGCCCAGCTTCGTAAGCCGCTCCTCATAGGGCATGGTTTCTAGACCTTTTACCATTTTGGTCGCCCTCCTCTGGACACACTCCAGCTTGTCAACACCCTTCTTGAATTGTGATGCACAGGACTGGACACAGTATTCAAGGTGAGATCTAACCAAAGCAGAATTTTTAAAGTGCTACAGAGTGTTTGTAGCTTTTGGTGCAACACCTAGAGCCACATTAGTGGATCTTCTCCAGAATTCTATTCCAGAGATTGCAACGCCACACAGAATCCATTTGGATTTATTTGGAATGCACTTGCTCCTCAGTTTTGTGAACCATAGTTTAGATAAACAAAGTGGACATCTGTCTAAATGGAGTTCCTGGGAGTCCATCTGTGCCTTCAAAGAATGTAAAAAGAGGAAGTTAAGTGACTGGTGACTGCCATCCAGCTCACAAAAGGTGTCCTCTCTTTTTGAAAGTTTGGGTGGGGTGGGAGTCATGAGGAAAACTGCATCACTTTGAGTCTTAATTCCTTTTTTTTAAAGAGCACACCTTGGTAAACTACCTACTCTGAAAGGACCACAAAAGATTTTACAGTCCTGGAGACAACTGAAAAAGGGTGCTGTTTAAGGAATTCACCCTCCAAAAGGGGATATCTATGAATGGGTGAAGGCTTGTTGCAGGTGAAAATATTTTCATTAATACATGGTGATCTACGCAGAGGGAGGGAGTGGAATTTGTAATTTTTCCTCCAGAGGGACAAACTGGAATGAAAGGTGTTCTTCATAACACTTCAGCCTACTACTTTATAGTTACCAACTTGTGCTGGCAAATTAACTATTCTGATCTAATAAGCTGAGCTATGGGCCACACCGTGGTAGGTGAGGACACAGCAGCAGGTGAAGTTGTTTCATGAGCCGGTACACATGCCATATCTGTTTGATGGAATATAGTTATATACTAAACCACTTCAACAACCTAAAAACAAATGTTTTCTTATAAGCACCATATTGCCTATCAATTTCAAGTTTCAAGCTTCTGCTCAAAGAAATATACATTACAGGAGTCTGGTTAGATCTGGAAATAACAAACCTGCTTGTTAAATTCTCATTGAGAGGCCCAACAGATGAAAGTGAACAATCAATCTTCTGTTTCTTCTGTGCTGGTTTTAAAGATTTATATTGATAGGGAACGGGTCCTAGTTTATTCACTCTGCAGTGGTAGGTAGTGTTATCATCATTTTGTGAAGAACCATGCATACAGCTTCCATCTGAAGTTAGATTTTCATTTCCATTATGTCTTGGTTGAGTAGATATACTTGCAAGATTTGTCAGTACCAGCGTTGTTATCCCAAAGGCAGTTTTTCTGTTGATCTTTATTTCTGTTCTTGGTTTTTCAAAGTTGTTACATGGGTACTTGACTAAATCGCTGTTAAAGGCTGCTAAACTTTCATTAGTTGGCGTCTTTGGAACTTAAAATAGATGGTAAGAAGGGAAGACATTCTGGTTAGCATCTTCTTTGTACCACTTCATCACTTGTTCCCCAATTTCTACTACACTTTAATAATACATTTATGGCACTGTAGACATTATCTGTCGTTGCAGGTATTAATGGTACATAATATCATAAACAACCAAGACATAAACAAAGCAAACAGGAAAGCACATAATCACAGTGAAAGAAAGGAAGGAGACAGTGCTCCACATGCTATGCATTGGTCAAAAATGTTTATTTCTTGAAAACCCCCCAAAATCCATAAATAAGAACCAACTGGTAGACCTATTTCCTTTCTTTTAATATTCAATGGAAATTTCTGAGGACTGGTATGTATATATTCATATTTATAATAGAAACTGTAATATTTTGAAGAAAAAGGTTTTTTAATGAGTTGTTTATCTACAGTCTCAAATATTCTATACATAGTAAATGTGAGCAGGGAAGCCAGATTTTTTTTTAACCTCCATATGACCACCAATGCCTCTCAATATTTTGACATGTTTTGGGCAAGGGGGTTGTCACTTTTTTTTACATTTTTAAAGACCTTCCTTTGGTCTTTCCTCAAACCAGCAAACAATCTGACTTTGGGCTCCAGTCACTTCCTATTTTAAAGAAAGGCTTGTCAAGGAAGCTCTTTAGAGGCCTAAAAAGAGTGGAGTGGCCAAAATGCCCTCAAATGCTTCCCTCCCTCAGTAGCTTGGTAGGGCACTATGGGCTGTTTTAAAGCAATTATTTTTAATTTAGGGAGTGGGATTGGGGACACAGGCAGTGATAATGTGGGTGTGCTTCCTCCCAAGTTCCATAGGGGACTAATGTAGCCCTCAGCCTACCCTAAGGGTAGAGGAACAGGTCTGCATACACCAGTCACAGCCTCTAAACCACCCCCTGACCTATTCTATTGTGAATAGAAAAACCTGTTTTAATTCATGATTCCTTGAACAGAGCTAGAATGCTGCATGTGATCAGAGACCCTGACAAAGCAACATCTTGAGGAATTGTAGGGTTTTGCTAATCTTGAAGTGAACATGAATAAATAGGAACGTTGGTCTTACCTGTGATATGTTCTTTTCCAGGGGTGAGGCGAAGAGCATCCGATAAGACATTGGGTAAGCTCCTCCCACTAACTCCGAGTAGGCAGGCAAACAAAAGAGAGACCTTTGTACGGCCTCTTCCTGTGAGATCACCTAGGAGGAGCGACCCCACAATAGCCAGTTTATAGAAAAGCTGTACCACGCGTTCCTGAGGCAAAATGTACCTAAAATGAAACACTACCATAGATTAATGATACCTCGCCAGCGTCCCCGGGTGGGACGGATGCTCTTCGCCTCACCCCTGGAAAAGAACGTATCACAGGTAAGACCAACGTTCCTTTTCCCAGTGGGGGAGGCTTCAGAGCATCCGATAAGACATTGGGATGTGCAAAAGCCCCCTGATGAGGGTGGGAGCTGGCGTAGAAAACTCCTAAGATGGTTTAAAAGGTCTGTCAGAGGACCCTTCTGTTGAAGGCATCCTCTGCCAAAGGAAATCTGTCCATCCCATATCACCTGATGCGAGTTGATGACAAGCACCAGGAGGCCACCTTACACCTCTCTTCAAAGGAAGCATCCTCTTCCTATCTGCAGACACCGTTGTGATCCTGGCCAAGTATGTCAGGATTCCTAAGGTATGGTTATCCAAGGCAGCCCGCAATGCGGGCTCTGATCCCTCAAACTAGAGTGGGCAGCAGAAGTATTTTTCGGCGTAAAGGACCCACATAAATGGAGGTGAATCTTGCTCCCATACTTAGACTGAGACAAACCTCCTGACGTATATGTGGATAACCCTATGGACGTTCAGGGTATGTCCTATACCCTCCAGTTCCCCTGTCGGCTGAGGTCAGACCAATTCCTGTGGCCCGTGGAATGAACTGTAGACCCTGGGTCTGGAATCTGGATGACAGCATCTGGTCTGAACTGAGGGAGATCCTCCCTTTTCCTATCGGTACCAGGATAAAAGGAGAGACCATTCAGAAGCAATGCTAAGGGGCGACATCCCTAAGAGGGTCAAAAAGGGGGGGCCCCCATGCGGGTGTCCCAAGCCGGAAATGTACCATGATGGAAGACCGATGGGTCGGCAGAAGGCTGGGTCACTCAGACCCCTTAGAAAAACTGAGAAAGAACTGGGTTCCTCAGGCCCTTCAGTAGCCCTCGAAACCTTCCCTGGATGAGGCCCAAAAACAACGGTTGTCATCTGTCTCTTAACGGTATTGGGGTGCAAGCCACCATCAAAGTCAACCTGACAGAAGTTTGTCAGGGGGCCTTTACCTCCCTAGTTTAAAACACTTGTGAGGGAAAACCGCTCTAAATGAGAAATTCGTGGATTCTCTGTGTCTACTCCACTAGGAGAATGCCCCCCGTGGACTCCAACACTGCACCTTCAAAACTCCAGGACTGGAAATCAAGCCAGATTGGGTCCAGATGATGAACAACACCCTGAGGGAGGTCTGGTCTGGTTGAAAGGCGATTGAGGAATGCAATATGGTCCCAATCTGGGAGAAGCAAGTCCTCCTCGAGCCCACCGGCGACAAGTATAAGGTCAATTTCTTCTGTCCAGGTTCAGTTCTGGATTCTGGAAACCATTGTGACAGGCGGGGAGAAATGGGTGTATGGTATTCCATAAGGTAGGCTCGTGTCAGGGGAACCTCTCCCTCATCCCCCTCCCTCAGGAACCTGTAGAAGACTGGGGAAGGATTACCTCTACTAGTGAGATGAAGAGGTCCCAGGTTGGCCTCCCCCATGCCTGCACAATGATTGCGAACCCTTCTGGGTTCGGGCTCCGCTCCCCTGATCGAGATCAGGTCTGCTGAGACAATCCACCTTTGACCGAGAGTCCCCTTGGCACTGCAGGAAAAAAGGTGTAATCCTACGTCCACCCCATGACACGACGCACTTTGGTCATGAGGGATCTGTCCTCGTGTTTTCCTGACGATTTATGTGGGTCTGTGTTATTGTGTAGACTGATGTGTAGTGTACACATTGTGTTGTGAAGATCAGGACTGATCTGGCCTGGATCAGATCGTGAAATGTGAGGGACCGTACTAGGTCACCCTGGACTCTATTCAGTTGGTGCCGTGAGAGGACTCTTCTGTCATCCACCTGCTCTCCTCAGTGGTCTGTATTCTGTATGGGTTCCAGATAAGTCAGCCAGTATGACCAATGTTGCCCACCAGTGGAAGGAGTTTCTCACTTCCCATAACAATTCGTGCTTCCTGTGGCGGTTGAGTGAGATGTCCAGCTGAAAACAGCAGGAGGAACTGGTGGAGTCGTCTGGCCTGGAAGTGAGCCCAAGGGAGACAGTATATGGACCCTATCAATAGTCCCTGAGGTTGGATGAGGTACATGCTGTCTTGACCATATTATCGCCACAACTCTCTCTAGCTTGGGTCTGAGGTGAACCCTTCAAAGAGCTCACCCTGAAGCCATCTTCTTGCGGGAAATGTGAGCATTTTCTGAACATCCCTGAATACATGCTAGTCGGATAGGGAAGGGACCAACAAATCTTCCAAGTAAGAGTAGATGCATAGTCTGGCCCTTCTCTGACGAGCGACCATGCACAATTGGGGGTGAGCGGCCATGATTCTTATGAAGGACCTGGGTGCCAGAGGTGGAACAAAGGTTAGAACCTTGTACTGAATGTGGTAGCTGTTGTAGGCACAGCAAAGAAAAACATGCTGCGGTACCCTGAATACCATTCCGACGTGAAGGAATGTTTACCTCCCTGGTATTCCCAGGTCTCCCATCCAAGCACTAAACCAGGCCTGACTCTGCTTATCTTCCAATATCAGACAAGATCAGGCATGTTCAGGGTGGTATGCGTAGTCCCGCCTGCAGATATGATGAAGAAATGTAATTCCCTACGGAGATCCTCCGAGATATGCCACAAGGTTCCCATGCGGAACCTTCCACTGCGACAAAGCCTATTTAGGCCTTTCGGGTTGAGGAAGACCCTCGAGAACCCAAAGATATTGGAGTAACAAACTTGCCTCTGCCTGTCACGGGGAACCTCCTCTAGAGTAGCTAAGGGACCCAATTGCTGGATGGCATCCAGTAGGTGGCGCTAGCGACCGAAGACGGTGCCTTGCTGGACCCTAGCTGGACCTTGGATTTGGTAGTCAGGAGTGACCTTCTGGGTGATTCTGATTTGGTTTCTGCAGTGGGAATTTATATAACCCCACCGATGTCTAGTGTCCTCAGGCGGGAGACAATAAGATGTTGTCTAGGTTCTAGCAGTCCAAAGGCCAAACTTCTGTCTAGGACTTCTGTCCTCCCTCCTTTGATGGCATCGATAATTACAGACCGCTTAACAATGGTGAAAAGAAAGCTCTTTCTGGTGGTTCTACCTTATGCTAGTCGAATGCCCCCAACTTGCTGGGCACTTAACTCTACCAACCTATGAAGGGACAGAAGGTTGATTCAACCCTGGAGGTCTGCGCCAAGCTTTGTGGCTTACAGTACTGGCTTTTAACCACTTTGCAACCCAGGCTCCTAGCTACCTCTTCTTGTCTCTGTCTTCTATCATGCCCTGGCCATAGTGAACTCATCTACAGAATAGGCCATGAGTTGTCAGAGGGGTGTGGAGCAATTAGTTTGTTTATTTATTTGATATCTATACCTTGCTCCTCAACCACCAGGCCAATAGAGCAACCCCCAAACCATTTTAAGCAATCACAATTTACACATAACACTGCATAAAGCAGTTTTCAATATGTATTAGTTAATTGCACTCACAAGCTGGGTACTCATCATGCCAGGTTTCAGAGAGGACACGGTTTTCCTCTTGATCTGGTGGCTTGTCCCACTGCTGCTGGGACCTGTACCACTCCCTGGCTCCACCTGAACAAGGGGCCCTGGTCTCCAGGAAGCACAATACCCGAAGGAGAAAGGTGCTGATGTCCCCTCCCCCTGTGAATGAAAGAAGGTGGGTGGTCTCCCTGTGTGGGGAGCCTTGCCTGAGGAGGGGTATCCCCCATCTCTGCTGGGAAGAATAGGATAGATGTAGGGCTTAGCCCATTCAAGGGGGTCCCAGTCCTTAAGAGGTTTGTCAAGGCCTGAAAGCCAGCCTTATCGCTGTAGGATTGAAGCCCTCTGCAGGAATCGAGAGGGTAAGAGGGAACTGTGTTCGCGAACGCTGTCCCTCCCGACCACGTGAGCCTCGGTCATGTGACTGCCCACAGATTCCCCTTTATCTGTGATCTCGGCCTCCTCGACGAGATGCCTCCAAGCTGGAGGATCGCTCGTGAGGAAGTCGGCGCTTCCTGCTGGAATTGGTCCCCCAAGCTCCCTGAATGAGACTCGGCCATGACTGCTTCCTGGTCACGTGTTGATCGCACTGCGCCTCTCGCTGGTCTGCCCAGCCGCCTCAGCAGACTGGTCGCCATCCCTAGTGTCCTCTTCCCCTGCCTGTGGAACCAAATTCCGCTGCAAAGAGGCTCTCATAGGTTCGGCGCGGGTGGGAGGGATAGCCAAGGTTGCTGCGGACACCTCCGGTGTTGGCGCGGCGAGGACTTTGGGAGGAGGGCGGGGATACGAGACCGGGGACTCCTTTGCATTGCATACCACGTCGGGTAGCACAGCAGGCAGCAAGTAGGTGGTAGGAGGGGAAAAGGAAGATTGGTGGCTCCCCAGAGGTTAGTGATCCCCCTGCAATTCCCCGGGGGGTGGGCTGGACTAGGCTGACCGCCGGCAAGCCCACCCTCTCCCTGGTCACCGAGTCATGCACCCATTGCCTCCCCTTGGTTCCCGAACCTGGGGACCCCTGGTACACTCACTGCGGCCTCCGCTTGTGGAGGCAGAGGCATCCGTCCATCTCAGGAGTCATTGGGGTGACCAGGAGCAGCTGCGATAACGCCAGAGATATCCCCTGTTTAAGGGAGCACTCTGCACCTCCTCCTCCTGGAGAGAAGGGTTCGCAGCTATAGCTGGCTGGCTCCTAACCTGGCAACGGGGAGTGAAGCCAGGGTAGCTGGGGTCAGAAATTGAATGGAGGGCTTGTCCTCCTCATTTGCCCCATGGATCCTCCTCCCGGAGGGCAGCCGTGATAGCGCTGGAGAGATCCCCCATAAAAGAGGGCGCTCCGCACCTCCTGCTCCTGGAGGGAAGGAATCACGGCTGCACCTGGCTGGCTCCTAGCTCCGCAGGGTGGAGCGAAGCCAGGGGGCTGGAGTCAGTAGTCGAGGCGGGGGGCTTCTCCCCCTTGTTCGACACATTGATCTTCATCCCTGGAGGTCTAGGGAGCGATCCTTCCCTCCATATATTCCCATGAATGAAATGAACTCCAGCCCAAGCTCTGCTGCCGCTGGTATGCCAAGCAGAACAACAGGCAAAGGAAAAGGCCTCTTTTTTTCTTTCTTCTTCTTTTCTTTCTTTCTTTCTTTCTTTTCTTTTCTTTTCTTTTCTTTTCTTTTTTTAAATTTGAAAACACAACAAATCCAAAATGGCTCCGGCCACATGGCAAACCATGGAGCACAAGGAAAAGCCGTCTACCCGGAGTGGTAGGCAGGAACAAAACGGGCTATTGTGGGGTCGCTCCTCCTAGGTGACCTCACAGGAAGAGGCCGTACAAAGGTCTCTCTTTTGTTTGCCTGCCTACTCGGAGTTAGTGGGAGGAGCTTACCCAATGTCTTATCGGATGCTCTGAAGCCTCCCCCACTGGGAAATGCTTCTACAGCTCTCCCTACTCAGCCTAGAGAGGCTGGAGGCTAAGGCAGGGCAGGGGGGGGCAAGACTGGCAGACATCCTTCTGCCCACTTATAGGCTTCACATATTTAGGGAACCAACTAAACAGAATTTCAGTCACACATAAAAACTGAGAGCTCTGAGTGCCAATGCACATGTCCCTTTGAGTCAAAAGAGATATCCAGCCAGTTCAGCTGGCCTCAGATGAGCACTGTAGCAAGGCACTGATGTTCATAAATTGGTAACACGCTCAGAAAAGAGTGGAAAATATACATTAATCTTGGGAGGGGGTGATTTTTCTTCCAGATGGAGCTTAATCTCACAAGCATTAATTAATAAACAAGTTAAGGGAAAACTAGGCAATGATTAGCAAGAATAAAGACAAAAGTGTATTAATTATATACTTGGAGAGAAAAATAATTTGACTTGCAACACTTTTTTTTAAAAAAAAAGATGGATTTATATTTTTTAAATGAAGAATTGAGGAATAAAGTTGCTTTATTTAAACATGTTTTAAAGAAGTCTTCAGATACTAGGCACTGGACTTTGATAATAGCTTGAAAGCTTCACAACTGGAATGAAAGATGCAGACAAAAAGCATTATCATGATTTTGTTCTAAAGCCCTAAGCTATTCTGCCTTTGTTGTATAGGGTTTGCTTCAACTTCTAGGTAACCAGCTGGGAGCATAAATTCCGGGAGAAAAGTTAATTGGCAAATCTGACTTTCTGAACAGACCAAATCTTTAGGTTCCTGGGGTTGGCATTTTAGCAAAAGACAATCATCCAAGAGCAACTCTGGCAGACAACAGAAATACATGCCAACTATCAATATAGCTGGTAGCCAAAACTTCCAGCCCCAATTTCTAGTGTAGGTCAGCATTCCCCCAACTCAAATTTACAATCAAGGCTCACACTGTGAAAGGCTCCTTTCCCTGCAGGAATGACTTAGACGGAATGATTTTACCATACCTATTAGGGGCATGCTGCAGCAATGGATCTGAGGACCAATTTTCTATCCTTGGAAATAATCTGGGGGCTGCATGTACTCCCATAAATCTATTTCTAGTTTCATTTTGTTTTTTAAATGTTAAACAGTGCAGGGGGTGCTACATCCACTTTAAAAGATGAACTGTTGCTCCTGGTAGTTTCCGGGAATGATAGTTCACTTTTTTGGGAAGGGGAGGCAAGAAAAAGGGCAGCCTGGTGGACTCTGGAGGGCTCAAGAACTGTGACCTGAAAGGCCCCATGTAGGCCCAGCCATGATCTCAGCTTTAAGGAAAAGTGCTATACTGTCAGATAAACCCATTCCCAGCAGAATTTACCATTCCTCAAGATCCTCAAAGGGTCTGTAACTGACTGCCCAAGTGCAAACAAACCTCCTGCAGTAGATGTTGCAAGGAATAGCCATATTAGAGTACATATACACAGGAAAGAGCAAGGGGATCAAACTGGGAATTTACACAGAACTTGAAAAAGTTACTTCTTTGTACTACCAGCTCCCAGAATTCTCCAGCCAGCATGGCTGGGCCATGCTGGAACAAGGATTCCGGGGTTGTAGTCCAAAAATATTTTTTCCAAAACAAAGATTTTAAGTACATAGTATGAACAAATGGGGGAGGGGATTGTCAGTGAGACTGGACAAACAGGAAAGATTAGATTAATCCAACCTCAACGGGATGTCTTGTCAATTACAGAAGGGAGGCTGTTCAAAGTGTACGAGAGAGCAGCCCATCAGAAAGCACAAGACAGGAGGAAGACAGGGACAAAGAGAGCAAAAAGCAGATTTAGAAGAAGAATAATGTCAGAGAGAAACACAGTACTTTGGCCATTTTAATCTTAGCATTCCTGGTGAAGACAGTTCTAGTTTTGGGAAGAAATGAAAGATCCTACATTCCTGAGGAGATGGGGTTTGCTGCAACCAGTTAAAAGGATTTGTAAATACTCCTGTAAAGTCTGGTTTTACAAATCTCAACATGTAGTCTAAAAATCACCATTTTTATTAAAGATTTTAAGCACTTCTTGGGCACACCGGCTTTGAAATACCAACAGCATGGAGGACAGCATTTGTCTCTTCCAGCTATAAAAGAAAAAAAAATTATCCCTTACAAATACATTCCGTTTCCATTTATGAAACATTTGGTCTGACAATTCAGAAAGTTGCTGAAATCTGCAAAAAGTACAAAGGTTCAACTGAATAATTCATGAAGCATAGGATAGGCTAACAGCTGTGAAAGTATATATTTGAGTTACAAAAGGAACATGCCATTATAGCACAAACAGTTGTTCCCTAAGACAACAAGCTTCTGGGTTTATAATTCAGATTCTAAGAACATGTGCATCTGCTCAAGGGACCATTCCTCATCTTGGTTTTCTTGAAAGAGCATTTCCTCCAAATTTTCTCCCCTAGACTAAAGAAGGAAGGACTGTCCCTATTCCCTACTTATGCAGCTGTCTCTTGTAAGCTGCTAAGGCAGTGACCTGTCTGTTTTTATTATTATTATTTTTAATATGCAGAACATCATGTTCACTCATGATGCTACAACTGCACCAGTGTGTGACTAAAGCTTGCAACAATAAATAGCACATCAAGAAAATACCCAGCAGACAGATGTCAGGAAACCATAACCCCTTTCTGTGTCCCTGACTGGGGGCATATCTATCCTTCATAATTTATACATTTCTGCGTGCACGTGAGTAATAACGGCCAGATTTCAGTAGGTTGCTTCCATCAGCAGAATTGGGAAGGGAGCTACCAGTATTCCCTCTCTCAGCCCCTCAAAACAGGCTCTACAGGGCTGAGATACTGAAGCTGGTTTTCAAGTAGTGCAGAGGGCTGCAGCAGCAATGTGAGAAAAATCTGTCACAGTAGCAGCAACATAAATCTAGCTGAGGCCAGTGCCACAAAGTATGAAACAGCTGTTTTTAAAAAGATAAAACAGCAGCACTGGTTTCAGGTTGAAACTTTATAGCAAGCAGTATTCCGTTCAGAGCAGCACAAAATATTTAGGATCAGAGCTTTAACATATACAATATATGTAATCTGTATATTGTGTTCAAGAGTGGAAATAAAAATAGGTTCCAGACCACCTTCATAGTTGTGCTAAATTACAATGCCATATAGGCAGGCAGTTATACACATCCTGTCATTACTTACCTTCAGGCCTTGGAGTCAAGCACACATCACAGATCTTGACGGAAGGCTTGTTTATTAGAGTGCAAAGCATACAGGCCCACTCCTCTTCCGATTTCTGAGCAACTTGTTCTTTAGAACATGACCCCCTGCCGTATGCCCAGCCAATTAAACTATTTCTTCTTGGCAGTTTGCTGTGCAATGAAGGAAAGGGGAAAATGTTGTTAACATTCTGAGATGTTTGTTCTGAACCTTGTGTTCTGCCAGGGTTTTATGGAGACTGGACTATAATGACTTGGACATCAGTAGGTAGAGAGATGCTGCTCGGTTTGCTAGCTCAGAGGTTCCTGTTTTGCCTTAGGGGCTTGTCCACCTAACCCATTTATCAAGTCTCTGAACTTCTCTAATAATTCATGAGATGGGAACATTCCTACCTTTCGATACAGTAACGTATATTTGTGATATCAATTCTTGTTAGTAATTGACTATGATAAAAAGTAGGGAAAGGAAGTGGGGAGGAGGAGTCTTGTGGCACCTTTAAGGCTAACAGATTTATTTCAGCAGCAACTTTTATGGATTGCAATCCACTTCCTCAGATGCACTGATTGGGTACAATATTCAAGCCTCAGGTATACCTGCATAAGTTACATAGCCGGGAGGGGAGTAAGCGGGACCGGAGTGAAATGGGATTCAAAGAAGGACAATTGTCACACTGGTCATAAACCTTCAATGTTTTATAAAGATTTTAAAGACTGTGATTTCAATTCCCTTGGTGATCAGATATTCATAATGTCATATCAAACCTTTCTGCCTTAAGGGTTGCTTACATTGCCAGCTTCATGGCTGCACATTTGTGCATGCACATAGAAAGGAACAGCTATGCTCCTTCACCCTGTTCCCTACATGAAAAAGGAGGAAGAGTAAATTACATTCAGTCAGGGCTTCCAGGATCTGGTTAAATCCCATCCTCAGGACTCAGCCAGCTCCAGGAACTGTCAGTTGAGTACACAGCTGGTTTTCGCCCCACTCATCACTCCTATGGGGATGATGCCTTGGACACAAAGGGATTTGTTGATCAGAGGAGACAATAGTATGGGTTCCCCTTCTTTCTAGATAGTACATTTGTTCCCTCTGCTTGCCTCTACATGGGGACATGGATTGGGTGTGTGTTTGTCTTTTTTAAAAGCTTCTGTGAACCAAATGGGAAACCTCCACAAATTGGATTGAGCCTGCAGACTGCAGGCTCGCCAGCCCCAATTCAGAACTCAGAAAATCATTGGAGCGGTTTGTGGAAGGAAACCATTTTTCATATGCTTCTTCCCACCCATACATTTCATAAAAGAACGTTCTTATTCTATCATCTCAGGATTTTGTCACCACTGCGGTCTTAGGGCTTGCCTAGACAGGCTATTTAGCCCAGCTCCCTGCCCCTGCCCAGCTTGGAGCCTGAAGTCCAAAAGACGCACAGCTCTTGCCCTGTTTTGCCTCCAGGCAGTCCTGATGATGCCCAAGGGAAAGTCGGGAGAAAGCTATATGAAATATTTTAAGGAGGCCCTGGTGGTGCAGTAGGTTAATGCAGCCAAAACTCATGCTAGATCTTGAGTCATAAATTCAATCCCAGCCCCCCCCCAGTTGACTCAGCCTTCCGTAAGCCGGTAAAATGAGGACCAGTGTAATAAAGAGCTGGGGCAGTACACTGTGGAAAACTTAATTTAGTTTCCAAAAAGGCAGCTGCCCTTTATCTGTGTATATGCAATCTGCAGTGTTATTCCTGTAGCATGCCAACAGCACCACCTACTGACATTTGCATGTGCAATTTTCTGTTTGTCATTGAATGTGCTTTTTATTGCATGGAATAAAACTGCATTGAATTGTACTGTATTCTGTTTGTATACTGTATGTTGTTATACTCCACCCTGATTCTGAGGAGAGAAGCGGGTAATAAATAACTAAGTATTATTATTATAAGTAGTAACTAAACACTAGGGAAAATCTGCTTCATGCAGAAAAAAGCAAGGTCCATACCTGAACACTGGCCTGCATCGCTGGACACTGTCATTTCTGGAGTCACTCTGCAACTGGGAAGGAAGCCCCCTGCATGTGACCAGCCTTGATCACATACTGAGGGCCTCCTTCCTGGCTTCAGAGGGAGTGATGTGCAGCACAGGGGAGGCACACACCAATGCTTGCCCATGTGTCTGTGTGGACTTCATCTTGTTTCATCTAGGTAATGGAGAAGGGGGACAGGCGGGTCAGATCTGGGGCCAGAATACACTGGTGGAAGGTGGCATATTCTGGCAGGTCTAGACAAGCCCTTAAACACACTTACTCAAGAATAAACCAGATTGAAATTCACATGGTATGTTATGAGGAAAATATGGCACCTGGTGGACCAGGCTACACAATTATATGCACAGCTGCAATTTGTTCACATGATTCCTCGCCCAGCTCAAGTAGAGTTTGGAAATATGCAGTCATCCAGCTTAGCCAATGTTGAGGAATTCTGGGAGCTACAGTTCAACAACATCTGGAGGGCCAGACAATTTACACACCTGAGTTAGAGAAATGTGTGTGTGGGAGTTAGCTATACTGGGCTCTATGTACCCATCTTGCAACTCCACTCATATTCATTATGATACTGCCTGTCCTTAATTACCAGTTGTGTGCAAGCATGGCAAGCTTAGTTTGAGACAAAAGTGGATATACCATGTGCCAAATTCTGCAGATCATATAGCCCACATTCCCAATGTGTCAATTTTGTCATGAAAAGGAAGCTTGGTAGCGATATGATCTTGAAGTATATTATAGAACAGTGGGAGAGAGCTCCTCCTCTTGTCCTGCATTGTGGATTTCCCAAAGAGTTCTGGTTAGTTACTGTGTGAAAGAAATAGCTAGACAAGACAGGTATTTGGTTTTGATTCAGCTTGGTACTTAAAACACCTTTTTACTGAAATCCTTTCCATGAGTAAACACTGTCTAGCTATAAGGTAGGACATTTTTCTCTTTCCAAATATGAGAGAAAATATTCTCAATAAAAACTTCTTTCCTGGTGTTCTCAGCAGATACTCTTCTTCTGCAGCTTAACAAGCTGAAATCCTACTGACTGTGTTATTTTGCATAAGAGAAACAAGAACAGTAAAATAAGATACCTGTGTGACTCCTAGAGCAAATGAGTTTATTAACCCTACTGTTTTAGCATCAGGACAGAGAGAAAATCCATAAATTACTTTAAAAGTAACCACCATGTCCAAATGATGTGGAGGGGGGACATGTTTTAAAACAAAATAAATAAAAAGTATTGGGAAACCTACAGCATAGCGCATGCAGGTCTCAGAAGCAAGTCCCACTTGCCTGTAAGTGTGTACAAGACTGCAAAGGTAAGCTATTCGATGTGGGCATTTTGGTTGCAGCTGTCAAAGGGCTTGTCTAAATGGTGAAAATTTGAGGAGAATACTTTGTGTCCCAATGGGATCCTGCATCATTTCGCCACATTCAGAAGGAGGGGGGCCCAAAACACCATATACTCCACAGGAAAAGCTTTCACGGCTTTTCCCAAAGTTTTTAAAAACTGCAACGGAAATGTGCATTCCTGCTCATTGGGACAACCAATTCACTTTGCTGTGCTTTCCTGATAAGAGCGGAAGTGGAAAGCTGATTGGTTGGATGTGCGTGGGGGGTGGAGACTGGCAGCAAGGCAGCACCTGGAACCACCATGTTGGATTTTTGCCATAGCAATTGTGTGCTGAGGCGATGAAAGAACCCTCCCCCCGTTTATTTAAGCAGAAGGTCGCAATTCCACACATTGGATTTGCTTAAAAAAATACTGTTTGACAGTAGCAACCGGTGAGAATAAAAATGTGAGTAATTCACTTGCGACCCCATCTTGATTCACAGGCATGCCCATTTGAACATCAAACACAGATAGCTTCGCATACCTATGATCTTGGGGGGGGAAACGTGGAGACAAATGAAAGCTGCTGCGAATTGGCATTACTGCACACCAATCCACATTTGATTGCCGTGTATAGACAAGCTGAAAGTTCTACTGATGTACATAGTGCAATTAAACTCCCTTAGTATGATCATTTGGGTAATGGACAGGTGTAGAGTACATCGAGGAAAGTGGACTTCAGGAATATACAAAATGCCATAGAAAACTAGCAGGTTGGCATTTGACAGTGTGTTTGTACAAGGACTACTTAGCAAACCCAAGAAACACTCTTCTCAAAATACCAAACGGATTTGGGAAAATGTTTTATGAAAGTAAACATTCTACCTGGGATCCACAAACTGTGGGTTGTCCTTTTGACACTGAGGACAAAAGTATGTCATTCTGTTATTCTCTCCGAAACGGCACACTGTGATCTTTGCTCCGCATTGGCCACAGTTGGGTTGTTTGTACACTTTGTAATGTTTATATAATGCTGATCCTGTCTTGCGACACTAGAACAGAGAATTATTATTCATGTGATTCAGAAAGCCAAAGATGCAGCTACTCTCAAACCATTTTTATTGTTGACTGGAGACAAAACAAAACGAAACAGAAAAAAGAAAGGAGGAAGATTTAAGCAATGTATGTTTGTGTGCTTTGCCAATTGTGTTAACAAGTTGTCTAAAATTGAGGGAAAGCTCTGTATAAGGCCTGGGAAGCCATAGGTAATCCAAATTCTGCAGATCATACAGCCCACATTTCCAATGTGTCAATTTTGTCATGAAAAGGAAGCTTGGTGGCGATAAGATCTTGAAGTATCAGTTATTAGATTCCAGTTCCCACCAACTACAGCTAACATAGCCAGTGGTCAGACATAATAGGAACTGCAGCCCTTCCCCATCATACCTACCTGCACTATATGTCTTATTTCTCCTGGGCAAAAAAGAAAAGTGTCAGTATTTCCTTAGAATTTTGTCTTATAAGTAGAAAAGCAGTAGAGCTCTCTCAGTATAAGTCAGATATACTGGTATGTTTT
The DNA here is from genome assembly GCA_030847615.1 of Gambelia wislizenii. Classification (NCBI taxonomy): domain Eukaryota; kingdom Metazoa; phylum Chordata; class Lepidosauria; order Squamata; family Crotaphytidae; genus Gambelia; species Gambelia wislizenii. The sequence continues at coordinate 81,683,922 of JAUMIR010000005.1, read as the reverse complement.
ATGCATGTACATTAAATTATGGGCTAGTTCTTTTGTGCACTGAAATCAATGGATGCTCTCTCAAATGAGATAGAAAAAGCACATAGTGCAGCCATTCTATGATTAAACCAGTCCAGAAGGTAAATGTGGGAATCAAATATAAAAACACACATACATGTAGGCAAGTGTATATCTTTTCACAGAAGTAATATGTTGATGTGTAAACCAGAACCCTTTTTCTAAACATGCTTTCTTCAACCAGACAATAGTTGATTCCCAGGACTATGTATGTACGTCTCTTCAAGTCGCCTGTCGACTTATGGTGACCTTATGCATTTCATAGGGTTTTCTTAGGCAACAAATATTCAGAGTGGTTTTGCCAGTTCCTTCCTCTAAAATATAGCCTACAACAGCTGGTATTCAATGGTGGTCTCCCAACCAAGTACTAATCAGGGCTGACCCTGCTTAGCAGCCAAGACATATGGATCTGGAGCCTTTAGAGTATTTATAGAACCATTTAATTCTGTTTCATTCTAATCTGTACCTGGATTGCCTAGTAACAGAGCCCTAACAAGGATATTCCTCCCACCCTCTTAAATCTAATAAGAAAACTTCTGTCCCAGAAAAATTAAAAGGTTCAAGTGCATTTTCCAATCAACCAGGCAGAGAAAAATTCTCTTTAACGTTATTTTCAAAGTTTTAAACACTTTTAAAAAAGTGTTTGATGATGACATGGTCATCATTTACATTTTAATGTTTTTTTTTCCACCCAGACTGCTCAGGAAACAATTTTCTTCCTTACCTTATAAAACAGTAGCGTGAAATCCCGAATCATTTTCACCAAGTGATGCACTTGCTCATCTGTTAACTGACAAGCCTGTAATTTGGAACACAGGTTTAAAAACAACCATGAGACATTCTTCAAACTTGGATTCACAGCCTTGTTATAGCTGGCTTTGAGTAAGAAAATCCTTGGATAAGAAATCATCTTCAAAAGCTGCACTGACAGGAATAGCAAGGCCAGTGGTATCTTAAGTCTGCAATTGTATCCCTACTTACCTTGAAGTAAGCTCCATTGAACTCAATAGGATTAACATCTACGTTAACTGTGCTGTGTTAACGTCTAAGTCTAACTGTGCTATAAATTTGGCAAACAGACAGTACCAATAGCCTACTTGTCATTTGCCAGGTAAAAGGCCCCAGTACTATAGTGCGAACAATATTGGTTACAACTGATCTGCCCTTTCTCCACCAGCCTCTTCAGATCAAATGCTTAGATCAGTGCTTCTCAGACTATCTCATGTGGTGAAATGACAATTATTTTTCCCACTGTGCCAGAAACTGGTATCATATTTGCGCCCATTGGCTACAACTGTTTCTTTCCCTCTCTCTTGGAAACTCTCCATGGAGCGGTAGCCAATAAACGTTATCACACTGCACTGCTATAGCACTATTATTCTACTTTAACTGCTATGGCTGCCTCCTGTGGAATTCTGGGGTTTGTAGTTTACTGAGGCCTAAGAGCTCTCTGGCTGAGAATGCTGAATGTCCCTCCCTAAACTGCAAATCCCAGGATTCCACAGGAGGCAACCATAACAGTTAAAGTGGAATAATAGTGCTACAATAGTGTAGTGCGACTCATGCACTGACACCTGTAGAGACCATCACTTTGAGTAGCACAGGCTTAGATGAACCTGATGGGACTTCCAGGAAATATATTTACAAGTAGGATGTTCAAGAAAAATATATAATGGGGGTTCATGCCAGCCCTATACACACATTGAGAACACATGGGGAGAGGTGTTTTCTGCTGCTCCAGAGACTAGAATACAGAACAATGGATGCAAGCTCCAGGAACAGAGATTCCACCTCAACATTAGGAGGAACTTTTTGACAGTAAGAGCTGTTCGACAGTGGAATACACTCCCTCGGAGCATGGTGGGGTCTCCTTCCTTGGAGGTCTTTAAACAGAGGCTGGATGGCCATCTGTCAGGGATGCTTTGATCGTGATTTCCTGCATGGCAGGAGGTTGGACTGGATGGCCCTTGTGGTCTCTTCCGACTCTACAATTCTATTCTATTCTAGGAGTCATGGAGCTGAGGAGGATCACCCCAGTATATACTGCATCTACATCTCCCACCATTCACACCTTCAGCTAGCATGAGAAAGGGCTCTATAAACATACTGAGTCACATCCAAGGAGCACTTTCAGGCGGGGGAGGACACCTGATTGAGTCAAGAGTATGGAAAAACTATGTGCTTGATCAATATACTTCTTGCACATGACTTCTACGAGGTAAAGGAGGGGGTTAACCCACACAGGCCCATGATCCCATCACACCTTCGTCCCACATATGCAGATGTTGATTTTTAAAAATCAACATTTTTTTTAAAAAAAACCCCTTTTTACAATTTAAATTAGGTTTCAAAATTTTCTTAAAACAGGCTCTTTTCTTATTGTCTTAAGAAAATTTTGAAACCCAATTTAAATTAGAATTCCTAATGATATCTTGACTTAAGCTCTTTTCTTATTAATTAATTGTATAACTTCTAATTATATTGTATGAATATGTCAAAAGCAATTTATGGAGATAAGAGATAACCTGATCCATCCTATTGTGAAGATGGTATACTTGAAATGTCAGTGTTCTGTCTTTCTCTCAAGGTCTTGCCTCTTTCTAAGACCAAGAAGATCAATGAATGGAATAATTGGGGAGATGGAACAGAACTGAACAAGGAGGAGGAATCTTGCTATAAATGCATGTGGCCCCGTTTTTGATGAATTGAAAATTAACCTGAAGACAATTCAAAATAATTGCTGTATACTCTCCTTCTAAGAAAGCCCACATCTCTGGATATATATTAAGGTTATATTAAACAGCAAATGTACTTCTACTAGAAAACGATGATTAAATAGAATCTTCCTCACTAGTGGTTTAAACTGGGTTTAAAGCCTTAAAACTGAATCCTTTGAAGAAGAAATTTAAATCAAGTTTTAAATCAAAACAACCTTGATCATGTGGTAATATGAACCTGCCTAATCTTTCACCTAATTTAGGTGATATATGATTGTCAGTCTGTTAGTTTTCAGTCTGTTAGTTTTTAATCATTAGTAAAATTAGGCTATACCATCTCACCAGCAAAACAAAACAGAAGTACTATTCAAAACCCACAAAGAATCTTTGACATACTGCAAGATCAAATCATCTTAGTACATTTCAAGCATCCATGCTTAAGGGATCTTCATCAGGAGATTATTTTACCACATTGTGATGTAGCATGAAAAGATAATTGAACACTTATGTGGATGTTTATTATTTTCCCCATTGGTTTTAGCACTCCCTTTTGGGACTCAGTTTATATGTATTCCTGGAATGAGCCCTGGCACTTAGGTACTTAAGCTTCATAGGTGGCCAGGAATCTAGTTCCACAGTTGTCAGGCTGTAACATATACTTGCTATTTGCTGTGGAAAGGAATCACCTGCCATTAAATACTTAGATGTGTTCCCTGTAGGGTTCAATGGACGTGCTCCCAGGAGAATGAGACTACAGTACATTTCCAAACTTATATCCTTTGCCAATACCTCTGATGTTTACTACTCAACCATCACCTGCAGTTAAAAAGCCATTTCTCCCTGGGTACCATTCAGCTTGTATCAGTTTTGCCTGTTTGTTTAAGTGCTGTTCCTCTTCTCTTCCCCCTTCCCCCTTCTCCTTTTTTATTGCTGGCCTTACTTTCCTCCCATCCCAATACCATTGTTTCTTCCGTCTTTTCATCTCTTAACAAACTTCTCCATGCTTCCCAGCCACTAGCAGTCAGTCTAGTACTCACTCTCTTTCAGTTGTCACATTCTAGTTCAAAACAACCAGGCAGCCACATTTCATATTATGCAGATTAGTGCTCATTATGCAAACAACATGGTGGGTCATGAAAGGTTAATTTCTCACTCAAAAACAGTCCTTTCAAGGTTGCTTTACAGACAGAAGATTCTTTGATTCTTAACTTTTCTTGGAATTTTATACTTACCTGGCAGGGGAGACACCATGATCACGAAGGTGTTTTATGCAGCCCAGCAAGCCTCCCACCTTTCCTTTGCACAGAGGTCCTGTGCCTTTAGAAGCTGCAGGATATCCATATATTAGCCAAGATCCAACATGGTTGTACATAGTGTAAGAATTCTGCATACAAAACTCCAGTATGGCTTCCCTGTCACCAGCCCCAAGACTCACTGTTATTGCAGTAACGCCCCCCCACACACACACACAATAACTCTATGGCTGGTATAGAACAGGGGGGATTAGGGAAGCATTTGGCTGTGTTCCTATAACCAGATGCAGATCAGGGACATCTTCTAAGAAAAACCAAAAGGGTTCTTCACAGGTTTCAGCAGATGATAGCTGCTGCCACACGGCAGCAATAATCCAGTTTGTGACACCACTTTAACTGCCATGGATCAATGCTATGGAATTCAGGGATTTGTAGTTTTGTGAGATATTTAGTCTTCTCGTTAAGAGAGCTCTGGTGCCACAACAAACTACAAATTCCAGGATTCCACAGGATGGAGTCATGATAGTTAAAGCGGTGTCAAACTGCATTATTTCTTCAATTTGTCAGCAACTGATGTCACTGTCTGTTTTTGGCTATGGGAACATATTCAGGTGCTTCTTCGGGTATGCTCTCCACCAGCTATGATACGGTCGTTGAAGGTGGCTATCAGAACAATACAGTGAGTTCTGGTGGGGGGGGAGCTTTGGTTAGTACACAGAAGGAAGGGAATACCAGCCTCTGCAATGACTGAAAAAATACATACCCATGTGTATGCCACTAACACTTATATATGTCATTAACAGGATGCCGGTCAGTGGTCTTCGAGGAATGGATCCCTCAATGTTTGAAGTCCTATTTGAGGCATCTAAAATTACTCAAATGCATCTTCAGAATGATGTTCATTTGACCCACATTTTCATGGCATAACTATGCTCAAAGTGGCATACAATAATATCAAATGAAAATTACATCATACAAAACAGCAACATTCCCAGATTATTTAATAAGAAGCAGTCACAGAGGGTCCTTAGCTGGTTTTCTTGGCAAGATTAATAAAAGTGTGTGTCTGCCTGATGGTCCCTGCCATACCAAAAGACTGTGAAACCCAGACAGGTGAAATTTGTCATGCATACTAAGGGGACTCTGAGGGCAATAATCTCTAGGTTCATTTTCTTAACACTTAGATTAATTAATTTCAAAAGCTGCATGTAGCTTGCAGATAGCCAACATGGTATAATGGTTTGAGTGTTGGACTAGGACACTGGGAGACAAGGGATAGAATCCCTGCTCAGTCATGGAAACCCACTGGGTGAGCCTGGGCAAGTCATACTCTCTCAGCCTTAGAGAAAGGCAAAGACAAAACACATCTGAACAAAACTTGCCAAGAAAGCCCAGTTATAGGTTCATCTTAGGGTCACCATCTATATATATAATTCTCTTGGGTATGTTGCCATTCCCAGTGTGCTGATTGGCCACTTGGGAAACATACCCAACCAATCGTAGTGCTCTGTTGGCTGGCCAATCAGCAGCTTCAGGGTGCTTTTCAGTACCACCTCCTTGGCCTACAGCCACATCTTTGCCTGTTGTGCTGCAGTAATTAAATACTCAACCAGCTCCCCTTGCTGTCTTAATATGTATGCATGGGGGGAAATAATGCTGCTTTCTATGTGTCACCCACCTTCTTCTTTCTTCTTTTCCCTCCTATCCTACCTTTCTGTGCTGCCTGGGGCCTTTCTGCTACCAGGGGCCTAGGGCTTGGGGCCTTTCTGTGGGGCCTGGAACCTTTCTGTTCTGCCAGGTGCCTGGGGCCTTTCTGTGCTGCCTGGGGTCTGAGACCTTTTTGTGCGGCCTGGGGCCTTTTTGTGCGGCCTGGGATCTGGGGCCTTTCTGTGTGTCCTGGGGCCTTTGTCTGCTACCTGGGGCCTTTCTGTGCAACCTGGCGCTTTTCTGTGCTGCCTGGGGCCTGGGGTCTTTACATGCAGTCTGGGCCCTGGGGCCTTTCTGTGCGGCCTGGGGCTTTGGGCCTTTCTCTGCTGCCTGGCACTTGGGGTCTTTCTGTGCCTCCTGGGGTCTGGGGCTTTTCTGTGCTGTGTGGGGCCTTTCTGTGCTGCCTTGGGCCTTTCTGAACTGCCTGTCCTCTTGGGCCGTGGGCACTGTCTGTAGCTGCACCCTGGGCCTTCTTTGCTGTCTGTAGCTGTTCCTTCCTCTTGGGCCTTGCAGTGGAAACATGTGGAAAACTTCAAGTCCTTTCTAAACATGGCGGTGGAGGAGCTCTTGTATCCTGCCACACATGGGCTCTATGTATGTGTGTGTGTAGCATGGGCGTGTGTGTAGTGTATGTAGCTTATGGCGTGTGTGTGTGTAGTGTGGGTTTTTTGTGTGTTTGTGCAACTGTATGGTGGCACCAGAGGGGCTCTCGCATCCTGGCATGTGTGGTGTGTGTGTGTATGCGTGGTTGCATGCCAGTGGTGGAAGGGCTCTCACATCCTGCTGCACATGGTGTGTGTATGTGTGTAGCATGGTGTGTGTATATATGTTTAATGTGGTATTTGTGTGTATATGTGCAATTGCATGGTGGCAGCAGAGGGGCTCTCATGTCCTGGCACACATGGTGTGTGTGTGTAGTGTGGTGTGTGTGTTGCGTGGTATGTGTGTGTGTACATGCGGTTGCATGGTGATAGTGGGGCTCTTGCACCCTGGCGTGCGTGGTGTGTGTATGCGCAGTTGCATGGCAGTGGCAGAGGGACTCTCGGCATGACATTAGCCATCATAGTTGATTTGAAAGGTTATATATTATTGCGTCAAATGATCATACTCTTGACATGTTTCCTAAGTGGCCAATCAGCAGGCTAGGAATGGAAACATAGAAACATATCAAAGTGTTTTATATATGTCGATAACGGTGTATGTTACACCAGGTATAGCTAGTAAGTTGGAAATGACTTGAAGGCACAGAACAATAATGTAGCTTGCAGCATCACATTAAGTTAACCACAAGGTGGCAGACAATGGGATCCTCAGAAGTAAGAGCATTTCAAGAGTAGCAATCTCCTCAAGAATACGAAATCTTGAAGTTTGGTGCAAATACTTCCAGGTGGTTTCAGATCTAGAACTAGGTTCCTTAAACATGGACTCCCAACTTATCACAATGCATGGAGCAATACAGGGATGTAGCTAAGGAAATCCAATTGTCATCACTGCACACCAATAGATTTTTGTTAGATATTCAAAGAATCATCTGTTTTCAGAGATCAACATGGACAGGTTCCTAAAATCTAGAACTAAATTCTATGAAAAGTATGAGAATAGGGCATATTCACATGCATCTCCTTAAACTGTGTATATCAAATTCCAAAACACAAGTGGAAGAAGCTAAAAATATTTTACATACTTTGACAACTGGATGGAGACCACTGTCAAAAAGTGCTTCATTTTTTATGATGTTTCCCACTCCAGGTAGGACCACCTGATCGAGCAACACATCACACAACATACGGCCCTTCTGCTTCTTAATCTCATTTTCTGCTCTCATGAAACTAAATTTTGAAGAGCATACATCTAAGTCTTCCAACATTCTAATTTTCTGTTCACATTCAGCAGCACTCCTGCGTCATAAAAAAAAATCAAAACATCTCAGTGACTATAGGTTAGCAATACGTCATGTTATGCAATTAAGATATTAAGCAGCAGTTGACACTGTCAGAGAAAAATGATCAAAGCTGCAGAAAGCCAAACTGAAGTTATGAGAAAACGAGATCTAATCCTGAACAAGTAACTTGCTTTAGTGACACCATTTTGCAAATAATATTGCAGGAAAAGATATAGAAAAAGGTAGTTTCAATGGCAAAAATACTGCAGCGTTTTCCACACAAAAACTAAAAAAGGTATAACTTATACTTAAGGGGGGAAATTGGCAAACAAATTGGCAGGAGGGATGCAACAGAGGTTCCTTAAAATGCTGGACATTTATGGGGGAGGGTGGGGGTGGGGGGTATTTAAGGATTTTTATCTGTATTGTATTTTAATTTTTGTAAGCTGCCCTGATTGTTTTAACAGAGGGGCGGGGTATAAATAAATATCATCATCATCATCATCATCATCATCATTATGACACAATGGCTACATTCAAATGCAATAAACTATGAGCCTGGGTGAACCTTGGATTGGGCATTTCCCTTCTTCTCCTTGAAGAGTTTGGAAGTTTTTGCTCCAGTTCTTTACTGACCAGAGTTTAGCACAGAGCTTCAAAATGATTTTTTGGGGCTACAACTCCCAGAACATCCCAGTCAGTACAAATATTTAATGCACATTCCCTGGGCAGCCATACTCCCTGCTCTGCCTCCACCCTGGTTTATTTTTACTGTTGTTGTTTTTTTTACCCCAAATGCTCACTTGCACCTCCTAGTGTGCTAAGAGGCAATTTGATCATAGAATCATAGTTGGAAGGGACTGTAAAAGCCATCTAGTCTAACCTCGTGCCATGCAGAAATACACTGGTAAAAACACCCCTGAAAGGTGGCCATGGGGTAGTCTAGATGGTGAAAAAAACCCTCTTAGAATCGGTGGGGAATCTCATGTGTCCAAATGGGATCTTGCACGTTCTGTCCTTTTCAGAGGGAGGGGAAGCAAAAGTTGGGGAAAGTCCGCAGCAGAAGCCTCCGGGACTTTTCCCAGTTTTTTTTAAAAACCCTAACGGAAATGCGCACCCTCGCGTGTTAGGGCAACTGAATTGCATTGCATTGCTTTGCTGAAGAGGACAGCTGATTTGTCAGATGTGTGAAGGGGGTGGAGATTGATAAGATGGCAGATCACGGAACAACCATGTTGGATTGTTGCTGTAGTGATCTTGCGCTCAGGTAATGAAACAGGCTTTCTCTCCTTTTTTATTATTTAAGCAGAAAATTCCTCTTCTGTACCTTGGAGTTAGGTTTTTTTTTTTTTAAATATTGTTTGGCAGGAGCAAGTTGGGGAGTACAAACTGCGGGTAATTCACTCGTGGTCAACATCTTGATTCATTGGCATGCCTCCATGTGAATAGCAAACCCATAGAGCTTTGCACACCAGCAATCTTGCCAAAAAAATCATTGGGAAAGATGACAGCTGCTGTAAATTGGTGCTTCTGCTCCCCAATTCACATTTTATTCCCCCATCTAGACTGGCCCTATGTTTAAAAACCTCAACAGAAGAGAGTCCACCTCCTTCCAAGGTAGGCTATTCCACTGTTGAACAGCTCTCACCAACAGGAAATACTTCTTAATGCTTATTGGAATATCTTTTTTGTAATTTGAATCCATTGTTTCAGACTGTACCCTCTGAAGCAGTAAAAAACAAGCTCACTCCAGAATCTACAGACCTCCTTTTAGATATTTAAAAATAGATAATATATCACTCTTCTCTTTTCCCAGCGAAAGATACACAGTTGCCTCAACTCTTCTTCATAGGAGTTGGTTTCCAAAATTTTTACCAACTTGGTTGCCTTTCTCTGGACATATTCCAGATTGTCAATATCATGCTTTTTATCCCCATACAATGTTTTATGCCCAGGAGACGCTTTTTTAAAACCAGGAAATAAACCGTATGTCACTTCCAGAAAATTTTTTGGTCTTATTACAGTTATAGAGTAAGCTTTTTGATTTTAAATTCCACTCTCCTTGTCTCGTCAATTTGGGAGGTTTGGTTGCAAATTGACCAGGAGAAACCTCAAGCCCACTCATTTGACCAAAGGGCAGCTGCTCAGCCATGTTGCTTCCTGGTGCATTTCATTCTGTCACCAACGGCAAAATTCACATACCACATGGGCATTTCTTGCCCAGAGGTGGCAATCCTCTGAGTCCCCTACGTCCTAGGGACCCACTTGTTGGGGTAGCTATGTTGTCTTTCCCAAAAATTCTGCCCTTTTGCGGAATTGAAGCCAGAGCTCGATGTCAGTGCTCCTTTGTCTGCTCCAACCCAAACCAGAAATTTTGAAGAAGTCCCACCCCTGAGCCTAAAACAGTCTAACCACCCTAGAAGGTGCAGGGCATATTCTGAGTTTTTAAAAAAGTTTCAGAAATTCTAAACATTATGGGCACCTCATAAAACTTGGGCACTTCAAAAATGTTCATGGGTGCTTGTAGCACGATATATATTCCTCACCCTATTATGGCAATAGTGATATACATTTTCAAAATCCCTTTCATTCCTTCCACCACCTACCATTACTTTTAAAAAAGCAAATATGGTGAAATATAGAATTTAAATAAGAATTCAGTTGATTTAATGCACTTTACATCATTAGAGACTTGGAGAAACTTGTTTTTCTCTTTAGGAATGTGGTGAAACATTTCCCAGGGAAACATATGTTGCTTTACCTAAGCTCTACTGTTGCATCATAAAAGCAAACCAAATCAGCAGTAAGTTGTATTTCCAGAACTGCTGTTCCTCCATTTCTGTTCTGGCTTGCATCTACATTTATACGCAGAGAGCCATTCATGCCAAAGTGGATCCTAGAAAAGAAACACATTTCTCAAAGTATTGATCAAAGACACAGTTCGGAACTATTACAAGCTTACCAGCTAATCCAACAGGATCATGTAAATTATTTGCATGAGGTGCACGGCAAACCAAGGTTTCATAAAAGGGTGGTAAACCAAGATTAGTATAACCCAGCATTCTCCATAATTCTGGTTTTTAATGGTGCAATCCAGAATAATGTAATTGAACCTCATTGTCATTATTTGTCTTCAAATCTACTTTGACTTATTGCAATTCTATCCTAGGGTTGTCTTGGCAAGATTTAATTCAGACAAAGTGTGCCATTGCCATCCTGTTAGGCTGAGAGAATGTGATTTCCATGGCTCAGAGGAGATTCAAACCCTGGTCTCCCAAAGTCCTACTCCAATACTGTGACAAAATGGCTTTATGAGCTGGCTCTTTGGAGTGAAGTGCAGCTTGCCAGGCAACAGGCAGCAGAGGCGGAGTGAAACCCAGCCCAATTGTAGGCAATGGGAGCAGCCTCCTAGTGAGAGTGGGGTGGTTAACAGAGAGTCTGGTGGGGGGGGGGGAGCTGATTGTAAACAGAGAGGAAGAAAGACTTGTGAGAGCTGAGGAGCTTACACAGAGAGATGTGTGTCTAAGAAGGGAGTTAGATAGAGAACGGTTAAAGTCTGCCAAATGTTTGATTTTAATGTAACCATTCTGAGTTTGGAGCAACTCACATATAATACCTAATATCTGTACGTTCTTCAATAAAAGTTACTGTATGTTTTATAGTGGTTGACTCATACTGAATTGGTTGCTAGTAACTGGAAAGAAGAGAGGACATGCTGCCTAAAATATTGTAACTGATTTGTGGAAACACTTGGGACCACAACCCTTTTATACTTCAGGATAGCATTAAAAGGGTGAAAGTTGGGTAAAGTGTTGGTGATGGGGTGCCTTATAGGGTGGTAGCATGAGACCAACCACATGTTAATTAAGGCACCATCACAAAAGGGGTGGCAGTGGTGGGATCAAAAGATCCAGCGGTGGGATCTTGATAGATCCAAAGTGGGGATCTCAGGGATCCAGTGGGGACTGGGAGATCCAATGTGGAATCCACTGAGTCAGAGAAGGAATTCAGGGATTCCACTAAATGTTGCGTATGTGGGTTAACTAGAGTAATCCCTGATGTATTTGGTAAAGTAAAATCAGAAAGCTGATTTTAAAGCAGCAGTAGTGTATAGGAAAGCAAAAGGATCCATTATGTATTGTGTTTCAGTAAAGTAGGGGATTGCTTGGAAGTTGAGAGAAACTCGCCCTATTATGGCAAAAGGGTGTAAAGATTCAGTGGTTTTGTAACAGTCCCTGAGGTAAAAGTTGGTGGTATAGTAGGGGACTGAAATAAGATACTTAGTGACACTTGCTCCAAAACTTAAGCAACTGGCAGACTGTAATTAATAATACAGTTGCCCCTCCACATTCGCGAATTTAGCATTAGCGGTTTTGAGTATTCGTGGTTTTGGGAGGGCCTCCCGCCCTGCCCTCCCAAAAGCAGCAACTGGGCTGTTGAAGTCCCATGGCCACTTCTGGGGGGGGGGGGGAGAAGCAGGCTGGGGGGGGAGGCAGCGAGGGGGTCTTCCGAGGCCCCCTTGCTGCCTTAGGAGGCCGGGCGGGGGTGGGAGAAGCGGCAGGGGGCCGCAGGACAGTGGTGGTTATTCGCATTCGCAGGAGTCTTGCGACCCTAACCCCCACGAATGTGGAGGGACAATTGTACGTGGGTAGTTTCCGAGATAAAGTTTAAGATAAAGTAAGGAATCACCTAAATAATAAAGAAATAAACAGAAATGAAGTAGAAATACTTCTATATCTGGGGGACTTTGAAAACTGGCTTAGGGTGGTGTCTTTAAATAGGTGGTCACTCAGGTAGTAAGGTGAGAAAATAAGAGTTACAGAAAATATGTTGGCATACTGGAACTGCCTGGGACTTGGGGAATAGGGAAGAAGACTACCATTAGGTTGCTCCCCTCTCTTGCTCCTGGTTCAACGCAGTTTAAATAGGTTCTCAGTTAATAAAGTGATCCTTATTCAACCTAATTCTCTGTGTCTGCTCTTGTTATTCCATGGTTGGCCAGCAATGAATATAGTAGGCCAAGAATCCCTCTGAATTATACAAATATCCACTTTATGTGCTCGTCTCGCTTACCTCAGAGCTTTGTCTCCAAAGAACATGAAAAGCTCCTTCCCCAAAGTTTCTACACCACTGTACACACATCCTTTGAACTTAGTCAAGAAGTTTTGATGGAACGTTTTATTCCCAGTCTTCTGAGTGACCTGAAAATGAATAACAAAAATAATATACATGTATACCTCCATTGACAAAGTAGATGTGTTCCTGGGCATGGCTTTTTAGTGGAAAATTTGGTACTAAAGGTAGGAATAACATGGAAAAAATAGAGATATATTCCTGTGCCATGGGAAAAAAAGAGACAGCAGTTCAATATGCTTCAGGAAACCTTTTATCCAAAACTAACAACCTGCACATATGAAATGAAACACCCACCTTGCCTAAGCAAACAAAAACATTTTGAGTCTTCTAGAGACCAAGTGAAAGCTTCTTCCAAATGTATTCAGGGATGATTGTGTTAAATTCCACCAGCCTCCACTTTTCTTATGATTTCCATTTTGCTGACAAGACTTATAGATCCATAGCTTCTTTAACATTCTGGTAACTGATGAGGCAGGTGATCCCCCTTTTCCATTTTGCTGTTCATGAATGTTCCATAAGGGATTTGGGAGCCATCTGTTTATCTTGCTTCTTGTAGGCACAGCTACAGTAGGATCGGCTAGAGTAGAATCCTGCTCTTTATTGCATTGTTTACTTCAGACAGGCAGATGCAACCCAACACCAAAAGTCTGTGTTTCACCATCCCACCTCCACCATCCTCCCAATGAGAATACAGTCAGACCCCTGTATCTGCAGAACCAACACCCATGGTTTCAGTTATTCGCGGGACACAAAACAGGACACATACCATAGAGTCTTCCTAGAACATGCCTAGAGAGGCATTTTCTCTAGCCATTTCCAAAGTTCTCCAAGGAAACTCTATGGTATTTTAAACTGGAAGTCCCATTATTTTCAATGGCGTTCGCTGTTATCCATGGTTTCCTGTATCTGTGTTAAGTCCAGGAACTGAACCCCCCACAGATACTGGGGTCCTACTGTACTGCCAATCATCATCATCATCCACCTAGAGAGAGGACAAGTGGAAGGGGGCTGCAGGGTTGTAAAAAAGACTTTGTAAAAGGAACTTCTTGGTCAGAGGCTTTGTTAACCAATGTGTGCCTGTAGTTGAATAAAAGTATACAAAGGGGGGTTAAGAAGTAGAATAGTAGGCAGCAATTCTTTCTAACGTATTTTAAATACCTTTACTTATGCCAAACAGAATTAAAGTACAGTATTAGAAAAGTTTAGAAAATACAATTAATGCTGAAACACAAGTCACATAGGATACAAACTACATTGAATCAGAAGTAGTTGATTATGCACAGCTTCTGCTTGCAAACCAAATGTAGCACATGCAATGAGCATATAAAGGCCTTGGACCGTCTGCCTGCAACTTTAAAAACACACTGCCAGTCAGCACAAGCAATAGCCAGGCCAGTGGTCTATAAGCAGCTTCTTCAGCCCTATTAGCCAAAGGCTAGTCTCATTTAGAATCTATAGTACTGAATCATTGCTGAATATGTCAATACAGTACTTAAGTAAATCCTACTGATTCAATGTGTTTACTCTAATTAGGACCATCAACTGAATTTAAGCCCATAGCCTGTTGACTGCAATAAAGGCTGTTGTTGTTGCCTATAGTTCTTCATATCTTAAATGTAAGCATAACACAACATTTTGAGGTGAAAATCTCTGTACCTACAGAATGCTGACAAAAGGAAATAATTCTTCTATTGGTGCAACAGAATTTAAGAAATTATTCAGGCAAAAATGATTTGAAGATGACTGTATAAAAGCAGAACACACATTCCATGGCATTTAGCTATTCATTTGCCACACTACTATAATATGCTGACACTGTTTATGAAATATTTTCCCTGCTACATACACTACAGTAAATAATTAAAAGGCCTAAGATTGCTGCTTTCTCAATTGCTAATTCACTTTGAATTTTTAAATGTCTTTCTGAAATAAACGTTTTATAAACTGAAGGTCATGGTGTAAGTTATGATTATTTTAGACATGACAATAACTTGCTGCTGGGTGCATGAAAGTAGACAATGGCTAGAGAGTTCTCACTTCTTTGGAGGCTACTGTCCCCTCAAGTTCGAAGTCCACCATGAAATATACAGGGACCTGAAAGAGGGGAGTAGGGTGCGTTTGTGTGAGAGCACAGGTGACCACTCAAAGAACCAGGTAAACAACCTCTTCTTCTTCTTCATGGTCCCTGTGGATCACACAAATGGGTGACCATGAAACTTACCAGAGGTTAGTGGGTCAGATCACTGGAGAACAGCAGAAGGTACAGCATGTCCAAACTGGGCATCTGCCCTGGCCCTACAGTCCGGAAGATAATGTTGGATGAATGTGGATGAACTACAAAACCATGTAGTGGCTTTACAGAGTTCAGGCAGGGTAATGCTGCAAAGCATAGCTGGTGATGAAGCCACTGCCTTAGTGGAGTATGCCTGTAATGCAAGTGGAACAGGTTTGTTTGGCCAGTTCATAAGCAATTCTAATGGTCTGTATGACCCATTTGGAGAGTCACTGTGAGGAAACTTGTCCCTTTTTAGGGCCACTATAACAAATGAATAATCTGTTGGAACAATGAAACACCGCCATGCACTGGACATAGATGGCCAGCATTCGTTGCACATCTAGATAATGCAGAGATCTTTCCTGAGGCAGGGTTGGTTGTGGATAGAAAGTAGGAAGGACAATGTCCTAGCTCAGATAGAACTGCAAGACTACTTTGGGGAGAAGGGCAATATCCGGTCGAAGGACCACTTTATCCTGATGAAAGACAAGAAATGGTTCATCAGACCGCAGAACAGAGAGCTCACTCACCCTTCTTGCAGAAGTGGTAGCCACAAAGAATGCCACCGTAAAGGTAAGTAGCCACTCATTAATCAATGCATAAGTTGTGAAAGGACCAAGGACAGTGACCAAGGTGGTGCTGGAGAAGTTACAGGTGGATAAAGGTGAGCTAGTACCTTGAGAAATTTTTTCACAACTGGATTCGAGAAGAGAGTGGTCCAAGTTGGAGTGGCTGGTTGGTAGGCCATGACAGCAGCTGCACAGACCTTTAGAGAACAAAAAGCCAAGCCCTGCTCTCAAAGGTACAGCAAAAAGTGGAGAATGGTGTCAAAGTGATATAGGAGAAAGACTCAGACATCAATGATGCAAAACAGCAGAATCTCTTCCGTTTGTATTGGTAGAATCTTTTGGTAGTGTCCTTCTTGGATGCTGATGGACCGCTGTGAGCCAAGGCTATGTTATGGTGTTATGTTCCAGTTCACACTAAGAGCTGCAGCATTTTGAGATCAGGATGGAGGACTTGCTCCTGGGAGTGTGACACAGGTTTGGCACCTGCGGACTTGGGCCCAGGAGAGGTAGAGAAGCGGGAACCAAGATTGTCTGGGCCAATATAGAATATCAGAATTGTGTTGGATCTGTCCCTGGCGAGTTTCACTACCACTCTTGCAATTGACAGAAAGGGGAGAAACAGACACATCAGATAGCTGGACCATCTGAGTAGAAAAACATTCCCAAGAGATCCTCCTCCTTTCCCTGTTCTAGAACAGAAGCCAGGACACTTTGTGCTGACAGGAGACACAAAGAGATTGATTGATGTGAGGCATCCCCCATCTGGTGGTCACAATGTGATAAGGATCTTTGGAGAGAAGCTATTCAAGCTGAAGAACACAGGCATAGCTGAGAGAGTCTGCTAACACATTCTCTGTATCTGCCAAGTGCACCACCATTAGATGAATGTTCCTTTTGGTGCAGTAGTTCCCTAGAGTCATGTGAGAAGTAATGTCGAGTGAGTGCCTCCTTGTTTTTTTATATAGCAAACAACATGGTGTTGTCTGATGTCACCTGTACAACCCTGTCCTTAAATTTCCTTGATGACTGCAAGAAGTTCCAAGGCGTTGATGTGAAGCCTGGATTCTTTGGACACGTGACTTTGACAGTGACATCATCAAAGCCTGCTGCACAGCCAGTCAGAGATATGTCTGTAGTTACCATGCACAATGGATTAGACAGACGAAAGAATTTCAGAAAGAAGATTGTGGGATCTCAGTCCCGCAGATAAGAGATCAACACACATGCAAGGACACTGTCAACCTCATAGACTGATGATCCTGAAGGGGGTCAGAATATCTGAAAAACCAGCTTTATAGTGGGTGGAATATTAGGCATGTCAGCCATAAGGCCCAGCTGTAGTGGAAGCCATAAGGCCCAGAAGCCTCTGAATGATGAGTGTGGAGCAGTGAGGTTGATGGAGGAGCACATCTATTTTGTCTCTGAGATTTTACACCCTGTTGAAGGGAAAGAAAGTGCTACCAATGTGAGAGTCCAATGTTGCCCTGATGAAGTCTTTCCAGGATCTGCCACAGACCTTTTCTACTCACACTGTCGAAGGCTTTGGTGAGGTCAACAAATGTTACATAGATACCCTTGTTCTGCTCTCTACATTTTTCTTGCAGTTGTCTAAGGACAAATACCATGTCTGTAGTACTCCTATTGGCTCTGAAGCCACATTGGCTTTCAGGGAGAAGTTCTTCTGCAATAGCAGGAACTAATCTGTTCAGGAGTATCCTTGCAAGGATTTTTCCAGCAATAGAGAGCAGTGTTATGCCTTGATAGTTTGAGCAATCGGATTTTGCTCCTTTTTTCTTGTACAGGGTGATGATGACTGCATCTCAGAGGTCTGATGGCAGTTCCCCTTTTCCCCAGCAATTCACAAGGAATTCGTGGAATTTATTGTGGAGTGCATGACCTCTGTGTTTCCAAACTTCAGGTAGGATTCCATCAATCCCAGCTGCCTTGCCATTTTTCATCTGCTGTATAGCCTTAAGGATCTCTTCCAAAGTGGGAGCTACGTCCAATTCATTTTTCATCGGTTTTTGTATCGTATGTTGGATAGCTGAGCCTTGGACTACTCGGTTGGTGCTCAAGAGACTTTGAAAATGTTCAGCCCATCGATTCAGGATAGAGGCTTTATCAGTAATTAATGTTTGACCATCTGTACTGTATAAGGAGCTTTGGACCTGATAAGTAGGTCCAAACACTGCTTTAAGAGCTTCATAAAATCCTCTATGATCACCCAGATCTGCACAGCGTTGTGTCTTTTCTGCTATATTGATCCACCACTTGTTCTGCATGTCTCGGAGTTTTTGTTGAAGTTTACTACATGTGAGGTGGAAAGCTGCTTTTCTTACGTGGCAGGTTGGCTGGGTGAGGTCTCGAAGGACAAAATACCTGATAATAATGAAACAATTACACCATCCATTAAAGTTTCCCTCAGAGGCACTAGAGGGGAAGGGAAGACTTTTCTTCTGCTTCTTCCCGCAAGTTTGTGCTGAAGCAGATTGAATGGCAATGTGCAGGCCAAGCTAGCCAGCAGTCTTTGCCTTGGCTCCTGTCGTGTGGCCACTCCACTGCAGGGAGGAGGTGAGCCAAGCAGCCTTCAAGCCTCTGCAGACCCCGTGTGAGGCCACTGTAGACCCCTGGGGGTCCCTGCATCACAAGTTAAGAACCACTGCTCTAGACTGACTCCCTCACACCCCCAAGGTGAGGCCTATTGGCGTTATTGGAAACAAACACAACAATGTAGGCTGACACTTTGCTGTGCAGCATGTCTGTCTCACCAGCTGTTTTTTTTAATTACAGTATATATTTTTATTATATTTTTTATAATACACATACATTCCATTCCAGAGAAGCAAGCCCCCTGGTGCATGTCAAAAGGTGTTCACTGGCACTTTGGTACCCACAGTGCACATATTGGGGATCTAGACATAAGGCAACACAAGAAACATCTGTAATATTTTAAAGCCAGACTATATAAAGGATAATAATGCTGTTAATATTTTAATACTGATGCCGAGCATGGCTATATATGCAAGTTAACAAACCATAATATGAAACCATCACTGCATTTCTTCTAGCTAGAAATACTAAATATCATACATAGCCCAATGCTGGAGCACTTTTGAGGATTACATTGCCTTGAATGAAATTTTCTCAGCTGCACTAGAACAAATATGGGGGAGAAGACTCCTCTTCATATAGCCACCTCACCAATCAGGAAGGCATCCTTGCATCTTCACAGCTCATTAACCCAAGCCGCTCATTTATATTCCAGCATCTTTCCCCCTGTAAAGTTCCACAAGCCCCAACAGAATAATTTTATGCTGGCAACAGAAGTGATCAAAACTTATAGAGAAATTGCATGCTGTGTACATGGAAAACAAGGGGAAAAAATATCCCCTTGTCCTGTGCATCCCACCAACAGCAAGCCTCATTAGTTCATTTTTAAGCAAACAAACAAGCCCGTCCACCCAGTTAAAATAATTTTATTTTCTGCAAGCCAATTTTTCTATGTGATCCTCTCCCAAACTGTATTTTTTTTCCTAATGACAGTTACTCTATGGTAGATTTTGTATAATAGGCTTTCTTATAATAAATTATATTTTAAAATTTGCTATCTTTCTAATTAGGCAAAGTGACTCGAGGACACTTTCCTCATTATTTCTTACACGTGTTAGATGTTTGCCCGAGCTCTACCAACTCTTCAAATTAATCAGACTCGTTATGGTTGATTTATTATGTTAATAGCAGGAATATATTACAGATTGCTCTGGTTATTTCTTTTTAAGTGTTTTGTGCAGGGTGAGGGAACCACAAACAGCTGCCAGAAATCTCTCCAACAGTTAAAATTGATGATTACTGGGGATGAGATGACAGGGTCAGCCGTACCAACCTTGTGTCAATCAGTCGTGTCTTTTAGAATTCAAGCATACATACAACTCGGGGGACAAAGGAATGTTAATAAACTAGGGGCCCTTGAATAAGCTTAAGCTTTAGGAACAGGGCCAACTGCATCAGAACGGACAGTGTAAATCTTTGATGTGATCCGCTCAATAGTGCATCACAATATTGCAACTGAATGCACTCTGTCAAATGCAAACAGAATTAAGGCCCCTTTGGGACCACACTTGCTGAGCAAATACCATTGAATCAACTCACTAGAATTTTAAAAACTGGAATTTATATAAGCATTCATATGCCACTTTTCCATTTTACAGCCTGCAAAGCAGCTCACCGCAATAACATTGATAAACACATTAAATGCAAAAATTACCCCAGCACAGCCATGAAACAAACATTAAGTTCAAGATATATGTAGTTTAAATAAGTTGCTTATATTGGATGTATTTGCAAGAGCAGCTAAAGAAGTAACAGGAGGATGCTGTTTTTTACAAACGTCCGTGCTGGCCGGGGGATTCTGGGAGTGGTATTTCAATAGTAACTTCCAAACTCTACATTTTGGAGGGGAGGGAGTTCATACACCAGTCCCAACTTATGCATACACTTTCTCCTGCAGATGATCCAGCCCTTGGATAATCAGGGGGTGAGGCAAGTAGCATGCCCAACACCAGTGGAACGACCTGGAGCCTCCTTCACATGAATATATGTACAGTAAGTATACCACAGTTAATGGAATGGATGTGTTCCTGGGTTTTACTTCTTTAAGGGAAGTTTTGATGCCAGAGGGAGAAATAACATGGAAAGAATAGGGATAGACTCCTACACTGGGGGTGGGGTGGGGGAGAAGAGTAGCTCAACATGTTTCAGCAAACTTTTTATTGAAAGCTAACATTATGCACATGTGAAATGAAATAACCAGGTTAGGTAAGCCTTGCATAAGTAAACAAAAACATTTTGTATCTTCTAGAATAGTCTGCATTCCCCTTTTCTTTATATTTTGCTTTTCATACATGCTCAGAAAGTGATTCTAGAGGTAACTGTTTACCTTGTATATAAGTACAGACAGCTACGGTAGGATCACCTAGAGTAGAATCCCATTCTTTCCAAGGCCAAGCTGTACTGCATTGTTTACTGCAGACATTCTGCTGCAACACAACACTGAAAGTCTTTCTTCAGCCCTCCTTCAGCATCCTCCCAATGCTAATGCTGCAATAAAATAAAATAAACCAAAAAAAACTTTCCAGCTAGACAGAAGGGGGGCATTGGGCAGAGCTTCTGTAAAAAGACTTTGTAAAAAGGAGCTTTTTTTGTCAGAAGCTTTGTTAACTGTGGGGTACGCCTGTATTATTTCTCATTGTTTAAAAATTAGGATACTGTATAAGCTTTTTTAAAAAATGGTACTGTATTTCAATTGGCCAGGGTATAGAGAACATGAGGGAATATTTTAACTCCACCTCTCATCAGCCTCAGCCTAGACCTAGTGGTCTAGGATAATGGAATTTGTAGTCTCACATCACCTGAAGGGCCAAAGACTCCCCACGCTATGGCCTACTCTTTCATTGCCGGACCACAGTTGGCACTGACTAACCGCTATGGTAGGAAGGATTGGTTTATCATACTGCACCCAGACAGCAGAGGTGAGCAAAAGGAGACATCACAGGTGGTTCGGGAGATAGAAGGAGAGCTAGGAGGACTGCCTTGTGTGCAAATAGTCACTATCTCTTCACTGGCTTGCTTCCACAGTTAGCTCTCTCTCTCTCTCTCTGTTTAGATGTATGCAGGAAAGATTGGACATTGTGGCACTGAGATTACTCTCCCCACCCGCTGCCACTTTCTCTCTCCATGACATCTGGACTAAATCTCCACTATCACAGTACCCACAAGGGTAGTGCAACCATGGGAAATGAGCCCAGTTTCCCACCCAGAAGGGAGGTAGGGAAGAGAAACAAGCACAGGCAATGGCCAGCTTTATAAGATGCAGTTATAGCCCCTTACTATTCTGGATGGCTCTTTGGGGCCCAATTCTCCTCCATGCAATGTGTTCAGCAAGAAAGAGAGCAAGCAAACACCTGAGCTTCCAAAGCCCACATGAATCAGCCAGGCAGCAGAAAGAAGATGCAGCAGCCACTCTTCCCTGCTTATCACTGGCCTAACCCTTCCTGTCATCACTGCCCTTGTCCTGCCTGCCATGCTACTAAATTAGGGAAAAGGAAGCACCTCTGGTGAATGCAGAATAAGAAAACAAGCAAACAAAACACTCTTTCCACACCAGTTTTATCACTCTAGCCCAGTGGTTCTTAACCTGTGGTCTGGGGACCCTTAGGGGTCCACAATAATATCACGGGGGTCCGTGAAGGCTTGAAGGCTGCTTGGCCCACCACCTCCCTGCAGTGGAGTGGCCACGTGACAGGAGCCAAGACAAAGGCTGGCTGGATGGCTGATCTCTAGATCCCCAATGTGTGCACTGTGGGTACCAAAGTGCCAGTGAACACCTCTTGACATGCATCAGGGACCTTTCTTCTCTGGAATGGAATGCATGTGTGTGTTATAAAAATATAATAAAAGTATATAACTGTAATTTTAAAAAAAAAACAGATGGAGAGACAGACATGCTGCACAGCAAAGTGTTAGCCTACATTGTTGTGTTTGTTTCCAATAATGCCAATAGACCACAGCTTAGAAAATAAAAATGGGAGGGGGGATCAATCTAGAGCAGTGGTTCTTAATGTGTGATGTAGAGACTCCCCAGAGGTCCACAATGTCCTCACAGGGGGTCTGCAAAGGCTTGAAGGCTGCTTGGTCCACTTCCTCCCTGTAGTGGAGTGGCCACATGACAGGAGCCAAGGCAAAGAATGCTGGCTGGCTTGGCCTGCACATTGCCATTCAATGTGCTCCAGCCACAAACTTGCGGGAAGAAGCAGGCGAAAAGTCTTCCCTCCCCCTCCAGTGCCTCTGAGGGAAGGTTTAATGGATGATGTAATTGTACTGTATCATCATCATCATTATTATTATTATTATGGTTTTAAATCTTGAGTTAAGTCTTGGGGGACCATGGTAACAAAAGATATTTAAAGGGGGTCCTTGGTAAAGAAAAGGTTATGAGCCACTGCCCTAGCCTCTGCCAGCCAGCCACCACTCAGGTCTCCGCACCAAGCCCCATCCTAGGGAACCACTTTATATATTAGTTACCAATGATGAAAACATTTCCGAGCATGCACAAAGTGCCCTTTTCCTCAGGAGTGAGTAGCCAAAGGCCAGCTTCCAATGCAACAGGGCTCAGGGCAAACCCTGAGGTGATTCCTGAGGAGAGTAAGCCCATTGGATCAACTGAATTGACCTACAAGTTGAGTCACTTATTTCACCATGGACTCAATACAGTTGTCCCTCCGTATCCACGGATTCACGGCTGGGAAAATATTTTTTTTTAAAATAATAATAATCCAAAAAGCAAACTTTTGATTTTGCCATCTTATCTAAGGGACACCATTTTGCTATGCCATTGCATATCATTGGACTTGGGTATAATGGGTATGGGGGGGGGGGTCCTGGAACCAAGCCCCAGCGAATATGAAGGGATAACTGGATAGGTCTGTTCAGTTTGGGGGTTAACTGACTGGATTCCACTCAACGTTTCAGGAAAAGCTGAACTCCTTGGCTTGGGTTTTGGCCCATCCCCGGCTCTCCCTGCTCTTGGGAGTCACTCCTGTGCCATTGCTACACCCCTGACAGTTTGTATCCAAAGGAGCGGCGGCAACGACTCACCCCATGAGAGGACTGCGAGCCGGGCGGCTGAAGCGCGGTTCCCCGCAAGTCCCTCACACGCTGTCCCCGGGCCACGCGGGCGCGGAGCTTCTCGCCGTTCAGCGCGCAGCCGGGACCTTCCACCATCCTCCTCCCCAACAGCCCGCGTTGGGAAGCGGGGCCTGGGTTCAAATTTCCCGCCGGTTCGCACTTGGCGGTAGATCCACCCCGGCGCCCCTTTTTCCCGCCCTTCCGCCTCCAGACTCTGATTCTAGTGGATCTTCTGAGGAGAGGCGGGTTTCTGATCCCGGGTTCAGCCTCAGAAGCCGCCTCTCAAAGCTGCAATTATAAACAAATAAATAAATAAGTGTGAAATGCTTTCCCTTCGTCTCTTAAGAGCGACGTTTGCATCGAGGATTAAGGGATAAAATACAGTTGTCCCTCCTTATCCACGGATTTAAGTATTCACGACTTGAAAATATTCTTTAAAAAAAATAATAATCCAAAAAGCAAACCTTGATTTTACCATTTTATATAAGGGGCACCATTTTGCTATGCTATTGCATATAATTGGACCTGAGTATTCGCGGATTTTGGTATCCACGGGGAGGGGTCCTGGAACCAAACCCCAGCGAACATGAAGGGACAACTGTACCCACATCGTAGCCTCCTTGACTACGCCTCTATTCTTTTTTCTTTTCTCTAAACAAGGACTCAGTCCACACTACACAAATAATCCAGTTTGAAACTGGATTCTTCCTATGGAATCCTGGGATTCGTAGTTGAGTGAGCCACCAGCACTTTGGCAGAGAAGGCTTTTATACTCTAAAAACGACACATTTATAAAACTACAAACCCCAGGATTCCATAGGAAGGAGCCAGGACAAAGAATCCAGTTTCAAACTGGATTATTTTTGTAGTTGCATACAGCCCAAGAAATTAGCTGCCTTCCTTGTACAGTAGGACCCCTGTATCCACTCATCCATTATCCACTGATTCAGTTATCCACAAGACACAAAACACACCTACCATAGAAAATGTGTCTTCTCTAGCCATTGCCAAGGTCCTCCAAGGCAACTCTATGGTATTTTAAACCCAAAGCCCCATTATTTTCAATGGCGTTTGCTATTATCCATGGTTTTCGGTATCCACGGGCTCCCCAGAACCAATCCCCCGGTATATGAGAGTCCTACTGTATATAAATTGCTATTCAAGGTAACCAGCTCAGGCTGAATCCACACTACACAAATAATCCAGTTTGAAACTGGATTCTTTGCCATGGCTCCTTATGGAATCCTGGGATGTGAAGTTTTACAAGGTCTTTAGCCTTCTCTGCCAAAGAGTGCTGGTGCCTCACCAAACTACAAATCCTAAGAATCCCATAGGAAGAAACCATGGCAAATAATCCAGTTTCAAATTGGATTATTTGTGTAGTGTGGATTTAGCCTTAGATTAGTGCAGGGGTATAGCTACTGGGGTGGGTCAAAATGAGAGCATTGTCCCCATAATATTTCTGCCTCCCTATAGAAATTTTCCTTCAGTCATCAAATTTCTTTTTGTTGTGTGCTTTTAAAAGTAATTTCTGACTTACAAGGACCCCATTGCTGTCTTGGCAATGGGTTGTCTTGGGTTGTCTTGGCAAGATTTTTTTTTGGGGGGGGGGTTGCCCTTGCTTTCCTCTGAGGCTGAGAGAGTGTTGACCAAAGTCGCCCATTGGGTTTTCATGGCCGAGCGGGAATTAGAACCCTGGTCTCCAGAATTGTCATCCAACACTCAAACCACTATACCATGCTGGCACCAAATTTCCAGCATCGCACTAATTTAAAACTTTAGTTGATTTTTTGGAAATGTAATATAGGCACCCAAAGAAAAGGCAGGCAACGTGACTGAGGGAATGCCAACACAGCAAATACACAAGTTCTGGGTGTTAAGTATTTTCAGTGTTGAGGGTTGCAGGAAAATTTCATTGGTGGGGCAAAATTTGTATTGGGGGGCACAATTCCTTCATGTAGTTCCCCCCCACATGCCCATACCTCTGGGTTAGTTACTTCTTCATAACTTAACCATTCCATTGTAGGATGATTTCCACTCTTTAAATAAGTACAGTATTTCTAAGCTGGAGTAAATAATTCAGAAACAGGAGGATAACTTTTAAAGTGGATGATATTAAGCATGCCTCTCAGCCTAACTGACCTCACAGGGTTGTTTTGAAAGTATGTGAGGGGGGAAATTTAACTCTGTAGCTCTATCAATACAACCAACAAGGCTGGTTTGACTGCTGGACTAAAACTTGAAATCCCTCATTGGCCAGGAAACCCACTGAATGGGTGACCTTGGGCAAATCACACTGTCTCAACCTCAGAGGAAGGCAATGCCAACCCCCCCTGAATAAATCTTGCCAAGAAAATCCTATGACAGGTTTTGCAGTAAGTTGGAAATGACTTGAAGGCAAGAAACAACAAGCTCTGTCAATAAAGAAGGTGATATAAATGTAGCTGATAATATTAAAACGTATTATAAAGTTTTTTTTAAAAATAAGCAGTATATTTTTATTAGAGCTACAGTTGTCCCTCCATATTCACGGAGATGGCATTCACGCATTTAAGTATTCACGGCTTGGAAATATTCTTAAAAAAATAATAATCCAAAAAGCAAACCTTGATTTTGCCATCTTATATAAGGGGCACCATTTTGTTATGCCATTGCATTTAACAGGACTTGAGGATTCACTGATTTGGGTATTAATGGGGGGTCCTGGAACCAAACCCCAGCGAATGTGAAGGGACAACTGTAATTTAAAAAGAGACCATACTTTTCATCAATCAAAAGTCTTCTATCAAACAATCAGGATAGGTAACTCTAGTCCTCTAGATGTTTATGTATGGCAGCTCCCATCAAGCCTTTACCATAGGCTATTCTGACTAGGGGCTTATCTATACAAGCCCCCCCCCAAAAAAAACCCCAAAGTGCCCTGCATTTCGTGGCAGCTGCGACTTGTCCTAATGGGTTTTTTTGCCCCAAAAAGCTTTGCGTGCCCACGGTGACCACTGGTGACTTACTCATGTTTCTGCTGCTGCTTAACTGTTAAAAAAAAAAGAAAAAAAAAGCAAACTATTTGCACTATGCAGTGGAGCAATATTTTGCATTTGCAACAAAAAGGTAAACAACACCCCATTTTCTCACTCGCTAACACCCCTGTTAGCAAGCCCCACCCCCACACTTGTCCAGCCAATCAGCTTTGTGCTTCCTCTCCTATGGGAAAGCGATTCAAAGTGAATCGCTTGTCATAACAAGCAGAAATGCGCATTCCCCTTGACGTTTTTGGCCCCCCTCCTTCTGAATATGACAATACAATATGGGATCCCATTAAGAAAGGTAGGATTCCTCTCGCATTCCATGAGGAGCATTTTCACTGTTTATACAGCTCCTAGGACTAATTGGAACTGTAGGCCAAAAAATAGCGGGCCAGAAGTTGGTCATGCTGATTGCAGGATGAGTGTGTGACACTATGTTTGGAGGAAGAAAATAGAATTGATGGGCATGAATTTTTCTATAGATTGTAACAGTTAAGATCAGGTCTTGGGAAAGCTCATTCTTTGGACTGCAGCGCCCAGCCTTCATAGCTCATATTGGCTGATGATTCAGGTCCTAAAATTAACTTTTCCAAGGTTTGGAGGTTAAGATAGAATAAAAGAGATTTTAGGCAAACTGGATTAGGCTGTATTTTGTGCAAAAAGATATCTGATTGCTTTAAAGCTAATGGGGATTTCTGCTAATTCTTCAAAAATGTAAATGCCAGGAATAATTAA
Organism: Gambelia wislizenii; assembly: GCA_030847615.1. NCBI lineage: Eukaryota > Metazoa > Chordata > Lepidosauria > Squamata > Crotaphytidae > Gambelia > Gambelia wislizenii. Next base: position 81,656,885 of record JAUMIR010000005.1, on the reverse strand, counting down.
GATTCATTCCTAGGTTGGTAGATTTAAGTAAGATATGCATTGAAGCACTGTGGACACTTAATGTGCAACTCTCCCCACTCCAAATTTGCTAATCTACTATTATTTAGTAAGTTACCCTAAGTCTGGGGTGGCCAAAAGTTGCTCTCCAGATGTTTTTGATTAACATTTCCCATCAGCCTTAGCCAGAATGGCTAATAGTGACAAATTGTGGGGGTAGCAATCCAGAAACAGCTGCGGGGGGAGGGTACACTTGTCCTAAATTCAGGATCTGGATAGAAGAATGTAACAAAAGCAGTATCTTCCCTCATTACTATCAGGAAAAGTTTCAAAATCTGAGGCTAGATTCTTTATGTACTGCAAGAAACAATGTACACCTGGAATCCTTTCATACTATACAGTTACAGCACAATAATTCCACTTTAACTGCCATCGTAACAGCTTCAACATAAATCGCGCTGGAGGACCTAGACAATTCCTAGAGAGACCATATTTATTTGGACGCGGGTAAGTAAATCCGTGGGTACTAGTTCCATGGATACTGGGGTCTGTATAGACTACAGCACCTGGTATTTGTTGGCATAGATCAAATATTCCTTATCTCTGTGTTTGAACGGCAAGCTGTGAGTAACTAGTAGTTGGTGGTTGTATGCCTTCAATTTATTTCCGAGTTATGGTGACCCTAAGGCGAACCTATCATGGGGTTAATTTGTTCAGGGGGGGGTTGCCTTCCGCTCAGGCTGAGAGAGTGTGACTTGCCCAAGGTCACCTAGTGGGTTTCCATTGCTGAGTGGGGATTTAAACCCTGGTCTTCAGAGCTCAAACCATGTCACCACGCTGGCTCACTGTGGTTGGTATTTAATGCTTAATACTTAATGACATCACAAGGGATCCTCTCTTAGGTCTCAGGGCCTTGGAAGGTCCTGAGTTGGCAACCCTGAGTGGGGTCAGGGAGCACTTGGGTGCCCCCACAAGAGTAGGCTGGGGAAGGTTCAGCTTTCCCACTGCTAATTGAGCCGCCAAGACTCCTGTATAGTTCAGGAATTATCAATCAAAAGTCTACTAATTGATCAAGCACTAAGAAATATGTCTGTGCCCACTTATTTGGTAGTAAGCTATACTGAACACATGGAGAGCTCTTGTAAGTACACGTTCTGCTTGTAAGAGTCTTTTATTTAAGGTTGTTTCAGTGATAATGAATGGGAAAAGTAATTTGCCTTCCTGCAAGTCCATACAAGTAGGCAAAATTAGTAACCTACATGACCCTGTCCCTACATGACCCTGCCTGTGCTCTAAGATCTGCAGGGGAAGGTTTTCTTTCATTCCACCACCATCCCAGGCACATCTGATAAGGACATGAAAGAAGAGAGCCTTCTTCGTGGCTGTTCCCAAGTTATGGAACTCCTTTTCCTGGGAAGTTCCTTTGGCCCCTCCCTGCTGTCTTTCCACCAGCAGATAAAGACCTTTTTATGTAATGAAGCTTTTGGGGGTTTGGGGGCAGGGGGGTTGTAGTGTTTTTCATTTTATTATATTTTAAGCATCTTTTAATGCTGTTTTAACTTGTTTTTAACTTCTGTTTTTAAAACTGAAATTTGGTTTGTGTTTTAACTTTTGCATTGTGAGTTTTTAAATTGTATTGTACTTTTAAAACATTGCCTATCACCTTGGATCTTGTGCTGGCAGAAAGGTGTGATATAAATGAAATGAAATGAAATGAAATGAAATGAGTAACACTCTGCCTGTCATTTGTGGACTAAAAAAGGGCAAAGGTAGGTTTCTTGGAACCAGTGGTGACAAAGTTGGCTTGGGTCTAACTCTTTTCATAGAACCATAGAATCTTGAGAGTCGTTTACACAGCAAAGTGAATCCTCTAAGGATTTACAAAGAGTCACTAATAGTTCCACATCTTTCGGATCAAAGTCACCATATTCAGAAGGAGGGGGACAAAAAACCCCATAAGTTGTGCAGTATCAGCTTTTGCTATTTTCTCTGACTTTTTTGATAAAGTTCTCAAACATGCGCACAATCGGTTGTGTGAACTACCATTTCACATCCGGCTGTGGAAACTACCAGCAATCTTCCCAAAACAGCCACAGCAGAGCTGAGCCATGATTGGTTGGACTGACCAATGAGGGGGTGGACATGCAAGAGATGCAAGGAGCCTCAAACGTAAAGATCTACCCCGCTGTTTGCCTTCCGGCTTGCTTTCCACTTAGCCATAATTACTGTTCCTCTGTGTGTGTGTGAGAGAGAGAGAGAGAGAGAGAGTAGCGATCTGCTCCACCGGCCGTTCGCTCCCTCGCCCTGCTGTGATCACGTTCTTCTGTGTGTGTGTGAGAGAGACAGAGACAGAGAGAGAAGCAATCAGCTCAGCTGGCCGTTACACATCACAGTGGGTGAGGGGAAGGGGGGAATCCTGCTTTCGTTGCCTCCTTTGTCATTATTCCCTCCCCCCCCCCCCGTGATCTCCCTTCTTTTTTGGTTGCTTTCTCTGCTGTTCTTTGGCTGGAGCTCAGACTAAGCTAACGAAGCCTCTTCCAGAGTCTTCTTTCCCTCTTGCACTGCCGCCCCTCCTTGCTCCCTCCCCGCCTTGTGCCTGGCCTTTAATGACAGTCTGGAGGTCATGCCTCCCATGCCTTTGTCTGTGTGAACTACAAAGCCGAAAACTCACCAGATCGACCAGTTTAGCACCAAATCTTGTAAACTATGCAGCGCTGGTGCAAAAGGATGGTAAGCCGGAATTTTGTGCACTTTATTCTGCCGTGTAACTGACCCCTTAGAGTTTGAAGAGGCAGGAAGGGTCATCCAGTCCATACCCCTGCCATGCAGGGATACACAACTAGAGCATTCCTGAAAGAAGCCATATGTGTGAGTAGCGAGATCATAAATGTACAGTAAATTGCAAACTATATCTGGTCCTTTGAATGCCAGTGCCTATTACTAGTCAAATCATAAAAGGATGACATCACATCCTCTTTACAGTTTTCTGTGACCATTCCAATCTTCTAGATTTTTGTTGTTTTGCTATTTCACCCTGTCTCATTCTCTCAGCCTCAAAGGAGGGCAAAAGCAAATCACCTCTGAACAAATCTTGCCAAGAAAACCCCATGATAGGTTTGCATTAGGGTCAGAAGATGGAAACCATTTGAAGGCACACAACAACAAATGAAAATCTATGACTTTATTGTGCCCTTGCTTCTGTGTCCCTTGAGCCCAGAGAAAGGCTATCTAAATTGGTGCAATTTCTGTGTGGTGCAGAGCAGTCATCAAACTTTTTATTGTTTTGATCTAAAGAGCGGTGTTGAAGAGGGAAAGCTAAATTCCCCAAGGCAAAAAAGAGAGCTGAGAGAATACAAGAACAGAGGAAAGAGGAGAGGAGATAGCTGGAAATGATTGAGGCGCCTGGCATAGGTGGTGGGGTCGTTGGAAAACTAGTATAACATTTCAAGTTGTTACTGAGGTAGTTACTCTGTTGTTTCAAAGAAAGTGAAAATGGTTTAGATTTGAAGATACTTTTTTATTGAACCATTTATGTTTGCAGCCTTGGCTAGCAAGTCTTTAGGTTTCATACAATGAAGAGAGTCAATGTAATGCCATTTAAAAGGGTGGGGGAATCTGACATGACAGGCTGCCAGATCAAATCTAGCTGCAGTTCTGAATTGTAAGATGGTATTAGGTAAGCCACAGTCTACCACTGACAGCTGCTCATCTATAATTTGGGTCTAACAACACTGGCTACTTTATAGACTTACAGTGGGAGCTATGGGGACATGAAACAAGTTCTTGCAGTGTCTCTCTACCCCTTAAAGAATGATTCTCCTGTTTAGGGAGCAATTGGGGGGAAAGCTTGGAGCAAAGGGAAGGGAAAAACAAGGGTCATACTTTTTTCAGTGTTTTAATCCCAGTCTCTGCTTCCTGCCCTGCGGTGCTGTTTAGCACTATGGTAGATAGCTCAGGATTAGGATAGGCTTCCATTTCTGAACCTGCGTTGTCTCTTTCTATATAGCAAAAGAAGGGTGGATAAAAAGTACAAAGAGGGAACTCTTTGATTTTTCTTCCTTCTCTTGTTAAATATCATTGAACAGTTCAGGAAGAAGTACCTTTAAAACCTCACAGTATGCCTGTTTATATCCCAAACTTAATACAGAATCCTAGGTGCTGTTTACACGATGAAAAAGTAGTGGGAGGAATTTGTGTCGAGCACTTGCTGTTTACACGTACATCGTGTTGGGCATGGGATTTTGGGAAGGGGGCCCACCTTTTATCACACAACCCATGGGACTTTCAGTCCTGCGGTTTGTCCGGTTTTTTAAAAAAGTCACGGGAGGATTCGGAAAATCGTATGTCTAAACACCCCGAGACAAGATATCTCAGTACTTGTTGATGACTGGAAATATATGTGACCATGGGCAGGCTCATAGAGGAGGGGTCAGTCACCCGTTCAATAGATTCAGCCTCACCAGATGAAAACAAAGGCTTCCATTCCAGCTGCAAGTAGGTTGTGTGTGTCTGCATTAAATCACCATGTTCAATGGATTTCTACACCGGAAACCCTTCTACTTTAACCCGTTCCTCCCTTGCATGCTTGGTTTACATTTTAAAGAGAGAATAAATTGTAAAGAGATCACAGATGACCCCCCCCCGACCTGCATCCACTCCATTTGTGTAAAAGTATAGTAAAAAAATGCCACTGTCTGAGCAGATGATCTCATATTCATCCACACGCACACACCCATCTTCCACTCCATTTATTTAAAGGCACAGTAAAAAATGTCATCATTTGAGCAGACGATCCATTCATACACACACACACACACACACACACACACACGCGCCTGCATCCTCACTTTCAATGGGATTTAAATGGTGTTCTTTCAATTCGAAAGGACAGCAAAGGCTGTAGCCACTGAGCGCCTCTTCCTTCCTCACTTTCAATGGGATTTAAATGGTGTTCTTTCAATTTGGAAGGACAGCAAAGGCTGTAGCCACTGATCGCTCCTTCTTCCCCACGTTAGGTCACAATCGCTCATTCCTCCCCTCATCCCCTCATGCCTCATCCCCAATGCAACACTCAATCATCCCCTCATCCCCAACGCAGAAGCTTTAATGAACATTTGAGCCAGCCAATAGCATCACTCGTGGCGCGAAACTCTAAAGGAAGTACGTCATTGAAAAAACGAGTAATCGCATCCTTGACTCACAGCTAAAAAAAAATCCCAGGACCATAAACTCATGTAAACAAAAAAAACAAAAAACAAAACAAACAAACAAAAAAACTATGGTAGTATATAGTGGGAGAAGGTACATATCACCAGACGTGATACTGTGTAAACAATGATCCCGGGATCTCCCGGGATAGCCAGTTTCAGAGACAAAAATCGTGTAAACAGGGAGGGACGAATATGGGATCAAAAAGTCCCAGGACGCCCCGTGACAAAAACTACCATCTAACTGGCACCCTAATTACAGGTTGAGGCTCCCTTATTTGGAGTTCCAAAATCCAAAATATTCCAAAATCCAAAATTGTCCACATGAGTGGCTGAGGTAGTAGGTACCTTTGCTTTCTGATGGTTCAGTGTACACAAACTTTGTTTCATGCACAAAATTATTAAAAATTTTCAGGTTATGTGTAGAAAGTATATAAAACGTAAATGAATTTCATGTTTAGACTTGGGTTCCATTTCCATTATGTATATGCAAGTATTCCAATATCTGAAATATTCCAAAATAACTCTGATCCCAATCATTTCAGATAAGGGGAGACTCAACCTGTATAAGCAATTAAAGGTTGGAGCAAACCATTTCTACATGTGTGTGTACGCACACACACATGCACACACACACACACGCACACACACACACCATTTTCCTTTCTGTCTTTATCAATGAGACATATCAGTATTCTGTATGTTCTGAAAGCTCACAGGTCCTGGTCAGGCCATGGTTGATTTGCAGTTGATATTGGTTTGTTTGTTTTTCTTTTAAGTTATATACTTCTACATAACAGGAACGTCTTAAATAGAGGTTGCCCCTCCCCCCATTTACACGGGATCGATACCTATGGTTTCACTTAGCCATGGTTGGCGGGGAGGTCTCTCTAGACATCTGGAGGACCATAGAGTCGCACTGGAGGTGGTCTCTGTAGGCATCAGGCAGTCCTGCAGTGTGACACTATGATCAACTTCTTCTGGATGTTGATCATAGAGTTGTGCCAGATGTCTAGAGGGGCATTCTCTCTATTCATTTTCTAGGTCCTCCAGAGCGATTCTATGGTATTCTATGGTGGTTTGCTATTACAGTATATGCAGTTTTGCATGTCTGTGGTAAGTTGGGGAGCATATTCCCCATGGATACTGGGTGTGGGTGACCTGTATATAGAAACCACTACACTGTTTTTATTCCAAGTTGATAGGCATTCATCCACTTTAAGTTAACAGTGGTATGTAATAATTTTAAACAATGGCCCCCAATTCCCTCTAGGAGGCACGAGTGGCCTTTTCATCACATTTTTGGCCTCTCTGGGACCATTTTACAACAGAAAGTGGCCCAGGAGTCAATTCCAGTTCCATTCCTGTTTAAGTTTGTTTTAAAGGCCTCTGTAGGGCCAAAATGGCCCAGGGGCTCTAAAAATATAGCACCATTGACACCCACTAGAGGACCTTTGGGGATATTAAAGAAAAAAATGAATTCAAAACCATTTTTTGACCCTAGGGGGCTGCAGGAGGTTCCATGTAGCCTGTCCATCTGTGTGTGTGTGTGTGTGTGTCTATGAGAATGATGGTGGATGTGACCCATGGTCAAACACTGAAATAACCAGAAATGCTATTGTTACTATTACAAAGAGTTCCAGAGTTTGACTTCATGCACATGTTACATGCACACCATAGAATGTAGAAGTGTGTGCTAAGATTCTCTGTGTGTATGAACCAATCCCATGTATAATTTCTATGCCACAGACATGAGCAGGAGTTCAAACAAGATATGTAGAAGCAGAATAAACATGTGAATGTCCTGCAAATCTTATCCTCCTTCCCCCATTATGCTCAAATGGGTAAATGTCCTAAAATGCAGAAAGCTCTTTGGCTCGAGCCCGTTGTAGGTTAGCCATTGAGCATATTAGAAAATATGCTATAATATATGCATGTAAGATATATTTTCATGTGAGGCATATTTTCCTTTTTCATTTTTTTAAACTAGAGTATTTTGGCTCTAATTAAAAGACTGATTTGATTTTTTTAAAAGGTGATAGAATGATGCCATACTCAAAGCTTATACTGAATGTGTGCTTAGCATAAAGTGACTTCTCTGAGAATTGGCAGCTCCCCTTGCCAGCCACAGCCACAATGTGGATGTGGGTGGAATGTAGTGGGATGGATACCTAGAAAAATGCAATATTCCCATCAGTGTGGAAAGTTAATTGCAAGTTAGAATGGAAGAGCAATGATTGACAGCGGTAAAAAAGTACCTGTCTGGAAGTAGCCCTGGAAACCTTCGGCAAGCAATGCTTTCTCTGCCTTTTCTCTGTTTTTCGGCTGCTAAGAGAACATTTTCTCCTTGGCATTCTGCTGCTATCCAAATGCCAGGATTCCAGGTGCCTTGCTGCATGCCTTTATCAACTGCTTGCATATGTGCAGCACTTCATTTTAATTAGCCTCAAGATCCAAGACTCAGATGGAATAGCAGGGGTCCCTAATTATCTTCACAAACTAGTGATCTACCCAGAAAATGAGGAATGAATAAGGCATTAGGCAGTCAAAGGCCAATAGTACAATCAAGGAAAAGAGCTGAGAAAGTGGGAGATAAGAAAATCAGACAAGGAAACTTGTCAGATCTCAGTTTCAATAATCTTTATGTTTATTTTTAAAAATGGGCAGACTTAAAACATTGCATGTCTGTTTTGGGCATACATATAACTTGTATATACTGGGATAATATTCATATTTATGGAGCTACCATTTTGATGGGTGGATTAATTTACCCAGTAGTATTGTCTTAAAATCATATATACTGAAAAAGGAAGCTGTTTGTGACTGCTAATGTGGTGGAATAGCTCACTAAAAGCTGTTAATTTATTTTAAATCTCAGTGTCCTCTCCTGCTTGAATAAATTAGATGATTTAAACTGCTTTTGTAATGAAAGGAGTAAAGTTTAGTAGACATGGCTATCTTATCTGGTTAAGGTTCGCCCTGTTGTATTAACATGGTGGGACCCTTAACAACCTCCTATGGCACCTGCTCATGATCCCTATGGCTCACAGGTGCTACTCAAAAGGCTTGGTATCCATTGTTGTCAGAATCCTTTTCCCTCTGGAGAGCTAAGGTGGTAGGCTTTCATAAGAATACATCAGCTACTTCTCAAAAGTAATACGTTGCTTCTTCCTTTTCGAAATTAAATTTATTGGAATTCTGGACTCGTTGTTGTGTGCCTTCAAGTTGTTTCTGACTTATGGCCACCCTAAAGCAAACCTATCACAGGGTTTCCCTGGCAAGATTTGTTCAGAGGGGGATTGCCTTTGCCTTCCTCTGAGAGTGAGAGTATGACTTGCTCAAGGTCACCCAGTGGGTTTCCATGGCTGAGCAGGGATTCAGTCCCTGGTCTCCAGAGGCATAGTCCAATGCTTTAACCACTTACTGCATGGGCACTCACACACTGTTAAATTAGTGTATGTGCTACACACTTTCCCCCTTTGTCTTCAGCTTACTTCAGTTGGTGAAAACTGACTTCAAATTGCAAAAATAGTTCATAGTCAGTCAATTAACTCAGTGGATAGAGAGGAGAGGAGGGGGAAGGAGTCTTGCCCTTCCCTATAGGGTCAGGCAAAAGCAAGCTGTGATACCCTTTCCTAGCTTGTCTATTTTTCCTCATTAATAACTTTTGCCATCATGACCACATTCTGCTGTTGCTTGGCCTGACATGTCCCAAGGCTCAACTAGACGGGAGAATTTGTTGTGAAAAATAGCACCTTACCTCCCTATCGCTGCAGTATTCATTTGTGCCCATGACTCATTCACAAGCTAGCTGGAAGAGAAAATTAGTGAGTTTGCAGTTTACACGGAGTGGCATCCTCAGAAAAAATGGTGGCTGCAAGTGAGTTGCTTCTGGAAAATCTCCCTCCATTATCCCTACCCTTAAAAAAAAAATAGATGTGGAAGAGCTATTTCCTGCTTTAAAAAACCCTCTTACTTTTGCTCTGCCACTTGAACAATCATACACAGGATTGTGCAGCTGGCAAAACCAATAACAATGGCGGCTACAGCTGCTCCCTCACTTGCAAGCCCGCCCCTGCTGAAGTCTGACTTAAAGTCAGGTTTCAGCTCAGCTGTGTGCCCCTTTTTGAATTGGTTGTACAGATGACCTGTTATGCATATTTTTGTGCAATTTTTTAAAAAAGACCACGAGAAACAGGAAGCTGTTATTTGGAGTTTTCAGGCCCCCTTCTTCTGAATATGGTGAATCCCGGCAGGAGCTCATCAAAACTAAAGGTATTCTGCTTGCATTCTTGCCAGATTTTTTTTTTTTTTGGTCATCTAAACAATCCCCCAGTTTTTCATCTGTGAAGAGTTGGAGCATATGATGTTTGTCCCCATGGATGTGGCACTGGGTTTATTCCATTGGGGGGGGTGTTTATTGGAGCATGTGTAAATTTGCATAAGCTGCTTTGCTTTGTTTCTGTGTGTATTTTCTAATGCAAAATAAGTTATTCATAATCCATGAACAATAGGTGAATAACTATGCTACTCCTGGGACCCACAGGTAGAGTTGATGACTGAGCTCCTCTAATGCTGGTGGAGTGTGAAGCTCCATGAACATATTTATACATGACACATGGGAAGGAGGACACAGGAAGTCCAAGAGGGAGGGCAGGGTCCCCCTGACAAATCAAGATGACGCTGACAAATCAGTGGCTGTTTTGGACAAAGAGAAGTAAAGCAGTGCCTCGTGTCATCCAGCTAATGTTGTAGAGCTAGTATGGGGGGGGGAACATTCACAATGACATACCAGATACCTCCTTGCTGAACATTCAAAAAAGTGCATATCCTGACAGAGCGTCAGATTACACCAGTATTAGTCACTCAGGGTGCATCCACACTGAAGAAATAATGCATTTTGACATGGCTGGAAGTGCTGTGGCTCCAGCTGATGGAATCCTGAGATTTGTAGTTTTACACGATCTTTAGCCTTCTCGGCCAAAGAGTGCTGGTGCCTCACAAAACTACAAATCCCAGGATTCTGTAGGGTAGAGCCATGGCAGTTAAAGTGGTATCAAACTGCATTATTTCTACAGTGTAGATGCACCCTAACGGGATTCTGGCCATGCTATTATAGCATGGGACTTCCTCACTTCATTCCTGACTGCCACCAGGTAGTACACAATAAAAGTTATCAGTTGTTGGCTTTTTTCTTTGGTGTGCTTTATAATGACAACAAAATTCTATGCATCTTTACTGGGAAATCAAAGTCATTGTGTTCAGTGAGGCCTACTGCAAGTAAGTGATCTGAGTGGATTTTCCACCGAGTGGGAAATTGAGGTATAGTGCTCTGTCTCATACCCATTGCTATGCACAGAAGTGAAGGGATAGTTAAAATGGCACAAGCACAACACTCATCTGTTTTATTCCTGTATTGATGGTAGGGAGGAACAAACTCATTCATTCTTCTAGCAAGGCTGCCATTGTGAAGGAAGATTGGCTTAGTTAAGTGGTACAGTGTTAATGATTTTAGAAAGCTCTGGGAAAACTGAACATTTTAAGCATCTGCCCATGTAATGGGTAATCATTATAAATAGGCAACATTCTAAAAGAATGAACACTCCATAGTTTTAATTATTGGTATTCACGGGCTGGACTTGAATTGACAAAGGGCCTGAATGTGCTTGGAAGCAACGAAGAATCAAAGCTACATTATTGATAATGACACTTAAAAGGCTTAGACAGTCTTCGTATAATCAAAAATAACTGTTACGGACATATCCCAGCCCAGCTGTTGCATGAATAATAAGTCTGAACTTTTCTCTGTCAGCATTGCCTTTAAAATGTCTTGACATCATAATAGAGTCATTGTAAAAGAATACAGCAAGGCAATCAATTTCCATAGGTCAGGGCTTAGGGAACATGCGGCCAGCCAAATGCTGTACCCATCATCCCTAACCAGACACAGCTAGTTGGTGGGGATAATGGTAGTCCAGCAACATCTGAAGAGTTACATATTCCCCATCTGTGACTATTCATTTATTTGCTGGTGAAAATTATGCTAATTATGTTGCAGCATATCAGAACTGTTCAGTGTCAAATCTCCATTATAAGAGGCGTAAGACTAGTAGATTATGCCTTTTTATTGGGCCATTGGTGTGCAATAAAATTACATGCATTGATGCAAAAGTGTTGTTTCCAGATGACAACAGACATGTACGTTGGTTGGTTTGCTTGGCTAGTGGCTTCCCTCATAATGGATCTTGACTACCTTATACCTATATTGTAGCTGGCTCTCAAGGTTTCTGCAGAGCCAGGCCTTCATAAGGAAGCTGCAATTCAAATTGAGATTTCTCCTCAAGAAGAGGGGGTGTGGGTGGGTATGAGTAGGGAGAGAATAACATGAAAAAGGCCTCTGTGTAATCAGGCATTTACACAGAGGGCTCAGCTCACAATGACATGGTGGAGGGATGAAATGTTGTGGCCATCCTTTGTCTTCTTTGAGCACCATCTCCTGTTGATGGTATGAACCAAGCAGTGCCCCAATCTTGCTTTTGTAATCTGAAAAGCACAAGAGGCCAAAGAGAGCTGGCGTTATGGCCCGGCTGTGGTAACTATGCGGAAGAGGAGATGCTAGTGCTAGTATCCTATTTTGTGGCCAATGCTTCCTCCATGCCTGCCTTCTTCCTACCTTTTGCCACATTATCCCACTCACTCTCTGCCACCTCTGCCTTATGTCTTGTTTCTTCCACAACACTCTTAAGAAAACCTAGCCTCCCATCCTTCTGCTCTTGCCTCAGTTACTCTGTCTGGCAGCCTCTTCATCCTTTGGTCCTTGCCTGATTCCACCAGTCTTTCTTTTCTAGGGTCCATTTCTTTCCTTCTTTGTCCCTTTACTTTGGCATGCTCCCCCTTTTCCCCTTTACAACTGTACAGCTATTTAGCTTTTGGTAACTTTGCCCTCCTGTGACACCTGAGTGATTCAGGTAATAATACTAAGAGGAGTTTCAGAGTCTCTTTGACAAGTAGGTGGAAATCTGACAATAATTGTTGCTCAATTCAACATCTCAGCATGTTACAGCATAGATTACTTTGTTAAAAGTATTGATTACATAGTTAAAAGGTTTTCATGAAACCTATGTAGATGTATCAACTTTTTTTAATGGTAAAAAGGAGTAGGTTTTTCAGGAAACACTAGCATTTGTAGTTCTGTGACATGTTCCATTTACTAAGGACTTCTAAATGAGAGGATATAATGCTGATTCCTGTGCATTATTGCAAATTTGCAGCAGTGTTCATCTGTCTCTATGGTCCTTTGGCAAAATTGATAGTATGCAGTGCTCTCCTTGTTTGAAGTGCACATGCCTGCGAATCAAGATGGTGGCTGTGTAAATTAGTGTGTTATTTTTCTCCACATGTTAACTCTGTTGCATAGGCTTTTTTTTTTTTAACTTTAAAGCAAAGGTGCACAAGTGCGACCTTCTGTTTAAAAAAGGTATTTGATAGCCTTGGAGCAGCAAAACACACAATTGGCAACACAAAAATCCAAGATGGCACTTCTGGCCACTTCCTTGCCAGCAACCTGCCCCCCGCACATGTCCAACCAATCTGCTGTCCACTTCTGCTCCTCTCTGAGAATGTGCAGCATCTCAAATCGATTGTCCAAATGAGCAGTAATGTGCATTCCCACACATTATTTTAAAAACTTCAGGAAAAGCCACGAAGGCTTTTCCCGCATAGATTTTGGAGTTTTTTGCCCCTCTCCTTCCACATAAAGCAAATCACTGTGGGATCTTGTAGGGACAAAAGGTATTCTCCTTTTTTTTCTATGAGGAGTATTTTCACTGTCTAGACAACCCCTAAGTCTATCTGATAAAACAAATAAGGAAAATAGTAACATACCTAGTTTGTGTTCAGGCTATTGTCCTAGTTAGTCTGAGATATGCCGGGGTGAAGTTATAGTTCACTTCTAATAACTGTTGTTAACTCACATAAAATAATTATGACCACAGATTCACAGAAATCATGAAGAATGTCTTGCCTGTTAGAGAAGGAAAGGGTAATCTTCTTTAGATGTATCAGGTTAAAACTGGACAAATAAGCCGATGGTTACCCAAATTGCATGGGGTCTATGAAGAACCCACTTGTGTCCATATATTAATTAGTTCAATATGGCAGAGAGAGGCCAGGTAACTGCGGGACTTTTTGACCTATGTATACTGGTACTAACTGACAAGACTCACAGTCAGGAAATGAAATAAAATGGTTTTTATTGAAAAATAATCTTGGAAGCATTCACACCAACACTCGGGCTTCAAGCAATTACATAAGGCTATTGGAAAAAGTAGGGATAGCGGAATAGAGTTAGGGATGATGGGCTATACTATACCTGTCTGAAGAGCAGAGATTTGTGTAGCAGGAGATACTCAGATGGAGCTCTGAGGGTCACACAACAGACAGACAGAGTGGGGGGGAAAAAGGAAGCTATGAACACTGTGAACACTTTGGCTGTGTTTTGGGGCAATATTTATACCCAGTACTTGTCCTTAAGGGGTGTTATGAATGGAATACAATGTTAGATGGAGTTTCCCACAGTTAGACAATGGGAGCTCTGGTGATGTCTGGCGATGTCTACAATCACTAATGGCTGAGACATTAAGACTGATGGGCATCAGGCAACTGTCTATTGTTGAGGAGAGGGGTGCGAAGGAAAACCAGTTTGCAGAGTAATGAGTTTTCAGGTCACTAGTCTGAATTTGTGAATGACACACTTCTAGGTGCCTCCAGGAGAATTAGCACATTTCCACCCTAACTCACTGTCCAAAGGGGGGGGGGTTTCACATAATTACTATCCAGGCATGTCTTTTGGGAATTTAGAAAGACCTCTTCATTAGGTTTTTTTTTTATTAATGTTTTTTATAGCATTATCACAACAAAAATTACACGAACATAATCCATACATATATTTCCATATTAAAACAAAATCATCTTAACACCGTATTTTATGTCATATCATATACATATACATCATATATTCATGCTTTTTCTTTCTCTAAATTTTACAATGTAAAAACTTCCCCTGACTGTTCTACTTTCCCGAAGTAAACTATCCTTGTACAATGAGATCATATATCCCATTCCTTGCATCTTTTACTGTTCTTCTAAGTCTAATCTTTAGATAAACTCCAAATTTGACTTACATTCCATACACTTATCATTAAAATTTTAATCTATAAGTCTAATTTCTCTAAATTTTTCCATGTCCTCCTCCAGTAATCACCTATCGGCTCCCAATCTTTTTTGATTTCTGTGGTCATCCTTCCTTTTATTGTAGCAGTTAAAATATCCCTATCTTTCATGTCCTGTAATTTAATTAGCCACTCCTCTTCGGTAGGGTGTTCCTTCAACCTCCACTTTGAAGCATAAGTTATTCTTGCTGCTGAGATCAAGTATAGTAGGTCTTCATTAGGTTTTGAGCAAACCTTCACTCAGTCCCTATTTCTGGGGAAGTCCAGGTCTACTGCTAACCTCGTGAAGTGTCAATAAATAAGCCAGTGTATGAAATAGCCAGTTGATGAATTATTGGAAGGGTGGGGTGTCAGGACAGGTAACACCATCTGCTGGACAAACACAATTAGATTCATTAATAGATTGATTATGTTTATTTCTTATGTCAACAGTAAATCTTCAACTCAGCATATCTACACAGATTTTTTTTTTAATTGATATTTTGACAGGACTTAATTGCTGTGGATTGATTGTAGGATAAGTTAAGGAAGTTCACAGAAGGAAAGTTTCCTAGTCTCTCCTCCTCCCTGCTGTAGCCACCACTATTTCCCGAAAAGCCTCTCTGGAGAATCCTAGAAACCATCTGAACCTTGTGGGATGGGAGAGGGGAGCCCCTGTGTAAGAGGCAATCCTAATTTGATCTTGGGTTGTAATGTAAGTTACCTTAAGGAAACTCACTGAAAGAAGTTTCTCCATCCTCTCTTTCCCCCACTAACATCTGGAACCAGTAGCCCCATACCAGCAAGACACACACACACACACACAAAACAAAGAGAGAGCAATGGTTATCAACTTTTGGACCTCCAGATATTTTGGACTTCAACATCCAGAACCCCTGACCATTGGCTGTACTGAATGGGGCTTCTGGGCATTGAAGTTTAAAAACATCTGGAGAACCATTGCTCTAGAGGCACTAGAACTAACCTGCCATGAACTAACTTGAATTATCTTAAAAGTGTAAATCCAATTGCTAGCCCCAACTAGAGTGGACTGACTGAACCAATTACTGAAGAGTAAGTCAACACCAATATATATCCCATTGATTCAGTTGATCTACTCTAGTTGAGATAGCAATTAGATTCAGGCATTACGATTCAAACATTTATGATATTTTGCAGGATTGTTCATTCTGTGAATATTTATCTTAATTAGTGTTTTGACTTGGAAGTTCGGCCTTTGAAATTTATGTTGCCATTTTGTTTCATTTAATCATTTGTTTCTTTGAGGGGAAAATGAATTGATTTTTTTTTTAAATATATTTTTGAAGACACAAGATTATATAGCTCAGTTCTGTTTCTGATATGTCATTAAATTGTTCGGTTTAGCCAGCATTCTGCTGAAGAAGCTGAGCACAAAATTTAAGTGAATAGGATGTAAAAACTCAAGGAAATCTATTGTTCAGTGTCAATAGTCTGAATATTCTGAGTGGTAGCCAGAGATGCGGCAGCTAAAAAGGCCAATGCAATTTTGGGCTGCATCAATAGAAGTATAGTGTCTAGATCAAGGGAAGTAATAGTGCCACTCTATTCTGCCTTGGTCAGACCTCACTTAGAATACTGTGTCCAGTTCTGGGCACCACAATTCAGAAAGGATATTGACAAATTGGAGCGTGTCCAGAGAAGGGCAACTAAAATGGTGAAAGGTCTGGAAACGATGCCTTATGAGGAGAGACTTAGGGAGCTGGGTATGTTTAGCCTGGAAAAAAGACGGTTAAGAGGCGATATGATAGCCCTGTTTAAGTATTTGAAGGGATGTCACGCTGAGGATGGAGCAGGCTTGTTTTCTGCTGCTCCAGAGACTGGAACACGGAGCAATGGGTGCAAGCTCCAGGAACAGAGATTCCACCTCAACATGAGGAGGAACTTTTTGACAGTAAGAGCTGTTCGGCAGTGGAACACACTCCCTCGGAGCGTGGTGGGGTCTCCTTCCTTGGAGGTCTTTAAACAGAGGCTGGATGGCCATCTGTCGGGGATGCTTTGATTGTGATTTCCTGCGTGGCAGGGGGGTTGGACTGGATGGCCCTCGTGGTCTCTTCCAACTCTGCAATTCTATGATTCTATGAATAAGAAGTTGGTGAAGTTTTTAAGTAATTGGTGTAATGCTCCCTGTGGTTAATACAGCTAAGCAGATGGGTTGGCTTGTTGTGTATCAACTGTATCTTCCAAGTAATTTTCAAGCAGTGATAAATTGAACTGCAAAAAGATGTCTAGTGAAGTTCCAGGGGGAGCAGTGTTAGCGATGGTCTTATTTAACATCTTCATTAATGATCTAGAAGAAGGATTAGGCAGCACATTCATTAAACTGGCATATGCTTCAGAGAAGTAATAGCAAGGTCTAGACAGATTATAAACAAGACCGTAAAACAGTAAGCTAGTAAATTTATAATTTTCATTTTTTTTTACTTCAAACACCCTTAAACCTGTTTAAATACTTTCTGTCTAATCTCATTTACAATTCACAAATATGTTTGCTATGGGTGCCATGGGAAGAGCCCCTCAAGTCTGGTCTGCTGGAATAGACCCGCTCAATAATTTTTACACAGTCATGGGTTACTTCCTGACCAGGATCAGGGAGCAGAGTGGCAGGATTTAACAAGTTGGTTGTTAGTATTAAGGGGGGAAAAATGCATCTAGGATTGCATATGCACTTTGTTCTGTACACACATGGCACTCCTGAGAATTTCAGTTTCCTAATTTACTCCATGACATTGAACAGATCCATTTTTGGAACTGCTCCACGTAAGGGAAGAAATGGCGAAGTTCCATATGAGCACAAAAGCAGATGAGAAGCTCTAGATCAGTACATATGTTTTCATGAGCTACTTAATTCCTCAGTTGAAACAATCATTCCACACCATAGTTGTACTACTGTACATCATTTTTAGTTTTATATTTTAGGTGGAATCATTTTGTGTCTTTCAAATTCTTAGTAAATAAAACACAAAACAAGATCAACAAGTATTCCTCCCTTTTCAGCCTATCCTTTGTATACTTATTCAGAAATAAATAAGTTCAGACAAGCTTGCTGGATTTCATGGGACCAGCTCCCAAGTAACCATGCCTAGGTTTACATCCTTCATTAATTACACCATGTCAGAAAAACAGACTTTAAAAAAGTGGAGGGTTGGGGTTTCTTTTGTTTATTAAGAATAAACAGTGTTGGGAGCCTTGCATTAAAAATAAATCCAGCCTGCCCCATGAAGTGTGTGGGGATTTCTTCTTCTTCTTCATAAGCTCCATTCTCATTTGTCTCAACTGGAGTTGTACATATTTGGCAGCTCTGAAATTCAGACTCATGTGGTCTTTAAGATAGAAAACAAAGCTTCCACACTGCTTCCTGCTCATGAATATATGGAAGATGTGACTCTCGTGTACACACTGACTGATAATGTGAGAGGCTTAATACCAAAAGAGAGACGAAAAGTACATTCTCGGCAGGGAAAGAAAATTCATCACCTAGACACAGAGATCTGGTATACTGCAGTTTTAATGTGCAATGTCTATATTTTGCTCAAAGTAACAAATGGTCTCTGCGAATAAAAGTACAAAATTCGCATCCTCCAGAGTGAGCTAACGTTCAAGAGTGCATGTGTAGTGAGCAATATTACATTTCTTATGCTGGGTTTTGTGAGACTACTGTGGCTTTTGTTATGAACACAAGCTTTCAAGATGATGCAGCAGCGCTCTCAGGAGGTAGTTAGCATTATAGCGCCGGCTGTGAATAACCTGTGGAAAGGAGGGAAAGTGATGGAGATTTTGGAGTGAGTGCATCTGTCAAGAAGGGGGAGGCTGGGAAAAGCGAAGATGTGACAGACTGGGCAGCAAGAGAAATGGCATAATATAAAATGAGTTAATGATGCTGGCAATTTGAGCAGGTTAAGGCATGTTAAGACAAGGTGGCATTTAGTGATTTATAGGGAGAGTGGAGGCAAAGCAATCTTTATAATGTGTAGGTTTTAGGCCTTTGGGAGAAACACAAACATTAGGGAGGGGTGGTTTTTTTTGGTACTGCCCATCAATATAATATTGCCAAGATGCTATGCTACTTTGATGTTTGTTTTTATAACTAATACCACCTATAGATGCAAGCTATAGGACATAAGTATCAATACATCTTAGTCGGTAAAAGGTCTAGCTCTGCTTTCATGCATGGGCCTGATAATACAGTCTGCAGCTAGGGCATTTAAAATTTAAACAAATGTAAGAAAGAAAGATTATTTTAATAATCCAACTTTCCATTTCTTGAATAATTTATTAATATTGGTGGTAACTTTCCCAATAATCAGACTAATGGGCAGACTCTCCACAAGAAGCTTCCAACAGTTTTCCCCAGTCAGAACTAGCACTTGTAATTACTCACTAATTTGATGTCTCATCCAAATAATCAAATGATACGTATTAAAGTCAATAAATGAGGCATACTGAACGAGGTAACTAATCTTATGAAATATAATGGAGAGATAGATTTTTTTTTTAATCAAATATTTTTAAAATGCCTTTTAAAATAATCAGAGTTACTACATGATGGATAGATAGATAGACTGATAGATCAATCCATCATAGGGGTAAAGAATCACATTTCTGCCAAAGACTGCAAGTTGCAGTCAGCATGGCCAAGGATCAGAGATAATGACCTTGTAGTCCAACATCATCACATATCACATCCTTGATTGGCTCTAATAATTTGGACAGAGGAAAACTGCTTCAGAAGTATGCATAAATCTTCAGAGAAAGGGGAAATGAATGTTTTATGTATAACAAATGTGTTTTATAAAAAACCACCTACTGTTTCAGAATGTATATATTTAGCAAAACATGCATTTACATGTTTGGTCAATGAAGGACAGATTTGTTTTCGGATTTCTACATGCAGCTACAAAGCCAACACAGGAATTAATATTTAAAATACTGAGAATTTCAGTTGTGTAGCTCTCATAAGCCCTACCCAGGCATTCAGCAGCTAGCCCTGCCTCTTACTCCTCTATTCCCATGGAAAGTGACACTCTGAAGGGAACAGTAGACTATAAGAGTACAAGCAGCCATTTCATATGATCAGAAACACTTGTGTTTTTTTCAGGGATCCAGCTCACATGGAGAGCTTCCACACATAGTGGACACTCTCCTTGTCAGACTATTGCTTTCCATGGGAAAAGAACAAGAAAGAAGGTGGCAGGTCTAACTTTCTTGATACTTTCAGTTGACCTTTTCCTAAACACCTAGTTGTGAGTGAAGCTTCAGTATACAGTGTAAAAAAAACCTCACAATTCTACTGAACATGCTGCTGTCACTTCTCAACAGATTACTATTGTTTGGCTATCTTAATATATTACAAAAGGTGCTTAGTTTACCTCAAAAACATTTGGAAGATGTACCTACTATCTTAATCACTTCTAGAGCATTCAGGATGTTTTCCACTAGGTTTTGATACTCTTCCCAGCAAGAACTGTGTGAGAAGATAGAATATCCATGATAATTCATGGATATTCAAGATGGAATATCCATGATAATTCATGTTCATGGATGTCATTGGTTTGCATAATCCAGACATGCAAGACCCAGTGACAATTCTGGTCCATTAAAAAGTAATGAGTCACTTTTGCTCCTCCTATGGTCTTGCCTACATTGGCCAGAATACACCCATTTCCTGCTGGCGTATTCTGGCCCAGATCAGGCCCATTGCTCCGCCGTTATCTGCACTCTTCAGAGCCAGGAAGGGGGCCCACAGCATGTGATCAAGGGCCCCTGCATGTGACCAGCCTTGGTCACATGCTGTGGGCCTGCTTCCTGGCTTTGGAGAGTGCAACATGGATAACAGCAGCAGAGACGGGCCGGCATGGTGATATGGCCTCCCGTCAACCCGCAGGTCCTGATCTGTTTTTTTCAGAATGAGGCAATTTTTCCCGGGTATTTTGCTGAAACGTTTTTATTGGTCTTTACCCCATCTTAGCCATGGGCATCATGAGGACTGCCCAGGGGTAAAATGGGGCAAAAGCTCTGTGTTGTTTAGACTGCAGGGATTCAAGTTGGGGGCAAGATGAGGTAAATAGTCCATCTAGACAAGGCTGATGTGTTCCTTCACTCAGTACTTCCTGTTTTGTTAAACCATATGACATCTGAATCGAAAAACTCTGGTTTAACTGTTTCTTCTAAATCAGGATATAAAACCATGGTTTGATATCTACCTTTATAAGGATTGCTTAAACTTAATTTGTCAGTGTGGACATCACAAGGAACTGGTTTGTGGAGTATAACAATATCAATGATACTAGTCAAGATGGCTTTATATAATCTTCAGTGCACCTCTATAGAGCTGCTGCTGAGAACTGTGAACAGGAGTGTGTTATTCTGTCTGTGAGCTTCCTGGGGAAACTGTTTGGCTGTTGTGCCAACTCATGTTGGAGTTCATGAGCATTTGCTCTTCTTACTGCATTCAAGAAAGGATAGGAGAATATATGGGACATATGGCTTGTTCTTGATCCAGCAATCTTGGTTGTTGGATCATGTTTTTTATGACCCAACTGGACCTATATATATGTTGTTTCTTCTGTACAAAGATGATCTCCATGTTTGAAAAAATTGTGCTGGATTGCAAAGTTACAGTAGAAATGTGTCAGGCCTCAAGTTTATTTACAATACAATAATAAAATTACGACAGTGTGAAGGAAACAAGGGAGAATCCAACTGCAAATTAAATTAACCCCATGCCCCTACTAAGCAGGCAATAAGCCACAGAATGAAGCTCTGATTAAAGCAGGGATCCTGCTGCCCAGGAATTCACTAATCCCTGGCCAGTACAATCTTGCTTGTTGTCCCAGAACTGCAGGATAGCCCAGTTCAGTCTATCTTTCTGCTTCCAGCCAGAGTAGTCCTGAGCCAACTTGTAGAGTTCCTTGTTCTCTTCCCTCATCCTCATACTTGCCAATTGTGATAAAGCAGCAGTAAGCTAGTACATACAGTGCTAAAGTGTTCCATTCCCAGCGAAGCATAAATCTAAGAAAGAAGGGACAGAAAACCCCCAGGGAAGGCAAAAACAAACCACAATGACTTGAGAAAACATTCCTTTTTGAGCCTCTAATTTGGTACCAAGAATAAGTTTGGGCTGAGGGAAAAAGATTAAATCCAGGGAAGAAGTCTGGGTCATTAAGAAGACAACACAAAGTGATGAAGCTGTGGGCCCGGCAGCCCTATCTAAGGCCTGTCAAAGCTCCATGAAAGTTGACCAGCCCCACAGGATCTCAGCCAAAATCTCAGGATATGTAGATTTTCCTTGGTTTTTTTTTTTCCTGTGCTGTGAGGCCGTGTTCTGGAAGAGTTTACTTCTGACGTGTCGCCTGCATTTGGGGCTGGCATCTTCAGAAAATGGTTGGGTAGGAGTGTGTGTGGAGTTTATATACTGTGAACCCCTGTTGGGGATTATATGTAAATTTGTGTATTTGAATGGTTAGTTTCTGGGTATAGAAATGCAAGGAGGATTAGTGTCTGTTTGGCTAATGCTTGGTTGATGGCCCATTATCTGCTGGAAATCCTCCTGTCCCTGGGTGGAGTTCCTTTGTAAGTGTTGAGTTTTGATTCGATTGTTTTTCAAAACTGGAAGCCAGATTTTGCTTACTTTTAGGGTTTCTTCTTTCCTGTTGAAGTTGTCCAGATGTTTGTGGATTTCAATAGCTTCTCTGTGCATTCTGACCTGATAGTTGTTGGCCTGGTCCAGAATTTCTGTGTTTTTAAATAACATTTATGGTTTCCCAATAAGGGAGTTGCAACCATCACAAGACCATAACCAAACCTCAGCCAAGCAACTACTCAGTCAAGGCAGGCAAACAGCATTGTAGGTTCTCCCTGGCACAATGTGCTGCTGTCTGAAATTGTAGGTCAGTGGAAAACATTATAAAATGAATTGTTTTTAAAAATTAAAGGGCTATTATTTCCCCCCCTCTTTCCAGAAAGAATATCGTTGAAAACTCCAGTTTGAGAATTCCTTTTTCTTTGGGGGGGGGGGGTCAGTACTGTTAACCTTCATACAGACATACATGTCTTGCAAGAATATCTTATTTTTAAGTATTCAGAAGGGGCAATGAATGGCCATCAAACCTCTTTTCAGGTAATAAGTGCAAAAGCAATTTATCATAAAGCATAGCAAGTGAGAAATGATTTATGGTAGTCCCTAGTCACTTCAGCAAAAGCAGGTTGCACAGTGACAGAAAAAGGTGGCTTGGTTCTATCTGCCAATTGCAAAGATACTGCCAACTTGTCTAATTCTAGTTCAGTTTTGTAGAATACCAAGGATACTGTAATAAAGGTTTATCTTAAGGGGTTATGGACTTACCTTAATGTTTGTAAGAATAAATTCAATGCTCTTTTTTATATATATAAAAGTTGCTTGAGGTTGATGGTTATTTTTAATAAGACTGCTGAAGAATTGTTAAGTGTCAGAGCAAATCAGGAATTCTCAAGATCAGTGTAATCAGAGTAGACAAAGTATATATTTGCTCAGAGAAACATCTGTGAAGAATCTCTCCTGAGTATCATCAGCAAGATGGCAAGTTTTTATTGTTCAGCATTTTCTTTCCTGATAGGGTCTGTGAAAGTGCACAGCATGTTACGTTGCTCCACTTTGATTCTCAGTTTCCAAAACATGTAACTGCCTGTTTGTACAATAATGTTGGCACCATCTCTGAAATAATATTTGCATATAAAAACTTCAGGTATAATGGATTCTGATAACATTGCCATTTTTTTTAAATGTTAAAGTTTATTGGAATTTTTTGTTATTGTTAGAAGGACAAAGCAAACCAACCTAAAGCCATACTCACTCTCCCTGGACACAGACCCTCACACCTACCATGACCCAATTATAGCAGATGTAAAGAAAGCAAAGAGGATTGCAAGGGAGGGAGAAGGAGAAGAAATAAAGAAAGGAAAACTGAGGTAAGCCACAAGAAATATTCAGAAAATATCATTGGGTTGCAAGATGAAGAGATTTCTAAATGTCCCAATGAAATATTATTGAGTATGAGAGTCAGTGTGGTGTAGTGTTTTGTTGGACTAGGACTCTGGGAGACCAGGTTTCAAATTCCTGCATGGCCATGGAAACCTACTTAGTGGCTTTGGGCAAGTCAAATTCTCTCAGCCTCAAAGGAAGACAGTGGCAAATCCTCTCTGAACAAATCTTGCCAAGAAAACCCCATGATAGGTTCATCTTAGGATCTCCATAAGTTGGAAAGGACATTGGAGCCACACAAGTTATTCAAGTGTCATAGCTGAGTTCCAATAATGTTCTGTTTTAAGACTTAGGACTTTATCACATGAGGCTGGTAAAATGCTATTTCCACGGAATAATGGCATCTTTGGTTCTTACTTACCAGATGATGCAGTGCCTGTCCTGTAATGGCTTTGTATGCTATCAGTTTCTGGAGCACTCATTTTCATTAACGGGTAAAACCCATGAATGCCTCCCCAATCATGCTGCTTTTTGACTATGGATTTCCATGCAATAGGGAGATTTTCAGACTACACTGTTATAGTGTTACTATTCCACTTTAACTGCTCTGGCTTCCTGCTGTGGAATTCTGGGGTTTGTAGTTTAGTGAGGCCTAAGAGCTCTCTGGCTGAGAGTTGCAAATGCCCCTCCCTAAACTGCAAATCCCATGATTCAACAGGAGGCAGCCATAGCAAATATAGTGGAATAGTAACACTATAACAGTGTTGTCTGAAAATCTAGTAAGTGCCTCCCATTGCAGTTCCGCTTCTCAGGCACTCATGTAGTGTGAATGGATGTGATTCTGCCCCTCTCCCCCTTGCTATTCTGGAGCAGGCTGTTTTCCTTTCATTTTCTATTTCTTTTCTTTTTTAATTTTGGTATTGCCATAATTTTGCAATTGCAGCAAAAAAAAAAATTAAAATGTGAAAGGCATGCATGCACAGGGTAGGGCATACAGGAATCAGAAGGCAGCATTATGGTGGTGGTGTGGAAAACAGATTGTGTGACCATGGATCATGAAAGCAGTGCCAAAATGCTATTGCAGAGGAATTATGATAATCAATTATGCCAAACTGGTATGCTTCCATTCTTAAAACAGCGTGATTGCAGCAGGATAGCACGCTGGTGTGATAATATCCTTAAGGACACCATATCTCACCTTAAGGTCACTATAAGTCAGAAACAATGTCAAGGCACACAACAGCAACACCTTTTGAGTATACTGCTAAAACTGGAGCTGTACTATGTTGAGGGAATAGCTTGCTTTCTGGAAGCCCATTATTAATAATTGTGTGCACATATGCTCATACCTAAGCTCAATTCACCCAGTGGCATTGTTATTTATTCACAACCAAGTGAGGTACTATTGGGTATGTGGTGTAGCCTGCCTGGTTACAGATAAGTTTTGCTACTGATGGTCTGGCTACTGATAAAATCTACAAATGGAACGGCATGACATGTGTATCAGCAGCCAGAGGAGAATCAACAACATTTCTTCTCAGGCTATCTGATGTAGGAGACCAGCAATTATTCCCCCCCCCCATATCGGAGGCCAGCACTGTATTTCTCCCATTGGGTACAATTGTTTCTTTCTTTCCTGGAAACTTGCTAGGGACTGCTAGTCAATAGTTCAGGAGCCAGCACTGGTCCAGGGGCCACCATTTTGACTAGCAATGGTATACAACATGGGAGCAAGTAATGCATTGCCTAGTCTTTCTTAGTGGAGCCTTCATATTAGGTTGGAGCCTTTTTTCAAGTATATCCAAAACAGTACCCACCTTCTTTGTCACTTCCCACATCCAATGCAATACAATGCCTGCAAAAAAGGCAGGATCCTCTTTCATACTGCAGGCCATGGCAGCTTCCAGGGGGAGGTAGAATAATTTTTCTTAGTTCACACACTTTCTCCTCCCTGAATAATATGTAGATTTCAGTTCCACATAAGATCATGTAAGAGCCAACCATGAACTGGCTATGGAGGAAAGGTACATATACACTATTCAGTCTTGAACTTGTCATCAGTACAGTAAAGGTCTAATTGCATGTTATAGCCAGAAAGCCATAGTACCAGTAATATTAAGACTAATTTAATTCATTCTAAAGGATTTAAGAGCTACCTGGCATCAGACCAAAGACCTCTCTGATCCAACATTCTGTTCACACAGAGGCAAATCAGTGGCCTACGGGAAGCCTGCCAGCAGGATATGAGTGTAACTGAACTCTTATCTTATGTCTCCATCAACAGAGGTGTACTGCCTTTGATACTGTAGATGATATATAGCCATCCTGACTTAGAGTCATTAATGGCCCCATCATCCATAAATTTATATAATCCCCCTTTAAAACCACCAAAGCTGTCATCATAACTTCTTGTGGCAGAGAATTCCACAGTTCAGCTCTATGCTGAGTAAAGAAGTACTTCCTTTTATCTATCTTGAATCCCCCTGCATGATCCTAGTCTTATGAGAGGAAGACAAACTCATCCCTATCTACTCTCTCCACAACATGCATAATTTTACATGCATCTATTCTATCCCTCCTTACCCTTCTTTCCTTACACTAAACATCCTCAAACGTTGCCACCTTTCCTTGTAGGGCAGTTGTTCCAGTCCCTTGATCATTTTGCTTGTCTTTTCTGCATCTGTTCCAGCCCTGGGAGTGGAATATGTTCCTTTCTATGCTTTCCCACACAATCAATTGCAAGGTCCTTAGGATAAATATATTAAAAGCAAGCACCTTTGTTTAACTTTGAATGAATTTTGTTACTTAGACAGGAAATAATTGTGTCTTAGGACTTTATCAGACACATCAAATACGGCATCATAACAATGCCACATAAACACGAAAGGGCGTGCATATCAGATGATGTTGCCCTTTTGCTGTTATGTACCTGCCAAAACCTGTACTTTTTAATTGACAGCTTAAGTTTTCAATTGATCCCTCCCCCCAGCTGTTTTTTTGCCGGCATAGCTGGCATGTGAAACCTTGCATCCTTCCCCCCCCCCCCGTACCTACCCTGTCAGTGGCCAGTCCGACGTGAACACTTCCGGGTGAGATTGGGACACCCAGGTAAGTGACACACTTTTTATGACCCTCCCCAGGTTACTTGTAAGTTTTTAAGTGTGTTTTTGTGCTTTTAAAAATCTTTTTAGTGTTATTTTTTGTTTTTGTTTTTAATTTCCCGCACAATGAAGTCTCACAATATTTTGTAGGATTTCAAAGAAGGAAGTGAACAGAGCTCCGTTCACTTCCTCTTTCGTTGCCAGAGCTGCCTTTGCTGGGATTAGAGATAAGTGAGGGAGTATTCTTTTGCTGGCATAAAATGGATTTTTTTATGCTAGCAAAAGAACACTTTAAAGGGAATGTCTGATAAAGTCCTTAATGTAACCCACACTATTATTTGAATCATTATTAAGGGTTGAGTGTAAGTGGAGTACACTATACAGTTTTACCCAACAGAGGATGTATCAATGGCCCCCTCCCTTTGGACTTTATCAGACTGATAAAATACAGTGTCATAAGGATGCCACATAACCACGAAAGGGTGCACAGATCAGACAATGTCGCCCTTTTGCTGTTATGTCCTGCCCCAAACCCATCATTTTTAATTGACGTCTTAAGTCGTCAATAGATCCTCCTGCTGCTTTTTTGCCGGCATTGCCAGCATGTGATACCTCTGTCTCTTTAAATCTCGTACCTATCCTGACAATGCCCTTTCTGGTGCGAACACTTCCAGGTCAGATTGGGACATCCAGGTAGGTGACAATCTTTTTTTACCTTCCCTGGGATACTTGGGACCTTTAAAATGTGCGTGTGTGCGTGCTTTGTGCAACTTTAAATGTATTTTTCTTGTTTTTATTTTTGAATTTCCTACATGACAAAATTACACAAGATTTCTAGTGAGGAAGTGAACGGGGCTCTGTTCACTTCCTCTTTATTGCCATGGAGACTTTGCCAGGAAAGGAGGTAAGGGCAGGGGGGAACATTCTTTTGCCAGCATAGAAATGGGTTTTTCTATGCTGGCAAAAGAATGTTTTTAAATTGGTCGTCTGATAAAGTCCTTTGTCTCCCCAATCACCGCAAACAGTACAGTAGACTGTGTCCCCCCGCTCCTCGTAAGGGTTGTTACCAGGGTCTTAAGGGCTGCTATGGAGGATAATAGAACTGATCTCTTTTTAAATATTACAGGTATATGCAAATAATATCTTTATATGAAGACATTGATTATTAGGAGGGTAATGTCAGGGATCAGCTTTCCCAAATTCACAGAGCACAAGTATTAGAGTCTATCAGAAAACTTTATTGCTAGAAATTCAGGAAGCATACAATACAAAGTTGTTGCTGTGAATAGGAGCCCAACGGATACACTTGAAATTAAGAGCATTTTATAATCACCAAAATCTGGTGGGCAACAAGATCATTGGTCATCCATCATCCACTGACACAAGCATTCCTTCAACCGAAACCACCTTCTTCTCAGGCTTTAGAAAACCGTTAATTGCAGCCGCGTCATTATCTCTCCTTTCCCCAGCAAAATATAGACAGTTACACATACATCCCCTAGAAAAAACGGCTAGGCCCATTATACACCAAGGCTATGGGAAAATAAGTGCAAATGGCAAGAACAGGAGCCAAGGGATCCTATCCTGACAAGTAACAAGGTTAAGTAATATTGTAAACATATTTAGTTCACTTACTGTATATATGTGGATGTAGAGGACACTGTTTTTCCTCCCGCAGAAGGCTTGTCACCGGGGTCTTAGGGGCTTCTTTTGAGGGGAACAGAATTGATCTCTTTTTAAATATTACAGCCATGCAGGAAGACACCAACACAGTGGGAAGAACAGTGACATCTGTCTCAGGGACTTATCCTTTCAGTTTTATATGAACACATACATTATTGTATTGTTTAATGCAGCGATGGGGTGTTGATGAAATTGCACTTTTTATATAGATTTTAAATGAAACACACAAAGAAAATAATTAATTGTTGGGGATTATTTGTTGTTGTTTGCATTTCTATGGAGAAGAAATGTTAATGCAGCCATGGATGGGAGGTCCACAGCCATGGATGGGAGGTCCACAGTCTCATTTGAATGAACCCTGCCTAACTGTGGCTGAATAGTGGATTACATGTGCAAGTTAGAGGTCCTGCTTAAGGAGCAAAGACACCCATGGCTTAGAATAACAGTCTAAAGGCCTTATTAAAGGAACACCATTCTAAAGTAAGAAAGTTACTCATGATGCTAATCTAAACTAGCTGCATTCTGGGGAGAGCTGAGAGAGTACTTTGGGAAAGAAAAGAGGTCAAACAATATCCCTAAGAGGATCAGTTTATAGCCCAGAGGGAGCAGGATAGATTGACAAGCAGGGAGGATACTATGGGTCACTCAAACAATTTAACCTTATTGCTAATGCTCACTCTGAGGCATTCTTGACTCTTCAGTTCTAAGTGTTGCATTTCCAACAATATGAACACTTGACAGATATGGGTTTTAGGTTGAATAAAGTTGCTTGTTCAATTGCTGGCCTGTTGTGGTAAAGCCAGAGAAGTTTTCTGTCCGAAAACTCTTAAGAGTCCCAGTTTGGGGGGATAGTCAGGATAGTGATAGATAGATAGATAGATAGACTGAAGAGCCACCGTAAGACACTGAATTTGGTGACCAATGGCCTAGGTTATTATAAGGCAGTTTCCTGTGTTCCTTTGTTTAAGAACAATTGGTATGGTAGCACAATACAGCAAACTAGTGCGGAGAGCTTTTGGATATGAATTAGGAAAAACTACACTGGATACTTATGGTAAGCTAACAAGAAAAATACCTTCACTTTTCAGGATACTCATTCAAAAATGGCAGGAGAGAAACCCTAAAGCTGACTTTTAGGAATGTTGATAGCCAACATGGAAGTAAAACCCTACATGTGACCCTACATGTGACTACTACATCTAAATGAAGGAGAATAAAGACTTGGGTAACTTTCTTCAATGAGGAAGCAGAGGATTCTGCATTGGAAGTGTTCACCTAGGAAAAGTTGAGAGGGGACAAGATGCCCAGTCCATTCTCTCTCTCTCTCTCTCTCTCTCTTTTCTACAGAGATCCAGTAATGGCTACCTTGAGTCCCCACTATTAACTTCTTGATGATCTCCACATCTAGGATCTTTTAGTTGATTATGCCTGCTGATTTAGAGAAACTGACGGGTATTGAAGATTCTATTAAAAGAGGAGGCCTTTCCCCCAATATTGCCTCTTAACTTATTTTCTCAAATGAAGAAAAAAGATATCAGATCCCTCCATCTGAATCCATGAGCTTTCTGGAATACAAAATTCTACTGCATTCTACCCTTTTTCTTTTAACGTTCCATTAAGCATTGTTAAAAAAATAATACTCATGCCACCTCTTTCCAGACAGAGTCAGGCTGCATGTAAATTAATCTCATTTTGCTCATTGTCTTGCAAAATATAGATTCATTGAGGTCAACCTGAAAAGAACATGGTAAAAGAACAAGAAAACTGTCTTAATTTATCCTCCTCCACAAATGCAAATAAAGAGGCAGATCCCATATGTAACTCTTTTAATTTCATTGGACTTGCATTAGGGATCACTTTGGCCCATGTTTCATGTGCTCACTGCCAACCTAGGATTCCTTTATTAAGTTAATTTTTTGGGTCATCAATCTGTGTCAAGGAAGCTTTCAGAAGCCTTGATGAGATTTTCAGGCATCAAGCTGTGAGGCATTAAAAAATGATAAATTTACATCCAGGTAAACCTATGCCCTTCAGCTTCAATAATGAATCACCATTTTGTTTACAAATGAGTATTCTGCTTGAGACATGGCAGACAGAGACAGTTTTAAAGGGGAAATGGCATTACTGTCATAAATGATCTTAGACCTCAAGCAGATAGCACAGTAAGGAGAGAGGGAAACATTTGACACAATTACATTTTTATGTAGGGAATTATGGATGCATATTTGAATTGATACTGCCTGACCCATATTTAAACATTAATAATGAGGGGAGCTTCCATGTAAAAGGGCTTTCTGTAGAGATACTTTATCTGTGCTATTTTCTTTTTATAAGTGTTCATTATTACTTAGGACCTAATGAAAAGAACCTTTACAACCTGTAGTTAATACTTGTTCTCCTCTTTATGTCTGCCTTCAGTGTCTCAACAAAGACTGTAATAATGTCTTGGTCCATGGCAGAACTGCAAGACTAAAAGTGGTAAAACTCAATAGCTCTTCAGAACTTTCCTCCGGTGTTAAAACCATTGCTGGTATTAACTCCTCTAGGGGAACATATCCGCAGTTAATGCTCTGTTTATCATTGGTATTAGACCAGTGATGGCAATCTGGTGCACCCAAAGTATCATTATCTGGAAGTGTATGTGTGATCCAATGTTTCAAAAATACCATTGCTGCTAGTTATTTATAGTTTATGTAACTTGAACATATTTAGCAGAATTTTAAGACACACCAGGAATGGGGAAGTTATGAATTGTTTACTATTACTGACCTTGAATTCTAGAACAATGGGAAAGACTGCAATGTGGCTCTCAGTTGAACGACTACCCAAACAGAAAGGATGTACAGCACAATGCCCCATTTGTTTCCTAAAAGAATTTCATTGGTTAGGGACCCAGACCTACTATTCTTCTTAGCTCAGGAAATCAAGCTTTTCTACTTGCCCAAACAGTCATGAATTTTCTTTTAGTGATCACTAGTATGTTTCACATTTCCAGATAAAAATGTTATACACTCTTATTTATAAGCTTTGGTTTAAACTGTGATGTCAGGCTACTCTATTTTGAACATTAATCTTAGGAGATTATCAGATGAGTGTCTAAAAATGTTTTTGTCCTCTATGTTTTAAAGTGTAAATATCCTGGCATGATAACACTTCTTATCACATGTTGCTATAATCACAAGATTTCGTCAGTTCTCGCAAGAAGATGCAAGTGTTCTTAAAAGTCTAAAAACACCTAAATTAACAAACAAATCCAACACAGAAGACTGAAACATACTTAAAAACTTGCCAGCAAAAAGGGGATGATTGTAAAAAGAGCATCCCATACCTAGGCTGCATTTACACGGCAGGTTTTATTGCGGTAAATTGCACTTTAGCGCTTTTTTGCACCAGTGGTGTGTAGTTTACACGGTTTATGGGGAAAACAGTTGTATTTTGTTGCTCTTTGTTTTTCCCCGCTTTGTGGTTCATACAGGCAAATATGGGGGGGGGGGTGGCCAAGCATTGGAGAGAAGGACAAAGGAATGCAATAGGAATGTCTGCCCTGGTCCCAAAGCAAACTGCAGAAATGAAAAGGATTTTTCTCCGTGGTTAACAGCTGATCGAATCTCACCCATTCCCCCACCCCGTATCTGTCTTAAACACACAGACTTCCCTTGGCCCCAAAGCAAACTGCAGAAACGAAAAGGATTTTTTTCTTTGTGGTTAACAGCTGATCGAATCTCACTCATTCCCTCCCCCTAAGCAAGCAGCATCTTGCCAGTCCACCCCTTCATCATAAGAACCAATCACAGAGCAGCTCTGCTGTAACTGTATTGGGAAGATTGCTGGTAATTCACACAGCCTTTAGCGAAATGGTTGTTTACACAATCAATAATGCGCTATGTCGCACTACTTTTCAAATAAGTCGGCAAAAGTAGCAACATCCCCTGAGACGCTATATTTTGTTTTTTTACCTTTCCCCCTTCTAAATGAGGCGATACTGTGGCATGATCCGTGGGAACAATGAGCAATCTTAGCGATAGATTTAGGGGAATATTTGCCCGTGTAAACACACCCCTAGTTTTTGTGTTCTTACCCGGACATGTTCTGGCAGGGACAGCCCATTGATGCTGTAATCACGCCAGCAGAATGGGACGCGGTTTCACACGCAGGCAATATTGCAAAAAACACACCATGGGAGATAAATTGATGGCAATTTATATTGTTTAATGTCTTTTAATGGGCGTGGGTGGGGGTGGGTGGTGCTTTTAGTCGTTATTACAATGTTTTAATTGTTGGAAGCCGCCTCGATTGTTTTTAGCAGAGGAGTGGGGTATTATTATTATTATTAATAATAATAATAAATTATTATTATTATTATTATTAATATTAATAATAATAATAATGCCTTGTTAACAGCAGTGGAAAACACTTGGAGAATGCAAGGAGGACACTGTTGTGCGATAGGGAGCCCTTTTGCAGTATCCTGTTATCGTTATCACACCATATTTGCCATGTCTGATCATCTCCTTAGAGTTCTTACTCCTTTTTCTTATATGCTTGCAGTTTATTCTTTATATGCTCTCTTCTTCCCGACTCTGGATACTAATATCTTCTCTAACCTGCTTCCTACACTAATTTAATATATGTATATATATTCCAACATTAGACATATTCCGCTCTCTCTACTTCAATTTCAGCTGTAATATAGGCCGCATACATATGTGTGTGCCTCAGTTCTTACTTCTCAAAAAATTAAACATACAATATGTGGTAGCATTATACTGTGATTAAACAATGAAAATGAAAGACAGATGTTAAAAGGTGGGATGCAAAGATCCACTCCATTACTATAAGTGTGTGGTCAACTGTGATGGGGCCCAGTTGCCACACCTGTGGCAGACCTCACTGTCCCTTTTTCAGCCTCAGATTGGCTAAACATCATTATTAGAAGTGAATCCTCTCTGTGACTTCTGAGGGTTTTTTTTTTTTTACAAGCATTTTAAAGTACAGGGGAGTTTTTAGAAAAGATACTGGTCCTCTAGGTCTTTTCCTGGATTTGTGGAGCATTATTTCCACCAGAAAAACCACAAAAACATTTGCAGGCCAACCCTGTTCTCATGGAAAGAGATTTGATTAACAAAAGAAGTCTCCCATGAACAGAACTGGTCTTTTCAAAGGTGGAATCTTCTTCTAGTCACTGAATAGTGATAAGGAAGAAAGACAATAACCATTCAACAAAGATTACATTTCAAACACTACTGTTAATTCTACTCCAAGAAAAAAAAATGCTATGAAATAATAGGAAGAAATCTAAATCCTGACATAATCACTGTATATTTCATTATCCCAGAACAATTGGACCAATGGAACTCTCTTACACTGGGTGCTGGAATGAGTTAATTTTTTTTTTAAAAAAAACTGAGAGTTAATCTTCTCTAACCATATATAGTAGAAATTACACTGAGCCCCCATATGATTTTTTTTACAAGTAAAAACACACGCATTCAGACAAAAACCTTTTAAAGCTTGATTCTACTAATTTAATATACCTAGGAGATTATCAGATGGGGACAACAAAAGCATTACCATCCCACAGTCTCCTCTCCCACCCCTCTCCCGCCCCGGCACAATAATGTAAACTTTCAGACCTACCTTGTTCGTGCATGCCAGGCTGTCCAGAAGTGAATGGAGCTCGAACAGAGCTCCATTCGCTTCCTGAAAAGAAATCCCACCAGTTCTCACAAGAAGATGAGAGCATGGGAAATTCATAAATAAAAAGCAAAATAATACATAAAATGTGATAGCAAGCACAAAAACACACTTAAAACTTAACAAGTAACCTGGGGAGGGTACAAAAAAGTGTGTTACTTACCTGGATGTCCCGATCTCACCTGGAAGTGTTCTGGCACAGACCTCCCATTGATTCGGGGATCACGCCAGCGAAACGGGCACCTTTTCACTTGTAGGACATTCTGTTACAGAAACAGAATGGTGGATCCATTCATGGCTTAGCCTATGAATAAAAAGCAGTGCTGGTGTAACAGCAGCCAAACAGGAGCATGACAACATGGGAACAACATCGTCTGAAGACCTTTAGCGATCTCCTGGTGTCGTGATAACACCACATTTTGCACATCTGATAATCTCCCTAATCTCCTTATTCTGACCATGGTCCATTTCTGTTGAAAAGTCTTCAGTTATTTGGAAAAGTACATCCTTCCTGGACTAGCATATAATAGGCATTTGTCACTCTTGTAACTATCTCCCTTAGGTTATAAAAGCAAAGAGTAAAAAAAAAGTTTCCTCTAACAATCAGCAATAGCTGTCTTAGCCATTGCCAACAGATACAACAAAACATTCAAAGCAGTCTGCTACTTGCTAAAGATAATGTAAAATCCATTAATTGGATCTATTGGGATATCATAGCCAGTCATTTGGTGAATATATTGTGAGACAATTTTCAACCCCCTTTCCCAAAATAAATGTAAGATGGAAGGAGTCACAGGGATGAGGTCACACATAATATCATGTCTATAAAACTTCCTTTGCATTTACTGCTGTTTAACATCTATATGAAGCCGCTGGGTAAGATTATTCGGCATTATGGGGCTGGGTGTTATCAGTACGCTGATGACACCCAGATCTATTTCTCCTTGTCCCGATCATCGGCCTCAGATTCCAATGGCATCTCTCCTCTTAATGACTGTCTTAAAGCAGTAATGGGCTGGATGAGGAGAAACAGATTGAGATTAAATCTGGACAAAACGGAGGTGCTCATGGTAGCGGCCCCGAAACCAGGAGTTGGGTTGCAATCTCCAGTCCTGAACAGGGTCACACTCTCCATTAAGGACTGTATTCGCAGTCTGGGGGTGCTCCTTGATTCATCGCTTCAGATGATGAGTCAAGTGAATGCGACGGTCAGGAGCGCTTGTTATCAGCTTTGGCTGATACGCCAGATGCGCCCTTTCTTGGAAGTAAGGGACCTTTAGACTGTCGTGCACAAACTGGTAACCTCTCGTCTAGATTTCTGCAATGCGCTCTACATGGGGCTACCCTTGTGCTTGGTCCGGAAACTTCAGTTGGTACAAAATATGGCAGCCAGAGTAGTCTCGGGAACATCTCAGAGAGACCATATAACTCCAGTATTGAAATCTCTCCACTGGCTGCCTATCAATTTCCGGGCCCAGTATAAGGTGTTGGTTATTACCTTTAAAGCCCTAAATGGCTTGGGTCCAACTTATCTCCGGCACTGCCTCCTCCCATACAATCCTCCCCGCGCACTCTGGTCCTCTGGGAGGAATTTGCTTCAGCCACAAAAATCTAGGCTGTCTGCAACCTCCCAGAGGGCCTTTTCGGTAATCGCCCCCAATTTATGGAATGGCCTGCCAAACAAGATCCGTCAGCTGACGAGCTTGAGTACCTTTTAAAAAGCACTAAAGACGGATCTCTTTCGCCAGGCCTTTCCTGATTAGATCCCGGCCTCAGGAGCTGCGTCTCCTGGCTTTTTAAATCATGTATATATTTGTTTTTAATGTGTTTTTAGTTAGATGGTTTTAATTTTATAGTGTTTAATGTCTTTTTATGGGGGAGGGTGGGTGTGGGTGGTGTTTTTAGTCATTATTATAATGTTTTAATTGTTGGAAGCCGCCCTGATTGTTTTAGCAGAGGGGCAGGTTATAAATAAATTATAACCGAGATGTTCCTGAGACCACTTTATTAGTGTAAACCAGTCACAAACTTTACTGTAATTTAACAAGCATGTGATCTGACAAATTCTTAGTTAGATCTATCATCATCATCATCATCATCAAGATCAAATTACTAGGCAGATCTCCTATATAATAAAATAGGAGCTTTGGCTCATTCATATTTTTAACTTGCTACACAAGGCAAAAATGTAATTTAGGGATCTTCAGTAATTGCAGTTCTCACCAGATACTGCTTTTGTGTGATAGCTGGACAGAGAGCATCTAATGTATGTGTTTCTAAGGATATAAAACAAATGAGCTCCCATATAACAGCTGTAACACCCTTTGAAGCATGCCACCCTTGGTATTTATTGCATTTAAGTTGAAATCTTTTTGTAAATTATTAGCATTGCTTGCTGTAATATCAAATAAAATATTTAAATGGGTAATTAAGGGGAAAAGCTTCTCCCCTGTGAAAGAAGCTTTAATCAGTCATTACAAGTATAGTGGTCTACTGAAGTAATAAATGGCATAATATAGAGTGACATTTACTGGATGAGAAAAACTGGGCAAAGACATTTACTGTTGCATTGTCAGGGATTCTTTAATTTAGCAAACAACTCTGTTGGCAGAAAATTTCCTGGCAGAGACATGGGAAAGTTATTAAAGATGACAAGACATATTTTCATAGACTCCATATAATTTCCACATTATATAGAACATCATAGATATTATTTTGATAGGGACAATGCATAGTGAGCTCAGTCACAATATAGTAATGAACTTAGCTCATTTGCTTGCAGCTGTTTGATGCTAATGACCATTATACAACAGGGCATTTTTGTGATGTCCAGCCAAGTCACCTTAGTAATCCTGATGGGTTTGTTCAAAGAACCGCAACTGTTAAACAACAGAGAATAGAGAACTGCTTGGTCCATTCATGGCTTTGTTGTTGTCACCTGCTGTTAAGTTGACTTCAACTTAAAGTGAACCGATGGATGAGAGACCTTCAGGTCACCCTATCATCAATAGTCCTGCTCAGCTCTTGCAGTTTAAGGCTGTGGCATCCTTGATTGACACTATTCATCTGGAATATGGTCTTTTCCTACTGCCTTCTACCTTACCAAGCATTATTGTCTTTTCTAGTGAGTCATGTCTTCTAATGATATGGCCACAGTATGATAGCCTCAGTTTAGTCACCTTGCCTTCTAGGGAAAGTTCAGGCTTCATTTGCCCTAGGAGCCATTGATTTGTCTTTTTAGCAGTCTACGGTATCTGTAGAACTCTTCCCCAGCACCACATTTCAAATGAATTGATTTTTTCCCCCTATTAGCTTTCTTCACTATCCAGCTTTCACAACCATACACAGAAATGGGAAATACGATGGCATGGACGATCTTAACTTTAGTATTCAATGATATGTATGGTATTTTAATTTTTGTAAGCCGCCCCGATTGTTTTAACAGAGGGGCGGGGTATAAATAAATATTATTATTATTATTATTATTATTATGTCTGTACACTTCCAGAACTTGTCTAGTTCCTTCACAGCTGCTTCCAAGTCCTAGTCTTCTGATTTCTTGAATGCAGTCTCCATTTTGATTAATCACTGAGCCAAGGTATGGAAAATCTTAAACTGTTTTAATGTCTTAATCGTCTAAAGTTGTGTAAATCATCTGTGGTCATTATTTTTGTTTTCTGAATGTTCAACTGTAAAACTGCTTTGCACTTTATTCCTTGACTTTCTTCTGTAATCATTCCAAGTCTTTGCTATTTTCTGCTAGTAGTATGGTGTCACCTGCATATCTTAAATTGCTGATGTTTCTTCCTCCAATTTTAATGCCTCCTTCTTCCATATGTTTAGCATACAAGTTAAACAGATAGGGTGATAAAACCTAGCCTTTCTTGACCCCTCTGCCAATGGGAAACCATTCTGTTTCTCGATATTCTAACCTGATTCTAGCTATAGTTTTTCATAATCTGTACAATCAAAGGTATTGCTTTTATCTATAAAGCATAGGCTGATTGTCTCTTGAAATTCTTTGGTGTGCTCCATTATCAAATGTATGTTTGCAATATGATCCCCAGTGCCTCTTCCTTTTCTGAACCGAGGTTGGACGTCTGGCATTTCTCATTCCATGTAAAATTCTTTGTTGTATAATTTGGAGCATCACTTTGCTTGCATGGGAAATTAATGCAATGGTCCTGTGGTTACTGCAATCCCTGGTGTCCTCTTTCTTGGGGATGGGAATATACCATATTGAGCATTTCCAATCTGTGGCCATTCTTTTATTTTCCATATTTGTTGACAGATTTTAGTTAGAAGCAAAGTAGATTCTGTTTTGTAGACTGAATCAGCTTTATTGGTATACCATCTGTTTCTGGTGATATATTTCTTCCAAGTGCCCTGAGTGCAGCTTCCACTTCACTTTCTAACATGGGAGGTTCATCTTCATATGGTTCTTCCTTGAATGGATCTGTCACCATTTCATCTCTTTTATATGGTTCTTCGGTGTATTGTTTCCATCATCTTTTTATTTCTACTTGGTCACATAATGTGTTACCCTGGTTGTATAGCATCCCCACTCTTGGTTTAAATTTCTCTTTGACTGTATTCTTGATTGACTCTAGTCCTGAACAGTTATTCATAAAATTGAAGAAGAAGTGGACACTTGTAAACTTTCTTATCCTAATGTATTCATCTAATCTAGTATGCTCCCAGAACATCTTCTGAACAAACCCTCCTTGGATTACCTGGCAGCAACAATGCTGTATTTCTAGCATTAACACAGGAAGCTGCCTTGAATTAAACCGGGCCTTATCTGCATTTAAAACATTTTTTTTGCTGCTTTCCTCAGAGCCTCAGTGTGAAAAACATCCTGTCTTCACCCAGTCCCAAAAAAGTCTCCTGAGATGCCAAACTTTTTTTTTCTTTTTCAAAATTTCTGAACAGCTAACTAACAATGAGAATCTCTTTAGTTCCAAACACATATAATTCCAGACCCTGGAGGCTGCAGGAAAAGGTCTTGTTCCCTTTCACCACCACCTTAGTATGATGCAGTGATCATGTCTATATAGGGAGATCAATGCAGTGATGCAGTGAGAAGGTACCGGTTGAGGGAACAGCTGTTGAAAAGTGACTCAGCAAAACAGCCCAGGACAAGATTTATAGACAAAGACATAATCTTTGAGGGCTCACTAGTAGTGAAGCATGAGCTACCAGAGGAGAATTTATTCCACTTTTCTATGAGGAAGGAGTGTTGTGTGCAGAATGGAATATTCTTATATGTAGAGGTAACAGAGCTATCCCTCTGAGGGCTTATCTACATAGGCCAGGATACACTGTCTCCCCACCAGCATATTCTGGCCATGGATATGGCCCATTCCTCCCCTCTTACCAGCACGAAATGGGATGGAGTCCAGACTGTCATACTGGCTCGTGACTACAGCTGCTGCCACCTGCATCCCACTCTCCAAAACCAGGAAGCTGGCCCATGGTATGTGAGGAAGGCCCCCTGTATGTGACCAGCCTGGTCACATGTGGACTGCTCAGGGGCAAAATGGGACAAATGCCCTGCATTGTCTGGACTGCAGGGCTCCAAGAGAGGGCTAAGATGGGGTGAATAGTTCATCTAGACAAGGCCTTAGATATAGTGAAAAAGATATATTTCTCACATATGGGACTGGAGAATTGTCTCTAGAAAGTATGTAGGGCTTAAGCCAGCATTCTAAATTGGCCTGGAAACACACAGGTAGCACAATGGGTGCAAAATGGATTGCTTATGAGTATCTCTTACAACAACGTTCAGAAAAGAGGCAGAAACATTCTGCTGTAGTTGACGTTTCCAAGCTACTTTTCCAGGGCATCCTGGAAAGTCCTAGAGTGCGTTACACTAGTGTAATCCTAGAGTGCATTACACTAGTGAAGGTTTTGTGTTGTGAATCAGCATGGTAGATGGTTTCAGTTTCTAAGGGGGAAGGCAGGATTGAGGACTTTATCAGATGTGGCAAATATGGCATCATAATGATGCCTAATGATTGCAAAAGGGCGCACATACCATATGATGTCACCATTTGATGATCATGTACTGTCAAAAGCCATTCTATTTTATTGACATCCCAAGCCATCAATAGATCTACCCTCGTGCTTTGTTGCCGGCATTTGAATCCTTGTGCCATTGTGCTCACATAAATACGGTATCAATGACAGAACACCTCTGGGTGAGATCACGACAGCCCGGTAGGGGACACTCTTTTTATGAACCCACCTGGTTTACAT
This sequence comes from Gambelia wislizenii, assembly GCA_030847615.1. Lineage (NCBI taxonomy): Eukaryota > Metazoa > Chordata > Lepidosauria > Squamata > Crotaphytidae > Gambelia > Gambelia wislizenii. The sequence goes on along the minus strand of JAUMIR010000005.1, from coordinate 81,616,738 downwards.
GTAATTTTTAAAGTGTGTTTCTGTGCTTGTGTCTATGTTTTATGTATTTGTCTTGCTTAACTTTTTAATTTGCTGCACTCACATCTTCTCGTGAGAATCACTGAGATCTCAACCCCAGAAATAAATGGAGTTCTGTTCATGCTCCATTTGTGCCGGGGATGCCTCATTGCCGCTGCTCAAGTTAGATCTTGTGTGTGTGTGGGGGGGTTCTTTTGCCAGCATAAAAACACCACAAAATATGCTGGCAAAGAACATTAATAGTGGTGTAATCTGATAAAGTCCTGAGTCTTCTTGTTTCTGTTTAACAAAGCAAACTTGGGCCCTAGAATAGCCATTGCCTGTTCACCAGAACTGATGACAGACTTTCTCTAGAATCACACTACACTGTTATAGGTCTATTATTCCACTTTAACTTCTCTGGCTGTCTCCTGTGGAATTGTGGGGTTTGTAGTTTAGTGAGGCCTAAGAGTTCTCTGGCTGAGAGTTCTAAATGCCCCTCTTCAAACTGCAAATCCCAGGATTCCACAGGAGGCAGCCATAGCAGTTAAAGCAGAATAATAGCACTATAACAGTGTAGTGTCACAAACTAATTTTGTGCAGACCATGGCCATAACTTGCTAACATCACCTCATCTGGATTCAACTTTAATTTGTTCTTCCTTATTCAAATAACCAATTTTCAGGATAGGTGGACCATTCATGTGGGCATTGCCAAACTGAGGACATGCTTTACCAAGAGAGTGAGAGAACAGAGATTTGCATCAAATAAGCATATGTAAGTATATATGTATAGATGCATATGCAGAAATATGAACTATACTTTAAACAGAAATGCAATCTCATCGTAGTGGGAAATGCCAGGTAACCAAGTGATGCGTGTTTCTGTTGCCCACTTTCCCCCCTAATTGCTAACTGTAAATGGGCACTTTCATGGCTCCTTTCTCCTCTCACTTCTGATGCTTTTAAATTTTTTAAACCAAACTTATACAGCCCTTTAAACATAAGAAATTCTTCAGTAAAATAGGTTACATGGCCACCCTTTTGCAGGCACTGATTTAGATACCATCCTTTCTAACCCCAAACTCTTTACTCTGACTTGCAGCTGCTTTCAAAAGCTTCATCCCTGACCTTTGTTGAATGAGACCCTTCAAGTGGAAGTGTAATCCCACCTCTCTCACCAGCTTCATACAGGGTTAATAATTGGTGATATTTAATAATTTGGCCTTAATGTGTCTTCCATGAAAGCTGCGGTAGACCAGGGACCCCTGAAAGAGGCACTGGCTGGAAAAAGCCTAGTCATGCCTTGCTTTGAGGAGAGGCCATGGGAAATTCCAAATCTCAAGGCAACACAAAGGTCAAACTAGACCTAAGAAAATGTTCTCTGAGCACACCCACTGGCAGACAATAACTCCCATCAACTGTAGTTGAGATATCCTTTGTATGCAACATCTTTCCTGATTCCCAAGCCTAGTAATCAAAAAAGGTAGTCACTGCTGTCAATTTCAAAACGATTGCCCATCAGCAAGTACTTGACATCTTCAGAGATCCGTTGTTCAATCAGAAAACTCTCCTGGAAAGTATTATTCTCACTCAAAATCCCATCACCTCAAGGCACGTTTTGGGGTATAAATAATAGCCCAAAGCCACACCTCAATAAAGATCATTGTTAACCTTGCATATTGTGTGTGTCCGTTCAGAGCTATTAGGGGTATACATAGGCATAAAATTCCCCTTGTTGCCCCCATCACATTACCAAGTCAAGTTGCTGCTAATTTCCCCATATAATTAATAACTTTATTTGCATGGAATTTCCACATTATTAGCAGTTTGGGAAACAGAACTACCAGAGACTGGATACAGGAAGCACTTGTTCTACCACTGAACCATGTTCCCTCCCCTCTTTATTTTAGCAGCAGATGAACATCTGAAGGTGTCTTATCTTGAATCAGATCATTGGTCTATTTAACTGGAACTGTCTATTCCAAATTGTCCTTAGTTCAGGCAGCTGCTTGTGTAATATGAGTCTCTTTGAGCTCAATAGCCAAGTCCCTGGAGGACTCAGATGAGGGGGAGGCAGAACACCAGGAAGCTGCACCTCCTAATAGTGGAACTCTCTCTGAGTCTGAAGAGATGGGGACTGGGGACCCTGCTCTCCAGCAGGAGTTGGCAGAGGCTGCAGATGCTGCAGATGACATACCCCCATCATTCACTGAGTGAAGGAGGGAGAAACACCAAGCCCAGCATTGGTTAAGTCATAGATACTGATCTAATTAGGCACTCATTAAGCACCTGTGGCCTTGAAGGAGCTGTCCATAAATATTCCAGCAGTTCTCTCTCAGCCTTAATGCTTACAACTCTCTTATCTGTACTCTTTGGCATTCCTGTTTTTTCATAACATTGGACTGGTTATGTTGTAGACTACTCTGTTAACTCCTTGCTGGCTCATGTCCCTGGATGTCTGACCTGCTGATACAACCTCTGAACTGGCTACCAGTCACCCTTGTACTTGTCCCTTTATCTTTCTCAGATAACCTGTGACTGACCCGGACTACTCAAGAGTTCCAACACACCAACCATCTGCTTTCTTGGGCACTTGCTGACTTGTATTCAGGACACCCATATGTCAGCTTTCCCCAACTTAGTGCCAACAAGACCTGTTCTATTCCACTCAAATTAAGGAAAGCTGACTGAGTCCTGTAATGGAGACCTTACCTGGATTCATTAGACACTTCAGACACCTACAATTAGTAGCAAAGAGTTTAAGTCCAAAACATGCAAAAGTGACCTTTTGGACTACAGCTCCCAGAATCCCCAAGCCAGCAGGGCCATGTTATTGCCCCAAAAGGTAACCTCTGCAAGCACTGGAATTAACTATGAGGGAATTTATTCTTGAGTGTGTTCAGAATACAAGGCCTACCTTCACAGAAAGACAGACACTGAAATCCCCCTTCCCACAATGCCATCCACTTTTCCTTATGTGCTGTGTCTTTTTAGATTGCAAAAAGCAAAGAGGAGTGGTAACGCTCAATAGAAGGGGAGTAGAGAACAGACAATTTTATTGGATCAGCTTCAATCTGTGAGTACCGATGACGTGGACAAACTCCTTGGTAGAGTGAGAAAGACGACCTGTCCCCTCGATCCCTGTCCATCTTGGCTGGCCACCCAAGGGGGAGACGCATCGAGAGTACTCCTTAGGGATATTATCAATGCGTCCTTCAGGGAGGGGTCCGTTCCACCCTGTCTGAAGGAAGCGGCGGTTAAGCCGCTCCTGAAAAAGCCTTCCTTGGACCCCTTGGACAGGAACAACTATAGACCAGTCTCCTTGCTGCCTTTTCTAAGCAAGGTGATTGAGAGGGCGGTCGCTTCCCAACTCCATGCTGTCTTGGATGAAACCGATTATCTAGATCCATTTCAAACTGGCTTTAGGATGGGATATGGAGTGGAGACTGCCATGGTTGCTCTGGCTGATGACCTCCGCTTGGGTATCGACAGGGGTAGTGTGACCCTGTTGGTGCTCTTGGACCTCTCAGCGGCCTTTGACACAATAGATCATTCCATCCTCTTGGATCGCCTGAGGGGGTTAGGAATTGGAGGCACTGCTTTGCAGTGGTTCCGTTCCTTCCTCTCGGGCAGATCCCAGAGGGTGAGGCTCGGGGACAGCTGCTCTACCAGAATAGAGCTTAACTGTGGCGTTCCTCAGGGTGCCATCCTGTCCCCGATGCTATTTAACATCTATATGAAGCCGCTGGGAGAGATCATTCGGAGGCATGGAGTGTGTTGTCATCAGTATGCTGATGACACCCAGATATACTTCTCCATGTCTCGATCATCAGCTTCGACTTCAGATGGCATCTCTCCTCTCAATGATTGTCTTAAAGCAGTAATGGACTGGATGAGGAAAAACAAATTGAGACTGAATCCAGACAAAACGGAGGTACTAACAGTTACAGGCCCGAAACCAGATCTGGGAATACAACTTCCAGTCCTGGATGGAACTACACTCTCCTCCCAAGACTGTGTTCGCAGTCTGGGGGTGCTCCTGGACCCGACGCTCCAGATGTCTAATCAGGTAAATGCGACGGTCAGGAGTGCCTGTTATCAACTTCGGCTGATACGCCAGCTGCGCCCTTGCCTGGAAATTAGGGACCTCGAAACTGTGGTACATGCACTGGTAACCTCCCGTCTGGATTTCTGTAATGCGCTCTACATGGGGCTACCCTTGTGCTTAACTCGGAAACTTCAACTAGTTCAGAACATGGCAGCCAGGTTGCTTTCTGGTGTTTCCAGAAGAGAGCATACAACACCTGTGCTAAAAGCTCTCCACTGGCTGCCTATTCGTTTCCGGGCACAGTACAAGGTGTTGGTTATAACCTTTAAAGCCCTGCATGGCTTGGGTCCAACTTATCTCCGGGACCGCCTCCTTCCGTACGACCCTCCCCGCGCACTTCGGTCCTCTGGGAGGAATCTGTTACAGCCTATGAAAACAAGGCTGTCAGTGACCTCCCAGAGGGCCTTCTCCGCTGCTGCTCCCAGATTATGGAATGGCCTGCCGGACGAGATCCGTCTTATTAACACCTTAGACGGCTTTAAAAAAGCTGTCAAGACGGATCTTTTCCGGCAGGCCTTTCCTGAATAACTATCCCGGCCCAAGACTCGGCTGTCCTCCCTGAGCTGTAATCATTTATTATTATTATTATTATTATTATTATTTTTAAAAAAACCTATTGTATGTTTTAATATTTTTCTAATTTATATATTTTTAGTTTATTGTATGTTTTTAATCTTTTATAGTTTAATATTGTTTTAAGGGGGGGGGTGGGCTAGGGTACTGGGACTATGGAGTTTTTATATTGTAAGCCGCTCCGATTGCGTTGCAGAGGGGCGGGATAGAAATAAAATTTTATTATTATTATTATTATTACAAAGTCTCAGGGTCTTGAAAAAGTTTATTTTATTCTTAAAAATAGCCCATCACATTTTGTCCTAGAAATATTTAAAGGCCCTTTTTTCAGAGTCTGTTAAAAGATAAAAGGAAGAAAACCTGCCTGAAACAAAAATTATAACAGGAGACAAGTTACAATTTGCAATCAATTTTGTATACTTTTTAAATTTTTGGAATCTCTGCAGGTGGTTTTCAGGTTACACTGGAAGTAATATTTTGTACTTGTATACATTTATTTGGGTTAATAGGTGTTTTCAAAACAAACTTTTTACATGCTGCTTGATGAAAGATTATATGTGTACAAAATTGATATTGCAAATGTTAACTTTTTTCCTGTTATAATTGTTGTTCATCTATTGTTCCTTTTCTTTTCTCTTTGAACAAGCCCTGAAGAAGGTCGTTAAATATTTCTAGGCCAAAACATGTTGGGCTGTTTTTAAGAACAAAATCAGATTTTTCAACACCGAGACTTTGGAGATTATCAGACAGGAACACAAAAAGAGTTCCTCTCCCACAATCTCCATTCCTGTCCCTGTCCTGCCACAATCACCATCCCCATTGCACTTACCTCCTCTCCCATCGTTCTGGCAGCCCAGGAGTGAACATAGCTCTAAAGCTCCATTCACTTCCTGGAGTCAAATCCCGCGGATTCTTGTGAGAAGACGTGAGCACAGGAAATTCAAAAATAAAAATAACACAAAAAAGTGACAGCAAACACAAAAACACACTTTAAAATGTACATGTAATCCGGGGAGGGTCATAAAAAGTGTGTCACTTATCTGGCTGTCCAGATCTCACCTGGAAGTGTTCTGGCAGGGACCACCCAATGATGCTGGGATCTCGTCAGCGAAACAGGGTACTTTGTCGCACACAGGAAAATCCATGACAGAAATGGAATGGGGGATCTATTGATGGTTTCTCCCATCAATAACAAGCAGCACCCATGGAACGGCACCAGAGCTGGTGCATACTGATGGGGGAATGACATTGTCTGGTAAGGGAGCCCTTTTGCGATCTCGTGACGTTGCTATAATGCCACTTTTGATGCATCTGATAATTTCCTTTATCTCTTCTCTACATCCCTTCTTAGACTGTAAGCCTGAGAGCAGGGAATGGTTAACTTAACCATTACAAACCACTTATGTAGAGTGCCATGTACACTGATGGTGCTATATAAATAGATGAAATTAATAATAATAAAGGCAGCCCAAAACACACGTTACTGTTTACTATACTCAGATATTCAAGGAATCTGTTATTGTGACTGTTATTAACCTAAAGTGGGGAATAAAGGATTTGCCGAAAACAATGATGATGATATAAGGGGTTAAACCTAATCAATAAATGCTGAAATATTTCAGTCTTGTTAGAACTGCAGTTGACAGTTTAACCCAGTCACACTGTAAACCTGAGACCACACTTATAGGAAACTTGCCTCTGTTGAGTGTTTGTGGTTAGCTATTCATGTGCTGAAACCATGGGTGACTTGAAGAAGCTTATATGTGAAAATTATATCACCAGGCAGACAATGAATCTTATGATGCTGATTAGCTAGGAAGACTTGGGAGAATATCTAGAAGGTTTGTGGTTAAGACAATATATGCATGCATGTCATTATACTGAGTTGTAGTTTCTTGTCATAAAGCTCTACTTATGTGAACATACAATAAAACTGGGTTTTGGCTGATCAACTGTGTCTCATCTTTGACCCCCTGAGCAAAAGATCCCAACAGGGGCTCCTGCTAGATCATCTCATAACAATGCAAGAATACATATTGTATTTCTAAACCAGGGTGAATATAAGAACTAAGCAACTAGAGGAGGGGAAACTTTAAGGGGAAGCTGAACTCCTACATTGCTGTTCCAGCTATAGGTGGTGCTTTGTTCATATTGAGCCAATCAACTGTGCTTTTGTTCTAGGGCTTTTCTATGAGGGACCTTTATCACAGTGGGTATTTGTGGGGGTTTCTCTCAGTTTGTTGCTGCAGTTTATACTCTCACCCTCTCACACTATAAGCTGTATCTTTGGTGGGAAAAATAGCATAAATTTGTGCTTTTACCTTACCATACCTTCCCCAGCATAACATGTGTGCATGGGGTGGTGGTGTTTGTGGGTTGTGACCCTTCTTGCCATATTTGGGCACACCCCTAACCTCAGCATAGTAGAACTTCTTTGATTTAGACATGTACTGTTCCTCTACACCTTTCCCCTCTATTTTGGTAATTTTCATCTACAGTCATCCCTTCACATTCGCAGGGGTTAGGTTCCCCAGACCCCCGCAAATGTGAAAAATCCGTGAATAATTATTGCCCTCCCCCTCCCCCACCAAAGCGACGATGGGGCCTCTGGAGGCCCCATAGTCGCTTTCTCTGGACTCGCCAGTCCCTTCCTAGGCCTTCACAGGGCCTCAGGAGACCCTCCCGAGGCCCCGTGGAGGCCTCCCCGGCCATCCCCCTCCCTCCCAGGGCCTTCACGGAGCCTTCGAAGGCTCCATGGAGGCCTCCCCGGCCATCCCCCCTCCCTCCCCGGGCCTTCACGGGGCCTCCAGAGGCCCCGTGTCACGGTTTTGGGAGGGCAGGGGGGTCTTCCCAAAACCACGAATATCCAAAACTGTGTATGCTGAGTTCACAAATGTGGACGGGGGCAACTGTACAATCTTCCATTTACAAAAGAAATAGGAAGAGCCATGGTGTAGCATGAAATAGAAGAAGATACAGCTAAAGAGAAATTGCAGGAGTGGATTAAAAAGCCAGTTTCAGTTACTCAGGTTGTAGTCTCTCCCAAATTAAAAGCTATAGGGAGGATTAGGTGGATAGACAACATTTTTGTACAACACCCTTTCAGAGATGCACAATATCAGTATGGCTGGGGGGGGGATTAAATTCTGTACATGAGGAGAGATAATGAAGGAAAAAAATCAGAATAGTGTGCAGGGACAGCTGTGTCCTTCATAATAAGGAACATTTTGCCATGTGACTGCCCACACACTCTGCTGGAAATTGTAGTGAGAAGTATGGTGAAGGTGGGAGTCACACTGCAAATATGCCGAGAGAGTGTACTTTCCCTACCCCTGTCCTAGAAAGGTCTAACTAACAATGTTGTTGTTCTGTTAGGCATTGATGTTGTCTTGGCCTCTTCTCTGAGATAAACAGATCTCTGACCCACAGGTATGGATGTTGGTTCCTGACCTGCTACACAAGATTTCCTTAATTAGATACACCAGGGAAAGGACTGGAGAATTTCTGCATATAAAACATGTACTGTCACTTAGCCATGACCTGTATCAATTGCTTATTGTCACTTAGCCATCACTTCTTAAGACTTTATCACACAAGGGGTGGGTGGGTAAATCACAACAGAGTCTTTGGCTGAGCCTTAGCACAAGATGTAATAGTTCTTCTGTTGCTGCTTTGCATTCCACTCATCAGTGTAGCACATCTTTTCATTGATGGTAGAACCCTGTGAATGGCTGCCAATATTGCAGCTGTTCCAGTACTCACTGTGGAATGGATTGTTCTGCTGCAGTTCCAATATTATGGCAGTCCCATGAGAAGCTTTGAAACTGTGCGACTGCACTGTAGGACCAAACAGAATCATGCAAGACTTCCAAATCTGTGCAATTGCACAGTTACAGCAAATGTTTTAAAAAACATTAAAAGCAAATGTGCTGGATGGGAAGGACAGCAGGGTTAGTGAGATGGTGTGTAAGAATGATTGTAGAATATTGAGGATTTTATCAGACAAGCCTCTAAAAATGTTCTTTTGGCACCATATTTTACACGTTTTTGTGCCGGCAAAAGAACCCTTTATATCAAACGTTGCTGTGATCACGTGAAAAAGCAGTTCTGTGTTCGCTACCGAGCGTGATCTCAGTGGTTCTCGCAAGAAGACGTGAGTGCACTTAAAAGTTTGAAAAACAGCTAAATTAAAAAACAAAACGAACACACAATCACTGGAAGACACTTAAAAATTTGCTTGCAACCTGGGGAGGTTCATAAAAATAGCATCCCATGGCTAGTTTTCATGTTCCCACCTGGAAGTGTTCTGGCAGGGATTGCCTATTGATGATGGAATTTCACCAGCAGAATGGGGCACTGTTTCACGCACTCACAATCATGGCATAAAATGCCAAGGCCGACCTATTGATGGCTTGGCCTGTCAATAAAAAAGAACGCCTTAATTATAGCACATAATCATGAAAGCACGACTTTGTGAAGTATTGGCACCCTTTCGCATTCATTAGGCATCATTATGACACCGTATTTGCCACGTCTGATAAAGTCCTCAATCATCACAGCGGCATCATAGTGTTATTGTAGGGACAGTGCAAAAGTGAGTGCTTCTATACTATTATGTTTCCAGTTGCTTAAACAACACTATTGCAGTGATTTACCACCCTTGTGTTTTAAAGTCCAAAGTGTGTTTCTTTATTTTTCTTTTTGAAAAAATCACTATTTCCTGGTTGGTAATAGAGGAATTAGTGCAACTGAACTGTGTTTTCAGTCTGTTTCAGGTTTTGATTTTTAAGCAGTAGCACCTCTCACTCAGGCAATATGTTCATTCTTCCTATTTCATGCTACACAGACCATTCTTAATTTTTCTTAATTCTTCATAAATCAGCTTTATAATGGAGATCAGGGGCAGGCAATCCCATCATTGGCTATTTTGGATAAAGCTGATGGCAGTTATAGTGAAATACTTGGAAGACAGTAAGTTGTCCATCAAGACCTAGGGGTAGTCCAGATGGTGAAATAAATCCTCATGGAATCTGCGGGGAATCCCATGTGTCCAAATGGGATCCTGCAGCATTCCGTTCTTTTCAGAGAGAGGTGGATCAAAGCATCCCCATAGAATCATAGAATAATAGCCTGTAACATCATAGAATCATAGAAATAGATCCTGCTCACAGCGCATCTATTTCTATGATTCTATGGGGATGCTTTGATTGTGATTTCCTGCGTGGCAGGGGGTTGGACTGGATGGCCCTCGTGGTCTCTTCCAACTCTGCAATTCTATGATTCTATGATCATCTTTTATACATTTATTTTAAATCAAGCAGTTCAGCAAAGACTACACAGAGGGAGCTCTTGCTTCATATTTGAACATCCTTTCTAAAGCAAATTCTGAAGCAGCTTCAAAGCATCCCTAAACAGTTACTTTATGCTATTGTAACAGAGCACAACAGAAGTATATACAAAAATTGTATACAGTGTAATTCCAACAAGATTAATACATGTCCTCTGTATGTGAAAGGAAAGGAGGCATGCTTCATTTAATTTAGTATTTCTCAGGCTATCTGATGTGAGGGACTGCAGCTATTTTTTTCCCCAGCGTGCCAGGAACAGGCACTACATTTGTGCCTTTTGGGTACAATTGTTTCTTTCTTTACTGGAAATTTTCCAGGGATCAGTAGCCAATGGCACAGGGATTGGCACTGGTCCAGGGACTACCATGTTAAATAGCACCAATTTACTGGATTTAAAAACCAACAACATTAAAATACCAAAAAGCTCAGGTAGGAAGCGTAATCTTAAATCCTCACAAAAAGATGAAGATTTACATAATCCCCACTGTTGGGTCTATAGCTCCATGTTTACCCCCAATACCTGCTCTGTGGTGTTTCTATTACCTTCTAAAATTTGTACCAAAAAGTACATGATTACATGCCTGCTCTCAATAACAGATGAAATGAAGTTCTTGAAATCAATGAAAAGGTACTGTGCATGTATTTAGTCTCTTCTTCCTTAATAAATTTCTTTTTTCTAGTAGGAAAGAAGGCAGAATAAGTGGTGGGAAAACAAAAGGAAGACATCATCATCTGGATCCACTGTAAAACTGCATGTTTGAGACAGGACCTTTTGGAAGATAACAGCCAAAATACCCTAAAGGCACCAGATCTGATCATGGAAGCTAAGCAGGGTCAGCCCTGGCTAGTACTTGGATGGGAGACTACCAATGATTACCAGGTGCTGTAGGCTATATTTCAGAGGAAGAAACTGGCAAAGCCACCTCTGAGTATTCCTTACCTAAGAAAGCCTTATTAAACATATGGGGTCATCATAAGTCAACAGGCAGGTATGTATTTAAGGTGTGTGTACATGTGCGCGCACACACACACAGTTGGAAGATAAAAGCTTCATCTGGAATTACTGTGGCATCCTGAATTTCCTGCACGACTCCTCCTGACTCCAAAATTAACATCCCAAGCTTATTTGAAAGTGGGTAGAACATTCCTGATGCTGGGTTGAACAGTGTCACTGTTCCATCTTGACCAGGGCAAGGCACAACCTTGGAAGTTACTTCTAAGAAGAACAAATGAACTGTCATGGTGAAGCCAGGCATAACTGACAGTGCTAGGATGGCACCAAATCTTTATGGAAGACTTCAGCATGCCATTATATTCATTAATCTTAAAAATAACTTTCAAGGTTCAAGCTCTGCAAGAAGCTGTGGTTCCTCATGTAATCCAGATTTGGAAGTACATGTTGTTCATTTTACACTTTATACTTGGTACCCATAATTGTGCACGAAATACATACATGGTCTTCCAAGAGTAGAACTCAGGTTTTGTATCATAAAAAAATATGGGAGAGAGCAATGGGGATGGAGGGAATGAACAGATGTTTTGGAATTGTTGAGGGAGATTTAGGTCATGGTCATTCGTTACCGAACATGAAAAAAGGGGGCACATACCATTCTTTCCCCATCCATGATCACTTCTGTCATTGTCTACACATGGTGATGGGCTGGAAGCAAAGAGCTCTGCTGTCTATGGAGGCTTTCCATGTGAATTAGTTTTCCAGGCTTCCAGTTGATATAGAAAGATGGATAGTAGAGGCTCTTTGCTTCAGACTGTCACCCTCTGCATGTAGGAGAGTTATGATGCTAGAAGCGCAGGAGATGAGGTTAGAACATTCTCCTCACATGTTGATACAGCATTCTTCAATAGTGACTGAATAAAGGTTTACCTAATTCAACTTGTGTGCACCCTTCTTGCTGACATTCAGAACAAGTGGTGGATCAATATAGCAGAAAAGACACAATGCTGTGCAGATCTGGTGATCTTAGAGGATTTTATGAAGCTCTTAAAGCAGTGTTTGGACCTACTTATCAGGTTCAAAGCTCCTTATACAGTACAGATGGTCAAACACTAATTACTGATAAATCCTGAATCGATGGGCTGAACATTTTCAAAGTCTCTTCAGTGCCAACTGAGTAGTCCAAGGCTCAGCTATCCAACATATGATACAAAAACTGATGAAAAATGTATTGGACATAGCTCCAACTTTGGAAGAGACCCTTAAGGCCATACAACAGATGCAAAATGGCAAGGCAGCTGGGATTGATGGAATCTCACCTGAGGTTTGGAAACACGGAGGTCAGGTACTCCACGGTAAATTCCATGAACTCCTTGTGAATTGCTGGGGGAAAGGGGAACTGCCATCAGATCTCCGAGATGCAGTCATCATCACCCTGTACAAGAAAAAAGGAGCAAAATCTGATTGCTCAAACTATCAAGGTATAACACTGCTCTCTATTGCTAGAAAAATCCTTGCAAGGATACTCCTGAACAAATTAGTTCCTGCTATTGCAGAACTTCTTCCTGAAAGCCAATGTGGCTTCAGAGCCAATAGGAGTACTACAGACATGGTATTTGCCCTTAGACAACTGCAAGAGAAATGTAGAGAGCAGAACAAGGGACTCTATGTAACATTTGTCGACCTCACCAAAGCCTTCGACACTGTAAGTAGAAAAGGTCTGTGGCAGATCCTGGAAAGACTAGGATGTCCCCCCAAATTCCTTAAAATGATTATGTTGCTACATGAGGGCTAGCACGGTCAAGTCAGATATGGCGATGCTCTTTCAGAGCCCTTTCTAATAACTAATGGAGTGAAGAAAGGTTGTGTTCCTTCTCCAACTTTATTTACAATCTTCTTCAGCATGATGCTCCAAAGGGCTACGGCAGAGCTTGAAGAAGAAGACAGCTTCTATATACGTTACCGTATTGATGGTAGCTTATTTAAATTAAGCCGTCTGAGGGCTCGCACTAAGGAGATTTTCAGATGTGATTTTTGGCAGTATATATTCCAAAACAGCTCCAACTCATGGGCAACAATCATGAATGAAATATGATGCGGCTTCCTCCATTCTGTCATGGAAGTGACACGGAGGGGTTCAGCAGAGGCACGGCATCGGCCAAAACTGCTCCCCTACCACACGGCAGCAACGGAGCTGTTTTGGAATATATACTGCCGAAAATTGCGTCTGAAAATCTCCTAAGACTAAACTATCTAGTCCGTGAGCTGCTCTTCGCTGATGATGCTGCCCTTGTTGCCCACACAGAAGCAGCTCTGCAGTGCCTAACATCCTGCTTCACAACAGCTGCAGAGCTGTTTGGGCTGGAAGTCATCCTTAAGAAAACGGAAGTTCTTTACCAGCCTGCACCATAGGATGAACACCACCATCCCCACATGGCCATAGGCAAATCTGTGCTCAAGTCCATTCAGCAGTTCACCTACCTGGAAAGCATCATCTCCTCAGATGCCATGATTGACAAAGAGATTGATCACGGATTAGCAAAGGCATATAGTGCATTTGGAAGACTTTACAAAAGAGTCTGGAGTAACAAACACCTGAGGCGAAGCACAAAAATCAGTGTTTATAGAGCCATTGTACTGTCTATTCTTCTTTATGGGTCTGAAACATGGGTCGCCTATCGCCAACACTTACGACTCCTCAAATGCTTTTATCAGCGCTGTTTACGCAAAATTCTAAACATACACTGGACTATGTGATGAATGTTGCTGTCCTTGAGCAAGCAGGGATCACCAGCATTGAGGCCATGATATTGAGAACACAGCTGCTCTGGGCAGGGCACATTTCTAGGATGGAGGACCATTGCCTCCCAAAAATAGTACTCTATGGTGAACTCGCCACGGGTCAGCGTAAGAGGGGTGCTCCAAAAAAGTGATACAAGGACTCCCTGAAACATCTCAGGCTCAGCCAAATTGATCACAAATAATGGCCCGCCATGGCCTCACATCGGGAGGCATGGAGACGCACTATCCACAATGCTGCAGCCTTATTTGAGAGCTCATGCCAAACAAGTCTTGAAGAGAAACGGCAATGCAGAAAGAATTGGAAACATCACCCAAGGAGACCTTCTCCTGTGCTTTCTGCAACCGGACATGTTTATCTTGGATTGGCCTTTTCAGTCATCAGCGCACTTGCAGAAAGTGCAGGATTAGTCCTTCTTGAATCTTTGTTTGCGAAGAAAAGCCAGAGAGAGACCCTTCTTACTTGATAATTATTTTGAACTCTGCTTCTAGGAGTCTATGTATAAAAAGCAAAGTGACAATTAAGTCTTAGGACTACTTCACATTTAAATACATTCACTTAATAAATTAATTCAGATTTAATTATAGTGATGGTGGGGAAGCATGTACAGTTATTGTACATCCATTATTATATGAAGATCACATGCATAGTTTTCTATATTTTTACATACCTTAGGAAACTACTGCTAGTTAAGGTATCCCAATTTTGTAAGATAGGCATGTTATACAGTATACAGCTTCTGAATGAAATTGACCAATTACTATCACAACTGCATGCTACCTCTGGGATTACAAGAACTAATGCATTTGTTGGGAAATACGTAAATATGACCACATTGAAAATTATTGCCCCCATGACATCCTTCTTTTAGACTCCACACAGGGATCTTGTTGTGGGAAACAGGATACTTAAATAGATAGGCCTTTGGTCTCTTCCATTCTTATGTTCTTATGTTCCATTCTTATGTGCATTATCTAAATTACATTCAACAGAATATTCTTTAGCTCTCTAGCTGGGGCAAAGAGAGGGGAAATTTCCCAAGGAAAAGAGGGAGGGGTACCATTAAAATTGAAATAAGAAATGTTACTGTACATTTGTTTTCTCATGGAAGTACTTTTGTTGAATTCTTTATTACTACATAGTTTATTGATTAATTTTAGATGTAGAATACATTTGCATTTAATCAGAACTCCAGTACGATAGAATCATTCTCACATTGATATATTGTTGTTTTTAGGAAGAGAAATCCACCATGATCCCAGTGCCACAACACTAAGTTATTCAAAAGTGAACAATGACTGGCACATACCCAGATTCAAACATGTTCCTAGTATAGGCATGTTGTCAGTACGAAACATTACAGGAATACCACATCCCTCAGGGAGTGGGGTGACCCCACTCTCCCATAGCTAATGGCTGCTTTCTCATGTGGAGAAGGAGAAAAGAATGCTTTGGAGCTGCTCAAGTAGATTTAGTTTCACTTCAGAAGTTATACATAATTTTAATCCTGTTTCTCTGGTGAGATGTTTGTCCATAAATCTTCAAGAGTGCTTGCCTTGTCAGTTGTGAACTTCTTATGTAAGCATTTGTCTTCAGCCATTCTGGAACTTTTTTCCCTTTCCCCTTTCTTTTTCTTTTTAGCCTACAATCCTTCTCTAGTCTATTTTTTATTCTCACATTTCTAATTTCTTTCAGTCAGCAAGCCTATTAATTTTGTTTTCTCTTTACTCTGATCTTGTTTTCTGTGGTTAAACAGTGAATGAAACAATTGAAAAGAAATTTGTTTATCCTACCGGAATCAAAGCAGAAAAATCCAACAGCGTGATTATGAAGGATCCATTCTGTGATGTCATCAGAGAAGGTCTTCCTTCTAAAAGAAGCGGTGAATATTCTGCATCTAGGCTGCATCTATATTAGAAGTGGTGGCAAAACACTTGATTCCCATTATGCATAGTTTTCATTATATTAGTGGCACTTGACATTATTTACAATACTGAAAAATACTCTTGTTGAAGATAATGCAGGGGACATGCATCCAGATATCCTTGGTTGAGGAGAAAAATATAAGACAACTGACATAGAACAACATATCAGCTTAAGATGGAAAGCCTTTGGTACTGTGTCTTGGATGATTAGGGATGACTTGGGAAAGGAGTTAGCGTTTATTACTTAGATCCACAGCCATTCCTGCAATTAGGCAGAGTAAGAAAACTACCCCAGGTGTTGTTGTTGTTGTTGTATTCGACTTTTCCCCAAAATTGGGACTCAAAGCAACTCACAATTCAAAAGAACACTACAAAGTAAAAACATAGAAGGATGGAAGGACACAAAGGAGGGGGGCATTCTAGCCTCTCTGGGAAGGGAGTTCCAGAGCCTAGGAGCAGCCACCAAGAAGGCTCTCTCTCATGTTCCCACCAACCATGCTTGTGGTGGTGGAGACTAAGAAAAGGGCCTCTCCTGATGTTCTCCGCCCAGGCAAGTTCATACAGAGAGATACAGTCCGCCAGATAGCCCGAGCCTGAGTCTGAGCCACATATTGCTTTATAGTCATAACCTATGGTTTGATGGTAGCAAATGTTTATGGGAGTACCACTTGTTGCCTCCTGGCTGTGTTTCTTTCTGATATAGGGCAATAGCATGAAAAGGCAGCCCCAGCATTACCAGAGCATGAACAGAACTCTGCTTACTTCCACATTGGTGATCTTGGCAATTCTCGCGAGAAGACTCGAGTGCGGTAAAAGTTTAAAATACAGCAAAAGAAAAACACAAATAGTACATACAAGCCAGAAACACATTTAAAAAGTTCAAAGTAAACTGGGGAGATTCATAAAAAGAGCACCCCCTACGTGGCTTTCATGTTCTCAACCAGAAGTGTTCTGCTCATTGACGCTGTAGTTATGAAATCAAAATGGTGCAAGGTTTCAAATGCTCTCAGTACTGGCAAAAAAATGCCACAGCCAATCTATTGATGGCTTGGCCTGTCAATAGAAAAGAACACCTTATCTTCAAGACATAATTGCAAAAGCATGACGGTGTTTGGTATCCACACCCTTTTGTGTTCATTAGATATCATTATGATGCCATATTTGGTGAGTCTGATAAAATCCATAGTCTTTGACTGTATTGTATTTTTATTTCTACTTGGTCATGTAATGTGTTCCCCTCCTGGTCATATAACATCCCACTCTTGGTTTAAATTTCCCTTTGATTTCTAACATCTTGTGGAAGAGGTCTCTTGTTTTTCCCTTTTTGTCATCATCTTCTATTTCTCTTGGTATTTCTCTACATTGATTATTAGTGTAGCTCTCTTTGTCCCTGTGTGCAAGTCGCTGAACAGTTGCATTCAGGGTTCTGACGCTATTTCTGTCTCCTTTTACTTTTGCTTCTCATCTGTCCTTAACTGCTTAAACAGTTATATCCTCCCTTTTTTCCGCTATGGGACCTAAGGGGGCTTACAGTAATTTAAAATAGAAGTTATCTAAAATGTTATATTACAAAAGATTAGAAACAATTAAACAATAACACTATTAAAAGCAGATAAAGTAGTTTAAAATATATGCAAACATAATTGAAAATATCTGAGATAAAAACAAAGTAGATCACTTTCACTGTTCTACCCTATGAATTAAAAAAAAAATCCATCAAAGGCCTGCCTATATAAAAATGGTGGCTAACCAGACCTAACAGCCACTGAAAAGGCTCTCTCTCATGTCCTCATCAAATGTTCCTGTGATGGTAGTGGGACCGACAGAATCCCCCAGAGATCTTAAAACTCAGGTCAGCTCATATAGGAAGGTAAGGTCTAGTACGAAGTCTAGATCCCAAGCATGTCAGACTTTAAAGGTGATAACTAGCAATTTCAATTCTGCCCAGAAACAGGCCAGTAGCAAGTGAAGCTGTTATATGATCCCTGTAACCAGCCTGGCCACAGCATTTTGGACCTGCTGAAGTTTCAAAAAGTTTCCAAAAGCAGCCCCACATAGAGTACGTTACAGATGGGATGTAATTAAGTAATGCGTCACTAAAGTAAAATCTGACTTCTAAAAGAGTGGACACAGCTGGCACACTAGTTTTAAGTCTGCAAATGCAGTCATGGCTACCGCTGAAACCTGGGCAGTAGAAATGGCTTTTCTAAAGATAAATATTTTTAATATTTGAGCATGCATAATGCAAATTCAATGCAACATCATGTGCATGCTTAAAATTTAAGTCCTGTTTTAGTAGCCTTGATTCTATGTACCTAAGTCCCTTGAAATCAGTGGGATTAAACATGCCTAACCCTGCACAAGATTGTAGCCTTACTCAGCTCTGTGAGAATCCAATATCTGGCTCACCTCATCAGTATTTCTTCTTTATTTCTTCTTTATACACTCTTTCTTTACAAAGACATATCTCTGAATAGACAGTGTTTATCTTAATGGTGATAAACACGCCAATGTGAATGAGACAACATAACAAGCCGCTAATTCATTATTTCTGGGACGTGGAGAATTTGAGAGAGAGAATGTTTACGCTGCTGCCTGAAAGGAACATTTTGGACATGTTGGTTATATTAGCAGAGTTAATTGGTGGATATGACCCAGAGTCTCTTCAGTCTAATTACACCAACCTCTGAATTCTTTGAAAATGCAGCATCTGTGCAATATGCAGCTGGAATGAAGACATTTCACAAAAGCAGCTGATTTGCTCTCTTTAACAGAGGATTAAAAACCTGTTTTTATATATATATATATATATATATTAACAAAATCATTATGATGAACAGAAGCCTTCTCCTCACATAAACTACTGCAATGGTCTGCTTACTCTCTTCTCTCTCAAGAGTGTTTAGACAGAATGAAAACATGTTAATCGTTATCTTCAAAAAGAAATGTGAGAGGAGAGCTAGCTCATTATTGGTGCTAATGAGTCTGATTCTACTATCAGTTATAAACGATGTTGGCCCTGGGGCTACAAGGTTTACTCAGAGCCCTTGAATCATTCCTTTAAACTAATGTTTGTACTTCAGGGTTTTTTGCTAATGAAGTCAATCTTAGAGCCATCTCCCACCACCCCTTGCCAAAAAAACCCACATATTTTCATCTGGCATAGGCCATTCATCCAGCAACACTACTGTTCAGAAATACAACATGGGACTTTATCAGACCAGGCAAATACAGCATCATAAGGACACCTAATGACCGCGAAAGGGTGCGCATACCAGATGACAGCCCTTTGTGGTCATATCTAATTAAAAAGCTGTCCTATTTTATCGACGGGCCAAGCCATCAATAGATTGGCCATGACGCTTTGTTGCCAGCATTGCCAGTGTTTGAATCCTTGTGCCATTGAACTCATGTGAACTTCCAGGTGAGATCACAACAACCAGGTAGGGGACACTCTTTTTATGACCCCCCCATGTACTTCATGTACTTTGCTGTACTTTGTGTGTGTGTGTGTATTATTATTATTTTACTTTGTTTTAAAAATTTCCTGGGCTAGCATCTTCTCACAAGAATCTGCGAAATCTCAACCCCAGAAATAAAAGGAGCTCCATTTGTGCTCCGTTACTGCCGGGAAGCCTCATTGATGCTGCTCAAGGTAAGTGTGGTGGTGGTGGGGGTTCTTTTCCGGCATAAAAATGCCACAATTTATGCTGTCAAAAGAACATTAACATGGGGTGGTCTGATAAAGTCCATAGTTTGTGGGCAGCTGTGTGTGTAACTTATCCCGGATGTTGTAAATAGGTTATAGTTGCATCCTCTTTGTACTTAATGTGTGAAGCTTGTTGAAAATGTTGATTTTGCATAGAGCAATCTTCCCTCCCAACAATATTTAGGTAATTTTAAATTAAGGTGATTGTGTATCTCAACATTGTACTGGGAATGTTGTGGGCGAGAGCAGCTAATATACTGGTTGAGAGTAGTAGCTAATGTACATCCAACTACAGCACACAACACCTTTGATTTCCATCCTTGAGTCAGTCATACTAAAACAGATCCCTCTTGCCTTTTAGGGCACCATATTTCTTACATGGTCATGTTATCAAGTTATTTTGTTAACAAAATCTCAGCCAGTGCATATTCCATTTCCATCTGTAATTAGGATTCATTTATATGAATATTTTGAGCAGGGAAACTTCTCATGATGACAGCTCCCCCTCATTTCCTCTTAACTTAAGGCTCTTTCTGGATTTCTTGGAAAAATCCATTTTCCACAATAGAGCTAAATGTGCCTTTCATTGTGTTGAAATGTGTTCATAAGAAATTTTAACCACAGAATGACAGGGGGCTTACTTAACAGCATGTTTTCCCTGACTAAGATTATTTGTATAAAATTATCCTTAAACATACCTTACACTTTATTCACTACCTCTTTTTTCCCCTTTCTCCAGTGGCTTTACTCAATTCAGCAGACCTTGGCAAAATTAAAAACATGGATTTTTAAATTTGTCTTTCTTTTCTTCTATTTTGAAAAAGGAAAACTTACTCCTGGGTGCATTCAGAGTGATTGAAGAGTCCCAGATTTTGTTCCTGAACTTTCTGATTTTATAGTGGGTTTAAATAAACCAGAGAGCCAGTGTGGTATAGTGGTTTAAGTGCTGGACTAGGACATTGAGAGACCAGGGTCTGAATCCCCGCTTGGCCATGGAAAACCACTGGATGATCTTGGGCCAGTCACGCTCTCTCAGCCTCACAGGAAGACAAAGGCAACCCCCCCTCTGAACAAATCTTGCCAAGAAAACCCTGTGATAGATTCACCTTAAGGTCTCAGTAAGTCCAAAATGGCTGGAAGGCACACAACAACAGAAATAAACTGACCTGGGCGACTGTATAAAGAGTCTCTGATTGTACTGGAAAATGACAGAAATTATTCTGGCATAAACAAAATGTGCATTTGGGCACATCCAGACTGATCAAAAAGACCAGAAAGTCCCAGATTCCACCCCACTCCCTGTTGTTTCCAATTTTATTTTAGAGATACATATACATTTTTGTTGATTCAAAATAGTTCCTGTCAGCTCATAGTATAATCAGAAACTTTTTATACCAGCTTGCTACGTTGGTTGATTTTAAACTAGTATACAATTGGAAAGAACAGGAATAAAATCATGGATGTTTCAATCAGTTTGAATGCACCCACTGACAGAAATGAATAAAGCAGATGGTTATTGGGCTTAAGCTACGTTTTCTTCTGTTCTGTGACTTAGGGCGCATCTGCACTGTAGAAATAATGCAGTTTAACAACATTTAAACTGCTATGGCTCCATCCTAGAGAATCCTGGGGTTTGTAGTTTTGTGAGGCACTCTTTGTCAGAGAAGGATAAACATCTTGTAAAACTACAAATCCCAGGATTCCATCAGATGGAGCTATAGCACTTAAAGTGGTGGCAAACTGCATTATTTCTACAGTGTAGATGCACCCTTGGCGTATCCTGGATATGGAGGCAGCCTGTTCTTCCCCCGTTATTTGGAGAAAATGAGCTGGAATCCACACAGGAACACCGGCTCATCATTGCAGCCACCATAATTTTCCTTGCTCTGCCGGATCCAGGCAGCTGGCCACACCATGTGAAAAGCCCCCCCTACATGTGACCAGCCTTTGTCACATGCTCTAGGCCTGCTGCCTGGATCTGGAAGAGTAAGGGCAACTGGAAGCAGCAGCAGCAGCAGCAGCGAGGAACAGCCTGCTGGGACAGCCTTCTGCAGACATGTGGGGCCCAATCTATCCTGTCCTGGCACAAATGGAGTAAACCAGATAGTATTTTAAAACAGTAAAGGGCCCAATCTCAGCTTTCCCCCATTGCAGCCCCATATCTGCCTGGGGGTGTTGAAGACTGTCTGGGACAGAACAGGGTAAATGAAGTCCATCATTTGGACTGCAAGGCTCTGAGACAAGGGCAAGCAGGGTATTTGGCTGGTATGGACAAGTCCTCAGTCTAGAACTTACCTACTAAACCTAAGGGACAACCTATTAAAATGGGAGTGTTATGTGATGGGTACAATTAAGGAGAAACTCAGATTTTATTTAAAGCAGAGAGGTGTCTTTGGTACACAGTAATGATTTGCTATTCTTTGTTGTAATGGCATTTGACACACAGATATGTAACATGTACTCACTGACCTTAGTACCCCAGGAAGTATTATGCTGATTTCTCACTTGCAACTCAAGATCCTTCATCCTACAGAACATACAGCAAATGTTTTTATGCCACATTTGAAATACAACATTACTCTTTCCCTTTAAGAATTATCCACCCATTACTTGGGTTGGTCTAGATATGACACTAGAAAGCCCCAAATACCATTTAATCTATATTGAAGCACTATCTGCTCTGTTCTAACTGCTAATCCTTGTCTATCTCAGTGGGTTTGCAAAGTTGCAGCTGGTGCCAGAATTTCACAAGGAATAAACCAGGCCAGAAGACAGTGGTGGCACTAGGGGGTGCAGAGAGGCCAAACCGCACCAGATGACACCATTGGAGGGAGGGGTGACACTGGTCTTGGTAATGCCACAGTCAGAAGGTACATCATTTGGACATTTTGGACATCATTTGGACAAGAAAAAAAAACACTGATCAGAACAGGTACAATGAGGATTTTTTCCAAGTTGGGATGAGCCCTGAAATGATGGGGGGGGCATTTTTTGATGGGGGGGCATCAAAGTTTTGTAAATTTCACAAAAACATTCTCACAAATGTGAAAACTGTCTCACGACTGAGAAAATATCTTGCAGCTGAATTTTTTAAAAAAAGTCCTGAGAGAGACTATCTCACTGGTGAGAACAAGTTGTGTAACAATTTACATCCCTGTAGCAGAAATACCTAGGATAATGTTGCTCGGAGTCTGCAGGAAGCTCTCCTATTACAGAAGAGAAATGTGTGGCTCACCACTGTTGCTTGAATGCAAATCTCATCATTCTTCACTGTTGCACCCTGTTCTTTATACAATAGGAGTGATCTTGTTCCATAGGCAGCCAGGCTCTCAACAGCTTTAGTTTTCCTTTTCAGCTTTAATGTATTTAGCCCCTATCCTAACTGTGGGTGAAAAGATAAAATTGGCCATTCCACTGTTGCCCTACTCATGCTAACATGCATACACAGGACTTTGGAGATTATCAGACGTGCCAAATAAAGTGGAACAGGGACTCCAGAGTATTGGGAAAGGCTTTCCTTTTCACACAACATTTTCCCTGTCCATTCTGATCTCGTTCTGCTCCAGTGCTGCCCCCACGTTTTTTTAATTCACGGCTTAAGACATCAATAGATCCCTCATTCCATTTCTGCAATGGAACGGCGGGCATGTGAAAAGGTGCCCATTATGCTGGTGGGATGCCAGCATTAGTGGGAGGTCTGGAGCATCAAAAGACTTCCGGATGCCTCCCCTATGACAGGCCCCTGCTGCTGCCACCCAGATTACCCCTCCCTGCACCCCGATCACCAGCCCATCACACCCTCGATTGCCAGCCCTCCACCCCTGATCGCCAGCCCTCCCCCCGATTGCCAGCCCATCACTCCCCTGATTGCCAGGCCTCCATCCCCAACCGCAAGCCCTCCCCCGATCACCAGCCCTCCACCCCCCGATCACCAGCCCATCACCCCCTGATTGCCAGCCCTCCATCCCCTCATCGCCAGCCCTCCATCGCTAGCCCTCCACTCCCTGATCGCCAGCCCTCCACCCTCCGATTGCCAGCCCATCACCCCCCCCCCCGATCGCCAGCCCTCCACCCCCCATCGCCAGCCTCTCAGGGAAAATAAATGTTGAGGTTAAGAATCTTTACCCCCCCTTTGGGTAATTTTAGTCACCAGGAAAATGAGATGCCAGTTTGTCTAGTTAAAGGTCATAAATCTGTCTTTTGATGTTTTGGTTTCTTGTGTCCTTCAGAGTAGGCAAGGCAGAAATGAAACTAAATTCTTGGGTTCTGTTTCTTCTCAGAAGGGTTGGATATTTTGAGAAGAGAAAAATATATAAGTAGGGAGGGATTTTGGTGCTTTTGCTTGAAGAACTCCATTTTCCCCTCCTCTTAGTTCTTGAGAAGCCTTGGAGCACACAGAAGCATGTGTGAATGCTTTCTGTCCTTTATTTTGACTTTATTATGCTTTTTTTGCAATAAAAGCTATGAAGATAATAAATGAGTTCTTTATTGAAATTCTTTGCCAGAGGTATACAAGACTTTGCTCAAAAGCCCACATTTTTTGCTACATGTATTGAAGTGAATCTCTGCTTGCCAATGCAGAGAGGGAACGGACTCTGCATTTTTACAAGACAGCCCTCCACTCCCCCCCCATCGCCAGCCCATCACCCCCCAATCGCCAGCCCTCCACGCCCCCAATTGCTAGCCCTCCACCCCCCTGATTGCCAGCCCTCCACCCCCCCTGATTGCCAGCCCATCACCCCCCAATCACCATCCTGTCCCTTTAAATCCTGGCTCTCCTCTTCTCATGAGAGCAGCAGCCGGGATTACAACAAGGAAGTGAAAGGAGCTCTAGAGCTCCTTTCACTTCCTGGGCTTCCTGGCAGAAGAACGATTCAGGTAAGTGTGAAAGTTTTCATTCTTGTGCCGGGACAGTGGGGGAGAGGGGTGGGAAAGGAGATTGTGGGACAGGAACACTTTTTTTGTTCCCATCTGATAATCTCCTTTATCAGACTTAACACCCATTAATGTTCCTGTCCCACCAAAGTTGAAAACAAACTTGTCCCAGCAAAAGACCCCCCCCCCATCAGACTTACCTTAAGCAGCATGAAAAGGCAGCCCTGGCAGTAACGGAGCATGTTTACCTCTGGGTTCCAGATCTCAGAGATTCTCATGAGAAGACGTGAGCATGGTAAATTTGAAAACAAAAACCAACAAAGACACAAAAAGTACACACAAGCACAGAAACACTCTTTGCAACTTAAAAGTAAACTGGAGAAGTTCATAAAAAGAGCACCCCCTACGTGGATGTCGCAATCTCACCCGGACGTGTTCTGTCATTGGTGTTGTATTCACATGAGCACAATGGTGTGAAGTTTCAAACGCTGGCAATGCCAGCAAGAAAGCACCATGGCAGATCTATTGATGGCTTGGCCATGAATAAAAAAGAACGGCTTTTGGATTTGACATGATCGCAAACGGATGATGTCATCTGGTATGTGCCCGCTTTCGCATTAGTCATTGTGTTGCCATGTTTGCCGCATCCAATAAAGTCCACAGTGAGGACATATGGGGAAGGGGGGACTGAAGCAATCCCTGCCCATGACCAATATACATATAGCTGTTGGTGTGAACAAAGTCCATGCCCATACAAACTGTATTAATACTCCTCTGTTATCCCACACCTATTCTATTAGATGAGCTTTCCCTTCCCTTGTGGCAGAAGAAATGGCAGGGTGCAGAATGCAGGAATCAATTGGTCCATTGGAACATCCACTCTAAATGATCAAAAGCACATTCTTTAGCATTTCCAAGAAGGAGGTCTGACCTCAAACCCTCGAATCCCAGATGGAAAATGATATTCTACATGTTGTTTTCAGCTAGTGAGAGGTCTGGTGGGGCATGGGGTCTTATTTCTAGCCTGAAACAAGTCCCATGATCTTCTGCACTAGAAGGTACTCAGAACATTTTCCCTCTTAAAGGAGAAGAGGCCCATGGGATCTCTGCCATCTGTAACAGAAATATTTACTGTGTTTCACCCTGTTCTCTCTTTCACAAAGTTAGCCTTATGTTCCTTCTGGTTGGTGGAAGGAGTAACAGGTAGCAAAAGGCAGTCAGTTGTAAGCAGAATTGTGAGGTGTTTTGTCTTCTTCTGTTCAGCACTCTGTAATTCCAGCAGAGGGATCCCATATTCCAGAATCCAATTGGCATCTTATGTTGGTGTAGTACGTTCAAGGCCATTGCAGAAGGAAGTATGCTGTGCCTTCTTTTGCAGTGCTTTTATCCCTAAGAATGTAATGATAGGCCACTGCAATACTGCAGAAATAATGCTGTCTGACACCACTTTAACTGCCATGGCTCAATGCTATGGAATTCTGGGATTTGTAGTTTTGTGAGATATTTAGCTTTCCCTGTCAGAGAGCTCTGGTGCTACAAGAAACTACAAATCCCTGGATTCCATAGGATGGAGCAATGATAGTTAAAGCAGTGTCAAACGGCATTATTTCTGCAGTGTGGCAACAGCCACAGTCAGAGAGGTTCCTGGGCTCAGCACTATATCCCCTTGTTACCTGAATATGTGGGGTCTGTGGGGACCCACTCATGACACTAAAATTATGATATTAAGTTGGGGAATTTTAATTAGTTCAAAGATATGGCTGCAAGAGGTCAGGTAATTTACAGGACTTTTGCACCTGTGTATACCAGTACTCACTGATGAGACTCCAAGCCAAAATAAAAAAAAAAATGTTTTTTATTGGAAAATAATCACAGAAGCATTCACACATGCACAAGGTGAACTCATAAAACAACCACAGAAGGCTAACAAAGAGTCAAGGCAGAAATATTGGGATAGAGGAACAGATTTGGGGAGTTATGGGCTATATATACTAGTCCTGAAGAGCAGAGGTTCATGCAGCAAAAGTACTTGGAGCTGAGGGAGGTACAGCAGTCCAGCAGTGTGATGGTGTCCAACTGTAGCACACATGGCTATTATTTGAGGGTAATAGTTATACCCAATATCATACCCTTAAGAGGTGTTTTGAGTGTAAAACAATGCTTAGATGGGTTTCCCATCGTTAAACAAAGGAAACTCCAGCTTCGTTGATTGCCACAAATGGTTGAGACAATAAGGTTGATGAGTTTATGGCAGCTTCTGTATTGTGGAGAGGAAAAGGTGGGAGGGAAGGTATTTTGTGGATAATGGCCACCATTTGTTTTTGAAGTATGACTCACTGCCAGGTGCATCCAGGGAAAAATTAGTACATTCCTCCTTGATGACTCTGGACATTTTCAGACAGCACTAAATGGAGCTTATCGCGGGATGAGCTCCCGGGAAAGGAACAGCGCTCTTGTGCGGCGGGGGGTCGTTTTCGGACGCCGCCGTCCCTCTTCTGAGATCATCAGTGTCGCTTCCGTTAAGCTTTGGAAGCGGCTGCGCCATATTTTAACACGGGCTGAAGGATCACTAATTGTATCTTTTGATGATAACAAAGGAATGCTAAGAAAAATGGTAAGCTACATGACACTAACTATCTGACTCTTTCTTGGTCTGATATATATTTGAAAGCATAATTGCCATTTACTGTTTCCCCAAATCAGCTGAGAAAGGGCTCTTGATCTTTTCAGTCCCTTCATTCCTTAAATGCAATTTGCTATGTACCTATGGTGAATTTTATACCATGTGTAACATTTTGCCTTGGTATTTGCTATACCACTAGAAGGAGTTGAGATGAATAGTTTTGACAAATGTTCAAGCACTCAGAGAGTATTCCTTACCAAAGAAAAATGCTAATTATAAAACACACATCTTTCTCCAGGAGAGAGAAATGACTTAAGAAACTTTAGATGTTTGTATCAGAGGAAAGTTGAGCAACTAGCAGCCATATGTAACATTACTAATGGGGACAAGCAGATAAAATTACATATTATTGTAAGCTGTACATCAGCACTCTTCACTCTTAAGTACAGTGGGATTCTAAAATGACCTTTGGGGAATTCCTATACATTATATGAATCTTAAAATAGTATGGCTGCAGGAAATGCATGAAAAAGGTTCTGGAAACTTATACAGAGAAAGCAGAGTACCCAAGGCTGCAGTCCTATTTACCTGGAGATATAGCCCATTGAATTCAGTGGATTCATTGAATAAAGCAGATTTACTAATCTACTTAGTAAATACCCATCAATGGTGCTTTCCAAGGTGATGGGATTGTGTACTCCTGTGAGGCAACAGGCTACTGGTAGGATCTCCCATGTCAGACAGGCTTTTGCTGAGAGTCAGACTGTGCCAAACAGCTAATGGGCAGCAGCAGAAGTGGTCACACCTAGGGGCCTGCCAGCACATGTTGTACAACCACTGCCTGGCTTCTGTGTTAGCAGGGAAAATGGCTTCATCTATGGGCCAGCATTCTGTTTGGACTCCAGCATGTTTTCTCCAGGAAATGGAGGGTGGAGACAGGCCATATCCAGGGTCAGGATTTGCCTGGTATCGATGAGCCCTAGGGCTAGTATCCTATATATGCTCACCTCAGAGTTAGTTCTGTTGAACTCAGTAGGGCTTTACTTCTGAACACATATGCATATGATTGCATTCTAGATGGCTTTGGGCAAACTACTATTTCACAGCTTCCCCAGGTCCTGGCAATACAACATGAAGATCATAGAAATTGCCTACTTTAAATGGATTGTGGTAAGGATTAATTACATAATTGTGATTGTGAAGCATTCCGCACTTGGCATGAGTTATATACATGCTGTCTTTACTATCTGACACTTATTTAATGTCATCAGAGCCTCCCAATTGACAGAATTTATTCTTTTGAGATAGTACCCTGCCTGCTCCATTGACTGTCATTCCTATTTGACACTTATTTGACACCACCAGAGGATTTCAACTGATGGATTTTAATTATTTAATTTTTTGAGATAGCACCCCAGCTGTTCCATTGGCCAGCTGCCATAATGGAAGGGAGAGGAAAGATATGAGCAGAAACAGACAATTCATAGACTTGCTGCAGAAACCACTGGAAGGACCAAGGTCTTTTTCACAATAAACAATCGTAGCACCTACATACCACTTTAACTGCCATGGCCGCATTCTATAAAATCCTGGAATGTGTTGTTTGTTGAGTCATTGGAGCTCTGTGGCAGAGAATTCTAAGTAGCTAACAAAATTGCGAATCCTAAGATTCCTTAGGATGGAGCTATGGCAGATAAAGTGGCATCATAGTATTATAGTTATGCAGTATGAAAGATCTGCTAGTTAATCGATGCAAGCACTGCCATTTTGTGTCTGTGCTGAGGTCTGTAGCAGCCAGCACAGGCTGACAATGTCTTTGATGCACATTGGAAGTAGTCTGTTGCAGGCAGAGCTTGTGCTTTATGAAACTTCATCATGTTCCTCCTTCTCCTCCTTATTATTATTAATATCTTGCTCCCCCCCACAATTAGGACCCAAAGTGCCTCGCAGTTTAAAAGAAAAATATGATTAAAAACATACAAAAAGTAAACATTAAAATAGAATTAAACTATTTGCAGTATTAACAGAGTACAATACATCGACAAAAAAATAAAATACAACTAAAAAGATAAAAAGCTCTAAAAACAATTCAGTAGAACAGTACAGCACCCCTTACCCCACTCTTTGGAGATTATCAGACGCAGGCCAAAAGCCTGCAAAAAGCCCACAAGAATGACATCACCGGTGATGATTATTATTAATCTTTTATTTCTATAGCTGCATCAATGTGCACTTTACAAAAAAAAGAACAATGAAACAGTCCCCTGTCCTCAAGCTTACAATCTAATGAAGACATGCTACAAAAGGAAAGGGGGTGCCAGTAGGTGAAGGGTTTAAGTCTATCATTCTCTTCTCTCCCTCCTTGGCCAGGGCTATGGCAGTTGGGATGGAGGGAGGGATGGAGCTCTGCCTGACTTTCCTTCTCTCCCTCTGCAGCCAGGGCAATGGCCATTGGGATGGAGGGAGGGAAACTTCCATGAATGAATGAAAAGCAATGGATTATTCTCCACTGCAGCACAGAGCCTGCACAGAAGCAGCACACGAGGATGACAACGTGTGTGAAACCGTGTGGTACGGTGATGTCATCCTCTTGGGCTTTTTGAGACATCTCATAATCTCATTAAAAACTTTTTCTTTTGAAAGCCTGTCAGAATAAAAAGCTTGTAGTCTGCTAACGAAAGGGCAAGTAGGGAGCCATTCTGGCCTCCTTGGGAAAGGAGTTCCAGAGCCTAGGGGCAGCTACCGAGAAGGCCGTCTCTCGCATCTCAACCAACTGTGCTTGTGATGTTGGTGGGACTGAGAGAAGGTCCTCTCCTGATGAACTCAGAGCCTGTGCCAACTCATAGAGGAAGATATTAACTGTCAAATAGCATGTACCTGGGCCATATAGGGCTTTATATGTCATAACCAGACATATAAATTTGAATTGTGCCCAGAAACTAAATGGCAGCCAGTGGAGCTGTTTTAACAGGGGCGTAGTATGGTCTCTGTAACTTGTAACCTCTATGCCAGCCTTTCTCAAAAATTTTACCCTGGTGGAACCCTTGAAACAATTTTCAGATCTTGAGGAACACTTGCCTAAAAAATATTATATCTACAGCTCAAAAAAAGTTTATTTCAATCTCAATATCTCACAGAACACTCAGCAACCCCTTGTGGAACCCTAGGGTTCCAGGGAACTCTGGTTGAGAAACCCTGCTTTATGCAGTAATTGACAATGGTAACTGATAGGTGTACTTCCATAGAACCATAGGAACTTTGGAAGTGGTCTGGTCTGGTCCAACCCCACTAAATACCCTAAAGGCACCAGATCATGTCTGATCTTGGAAGATAAGCAGGATCAGCCTTGTCTAGTACTTAGATGGAGACTGCCAACAAATTCTGGGTGCTGTAAGCTATATTTCACAGGATGGAGCTGGCAAACCCACATCTGATTATTCTTTGCCTAAGAAAACCCTATGGAATTCATGGGGTTGCCATAATTTGACAGGTGACTTCAAGTTACATACGCATAGAGATATGAACTATGGAAGCCCTGAAAGAGAGGAAGCTTCAGCTGTCTTGCTGCTTTGTTCAAAACTGTAGCGTTCTGAGGCTGTTTTTCATTGCTGAAGTTGTGCTATGGATTTCTGTGTGTCATGTAGTTTTCTCCATGTAGAGGTAATACAAAGGAACAACAACAACAACAACAACAACAAAATCCTACCTTTTCGGGTAGAATTTGAAGTGGTACTAGAGGCAGTTATAGGGACAGTTAGTGTGAAAGAAAAAGCTAATGGGCTGGACTGCCAAAAGGTGTTTTTCTGGAATGTCTTAACAGCTAAAGTCTATGATTCTGAAGAAAAATGTAAGAAAATTGTGAATCAAGTGTTGAAAACAGGATAAGGGCTGAGATCCTACACTGGGGTTGTTTAATGCAAATCTCCAAATGCAGAGTTATGTATTGATTGTGCTCAACCACCCTCATGTTGAATGCACAACAGAATGAGCAATAGAATGGACAATGGGATGGGGAACTGAAAGAATACTACTACTACCAGTTTCACCAGGGATAAAAGGATCCACACCAGCTGAGAATGTGCATCTACATTCACAATGGCTCCACATGTGCAACTCCACTTATTTGACTTTGAATGGCATATAGGTTGTACCTGGGGGCTTATCTACACCAGCCAGGATATGCCGGCTCCCTGCCAGTGTATCCTGGCTGCAGGGCTGGTCTGTTCTGCCCCCATTACATGGATGAAATGGGCTGGAACCAACAGAGGAATTCCAGTCTGTCCTTGCAGCTGCTTCTTCCATTTTCTTTGGTATCTTGGAAGCCAGGAAGCAGGCCCGCAACATGTGACTGAAGTCCCCCTGCATGTGACCAGCCTTGGTCACATGCTTCAGGACCCCTGCCTGGCTTCTGGGAGAGCCAGGGAGATGATGGTGGCAGTGAGGGCCAGCATGCTGGAGGTGCTCCTGCAGACACACCAGGCCTTATACAAGTTTTGGCCAGCAGTAACACATTTAAATGGGCATTTTGCTATAATGCTTTATCAGACCCTATGCTGGCTTTCCTGTCTCAGCTCCATGTCTGCCCTGGGGGTGGTGAAGACTGGATGGGAGCAGAATGGGAGAAATGCCCAGCATTGTTTGGGCTGCAGAGATCTGAGATGGGGACAAGCTGGGGTATTTAGCCTGTGTAGATAAGCCCTGGGACAACATTGTCCAACCTCTACTATAAAGGAACTTATACATGCGTAAGACACCAGCAGGATTCAAGGCAATATGTTTTCATATTGCCTTGAAATTGAGTTTGTTGTGTACTCTGTGACAACAAACACATTACCTTGACTGGGAATCCTCTACATTCTCAAACATGCAAAAATAATGTTGGGATGGCTTCTTTCTTCATTTGAATGAATTTTCAAACTCAAACTTTTTGAGGTCAATTTGTTTCAGTTTGGTACTATAAATGAGTTGTTTTATACCTTCTGGTTCCACCCCTCCCCCAAAGGAATGTCCCATAAAACCCAATATAGATTACAACATCTATCCCATCCTTGAAATTCATGGCCTGAAAAGCTGCCATAACTAACTTTGGGAAAGTTCTGCAGGAAGACTAGGAATCTTTTTGTAGCAATCTTTATTTTGTGGTACAGTTTTCCCCAGTGATAGTAAGGCTTTTATAATGAGCTATATTCTGTTCCTCCTAGCTGTCGTGCTGCCATTGTTGGATTTCAGATCTTCCCTTTGGAGACTGCCAAAAGGCTCTAACCAGTATCCTGTTACACTGACAGTAGTAAAAAAGGCTGAATGTTAAACTAAGAGCAAGCTGCATAGTACAGTAAAGTCACATTTCATCTCATTACTTTAAAAGGGATAGGACACTAAATATAGAACTGTAACAAAACCAAATGCAGATATACATCTCTTAACAAAGTAGATGTATTCCTGGGCATCACTTCTTTAACAGACAATGTAGGCACCAGACCCAGAAATAACATGGAAAGAATAGGGATGGGTTCCTATGCCACACACACATACAAAGCTGTTCAACGTGTTCAGCAAACTTTTTTGTCCAAAAATAACCATGAAGGAACCAGATAAGATCTTCAATGGTAAAAATGTACCATTAAATATCAAAATCAGATCCAAGCCATAGTATTTCTGATGTCTATGTATGAGTGTGAAAGCTGGACAATCAACAGGAACAAAATCAACTTATTTAAAAGGTGGTGGTAAGGAAGAATTCTCCAGATACCGTAGACTGCTAAAAAAAACAAACAAATGGGTCTGAGAGCAAATCAAACCTGAACTATTATTAGAAGCGAAGAGGACTAAACTGTACTACTTTAGAATATCATGAAACAACGTGACTCATTGGAAAAGATGTTAATGCTTGGTAAAGTGGAAGACAGTAGGTAAAGAAGGAGACTGCACTACAAGGTGAATGACTCAGTCAAGGAAGCCACAGCCTTGAGTTTGCAAGACTTGTGCAGAGCAGTTTATGACTGGAATTCTTGGAGGTCTCTCATTCATAGGGTTCCCATAAGTTGAAGATGACTTGATAGCAAATAACAACAATATGCACATGTAGGACTTTTTCGGATGGAAGAAAAGTAACGCAAGCAGCGTCGCCAGGTTGCGACACTGCTGCGCAAGAGGGCGCCAGTTTCGAACGACGCTCTTCCCAGTGGTACTGTTGCAGTACCGTTGGGACATTTGAGCGTGATATTTTTCCTTCCCAGTGTCATATTTTACTCGCGATCGCTGATCGAAACTGGCGCCCTCTTGCGCAGCAGCGTCGCAACCTGGCGACGCTGCTTGCGTTACTTTTCTTCCATCCGAAAAAGTCCATAAACTGAAGCAACCAGGGGCCTATTCACACTATGCAGTTATAGCGCTATGATTCTACTTTAACTGCCATGGTTTATTCCTATGGAATCCTAGGATCTGGATTTGAGGGAGAGATATTTTAAATTCTCAGCCAGAGGACTTCAGTGCCTCACCAAACTACAAGCCTCAGGATTCCATAGGATATTGCCATGACAGTTAAAGCAGAATATAGCAAGGTAGTTGTGTAATGTGATCAAGTAATCCTTGCATAAGTAAACAAAAGCATTCTAAACCTTCTAGAGATCACCTAAAAGCTTTTTCCAAAATGCTTCCAGCAATTTTTTTTCACCAGCCTCCACTTTTTCTTATGATTTCCATTTTCATGGCCAGACTCACAGGTCTAGGCTTCTTTAACATGCTGGCAGTAGCTGGTGAGGCAGGTTTATCTGATCTTCCTCTTTTCTCTATTGTGCTGTCAGTGCAATGTCAGTAAGAGATTCTTGAGCTAGCTTGCTTTTACTGTGCCTGTTGTAGGCAAGCACATATACCTGCACTATGATAAGCTAGAATAAAATCCCATTCTTTTCCAGCTCAAGTCTTGATTGTGTAGTTTAGTGCAGTTGCAAGCTGACATTCAAATTCTGAGTTTCTCCAATCCTCTTTCATTATGTTTCCAATGCTGATGCTGCTAAAAAACTTCCAGCTTGACAGAGGATAAGGAGGAAAGAGGGGCTGCATAGGGCTTGCCTAGATGGGCAAACCGCCCCATCTCCCCCCCCCATCTTAGGTCCCAGCAGTCCTGATGATGCAGAGCATTTTCACCGTTCTGCCCTTAGGCAGTCCTCATCACCCTCTGGGAAGATATGGGGCTGAGATGTGGGGGAAGGTGAGGTACGGCCCAATACAGTGTTATAAGAAAATTTACTCTGTTTCTACCTGGAAGAAATGGGCCAGGCCCCTTGTGTCCATAGGAGCCTGTACCAGCGGGTGAGCCCTCGTTGCTGCTGCCACCTGCTTGGTCCTCTCCAGCATGTGACCAAGGCTGGAGATATGCATGGGGCCTTGGTCACATGTTCCTTCCTGCCTTCCGAGACAGTGAGGAAAATGGCAGTGGTGGTGGCTACAGTGACAGGCTGGCATGCTCATCAGGACTTCCTCCCATTCCATGAAGGGAATGGGGCAACAATGAGCCTGATCAGCAACCACAATATGCTAGCATTGAGTCGGCATATCCTGACTCATGTAGATGAGCCCACAGACATAAAAAGACTTTTAAAAAGGACTTACATTATCAAAGGCTTTGTTAACTGAGATATGCCTGTAGAAAACGAAACCTTAATATAACAACACAGGAAGCTAAAGGCTAATTTAGGCATGATGTGTGGTCCTGTGTTTGTTTTTTATGTTTGTGTGCCCTATAAAGTAGTGGGTGAGCTGAACCTCTCACTTTAACAGTAAAAAAGAGCAGGTAAGTGAGGCTCAGAACCTTCTCCTTCCTTCAAGAGTATCACCTTTGGCTGACTATGGTTCCAGACATTGTTCTATTAGGACCTCACTTCTGGCATCACAGCCAGGCAGGGGGGGAAATAATCTCCACTGAAGGAAAGCATGGAAGAGAATAATCTTCTGAAAGAATGGATCTCATCCCCTGTTTTATACATTAATTGGCATACATAGGAACGATGATATCATCATATGTAACATGATGGTGACATTATCATAAGCATGAGATTCACATGTTCTTCTACAAGCTGGTGACAATTTATTCTCATTGCATGCTAGGATGGATGAAACACAGGACTTTTTCGGACGTTTAAAAAGCAACGCAAGCAGACTCGTCAGCTTGCGAGGTTGCTGTGCTGCAAAGTGTCAGGTTCGGATTACGCTGCCCTCTAGTGGTACTGTTGCGGTACCTCGGGGAGAGTCAAGCGTCATATTTGCTTGATTTTTACTCACAAAAGTTGATTGTGAGTAAAAATCAAGCAAATATGATGCTCAACTCTTCCCGCGGTACCACAACAGTACCACTAGAGGGCAGCGTAATCCGAAACTGACACTTTGCAGCGCAGCAGCCTCGCAAGCTGACGAGTCTGCTTGCGTTGCTTTTTAAATGTCCGAAAAAGTCCATAGAATCATAGAATTGTATCTGTTTTCAGAAGGCGTAAATACTGAAAGCATTTTCTAGGACTCTGAAGATGAGCTATACTAGTGGGCAATTCCCATACTGTACTTGTGGAGTACAAAGTAGAAAAAGATGTTTTATCTTCTTCCCAGAAACAAAAGATTTATATCAAAATGCTGATAGAAATGCCATCCAAAGGGAAACTTGGTTTCCTGTAGGCAGGCAATGTCCCATCTGAAAATATTCTAGTCTGTCATCATACTGACTTATTTCTCAGACGTATTATCCAAATCCATATTACTCTGGTGTTAGGAAAATGGCCTAGTTTTTTGAAATTAAACAAAGACAGATACTTGTTTAGAATCCCTTGTAACTGCAGCCAATAAATATATGTCGTCACTATGGTTGCAAAAACAAATACCCATGATTGGAATGTGGTTAACAAGCATAAAAGCATAACAAGCATTAAGTTACATGGAAATACTTACCGTCTGTATTATCTTAAACAACTGAGTTCTTGGATAAAGAATGGATTGATTAAAAACAAATCACTGATACAGAATTGTAACAATTGGCTAAATCGACAAAGCATTGGAGCCAATATGTACAACTGGATTGCTTCAGCTCCACCATATGCCTTAAGGAGCAAATTCCCTTCCCAGCATTGAGGCCAAGTCATAAGTTGAAGTCTGAAGGTCATGGAGCATATCAGTGGCCTCAAGTCTGAATTCAAGGTTTGTTTGTGTGTTTGTTTCTAAAAAGACCCTAAATAAAAGGATCAATGAACTATGCTTTTAAAAAACCAAAAGTTCTTAGTCAGTTTAAGTCTTGTTGTTTGCCAATCCATTTTGAAATACTTTGCTTGTTCAAAATAATTATATTTGTTATATAATATTCTAGACAGACGAATATGCTGACATCATTTTTTTTAAAAAAGGTATTGAGAAACAGACACTAAATCACATTTTGAAATCCTTCATAAATGATGTATTTTGACTATCTCTGATTTGCTCAGTTAATTAAAATGAAATAACGTCGTGTGCTCGTATATCACAGCAGTAGGGAAATGACAAGCCAAGCTAGGGGAGCATGGATTCCATGCCAGTGAATAACCTGTTCTGCCACAGAAATTTTGTGTGATCGGTTGATCATAATAAAGAAAATGAATGCCACAGAAATTAACATAGCCAATTTACTGATACAACAAAAAGAAGGCTTCTTTCTTGGAGATAATTTTAGGCAGGCATAAAAAAGCAACCCTCTTCTGCTTCCATCACTTGTATTACCATTGTCATGGGTACAGAAGAGGAGGCATTGAGGCTTCCCGCACTCCAAGGAAAAGCGACAAAGCACCAGGAACATTCTGGTTTTCCTGCTGCCTTCCCACATGATGTCAGCGTCCTTCCGGTGTTCTCTTGTTCCGCTCACATTGGGGACCAAGGTAAAACAGTGGCTTTTTGCTAACAGGTTTTTTCTGGTTACCAAAAAGACACTGTTTTACATTGATCCCCCATGAGAGCAGAATGAGAGAACACTGGAAGGATGCCAATGTCATGCAGAAAGGCAGCATGAAAAAGTTCCTGCTGCTTTTTCTTGGAGTGCAGGAAGGCTCTTTGTCTCCAACCTGTGGTGTTACTAAGGCTGGTTTCACACTTCTTTCCAACAGTGTCACCTGGTGTGGTTTGGCCTCTCCACAACCCCCTACAGTGATGTCTCCAGAGAATGGTTTGGTATTTCTCATGTGTTACCATTAGAGGATACCATGGTGTAAAACATGGCCTTCATGCATGAAACAGTAAAGTCTGCCCGCCCCCCCTCATTGTATGTGCATATTTATGGTAGAGGAAGAGGTAGCCTGTCTCTCTACAGGGATGTAATTTTTACAACTTTTCTTCTCAAAGAAAGCAGCAAAGTTATTTTAGCAATGTTCTTGCTGAGTTTCGTTTTTGTTGACTATTCACCATTTGGAACTTATTTGCACTTGTTTATTTTATGCAGAAAACAGCAATTTTTGTGTAGGAAACAGCATTTTCTGCACAGAAAAGAATATTTATGTGCAAAACCAACTTGTGTGAATTTTTATAGAATGAACTGCAAAGATTTCCATCAGCCACGTATCCTTCTCATCAGGGTTTCTTGACACCCAAGAGATACATATTTGACAATTTTTTAAAAATATTTTTGAATATTCTTACCATATCTACACCAGGGTTGTGCCTGCCAGACACTATTGAACTAAAAGTCCCAGTAGCCCTAGCTAAAGTTAGCCAGTGCTAAGAAATATTGGGAGTTGTAGTCCAAAAGCATCCGGAAGGCCACACAATTGATGTCCCTGGTGTGTATACAGATTGAAGCGATGTACTGTAGGCTATATGTACATAAGCAAACATAAATATATATTTGTGAAAAAATATACATTGAAACAGACTTTTTTCTCTGTCTGAGAAGTATAGTGGTATGTGCCTTTTGTGTGTGTGTGTGTGTGTGTGTGTGTGGTGTGGGGGTGGAGGAACAGCACCGAATGTGATAGGATCATCTCACTCAGTATCCACAGAGGCTTGTTCCAAGTTCTGATGAAAGCACAAGATCAAAGACAAACCAACAAGCACTCCTCCTATACAATTTGTTACACCTACTTTGAATGCCAAAAGGTCTTGTACTTAGAGATTATTTGACTATCAAAGTCTTAAGAATTTAAATGACTATCTCCTATTGTTCTCCATTATAGCAATTACTGCAGTGTAAGAGTATTTATGATTCTGAGTTTTTCCACACACCAAAAGCACCACAATGAGGAAAACTAGAAAAACAGATTGATCACTTAGTTTGTTCAAATAAACTTGATATACGTGGAAAATATGTCTCTCTTTTTATAAGCTGCTAGCAAGTGAACCATATTTTAAAATGTGATTTGGGCAATACACTTTACAAAAAGAAATGGCTTTAAAGAGGCTTATGACAAGATAAAAATCAAAGGCACACACAGTCATTGAATTTCATTGCGATTTTAGTCATGGCTTTTATACTGCATAATTATTTGTTTCAACATGGAGTTTTAAAATGAAGGAATCATTTTACCATTGGCTTGCATGTCATTTTTCTCTTATCTGAAAATTATTTATAAAATTTGCTCCTCATTCACTACCATTGTCAGTATTTCATATGTTGCTAAAACTAAAGAGAACATGAATAATTTAATGTGTTTACTTTCAGAACCTGAAACAGAATCCCAGCAAGGTTAAAAAATGAGGAGATGGACATTTTTAAAAAAGATAGACAGAGGAGATTATCAGACGGGAACAAAAAAAGCATTCCCGTCCCGCAAGCTCCTCTTCCACCCCTTTCCCGTCGCTGTCCCAGCAGAGTAACTAAAAGTTTCAGACTTACCTTATTCACACATACAGCTCTGCCCAGGAGTGAATGGAGCACTAACGGAGCTCCATTCACTTCCTGGAATGAAATCCTGGCTATTCTTGCAAGAAGATGAGAGTGCAGGAAATTGAAAAATAAAAAGCAAAATACAATCCAAAAAGTTACACCAAGCACCTAAACACACTTAAAACTTAACAATTAACCAAGGGAGGGTACAAAAAAGTGTGTCACTTACCTTGATGTCCCAATCTTACCAGGAAGTGTTCTGGCACAGACCTCCCATTGATGCTGGGATCGCACCAGTGAAACGGGCACCTTTTCACCCAAAGGACATTCCTTTTGACAAAAACAGAATGGGGGATCCATTGACAGCTCAACCCATCAATAAAAAGCAGCACCAGTGTAATGAGAGCCCAACAGGAGCATTATGAGAGGGGAACAACTTCGTGTGAAAGGGAAGCCCTTTAGCGCTCTCCTGGCATTGTGATAACGCCGTATTTAGAGTGTCTGATAATCTCCACAATCTGTTTCAGTATAAAAAAGAAAGTTTATGAAGGAGACAAGATAGGAGCACCTTTAAGACATTGGACTGTATCAGACAGGGTTGTAATAACAGAACTACAAAGTGATAGTACCACAAATGGGTTCCCGTGATTGCATGATGTCATCATCCTCTTGTGGTCAGTGTGTGCACCACTTTTCATTGACAGGCAAAGCTGTGAATAGCCCCCAATATCACTCTTTTCGCAGTATTGATGAGCATGCTAAAATCATATCCTGCTGCAATCTCAATATTACAGCATGAATGGGGAGTCCTCTTTCCCCCCTCCCCTTTCCCAATGAGAACACATAATTAAACCTCCAGGTGAGGACATGAAGAGGTCCTACAGGATGTTCTTTGAATGAACTGTCACCTTTTCTTGGTACATTTTTATGTCTAAGTATTTATTTGTGAAATTCTTTAGTTATTTATGTGTTTTTGGTATTTTTAATCGAAGTTGCGCCTTCTCACAAGACCAGCTGAAATCTTGCTCATGAAAAATCACGGAAATAAGAGAAATTTTTTCTTAAAGGCAATGCACGGGCTGGCACGAAGCATTGATACTCTGTCATTAGAAGGCAATTCGAAGACAAGTTTACTATAGTGCACCCTTCAATCCCATTCTTAAACTGCTAGTAGTGGTTGTGCAATAATTCCATGGCAGTAGCGTTTCATGATTATGGAGATGTCTGATAATTACTGTAATCATGCCACTATGGGCTTTATCAGCTGTATCAAATATGGCATCATAATGACGCCGCATAACCGTGAAAGGGCGCACATATCAGACAACATCGCCCTTTTGCAGTTATGTCCCTGACAAAACCTGTACTTTTTAACTGAGAGCTTAAGCTGTCAATTGATCCCCCCTGCCATTTTGCCAGCATAGATGGCATGTAAACCTCACATCCTTTCCCCCCCCATTCTTACCCCATCAGTGGCTGGTCTGGCGCAAACACTTCCTGGCGAGATCCAGGTAAGTGATGAACTTTTTATGACCCTCCCCGGGTTACTTGTAAGTTTTAAAGTGTTTTTGTGCTTTTTAAATCTTTTTTCATGTTATTTTTGTTTTTGTTTTTTTTCCCATTTCCTGTGCAATGAAGTCTCACGATAATTCACAAGATTTCAAAGGAGGAAGTAAACAGAGCTCTGTTCACTTCCTCTTTCATTGCTAGAGCTGCCTTTGCCAGAATTAGAGGGAAGTGCGGGGAGCGGGGAGCATTCTTTTGCTGGCATAAAAATTGATTTTTTTATGCCAGCAAAAGAACACTTTAAAGTTATAATCTGATAAAGTCCTATGATTCTACCGTCCTCAATAGCAGAACTATAGTGTTTTTAGAGTCCTAAAGTCGGTTAGCATATACACATCGTCCCGCATATCCATGGGGGATATGTTCCCAGACTTACCGTAGGTATGCAAAATTGTGGATAATAGCAAACCCTATTGAAATGAATGACTTCCAGCCCAATGCCCATCAAAAAAATACCACAGAATCGTGCTGGAGGACCTAGAAAAGGGCTAGAGAGGACATTTTTTTTCACTAGTGGATAATTGAAGCCCTGGATGGGGGGTGGTTGATCTGTACTCCTTTTTTCATTGAAAATGACACATCCCAAATCCTTAGAAATTCTCAAAATGTCTAGGATCAATACGTAATATTAGGGAATATAGTAGAAATGGGTAAAATCTATAAGATGGCTGATGGAGATAAGTATAGGCAAAAACCACATCAAAAGAATGCGATGATAACAGAAATGGGCTACATTATCAGACAACGACGTCCTTCAGCCTTTCTGGGGGCATAGTTTGGGTATGAATAATGTGTCCCTTTTATTGACCGTCAATAAAAAAGTGATGCCTCATATGCACCAGCACTACATGCCAGGAATGGCTTAGGACGTGGGCATCTGATAATGTCACCCTTTCTGTTATCACCCTGTTCTTCTGATGCAATTTGGGATGCTGTTTTTTTGCCATATTTCCCCACATCTGATAAAAATCCTAAG
This sequence comes from Gambelia wislizenii, assembly GCA_030847615.1. NCBI lineage: Eukaryota > Metazoa > Chordata > Lepidosauria > Squamata > Crotaphytidae > Gambelia > Gambelia wislizenii. Next base: position 81,575,460 of record JAUMIR010000005.1, on the reverse strand, counting down.
TCCCACTGCCAGTTTTGCAGGCTTACTAGAAACATGCATAGCTTAGAAAAGTTACTTTTTGGATTCCACCTCCAGAACCTCCCTCATGAGAGTGGCAACTTGCCGTGTTGGCTGGGGATTTTGAAGGCTGTAGTCCAGATAGGTAACTTTTCCAGGCTCTGGAAATATGTGAGAACTTATTTAGTTGTCTTTGTAAAGCTTTGTATGTTTTCACACATCAGTGACAGGTTCAGGAATACACCAGCACCTAGAGGCTTCTGCAAAAGACTAATGTAGGAGAAAGTAGAGGGCCTCTGTAAACAGGCCAAAGAGATTTTAACAAGAACTTTTGGAAATATGCAGTCCCTTTCACCTACAAAGAAAATCTGGCTGCAGTTTAACATATTGTGAAATCTGATTCTTCTGGCAATGACCGTGAACAGGAGTGTGTTCAGTGTAAGGCAGCTCGATTCCATTTGTCTCTGAATTTGCATCATAATACACATAGCACCTACTGGCAGATCAGTCTCAAGTTCCCATCTATCCATCTCTAGAGCAAAGAGTAGGGAGGTAGTGGTAGTTAGATATTGGGCTAGTGTGGTGTAGTGATTAGAGTATGAAGTTGGCTGCTGCCACACTGCAGAAATAATGCAATTTGACATTGCTTTAACTTCCATGGCTCAATGCTATGGCATCCTGGGATCTGTTGTTTTGTGAGCAATTTAGCCTTCTCTGCCAGAGAGCTCTGGTGCCACAACAAATTACATATCCCAGGAGTACATAGGATGGAGTTATGATAGTTAAAGTGGTGTCAAACTGCATTATTTCTGCAGTATGGTGGCAGCCTTATGTCCAGGCAAGTTCCGCTAGGGTTACAATGTAATTTTTTTTCTTCCATGAAAGAGGCTTGCCTAGGATAACCCGTATACTATAATCCTATATACACTAACCTGAGAGTAAGTCTCACAAACCAAACCAGGAGAACTTCCTTCTCAGAATGCATATAGAGGACTTTATTATTAGGAGCCTAAAGATCTACTTTGATTTGGATGGACATAGATCATGTCTACACTGGGGGCAAATATCCATATGGGATTTGGGTTACTCTGGCCAGAGCTGCCCAGACATTCAGTGTGGCAGCAGCCATAGTGGTTAGAATGTTGAATAGGACTGCAAAGGAAAAAGATTCAAATCCCCATGTAGCCATGCAGTTTGTTGAGTGATCTTGAGCCAATCACAGCCTTTCAGCCTGCTACACCTAATCTACCACAGAGAAAGGATATAATAATTTATTATGTAAGTGGATTTCTAAGACGTTTTCTATCACAAATCTCTCTCTCTCTCTCTCTCTCTCTCTCGCTTTTCTTCGCAAACGAAGATTCAGGAAGGACTCATCCCACGATTTTTGCAAGTGCACTGATGACTAAAAAGGCCAATCTGAGATAGACAAGTCCAGTTGCAGAAAGCACAGCAGAAGGTTTCCTCGGGTGAAGTTACCGGGTTGTGATTCTTTCTGCATTGCCGTTTCTCAAGACTTGTTCGGCGTGAGCTCTCAAATAAGGCTGCAGCATTGTGGATAGTGCGTCTCCATGCCTCCCGATGTGAGGCCAGGGCGGACCATTGTTGGTGATCAATTTGGCCAAGCCTGAGAAGTTATTTCAGGGAGTCCTCGTATCGCTTTTTTGGAGCGCCCCTCTTACGCTGACCTGTGGCGAGTTCATCGTAGAGTACTGTTTTGGGGAGGTGATGGTCTTCCATCCTAGACACATGCCCTGCCCAGCGCAGCTGTGTTTTCAATATCATGGCCTCAATGCTGGTGATCTCTGCTTGCTCAAGGACAGCAACATTCGTCACATAGTCAGTCCAGTGTATATTTAGGATTGTGCGTAAACAGCGCTGGTGGAAGCGTTCGAGGAGTCGTAAGTGGTGGTGATAGGTGACCCATGTTTCAGATCCATAAAGGAGAATAGACAGTACAATGGCTCCATACACACTGATTTTTGTGTTTCACCTCAGGTGTTTATTACTCCAGACTCTTTTGTAAAGTCTTCCAAATGCGCTATGTGCCTTTGCTAATCTGTGATCGATCTCTTTGTCAATCTTGGCATCTGAGGAGATGATGCTTCCCAGGTAGGTGAACTGCTGAACGGACTTAAGCACAGAATTGCCGATGGCAATGTGGGGATGGTGGTGTTCGTCCTGTAGTGTAGGCTGGTAAAGAACTTCTGTTTTCTTCAGGTTGACTTCTAGTCCAAAGAGCTCTGCAGCTGTTGCGAAGCAGGATGTTAGGTGCTGCAGAGCTGCTTCTGTGTGGGCAACAAGGGCAGCATCGTCAGCAAAGAGCAGCTCACGGACTAGATAGTTTAGAGTCTTAGTGCGAGCCCTCAGACGGCTTAAGATACCTAGGAGGGAAAAGGTGGAATATAAAGAAACAAAACAAAACAACAACAGGGAATATTAACCTCTACCTTCACAGAGTTATCATGAACAATGAATGGGAAGGCCTAGATACTTCATTCCCTTTTAAAATAATCAAAATTATTAATTCATATATTTATACTTCTTAGCTCAACTGTGATTGGGGCTGGCATTCATTCATGCTTGTATGTCCCCTGCCTGTAAAAAGTGGCAGGATCATGCCTTCAGCCACACTCCCAATATCACGAGTCCCCTGCAGCCCTACACCCATAGGACAAAGTCAGAAGAGTGCAAGTTTGAAGATTGTATTTTGTTGTCCCTATGAGTTGGATGCCTCCCCACAACTGTCATGCTTATCACTATGATCACAGGAATTTCTGCCAGACAAACCTTCTTTTGATTGTCCAGTTCATACATTACATCTGCCCACACAAATACACATGTTGGCTGAGCTGAAAGTGTTCCAATGGATGGGAAATGGACTGTGTGAACTATCTCCAAGATGTACATTGATAATTAATGGCTTAGAATGAAATTGGCTATGATACAATTCATTAAAATAAAAGAGAATACAGGATGGAAAAGAGTACATTTATAAATGAAGTTGATGATTTCCTGTGGAGTTTGCCGTACAACAGTTACTCATGTTCTACTTCCTTGTTGTTAGTGACAAAGACTGAGACCACATCAATGATTTCAATATACCATATATTTTTCCACCTTAACTGTGATCTAAGTAGGTCTCAGGTCAGTTAACTAATAAGCCTTAATGTTCCTTCCTGTCATTATATAATTTGTGGATCATAAAAGGTTGAGTCTAGGAAGGCAAATAATAGCACTTGTTTCATGTGGCAGGACTCAGATCAAAATGTTGCCAAGAATTCTTGTACAGTTAACAAAATTACAATAATCTCAATGGACTCCTGCCTAGTTTCACCTTGTTCACACCAACCGCCATTTTCAATGTGGTAAAGATAAGCTTGGGAGAAACTCAAATGGGATTGTAGCCCAGATGGAGGTAAGCAATGCACTTGCACTGTTCTCACACTTCCAAGACTTTAAAAAGTATTTTCCAGACTCTGGACTGTTTTACCTGCCAGCTACGATTCCAGTAACTCTCTTCAGTGAGACCCAGGAGACTACAAGTGTGTGGGAGGGTTTGGGTTCAGTCCACAGATTAGTACACTCCTAGTTCTCCTTCGTTCTTCCTTTGTCTCCGTGTTCTTTATCCAATGTACTTCGTGAACCTTAAAGAAAGGATTTCTGTTTGAAATGAAAACTCTGCTACCTTTCCTGTGCCACTGGAAGATGGTGAGTTATAACATTTGTATCTAATCTTCCACATTAGATGTCCAAATGTTACAAAAGCAAACACATTTTCTGATGCTCAACAGTTTTAACTATGCCACAAAGACTTTAAGCAATATGTGCATACCACAAACTACTATGGATAATTAGTGTGGCCACTACAAGGAACCATGCAATTTATTTGAAGACCAGAATGGTTACCCATCTTGTGTGGGAGAAACGCAATCCTCATTTTATTTTTATTTTTAAAAAACAGCTTTGCTTTGAAGGAACAGAAGCGGCAATATTTCTATCATTATTTGCAAGATTACAATGCAGGAGTGCATTGCAAGAAGAAACTCTGAAATCAAATTACCCATTCTCTGGGTTTAAAATACGTTAGTGTCACTGAAGGTCACCAGCTGTTTATGGGAGATTTCTTTCATAACTTCCTTCAGTTGTTCGGGTCTGGAGTGGAGACGTTACGAAGTGCTTTAAAATGAAAATTATTTAGGAGGGCTTCAATTTGGCATTCAGTGGCCATTTAAGCATTGCCAAAAAGACAAGGACAAAAGAGGAGGCGGAACAGAATAAAATTTACTTATTCTAATCCAGATATGTAAATGCAAATTAGGTATAATTACTGTAATTTACAATACATGTAAAATTAGCCCATCTCATCCTAGTGGAGACAATGTGATGAGATGACATCTGTGACTGCTCAGTCTACTCTTCGGATGCCACTTCAAGGTCCTGGCTCTCCTTTCTTAGGGTTCTTTATCTTAAAACTAGGCAGCCCTTCAAAAGGAGGGCTGTTGTCAGTAAAATAAGACAGCACGCACTGATTTGGGCCCCCAGCACAGCATACATCCACGCAATGAAGAGTGTTCAACAATATGTAACAGTGAAGGAAGTGAGAGTCACAAAGTAAACCTTGATATGTTAACTTACTGTCATCAGGTGGTAGATCTTGTGTCAACTCCAGGTTTTAGTTAAGACTCAAAAGGAACTATATGAAGTGCTGAACTCTGTGTCCCCCAAATAGATTCAGGACTTTGGAGACCTCCTTCAAACCTATTCAAAATCTCCAGCAGATTCACAGCCCCATGGATATGGGGTCTATAAGTTGCCAGTGTACTTTACAAACTATTGTGTATATAATTGTGTATAAGTCGATCTAATCTATGAGTCAAGGGCAGGTTTGGGGCCTGAATTATTATTTTTATATATGATCCATGGATAAGTTGAAGGTAAAACTTTAGGGTTTCACACAGGGCTCCTCAAATCCATTTCACAGAGAGATGAAAGTACCAACACTACCTCATGGTGTCAGCCACCCTTGGCTACCACCACCATTTTCCCACCCAAGCATTCAAAAAGGCATGTCACTGCTCTACTCAGTGAAGGGGATGGTCCCCCCTTTTTTTTTGATAAAAGTGAATATACAGTATTAACTCTTATCAAAACAGGAACCAACACCTTCTTTAAATAGAGTGGTGAAAAACAAAAGCTTACTCCATCCTGGGAGAACCTAAAAGAAGAACTGACCCTTGCTACTGTCTTGGCTGCAGCACAGCTTCTGGCCTTTTTGAATGCCTGGATAGGAAAATGGTGGCAACGGCTCTTTCGTGCTTCCCCTCACAGGAGTGCCAAGAGAGTCGAGAAGTTGATGCTTCTTTTAGTGCTTCTTTTAGGTTTTCCCAGAACAGACTAAGCTCTCACCTTTCTCCACTCTACAGTCGCCGTCCACATTTTTGCTCCACATGTGTGTTCCCTTGCTCGCTCACTTGGGTGGGAGGGGAGGTAAAGGTTTGGACAAGAGGAGGAGGGAGGGCAGGTGGCGTGCGGGTCTCCAGGGCAAATCACTTCTGAGTATTTCTTGTCTAAAAGAGCACTATGAAATTCATGGGCTCACCATAAATCAACAGATGACTTGAAAGAACACACACCCACACCCCTAGCATTAAGATATTTTATTGTGCAACTGATGCTGCTATCATCATCATCATCATCATCATCATCATCTTCCAACCTTCACTGAATAGAATTTGCACTAATGCAGAGTAACATGGCCCAAAGTTTGCATTAGTTGAATGAAAGGGTAAGACATATAGAGCACACAGAATGAGTTGTTTTGCTTGGCCCCTGCAGATCAGTCCTAGTTTAAGTTTCCCCCCTTTGGTCATGACTCTTCATTGGTTAATAATGTTCTACAGAGATATGTCCTTCTCCAAAATTAGATCAAGATTTGGACTCACTAATGGTGAGGGGAGCGCATCAGCACATTTGAACACTGCTCTGTTATCTCAAATATGGATTTAATAATCATGCAGTGCATTCAAATAGAAAAAGGAAATATAGTATTCTGTGAAATGAGTATCAAATATGTATTTAATAGTGTAATATTAATTCAAGGCAGACAAGGGGTGGAGACTGGATAATGCATCTGGCATGTGTAAAGAGGAATATCCAAGCTGGTGAAGATCTTAGCTTTCCAGTGTGTTTTATATTAAATAGATTTTTATCCCTTGCCTAATTGCCTGACACTTATTTAGAAAATAAACAGTACCACATACATTTCATGTCCAAATGAAGCCTAATTGGATTCAGCTATAGAAGCAGAAATGCAAGGGTAAAAAAAACCCTGTGTGCAGATAATGATTTCTGTGGAACAATGTTTTCCTCCTTACTGCTGTTGTGGTATGTAGCCCAGATACAGCATCCTAGAACAAATTTAAATAGGGTGGGGGAGCAAGTTACATGAGAGGATAATTCCCCTTTAAGTTCTTGTTGCAGCTGCTGCTTACAGTGTTTTGTAAATTGATGAAATGGTGAACAGATTACAGGTTGACCCCTGTATCTATGGATTTGGTATCCACAGTTTCACTTATTCACATGTGAAAAATATGTTTTCTCCAGGCATTTCTAGGTCTTCCAATGTGATTCTATGGTCAACTTCCAGTGTTTGACTCATTGAAAATAATAGGGTTCCCTATTATCCACTGTTTCAAGTATCCATGGGGGTCTTGGAACATATCTCTCATGGATATGGGGGGGGGTCAACCTGTAGTCTTCAAGCAGGGCCAGTTCTGTCATTAGGCAGAGTGATACAAAGACCTCAGATGGAAGATATTAGGGAAAGCAGAAATATTCCTGAGCCTTCTCTTAGAGAACAGTTCCACACAACCTACCCTTGTTCCCAAACCAGTTTGCCACCTCCCAATATGGTGGATGGTTACGAATAAATATTCATAATGAAGATTCAATTAACAGCCTGGTCAGCTCAGGGTGCCATCTTGTCCTTCACTTCAGGCAACAAAAATTCCTTAGACACGTCCTGATTGCAAATACTGGGCTAGTGAGTTTGATGCAAAAGAAGTCCTGTTCATATGATCATGGACAGAAATGGACATAGGTGAGGAAAATTTGCATTCTCTGGCCCTTGCCAGCCAGTCTCCACATGAGAAGGCATGAACAAAGCCTTCAAATATCACATATACAAATGTGTATGTAGCTCAATTTATAAACTCTCCTTTAGTGCAGGGAGGAGAACGCAGGGAGGGAAAGCAAGTATGTGCTTACTACTTACAAGGGGTAGGGATTCTTTTATGCCACTGTGCCCAGCCTCCTGCTTTGTATAGACTTCAAACTAGAAATTGAATAGTGATAATATTCTTCTAAATACCTGTGGGATAAGATACCTTTTACAATTGTTACATTGGAAATAATGCAGTGTGACCTCACTTTAACTGCCATGGCTCCATCTTATGGAATCCTGGGATTTGTAGTTTGTTGTGGCACCAGAGCTCTCTTACAGGGAAGGCTAAATATCTCACAAATCCTAGAATTCCATAGCATTGAGCCATGGCAGTTAAAACGGTGTCAAACTGCATAATTTCTGTGGTATGTTAGTAGCAAACGATACATTGATACACTCGTATGTTTTATCCGAATACAAAAAGGGGGAGTAAACATATTGTGCCACACTCCTGAAACGTTGTCTTTACTCTTTGAAACACCTGAACTTGAGAACTCTCTGAACTGCATCCAATTAACATGAACAAAACTGTGTAAAATGACAGGGATTAATTAAAAGGAATGTATAAAAAGCAGAAGAGATCATCTCAGTAAAACGATATATAACTTAAACTGTTTCAGAAAATGCTCCCCAAATTGTGCAGGTTTTCAGAGACATGACAATTTAAATATACAGAGATTGTTTGTAGTTGCATATAACAATTCATTAGCCAGGTGTGTTTTTTTAAAAATAAACCCAACTTTAACACCATTAAAGTTGCCAGCAACACAAGCCATTGTAGTTTGCATTGATGCAAAGTTCATGTTATTAAGATGGCCAAGTGAGAAACCTTCATACTGGAAATAAAGAACCCACTTGACTGTTTCTTGTTAAAAAAACAACAAAATATCCTAACCTCTGGGAATCCTTTTATTCTTTTGTAATTCTGACTGCAGCTGTGAGAAGTTCATTTGGGATAAGAGCAAACTGGCCTTCAGTTAAGGACACAGCCTGTGATGAGAAGTGAATACCCAAGCAAACATTCATAAAGTGTATTCATTTGTGGAGCAGTCTTTAGAAAAATCAAACCCCCAAGTGTCTAATTAAAGCTGTCTGTGAAAGCTCCTTTCCTCAGAGCCTAAAGAATTTTGTGGAAGAACTCCAAACTGCTTATCAAATTGTTCAACACTTACTAGGCACTTGCCATAGTTTATTAACAACTCCTCCAGATCTTGGTTTTAGTGATAATAGCCAAGCAGAAACCAGAGCAGTAGAATTTTCTTTTCTTTCTTTTTTTTCTAGATCAGCTTTGATTTGTTAGCATTTTGTTTAGTTAAATACAACCTTATTCTATGTAGCAATCTTGTAGAACTTAAAAATGGAGGTTTATAGGAGTCTGAGTTGTACAGGAGGAATTATTACTACGGACTTTATCAGGCACATCAAATATGGCATCATAACGATGCCACATAACCACAAAAGGGTGCGCATATCAGACGACATTGCCCTTTCACAGTTATGTCCCTGCCAAAACCCATACTTTTAAATTGACGGCTTAAGCCATCAATTGATTTCCCCTGCCATTTTTTATTTTTTTTTGCCAGCAAACCTGGCATGTGAAACCTCATGTCCTTTCCCCCTATACTTACCCCATCAGTGGTTGGTCCAGCATGAACACTTCTGGGTGAGATCGTGACATCCAGGTAAGTGTTGGACTTTTCATGACCCTCCCCGGGTTACTTATAAGTTTTTAAGTGTGTTTTTGTGCTTCAAAAAACTTTTTAGTGTTATTTTTTGTTTTGTTTTTTAACTTCCCATGTGATGAAGTCTTGCAATATTTCATGGGATTTCAAAGGAGGAAGTGAACAGAGCTCTGTTCACTTCCTCTTTCATTGCCAGAGCTGCCTTTGCCAGGATTAGAGGTAAGAGCAGGGTGGGGAGCGTTATTTTGCTGGCATAATTTTTTTTTTTTATGCCAGCAAAAGAACATTTTAAAGTTATAGTCTGATAAAGTCCTAGCTCTCTGAACATGGACTCTAAAATTGGGGATGGGGTTGTTATGAAAATAGGAGACAGTCAGAGATAAAGAATATCAAAATGGGGAATAATGTTGATCATGAGATGAGGAGAAGTCTAGTTGCTTCATAAAGATATGATATTTTTGGTCATCCATTGCTGTTCAGTGATGTTCTGTATATTTTTGCACTGGAACTGAATGGAGAAAGTGGCTGAGCAAAACTTATTCTTTGACAGTTTGAAAGCCATCAGAGAGTTGTCTAAAAGCTATTAGGCACAACCATAAGCAAGTTCATAAGAATTCAGAAAGATCCAGGGATACCTTATGATGAGAGTCTTTCAGAAGTAATAAGAAACAGGGGAATAAATTTTAAAATATTGAATTCAAAACAGGGTTCTTCCTGAAATCCAGGAACATCTGAGACATAGGAGACAGAGGAGAAGTGGCACAAATTAATAAAAATAAGATATATCATGGACAACTTTGAAAGTCATGAAATATATTATAATAATAATAATAATAATAATAATAATAATAAAATTTTATTTCTATCCCGCCCCTCTGCAACGCAATTGGGGCAGCTTACAATATAAAAACTCCATAGTCCCAGTACCCTAGCCCACCCACCCCTTAAAATAATATTAAATTATAAAAGATTAAAAACATACAGTAATTAAAAATATATAAATTAGAAAAAAAGATTAAAACATGCAATAGTTTTTTTAAAAAAATCTGATTACAGCTCAAGGAGGACAGCTGAATCTTGGGCCAGGATAGTTATTCAGGAAAGGTCTGCCGGAAAAGATCCATCTTGACAGCTTTTTTAAAGCTGTCTAAGGTGGTAATAAGACGGATCTCGTCCGGCAGGCCATTCCATAATCTGGGAGCGGCAGCAGAGAAGGCCCTCTGGGACGTCACCGACAGCCTTGTTTTCATAGGCTGTAACAGATTCCTCCCAGAGGACTGAAGTGCGTGGGGAGGGTCGTACGGGAGGAGGCGATCCTGGAGATAAGTTGGACCCAAGCCATGCAGGGCTTTAAAGGTTATAACCAACACCTTGTACTGTGCCCGGAAACGAATAGGCAGCCAGTGGAGAGCTTTTAGCACAGGTGTTATATGCTCTCTTCTGGAAACGCCAGAAATCAACCTGGCTGCCATGTTCTGAACGAGTTGAAGTTTCCGAGTCAAGCACAAGGGTAGCCCCATGTAGAGCGCATTACAGAAATACAGACGGGAGGTTACCAGCTATCACCAACTATGGTGATATCTATGTGGGGGGCTTTGGGTGCTAAGCAATATATTTTATATATCACATGAAGCTCTTACCACAATGTATCTCTCTGTCTCTGGTTTTTCTTCGCAAACAAAGATTCAGGAAGGACTCATCCTGCGCTTTCTGCAAGCACGCTGATGACTAAAAAGGCCAATCCGAGATAAACAAGTCCGGTTGCAGAAAGCACAGCAGAAGGTCTCCTTGGGTGATGTTTCCGGGTTGTGAGTCTTTCTGCATTGTCATTTCTCTTCAAGACTTGTTCGGTGTGAGTTCTCAAATAAGGCTGCAGCATTGTGGATAGTGCATTTCCATGCCTCCTGATGTGAGGCCAGGGTGGACCATTGTTGGTGATCAATTTGGCCGAGCCTGAGATGTTGTTTCAGGGAGTCCTTGTATCGCTTTTTTGGAGCGCCCGTCTTATGCTGATCTGTGGCAAGTTCACCGTAGAGTACTATTTTTGGGGGGCAATGGTCCTCCATCCGAGAAATGTGCCCTGCCCAGCGCAGCTGTGTTTTCAATATCATGGCCTCAATGCTGGTGATCCCTGCTTGCTCAAGGACAGCAACATTCATCACATAGTCACAATGTATACAGATGTATACCAATGTACACAATGTATACCACAATGTATACAAAGCTGCCTTATACTGAGATGATCCATTAATCCATTCTAACCCAATATATTCTATCCGCCTATTGACATCATTAGACAGCTTTAAAAAGGCTGTCAAGACGGTTCTCTTCGGGCAGGCTTTTCCGGAATAGCTAACCCCGGCCTCTGGAACCCCCTCTGGAGGTTCCTTTTGGATCTCCTAACAGATGCTGCCTGCTTAAAAGGATATTTAGCATATGGTAATACATATTGATTTTAACTTGTATTGATTTTAACTTGCATTAATTTAATAATGTTTTAAGGGGAGGGAGGGATTTTGGGTTGTTTTATACTGTCTACCATTTTATCATTGTAAGCCGCCCCGATTGCTTGCAGAGGGGCGGGATATAAATAAACTTTATTATTATTATTATTATTATTCTATTCCAAATGGCAATGACTCAGAGAGACTCATTCTCATCACCTAATAGAAATTCTTTTAATCAGGAAAGGCAGGGCTTGTGCACAGGGTCTTTTCTATGACAGCACATATTCTACTGTAGAGATAATATCAGTCTGTTGCCAGTCCTGCATGTGTTTATCCCTAGTGTTAATCTGTGCTTTTAAAAAATCTGTACAAAAGTCAAACTTAAAATATATTTTTCAATGTTTCCTGTCAAGCTACAATTTCTAAAACATGCTGTCTGTGGACATTTTCAGACACGGCTTGCAGTGCAACAATTGAGTGGGAGAGCTTCGCAGCTGTAGCAAAGCAGGGGGTCCATTTCAGACGACGCTGTCCCTGAAGCGAAATCATCCGTGTCTCTTCCGTTTAGGGTTGGAGCCTGCTGCGCCATATTCCACCAGATTTTATTCATTTGTGTCCGTGAATAAAATCTGGCGGAATAATGAAGGAACACAACTATAATGACTAGAATGTGAAGCAGCAACAGGATGGCCAGTTAGGGATAAAGTACTGGGCAAATTCACTACTATCCTACTGAAATTGCACTTTATCAGCCTTGTGTGGAATGACTACTTAAGAAAGTTAAGGAACAAAGTGCAAAAGAAGGGTTACAGCTGAATAATAAGAAAATAAAAATACAGTCGGTCCTCTGTATCTATGGATTTGTCATCCACAGATTTCACCATCCATGATTTGAAAAAATGAAGGAAAAAAACCCCAAGAAGCAAACCCTGAAATTTTGCCATTTTATATAAGGGACACCATTTTTCTACGCCATTGTATATAATGGGACTTAAGCATCCATGGATTTTGGTGTCCATGGGGGATCCTGGAACCAAGCCTCAGCGAATACCAAGGACTCACTGTAATGAGCACAGAAGATTTACATAACTTTAAAATGGATTCTCAAGACATAAATATCGTTACAGATTATCTATACCTTGGCTTAACCATAAAGCTCAATGGAGCTGTAGCCAAGAAATCAGAAGAAGATTAAGATTTGGAAGCCATGAAGGAACTAGATAAGAGTCAGAAGTGTAAAGATATATTATTGACTAGCTATAGTCAATGCCAATTTTCTTTGGAGCACAGTAAGCCCCTACATCTTTGGTGGAAATGAAACCTACCTATATAAGACAAGTTGCCATAAAATGTCAGCAGTTTTCAAAAGGGGGCAGTTTAGGACATGCACATTGAGAATGCAATAGAAGCAATTAATTGCTCCTCTCTTCCACCACCCCCCGCCACCTCTAACACATGGACACAGGCACACACGAAATCTGCTTACCAGGTTTTATTACTAAATATTTTAAACACCCTGAAAATGACTCAATCTTGTACTAGAAATCTGGAAATGAAATGCCGTGTTTCATCTTACTAATTTCTTTAAAAGGCTGCATTGCCCTCCCCACTTCCCATGAGTAAATGTATCCTCCTCTAGTATAGAAACATAATGTGGTGACACAGAAAAGGAAAGGCGTGATAGTTCTTCAATTAAGGTGAACTCAGACATTGAGGTTAGAGAGATCATAAGTCACATTTCATTGCTTGCTGGAATCTACTTACACAAGAATTTTTAGTCCCCAGTGTACATCAGCAGATTGTCACCACAGCATGGGACAGAATTGCATAAATTTCATTCCTGGATATTTTTTTTAAAAAAAAATTATTCATCACTATATGATTACAACATTCTTTTTCTGAAGAAACATTGAGCAATTATGAAAGTCAGAGAGGTCAGTGAAGTCTGTGGAGAAATTAAAGATGTTATAATCAATAATTTTCAATAAAAATGTTTTAAAGAGTAATTTGGCATTAAATCCTAGCTGTTCATACTGGGAGGTAAGCCCCATTCAATGCAATTTACAGTAGAGACAAACTGTTTACTTACTATACTGAAAGGCATACTTCCAGCATCTTGAAACCTAAAGCAATGTGTGTGTGTGTGCGCGCGCGCACGCATGCATGCACACGCATACACACATACACAAATTTCAGTAAGATTCTGACTGTTGCTTTTAAAGCAAGTTATGCTACACATACTATGTTCATGCTACACAATTATATGACTATTATTTTACTTTAATTACCATGGTAACATCCGATGGAATTCTGGGGTTTGTAATTCTGTGAGGTATTGCAGATCTCTGGCTGAGAATTACAAATACCTCCTCCAAAACAGCAAATCCCATGATTCCAAAGGATGTTGCCATGACAGTTAAAATAGAATCAAAGCACCATAATTGTGTAGTGTGAAAGGACCCAATGTTTTATATTTTTTTCTAGTATAGTCTATCCATACATCTTACTATGCCTTTTGATTTCTTCAGATGCAATATTCGTTAGATTCCCATACAGTCTGCTTCTAGCAAATATTTTGCTGCTCAGTAGAATGACTTCTCTGAATAGTGATTATTGGATTAAACTCTTCAGGGATTCCCTGCCATATCTCTATCTAAAATCAGGAACATGTGATTGTTGATCTAAGATCTATTATTAAAATAAACATGAGAGCAAGAATTAGGACTTTATCAGACTAGCCCTTTTAAAAAAAATTTGCCAGCATAAAAAAAACAAAACATTTTTATGCCAACAAAAGAATGCTCCCCCCTCTGCACTTACCTTCTTCTCCTGGCAAAGGCAGCCCCGGCAATAAAGAGGAAGTGAACAGAGCCCCGTTCACTTCCTTGTTTGAAATTCTGAGAAACTTCGTCACATGGGAAATTCAAAAATAAGAACAAAACTAACACAAAAAGTTGCACAAAGCACATACACAAATTTTAAAACTCCCAAGTAACCCCGGGGAGGGTCATAAAAAGAGTGAAACTTATCTGGGTGTCCCGATCTCTCCCGGAAGTGTTCACACCAGACTAGCCATTCTCACTGCAATGACAAGATTTAAATGGCCTGAGATTTCACACGCCAGCAATGCCTGCCCTAAAGCACCATGGGGGATCTATTTATGGCTTCAGCCATCAATAAAAAGGTATGGGATTTTGACAGGAGATAAATGCGAAAGGGCGACGTCGTCTGATCTGCACACCCTTTCGTGTTTATGTGGTGTTGCTATGATTCCGTATGTAGTGTATCTGATAAAGTCCTTACTTTCAAAGTACTGATTGATGTTTTTTCTTCTTTACAGCACAGACCAACATTCTGCTGAAGAAAACCAATGTGTGTGTGTTTGTTTGTTTTAGATCTCTTAATATATAGGATCACCATAAGTTGGTGTCAAGATGAAAGCTCACAACAACACTATCCCATTTTCTTTTCATGGAACCCAAGGGGTCACTGAGAGTGTTCTTATAAAGTTCTCCATCCAGACATTTTTCAATCCAGAACTGCTTTGCTTCACCAAAATTGGGCTTTCAAACCATATCCTAAACTAGTATATTACTTATCATAAAACATCAGCTTGTAGAGATCCAGTTACTCATAGCTGTCATAGAGCCATTATTTCTTTCTGTCCGTGAACCAACTGAGGTCATTTTTTATGCTCCCTAATTTTGCTGGCTGCAAAAGTACAGTGGGGAAATTTTAAATGAATAACACCATTTCAGGTCTCTGCTAGTATCAGTGCAATCTGGATGCCTACAATATTTCCAGTAAGTTACTGAATGCACTTTGATAACTTACTTCAAACAGCGAGAGATATTATTATATAGAGTGCATTGCCTCCATGTCTTCAGCCAAATTTTTGTGACCTGGAGTGCAACTTTTTTGGACACTGGTCATCTATAATTAACCACAGAATAGTTTTGAAAGTTACATGAAGGAAACTTTGAAGAAATCCTCATGTGTGCTTTGCTCCCATTTGTTATTAAGCAAAGAACATTGTTTCTACAATGAATATTTATGAGAGTACAACATAGGGCAAAATGCTATCTTTTACACAAACTTTTCCATCCTTCAAATAAAGTTCCATCTGTTTGTTTATACTTTTGGAAACCAAATATAGAAAGTATTCTTTTGCCTGTTTTTAAAATGACTGTCTCAGAGGATTTTTTTTTTCATGATATATAATTGTTTTCCTACATACTTTAAAGATTTGTGAACCTTGGCCAGTTTAATAAAACCCATTTGCAGATTATACATGTAATGATAAGATTCCACGCATGAACAGAGCATGTTGTGAATGTTGCAGCTGACTTTAATAATCCTATTTCAATATCTCCAGTTTGTGTGAATACATTCCTATATATGTGCTGCTTTGCAATCAGCACTGTCCTGGCTTGTAAGAAGTGAAAACTGCCAATGGAAGGCAGCTTTATTTTGATTCCAGTTGTAACACACTTTCATAGAACTGAGTGGAAACCTGGTTAGATTTATCCTATAGCTCCTTCTACATACAAGTCTGTAAACTTACTCATAGGGCTTGTCTACACAAAGGAAAAAAACGCGGACTGCTCCACAGTAAAAGCAAGTCACAGCAGCTGCGACCTGTCTTAATAGTTTTACAGCCCCCATAAACGTCTCAAGCCTGTATGGTGGCTGCAAGTGGATTACTCACATTTTAAAATCTGTGCTGCCAAACTTTTTTTTTAAAAAAACTCTATTTCTATGGTGTGCACAAGTGATATTCCACCTTTGCCCAAAAAAAAAAAAAAAAAAAGAGAGAGAGAGAGAGAGAGAGAGAGAGAGAGAAAGGTGGCACAAACCCCCATTTTATTACCTTAGCGATCACTCACTAAGGCAAAAATCCAACATGGCGGCAGTGGGAGCTTGCCCTGTAACCCAGCCCGGCCTCCTGTACTTGTCCAGCCAATCAGGTTTGCACTTTGTCTTATATCTGGAAGTGATTCATGTCAAATCACTTGTCTTAATGAGAGAAAATATGTATATCACTGGAGCTTTTTTAAAAAAAGTCAGGAGAAGCCATGAATACTTTTCTTGTGTAGTTTTTCCTCTTTTTGCCTCCCCTCCTTCACAATACAACGAGACAATGTGAGATCCCATTAAGGCAGCTCGTTTTCTGAGTGAATTCTGTATGGAATATTTTCACCATATAGATAATCCCATTGTCTTCTTATCTATACAATTAAAACACAATTTTTACATTCTGTGTAAAAATTCTGTGTATACATTCTGTGCAAATTCATGTTCTCTTTAGCCACTTCTATTGGTGTTACACAAATGGCTGCCATTGCACTAATTTCTATTTCTGTATAGTCAGTCTGCAGGGAATTGTCAGTCACTTTGTGATAGCCTATCCTCTAAACAACAAAAGCAAATGAATGAAGAGTGAGCATTCCAAGCCACTATAATGGTCTGAAGCTCCAGAAGAAGGGAATTAGGAACACCAATTGCAAACTAGGGGAAGAAATTAGACAGTAGAGCAAGTAACTCATTTGCGTGAGTTATAGTGCAATCCTATAGCTTTATTCCCCAAATAGCTTCCACTTAGCTGAATGGAACTTACTCACAGATCAGTAAGTATAAAATTGTATCCTTACAGGTTGTTCCTGATGGCACTCTGGTTTTTAAGTGGGGAGTCTTCTTGTTTTGTTATATCCCATTTGGCCATTTTTATTTTTTATTTTTTTGGCAAGTGTAGGACTGGCCCATTTTTAACTATAATCATAGTATAGTATTTCCAAATCCAAGCAGGAGAAGTGTGATCCCCTGTTAAAATACTTAACAGAGTTCAAAAAAGGAACAATTAATTTTGCTTTCATTAGGTACTGCTGTTGAAAGCTTCAATAGTAAACAGTCTGTCTTTCCTTATTTTTATATTATATAAAATAGCTTTGATATATTAGTGTTGTCAGCTCCTGTGGAGTCTATTCTTTGCAAAGATTTCATTTCATTGTCAGAAAGAAGCATGAAAACATAGGAGTAACCAAGTCAGGCCAACCTCTTTAAATGGGCTGAAATGATCATACAGCCTTCTCAATTAATTACTAAATGCAGCATTCATTGCTAATGTATTGTGTTTTAGGCATGCTTCAAGGAATTCATTTAATAAGGAATAAGACAGTGGAGCAGAACAGAACATTATGCTTGTTTCATTGGTAAAGCTCTAAACATTTGACAGGAACCTTTTTTGGTTGTACAATCCATATATAAATATAAGTATCTATAACAGCAGAACAGAGCTGCCAAGAATGCTGTTTTATTCTTATTTGTGTCTAAAAGATGATGATAGATCCCAGCAGTTAAATGGACTGCCTGAAATTGCAGTTTGAAAAGGCTTTTGCTCACAGCATCAAATAATTGTACCAAGAAAAATCTGGTTTGCAAAACTAGGGATGTCATAATACAGGAAATGTATTATGTATGCCATAATAAAAGAAATGTAATATAAGAAATGGATCAAAATGGATAAAATGTGGCATTGGCCAAATCACAGGTGAGCAAATATTAGATTTACAGAATCTACTCTCTCTCTCTCCCTCCCTCCCCCCCCTCTCTCTCTGTGTGTGTGTATAGTAACTACAACTCTGAGGTCTGCCAACCAAGGTCCAATAGTGGTTCAACCAGATAGACATATGCTGAGCATACTAGGATTTTGTAAATAGTCCCATTAGAAGGTTCTTTCACAGAAAAATCCAACCCTGGTTCATCCCTGCTCTCACCAACCCAATTTAGAAGGGGAAGAACCCTTTAGTTGTTGCAGTTGTTAAATAAATGGAACAAGGACTCCTTGTTAATCTAGTACAACTCAGCCAAAGACAAGATTGATTCTGATCTATGTTCTTCCTGTCCCTGTTTTAAATAATCTCTATCACCATATTTTCTGGTGTGTGTTCGTAGGCATGGGTGAAGCCTTTTCCACCCATTCAGCTGCTGTGATAAAATGGAAAGCTTCTGAACACTATCTCTTGAGGTAGAAAAAGAAATTGCCCACCCAACCAGAAGAAAGAGACAAACAAATGTATGGATAGAATCATAGAGTTGGAAGAGACCACAAGGGACATCTAGCCCAACCCCCTGCCCTGAAGGAACACACAATCAAAGCAGGCCCAACAGATGGCCATCCAGCCACTGTTTAAAAACCTCCAAAGAAGGAGACACCACCACACTCTGAGGCAGTGCATTCCACTGCTGAACAGCTCTTATTGTCAGGAAGTTCTTCCTAATGTTTAGATGGAATCTCTTTTCCTGTGGTTTGAGTCCATTGCTCCAAGTCCTAATCTCTGGAGCAGCAGAAAACAAGCTTGCTCCATCCTCAGTATGGCATCCCATCAAATATTTAAACATGGCTATCATATCACCTCTCAAGCTTTTCTTCTACAGGCTAAACATACCCAGCTTCCTAAGCCGCTCCTTATAGGGCATGGCTCCCAGACCTCCCACCATTTTGGTTGTCCTCCTCTGGACACATTCCAGCTTGTCAATATCCTCCTTGAATTGTGGTGCCCAGAACTGGACACAGTATTCTAGATGAGGTCTGAGCAAAGCAGAATATGGTGGTACTATTACTTCCCTCGATCTAGGCCCTATACTCCTATTGATGCAGCCTAGAATTGCATTGGCTTTTTTAGCTGCTGCATCACACTGCTGACTCATGTTCAGCTTGTGGCCCACTAAGGCTCCTAGATCCCTTTTGCATGTTTTGCCATTAATCCAGGTCTCACCCATCCTTTATTTCATTTCATTTCATTTTATTGCCCAAGTGTAGTATCCTACATTTCTCCCTGTTGAGATTCATTTTGTTAGTTTTGGCCCAGCTTTCTAATCTGTTAAGCTCATTTTTAATTCTGATTCTGTCCCCTGGGGTATTAGCTACCCCTCCTAATTTGGTGTCATCTGCAAACTTGATAAGCATGACCTCTATTCCCTCCAAGTAATTGATAAAGATGTTGAATAGCACTGGGTCCAGGACAGAACCCTGTGGCACTCTGATAGTCAGTTCTTTTTAGGATGAAGAGGAGCCATTGGTGACTATGCTTTTGTGTTCCTCGGTCAACCAATTACAAATCCACCAAACAGTCACATTGTCTAGCTCAGGTGTTAACTAACTTTTTTGCAAGAATAACATGAGGGACCTTGTCAAAGGCCTTACCGAAATCAAGATACACTACATCCACAGCATTCCCTTAATCTATCAGGTTTGTAACTCTATCAAAGAGATAAGATTAGCTTGACATGAGCTGTTTTTAATAAACCCATGTTGACTTTTAGTGATCATGGCATTCCTTTCTAAGTGCTTACAGACTGTCTGTTTAATGATCTGCTCCAAAGTCTTTTCTAGTATTGATGTCAGGCTGACTGGGTGCTAATTATTTAGGTCGTCTTTCCTGCCTTTAAAAGATGGGGGCAACATTTGCTTTCCTCCAGTCTGCTGGGACCTCCTGTTCTCCAGGATTTCTCAAAGATTATTGCCAGTGGTTCTGAGATTACTTCTGCCAGTTCTTTTAATACCCTTGGATGTAGTTCATCTGGCCCTGGAGACTTGAACTCATTTATACTGGCCAGGTATTCCAACTACCTCTTTACCTATTCTGTTCTGCATTTCTCCTACTGCCTCATCTGCTCCATTTTCCCCAGGTTGAGCACTGTTCCCCTTTTGGGAGAAGATTGAAGCAAAGAAAGTATTAAGTAGTTCTGCCTTTTCTCTTTCCCTTGTTAGCCTTTCACCATATTCTCCACCCAGATGCCCTACCACTTCCTTGTTCTTCCTTTTGCTACTGACATAACTAAAAAAGCTATTTTTATTTTTTATTGTCACAGATTAACACTCTGTTCTCATAACACTGGAAAACATTGTGGGAACCCTCTGCCCCTACTATTACTATTGCAGAAGGCTAAACTCCAACTGTTGCATTCATTTCTTTTGTTCTAACCTGTACTTTCATTCATTTAAATGCAAAGAGGGTGTGTTTGCTCTGCATAATGGTATGTTAGAAAACTATAATTGTCCCAACAGTATGTTATCAGCAGTTCAAATATACCCCAGCAGCTGGAATGTTTGAAGTGCCAGGTTGTGGTACATGATGCCTTAGTGGTCATCTGCTTGCAGTGACATGTACCTGTGAGCCAAAGAAAAGATGTACCAGAGACAGAAGGCACCAATCAGAGAATAAAATTATGGATACATAAGCAAAGTAACTGATTTCCAAAGAAAGATCATTCTAGCAGTTCACACCAGCAACATTTTAATAAGACACTTTCAAAGTGGTATTATCAACCAGAGAGAGGTTTCCCCAGATCCTAATTTATTTCTATTACTTTAAAATGTAAACTATTTTAAAATGTTAAATTGATTTTCCTTGTATGCTACCTTGTGATACAACATAGGATATAAATATCCATTATCATCATCACCATCACCACCACCACCATCATCATCATCGTCATCATCATGAGACTACGAGACTGAAATTAGAAAGCTGAGCAGAAATATGTCTAAGGATAGAAATCAAGGGTTTCTTCAAGGGCTTGAGAAGCCAAGTAGCAGAAGGAAAGGAACACAGTAGTCAGTAATAGAGGCATGAAGCTAAAGAAAGGGAAGCCAAGATGAATGTGGTCTATGATCAAATCTCATATAATGATTATAGATGGGACAGGTTGACAGGAAGGAAGTTGGAATGCCATTAGAATTTGAACAGTGTACCAATTAGGGATAGGAATCATGCAGTCTTCCAGATGGTGCTGGATTATATTTCCCAACATTCCTTCTATTGGTTATGCCAACTAAGGCTACTAGGACTTGAAGTCCAACAACATCCGTAGGACTGCATGATTACCACACCTGCCATGTAAGTGAGCACCCTTCCTCAAATACCAAGGAGCAGATTGTATACAGTTCTGGCCTGGGAGTGATTACATACCAGGTAAACAAAGATAACAAGATTAGACATGTCTGAATGGTCAAGCAGAACATTTGGATTACGAATGCCTCCTTGTGCTCCTGTTTGAAGGAAGAGAACCCTTCTCTTCAGCTACATGGAAGAGAAAGCACAGTACGAAAGGTGTTTAAATCAAAACAGGAGACAATACTATGCTTAGTTTTTGCAAGAAACAGTTGAAAGACCACAGTAAAGGCTACTTAGACAGGTGGTCTAAATGTGTGGCTTACAGCAAGAAACAAGTATTTGAGTAAGGGCTCAACAGGGGGATGGACTCAAGGAAGGAAACCACACTCCTCAGTTTGCAAAACCTGAAAATGGCTGTTAATAACGGGGTCTCTTGGAGCCCTTTCATTCATATGGTCACCATAATTTGAAGTGACTTAATGGCATATAACAACAAAGGGCTCAACATTAAAGAAATTCAGCACTTATCCCAAAGCAGATGGCTTTAGGCACTTAGGACTTTATCAGACGAGATAAATTCTGCAAAAATCCCAGTGTCATTTAGGACACGATGATAACGCAAAGGGCAAAATTATCAGGCAGCCTCATCATTCAGCCATTCCCAGGGTGTAGCACTCATGTCAACGAGGAATCACTTTTTTATTGACAGGCTAAGCCATCAATAAAGAGTGACGCCTTATTCATGTCTGCGCTATGCCCCTGGAACAGTTGAATGACATTGTTGTCTGATAATTTCACCCTTTTGTATTATCATTGCATCCTTATGATATGGGTTTTTTTTCCACATGTGATAAAGTCCTTAGATTCTATGGAGATTATCACATGAAGCAAAAAAAAGTGGAATTAAAGCAGGATAGTGGCTCTATGGCCAAACCTTAGCAGATGACATCATTGCTGTCCTGTTTCTGGTGTGTAATATCGCCCCGCTAGTGTGGTGCTCCTTTTCATTGATGGGAAAACCTGTCAATAAACTCCCCAAACCAATGGTGTTCCAGGAGTTGGCTGTGTGCGATAAGTCTCTTCACTTGAATGCCGGCATTAG
Source organism: Gambelia wislizenii (assembly GCA_030847615.1). NCBI lineage: Eukaryota > Metazoa > Chordata > Lepidosauria > Squamata > Crotaphytidae > Gambelia > Gambelia wislizenii. The sequence goes on along the minus strand of JAUMIR010000005.1, from coordinate 81,553,111 downwards.
AATAGTCATGGGGCCTAATCCCTCCCCTCCCCTTGCTATTCTAGAGCAGGCTAACTCCATGCCTGTCCATTTTTATTTTGCTGTGTTTGCATAATTACAGCAAAATGATAAAACAAAAATAATTTTAAAATCATTTTTTGCCGCATTTATGCAAACACAGCAAAGATTTTTTTTAAAAAAATAAAAGACAGGCATGGAGTTAGCCTGCTTTGGAACTGCAAGGGAAGGAAGAGAGAGGAGAATAAGGCCCTGTCCTGCCATGTGATTGCTGTAATGCCAGCACTGAAGAAAGAAACTTATCACACTAGGTTATCTCGTCTGATAATCACAGAGATTATCAGACAAGACCCTAGAAACTGTCCCTGTCTTGCTACCCACCCCCACTGCTACACTCCCACACCACTCCCATCCCTCTCCCAAAAGTTAAAAAAAAATCATACTACCTTGCTGTGCTCTAAGGAATCCTCCCCCTCACTTCGGCAGTACAGGCGTGAATGGAGTTCTCGCAAAGTTCCATACATGTCCCGAAAAGCAAATCCCACCCATTCTTGCGAGAGAACGATCACACAGGGATTTTAAAAAGAAAAAAAGAAAAGAAAATAAGTGACAGCAAACACAAAAACACACTCAACACTTAAAAAGGAACATGGGGAGGGGCAATAACCTCAATGTCCCAATCTCAACTGGGTTCAGCAGGGACCTCCCACTGTAGCTGGCATTGTGCCAGCATAACAGGGCTCCCTTTCAAATGCCCATTATTCCATGACAGAAATGGAACAGGCAACTTATTCACAATGTAAATCATGAATAAGAGAAAGTGGTGGGGGAACGGACCAGGCACAGATGCATGACACCATGGGGTGAACAGGAAGCCCTTTGGCAATCTCCTGTTGTACCTGTGGTGGGATAAAAAGGTCAACTGATAATCTCCTAGGACAGCTGTCAAAGCAGAGCAGTTCTGGGAAAGAAGAGAGGTACAATATTCAACGTTTTCAAAGCAGTATGTTATTTGTTTTCTTTTATAATGCTATTGCCATGGGAAAACAGCCTCGTGTGATAATCTCCTATAAGTGCATATAAAGAATCTCTTTCAGTACTGTGAACTAAGGACTTTTTCAGACTGGCTATAAGCTCCATGGCAGGCACAGAACAGGGTTGCTGAAAAATTTCCCTTTCAGATGACATAGTCCCCTTCCGTGCTGCTACCGTGCTGCTCCAGTAATTTTTTATTCACGATGAAAAGTCGTGAATAGACCACTCATTCTGTTTCTGTCACGGAATCACAGGTGGTCTGAAAGGTGCCCCATTCCTCTCCCATTATGCTGGTGCGATGCGAGCCACGGTGGGAGGTCCATGCCGGACACTTCCGGCGAAGATTGGGATGAGGAGGTAAGTGATACCTTCTCCCCCCCTCCCCAGGTTACTTGTAAAATTGTTAGAGTGTTTGGGGGCTTGATTTTCTTTTTTCTTTTTCTTTTTAGTTTTATGTTTAAATTTCCTGCACCACCGTTTTCTCGTGAGAACGGGTAGGATTTCATTTATGGGCCATGAATGCAGCTTTATGACAGCTGCATTCACTCCCAGCCAGCCAAGGGGAGCGGGAGGACGTTCCTGTCATGGGAAAAGGTAGGTGTGCGAAAAACTGCCTTTATTCTGTGGCAGGGACAGGAGTGGGATGCAAGAGTGCTTTGTGGTTCCGGGACGGGGTTAAAGTCCCCATCTCAAAAAGTCCTAAATAACTTCTGGGAGATAATAATATAGCCAAGTGTTAAAATACTGGACAAATTCATATCCCTAACCTCATCATTAACAGTCTGTGACAGTTGTATCTGAAATTTAGCATCAATTAACCAACATAAAGTGCTATGTAAGCAACATGATTGGGAAAGGAACTAAACCTAGTGCTGGTCTGAATTATAGACGGTAATATGTACAGTACAATCCCCATATCTGCATATGGGAAACCACAGATTCACTTCCCCATGTCCAAAAAACTATGGTCTCTCTAGGCATCTTCTAGGTCCTCCAGTGTGACTCTATGCTATGACTGGGACAAAAATCATTCATTTTAACAGGGTTCACTATTATCTGCAGTTTTTGGTATCTACGTAAGTCTGGGAACATATTTCCTATCGACAGAGGGGTCGAAGTGTATACTTTAAAAAAATTGTATCTAGCTAATCCAAATTCATTGTCAAACTGAAAATAATAATTACACAAGAATGTACAAAAACATCAATTTTCAAAAGTCTGCTTACTTGGAGTTCTCTTTTATCTATTGCTACTGGCCATGAACATGAGAAAAGTCCCACCAGAAACCCTGGCTTCTGGAATGCTGCTTAGGCCCCTCACATCTGAAATAATGAAGGCCCAACAGATTTGGCCTTTAGAAATCCTGGTTAGACTGATTTGGCTAAGTAAGGTGGGCTGATCAGGCCTTGGCTATTCAACATGAAGTTGTTTCACCTTATTGCCTTTGCTTCATGGCTCCTTGGTATGCCTGGACTTATATTACAGTCTGCTATATGATACTCTTATATTTCCTCCTTGCACTGTACCAGTACTTCTTGATACCTTGGGATCCTCTTTTCCCTGAGATCTTTTCCTCCATCTTTCACTTGACAGGATGGCAAACACGTGTGGACTACCAGGGAAAATGAGATGGGCAATAAAGATAGTTTTTGTCTCTGCAACAGATATATACAAAATCTTAACATATTGGCATCAATACTGGTATGTTCAGAGACTTTTAATTAAAACTGAAGGAATATGGCATTTCAGTTTATTACCAGAAACAAAGTCTTTACAGTGTTGAAAGTATTCTGAAGTTACGGTATTTTAGCTTTCTGTCTGCAGATGGGACTTTATGTGGAAAATCTCTCCACTTCTAGTACTATAATTAAAAATGACTTTTCTACTCTCATTTAGCTTTCACAGAAGCAAGTTTTATAGTTTGAGTTGAAGCAAATAAATTCAAAGGCCAATGATTGATGGCGTCAGTAGTTCTTTACTTTGGAGTCCAGTAGCTTGTTTCTCTGCCGCCTTTTAAGATTCCAAGATATTTCTCTCGACAGATTGTTCTACTTTCCAGTTAAAAGATGTAAGAAGTGGGGTTAGGTACAAGGAAAACAGAAATGACAAGACTGGCCACAACCCTGAAAGATCAAATGGAACACTCAGATTACAAATGTGTTTGGCTAAGTCAGGTCAAGTCACTGATGCTCTTGGACTTTCACCTAATATATAGCAAGAATGTGTGATGAATTGGGTGCTGATTAAGGTCAGTATTACCCAAAAAAGGGTGAGATCTTGCATAGTTATCTACCTATGATCTGTTCTGTGGAGTATATGGCAAGTCATAATGTGCAATAAATGTTTTGTTTCCAGAAACTCATTTAGAAGGACACCAAGCTGAATTTAATTGTTACAGGCAGCATCAAAAGCAAGGCCAAAATATGGAGATTTTAAATTTATAATGTTTGCAATGAACTGCACTCTTTTCTTCCTACTCTAATAACATTAAAAATGCCTCAGAAATATCCATATGTAAATGACCTCCATAAATACTGACTGAGGGGTCATTTACACGGCAAAAATAATCCTCAAAGAAGTCGCCAAGAAGCCTTATAGTTCCCACGTGTTCCGCATCTCCAGTGACCTTTTCAGAAGGAGGGGGTCTGAAAAACACCTAAGTGGCTCATTTAACGACACCGCTGATTTTCTGAACTTTTTTTTTTTTAAAAAATGCATATTTGCGCATTAACGCATTTGTGAACTATCCGACACTTTGAAGTTTGGAAGATCCACCATCCACAGAAGTGGGCGGTTCGGTAATGTGATACCACAGAAACCCGCCCACACATCCGTCGTACCTTTCCGGTAAACATCTGCTTTGAAGCATCCTCTTAAAACATCTTTCGTTTTCCTAATGGAGGCAGTTCAGAGAACAAAGAAGGGTGGCAGGGGAATAGCGTGGAGCCATGGCGAGATTCTTGATTTACTGGATCTTTGGGGGGAAGAGAAAGTACAAGAGCAGTTACGTTTATGTCACCGGAGTATTGATGTGTTTGAAAAAATTGCCACAGGAATCTAAATGCTTATTTATTTTTATTTTATATTGTAAACAGGGAAAACCAACTGTCCGCAAAGCAGGAACCTTAAAAAAAAAAAGCGGCGGGAGATTTTAAACCACCGCTTGGCTTGCTCACTCCAGCCAGCTTGGGGAAGAGGGAGTCATATGGAGTTTAGGGGGGTAAAAGATCGTGTGGGCGGTTCATATGCATATGAACAACAGCCTATTCGTATTTTTTACCCCCAAAACATTTTTTATGATCGTTTGCTCCCCCCAAAGTTTAGTTACCACTATTGAAAGAACAAAGACCATAAATGATGATGAGAAGCCCAATCAGAACTCAGTGGGGGGGGGGGAAACAGCTGACCAATGGGAGAACGAGTGGCGGGAATTCCTGAAGGAAATACGTTGGAAAAGAATGATGTACTTCATTGATTGACAGGTAAGATCATTAAAATATGCAGAATATCGATGTTGTGGGAACTAAAATAGTTCGAGGTGAAGAACCTCGCATCTTATTTAAATGCACATTATAATCACATCTGAACTACATCGCGGAACTAAGTAGGATCCGAAATAATGTCGTGGGAACTTTGCGACGCTAAATCGAAACTGCGCTAATGCGATAAATACCGCAACAAAAATAGCCATAGAACCGGCCCCTGAGACTTCACTTTCAGATTTGTGCAGCAGGCAAAAGCAAAAGGAAACAGTACTGTAAGCAGTGAGCAGGTTACCCTGCTGCAAAACACTGTGACTCCCATAACGTCTTTCTGTAAGCAAAATAAATAAATTAAAAACTACAACACACACAGGACAAGTGAAGAATACAGCCACCAAGAAAGGGTTTTCCTTGAAGGGATCCATTTTAAATTACAACACCCCCAGAACCTCTCTCCATCTCTCTCTCTCTTTCTCTGTGCACACCAGGCTCAATATCTATCTCTCACAGACATAGTTCCCCCTTACATGGATTATACAACAACAACAATTTATTCATACAGTCCAGAGACCCATCAAACAATGAACAAGATGTACATTAATACATAAAACCAGGTTGGCATCCATATATACAAAAATCAATAAAATTAGGTTACTTATTGGTAGACTTTTTGGAGCTCAGGCCAACTTTTCACCTTTTAACTTCCCTCTCACTGGTCTTAATGACCACAGATAAGAACTTAGAAACTGACAAAGTGACATTAGGATATCTATCCTTTAATAAGAATTTGACATAGAACCTCTCTGAATGGCCATGTAGATGGCTTGCTTACAAAGGAAATATCAGTTGTTTACAACTCTGAGAATGAAGGGTGCAGGATAGTAGAATATGAGACATGGTTTCCACCTCCTGCGACCCACATGGACTGAGCCTTGATGCAAAAGGCAGCCCAACATGTCTACCATACAGCATGACTGAAGGAAAAACATTACATCTGTCCTTCGTAAATAATATGCAATAGATTGGCACAGTCAAGTTCTTTATGTAATCAGCCAGAGCAAATGATCCTGAGTATTGTATATGCAATGCACTAGGTGAACATGACAGAAAGGATTTAGATTGCAAATTGCAAAAAGTAATGTCCTGAAGTCTTTGTTTAACAGTTTTTAAGGCTGTGTCATAACCCAGGTTAAGGAGGAAGGATAATGAGAGACCAATTGCGGTTGCTTTTTGGGCAATGTACTTGGACCATCTGCTTTCATAAGTGTCCATTGCAAGGTGGCTGAGTAGACCCTTGCCATGCTCGAAGAGTATAGCTCTAAGCCAAAATTCCATGGCTGTCATCCAAGCCCTCATAGAGGAAGGTCTTTCTCCAGTTTCAAGCATTAGAACTGGATTGGCAACACATCTCAGCATATGAAGGAGGGCCCTTAAGAATCTGGCATAAAAATTATCTATCTCAGAGGTAAACCCCTCAATCCAGATAGCAGCTGCAAATAGTAATTTAGACATAATCTTAGCATTGTAGACCTTAATAGCAGCAGGGATGTAATGATTCCCTTTGGTATGAAAGAATTTTAAAATGGCTGAGGCTAAGCCTAAGGCTTTGCTGATTGCTGCCAATCTTTGGAAAGACCATAAGATTTTATGATGAAAAACAAGCCCAAGATATTGGAAGCTTCTGACCTGTTCCAGGGGGCAGCCTAAATGGATTATAGATCCCCCCCCCATTTTTATTTTCCTTAAAATAGGATCAATATTTCAAAGAAGAATTCCTGATTTGAAAACACCTCCTTCAGTTGTCTCTGTAGATTTATATTTTAGATTTGCATAAAGCTTATATTTTAAGGTTTTACTAGTCCTCTCTGTATAAGTGTGCGCGCGCACGCCAACATGCATATGCACACATGCCAGGGCTGTAAAGTATCATTGGAAAAGTACTCTAATTTGTAGAGGTCCAGAATTGCGAGAGATTTACAGGCTACTTAATTGAGAGAGTTGTACATTCAAACACACACAATTGTATTTATCAATCTGGGTTTCCCCCCCCCCCAGGATTTTCAGAACTCAGTACATAAATTATAAGGTTCCTCTGCTTAAAAATAGTTTTGTGTGCTGTTCCTCATTAAGAACTTTGGCCCGCTTGTTGTCTGGCCACACCCTTTTGACTGCACTATGATGTTGATCAGCCATACATGTGCCAGTTTTCATTAGTGAAATGTTGAAATACATGCTAATGTTGCCTTGTTCTTCTTCCCTTCCAAAATCTCTGTATAATGCTCTTGGGTATATTGCTGTTTCCAGTTTGCTGATTGGCTGCTGAGGAAACTTACCAACCAATCAAAGCTCTCTGTTCAGCAACCAATCAGGACACTGGGGGAGGAAACATGTAGAAAGCTTCAAACTTTTAAACATGGTGACAGCAGAGGGGCTCTCCAGCAAAGTGTGTATAGCATGGTGTGTGTGTGTGTAGCGTAGGGCGGGGTGTGTGTGTAGTGTATACTGTGGGGTGAGGGTGTATGTGTAACGTGGGGTGGGGGTGAGTAGCATGGGGTGGGTGGGTGTGTACTGTGGTGTGTGTGTGTATAGCATGAGGTGGGGGTGTAGCATGGTGTGTGTGGCATGGTGTGTGAGTGTGTGTAGCATGGTGTGTTTATGTGTAGCATGGGATGTAGTGTGTGTAGCATGGGGGCGTAGTGTGTTTGTAGCATGGTGTATGTTTGTGTGTAGCATGGGTGTGTGGGGGTGTAACATGGATGAGGGTGTCATGTGGGTGGGTGTGTAGCATGGGGGTAGTGTGGTGTGTGTGTGTATGCACAGTTCTATGGCAGCAGCAGTGGGCCTCTCACATCTTGCCATGTGTGGTGTGTGTGTAGCATGGTGTGTGTGTGGTGTGGTGTGTATCTGTATGCACAGTTGCATGGTGGCAGCAGAGGGGCTATCGCATCCTGCTGCATGCGGTGTGTGTGTAGTGTGTTGTGTATATGTGTAGCATGCTGTGTGTGCGCGCAATTGCATGGTGGTGGCAGAAGAGCTCTTGTGTCCTGGCGTGTGTGGTGTGTGTGTATAGTGGTGTGTGTGGGGGGGCGGTTATATGACGGTGATGGAGGGGCTCTCATGTCCTGGCATGCATGGTGTGTGTGTTTGTAGCATGGTGTGTGTGTATATATGCATTGTTGCATGGCAGCAGCTGAGGGGCTCTCGCATCTTGCTGCATTTGGTATGTGTGTAGTGTGGTGTGTTTGTATGTGTTTGTGTAACATGGTGTGTTTGTGTGCATGTGTGATTCAATGGTGGCGGCAGAGAGGCTCATGTCCTAGTGCGTGTGATGTGTGTGTAGTGTGGTATATGTGTGTGTCTGTACAAACAGTTGCATGACAGAGGGGCTCTTGGTATGAAATTAGCTGTACCCAGTGTAACATACGCCTTTATAGTTGATTTGAAAGGTTATATATTAATGCATCAAATGATCGTATTCTTAACATGTTTCCTAAGTGGCCAACAGCCGAGTGGGAATGGAAACATACCAAACCATTGTATATGTATAGATAATGGTGTATGTTACGCCAGGTATAGCTAGTTATAATAAAGATTATTCAGTTAAATGTCCCATAATACCACTTTAATCAACTTCACGTTTGTATAGTATTACAAAAGACCAGACATGCTGTACTTTATGCAAACTTGGAAACTTCCCTTCATTTGGTCATACTGAATGTGGTAAGTAAGAAAACTTGTGTGCATGGGGAAATTAATCCCTATTTTTTCCTTCTTTAAGCTTAGGGGTGAGAAGTCGTTGCCATTCCAGGTGCTTTGTTGTACGACTCCCATCAACCCAACCCATGGCCAGTGGAAGATATAACTGTAGTCCAAAACAAATAGAGGATCAAATGTTCCTTACCCTGGTTCTAGCCTTAAAGGCTAATGGTTATTTCTTTGCCTGGCTATGTGTCACAGCTGCTCATCTGAGAAGTAAGTATTCATGTGGGGAGGTGACTTTTTAGAAATATACCTAAAGAACTTGCCAATGTATGGCTTTCATACGTTCCCATATATAAAAAGGTACTTACAATATAATTCAGCATTTTCAAGTAATTGATCAGTGGCATGGTTTATCTTTGTTTCTTCCGAAGGCAATATTTCTTCAGTAGAGTATTTTTCAAGTCAGTACACATTTCCTCGTCAAAACTTAATGTTTGTATGCTTTTCAATTAAATTCTATCCCATTTTGTATGTCGTTCAATTTTTGTATGGCGTTCAATTAGCTGAGGAAAACATTCAGTTTGGTATTGCACTTTATGATCTTTGGTTTTATTTTTTCATTTTTTTGGCTTTGCTTATATTATTCCTTTTTAAAAAAATCATTACAAAAACTGCTTTCTCAGTAACTATAGCAATGGGCGGACTAGTGTAGTAAGCATGGTTGTATGTGAACTGGCAAATACAAGATGCTTACAGAGGCATGTGCTTTTCCAATAGCTGCTATCATGTCTCTTTGACCTTTAGATTCCCAAAGAGTTCCATTTTATATTATCCCCAATAAGTAGCAAATCCTGGGGCAACTCCAGCATTCCAGCTGCATGATAGTGCACATATTTTGCATGAATAAGGTCCCAGGTTCAAGATCCAGGGTCTAAAATAGATTTATCAAAAATTCCTGCCTTGACCCCTAAAAAGCTTCTGCCAGTCAGTATTAACAATACTGGGCTAGGACAAATGGCTGAGTCACAATAAGGAAGCTTCCTAGGTATCTGGGAACAGCTGCCTTACACCAATTCTCCCATATATAGTCCCAATAAATACTAATAGATGTATATACAGATATAGTGTGCACCTACACTGTAGATGTACAGTAGGACCCCTGTATCTGCAGGGGTTCGGTTCCTGGACTTACCGCAGATACCGGACACCGCAAATAACAGAGAATGCCATTGAAAATAATGTGACTTCCGGTTTAAAATACCATAGAGTTGCCTTGGAGGACCTAGGACTTTTTCGGATGCTGAAAAATAACGCAAGCAGCCTCGTCAGCTTGCGAGGCTGCTGCGCTGCAAAGCGTCCCTTTCGTATGACGCTCACCCCTGCCAGTACTGTTGCGGTACCGCGGGGAGAGTTGAGCATCATATTTCGTCATTTTTTACTCATGAAAGTTGATTGTGAGTAAAAAACGGCGAAATATGACGCTCAACTCTTCCCGCGGTACCGCAACAGTACCGGCAGGGGCGAGCGTCATACGAAAGGGACACTCCGCAGCACAGCAGCCTTGCAAGCGGACAAGGCTGCTTGCGTTACTTTCTTCGCGTCCGAAAAAGTCCCTAGAAAATGTCTAGAGAGGATGCCTCTCTAGGCATTTTCTAGGAAGACTCTATGGTATGTGTTCTGTTTTGTGTCCCTGCAGATAACTGAAACCATGGATATTGGTTCTGTGGATACAGGGGTCCTACTGTAGAAATAATGGAGTTTGACACCACTTTAACTGCTGTGCCTCCATCCTACAGAATTCTGGGGTTTGTATTTTTGTGAGGCACCAGCATTTTTTGGCAGAGAAGGCTAAAGACCTTCTAAGGACTTTTTCGGACAATGTAAAAATAACGCTAGCAGCGTCGCCAGGTTGCAACGCTGCAGCGCTAGAGGGCGTCAGTTTCGTACGACGCTCCTTCCCAGAGGTACTGTTGCAGTACCGCTGGGACATTTGACCGTGATATTTTTGCTTTCTACCGTCATATTTTACTCGCAATCAACGAGCTGGGAAGGCATATCTAGCCATGGGATGAGATGTGACTCCTTCCCTTAAGAAAGGAAAACTTCTGATGCTTTGTTTTGGTCCCCCTGCCTCTTTCTTCTTTCTAGAAGGCCAAGGAAGCAAAGGGTGGTTTAGCTATATCAGTATTCCACGCCTATTGGGATAGTTGTGATGGATCCTGTAAACATTATATTAATTACACAAATACTTCACATTTTTGCTTTATGTTGTAAACAGCTGCCATGTGGAAGTAACAGAAGTCTTCAGAAGAAGAAGAAGAAACATAGAAGCATCAAGTTGAACATACATATAAAAGAGACATATCTCAAAATGTTATGACATGGTGTTTACTATGAAAAGTATGACACATTTCAGCCTGTGTCAGGCTGAATATTTTAAGGACATCTTCAGGGTATATACATACATATATATATATATATATATATATGCATAAATTGCAGATGAAAGAGTTTCTAATACAACTTACTGAGTGAGCAGCAGTCTTAGGACTTTGTCAGAGCAACCTCCAGAAAAGTTTTTTTTCCAGGAAACAAAAGTTCTTTTTTCTTACCAGACCTACCTTCAGCAGTGTCAGAAAGGCAGTCCCAGCAGTAACAGAGTGCTAACAGAGCTCCATGAACTTCCAGGTTCCAGATATCGGTGATTCTCACAAGAAGACACGAGCATGTCAATTCAAAAATTAAAGCAAGACAAAGACATAAAACTTACACTCAAGCACAGAAACACACTTTTAAAAGTCCCAAGTACACCGGGGGGGAGGGGTCATAAAAAGTGTCCCCTACCTGGCTGTCGCGATCTCACCTGGAAGTGTTCTGTCATTGATTCTGTGAAGTTTCAAATGCTAGCAGTGTCGGCACAAAAGCAGAATGGGAGCTCTATTGATGGCCTGGCCTGTCAATAAAAAGGAATGGGTTTTGGACATGATATTATTGCAAAAGAACAATGTCATTTGATATGCATGCCCTTTCACATTAATTAGGTGTTGTTATGATGCTATATTTGCCTGGTCTGATAAAGTCCTTAGGATAGTAGGAGGTGAGTGGGGGAATTTACCTCTTGATCTCCCCATCAGAGTCCCCATTGGTACCAATGGAAACTTCCTTTGAAATGCAAATGGCAGCTTCAGTAAGACAATGTTTGTTGGGGTGAGTTTCCACTTAAGCAAACATAATCAGGCTGTAAGATGCGATAGTAGCCACAAGTAAAGCGCCTCTCTATTTAAGCATCCCATGCATACTCAAGATGTATAACCACACTTACCACATAAGCCAGTCCATTCACATGAGAACTCAGTATGCCAGTTAGGGTTGCACTGGGCTGGTGTGCAGCTCACATGCTAAGTGCACTTATGCAGGGCAGAACATTAGGAGAAATTTTTACACTAGGAAGTGAGTGCCACCCAGTCTATTTCAGCCCTAAGTTTAAAAGGCTGCATGTCAGAGAAACACTTATGATTCCTGGCTTCAGCATATTTCTATGACTCAATAGTATTTTCAGTCTCCTCTTTGCCAACGCATAGTCTAGAAGAGGGTATAATGGCTAAAATAACACTATGTTGGTATTTCGGGAGATTGATATTGACATCAAATGAGAGCATGCTAGACTTTCAGGACCTGGTGCCAAAGGCTCATGTGATAATAATGACTAGGAAAACAGTATATTCAGCCATATATTTCATATGTTGCTCATAAAAATGCAGATCTCTGGCCCAAATTCACAAAGGTGTCTGTGGATTTTTTATTTTTTTGGCAGAACACTTCCTATTTTAGATTTGATCTTTATTCCCATGTTAGTCTCCCTTGATCAACATGTGCAATTAAAAACTACTATTTAAAATAATGCGTACTTTAGCAACAAACAGATCTTGTTCCAGCTGTTGTTATGCACCAGAATCCTAGATCAGCTACTTTGTTAAGGAGATGTAACTAGGCAACACCTCCTGGCCCAAGCCCCCTCCCAGTCCATCTTAAACAGCCAGCTGTAAGATTAGGAGAAGGAAGTCCATACAACTGGTGATCCAGGCATGAGGAGGATGAGGTTTTTACCCATTTCTTGCCAGCCTGCAAGGCTGTGACAAGGACTTGTGACGGGTTCTACTGCTGATGGTCACAGTCTCACTCACCGGTGGGAAGAGGGTAGAAATGTCAACCTTCTGATGGTCACAGTCTTGCTTACTGGTGGGAGGGGGGTGGGAATGTTGTCTTCCTTGCACCATACTTGCCAGCTGAATGGACATCCTTCACATGGTCCTCCAGCTGGTTCTCATGATGGACTGGGAAGGCATTTACATAGGAACATTAAGACCATGTAGTCTTAGGATTTTATCAGACCAGGCAAATACAACATCATAAGGATGCCTAATGACCATGAAATGGTGTCCATACCAGACAATTTCCCATGTACTGTAGAAAAACCTGATCCTTTTTATTGATGGCCCAAGCTGTAAATTGATCTCTTGTGGTGATTTGGTTGCTGCCATTGCAAGTGTTTTAATCCTTGAACCATTGTACTCATGTGAATGCAGCATCAATAGGCAAACACTTCCAAGTGAGATTGCAACAGCCAGGTAGGGAACACACACACACACACACACACACACACACGTACTTGAGACATTTTAAGTGTGTTTTTGTGCTTGTGTGAACTTTTTGTGTCTTCATTTTGTTTTTATTTTTGAATTTCCCATGCTAGTGTCTTCTTGCAAGAATCAGTGAGATTTCAACCCCAGAAGTAAACGGAGCTCCATTTGTGCTCCGTTACTGCCAGGGAAGCATAATTGATGCTGCTCAAGCTAAGTCTGATACTGGAGTGTTCTTTTGCTGGCATAAAAAGACACAATTTATGCCAGCAAAACAATGTTAATGGGTGGTGGTGGTCTGATAAAGTCCTTAGAGTCTTACCACACTCCAAGGAAAAGTGGCAAAGCAGCAGGAACATTATGTCTTTCCTGCTGCCTTCCCATATGGTGTCATTGTTTTTTTTCATTCCAGTCCCATGAGGGACTGAGGTAAAATTGTGCCTTTTTGCTAAGTAGAAAAAATGTTTGCAAAAAGGCACAGTTTTAGCTCAGTCCCCCATGGGACCAGAATGAAAGGATGCCGGAAGGATGCTGATGTCATGGGGGAAGGCAGCAGGAAACACAGAACATTCCTGCTGCTTTGCTGCTTTTCCTCGGAGTGCGGTAAGGCTTTTACTGAATACAGACCAGTTATCCTTCTGTAACCCTAGGGTTGCCCATCCATAACTGTAATGGTGAACATGAGGTCCAGTTTTTAAAGACATGTACAGATACTGATGGGTATCAGAATAAGCATTCAAACTTGCATCCTTTTGATGCACTCAGTACAGATGAAATGGAAACCTACCCTTGCATTACAGCACACATTTTGAATGTATGGAAGATTTTTTCACCTACATTTCCGGACCCAGCCTGTGATACACATATGGAAACCAGTTCCTGCATGTCCAGATCCTCTTAGCTGAAGTCAAAAAGGATTTGGTCATTTTTAATTAAGTGCTAGTTTGGAATAAAAAGTTACATATATTTTATTCTTAGTCATGGTGTGTGTGCACATGATATAAGTGCTCCATGTAAACATGATAAATGGTTCATTCACTGCAAATTTCTTTTCAGACATTAACTTGCTCAAGATGTAAAGCTCACAAATTACTCTGCTTTAACTGTATCCAATTTTTGTCCCCAGATACAGGCATACAATTTATCTGACATTACTCATAGATTATTCAGTCCAACTTCTATTAAACTTGTTTTCTTCAGAATTAACAAGTTTAAGATTGTAATGGGACTTGGGAAAAATTACATAAATCTGACTTATCAAATATAGCTTTTTTTTCTAATCTGTGATTCATACTTTTTTTTGCTTACCACATGAAGAATTGTTAGAAGACTTTTTATTGACACTTAAAAAGTCACTCAAAGAAGTCCATAGATGTTTCTTTTAAGTAATGATTATGATTAAGTGAAGGAAACATGACTATAAGTATACAAATTCTGACAGGGAAAAACACTGGGAAAAGGCTTGAGGGAACATGATCAATTTGGCTTGGTTGTGGAAAAGGAATTGCTTATTGGAGGGCTCACTTTCAGAAATGCTATATGCATATGAACCTTAGAAACTATGGTAGATGTAGTTTCTCCTCTTCCAATAGAGAGTTAGAGAAATTGTATTTAGGCATTAAGACCTAAGACTGTTTCTACTTCTATTAATAGAACACAGGTATACTTCAATTAATAAAGTAGATATGCTCCCGATCACTACTTCTTAACAGAAAATTTAGTACCAGAGGCAGAAACAACATGAAAAGAATAGAGATAGGTTCAAAGAAGAGTGTTTCAACAAGCATTTTATCCAAAACTAACAATATGCATGTGTGAAGTGAAGCAACCAGGTCAGTAAGTCAGTTGCATAAGGAAATAAAAACAATTTCAGCCTTCCAGAGATGATTGGAAAATTTCTTACAAAATACATCCTGGAATGATTTTTTTTCTTTAACCAAGCTTTTCTTTTCTTAGGGGTTCTCTATATAGTGAAAACAATCCTAATAGAATTTGCAGAGAATACCTTTTTTTCCCAAAGAGATCCCGTAGTGATTCACCATATTCAGAAGGAGGGGCAAAAATGCCAAAACCTGCAGGGGAAAAGTCTTTGCAGCTTTCCCCAAGGTTTTAAAGAATAATGCATGGAAATGTGCATTACTGCCAATTTGGCTAACCAAATTGCATCACTGCCCATTCTCAACAATGGCAGAAGTGGAAAGCTGATTGGTCAGATGTGTGCAGGAGGTGGGCTTCCTGGCAATGAAGTGCCCAAAGTGCCATTTTGGAGTTTTATGTTGCCAGTTGTGCCATTTTGCTGCGCTGAGGTGACCAAACAGCTTTTTTAAGTGGAAGGTCACACTTGCGCACCTTTGATCCGCAGTTAAAAAAAATACCGTGTAGCAGCAACAACTTGAGAATAATAACACAAGTAATTCACTCTCAGCCACCATCTTGATTCACAAGCATGACTGTGTGTGAACTTCAAACATGGATAGCTTCACATACCAGTGATATTGCCAAAGGACCATGGAGACAAATGAATGCTGCTGCAAATTTATTTTAATGCACAGCAATCTACATTATTTCTTCTCATCTAGACAAGCCCTTATTATTCCCCTTTTGATAGCCAGACTTAGAGATCTATGCTTCTTTAACATGCTGGGGGGTGCGCGTGGAGCTGGTGAGGCATGTTTCCTGCTCCCCCCTTTCCTCTTAGGACTTTTTTGGACAAGTAAAATGCAACGGAAGCAGCCTCGCCATGTTGCGAGACTGCTGCTCTGCAGGGCGTCCCTTTCAGATGACGCCCGTCCCTGCCGGTACTGTTGTGATACCGCAGGGACATTTGAGTGTAATATTTTGGCGATTTTTACTCACGAAAGTTGATCGTGAGTAAAAATCGCCAAAATATTACACTCAAATGTCCCTGAGGTACTGCAACAGTACCGGCAGGGACGGGCGTCATCCGAAAGGGACGCCCTGCAGTGCAGCAGTCTTGCAATGTGGCGAGGCTGCTTCCGTTGCATTTTACTTGTCCAAAAAAGTCCTTAGTTTTGCTGTTCACACATACTCAATAAGGGATTCTGGAATGTTTGGGGATTAGGATATTTTTTTATTGGAATAAGACCATTCTACTGAAAAATACACCCGACCGAAAAAGCCATAACAATAACGCAAATATATATATATATATATATATATATATATTGTTTCCCTCTTTTCTTACTAATACAAAAATAAAACTATCTATCCTAACACTAATACATTTTCCTCTTAATCTAAACACACTATAATCACTCTTTTTTCTTTTCCAATTAACATTATATTTGCACATTACAATTATACATGTTTGGAAAAGAAAAAATTAATAAAAGATTAATAAAAATAATGATACAAAATAATATAAAAATACAAAAACAATAATAAAATATTTATTTAAAGATATCCCTTAAGTTATTGCTGGGGTTGTCTCGGTAAACCACGTCCAAAACTTTTTCCAACAATGGTTTGGCAATTTCTCTTTTTCACTCAGAGCTAAATTTTCAATTACGGTCTTAACATAATAAGCTGTGCCTTTTACATCCTGCAGATTTTGACTCTTTACCTCCCTTTGTCCTTGGAAAAATAATCCTAACATCACATAGAGGTTTACCAGGCACAGCATGGATCAGGGCACTGTCCAAAAACTCACAGCCTGGGAACCAGAGTCCTTCTACTTCCTCTTTTGGCCCACTGACTTTCTGGGTCCCCTGACATCCATCCTCCAGAAGTTTGGTCCCCAAAAGCACTGTCTCCCAAGCCTGTTGTGCCAAAACTGGCCAATCCAGGACCCGGGCCACCTCCTCCCATGTTTCCCGGGCAGCTGCTGCTTACCTGGCCTGTGGTGGGTGCACATGGCTAAAGTAGGATTTGTTGGAGCAGAACCCTGCTCATTCCAAGATAAAGTTTTATTGCATTGTTTTTTGCAGGCATGCTGCTGCAATCTGATACTGAAAGTCTGTATTTCTCCAGCCCTCCCTCACTATTCTCCCAATGCTGATTCTGCTAAAAGAAACCAAAACCAAAAACAAAAACAAAAAAAAAAACCCCAAACCTACCTTCCAGCTAGGGAAAGGATGAGGAGGAAAATGGGGGTCGGCTAAGCATGCGTTAAAAGACTTTGTAAAAAGGATCTTCCTTGTCAGAGGCTTTGTTAAGTAAGATATGCCTGTATGTAGTATGATTTAGGGATGTGCACCAAGCCAAAACACAGTTCAGATCAAAGCAGACTACCTGCTTCAACTCAAAGAGATGCAAAACAAGTTTCTTTTGACTCAGGTGCCAAACTTAAGTCAAGATTCAGAATGCTTAAAGTTTTATTAGAATGTCCGAAAACATAGCACAGGTTAGATTATTGTAATATGTTACATATCAAGTTATCCTTTAAAATGGTCTAGAAGCATTGATCGTTACTGATTTGGACTGCTAGAATCCTGGCTGAAATTATTTTTAGCTGCAGTCTGACACTGAGGACTTTACCAGATGCAGGAAAATGCAGCCAAAAAATATATATAAATAAATCCAAAACAGCGTCATAAAGACACAACGATAACACAAAAACCACATCATAAGGATGTGAAGATAACAGAAAAGGTAAAATTATCAGATGCCCTCATCATTCAACCATTCCGCTGGCGTAACACTGGCATAGATGAGGTGTCACTTTTTTTATTGACAGGCTAAGCCATCAATAAAAAGTGATGCCTTATTTGCACCTGCGCTACGCCCCCAAAACAGCTGAATGATGTCATTGTCTCATAATTTTGTCCTTTTGTGTAAACCGTGTGTCCTTATGACTTGGTTTTTGCCACATCTGATAAAGTCCCGAGTCATTCCCATGGAGCTTAATGAATTTTAAATCTGAGCAGATGTACTTAGGAATTCACTGTAAGGTACTATGGTGAGGAAGGCCCTAAGATATCATTTTGAAATGATGCCTCAGACATTTTCCTTAGGTCTGTTCCCTGCAGCTTTGATTCGCAGAAAATCCAGGGACCACAACTGAATTGTGGCTGCCTGCCTCATCTGTATAATACAAAAAGCTTATACTTATAGTTTAGTATCATAGTTTTTTAAAGGGTATCTTCTCTCACAGAGACCTGCTTGGCAATGAACATCATATTCAAACACTTCTCTTTACTGGTCTCTATATATTCAGAGGTAAGGCAGGTGGTGAGCCAAGATTGGACCTCTTCAGGATTGGTGCTCTGACTCAGGAACACTCTCACAAGAGAGGTTTGCATGATGGTAATTCAAATGTCCTTTCAGAGCCAGATGAAAATTGTTTTAGATGCTAAATTCTTTTCATTTTTATGAGTTGAAGGCTGCAATCTTATATAGCCTGTCCCCAATGAAACTTTCTTTTGATTAAGTGTGCATAAGGCTTGGATTTTTTCTGCTACATGAAGCTGGTTTATAACATGTCACTTTTATTGTTTTTATTTTTGTAAAGGTGGGTTAGATATCCTTAAAACAATTAAAGCAAAAACTGTTGGTTTACCATCATGCTGGACTATTATACCCCATGATAACCCATGAGTAGGGAATCACCAGCCCACAAGACTGTCCTGTTGCACTCTGATCAGTGGCCACAGATAAGATCATCTTTAAAGAGTGTTTATCTTCTTTGGAGTTTAGAGTCTGGGGAAAAATACAAACAAAAATACATTTAGTACTTGTAATATGACTTTAAAAGCACCCATAATGGTTAGGCAGGAGCCCGGGTCAACTGGTGCTGATATCCATATCTCTTATAGGGTAGGTTTGTTGTTGCTGCATGCCTGCAAGTCATTTCCAACTTACAGTAACCCTTAGACAAACCTAACATAGGGTTTTCTTGGCAAGATTTGTTCAGAGGAGGGTTGCCTTTGCCTTCTTCTGAGGCTGAGAGAGTGTAACTTGCCCAAGGTCACCCATTGGGTTACCATGGTCAAGTGGGAATTCAAAACTTGTTCCCCAGAGTTGTAGGGCCTTACCAGCCTCCAAAGAAAAGTGGCAAGGGAGCAGGAACATTCCATCTTTCCTGCTGCCTTATTGCATGGCTTCATCGCTTTTTCTTTCTGGTCCCATGGGGGACTGAGGTAAAACTGTGTCTTTTTGCTAACCAGAAAAACCTGTTAGCAAAAAAGACATGGTACTCGAACAAAAAAAAAAACAAAAAACCCACACACAGAAGAATGATGATGTAATGCAGTAAAGCTGCATGGAAAATGGAACATTCCTGCTCCCTTGCTGCTTTTCTTCAGAGTGTGGTAAGGCTCATAGTCCAGTGCTGAAACCACTATACCATGCTGGCCTTGTAGAGTATGTCTGCTGCTGAAATACCTTGTTTATATCTGTCAAAGCAATGCACTAGAGCAATGTGGGGAAATTTATGTTAGTGGGGCATATGCACATTTTGAATATAGTTGTACGTTCTTGGCATTCTAGAACTATGTCCTCTGCCTAGACCAGAAAATCATCAGTAAGCACATCTATACCATAACCACAACTTTCAACAAAATTAAAGTTGACATCAAAGTTTTACTGTCAAAGGAACTGAGATTACCTTTGAACCTCAGCATGGGCCCATTCTTCATATTCATTTTTTTTTTAAAAAAAGGACTCCCAAATGTTGAAACTACCTCTTCATGATCTCTGTACTTTTCTCCTATATGTGACTCTCTTCTGAGATATCAAGCACATCATTCTTAACTGCAGTCATTGTCAGAACTTGCATTGACTTCAGTGTAAAAAAGACAAGGTCTGTTGTCTTGTTTTCCTCATAACCAGACAACATCGTCATAGAAGAAAAGTCATTTTACTTTCATCTCAGATTCTCTCATTTCATCCCCTTTTGCTTGTAAAAAAACCATTAGGCAGTCTCCTGGCAGAGTAACTATAAGCTTAGATTTTTCAGTAGTTCAATTTCACTTTTCCAGTATATGGCAAACATATACAATGATGTTTGACTGTTTCTAATGTCAATATAAATTGCCATGTATGAGTAGATAGAAGAACAAAGTAATTAGTAGAATACTAAGCAAGACAGACTGGGAGCATGGGTGTCACTAAAGATTTCAAGTTTTCTTATACCAAAGTAAAATGAGATATGCAACACTATGATATACATCTGAGATAAATACACTGAATTATCAACCACAGTATTATCATTAACCTCAATGTGAGATTGCAAAAATTTTCAAGTGACAAGTGAATGGAGCACAACCTGACAAAGTTTGACTCCCAACCCACATCCCCATGATGGCAAGCTGATTAGTTATAAACCTTAAGTCAGAAATATTATCAAGGCATTTTCACTCGGGAAAATGGAAGGAAGTCTTAACACCATTCTCTCCCCCTTCCCACCACATGATGGCTTTGATCCAATTTGGTGGCCTGCCAAGACAGCTTTAAAAAAAGGAAATGTCATGAGATCAGATCATAGATCTTCTGTCTTTTATTTAGCATGGCCCTCAGAACTCAGAGATTTTAAAGCAGCAGTGTTACACGTTTCAACTACTACTGAATCTCTGAAAGTGTCCCAGGGCATTCTGTAAATCCAAATAAATACACAACATTCCAGCAACAAATAACATGTTAAGGAATATGTCAAATACCACCTCAAAATACTGCATTAAATAGTGTAGGAACTAAGCACAGCTGCATCATGTGAGGATGGTCAATATATTTCTTGATTTTTTTTCAGCATCAGGCTTAATCAGATCCTTTCTTTATACAAGATCTCAATCACTGAGTAGAGCATATTGAACTGATCAGTTCTCCGGCACACAATGCACATATTTACTTGATTATTTTCAGATGATCAGTTGCCCAGTATTTCCCTAAAACACTTCAGTACAACCATCATTTCCTACATTTCCTCTTGTCTGTCCCACTATGACAATACAATTCCTACTCTCAAGTGTCAAGTATGCAGTCTTGACTTTTAAAAGAGGTGCATGAATCCTTGATCCCCATGTGTGATCCCCTTCAGTTGCTTCATCTCCACACACTTACTGCCCACTGCAATGTAATTCTAGCACTGTTATTACTTGCCATAAAATACAGCTGTAAACAGTTTTGTATACTGTTCTTATACCTGTATTTTCAGTTGATTTGGTATGTAAACCCAGTGGATTTACTTCTTCCTTCTTTATGAATTATTCCTTTTTAAACAAGCTATTAAGCATACAGTATTTGTCTTTAAATATATTTACATACATTTAATACATGTAATTGTGCAATACATGTCTTCATTTGCATACATTGCCATTGCGTGCTGAGATGAGATGGTTCCCCCTTCCTTTGTCCCTTCCCCCCAAGGAAGACAACCAACCATTTTGTCAGAAGAATGTATTGATACATAATAAAGTAGATACAAGATAAGATAGATACATAAAATGAAGATACAAGTAGTTGGCAAAATTAGGCCACAACTTGATGGAATAGTTGCCTGGTTGGCGTATGAGCATGGGCAGTTACCTGGTATTAACCAACCCGCCTGTTGGTTAATGATGAATCAGTTAGCCCGCCTGCTAACTGATCACATGATGGTCACGTGACCGGGTCACGTGATCCAAACTCGAAATGGGTAGGTGGGGACAGGTTCCCATCTGGGTCTCCGTGATCCTCAGGTGGCACATGACCCAAAAGATGACCTTGGCCCATCACCGGAGACCCCCCAAACCCCGAGTTTGGATCCCGCACCCCCATGCTCACTGCCACCAAGCCGAGTGGCATACATGACCTCTCGGCTTCCACCAACCCAGGCAGCCATCCCCCACCCCGCAAGGGGTTGGCCTATCAACTGGAGTGACTTGCTGGGACCTGACAGGCTAGAATTTGAGTTCTGGCCAGATGTAGGTGGTGTATACCCTGGAACACCATCTGCCCAGCCATGGTGGCGGCCCCAATCCGGAAGGAGTGGCTTCCGTATTCCATTGTGGGGTGACCCAACTGCTGAAGAGCAGATCTCAGGATGCTAGTGAACTGGAATCGGGTCAAGGGGGACCTGTCTTCGTGGATGAAGAGGGTTCCCGGACCATTGGGGTGCCTGTCAAAGTACCGCCTCATCAGCCCGACCGGGCAAGTCGGGGACCCAGTTATCTTGCGCAGGAGTAGGCATGACCCTTTTCCCTGCTGATTAGTCTTGGAGCGTTGTATCCGTAGTTGCAGGTCGTCCTCGCTGACCGCCATGTCTCCCAACTGGATAGCCCATCCGGGTGTTTCTCTCCTGGAGCGGCATACCACTTCCCCAATATGGCGTGCTTCAAAGAAAGCCAAGGAAAATGCCGTGCGGAACAACGAAGTTTCATGCCTGGATCTGCAGATGCTGAGCAGGGCCATCATCAAGTTACAAAGCAGTTCATAGGAGATGGGCCTGCGGGTGTCCTTGTCGTGACACTTGCCTCGCCGCCATCCCTCAATCAGTCTGTGTACTAGGAAAGAACTGCAAGGGTTGCCTTGCCCCGCCACCTTGCTGAAGAAGGAAATGGCTGCCAGATGAAGCGAGATGGATCTCGGTGCCATGCCTCTATTCTTCAGGTTGGTCATGTAGTGCAGGACCTCGCGCTCGGAAGATGGCCAGGAGCCCCCGTAGCCTTGCCTTCTCCTAAAGCTGAAGAACTGCTGCACGGCCCTGGACTAACTGGCCTGGGTGGAGGGTGCCAGGGAGTCAATGACCCCCCGAATCACCGTTCCTTCCCAAGGAGCCAGAGTTTGGCCAGGAAGGCTACTGGTGATAGGTCCACTCCTGGGGCTAAGGCTCGGAATCTGTCATCCTGAAACCGAGACAAGGCATCCGCGATTTCATTATCCACACCGGGGATATCTTTTACTGAGAAGGAGATGTTAGCAGCCAGACAGATGAGCACAAATTCCCTGACAAGTCGCATGACCCTGTCAGACTTGGAGGACTGCTTGTTGATAATCTGAACCACCGACTGATTATCACACCAGAAGCAAATCCTTTTGTTCCGGAACTCGTTCTTCCACAAGCAAACCGCCATCACTATGGGAAAGAACTCTAAGAATGTTAGGTCCCGAATAATATCAGAGTCCCTCCAGTCGGGAGGCCAACGCTGCGCACACCACTGGCCATTAGAAAAATACCCCAACCCCAATACCTCCCGCTGCGTCCGAGTGGACCTGGAGTTCTACCCCCGGAGCTGCCTCCCCTTGCCAGAAAGTAACCCCATTGAACCCTGTTAGAAAACGAAGCTACACCCTCAGATCTTCCTTGACTGCCTGTGTGAGATGCAGGTGGTGATGTGGAGACCGAGCGCCTCGAGTGATTCTGGTGAGTCTGCTGCAAAAGGCCCTGCCCGGAGAAATCACCCGACAAGCAAAGTTGAGGTGGCCCAGCAGAGACTGCACTTCCTTCAGTGTGGCCTTCTCCTTCCCCAGTAGGTACTGTATCTTATCCTCAATGCCCCTTAGCTTGTCTTCTGGGAGGCGTGAAACCTGGGCCACTGAGTCCAACTCGACCCCGAGGTAGGTGATAGAGCTGGATGGCCCCACAGTCTTATCCGGTGCCAACGGGACCCCGAATTCATGAGCCAAGTCCTGGAAGGCATGGAGAAGGAGCCCGCAATCCTCCCTCCCCACCCTTCCTATCAAAAGGAAGTCATCCAGGGAGCATGGCCTCCAACCGCACGGGCATATATGCCATGCGAGGGGTGGCCGGAGGGTCCGTAGTTTTTGCTGCTTCCAGCGCTGCTCCCTGACCCTGCCTCCTTTTTGATGCTGGTGGAAGCAGGGCATCCAGCATGAAAGGACTGGGAGGGCCCCGGCCGGGGGCAGGTGGTCCTGGGGTGGTTCCCGTAGCAGTTCTCACAGAAATGCTCGAACTTGCAGCAAGAGCGGGCACATTTGCCAGTGTTGAATTCCCAGCAGACCAAGCACCGGGGGTCTTTCTTGTGAGGCTCCTTAGCAGCCTCAGTTTTTGCCTTAATATGGGAGCCCACGATGACCAGCCACAGCTTGTCATTGATGAGGTCCCATCTGGCCCTGGCATTGCAGGATGCCCGCTTGCGGAAGGCATCATCATATTCAATGCCCAGCTTTGAGCACATTTCCCAGGTGGTTAGCCAGGTGCCACCCTCTGTCCGGGTAGGCAATTCCCACTACCCCCAGGAAGATGGTGTACCCGGCTAGCCAGTTGGAGAAGGTGTGCTCTACTGGGTTGGGTTTGTGCTTATCCCCACTCTTGTCAGGTTTAGGTGTGCTACCTACTTCCCCCTCAGGTTTCAGAAGGGTGAAGACATTGACATAATACCCTTTAAGGATATTATCCCTTGTCTTCCTATCCAGGTGGATCCCAGATCGATCCCCGTGATCCTGGAATAGATTCGGGGCACTGGGGGGGGAAGCCCCATCCCGCCAAACCCCGGTAGGCCTGGTAGCAGTGGAGCCTGCTTGGCTCTGTGCTTTGATAGCCCAGGCCAGTAACCCTGGTGTCAGGGCTGCCGACCTCCAATAACCCTCCCTATCCAGGTCATCATCAGAGGACTCACCAGATGATCCGTCACTGTCTGATTCCCTCTTTCTCTTGTGCTTAGAGCGCCGTTTCTTCTTATCTCTCTTCCCCTCCTTGTGTCGTTCTGGTGACGAGGCAGGTGAAGATACCACGCTTACTTCACTTTCGGACGGGGAGCAGTGTCTGCGCTGCCTTCCCGCAGTCCTGGCTGACTGAGGTGTATCTCCGGCCTTGCTTTGTGGTGGTGCCCTTGCGTCACTCTTGGTAGCTTGCTCGGTGCTTGCTCCGGGTTCCCTTCTGGACTTAAGCTCGCCCATCTGCTCAGCCAAAAGCATGACCGCCTGGGTGAGCTCTTGAAGCTTCGGAGTTTCCAACCCAGTCAGGAGTTCCTGTATGGCCTAAGGGCAGTTGGTCACTCTGGGTCTGCTGTTCTTGCTGGCTGTTGTGGTCTTGCACCCCCCAGGCGCAAGTGCCACCCAGGATTTGGGTGCCCTCCCAGTTTGAGCCCTTGTGACCGGCCGGTCGGGCTGTGTCTTCTTTTTGAGTGGCATGGCCCAGGTGGCTGTGAGATCAGCACTGGAGCCCCAAAGTGTGATTTAGCTTGCTGGCCACTGGCCCTCACTGGCTTGTCCACCCTATTAGGGGTATATGCCTACCCCTTCTATCTGCCTTGTCCGCCCTTTCAGCATGTGTGTGTGTGTGTGGGGGGTCCTCCACAGCAAGCGCCCAGGTAGGTCTCCCCCCTACAGGCACCTGCCTGGCCACAGGCTGCCCGGTGTCTTATGGGCCCCCCAGGTACGCCTGCCCTCAGAGATGGGGGGGGTTAGCCCTTTAGCCTGTCACTGCGGCTGCCGCGAGCCGCCTCGCTGGCCTTGTCCTGCCGCAGCCCCCTGGTGACCTAGGGTCTAGCCCTCCCTTTTTATGCGCCGAGCAGGCCTCCCTTTGCCGGCCACCCTTGCTAGGTCTCTGTAACCCAGGTCCTCGGGCCCTCCTGGGTCTGCCGCCAAGCGAGCCACCCCGCTGGCCTACAGCTGACCTGCCCGTATGGGCTCCTGAGCCAGGCCCCACTGCCACGGCCCTCCGACCCTTCCCGGCCTGCTTCCCAAATGGACGCCCTGCTGGGCATGGCTCCTCCATGACGTGGAGAGCCAACCCCCTGCTGGCGCCAACTGGCCCCACCCTCTGGCCACCAAGGGCCCCTTACTGGGTATGGGGGGGCTACAAGCCACCTCGCCTGCCTTCCCCACCCCCAGTGATGTCAGGCCCCTCCGGGTCCTGAGGGCTACGAGCCGCCTTGCCTGCCCTTCCAACCCCAAGTGATTTCAGCCCTTCTGGGTAAGGGTGGGGCTACGAGCCACCTCGCCTGCCCCCACCCGGGTGATTCAGCTCTAACAGGCCACCGCTTCAGCCTCCCGGAGGCCCAACTATCCTCCGCCACCACCGCTTTTTTGCGACTGCCCGCCGTGGCCTCTCAGCTGCTCCCGATGCCACCGCTGCCTTCGCTGCCCTCGTCTTCGCTGCCCTCAGCCTTGTCTTCGCTCCTCTTCTGCGGCGGGGCTTCTCGGAGCTCTCCAGGAGCTCCTTCCACTTCGGCTCTCGGGAGCCAACTGACCAGGTCCAGCGAAGAGCTGGGAATAAATATCCAGCTGCCAGACCTGAGTGAAGACTGCACAGGCAATCTTTTCTCTCTTCGACCAATCAGAGGCTCAGGATATCCTGAGTCTCTGATTGACCGAGGCACTCCTAAGCTGGCCAATCAGGGGAGAGAAGCCTCTTCCCCCATTGGTCGGCTTGCTATCCTCTCTCTGAACGGCCTGAGCAGGTCAGAGAGAGGGAGCCTGGGAAGATGGCGGCGCCCATGGCCGCCACGCGGTCAGGGAGCTGGGAAGGGCCTCCCCCAGCCGCAAATGACGGCCGCCGGGACCAGGTAAGTCCCGAAGCCGTTTAATCACTGTAACATTGCAATCTTATGCACAGCTATATGGGTCCACAATGGAACATTCCCCTGTAAGTATGCATAGGATTATACTGCCTAAATTTGATTTTACCATTGCCCTTATTGATTCTGATATCACTATCCACTCTCTTAGTGCCTAAATGTGGACATTGTAGGATTCAAACTTGGAAGCTACACCAGGAATCATGATAAAAGGTATATGGAAATAACCTATCTCTTTACGGTGGCAAAGGATACATTTAGCATATGGTCAAGAAAGAACTACAAATTAGGTACAACATAGAGATGGTGCCAGAAATCTCTTTCCTTTGTGGAGTTCTCTCTTTTCCCTTCTTTGCAACATGTAGGGTTACTTACTTGGTGCCATGACGACATGGATGTGGAAACATCAGGAAAACTCTTGATAATAATGCAATCCAAGTTACATGATCTCAACCAAGCAAGGAAAACAGAGCATGGAAATGACGCCTTTGTGGCATAACTGGTTCTAGCCTTAAAAACTATTTCCAAGAGTAATGTGTGTTGAGAGCACTTTCACACAGCCTCTTCTGCCAGACAAACATAGCATGGGATTGATGCCTATGTAGCTATCTTTATTGCGTGGCCTTCAGCCAGTCAGTGTTTGAAAAACCTAGATTATCTTACTGGATTATTACGAGAATAAAAGGAGGGGGGGCTACATACTTTCTTGGAAGAAGGGTGTGATCTAAATATGATAAACAAAACAATAAACATGCAGACTTGCATGCTTAAAGTATAAGGAAGGAATAGGTCAAAGAAGGGGAAAGAACCTCATTCTTTCACTCTCTGCAAGATCTTATTCCATAGTTTGTCCCATTGCCAATTCTCACATGTTCCTCACTGCTGACCTCTCCTTCTCCATCAGTGACTATCCAAACCTGTTAGAAAAAAGAAGCAGGCCCAGCCTAAGGCAAAGGAAAGATGGTGCCCTCTTGTCTGTCTCCAATATAGAAACTGTCTGGACTGGCATCTCAAGTTACTTTATTACCAGGGAGCCCTGGTGGCAAGGGAGTTCTGGTGACACTGTGGTTAAATGCCAGTACTGCAACCACAACATTGCAAGTTCTATCCCAAGGGCTCCAAGGTTGACTTAGCTGTCCATCCTTTTGTAGGTTGGTAAATAAGTACAAGGCTTGTGGGAGCAACTAGCTAACACACATTGGAAACTCCTTGGGGAGTGCCCAGCATGCTATAAAAGCAGTGTAGATGTGTAGGTGTTATTGTTTAACAATTTTTAAGCCGCTCTGAGAGCTTTCGTGGCTGAAAAGCAGGGTATAAATACCTAAAAATAAAAATAAATAAAAATACCACTGGCAATGGGTGAGGCAACAGTCTCATTATGTGGCATATATGAGCTTTGTGCTCCAGCAGGAGAGAACAGTCCAAAGGTTAAGGAGGAACTGCTACCAGACTGCCCCCAGTGTCTCCAGGCACCTGCTGCCAGAAGCAGTTGCCTCATTCTGCGTAATGGAAGGATCATTCATGTCACAAAGGCACCTTCCTGGAGTGGATGCTATAAAGCCATTCTATATGGTGAAATACTGGTGAAGCAGCAACCAGGAAGATATTGCTAGCAACTTCCCTCCTAATACTGCTTGAGGCTGCATGTGTTGACTAGTTACAGCAGATGTTAGGGATATTGTATCCCAACAGCTAGAGACTATTTTAGAGAAAGGACTTGAAGATGAATCAGTTGGGCTTGTATCAATTTTTCCCTAACCCTCAGAAACTTTACACTTGACAGTAACCTTTGGCTTCCTGATAGGAACCTCATGCACTGACCCACAAATATGCAGGATCAGCCAAACGCTTTAGGAAGCAACCTTTTGAGATGTGCATATTAGACTTGATCCATATATATTTGATCTATGATTTGGTTTGATGATGCAAAAGGTAGTTTTTGAGTAGCTTTCAGGCACTGCTGTTCCCTCAGACAGAGCTACAATTCATTGTCCCATGGTTGTCTGCCAGATCCATATAATCAAAATTCCCTTTCATTTCCTTTTCAGCATGATTCAGCCTCAGCCACCTCATTTTAGTAATGTAATATTGCAGTGGAGAGTAAGGGACAGGTGATAACCAATTTGCATCCTGGGCAACAAGCCAGTAGCTAGAAGGTGAATTGTGCTTGTATTGTCCAAGGTGGAAAAAATTCGGACACTGCTGGAGATATTTTTAAGTCCCATAGATGGACTCTGTGGAAAAGCTATATGGCTGTGGCTGTGACAGACCAAATATAAAGAGACCAGAGATTCTGAGTCATGAGAGTGCAGGTCCCGCTGTGAAGAACTGACTCTTCTGAGGGGAGATCAAGAAGAAACACCATAGCTTCAGACCCTGAGAGGTCTGAATAGTCAATGCTGCTGAAATAACTCACAATAGTAAGAAATTATTTGAGATCTCAAAAAGGGTGGATAAAGATATCCAAGGAGAGGAAAGCAAAAATACTGGGGAATAACTGCAGTGTTCTTGTTTCAATTTGTTACTGTCGCTGCTCAACCTTACTGGTTTTTCTTTGGCCTCTCAGCTTGCACCACAAGGCCTTTGTTTTCTTGTTATCATAACTGTTTTTGAACATAAATATTTGGTCATTTTCTCTCCTCTGTATCAGTATTGCCTTTCACTTCTCTCCCCCCCCATGTTTCAACCTGGCACCAGTTTGGATTTTTTTAGGCCCATGCTTAGGATAACTGGATGAGGTTCCTGAGGCATTAAGAGTAATTCCTTTTCTTGCCACTGACCTGCCTTATGACCTTTGGGAAATCAATCCAGGGCTTTCCCATTTCCCCACTTTCATCAGTCATACTTGCACAGATGAGCATGCAAGTCCTTTAGAACAGAATTCTCTTCCTCTGTCTCCCTCTCTCTTTCTCTTTTCACTTAACTGTTAGATTTGTTTCCCAGATTTACAAGACAGTGAACAATATGAAATACACTAAAGGTCACAGCAGGGAATCGATCATCATGGCTGGAAATTCAGAGTGCTGTGGTAAGTACATATTTCATATAATCATTCCCTTCATATCCCATCCATCTTTAATTCAATATATCCTTGAGTGGTGTCATATTGAATTAGAAGACCTCAAGTCCTCAAACCAGAAAGGAAGAAAGTGGGGAGAAGGAGAGAAAAGTGGGGGGGGGAAGGGGGTAAGACTTCAGGGATGTCTGAGGAGGCAGCATACCATGATGGCACATGAGGAATGGTGCCCAGATTTCTTCAAAGGCCTCCAGGGCTATCTCTTTTCTTGATAGACGATCTGCTTCTTGACAGTGAAGCTGCCAAACCAGTCTCCCATTAGAGGTGGAAGGGGAAAACTGTGTACTACAGATAATGGAATGTTTTGCCACAAAGAATGCTCTCTGGAGCCAAGCTGCTTGAGGCCCTATCTAAGCCCATAAGGCCAAGATTTAACCTAGGATCTAAAGCTGAATAATACGTAAACATATTTGCACTGATAGATAAGAATGCCAGGCAGCTCTATTATGGAGTTGCCCCCACTGTCTGACAATGATCGGACAATTGAATATAGTTCAATAAGATTTCATGGATTTTACCATGCTACATTTATAGAATCTTTTAGTAGCCCAGAGGGCTGGAAAAAACAGAAATTCCCAGGTTTTGGCTGCTGACACACTGCAGAAATAATGCAGTTTGATGCTGCTTTAACTAATATGGCTCCATCCTATGGAATCCTGGGATTTGTAGTTTATTGTGGTACCAGAGCTCTCTGACAGGGAAGGCTAAATATCTCACAAAACTACAAATCCTAGAATTCCATAGCATTGAACCATGGCAGTTAAAGCAGTGTCAAACTGTATTATTTTTCCAGTGTGTCAGCAGCCTATGTTCCTGTTTTTCTAGAGTTTTTGTTTCTTGTTTCACAGCACAACATTTTCCCCATCCTGAAGTATTCCCAGGGAACTCCCAGCACTTTCTGGATTTTTCTAGGTCTAATCTCCTTCCCCCGGTAAACCCAACAATTGAGTTAAAAATGAGATGAGACATGGGAGATCTATTACAGAATATCTTGTGGGGTGTAGGAGATGAAATTTAAAAACAGAGGAGGGGAATGAATATGGGGAAGAGCACCAGACATTGATGTCTTCAATAACAGTAATGTATTAAAAATCTTATGGAATACAGAACAACATCTGACTTAAATGAGCAGACCTATGATTGTCCTGGTCTCTGCAGAGGTGATATGTACCCCAGCTATTCTTCCCAGCTTCTTCATAATTACTGAAATCTAGGAGGGCTTTCTGGGACTGTCTAAAGAAAAGTATGCATCAATGGATATACCTGTAATTATATGTAATCAGTGGCTCTTCTGAGAAGGTGTCCAACTTTCCCCTATATGACATTTTCCTAATCTAACTCCCCTTCCCTAAAGGTGTTTATGTTTTGGAATAAACAGAAAATCTGATAAGATTGAGATAGAAACGGATACAGTTTACAGTTGAACAGATAAAATGCCATGTTAATCTTGGTTGCTTAAATTATTGTCTCAGCCTAGTGATGCAGAATATAGAACTCCCCTGATGATGATTATAGCGATTCTGTTTAAATACTCCAGTTTCCAAGGATTTGTGTTGTAGAAATGATTTCCCATTTTAAAATTATGGAATTTTAATGCCACCATAGCTATATTTTTTGTTGATCTGAGGTCTTTAGGGAATATGGCTGCAACACCAGATCATTGCTTCCTTTCTGTGTGTTTCAGTTTTTTTCACTTCTCTCAGGACTTCAGACCATACAAATACGGCATCTTAAGAATGCCTAATTATTGTGAAATGGGGTGTGTACCAGATGGCACCCTTTTGCGATCATGTAAAATCCAAAAGCTGTACTTTTTTATTGATCGCCCAAGCCATCAATTGATTCCCCGTAGTGCTTTGCTGGTGTTTGAATCTGTGCATCATTGTACTCACGTGAATGCAGCATCCATGGGCAAACACTTTCAGGTGCAATTCAGACAGCTAGGTAGGGGACACTTTTTATGACCCCCCCCATGTACTTGAGATTTTAAATGTGTGTTTTTGTGCTCTGCTGTGCTTTTTGTGTGTTTTTTCATTTATTTTTTAAATTGAGAATCGGCGACATTTCAACCCCGGAAGTAAACGGAACTCTGTTTATGCCCTGTTACTGTCAGAGAAGCCTCATTGATGCCATTAAGGTAAATTCTGGTATGGGGGGTTCTTTTACCAGCATAAAAACAACACAATTTATGCTGGCAAAAGAACATTAAAGTGGGGTGGTCTGATAAAATCCTTAGTCTTCTGCATTTGGCATTCAAGATGCTATCTAATCTAATCTATATGTATTTGGAACACTAAAGCGGTATACTACTAGAAAAGCATACTGTAGTTTTCTACATGGCAGATTTTTTTTACAGTACAATGAAATGGTGAAGATTATTGTGAAGAGATGAAATAAAAAAAGAAACATTAAAAGTGTGTGTTATATATTAATTCAGTGCTTGTAAATATAGGTAGGCACCCTCCTTCTCAATAAGCCATATCAATAAGCCGTATCACAAGTCAATATGTGGTAAGAGTACTGAACAGAAAGAAGTATTGTACATTTGAACAGCCATAATGAGTCTGGCCCCTTTTTACTCTCTTCTCCAAACAAGCCACCATATTAATAGTGTTTATGCATTTGGCTTTACATATCAGGTTCTTACATTTCCCTTGACCCCTAAACAGTCCTTCGAGGTCTTTCAGTAGTAGTTTTTTAAAGAAAAGGATTGTTCTTATGTTGGGATTGGCCGTTTGGTGTTTTCCCCCTCCCTACTAAGAAAACAGAACAAAGCAAGAAACCATGCATCATTTTATTCTGCTTTATTAAAGCACCAGCATTGAGGCCATGATATTGAGAACACAGCTGCACTGGGCAGGGCATGTTTCTAGGATGGAGGATCATCACCTCCCCAAAATACTACTCTATGGTGAACTCACCAGGAGTCAGCGTAAGAGGGGTGCTCCAAAAAAATGATACAAGGACTCCCTGAAACAACATCTCAGGCTCAGACAAATTGATCACCAACAATGGTCCAACCTGGCCTCACTTCAGGAGGCATGGAAATGCACTATCCAGAATGCTGCAGCCTTATTTGAGAACTCACGCCGAACAAGTCTTGAAGAGAAACGACAACGCAGAAAGAATCACAACCCGGAAACATCACCCAAGGAGACCTTCTGCTGTGCTTTCTGCAACCGGACTTGTTTATCTTGGATTGGCCTTTTCATTCATCAGCGCGCTTGCAGAAAGCGCGGGGTGAGTCCTTCCTGCATCTTCGTTTGCAAAGAAAAGCCAGAGAGAGAGAGAGAGTGTGTGTGTGTCCGTGGTTCTTAACCTGGGTTCTATGGGCCCCCAGAGGGCCACAATGTCCTCACAGGGCATTCTCAAAGTCTTGAAGGCTGCTCGGCCCACCTCCTCCTTGCAGTGGAGAGGCCACGTGACAGGAGCCAAGGCAAAGTCTGGCTGGTTTGGCCTGTGCATTGCTGTTCAATCAGCTCCAGCTACAAATTTGCAGGAAGAAGCAGAAGAAAAGTCTTCCCTCTGCTTCCAGTGCCTCTGAGGGAAGGTTTAATGGATGGTGTAATTATATTGTTGCTGTTTTAAATCTTGAGTTAAGTCTTGGGGTCAGCAGCAACAAAAGATATTTAAAGGGGGTCCCTGGCAAGGAAAATGTTAAGAGCTACTGACTTAGAGAACTACTCACTGAAGGAAAGAAACTACATTTCAAAAAGCCTGCAGCAGGCCACAGTAGCTGAATTTTGTCTGAATTATGTGCTTCCTTCCTATTTTTTTAAAATTCCATTACCTATATCTTCCAAGATTTCACAGATGAAAACTGGAATACACAGGGCCAAGCAGTATCAGAGTGTGGTCAAGGTGGCAAAAGTTGTTATTGAAGAAGAAGAGACAAGCTAGAAAAGGCTGCTGCAATGTGCCTTTGCCTGAGCCTACAGGACAAGGACAAGATTCCTCCCACTCCTGTCTGTTCTCCCCTGCCTAGTTATCTGAGTGCAGACTGCTTTTGCACTTTGAACTCAGTTTGCAGCAGTTGAGGACAAAGGGAAAAGTGGGAGGGGATGAGAAAATCTGGGACATTTTAAAAGCAGCTGCAGAAGTGGTATGACAGAGTATTAATGCCAAATTGGAACAGTTGGAGGGCATGCATTACCTATATGACAGGAAAGGTGTTTTTGACACACCCAAATGGTGTTAATAATCCTGGTGATTGTCACTGGTGGATGGGATAGACTTTTGTTTCTCCCAACTACAAGTGATCCCATTTTGGAAATTATTATGTTCTTCCTGCTAATGGCAACAGAGAAAATGTTATCTTGGACTAGTATCTATCACTGTAAATTGGAAGAAGGTTTTTTTTACCTCCGTTCCCACCTCTTCTCTTAGTGGACAGGGTTGGAAGTTTTCTCACACAAGCTCCATTTGTGCACACAGAGTTGTGGTTTTAAGGGAGGAGGGATGGGGAGGGCCAAATCCACACTATACAAATAATCCAGTTTCACAAAGTCTTTAGCCTTCTCTGCCCAAGAGTGCTGGTGCCTCACCAGACTACAAATCCCAGGATTCCATAGGAAGGAGCCATGGCAAATAATACAGTTTCAAATTGGATTATTTGTGTAGTGTGGATTTGGCCTAGGTATGTAGGAGTATATACTGTATATGCCTACACACCTACCCATCCCTCCTCTTATATTTGTGCATGTGTGTGTTGCATACATGCACAGCCTCCAGCCTCTCAGCTAACACCGATTCAGTCCTCAGGAGCCAACCCTTTTCTATTTGTCTTGTACAGAGGGACAGTTAAATATCTCTAGAAATGTACAGTGGTCCTGTGGGACCTGGTTGTTACAAGGCTCCTGCTGTATTCAGAGATCTATGAAGCTCTGGCTCATCATGAGATAAGCACACACAAACATACTGTGCAAAGCACTGTGAGAAAACTCAGCTTTCTGAAAAAGCCAATCTGGCAAAGTGTGTGGACCCAGAATAATCACCCTACTTCAGGGGATATTTTTGGAAACACGTATAGTAAACAATGTGAAGGTTTCCATTTAATAGTTTAGATTTTTAAATTAATGTCAGTTTTATTAGTCCTGTCCTAGTAGACTAAGAGAGGAGATGCTAATAATCTGAATGCGGTTCAAAGACCATATTTGGAGAACTCAGATGTTTTGCAGTAAGCTTGTATTTTTCAGGCATTTTAAACATTTGGGTGTACAGATGTGCATTGCATTTAAAAGATGCAGCTGCCAAAGTAAAAGGTTTTAGAGCACCATCAGCAATGATTGGGAACAAAAGCATGGGCAACAGGCATGGATGGAGGAATTACGTCCGTCATACATCCAATTCCTAAAATCAGTCTATCGTAATATAATACATACTGTATGACCCTAGCTAGAAATCTTATCATAGCTTGTGATTCATTCAGTTACCTGCCATTGGCATACTGATCTGAGGGTTTAGAGAAAATGCTTGGACTAGATTATTATTTTATTATGCGTAATAGGACTTATTATGCGTAATCAGACAATGCAAAAATCGCATTATAATAATGTGATAATAACATAATGGGCTGAAATTAGCAGATGACGTCATCCTTCTCCCATGGCCAGTCTATACACTAGCCACAAATAAGGCATCACTTTTTATTCACAGACTAAGGAGATTTTCACATGGGGAAATTATTCCCTGGGGATATCAGGACAGAATTGTTTCTGTCCCGGAAGTAGCACCGCGTTTCGCATGCCCACTTCCCTCTCCTAATCTTCCGTTGTCCTGATGCTGTGCTCGTTCTATTTCTTTTTATTAATGACAAACTCTCATTAATAAAATATCACGGAAGGTACCGGCAGGGAAATAGAACAAGCACAGTGTCAGGATGACGGGAGATCAGGAGAGGGAAGTGGGTGTGCGAAATGCGGCGCTGCTTCTGGGACAGAAACAAGTCTGTCCCAATCTTCCCAGGAAATAATTTCCCCATCTGAAAATCTCTTAAGCCATGAATAACTCCTCAATATTGTTATTTTCATGGTATTGAGGAGTGTGCAAAACCAAGTCCCACTGTAATCATGAGAATACAGCATGAATGGGCGGTTCCCATTGCCTCCAAGAAAACGTCCGGGTGACAATGTGAAAACGGCTGACAGGACACTCTTTTTATGAACTATCCTGTATTGCTGGCAAGTTTTTATGTATGTTTCAGGGCTTATCTGTGTATTTAATTTGTTTTTTTTTAAAGTTTTTGGTGTTTTTACATGGGCTCATGTCTTCTTTCAAGAACCACCGAGATCTTGCACCCTGGCTAACATGGAAGTAAGTGGACATTTCTCTTAAAGGAGCATGTGCGGGCCAATTAAAAGCATTAATATATTGTTAATGCAAGGTAATGCAAAGACAGATGTTACTGTCGCAGGACCTTTAATCCCATTCTTAAAACATAAGTGGTAATTGTCTGATAATTTTAGTTATGATGCCACAATCTTTCTGCCTTCCTTACTTGCGTTATTACAAGATTTTAAGATGCTAGTCTGATAATGTCCTTAGTGTCTTCACACTGTGTTGTTCAAACTAGCAGAGCACCATGTTAAGTGTGATCCTTTCTTTATGCAAGCCATGTTAAGGTGGATGGTATTGCCACCACAACGTACAGCAGGAAGAACCATATTATGGACTGCTGGATGTTGAACACTCCATTGGGCAATAATCACAAATAACATGACTATGGTAGAGTGCTGTGTCTTATGAGTCAGGGCTAATCTATATGCTACACACAAATGTGAGTCTTGATACGTGGAGGAGGAGGGGAAAGGGGAACAAGGAGGAGAAGACTGGAGGACAAAAGTGGTTTTGAGAGAAGAAATGCATTGGAATGGAGGGGGAGATTTGAAGTATCTTTAACATTTATGCAAACTGTTGCCTTTTCCAGTTCAAATTAGATAACTAACTGTAAGATATGTTTCCTCTCTCTCATATGCATTTGAAACCCTGAATGAGGTGGGGAGATTTGGAAAATATGGAAATAAGAAACATTTCTCCCTTGTACTTTCTTATTGAGATCTAAACACACCCTCCCCAGCTTTAAACAAATAAACAAAAAACCCTGTGCCACAGCATGTAACATCTTGCAAGCTTCACAGCTGCAGGTGGTGATCCATAGGAAGCTCTGTGTAGCTCTTCAAGTTCTTGGTCTTCATCTGCAGGATAAATAAATAAATAAAAAAACAATCTTGGCAAATTTGATGCTGATTTGTAATTTCCATTGAACCAACCTTGTCCTCCACCACGCCTATTAAATCTATTTCATATGCTTTATAGTTCTACTGAATGTGTGGGCAATCAGTTTGGCAACCTGTTTTCATTTATTTTAAAATGATAGCAAGTGTAAGATAGGTTTCGAATGTTTCAAAGATAATTTGCTGCAGGAAGAGCCAGTCGCTGGTGCACAATGGAGTTCTTGGCATTGATTTTTCAGGAAGTCTAATTCATGCAGGACGACCTCTGAAAATTTTGCATCTCTTTCCCTCCATTTCCCATTTATTCATAATACAGTTATATTTATTTTATCTTTCCATTGCCATATCACAATTCTTGTTGCTCTACCCTTGGGTCAGAAAAGAACCTGTGTGACCATCCAGATATTATTGGATGGCAACTGCCATCATTCACCTTTGGCTACACTAGCTAGGGCAGATGGGAGATGCACTCCAATGTTTGGAGGGCTGCATTTCCCCCCTTCTGTCTTAAATAAATTGTGAATAGTTACAGAGGCAATCCTGTACATACAACTCTGGCAATAAGACCCACTGAACACAGATGGAATTACTTGAAGTAAACATGCAGAAGATTGTACTGTTAGTGTTAGTATTCCTGAAATGAACTAAAACAGAGCATAAAGCAGGGTGGAAATCCTGTAGCCTTCTAGGGGTTGTTGGACTGCAGCTCCTAGATGCCCTAGCCACCACATCTAATTGTGAGAATATGAGGATTTGTAGTGCAACCACATCTAAATCAGTTCTGCTCCTGGTTTAAATCCATTGCTAGCTCCAGCTAGGGCAAACTTATTGAATCAATAGGATTTGCATGAATGTTCATTAAGCATTCAGCAATTGATTCAATGATCTACTCTTGCTGGGAACAGCAAGTGGATTTAGATCTTAGGCTGCCATCCTCTACTCGCTTACCTGAGAGTAAGTTCCACAAATTAAATTGAATTAAATCAAATGCCAGACATTCATCTTTCCTAGGTCATACATTCTCCTAGGTCATACCTAACTTGGGACTTTGATACTTGAGAGAGCACCTCACTCTATATATGCCTGCCCAAGAACTGAGATCTATTGGAGGCAGTTCCTCTGCATCCCAACAGTAGGGGAAATATATTGTGTGAGAACACAGGAGAGGGCCTTCTCTGTGGTGGCATCCCAGTTAGGGAATTCCCTCCCCTTTGAGGCCCGATTGGCACCAATGCTTGTATCATTTCTGCATCAAGTTAAAGTTTGGCTTTTTATTAAAGCCCTTGGGCCTAACTGATTTTATCCAGGCTGCACATATCCTATGGTTGCACTATTTAAAATTGTTTAAATTAATTTAAATTGTCTGGCTTTAATTGATAAACTAATATATTTT
Source organism: Gambelia wislizenii (assembly GCA_030847615.1). NCBI lineage: Eukaryota > Metazoa > Chordata > Lepidosauria > Squamata > Crotaphytidae > Gambelia > Gambelia wislizenii. The sequence goes on along the minus strand of JAUMIR010000005.1, from coordinate 81,515,139 downwards.
TAATCTTTTAAAATTATGATTATTATTTATTGTTTTACACTGATTCTATTATAAGCTGCCCTGAGATCTTTGGATAGGGTGTGGGTTATAAATATTTTAATAAATAGATAAATAAAATATAAACCCAATCTCTCCTAAATCATGAATGCTGACTGATTCAAAATGAATGATCCACTCAAAACAAAAAGATTACACCCTTCACTAAACAATTTTTACATTTCGCACCCAGAAAGCCACAGCCTCATTGGTGATAGTCACATTTCATCCAGATAAGAAAACTAAATACTTGGAGGAATGACTGATAAAATGGAAGTATGTCATTCTGAATTCCTTTTCAATGGCGGCATCTGAAATGAACTGGAGTTCTAGTTATTGCCTAGAGGGAAAGTAAAAAAAGGGTGGCAGGGCACAAGATGAGCAAGTTACTACACTGTATCATCCAACTTTACCTTATTTTTAGTTTTGTTCCTATACACAAGGTGTGGCTAGCTCATGGATCTCCAGAGGTTGCTAGACTACAGCTCCCAGCTTGACAGAAACTGAAGTCCCAGCAACACCAAGAGAGCCACAAACTTGGTCACTCCTGAAAAACACACATATGTGGGAACAATTCCCATTGGTCTCACGGGAGCCCGTGTCCAAACAGAGGTGGCTAAGTTTGTACTGCCAGTCTGTAAACTGCTACACGTTCCTTGGGAAGCAGATGTCATGTTTTACTATCAGTTTCTGAATTGTAAAAACTCTTTTCAAATCATTTGTATAGCAGGAAGTGCCATGGGACTACATCAAGAGTATTAATTGAGGACATCTGAATTTAGGACATCTAAATAGGACATTTTCTTTTGGATCTGATGAAATAAACTTAAGTCTATGAAAGCTTATGCTACCAACTTCTTTCCCTGAGTTAGGACTTTATCAGACACAAAACACACTAACATTCCTGTCCCACTATTAGCGAACCCGTTCCTATCCTGGCAGAATAACCTAAAATATCAGACTTACCTCTGGCAGTGTTAAAAAGCAGTCCAGGCATGAACAGAACACTAATGGAGCTCTGTTCACTTCCTGGTTAGAGATCTTGCCGATTCTCACAAGAAGATGCGAGTGCAGCAAATTAAAAAGAAAAAGAAAAACAGAAAAAGTTTACACAAGCACAGAAACACACTTTAAAAAAGTACCAGTAACCCATGGAGGTAAATAAAAAGAGTGTCGCCTACCTGGTTTTTGCACTCTCACTCAGAAGCGTTCTGGCCAGATTGGCCATTGATGCTGCATTCACGTGAGTACAATGTCATGATGTTTCAAACACTGGCAATGGTGGCACTAAAGTGCCATGGGGGATCAATTGATGGCTTGAGCCATCAATTAAAAAGTACAGGTTTTAGCCAGTACATAAACACAAAAGGGCGACGTCATATTGTGCGTCGTTATGATGCTGTATTTGGTGCATCTGAGAACATCCTGAGTCTCAAAGATCGCTTTGCATACTGATCCAGATGAACACAGTTATGTCTTTGCATTCTACTTTCTTTTGGAGTCTGAGAAGATATAGATGTAAATAAATGAAGTGATTTAACTACAGTATGAACTCCCAAGAAAGAAAAATTTCATCAGATTTCCCATTTCACTTGCTTTTCAACCAGTTCTTAAGATTATTTTATTCAAGCAGACATTTTTAATGTAAGTCTATGATATGATTTAAGCCTGCTGTTGTTGATACCATTTCTTTCCTAATGTTTCGTGATTTTTTTTACTGCTGCATGTTTTATTGTTTACTTGGGGCTTGTCTATATGGTAAAAATAATCCAAATCACATGGAAGGTGATCTGTACAAATGGACATTTGCATAAATACATCTCATTCAGATGGGAGGCAGCCAAATCCACCATAAACTCCTTCAGGGAAGCTTTCGGAGCTTTTCTTGGAGTGTTTAAAAAACTCTGTATTACATGTGAATGTGCGATCATTTGGACAGTCGCATTCGCGTTGCTGCGACCAAGTGTAAGCTGATTGGCTGGACGAGCAGGAGGGCAGGGCTAGGAAACAGGGAAAGCACCTGCTGCTGCCATCTTGGATTTGTGGCTAAGTGAGGGTCTGGTAAGTTGATAAAACTATAATCTTTTATCTATGATCTTTTTTTCCTTTTTAAAAATACAAATTATTGCATGTGCGCACCATAGTAAATTGTTTTTTTAAAAACAGTTAGGCGGCAGCAGACTTAAAATGCCAAGTAAATCACTCGCAGCCGCCTTCTTGGCTAGAGGTCATGCAGAGCTTAGGGGGGATCTTTTGACCATTAAGACAAGTCACAGTGCTGTGAATGGCTGCTTTTTTTGAAGAGATCTTATTTCCCCACCACCACCATATGGATGGGACCTTATTTTATATAGATAATCCACTTTTGTACTGAAAATAAAGCTCAAGTCAGCTAACCATAATAGTATATTGAATTATTATTAAAACATAAAGAGAAATTGATTAAGACATATCAGGAAAAGAAGTAAACATACCAAAAAAAAAAAACCACCAAAAAACAAAGAAGAAGGAAAAACCCCAAAAGACAAATATCAGTACCCAGCAATGAAAACCTACTTCCACAAACAAGTCTGTTTAAAAGTTAATGTCTATCTGAATGAAAATGTCTACTGGCAAAAGAACAAGAAGGTAGTCTAGTCTCCCTTAGCAGGGAATTCCAAAGCTTGGGAGAAGGCACTAGTAGGAATTGTTATTTTTCTGAGTGTTTTTAAAATGTTCTTGTGAGTTATATCTTGCAACTGATTTTAGCATAGAAAGGTAAGACAGAAATTTCCAAATACAGAAATATGCAAATGAAATAAACTTATTTATTTTTTCCAGAGATGTTAGAGACAACATACCTATGGGGCAGCGAAGGGTAGCTAAAGATTTGCTCCCTTGGTGTTGCTGAATACCTAAAAAAAGAGAGAACCCATAATGCCTAATGGTATCTTACGTCGACTGAAATACTCTTTCTCCCTTCCATAATTTTTTTTTTAAAAAAGCCTAGACATTTTCTGTTTAGAATATAATGCTACAAAATCAGAAAGATTACCTTAATACACTTATACTGCTGTAGTGGAATAGTAGCAAAGATCTGTTTCTACAATGTTGATTAGATTTAGCTCTGCTTTCACGATACTCCATGAGAAATGTTCTAGTAAGAGTAGCTGATTTGGAAATGAAGACGGGCTTGACAGGCAACAAAAACAATGTTATCTTCTCCCAAGATTCTAAGAAATGTAAAATATTTTTTTATAAATGTTTTTAAAAATTGGCTTCAGTTATTCCCAGAGGAATATTTGTTTTGGAATTGTTAATAAAATAACAAAATCAATCGAAAGGAACCCACCATGTTTGACCATTGATGATAGAAATCCTAGGCATTAGTTCTCACAGCCAGGTAAAGGCTTATAGAACTGGCTAGCAAAGAGCATTACTGCTGTAGAAAGGAATTGACACTGCAAAAGTTTCCAGCATATTATATTGTTCTAACCTTGTGTAAATATTCCAAATCTAAAACAGAAAGTTTATGTAAAAGATGCCAAACCAGTCTCTCTGTACATATTCTATTCCCAGTGCTTTGGAGAATGAGATGTTTTTCTGCTTAATGACACTGCAAATTAGTCCAAGGAGAGAAAAAAAAACCAAATATGCAGCATGCTGTTAATGTCTGTGATGTAGTTTGTTTACAATTATTCATTTGTGTCATAGGATATAAACATTCTTTTGAACTATTGCAACAGACCAAAGCTAAGTGTTAGGAACCTTAGCTTCAGGGCTTGTGGAGAACAATTGACAATAGAATGAGAATTCATTAATTTCAATGCAAGCTGTCTAGGGGAACCTCCTAGTGAATTATATTCTATGTCCAACAGTTTTTGATATATGTGTGTGTGTGTGTGTGTTGTTTCAAATTGCTGGTGATGCAATTAATAAAATGTTTGTTGTGTTTTAAGTATAGATTCCTAGATACATTTCTAGCATAGGTTTGATTACAACTTGTGGCAAGGTGTGTTAATAATGGTATAAAAAGCAGATTTTAATAATCTGTATCATTGTCCAAAAGCATAATCAATTTCTTTTAAATCTTTTAATACTTTTACATTTGAAGATTGCAGTAAAGTCCACAGAAATGGAAAATCATTTGTTGATGGGAAGGAAAAGCATATCAAAAGCTTGTGATTCCCCCCCGCCCACATACACACACACACAAAGCCCCAAAGAAACACACTGGCTTATTTTGAAACATGTTCTTTGCTTTTGTTACGTCTGCATCAGTTTCTGAACCTGGAATCCATGTCAGATCTTTCCATATTCCATTCTTGGAGCCAAGTCACGACCTCATTTTCCTCACTGTGCACTGATTTTATTTTATCGTTTTTGGCATTTGGTTTCTGACAGAGATCCATGTGGATCCCATTTTCTGAATGATGTCTGTGGATCGGTGGCTACTTCTCTTGTGTACTGCTAAGAGGCAAACCAGAAAGGCCTTCACTCAGCTGGGCAATGTGGGTGAACTGAAAGAGGGAAACAAAGCAGCTTCATTTTTGCAGTAGGAGCTTGTTATGAGTGGTTGGGCTGCACAGGTTCTTCATTGTGGTCCCTGTGAATCACACAAGGGAGCTGCCAGACTTACCCAGGGCTTCTTCATGGTCCAGGGCAGTGTCCACTCTCAGCTAATGCCCAGCATGCCAACTGTTTTCTTCCCAGCAAGCTGGGAAGAGCAAGCTGGCCAAGCTGGGAAGAGACTTCCTTTGGCAGCCAATCAGTCACTGGGTGGGAGGTCAGGGCTCCAAAGTATTTACTCCTGGTCGCCTTGCCACTGCCCTCAGTTGTTCTTGGTGCATTGTTGAGAGCAGCAGTGGGAAGTGGTGAAGGATGGCAGAGGAACAGCAAGAATAGTTGAGGTGCATTGAGAGCAGCTGAGGATGTCCGAGCGCACGAGAGGTGAGGCTGGGAAACCCAAATGTCTTGGACCAACCTGGCACAAGCAGCCGGAGCATGGGACAACTCCAGCAGGGCTCTGGACACCCCTCATCCACCAGCCAGCAATGCAACTGCTGTCCCACTCTGTCAGCCACCCATTGTCCACCAGCCATCAATGCAACTGTCTTGGCAGGTCTTTCGCAGACCCTCAAGGTTTTGATAGAGATGGTGGGACAGCTAGAGGCTCAGGCAGCTGTGTCAGCCAGCTTGCAGGAAATCAATTCCTGTGAAGTGGCACCAGGACCTAAGCTACTACATACCAGCAAGAGAGCAACGGAAGCCACCTCCCCACTGCCAGCAGCAGCTGCAGCAGTGATAGTGAGGCTTCCAGCACCTCCTCTTCAGAAGACAATGAGTTGAGCACAGGAAAGTGGAGGAGAAATAAAGGATGGAAGGCACAGGAAGTACTGGAGCAGGGAGGAGACAAACAGCAGGGGATTGTCAGGTAAGTCTTCTGGAGAGGCATGCCAGGATAGGTCCAGCTACTGGTAGTCTGCAGCCCATTTTTCTGGTCTCCCTTCATGAGCCATTAAGATCAGGAGAAAAGGGGAGCAGGCAGCTTCTTGTCCAGGCAGGGATTGGGAAGGTGAGCAAGAGGCATCTGGGTCCAAGTCATGATCCCCTTTGCAGACAATGAGGATCCTCTCAGTATCCACCTGGATAGGAAGACCATGGGATATTATGTTGACGTCTTCTTGTTTCTTAAACCAGAAGGAGAGGAAGGGTGCTCACCCAGGTCCAAGAAAAAGGAAAGGACAAAGACAAGGCAGAGGTGGTTGAATGCACTTTCAAAAATTGGTTAGCCAGTTTCATGGTTTTCATGGGGTGGTGCAAGTAGCCTACCCAGAGCAGGGTTGGCATCTGTCCAACCATTTAGGCAATGTACTCAGGGCTAGTTAGATATTTCCCCTTTTACCCCTTTAAACACTGTTTAACCTTTGTACACTTTCAATATTTCCAGCAGTCCCAGTTCTCTTAATAGTTCTAAATTACAGTGTAATTTAATGCATTATTTCAATTCAATCCATTATTTTTCCCCATCTCAAATTATACTATGAGGCCTGCTCTCTCCTCTGGATTAAGGATTGGACAACATTGGAAAATAAAAGATTATGAAGATTAGAAGCAGATACAATAAGATATGGATGGCATACTTACCTATTTTATGATAAAGACAAAGTGAACAAAGAATTTAATAACTGTTAGGTATGCAAAACATTACTAAAAACATGGAAGAAACACAGACACCGGCTCTGTCCCAAAATCCATTATGTTTTGGGAACTCCCCACATGAGGCCTTTTTTGGTAGTGAAGGTATATCATCAGCCAATTGATTAAAGTATAAGGACGTATTGTTAATAAAAGAAGAAAAAGCTATTTTGAAAACTGAGGAAGAACTAAAAAACGAAGGCTTAATCTGTCATTGGTACCTCTACAGAAAGATTAGAGAAAGATATCTTTTGGATTCAAAATTGGATAATGTTAATATAAGAAAAACAATCTGGGAATCAATGTTAGAAGCTGGAAATAAGAAATAGATCACAAAACTGTATAAACAATTACTCAAATAGAACAAAGAAGAAGAAATCATAAAAGATAACATGATTAAGTGGTCCCAAAACATTGGACATATGAGAGAATTATCAAAATGGAAGAAAATATGGAATAGCAGGAATGATGGATACATCAGTAGAAAAAGACCATGGTAAAATTATATTTTATATGCTGTCTGCAGCAAGGATATTACATGCAAAACATTGGAAAATCTTGTTGGTACCATCAACAGAAGACTGGTTACTGCGAATATATATGATACAAATACAGTTGCCCCTTCACATTCACGGGGGTTAGGTTCCACAGATCCCCGCGAATGTGAAAATTCCACAAATAATGACAGCCTTGCCCCACCCTCCCGAAGCAACCACGGGGCCTCCGGAGGCCCCGTGGTCACTTCCCTTCACCTCCCCATTCCATCATGAAGTGACCACGGGGCCTCTGGAGGCCCCGTAGTCTCTTCCCCCCATCTCCCCACTCTCTCCCAAAGTGACCACGGGGCCTCCGGAGGCCCCGTCGTCACTTCCCCTCGCCTCCCCACTCCCTGCCGAAGCAACCATGGGGGCTCCGGAGGCCCCGTCGTCACTTTACCCCACCTCCCCACTCCCTCCCGAAAGTGGTGACGGGGCCTCAGAGGCCCCGTCACCACTTTCCCCAGTCTCCCCTCACAGCAAACTGCAAATATGCACGCGAGTGTGGAGGCTGCAAATGTGGAGGGAGGACTGTAGAGAAACTTACCTATTTGCTGAAAGGGAAAAACAGAACAATTCCAACAGGACTGGGGAAAATTGTCAAACAATTTAGAAAAATCATGGGATAGTTTTGCCACAATTGGCCTGTGGGAATGAGGATAAGGAGATACTTAAGAAAGAGGGAATAAAGTTAACAGAAATGTTTTTTATTTCATACAGAGGTACTGAATGCAAACATTTGTAAAGAAAAATATAAATAACTAGCTATACCTGGTGTGGCATACCCTGTCCCCCCCCCACATGCTAAACACACACACACACACACACCGGTCCCCACACTGTCCCCCCGCCACTTCCCTCCCCACCCCGCCACCCCCACTGCAGCACCTCACCCCTTGCCCTCTGTTGTGCCACCGCGGCCCTCGCTGCCCTCCCTGTTGACTCCCTCCCCACCCCCTGCAGCAACTCTCCCCCTTCAGCACCTTGCCTCTCACCCCCCTGCCATGCCACTGCGGCCCTCGCCACCCTCCCTGCTGCCTCCCTCCTGACCCCCCATGGCACCTTGCTCCCGCCGCTGTGCCACCATGGCACCTCACCCCTCACTGTGCCACTGCACCCCTCCCCCTCCCCACCCTCCATGGCATCTCGCCCCTTGCCCCCTGCCATGCCACCATGCCCCTCGCCGTTCTCCCCACCGCCGCCCTTCCCATGCTCCCTGCCACTCCCGCCACCCCCTGTGCCACCACACCCCTCGTCACCCCCTGCCCCCCCCAGGCCACATCTCCCCCCCATGCTACTCACACTTCCTTACCGGTGGCCATGTTTGGAAAGGACTTAAAAGTCCACATGTTCCCACCCCCAGTGTGCTGATTGGCTGCCCAACCAAGTTTTGATTGGTTGGTCAGTTTCCTAAGCAGCCAATCAGCACACTGGAAACAGCAACATACCCAAGAGAATATATATATAGATATACGTTGATCAAAGTAGGGAAAATAATCAAGAAAGCGATAAACAGATTAACAGGTGATTTTAAAAGATAAATGGTTGTTTATTATCAAAGATGTTGAGGTAGAGAACATGAACTGAAGTAGTACAAAACCAAGGATAGTTTGGATAAAAGATTGTCAATAACATAACAACTATCATACAGGAACAGTTGGGTAGGAGGTCAAATGAATGTGTAGGTATGGTTGGGAAGACAGAAGTTAAAAAAAATGTATGTGAGAAGGTATGGGGAAGTGTTTAGAAAAATTGAAAAGGTAGTGGAAAAGATGGATGAAACGAAAGAGGAAATTTTTTAAAGATGTGTACAAGAAAGAGGAAAAATTCAATGGGTTAAGATAGACGTTTGAGAATAATATAGTTTTATATTTATTTTTTCTACTGTTTAAATCTCCTGTATAAAAATAAAATTAAAACAATAAAAAGGAGAGGAGAGGAAGAACAAATGTTTTTGTCATAATGCTGTAAGAAGCTGCAAAAAAAAAAAAGTGCAATGGCAGTTACATGGCAGTCCCCTTTAGTAATCCCCTATGGTTAACTTGAGAGTGTCCCTTTTGGAAGTTGTTCCCAAGAAGGCCCCAGGGGAGCTCAGTCTTATCCATCACCTGTGCTACCACACGGGAGCATCTGTCAATGATGCCATCTCACAGGAATTTTGTTTGGTTAAATACTCATCCTTCAAGCAGGCAGTTAGGCTAGTACAGGCTTGGCCAAGCACCCAGCAGGGTCCGTCCCCCTATTCATTCACCATGACAAGTATCCCTCACACATTTCCAATTTATTGCTGTCTTGAGGGCAGCATTATAGCAGTTGGGCCTCTAGGCACCTGAATTTTGGGAACATTCATTCTGGATAGGGGCAGCCACAGTGGCAGCTAAGTGTGGACTCCCTGTGGAAAAAATCAAGCAGCTGGGCAGATGGAAGTCTGGGGCCTTTGCCAGGTATATGAGGCCAGAATTGGCCATATACAGTGTGTAAGACATATTTGCTTAGTTATAGGGCAGCAAGGAAATATGGTGGTGTCTGATTGAGCTGTGGGATTACACCAGGCATTGTCAGTGGGCATGGAAAAGAAGAGCTACATCTCTGAGAGGCAGGATAGCATAGGATTGCATTGGAAGGCAAGCATGATGGTCAGCTGTGGAGGATGGCACAGGGAGAAGCAGCAGTGCAGCACGGAGGGGGAATGAGCATCTGTCACAGAAGGCATTGGGCTCTGCTCCTATCTAGACTTTGGATGTGGGGATTGGGAGTGATGGTAGCTGCAGCGAGTTGGCGATAGGTGGGCCGGTTGCCCAGGCCCGCCTTTTTTTGTGGTTGGCATGGGTCCTGGATCAGGGACATTGGCTTCCTGTGCCTTGGGCACTGGGAGGTGATGGAGGGTCCCCCTATAGGACTCGGGGGTATCAGTCAGGAAGAGTAAGCCACTTTGGTGGCCATTCACCTTCAGGACTCAGAGGTACCAGTCAGGAAGGGTAAGCCACTTTGGTGAGCATGCATCGTCAGATAGGGTAGGGGGAGCCCTATGGGCACTGGGTCCAGTAGGAACCCCTCCTTGCTTCCATGATTCTGGCAGCAGTGCTGGTAGCGGGCTCATCAGCCAACGGGCAGGTTGGTAAATGCCTGGATGCAGACCCATGTGTGGGTACCAACCCATCTATAGCCGTAATCAATAAAGTTGTGGCCAATCTTTTCCAATGCAATCAGTGTCTGTGGTTATTTGAGGTGCGGTCGCACCCTTGGACACAATTGGAACACTCTAGAGCAGCACAATTCTCTGACAATTTGTTCTTTTTTTCTCATTTGTTATCTGCCCCTGGGTTTTTTCTATGAATTTTACTCATAAATGACTGTTTTGAGAAGAGGTCTAATGCACATTGCTGATCTTTACATATACAGAAATTCCAAGCCCGAATTGCTAATTGCACAAATGCAGCCACATGATTAATCTACTCACTCTACTTGACTTATGCCCCACTTCTGTAGACCACTGGGAAGCTATGCATTGATTCTGATGCATATGCATGTAAATGCACAGATAGACACACAGATAGGCTTCCCTTCCATTTCTATAACAGATACCAATTTAGATAACAACAGATGTTCAACATACTCAGAATCCTTTGCTGAGTGAGTTATAGCTATTCTAGTGTGTAAACTGAATCCATGGTGAATGTTTAAAGGTAACTATAATCAGTTGACTAACATACTGTATTCTGCTTCAGAAACCAGGACAGAACAAGATATTGTAGGTTAAAGCAAAATGGTGTTCGGTAAGCAAAGAATAGCTATAGGACTTTTTCAGACAGCGATTTGTAATGCAAGCAGGGGGAGCATTTTGGATGACGCTGTCCCCGCGCTGTGATTAGGAAATCGCCAAATATGGCGCTGCAACTTCCCAGCTCTTCTGGAACAGTATTGGCAGGGGGACAGCGTTATCCGAAATGCCCCCCCTGCAGCACAGCAGCCTCGCAATGGGGACAAGGCTGCTTGTGTTACAAATCGCAATCCAAAAAAGTCCATAGAAGGCAAAATGTCTTTGCAGACATCGTAAGTCCTGTACTTTGTTCTAACCTGTTTTAAACCACCTTGAATCCTATGCAGGGAGAAAGGTAGGATATTAATTAATTGATTAACTAAAATTCCTGCACCAAGAATAAGCTGCAGGATCAGAGTGATAGTCTTCAAATTCATTTTTTATGTGATTATGTGTGGTTATTTTAAAGCCAGTGTGGTGTAGTGACTCTGTGTAGTGACACAAAGCCAGCATAGTGTAGTGGTTTGAGTGCTGGACTATGACTCTGGAGAAAAGGGTTTGATTCTTCACTCAGACAAGAAAACCCACTGAGTGGCCTTGGGCAAGTCACACCCTCTCAACCTCAGAGTAAGGCAATTGCAAACCTTCTCTGAACAAATCTTGCCAAGAAAACCCTGTGATAGGTTCACCTTTGTGTTGCCATAAGTTGGAAAAGACTTGAAGGCGCACAACAACAGCAGCAGCAGCAGCTTTAAAGCCATCCATATTAAGAGGCTAGTAATAGCTGAGTGCCTATGTAAATAATATATGAAGTTAATGATATGGGAGGGATAATTTTTATGTTTGACTTCTGCTAAATAGCAGTCACAGAAGGATGTGTGGCTGTTGGTATTGATGCCAGTTGGAGCATTCACACCATGGCAAAGAGGCGTTTAGGGAAGCATTTTCTCTCAGGATTGTGATACTTGGGAAAGGGTTATATTGCCCTTCCCATGTACCACAGTCTGGATCATTCCCATCTGCAGTTTAACAAAACAAAAACCACCAAGACATGTGAATTTCAATCATACTATGTATCAGGACTTTGGACCTAAAACACATGGCAAGCCATGATCATAGCAAGATATTTGTTATTAATCCTAAGGTTCATATTGTTATAAAACTGTTCTGAAGAAACTCACAAATATTAAGCAAAAGTTCTTTAACCAAAGCCATTCTTTGGGGAATTAACTTACTGCATATTAAGAAGTAAATTATAAGCATCAAACTAATTTTTATTGGCTTTTACTTAGTGCTCATGAGATTTTACGTAAAGCCCTAAGGTGAGGCAGCTCTTGTCTCAAGTATAGCATAACCTTTCCTATTGCAAATTTCCTCTGTGTATTTTTGAACACTGGCCTCTAACATGTCTCATAGTTAATTTGTGAAGTTCTTTTTCCCCCAAAGTCTGTTTGTTACATGAACTTTCCAATGAGATTCTTAATGTTCCATCTGTATCTGCTTTCTGTCTTGGTCAAGAAAATCACCAAGCACCCTGTCACTAGGCTCACAGCCTCTTTAAAACTGCTATTCCATTTCCATTCAAGAAATCTACCCAGAATCTAAGGCTTGTATCTTTTCCTAAACTGTTGGAGGATATATCCTTTCCTGTTTAACTGCACTGTGATGTTTTGTCAAAGTTATCACCATAGTTGTTCCTGGCTGGGTTCTGCGACTGAACTTTATAGCGACTTTAACAACCATTTTAAAGCACCTGGCACCTGTATGCTATTTTCCAGCTGTGAAGATGATGTTTGTGATCTTGCAGTTGATGATGTGCCTCAGAGGGTTTACTTGCATATCTGCTTTCAGACACCTCATCTCAGTTTCGTGTTGCTCTGCTATACCAGTTTCAAGAGTTAGGACTTTATCAGACTATCACTTTAAAGCGTTCTTTAGCTGGCATAAAAAAATCCATTTTTATGCCACCAAAAGAACACTCTCCCCTTCACTTACCTCTAATCCGGGAAAAGGCAGCTCCATCAATGAAAGGGGGAGTGAATAGAGTTCTGTTCATTTCCTCCATTGAAATCCCATGAAATATCGTGAGACTTCATAGCATGGGAAATTAAAAACAAAAACAAAACAAAATATAGAACTTAAAAAGTTTCAAATTCAGAAAGGATATTGACAAATTGGAGCGTGTCCAGAGAAGGGCAACTAAAATGGTGAAAGGTCTGGAAACAATGCCTTATGAGGAGAGACTTAGGGAGCTGGGTATGTTTAGCCTGGAAAAAAGACGGTTTAGAGGCGATATGATAGCCCTGTTTAAGTATTTGAAGGGATGTCACGCTGAGGATGGAGCAGGCTTGTTTTCTGCTGCTCCAGAGACTGGAACACGGAGCAATGGGTGCAAGCTCCAGGAACAGAGATTCCACCTCAACATGAGGAGGAACTTTTTGACAGTAAGAGCTGTTCGGCAGTGGAACACACTCCCTCGGAGCGTGGTGGGGTCTCCTTCCTTGGAGGTCTTTAAACAGAGGCTGGATGGCCATCTGTCGGGGATGCTTTGATTGTGATTTCCTGCGTGGCAGGGGGGTTGGACTGGATGGCCCTCGTGGTCTCTTCCAACTCTGCAATTCTATGATTCTATGAAAAAATGCACTTTAAAACTTACAAGTAACCCAGAAAGGGTCATAAAAAGTGTGTCCCTTACCTGGATTTCATGATCTCACCTGGAAGTGTTCACACGGAACAGCCACTGATGGGGTAAATATGGGAGGGGGGAAGACACGAGGTTTTACATGCCCACAAAAAAAATGCCAGTGGAAATCAATTGATGGCTTAAGCCATCAATTAAAAAGTATGGGTTTTCACAGAGACATAATTATGAAAGGGCAACGTCATCTGATATGCACGTCCTTTTGTGGTTATGTGGCATCGTCATGACACCGTATTTGATGCGTCTGGTAAAGTCCTTAGCCAGCCTTTCTCACTACTTTCCTGTGGAAATACAAAAGTAATTTCTCTTTGCATCTTTTCCTAAATTATTACTCCTATGAAGAGAGGAGGATCAGAACATAGGGTTTTCTTGTTTCAGAGGAGATTTGCCATTGCCTTCCTTTTAGGCTGAGAGTGTGTGACTTGCCCATGGTCACCCATGGCTGAGAAGGGAGTTGAACCCAAGTCTTCCTAGGCCCAAACTCAAACCACTACACCATGCTGGTTCACCCATATGTGTCACCTGACAAAATCTTTCTGATTTATCTTATTTTTTAGCCATGCTTATGGACTTAGACAGGTTTCTGTTATGATGCTGCCCTGCTCTTTATTCATCAGCATTGTTGATTGTGCCAGTCTATATAAGATATGGCTCTTTATATTTAATTGCCCTTTCTGAAGGCTTACATTTCCCGGTGCCTTCAAAGAACTTGTGGGTTTTGTTGTACAATCTTAGGCATTATGGCCCTCAAGAGATAAACCCTACTGAGTCCAATGGAATCTACTTTCTGTTAAGAATGTATATCTGTAGTGGGCAAAGTGCAGCCCTGGGGCTTCACATACCCTCCAGCTATCTTGTTGGGTTCCTCAACATTGTTCCTGACTCTCCCAAACCACCCGTTTTCTATCAAAATGTGGAGTGATGAGTTACTAAAAGCAATCACAAATTTAAAATCCAATAAGAACAAATAACTCCAGTCATGCTTAAACGATGTAATTCTATTTTAAAAGTTGGTCCAATACTTAAATCTTAGCAACTCTCAAAAATAATTCTAATCCTGAAACTAGACTAGGACCTGGACCAAATATTAACCAACTATTTTTCTTAATTAGAATCATAGAATAATAGAATTGTAGAGTTGGAAGAGACCACAAGGGCCATCCAGTCCAACCCCCTGCCATGCAGGAAATCACAATCAAAGCACCCTTGACAGATGGCCATCCAGCCTCTATTTAAAGACCTCCAAGGAAGGAGACCCTACCACACTCCGATGGAGTGTGTACCACTGCCAAACAGCTCATACTGTCAGAAAGTTCCTCCTAATTTTAAGGTGGAATCTCTGTTCCTGGAGCTTGCATCCATTGTTCTGTGTTCTAGTCTCTGGAGCAGCAGAAAACAAGTTTGCTCCATCCTCAATGTGACACCCCTTCAAATACTTAAACAGGACTATCATATCACCCCATAACCATCTTTTTTTCCAGGCTAAACATCCCCAGCTCCTTAAGTCTTTCCTCATAAGGCATGGTTTCCAGACCTTTCACCATTTTTGTCGCCCTCCTCTGGACATGCTCCAATTTGTCAATATCCTTTTTGAATTGTGGTGCCCAGAACTGGACACAGTATTCTAGCTGAGGCCTGACCAAGGCAGAATAGAGCAGCACTATTACTTCCCTTGATCTAGACACTATACTTCTATTGATGCAGCCCAAAATCATGCTGTTGGCTCATGTTCAACTTCTGGTCTACTAGGACTCCTAGATCCCTTTCGCACGCAGTCTCATTCAGCCAGGTCTCCCCCATCCTATACATACATATATATATATATATATATGGCTTTTCTTCGCAAACAAAGATTCAGGAAGGACTCATCCCGCGCTTTCTGCAAGCGCGCTGATGACTAAAAAGGCCAATCCGAGATAAACAAGTCCGGTTGCAAAAAGCACAGCAGAAGGTCTCCTTGGGTGATGTTTTTGGGTTGTGATTCTTTCTGCATTGTCGTTTCTCTTCAAGACTTGTTCGGCGTGAGTTCTCAAATAAGGCTGCAGCATTGTGGATAGTGCGTCTCCATGCCTCCCGATGTGAGGCCAGGGCGGACCACTGTTGGTGATCAATTTGGCTGAGCCTGAGATGTTGTTTCAGGGAGTCTTTGTATCGCTTTTTATATATCCTATACAAAACGAAAAGCATATATATATATATATATATATATATGCTTTTCGTTTTTCCGCCCTAAGTGCAGTACCTTACATTTCTCCGTATTGAATTTCATTTTGTTAGCTTTGGCCCAGCTTTCTAATCTATTCAGGTCATTTAAAATTTTGATCCTGTCCTCTAGGGTATTAGCTACTCCTCCTAATTGGTGTTATCTGCAAATTTGGTAAGTATGCCCCTAATTCCGTCATCCAAGTCATTGATAAAGATGTTGAATAGCACTGGGCCCAGGACAGAACCCTGTGGCACCCCACTGGTCACATCTTTCCAAGATGAAGAGGAGCCACTGCTGAGCACCCTTTGGGTTCGGCCAGTCAACCATTTACAAATCCATTGAACAGTTAACTTGTCTAGCTCACATTTTACAAGCTTGTTTGCAAGAATGTCATGGGGAACCTTGTCAAAGGCCTTACTGAAATCAAAGTATGTGATATCCACAGCGTTCCCTTCATCTACCAAGCTGGTAATTTTATCAAAAAAAGAGATCAGATTAGTCTGGCATGACTTATTTCTCTGAAACCCATGTTGACTTTTTGTGATTATGGCATTGTTTTCTAAATGTTCACAGACTCTCTGTTTAATGATCTGCTCTAGAATCGTCCCTGGTATTGATGTCAGACTAACTGGACGATAATTGTTGGGATCCTCTTTTTTTCCCCTTTTTGAAGATGGGGACAACGTTTTCCCTCCTCCAGTCTGCTGGGACTTCTCTTGTTCTCCAGGAGTTCTCAAAGATTATTGCCAATGGCTCTGAGATTACATTTGCCAGCTCTTTTAATACTCTTGGATGTAGTTCATCTGGTCCTGGAGATTTAAATTCATTTAGATTAAGAAGGTATTCCTGTACAACCTCTTTGCTTATTCTATGCTGGATTTCCCCTATTGTGTCCTCTGTTCCATTATCCTCAGGTTGATCACCCTTTTCCTTTTTTGAAAACACTGAGGCAAAAAAGGTGTTGAGTAATTCTGCCTTTTCTCTGTCACCTGTTAGCATTTTGCCATCTTCTCTGCATAGTGGCCCTATCATTTCCTTCTTCTTCCTTTTGCTGAGGACATACAAAAAGACAACAACCCTTTTTATTGTTCTTAACCTCTCTAGCGAGCCTGAGCTCATTCTGCACTTTAGCTTTTCTGACTTTACTCCTACACGTGTTTGCTTTCTGTTTGAATTCTTCTTTGGTGATTTCCCCCTTTTTCCATTTCCTATACATGTTGTGTTTAAAACTTAGCTCTGTTGAAAGTTCTTTAGTCATCCATCCTGGTTTCTTGAGACACCTCCCATTTTTCTTCCTCAATGGTACTGTTTGAAATTGTGCCTTCAGTAGCTCCCTTTTGAGAAAGTCCCATCCGTCTTGAGGTCTCTTCTCTTTTAGTATTCCTGACCATGGGATCACCCCCAGTATTTCCCTGAGTTTATTGAAATCAGCTCTCCTAAAGTCAAGAATGCGTGTCTGACTATGCCTGGCTTCTCCTTTCCATTGTATAACAAACTCCAGGAGAACATGATCACTCTCACCTAAGGATCCCACCCCTTGCACCCCATTAACCAGGTCATCTCTGTTGGTTAGGATCAGATCTAAAATAGCTGACCCCCTTGTTGCCTCTTCCACCTTTTGGAGCATGAAATTGTCTTCCAGGCAAGTAAGGAATTTGCTAGACCTTGAAGTTTTGGTTGAGTTAGATTGCCAGCAAATATCAGGATAGTTGAAGTCACCCATCACTACTACATCTCTCCTTTCTGCATGTATGTTCATCTGTTCTAGAAAGGCATCATCCAATTCTTCCGTCTGACTTGCGGGTCTGTAGTAGAGTCCCACAATAACATCCGTGTTGTTTCCCACCCCTTTAATTTTTATCCAGATGCTCTCCACCTGGCTTCCAGTATTGATGTCATGGATCTCTTCACTGATGTAAATATCCTTGACATATAATGCTGTTCCTCCTCCTTTCCTGTTTGGCCTGTTTCTCTTTAAAAGGTTATATCCCTGTATTTCTACATTCCAGTTCTGAAACTCATTCCACCAGGTTTCAGTAATTCCTATTATATCATATATGCTTTGTTGTGCTAGGAGTTCAAGTTCATAAATAAATAAATAAATAAATAAATAAATAAATCTTGCTTATTTCCCATGCTCTGTGCATTAGTGTAGAGACATCTAAGACCATGTGTTCCCTTTACTTGCTGCCTGTGGAAGTTTTTTTTTGCCTCCCACTGTTGGGTCCTTGCACTGTTTGCCTTGTTTCCTCTATGACAGTTTGACTATTTTCCAGCCCTTTTGCCTTCCCGAATACTGTCTCTCTCCCCCATATGACTCAGTTTAAAGCCCTCCTGATCAAATTCTTGAGACTGTTGGCAAAAACGTTTCTGCCAACTGGTGTGAGATGCACCCCATCTCTTGCCAGAAGTCCCCCCCTCATGGAGCCGCTGCCCATGATCCATGAATCCAAATCGTTCTTGGCAACACCATCTACAGAGCCAGTTGTTTTACATCGCTATTCTCCTCTCCCTTCCTGGACCATGCCCTTCAACTGGCAAAAGAGACGAGATGACAACCTGTGTATCCATTTCTTTCAGCGTCCTCCCCAGAGCCTCATAATCTCTTCTGATATTTGGAAAGCTGTGCTTTGCAGTATCATTGGTTCCCACATGGACCAAAAGGAAGGGGTAATGATCAGTAGGCTTGACTAGTCTCGTCAGCCCCTCCGTCACATCATGGAACTTTGCCCCAGGGAGACAACACACCTCCCGAGACATCTTGTCAGAGGCCCACAAATCACTGCTTCTGTACCCCTCAGCAAGGAGTCCCCTCACCACCACCACATGCCTCCCCTGAGGTTTAGCAGTGGCTGTTCCTTGTGGTGGTACACTCAGGGTCCCCTGCTCTGCCCCTGAAGTCTGTCCATGCTGTTATTCCTTGTCCTTGATAAGTGAGAGATCAATTCTGTAGCTGCAGGCTGCCAGAACAATCCCTGGTTTTTCTACTTCTGTGTGTGACATTCCTCCAGCTGTCTACCTCCTGTGTATATGTGAAGTGACCCTCTCCACCCCAGCAACTTCCTCTGTGTGGTCCCCACCCAAGACTGGTCATTCTGTTCTGTCCAGGAAAACCTCTCACAAATATGGTGAAGTGTAGCTACCCAGGTCTCCAGCTGCTGGACTTCCTCCTCCAAGAGGGCTATCAACTTGCACTTGGTGCATGTGAAGTTCCCCACATCTGTAGACAAGAAGACAAACATCCCACAAGTTTTGCAGGTGACTGCAGCAGTTCCCTCAGTGTCCATGCTGAGAAGTTTTAAGTAATCAGTGAAACAGGACTGTGGACTTCCTCCTCAAAAAATCCTACGGTATTCACCAATCTCTGTCAGTGAGCTCAATCTACTGGGACTATAACTTTATAGATATCTCCTGGCTGCAAGCTCATTTTGAAGGTAAGTTACTGCTTCACTTCCTCTAAGAGAAACCCTCAAAAGCATTTTAAAAAAATTAAAATTTGTAAAGGAGAGCCTCTAAAACAAAGTTTGTTGCTTCCCTGCTGCCTGTACTGTACTTTTGCTTGGTTGATAATGGTGTGTGCCTCTAGGAGAAGTTATATAGAGCTAGGCTCCTAGCTCCATCCCTAGTGACTCACAGATGTGACTCATAGAAGCTCCACCTCCTTAGCAACAAGCACACTCTCCCAAGAGTTTTTTTTAAAAAATTCAAACTCACACACTCAACATGGCTGCCCAGAAGCTGCTCTCTTTCTTCTCCCTGGCATGCAATTAGGATGCTAAACTATTCACAAGTATTCTGGCTGACAGATTAGGCACTTTGGCTTAACATTACATTAAAAATTATCAATTTGGCTTCATTAAAACCCAACAAATTTCTGATCCTATTTGTAGACCTGTCAATAGAATATATTACAGTTCACAATATAAAAATTTACCCTGTACTATTAAATCTTTCGATTTGATCAAAAGCCTTTGACAAATTATAATGCAGCTACCTATTCAGGATTTGTGAAGGGTTAGATATGTGTGAAACCATCTTAAAAATACTACACAATTATACAGTACAAACCAAGCCATTCTTAAAGCCAACCATGGTGAATCAGATCCATTCCAAGTAGGGATGTCCATTGTCCACTCTTCTCTTTGCTTTTGGAATGGAACCTCTGGCAAATATAATACAATATGATTTGAATCTGAAGGGGATTAGGATTAATGGTCTGAGGTCTATCTTAAATCTTTTTGCAGATGACATAGGGCTTGTCTAGATGGGCTATTTAGCCTGTCTTGCCCCCTTCTTGGACACTTGCAATCCAAACAATGCAGGGCTTTTGCCCCCATTTTGCCTCCAGGCAGTCCTGATGATGCTTGGGGCAAAGACAGGGGAGACACAGGGTAAAGTCATTAAACCATTATATTATAACACCCGGGAAAAACCACTTCATTCAAGAAAAACTGGATTGGGCCACCTGGTAACACAGGAGTCCATACCTTCATGCTGGCCCATATCTGTATCTCTATTGTCTTTGATTCATGGTTTCAAATCCAACAGGTTTTACATTTTATTTCTTATCCTGATGTAAAGCTTAACTAAATTTGAGAAATTGATATTTCAAAACAAGTCCGGATATACTAGATTAACATCAAAAATCTACTCTGTCTTGATTGACAATACCTGTGGTAATGTAGTGGGTTCAAAACTGGTCTGAGAAAAAGATCTAGGGATGATAATAGAAGAAAATGTATGGTCCTCACTATAGAAAGTCTCTCCATGAAAATCAGTTTCAGCTAACACACGTGAACAATGTGTTGAAATGGTTTATCAGTGGTATAATATCCCACTGAAACTCAGTTATATAAATAAGCAAATATCTGCCAAATGCTGGAGAATTGTAATGCTATAGGTACTTTCTTTCACATGTGGTAGTGTTGTCCAAAACTCTGAAGTTTTCAATGAAAAGAGGGGGGGGGATAAAAAAAATTATACTTTCACCAGCACTTGCTTTACTCTCTTTGTTTATAGAAGTAAACAAAAATCATATTAATTAAAAAATATTATCATTTCTTTGTCTAGCAACCTGTATGGTGATTATGCAAAAATGGAATGGCCTACACAATTTGGACTGTTGGTATGAGAAGTTGCAGTCTCTTGCTTTCATGGAAAAACTGACACAACAGGTTCAAAACTCAAGAAATGGATTCCATGCTGACTCCTTTATTACAGATTGGTGACAGTTTGTAAATTTTATTTTGTTCTGTTGAATTTTGTTAAGTTATATTTCTTTCAAATGCGTTTGTTAAAAAAAAAAAAGAGGCACTGCTTCACTTTTTAAATAGGTTGCAGCCTTCCCCACCCAGACCATTCAACAGATATATATTTTTTAAAATGAGACTTCCAGCCACTTCTTTTTTCCTTTTTAACTCTTGATCTGTGAGAATACCATGTGACTGTAAAATTAGCACACAGTAGGCTATTTGTGTGTGAAATGACACTGGTACTCTACTCTCTTTCTATTTGGAGGTTTTATAGATCTTTAAAAAGAATTCTGGCCCATAAAGGGAATTTAGGTTACTAGTATACATACTTGTAAAGTTTCTTTTCAGTGTGGCAAGTGCTGATAAACACAGACAACACAGATAAACATAAATGAACATAAATCTTTTCACAAGGATTTCCTTGCTGAAGAAAATCAGCTAAGGACATTGACTTTCTGTAGAATATATATATATATATATATATATATGTTCCAGTTTTGATTATTAACACATATATTGTGGTAGATGAGAGAAATAGTGAGGTTGTCTACACCAGCCAAATATCCTGGCTTGTCCTTGTTCCTGAGCCCTGAAGTCCAAATGACACAAGGCATTTATCCAATCTGCCTCAGGTAGTCCAAATGCTCCTAGGGCAGATATGGGGCTGAAATGGGTGCAAGCCAAGATAGGGCCTTTAATGTGTTTTAAGAAAATACCTAGTTTAATCCAGTATTGCTGGATCAAGCCCCACATGTCCATGGGAGCCTGTCTCACTACACCGCTCCTCACTGTCACCACCAGCTGCCTGCCCCCCTGGAAGCCAGGCAGGAGTCCCAATGCTGGTCACATGCAGGGGGCCTGCAGCAACATGTTCCAGGACCCCTGCCTGGCTTCCACATTAGTGAGAAAATGTCAGCAGCAGTGGCTTCAGTGATAGTCCAGAGTCCTGTTTGGATGCTGGCCCATTTTTGGCAGGTAACAGGGTGTGTGTGGAGGAAGAGAAACGGGCCACCTACACAGTCAGGATAGGCCAGCAGGGAGTTGGCATATGGTGTAGATAAACCCACAGAATAATTACATATTTTAACAACTGCTAAAGAAAAGATTGAAAATAACTTTTAATTTTTTCTATCTTTTGTTTATTTTTGTTCTTTCCTTGTTTTTCTTTTCTTTTATTTCCTCCCCCCTCTATTATATACTGTTATTGTTCTAGTTTATGGAAAATTGTAAATACATTTTCTAAAAACTTTTTCATCACCACAAATGAATATATACATAAGAACCATATCTTTTGTGTTAGAGATCAGTGTGCAAACATAGTAAATCTGTATGTTACATGTGTCGTTTTCCCCACAGAAACAGCTAAAATCTTAAATCTGTATGTTGCATGTGTGGTTATCCCTGCAGAAACAGGTTACACACACACACAAATACACTAGCTCTACCCGGCATAAAATATATCACTAAAACACCTCTCCCCAAAACACTTGGTAGACCTCACAACAACCCTGTAAGGTAGGCTCGTGGCTTTTAAAATTCCACCTCCCCCTTTTCAGCATTCCACACTTTCCTTGAATTGCTGAGGGTGACTCGCTGTGTTGTCCTGCCACTGCTGTAGCTGCTGCTGCTGCCAGTTGACTGCCTGGATCCCGTCACAGGTGGCCTGCTGCCATCGCCGGCACCAGTTGACTGTCTGGGTCCTGTCACAGCTGCAGCAGCAGTGTCCCACTGCCACCTCCGCCACCGCCAGTTGACTGTCTGGGTCCTATCACAGCGGTGGCAGCAGTGTCCCCCTGCCGCAGCTGCCACCATTTGACTGTTTGGGTCCCAGTCTGGGCCACAGACTGAGTGGCAGGAGTGGATTGTGAAGTGAAGAGGGAATTTGCCTGTGGGGGGTGATTGGTTGGGTGTCTTTCCTGAGCAGCCAATCAGCACACTGGGAAAGGCAACATACCCAACAGTTTTATATAGATAATGCACTCTCTCTCTCTCTCTCTGGCTTTTCTTCGCAAACGAAGATTCAGGAAGGACTCATCCCGCGCTTTCTGCAAGCACGCTGATGACTAAAAAGGCCAATCCGAGATAAACAAGTCCGGTTGCAGAAAGCACACCAGAAGGTCTCCTTGGGTGATATTTCCAGGTTATGATTCTTTCTGCGTTGTTGTTTCTCTTCAAGACTTGTTTGGCGTGAGTTCTCAAATAAGGCTGCAGCATTGTGGATAGTGCGTCTCCATGCCTCCCGATGTGAGGCCAGGGCGGACCACTGTTGGTGATCAATTTGGCTGAGCCTGAGGTGTTGTTTCAGGGAGTCTTTGTATCGCTTTTTTGGAGCGCCCCTCTTACACTGACCCATGGCAAACTCACCATAGAGTACTGTTTTTGGGAGGCGATGGTCCTCCATCCTAGAACATGCCCTGCCCAGCGCAGCTGTGTTCTCAATATCATGGCCTCAATGCTGGTGATCCCTACTTGCTCAAGGACAGCAACATTCGTCACATAGTCAGTCCAGTGTATATTTAGGATTGTGCGTAGACAGCGCTGATGAAAGCGTTCGAGGAGTCGTAGGTGGTGGCAATAGGTGACCCATGTTTCAGATCCATAAAGGAGGATAGACGGTACAATGGCTCTATACACACTGCAATCAGATGGGCACAAAAGGCCAGAATGGGAATATGGCTGGATTTATGTGTTAATAGTTACATTGTTCTTCAAGCTCAGAGTGAAATGCATCATTAACTGAAATGAATTTTTATTTTGTGCAGTGTGGAGGAGTTTCTTTTTTGACACTGAATGAGCTCATCATAAGTGAGCACATGCTTTGCAAAGCTCTACCCAGTTGTAAATTATCAATATCGCTGCAGTTCTGAACAAACACTTCAAAATTCTGATATGTCCCAGATTATTCTCATGTTGGAAAAGGAGGAATCTTGAGCTAGAGAAATTAGCACCACAACAATTCATATAAAGCTCATGTGATTATCTTCAGAGAATCAAGCATTTGCTAGTTGGCACATTTTGTGTTATTTCTATGGTCCAGACAATCTTAAGCAAAAGATTAAGTGCAAGCATATGGACATCAACAAACTGCTCTATTCTTAGGAAAGAATTCAGAAGGAAAATTTTATAGTCTATATACTGTAGGCTTGCCAGTTTCTGTCCTCAGCTTCATTTTGCATCTCTATGTGTCAGGTCTTTATCAAAGAAGAATTTGAACTTTACCCTATTCAATTACTTTTATTTATTTCCATGACATATACATAGATAGAAGCACTATGTTGGAATAGCTCTATGCATTTCCTTAAAAACATCTATGTAAGCTAAGTTGACTTCCAATGTATCAGGTATATCGTACTAGGGAGACATGATGGTGAACATGGTCCAGTATAGACCAATAGCTTTTGAGTGTTGGTCTGAAACTTGGATAAGTAGGTTCAGATCTCTGCTCACTCAAGAATTTATATGTGGCCTTTGGCAAACTTCTGCTTCTTGACTTCACTTCAATGGTTTGTAAAACAGGAATACTAATGATGACAGGAATGTTGAAAAATGTGTGAGATCCGTTTGCTAAAGTATATTAAAAGTGTTTAGGGATGTTTAACAACAAAAAGTGTGACAATTCTATTTCTTATCATCCAAAATGAGATTATTTCATTACTATGAAATTTGGTATAGAAGGTTATGGCAGGAGGGGATAAACATTCACATTTCAGAAAAACTGTATGAAAGGTGGCTGCGTTAACAAAAGTTTGAGGGGAAATGATACTTGTTTGAATGTCAGACACTGAGAAAATATTACAATGGAGAAAGGTTAAACTGCACCTCCCTTCATGTCATCATTCTGGAGCAATTCACACACATCCCCAAATATGTTTTTAATCTTTTAAAAGTTAGACATCTACTCATGAATCTCTCAGCTTAGTCTAGTTTGGGCTTATGAGTCCTGCCCAATAAAATGAGCTGTATCATCTCTGATAAAGTGTATGCATGTCTTTATGAAATAAAAGAAAGTGGATTAAAAACATGGGAAAAGAAGGCACCAGGTAGAGAAATCATACTTGTCTCCCACTTTTCCATTAGTTATCTGACCCCAAACCTTGTCATTCTCCCTATTTATAGAAACATGTCTCAAGATTCTTAAAAAAAAATGGCCTGTTTATTAGTAGAAAAACCCAACACATTTCAGAACCAGGAACTCTCCCTACACCATCTACTATGCAGGAGTTCCTCATCTAGAAATTTCTTAAGTTTGATTCTAGGTAGCCCCCTGAAGAAGGACTTAAGAATACACATAGGCTGAAATGTGATGGACTTATTAATAAATAGACCATCTTTTGAACATCTTGAGATGTATCCCTTGTTTCCTCTGTAGATTTCATTGGACACTTCCCAGTGCGTGCTTCTTTCATTTTCCCTGTTTGCCATAATACTCATAATACTCATCCTGTTAAATCCCACCAAGTTCCTTGTTGCAACAATCAACTACTATCGCCTTCTCACTGCCATTTCATGCATATATATATATATATATATAGTTTCCCCTTGTGTCTTCCTAATTCTTTCACACCTTTTTGTTTCCTCAGAAGTCCTAGTGGGAGCTTTTTTTGGCTGACATTAACTGCTGTGCACCTGTATCACAGTTGGGGAAGGAAGTCTGAAACTACTCTGGAACCACCCTTCCCAACACACAGCATTCCTGAGAACAAATCCCCTCATGCATGTAGTATTTAATAATGTAGTAATCTCAAGAGAGTAGAAGAAGGGAACATAGTCCCCAATTTGAAGAATTCTGAAGCAATATACAGATCTGCCAGTAGGAAAGTGAGGGAGAACTACAACACTGATGGAGTAAGATCCAAGAATGTAAATGCTGAATTTAGCCTGCCTAGATACTCTAACACAAGGCTTGCCTAAACACATTATCATTGGTCTGTGGATACCTGGATATCCAGATGTGTACACTCACCATGCCTATAGTAAGCTCAGGAAAGCTAAGATATCAAAGTAGGAGTGCAGCTAAAAAGTGCTGATATTTAAAAAAAGGCCAGATAGCAAGCTTCCACTGTATCATCCTCTGTTTTTAGATCTTACAGTTTAGTAGTTTAGCAGTGGAAGAACAGTTTGGACCCATCCATTTTGCTTGAAATAATATCTAGGTTGTCCTTTCCTGCATCATTTGTACCATCTGAGAGATGCTGCTGCAGAGACTGGCAGACTGATGTGATCCTAGAAGTTTTTTGTTTAGTGAAATGAGTGATGACAAAGTATTATATTACAGATGGGGGGATGGAGAACTACTGATGGTGGTTTAAATCTAAGGTCCTAAGCCCTCTGCATCAACACAGTATTGGAATTCATGCTATTTGTATTCTTTACACTGATAGCTTCACTGGCTACCAGTTTGTTTCCTGGCACAATTCAAACTGCTGGTCTTGACCTATAAAGCCCTACATGGCTCATGTCTAGACTATCTGAAAGATCGTATCTAGAGAGAGAGAGACTTCTCAGTGGCTGCTGCCACCATCTGGAATTTCCTCCTGTGGGAGGCTAGGCTGGTCCCCTCCCTGCTTTCCTTTCGCCAGCAGGCAAAAGTGTTTTTGTTCAAGCATGCCTTTAATGTATTACTGTGCCCATGCGACTTTTATCAGGGTATAGTTTTTTAATATTGTTTTTATGTTTCTGTTGTTTTTTTACTTTATACATTTCTCATTAATTTTAATTGTTTTTAACTGTGATTTTACTTGTTTTGTGATCTGCCTTGTCTCCTGCTTTGGGAGAAAGTTGGCGCATAAATTGCATAAATCTAGTTATATCTATATCTAGAGAGAGAGAGAGAGAGAGAGAGAGAGAGAGAGAGAATTTTCTTGGGTATGTTGCCTTTCCCAGTGTGCCGACTGGCTGCTCAGGAAACATACACAACCCACACCACCCAATCACCATCCATATGCAAATTCCCTCTCCACCTCACATTGCACTCCTGTCACTCAATCTGTGGCCCAGATTGGGACCCAGACAGTCAACTGGCAGTGGTGACGGGCTGCCTGCAACGGCACTCAGGCAGTCAACTGGTGGTGGTGGCGGCGGCGGTGGCAGTGGCAGCAGGGCAACAAAGCAAGTTACCCTCAGCAGTTCCAGGAAACATGTGGAACACTAAGAAGGCAGGGGAGGAATTTAAATCCACTGGCCTACCTTACAGGGTTGTAGTGACCGGGTGTTTTTGGGGGAGTTTTAATGGCATATGGTACACTAAGTCCAGCTAGTAAATAAATAATGCAGTAGGCACATCATTAAGGAAATACATATCATTCCTTAGTAGATTAAAAAAAGTTTTCAGTTCCAAACAATGACTTTAGAAACTGCAAAGCAGGAGGGCTGCATGTTAAATGATGTCATGGCACTAAAACAAGCAAGAAATCAAAGCAACCAGACCCAGAAACCCAGATATGAGTCTGAGGGTTTGCAATTTAAATACATCTATCAGGGCTATACTTTGAGCACACAGTGCCTACCAAGACAAAGGATTTACTTTTAGTACTTTTGGCATAACAAGGACATTCTCAGTTTCAAATACTTCTGTGGTTTAACTCATACATTTGTCCCATGGCCACAATTGTTTGAAATGAGATAAGAAAAAGAAAGGATCTTGAATTTATATCATTCAATGTGGGCTATTTTTACTGTTGCCATCTTAAAATGCAGCATTTGATTGTGCACTAAGCCAGGGTAATCATTTCTACTTCTAGATTAAATCAAAATGACAAAGCAGTCACATTGTCAATTGAAAGGGAAGTATAATTTCTCCCTCCTTTCCAAATACTAATCTGGTATGAATTACCCAGAATACAAGGCATGTTAGTATGATCCTTACAAAGATTCTATATAGTAGTTACTGTTGACTGTTCTGTGATATAATGAAAGAAGAGAAATTGGAGGAATAATAGCCACTTTGGCTTTCAAGAGGCTGCAAAGAAAAGGATGTATCTGGCTAAACTTTTTAAATGGAAGCTCTCATAGTAAAATGAGCTATAAAGACATTTCTTTACATTCTTGATCACCGACTGCCTAAGAGTTACTAACCTTATTGCCAGGTTATTCATGCTGTTTTGCTTGAATGCCAGCAGAAAAGCAATAAAGAAATTTGTAACAGCTGCATGGTAATTTTTATGCAGGCTCTTAAGAGTGCAAATTTAGGTAAGTGCATTTCCTGCCAGTTACCTGGGGAACCTCAGTATTAAAACTCCACTTAGTGAGAAACTCTATCTTTATTGCGAAAAGACAATAGGTGCCAAAAGTTCAGGACAAAACAGTGTTGGGGAGTAGTGGTTAGGAGAATACAAGAGCTTGTTCTTGTAAAACCAATCACTGTCAGAAGCCAAATTCTAAAACTATGACTTTTGAAGAAGACAGAACATTTTTAAAGTCTCTGTGTAAGTACTATGGCACACAGCTTCACTAGATGGCAAAATGGTAGTCACTGTGAAAGGCTGTGGTCAGGTAACAAGAATCTATATTGTTCACCTTCAGCTTTACCTCTAGCAGTTTGTGGTTAGTGTGTGTGAGAGAGAGAGAGACAGGGAGAGAGACAGAGAGAGAGAAATCCAGCTTTTATAAAAGTGAAGATCTAGGACTTTAACAGACACACAAAATAAATAACGACTCCACATAACCGCGAAAGGGTACACAGATCAGCCCTTTCATGGTTAAAATCAGCCCCAAACCTGTACCTTTTTATTGACATCTGAAGCCATCAATAGATTCCCTGTGGCGCTTTAGTGCTGGCATTGCTGGCGTGCTAAACCTCGGGCCATTTAACTCTCATGACTGCAGCAAGAATGGCTGGTCTGGCGTGAACACTTCTGGATGATATTGGGACATCCAGGTAAGTTTCGCTCTTTTTATGACCCTCCTTGGGTTACTTGGGACTTTTAAATTTTGTGTGTATGCTTTCTAAAACTTTTTATGCTTTATTTTTATTTTTGTTTTTAAATTTCCCATGCAACGAAGTCTCACGGGATTTCAAATGAGGAAGTGAACGGGGCTCTGCTCACTTGCTCATCACTGCTGGGGCTGCCTTTGCTGGGAAAGGAAGGTCAGTGTGGGAGGGAACGTTCTTTTGCCGGCATAAAAATGATTTTTTTAATGCCGGCAAAAGAACGTTTTAAGGGGCTAGTCTGATAATGTCCCTAGAGAATGGTTCAGTTAAAGGCTGTTCCTTTCTGTTCCACAGAATAAGTCTCATATAATGTTGGGGTGGATCATAATAGATTACCAGAGGCAAGAAATCTCTTAAATGAGATTGCCCAAGCCTGTGGAGACTACTATTATAAAAAGGAAACTAGATGATATTGACTGCAGCCAATGTAAAGTTGTGCATTAAAAGAATATGCTTGGAGAAATATGCTACTTCATTACATCTGTGTAATTAATTAATATTTCCTGGCTCAGCCCCCTCAACCCACCCACCTTAAGAGCCAGGTCCCAGATCAGATGCAGGAGATCTGTTCAGCTTCTGACTGTGGGCAA
Organism: Gambelia wislizenii; assembly: GCA_030847615.1. Classification (NCBI taxonomy): domain Eukaryota; kingdom Metazoa; phylum Chordata; class Lepidosauria; order Squamata; family Crotaphytidae; genus Gambelia; species Gambelia wislizenii. Next base: position 81,485,951 of record JAUMIR010000005.1, on the reverse strand, counting down.
GAAGGATTATTTTTCTTCCCCCTCCTGCCAGTTAGTGGGTCTGCAAAAAGGACTTGTATCAGGGGTCATGCTTCTGATTGTCGCAGTCTCGCTAGCTAGTGGGAGAGGGGTGGAAATGTCATCCTCTTTGCACCCCAATCAGAAGCTGAATGGACCTCCTTCACCCAGCTCTTCAAGTGCATTAAGTTCCATTTACATAGGTTTCCAGTAAGACAACATGGTATTACCGAATACAGACCAGTTACAAATCCGTAACTCTAAGGTTACAAATCCATAACTGCAATACTGAATGCCAGCCTCTGTTTATAACATTTCAGGTGGCAATGGCTTAAATGCCTAGTTTGTAGGTCAAGTTTTGTGCAAATTCTGGAACCAAACATGACTGGGGAAGTAAAATGTGCCATCTGCCTGGGCAAGGCCTAGTAATATTTTGACTAGATGAAGGAATTTGTGGAGTAGGGAGCAAGATTTAAAGTTAATTTAAAATATAGTTTTTGCAGCCAGTATTATGGATGAAATAAAGCATAAACTATTGATGTTAATATATTGAGATAATTACTTTGACTGTTTCTAATATTTAAAGTTGTTGCTTTTATAGAAGTACTGTTTTACTGATTCAAGGTCAGGATGTCACAACCAGGCATATTTTCCCTCTGTAAGATTTGACAAAATCCATGGAGACTAAGTATGATAGCACATTTCATACCCTTATCATGTTGTTTTACAAGGCTTCTCATATCTTGCAACCTTCACGGATTGCAAAATTGTTTACTAGACAAGCGGCTGGATTTTCTATTAAATATGAAACTATTGGTAATGTTGGTTGAAGAGGAACTGTAGGACTATTCCTAAACAAAAACAAACAAAAAGCTTTCCTGAAGCATACAATAGAGTCCTATACATTCTATCATCATCATCATCTTATTATTGTTATTATTATTATTTAGGTATTTTGCCATTTCCAGTGTGCTGATCGACTGCTAGGGAACTGACCAACCAATCAAAGCTCTGTTGGGCAGCCAATCAGCTCTTAGGTATGTTGCCATTTCCAGTGTGCTGATTGGCTGCTAGGGAACTGACCAACCAATCAAAGCTCTGTTGGGCAGCCAATCAGCACAGTGGGGGTGGGATGATGTGGAAGTCCTTTCTAAAAATGACAGCTGCAGAGGGATGGCATGTGCCGGAGCACAGGGGGGCAGCATGGGGGGCAGTTTTGCTGTGGAGGGGGAAGTTCGGTGGTGGAGGGGGGCAGTTCTGTTGGGGGGGTTGTCAGCAGGCGGGCAAGGCCAGGGGGTGTAGTTTAGTGGCAGAGTGGGCCAGTTTGGCTGTGGAGGAAGCCAGTTTGGCTGCGGGAGGGCAAGTGCCAGGGGGCGAGTTCGGAGGCGAGAGAACTGAGTTTGGCAGTGGGGAGGTGAGTTAAACCCACCAGCCTACCTTGCAGGGCTGTTATGAGGTCTACTGGGCATTTGGGGGCAGTTTTTTTTAATGGTGTATGGTACGCCAGGTTCAGCTATTATTATCATTATTATTTCTACCTTTTTCTATTTAGGGACTGAAGGCAGCTTAGAAAGTTAAAACAGTTATAGCTAAAAAATCCCCTACATCATACAAAGTTTAAAATGTAATTAGGGGCTTGTCTACACAGGCTAAATAGCCCATCTCCCCCCCATCTCAGAGCCCTACAGTCCATAAGCCTCTAGGCATTTGTCCATTCTGCCCCTGGGCATTCCTTACCAACCTTGGGGCAGATATGGAGCTCCGATAGGAGAAAGACGGGGTAAGGCCTGATATACCATTTTTTAAAAATACCCAGTTAACTCTGTTCCCACTGGGAAAAATCAGATTGGGCCCTGCATGTCCACAGCTCTCACTGCCACCACCATCTCCCTGGCTCTCATGGAAGCCAGGAAGGAGTCCCTCAGGAAGTGACCAAGTCTGGTTACATACAAGGGGCTTCTGAATCAGCAAAGAAAATAGTGACTGCAACAGCTGCAGGAACAGGCTGGCATGCCTGTTTAGACTCTGGGCTATTCCATACAGCTAATGGGGCAAGAACAGGAACACTCTGCAGAGCTGGTGGGATATGCCAGTGGGCAGTCAGTGTTTCCTGGCTTTTGTAGATGAGCCCTAAGCTATCAATAAACTTAAAAGCATACTTCTGGTCTCAGAACGGAGTGGACGAGGGGCACAAGAACGGAGCTCTGGCTCCTAATTTAATTTCAGGCAGCAATCAGGGTGACAAACAGCTGAAAACCTGTGCGGAAGGATCCCCGAGATCGAGGGGACCCCGAGTGTTGCTGCAAGAGTCGCAGAACCGGGCGCGAGGCTGCACTAGAAGGCTGAGAGCCACAGAGAAGGAAGAGCAGCGAAAGCACACCGGGCAACCTAATGGCTGCAGCAGCCACCTGAAAAGCTAGTAGTGGAGTCGCGATCTCCACTTGCCCTGCCAGCAAGCCGCCAAACCTCCCAAAACAATAGAACAAGATTGAAGGTGATTTATAAGAAGAATTGGGAAGTATTCTCTGACTGCTTGATCTTCCTCAGGACGTAGATATATTTCTCTTTTAGAGAGTGACTTTTGCCTTTTTGCTTGTTTGCTGTTGACTTTCTGAGTTCTTTGTTTTGTCATTATTGCACTGAGTTTTTTGAGTTTTTTTTACTTGCAGTCATTATTACTATTTCTTTTTTGTTTTTGTGGTTTTTTAAATATACTTTTTTGATGTTTATGGGATTAGAAGGGGATTAGAAGGTAATGTAATATTTTTGTGCTTCCCTTAATGTCTATTTTTATTTTATTTTTTTTGTTCTCATTTTTATTGCTGTATTACTGTATTTTTTACTTTTAAAATTTTTCATTATTTTGCTATTTTTGCTATCCTTTTTTCCTTTCCTTCTTTTTGCCTCTTATATATATATATAAACTCACCCTTAAAATATAAATTATAAAAGCATAAAATAAGAACAGCTGCGAACTACTATTACTGGCTGATAGTTAAAATTAAAAGTTAAGGTGAATACTGTTTAAGAATCTTATACTGTCTCACACTGTATGGAACTTAAGTGACCTTGAAAATGCCAGCTGGGAGATTGGACAGAAGAAAAAACAAAAAGCATAGCTGGCTGAGCTGTGCTGGCCATTTTCTCTTTCCTTCATTTTGCTTGTGCAATAATATAATATAAATATATACCTACATAGTTATTGATTTTGGAGTGAAGTAGTCTTCCTTCTTTGTGTATTTGAACCCCTTTGTTGTCCCTGAAGAACTGTTTATATTTTTTTCTTCCCTTTATGATTTCTGATTTTTTTTACTTTGTTTATTTTTGAAATATTACTGTTATTATTATCATTATTATTATTGAACTGATTTTTTGTTCTTTTTTGCTGTTTTTTTCTTTCTCTAAAGAAAAATTTTGAACAAACATTGTTGATATAATTTTAAAAAATATTTTTTTCTCTTTCTCTTTATATTTTTAGAATAGAATATTTTAGAATATATGGTGCATTCTATATATTTATATTCTGTATATTGGGTTTTTTTCTTCCTTTTTTGTTTTTTTCTTTTTTCTCTGTGTGTTTTTTTGTGTGTGTGTGTTTTTCTTTTTCTTTTTTTGAAATAAGGTTTTCTGAAGGTTGGAGTTAGACTGTGTAAGTGGAGAAAGGACTGAGAAAGGATAAGGCAGGGAAAGGAAAAAGGTTGGAGCAGTGATAAGAGAGTGCTTGAGAGGAAGAAGGAATACCTAAGTGGAAGAAAGAAAGAGAAAGTTAACCAAGTAGAAGAGAAGGGTGATAGAAGGTTTGTGAATGTGAAAATTGTTGTTGAAAAGACTGAGAAGGAGGAGGAAGACTGTTTGGATTATCTAGACTTTTTTCCCTTCTCTTCTCCTCTCTCCTCTGGGAAGAACCAAATAAAGAATAAAATACAGAAGATGGTTTTGGGGACAAGGAATAGAAATAAAATGTATGAATCCCAAACCTATCAAAATAGAAGGGGTTCTACAGAGGAAGGAATCCAATAATATATGCACAATTTTATGGAAGAAATCCAACAATTTAGAAAGGAAACATGTACACATTTTGAAGACATGACAACAAAATTCACTACATTACATGGTTTAGTTCTACAAGTAAAAAATGATGTAAAAGAACAAAAAGAAGATATCCAGATATTAAAGAAGGAAAATGAAGAATTAAATATAGAATTAGAGAAACAAAGAGATCATATGGCGCTGATGGAGAAAAGAGAGAAGGAATCATGGATTCAACTAAGGGGAATGAAAGAACAAGCAAATGAGAATACTAGAACTAAAGTCATAGAATTCCTAGCCAGAAATTTGGAATGGAAGGAAGAACAACTGGAAAAAGGTCTGGACAGAGTGTACAGACTGAATTCGACATTTGCGAATAAAAGAAATCTCCCCAGATATATAATAATCCAATGCTCCAAGAAAATGATAAGATTATTTTTGAGAGGTCCATTACAACAGAGGAATACAGTATGAAGGGAGGACACTTATATTTATGAAAGAAATTCCCACAAGAATTTTAAGAAGAAGAAAAGACTATGCCTTCATAGTGGACATCTTAAAGAAAGAAAAAAATAACTTTAGCTGGGACAATTTAGAAGGAGTGAACTTTCTGTATAACAAGGAGAGGTATAATATTGACTCTATAGAAAAAGGTAAAGAGCTTATTAAAAAGAACAAACAAGATTTTTGACTGGCTCGAGAGAATAACGATGTAAAAACCTCACATGAGGAAGATCACACACAGAAAACTGATAATAGTGAAGCAGAAGAAGATAACATAAACCAAAAAAGAAGAGAAGAAAGAAAGCGGAACGATAAAAATAGAAAAGACAAAGGAGAACAGAGCTTGCTGGATTCAAGATCTCAGACCAAGAAGACTAAAGAAGTACCAAGAAGGAAAAGGGGAAGGGGAGAGAGATGAGGGAGGTAAGGGGGAAAGCGAGATAAGAGAGAAACAAGAGGAATAGAAGTGAAAAAAATTAAAAAATAATAGTAATAAAATCAACATTAATGAATAAAAAAATTCTCACTGGGAATGTAAAAGGATTAAATATGGGTGGGGATTCGTATTCCATTTCCTTAAGAAAACCAAATTGGATATTATATGTTTACAAGAAATTTGAATTAAAAAATCAAGATTATTTATTTAAACAAAAGAGTTTAGGAGAGGATTTTGCCTCATTAGGGGAAAAAAAGAAAAATGGAGTGGTTATATATATCAAAAAAGATTTGAGCCCAAAACTAATAATATCTGATAATAAAGGTAGATTCGTTGTTACCAGAGTTAATATGGATAATTAAAAATTCTTAGTAGTAGGAATATATGCACCAGTCCAAGAAAAGCATGTTTTTTTTATAAAGAATTAAGGAACAAACAGTACAATTAAACTATGATAATTGGATTCTATTGGGAGATTTTAATGGGGTCATAGAACTAAGTATAGATAGGAATTCAGATTAAAAAAAGATTAAGAAAAACCAAGGTAAATTAATGAGGGAATTCTTTGCTATAATTGAGGATCTACAATTAATTGATGTCTGGAGATATAAAGAATGTGATAAAAAAGAATATACTTTTTTCCCCCAATATTTATTTATAGTTTAACACAAATCAATTCCTCATACAAAACCAGACAGCTTATATATATTATATATATTACATCCACTTTTAAAAAAAATTCTCCCCAATTTCTACCCTCTCCCCTCCACCCTCCCTCATTCCCTCTCTTTCATTCTTATATCTATATCTCCTTTCTCATTCTCTCCTCTTCTCTACATACTATCACCTTCTTCTCCTTTTTCTTTCACTCTTCTTCCCACTCACACAGTCTCGACCTCCCCTGTTTCCTTTCTTTTGAGCAAAATATTACTAGTATATATATATATTATCTCCCTTACACCATTATATTTATATTTTTGTCCCGTTATGTTTTGTTACCACTTCATCCTTAAATTTTACTTTATATTTTATATTGCCCTTTTACAGTCTTGTAGTCCTTCCTTTTTATTCCACTTATCTATCCCTCCATAACAGTTAGATTAGTGTACTCTTTAGATTATAAAATTTTGTGCTCTTGATTTCAACCATTCTTTTTCCTTTTGATCGTAAATTAACTCTGTAGCATCACTTATCTACATTCATATAATAATGTACTTATATTTATGTAATTATCCAGTAATGTCCCATATCGCTTCCCAATAATCACGAATTGGTTTCCATTCTTCCTCCCATTTCCGCATCTTTTTCTTGTTGATAATATATGTCAGTCTATCAGTTTCAAGCATGTCTTTCAGTCTTAATGTCCATTCATTTATTGAGGGTAGCTCTTTTTTTTCCCAATTTGCCACAATCATTATTCTTGCCACCGTCACTAAGTATAACAGTACTCTTCCATGTTTTTTAACAAAGGTTGTTTGCAAACTTGACATCATGTTCAATAAATACAATTTTGGATCCATCGGGTATTGCACCTTAAAAATCTTTTGTATTTTCTTATGAATTCTACACTAATAGTTTTGTAATTTGGAGCATCCCCACCACATGTGGTATAATGGCCCAATATCTTTCTCGCAATGCCAACATTTATTTTCTTTCAGTTTGTAGATTCTGCTTAGCCTTAGTGGTGATAAATACCACCTATTCACAATTTTAAAATGGTTTTCTTTGAGGGATATACAAGTCGTAAACTCATCCGTATCTCTCCACGCCTTCTCCCATTCTTCCATAGATATTGATTCTTTCAGATCTTGCACCCATCGAACCATTGCATCTGATATCTTCTCCGTTTCAATCTCTCTTTCCAATAGAATTTTATAGCATTTTGATATCAATTTATCATTCTCCTTCCAAATTATTTTATCTAGTTCTGATTCCGAAAGTTCAAATTCACATTTTAATTTGTCTTCTTGGAATTTATTTTTAATTTGGAGAAATTTAAACCAATCCATCTTTATTTCCTTCTTTTCCAATTAAAAAAAATACTTTTTTATATCTATAAATCTATGTCTAGAATTGATATGATTTGGGTCTCTAATAATCTTACTGCTAATGTTAAAAAAGTAGAAATACTGGCCAAACCAATTTCAGATAATAATCCAGTTTTGATGATATTTAAAAACAATAATTATGAGAGAAAATGGAAGTTAAACGAGTTGTTATTAGAGAGAGAAGAAATTATAATAGAATGTAGGAAAATATTGAAAGAGTACTTTGAAATTAATTCTAATGGGGAAGTGGGTAGTAATATGGTCTGGGATGCTAGCAAGGCCATAGTCAGAGGAATAGTCATTAAATTGAATAACATATGGAGGAGAAAAAGACTAGGGACAATGGAAAAACTAATGGAGGAAATAAAACAAAATGAAAAAAATTAATATCACCAAAAAATAAAAAAGTAAAAAATCAATTAAATATATTGCAGAAACAATTTGAGATGACAATGATGGGAGAAATGAAAGGGAAGCTGGATTATATGAGACAAAAGAACTGTGAAAATGCCAATAAGCCAGGTAGATGGCTAGCAAGTAGGTTGAGAAAAGAAAGAGCAAAAAGAATATTAAAACTGAAATTGGGAAATGGAGAGGTAATAAATGGAACTGGAATTAAAAAAGTATTTAGAAATTATTTTGAAACCATGTATTGTAAACAAAAAGTACCCCACGATTTAATGAAGCAGTATATTAGGATGGAGGATTGCCTCTCCAAAATAGTACTCTATGGTGAACTCGTCACGGGTCAGCATAAGAGGGGTGCTCCAAAAAAGTGATACAAGGACTCCCTGAAACAACATCTCAGGCTCGGCCAAATTGATCACCAACAATGGTCCGCCCTGGCCTCACATCGGGAGGCATGGAGACGCACTATCCACAATGCTGCAGCCTTATTTGAGAACTCACACCGAACAAGTCTTGAAGAGAAACGACAACACAGAAAGAATAACAACCCGGAAACATCACCCAAGCAGACCTTCTGCTGTGCTTTCTGCAACCAGACTTGTTTATCTCGGATTGGCCTTTTTAGTCATCAGCACGCTTGCAGTAAGCGCGGGATGAGTCCTTCCTGAATCTTCGTTTGAGAAGAAAAGCCAGAGAAAGAGAGAGAGAGAGAGATTCAAAAATGTAAAATAAAAAAACCCCTGATACTCCATTTGAAAAACGGAATGAAAATTTATCAGATGAAGAAATACAAGAAGGTATTAAAAGGTTAAAATGGGGAAAAACTCCAAGGCCAGATGGTTTAACAACGGCATATTATAAAACATTTATAGAGGAATTAATCGAACCATTGAGAGAAGTTATTAATGGAATAATGCAAAATAAAGTGATACCAAATAGTTGGAAAGAAGCAAACATAGTATTAATTCATAAAGAAAACAAAGACCCAAATTTGATGAAAAGTTATAGACCCATTTCATTACTAAATGAAGATTACAAAATTTTTGCAATACTATTATCAAATAGATAAAATCAATACTACAAACCTATATTCATAAGGATCAGCATGGTATTTTACCAAAAAGGCAGATAAGAGATAATACAACGACAGTTATAAATGTATTAGGATACTTGTCTTATCATAATGAGATGAAAGGAGCTTTAATCTTCTTAGATGCGGAAAAAGCCTTCCATAGATTAAGTTGGCAATTTTTGTTAGAAGTGATGAATGAAATGAAATTAGGAGAGAATTTTTATAATTGGAGACAGGGAATTTATACTGATCAAAAGGCCAAATTAATAACTAATGATAAATCAACAGAAGTAATAAATATTGAGAAAGGAACAAGGCAGGGATGCCTATTATCACCATTGTAATTTATTCTAGCTTTAGAAATTTTGAATTTGAATATAAGAGAAGGAAAAAGAATTAGACGAATTAAAATTGGAAAAGAGGAATTTAAATTAAAAGCATTTGCTGATGATTTAGTTATTACGTTAGAAGACCCATTGGGAAGTATAGACCTGGTGTTACAAACGATAGAGAATTTGGAAAATATACAGGTTTTAAAATAAATATAGACAAAACAAAGATTTTAACAAAAAATATGGACAAAATAGAAAAAGAGCAGTTGATTACAAAAACAGGGTTTCAAATTGTGAAAATGGCAAAATACCGAGGAGTAAATATAACAGAAAAAACTCAACAGCTATTCACAAATAATTATGAAAAAGTTTGGAGGGAAATCAACCAAGATTTATTTAGATGGAAAGATTTAAATCTATCCCTGTTAGGAAAAATTGCAGTAATTAAAATGAATGTATTGCCAACATTACTATTTTTGTTCCAAACTTTACCAATTATAATATCAAATGAAATATTTAAGAAATGGCAAAGAGAGTTAACAAAATTTATTTGGAATAAGAAAAGACCCAGGATTAGATGGAAACTATTGATGATAAAGAAAGGGGAGGACTGGCTCTACCAGATCTAAAGGTATATTATGAAGCTACATGTATAATATGGATTAAGCAATGGATCACACTAGAAAACAAGAGAGAATTAGACTTAGAAGGACATGAAGTAAGAATGGGATGGCATGGATACCTTTGGTATAATAAAGTTAAAGTTAACGCTGAATTTAAAAATCATAATATTAGAAGGTCATTAATAAAAGTTTGGAATAAATATAAGAAAAGAATAAATCCTAAATTACCAGGCTGGCTATTGCCACAAGAAGCGTTTTGTAAAAAAGAATTAAGAGTAGAACAATGGTTGAAATAGGGAGATAAAATAGAAACAAGAGACGGATGTTGGAAAATGAAAGATAAACAACAATTAGAAAGTTGAAGGAATAAAGATGCAATGGCTGAACTATTATCAATTAAGAGAAAAGGTCAGAGAAGATTTAAAGCAATTCCAGTACGAAGATGAGAAATCAGAATTAGAAAAATTGTTATGCTTGGAAGAAGACCACTTGATTAGTAAGATTTATAAAGTATTGCTAAGATATAACACAGAAGAGAAGCAAATTTAAAAGTGCTGGTGGATTGGGCTCAAAATGTGGGACATCAATTAAATTTAGAACAATGGGAAGAAGTTTGAATTAAAGGATTAAAATTTACATGCTCAAATAATGTTAAAGAAAATTATTATAAAATGATGTACAAATGGTATATAAGCCCTCAAAATTGACAAAGATATATACAAAAATAGTTTAAATAAGTGTTGGAAATGCCAGAAACAATTAAGTACATTTTTTCATATACAGTGGAAGTGTGATAGAGCAAAGAGATACTGGTTTAGAGTCAATAAATGGATGGAGAAAATATTAAAAATTAAAATAAGAAAAAGGCCGTAATTATATCTCCTAAATATGTTAGATTTAAAAAACAATTTAGAATGAAAATATAGCAAAATAATCAATTATATGATTACTGCTGTTAGAGTGATATATGCAAGGAAATGGAAGACCAATGAGCTACCAACATATGAGGAATGGATGGGAAAAATTATGGAATATGCTTTGTTAGATAAACTAACAAACTTGATAAAAAAATAAGACAAATGAGAATTTTATTAAAAAATTGGGAACCACTTATAGAATATTGTAAACACAATTATGGAGAACTTAATATTTTGGGATTTACAATGTGATTATTAAATAAGTAATAATTAATGTTAAATAATATTAAATAAGAGGAATGTTTTAAATCTATTAATATTATATCTGGACTATGTGTATTTAGGAATATGATCAATAACAATAATAGAAGAATTAGTTAAATAATTCTTATTACAAGAGGGTAAATTGGAGAAAATACTTAGAAAAGCAGTTAGAGGGATATGGGAAGTCAATTTTAAAGGGGGCGGAGGGAGGGAATTATTAGATGATTTGAAACATGGGTCACCTATCGCCACCACCTACGACTCCTCGAGTGCTTTCATCAGCGCTGTCTACGCACAATCCTAAATATACACTGGACTGACTATGTGACGAATGTTGCTGTCCTTGAGCAAGCAGGGATCACCAGCATTGAGGCCATGATATTGAGAACACGGCTGCGCTGGGCAGGGCACGTTTCTAGGATGGAGGACCATCGCCTCCCAAAAATACTACTCTACGGTGAACTCACCACGGGTCAGCGTAAGAGGGGCGCTCCAAAAAAGCGATACAAAGACTCCCTGAAACAATATCTCAGGCTTGGCCAAATTGATCACCAACAGTGGTCCGCCCTGGCCTCACATCGGGAGGCATGGAGACGCACTATCCACAATGCTGCAGCCTTATTTGAGAACTCACGACGAACAAGTCTTGAAGAGAAACGACAACGCAGAAAGAATCACAACCCAAAAACATCACCCAAGGAGACCTTCTGCTGTGCTTTTTGCAACCAGACTTGTTTATCTCGGATTGGCCTTTTTAGTCATCAGCGCGCTTGCAGAAAGCATGGGATGAGTCCTACCTGAATCTTCGTTTGCGAAGAAAAGCCAGAGAGAGAGACTGTTTGATATCTGTGTTTGTATGTGTCTGTATGTGTTTGAAATTTATATTGAATAAAAATCATTTTAAAAGGAAATAAAAAATAAAATTAACAGCATAAACATTAAAAAGAATAATAAATATAAACAATACAGTACATTGAAGGCTCTTTCCCTCTAAGCAGTCTGTACTCAAAGGCCTGCTAAAGTAATAAGGGCTTCACCTGCTTATGAAAGAACAAGAAGGAAAGCACTATTCTATCTGAAGTCAAAGGCTTTCATGACCGGCATCCATAGATTTTCCTTGATTTTTTTCCAGGCCATCAACCAACCATTAGCCAAACAAACACTAACGACCCTTGCATTTCTATACCCAGAAACTAACCATTCAATTACACAAATTTACATATACTCCCCAACAGTGGTTCACAGCATATAAACTCCACATACACTCCTACCCAACCATTCTCTGAAGATGCCAGCCACAGATGCAGGCGAAACATCAGAAAGAAACTATTCCAGAACACGGCCTCACAGCCTGGGAAAAAACCCAAGGAAAATCCACCATTCTATCCTCTCTAGGAAGGGAGAGGGCTGTCTAGACAAGAGGACAGAATGCTGATTGCTGCACTTCCGGCCACTTACTTGCTGGTAAGTCCCCCTCCCCCTCCCCCATGAACATGGCTGACCAAGCCACTCTTCACTTCCGCCCTTGCTGAGAATATGCAGTGATGTGAACTGGATGTCCAGACATGCAATAATGCACAAGGCCACACATTATTTTATAAACCTCCAGGGAAACCATGCAGGCTTTTCCTGTGCACTAGATGGAGATTTTCCCTCTGCCTTCTTCAGAATACCATGAATCTCATTCACAGTATGTTGGGACAAAAAGTATTCCTCTCAAATTATATGAGGAATATTTTCATCATCTAGACAACCCCCCCAGAGCCTGGGAGCAGCAACCAAGAAAGCTCTCTCCCATGTTTCCTCCAGATGAAGCTGTGATGCAGAGAGTATGGTCTCCCCAGAAGAATTCAAGACACAGGCAGGCTCCTACAGGGAGAATTGATCCTTCAGATAACCTGGATCTGAGCCATATAGGGTCTACACCAAAGTCATTTCTGTTGAATTCAGTTATGCTTACCCTCAGGAAATGTATGTGGGATTGCTTCCTGATATTAGGACACAATGCAAAGATCAATCACATATGATGCTCTATATTATGTCTGTTACCCCAGTTCATATCCTTACTTCTCTAATACTAGTTCCTCTAGTATTCATTGGAACATTAAGAAGAAATGTGTATTTGTGCATGTTTAACAGTGATGGGGGGGGGCGGAGAATGAAATGGACTATAACCTATGCCATCCCTTGCCATTGTGGGGCTCTCAGAGCATTTAAAGCACTTAAAAAGTAGTATCATCTAGGTGATTCTTACAAGCAACCTTGCTGGACCTGTGACCACGTCCTCCTTCCAGCCAACATTGTCAGTCTCCTTATATTTTGACATAGGACTTTATCAGATGAACCTCCCATAACTTTTCTGTTCCACCACAATCTAACTGCATTCTTGTCCTAGCACAATAACTTTTTAAAGCTTACCTTTAATTGCGATAAAAAGCAGCCCAAGCATTGCTGGACCATGAACAGAGCTATGAACGTTCATAATCTTGGTGATTCTCATGAGAAGATGTGGGTGCCCTTTAAATTAAAAATACAGGGTGAAAACACACAAAACAATTCTGGGAGGAAACGCCATGGAAGATCTATTGACAGCTTGAGCTGTCAATATGAAAAAGAACACCTTTTTGACAAGAAGAAAACACGAAAGCATGATGTTGTCTGGTATGTGCACCCTTTCCAGTTAATTTGGCATCCTTATTATGGAATTTTTGCCACATCTGATAAAGTCCATAGATATCAGTCTTCTAGATTCTGAATATTGTTACCCTGTTGTATTAAAAGACTGATTTGGAAAGACAGAGATCTGGGAAGTGAACTCTTTAACAGAGGGGAGGGAATTGGAAGGAGCAGAGATCAGTCAAGATATCCTGGTCCTTCTGATAACAAAGGAACTACTGCATGAAAGTAGTATGAAGCAAGAAAAATAATAATTTTCCATGCCTACATTGTTACTAGGAACTGTCAAATCATCATAGGGGCTAAGTGCAAGAAATAGTATCCTGTATTTCACCATTGGGGACATCTGCTGAACACACCTGGATTATCTAGGACTTAAGTACTCTAAGCCTGGTCACTGTTCCCATCTAGGTATAAGGAAGACCAACATTATCAATGTGGATCTACTCAACATAATTGTTTTGGAAAAAGGAATTCCTCTCCTTTGGTTGATTTTTTTTTAAAGGAATGTTGTCATAATGATGCAGTTGGCACATTATCTATAAGATAGAGGCTAATTATAATTATATAGTTGAAAATAAATCTGTGGAATTATGGAATCATTTTTATAGTGAATGACAAATTTGTAGAAAGTATTTGGCACCCCCCCCCCCCACTGATCTGAATGTGTCCCCTAAAGATAATAAAGACTGCGTCTGAGAGATTTCACTATGTAATTATTTGGAAAGCAAATAAAAATGGGATGGGGAATGGAAGTAGTGTGGATTATTTTTATTGTCAATTGTGGTTTTGTTTGTTAAGCTTGATTGTGCTGTGTACATGGTAATATTGAATTTACTCTACATTTTATATACAGTCAAACCTCATTTAACAAAACCTCTTACAAAGAAGCTCCTTTTTACAAAGTCATTTTACACTTGTCCAGGTGCCCTTTCCTTCTCATTCTTTGTCTAGCTGGATGTTTTTAGCAACATTGGTACTGAAATGATGGTGAAGGAGACCTGGAGAAACACAGATTTTCAGTGTGGAATGCCACAGCATTTCTGCAGTAAACAATGCAATAAATCTTGCACTGGGAAAGAATGGAATTCAACTCTAGCTGATCCTACTGTCGCTGTGTATGTCTGACTAAAACAGGCAAGGTAAACAACAGCTGCCCTCAGAGTCCCTTACCCAGTGTGTGTGTGTGAACAGCAAAACAAAGAAAGAACAGATACTGTATATCTGCCTCAGCAGCTACATCCAGCATGTGTGTGTGTGTGTGTGTGTGTGTATTGATAAGTTTGGACACCAAAATGGAAATCATAAGAAAAGTAGAGGCTGGTGAAGGATAAATAACAGCATCCCTGCATGCATTCTGGAAGAAACCTTCAAGTGGTCTCTAGAAGGTTCCAAATGTGTTTAGTTACTTAAGCAAGATTTCTGACCTGATTGTTTCATTTGACATCTGCATACTGTTAGTTCTGAATAAAAAGTTTGCTCAAATATTTTGAACTGCTATTGATATAGGAACCTATTCCTAGGACTTTATCAGATCACTCTCTGTAAATTTTGAAGCATTTTTATGCCAGCAAAGACTCCCCACCAGAGTTACCTTTAGCAGCATGAAAAGGCAAGCCCAGCAGTAACAGAGCATGAATGGAGCTCCATTTACTTCCGGGGTTGAGATCTTGCTGATTCTCATGAGAAGATGCAAGAGTAGCAAATTCAAAAAGTTAAGCAACACAGAGACATAAAAAGTATGCACAACCACAGAAACACACTTCAAAAATTTCAAATAAATCAGAGAGGTTAAAAAAAAAGAAAGAGCGTCCCCTACCTGGCTGTCCCAATCTCACCCGGAAGTGTTCTGACAATTGATGCTGTATCTGCATTGGTGGGGGGGCCCAAGGTCAATGGGACAAAGGGGGGGGGCTAACCTCATGCTGTCTCCTATCTCCTTGTCTGACCAAGGAGACAGCCAGGAGGAGATGCTGCTTTGCAAGCCCCCCCCCACTCCCTCCTCTGTCAGGGCCTGGCAGTAGCACTGAGCTGGAGACTGCTGTTGGAGACAGAAAGGGAGTTTCTCTTCCTACTGACTAAGTTGGAATTTGGAGACGGCCCCTGCATTGCTGTGAGGATGGGGGTATCTTGGGGGGGGGCTGCCATGCACGGTGGGGTGTTATTTAACTTGTTGCTGGAGTCAGAGACTGAGTGGCTGCTGGACTTCTCTCCCTGCAGTGTTGCTTGCAGAGAGAGGCTTGGAACTGACTAAGTTGGGGGAGCACTGAGAAGGTGCCTGGCTAATACTGATGCTGTAGTTTGGAGACGGTCCCTGCATGAGCTGGGAGGAGGAAAAGAGAGAGGGGGAGAGAGAGCGCACACTTTCTCTGAGACACAGAGAATGAGAGATGGGAGATAAAACTCACTGGGATTTGTGTGTGTGTGCACATGTGCTTTCAAGTTGCCTTTTGACTTATGGCAACCCCATGTACTCCAAAAATAAAAATGAGTTGTGGGTATTTATTCAGGACACTAAATTCATTGAGAAGTAGTGGTGATATAATTCCACCATAAATGGTATGTTCCTCTGCTTAATTAGCCAGTGGCTAGTTTGCTTCATGAGCTACCTTATGTATTGTTACTTGCACATAAACCTAAAGCAAAATCAGCTGCACTATATAGCATTGTAGCATGAAGTGGACATGTTCTAAACTGTTTTGCAAAGTTGAAAAATGAACACAGAACTCACACACATCAGTCTTTAGGTAAAGGCTGTAAATGTTTCAGTTTCTCTTACCATGTCAGCACCTTTTCATTGCATCAGACTCAGTTAGTGCATTTTGATTATATTTCTCATTTAATATATGTTCAGATAATCAGAAACACATGGAGATGTAATTATTACAGTGGCAAAACACTCTCATGTTGTGGTTACTTAATTTTTGTCCTCCTCTGAAGTACTTCTTACCTCTTGAAAATAATTTAGCAGCAATTTATTTTTTTTAAAAAATGCAGAGTGGCTGATGGGGAGGGGGTCTGGTATATAGCTTTCTTGGACACTGGAATAAACATAGGGGGACCCCAAAACAAACCATTGCAGGGGCCCCCCAAATTCCTTAAACCGGCCCTGGTGCAAAGATTCAAATGTTGGCAATGCTGGCAACAAGGCAGAACAGGAGATCAATTGACAGCTTGGGCTGTCAACAAAATAGAATGGCTTTTTGACAAGACATGATTGTGAAAGGATGGTATTGTACGCGTGCCCTTTCGCAATCGTTAGGCATCGTTAAGATGTCATATTTGCCACATCTTATAAAGTCCCTATTCTTTCCATGTTATTTCTGCTTCTAGTACCAAATACTCTGTTAAAGAAGTAATGGCCAGGAACTTACTTCATTAGCTGAGGAATACCTGTACAATTTTAGTTTTGTCTTATTTGGCTCTATTTGTTTAATATCAAAAGTGCACCTGGGCTTTGCAGAGAAACTATGCTGCTTGAGGCTTTTGGTGAACCAAAGTAATTTGCAGCTAGTATTCCCTTGCTCATTGCTCATGTACTTTTGAAACACACATACCCAATTCACCCTTAATCCTTTGCTCACCCTCATAATAAAATACATACAAATACAAATATTAAAACGTGTTCTGCAATGAACTAAAATGGAAAAGCCAACATTGTTTGCAAAATCTGAATATAGGAGGCAATTTGCAATGTTTATTCTGAGCAGATGTTAGATGTTTATAAAGAAACTCCAATTATACATTGTCCCTTTGGTCCCCCAAAGCAAGCTATTATCTTCACACAGCATAATCATAAGTCACCAACACTAGAGCAGCTGAAGCTGTGTTGAATCCAAACCACTCAGTCAAGAGATACTAGAAATTACTCAGGACTGCCCTTGCCTTGGCCTAACCTGTGCAAGGATTATGATTATTCCGGCTCAGAAATGTTTGGATCTGACATAACGTTACTCCTCCTGCATTCTACTACTTTGCTGCTTTGTTTTGCTCTTCCACCAGATGATCACATCGGACAGAGCAGTAGTGCCAGCAGCCTCCCTGTCAGGCTCTTCCAGCCAGCACAAGAGGTCTCTCCTTGTTTCTGACTCTATACAGTTTATGGATCTTTGAGTTAGGATTATATTGTTATAATTGTCATATTTTGTTTCCCATGTATTATGGTAACATTTTATTTTCCAGCCACACATTTTGCAAAATAATATAGTTGGTGTCATATAAAATACGTTCCACTTCCTACAAAGTGCATGAAGAAAGGAAATTTTCATCCAGGTTCCCAAATACTGGTTTCAATATTTAGCCACATGCAATCTGCATTTCTGAGAGCTCAATCTTCCTCCCTTCCTTGGTGGCATTAATATTTTGCATTATTTCCATTCACTGAAGACTTTGGAGCCCAGACAATGGACTTTATCAGACCATCCAAATATGGTGTCATAAGGATACCTAATGATTGCAAAAGGGTGTGTGTACCAGGCAACCCTTTCACGCTCTGTCCAGTTTAAAACCCGTACTTTTTTATTCACAGTCCAAGCCACCAATAGATCTCCCTGTGGTGCTTTTGTGCCGGCATTGCCCATGTTTGAATCTGTGTGCCATTGTACTCATGTGAATGTAGCATCAATGGCTGGTCCGGCAAGAACACTTCCGAGTGAGGTTGCAACACCCAGATAGGTGACACTCTTTTTATGACCCTCCTTCGTTTACTTGTAAGCTTTAAAGTGTGTTTGTGTGTTTTCTTTTACTTTTTGACTGTTATTTTTGTTTCGTTTTTAATTTCTTGTGCTATGTATTCATAGAATCATAGAATCATAGAATCGTAGAGTTAGAAGAGACCCCAAGGGCCATCCAGTCCAACCCCCTGCCATGCAGGAAATCATAATCAAAGCATCCCTGACAGATGACCATCCAGCCTCTGTTTAAAGACCTCCAAGGAAGGAGACCCCACCACACTCTGAGGGAGTGTGTTCCACTGCCGAACAGCTCTTACTGTCAGAAAGTTCCTCCTCATGTTGAGGTGGAATCTCTATTCCTGGAGCTTGCATCCATTGCTCCGTGTTCCAGTCTCTGGAGCAGCAGAAAACAAGCTTGCTCCATCCTCAATGTGACACCCCTCCAAATACTTAAACAGGGCTATCATATTGCCCCTTAACTGTCTTTTTTCCAGGCTAAACATACCCAACTCCCTATCTCTTTCCTGAATCTTTCCTTTCTTATACAGATATCTGAATCTTTCCTTTCTTATACAACTCCATAGCAGTAGCAGCTCCACTGGCTGTCAGTTTGTTTTTGGGAACAATTCAAAGAGACAGCTATGACCTATAAAGCCCTGTGTGGCACAGGTCCGAACTATTGGAAAATTATATCTTCCCATATGAACCTGTCTGAGCTCTCAGGTCTTTGGGGGAGGTCTCTTTCCCATGCTCACCACCTTCTTTGGTGGGAACATGGTAGAGGGCCTTCTCTATGACTGCTCCGAAAATTTGGAACTTCTTCCCTAGGGAAGCTAGGATGGCTCCTTCTTTGCTGTCCCTTCTGGTTCCATGTCCAAACTTTTCTATTTCAACCAGCTTTTAGGAACAGACTGCAATAGGCTTGTAATAGTGAGCTGTCTTGTTGAGTTTTCTGTTTTTTAATGGAGTTTTAAATTGATTTTTCTTGAGTTTTTTCCAGCTGTGAGGCCGTGTTCTGGAAGAGTTTACTTCTGACGTTTTGCCTGCATCTGTGGCTGGCATCTTTTGGGTAGAAATGTATGTGGAGTTTATATGCTGTGAACATTTGTGTATTTGAATGGTGAGTTTCTGGGTATAGAAATGCAAGGCTCGTTAGTGTCTGTTTGGCTAATGGGTGGGATTTCAGTAGAGGAAGTGAATGGAGCTCCGTTCACTCTTCATTCATTGCAGGGGAAGCCTTTAACAAGGATAGAAGGTAAGTATGGCATGGGGATTTCTTTTACCAACATAAAAATGGCAGAAGTTATGCCGGCAAAAGAATGAGGTTTAGGGGTGTGGTCTGATAAAGTCTTTAGTCTTCAAAACTGTATTCTAAGAAAAAATAAAACTTTTCCTATATAGGGCTGCCGACACACTGCAGAAATAAAACAGTTTGATACCACTTTAATTATCATGGCTCCATCCTATGGGATCCTGGGATTTGTAGTTTGTTTTGGCACCAGAGCTCTGACAGAGAAGGGTAAATATCTCGCAAAACTACAAATCCCAGAATTCCATAGCATTGAGCCATGACAGTTAAAGCAGTGTCAAGCTTCATCATTTCTGCAGTATGTCGGCAGCCTAGAGTTGGTTTGTTTGCTCCACATCCAGGGTTAATGAAAAACAAGTTCACATTGGTTCCTGGATCAGGTAGTATTTAAACACGTGGCTGTTTATTGTAATTTGCTAAATATCCATGGTAGACTTATCCACCAGCTACATTTATGTTCTTGGTATTAACCTTTAAACACAGTTGGTGATGAGACAATGAGAAACGTATGCTTCTCATAACATTCAGCTATAATCTTCGAAACTTTAAGTTGTTAAGCTTTTGTGGTTGCTATTTAAATGGAGTGATGTTTGAAAGCTCTATGATCTCTTCCTTGTCTTTTAAGATAAATCAGGTAGCATAAAGGAAAAGTGAAGAAGAAATCCCACACAAATTAGTACTGTAAGATAGGATGTTTATTTAAAATGTTGTAGCACTTCTTTTAGACAGTCTGAAACAGTGACTAATTATCAGATGCAAGTGCTTGCATTCTTGGATATGTGAAAGCTGCAAAGATTGCTAATTATGGGTCACATAATGTATTAGTTGATATTTTTAATAATCACTTTCCTGGTTAATTAGCTGATACAAAATAACCACTGATATAAACCATTATTTCCCCCCACTTTCCTCCTATTCTTCTGTTGTGTATCTTTAGACAGGAAAGCTTTTATTTACCATTTCATTTTGTTGCTTCCTATTTTATTTTTCTCAGAACTGATTTTTATGTTGAGTGAAAAATGTACCTGGGGGGTTTTGAAAAAAAAAGGGGGGAATGTAACATTGAAAACATTAATGGCCAGAGAGGGAAAATTAGTAAACAAAACAAAACAACCCAAATCCTACAAATGCTCCAGTTTGTGGAAACGCTTTCACTAAGGAAATGCTAGCACTGGTTATAACCGGATTTTTATCACCAATTTTTGTCTTTGCAAAATGTCATATATTACACACACACACAGAGAGAGAGAGAGAGAGAGAGAATTAAAATGTAAAATTTTGCAATGCAATTAAACACATAACCAGTCAAATCTCCCAATGTATAACAACATTAAAACAGTGAAGAAAGTGAGGGAAAAATAGCATGTTTTAAATTTGCATATGAAAATTCCATTCAAGTAAACCCATAGCTATGTAAATTGAAAGGCTGGCTTTTTTAAAGATAAAGGAGATCTTTTCCTGATGGTGAAAATGATTAATGAAAGTGATTTCCAAATCTTCCCTGAGAGCTTATTTCATATTGAGGGTGCCACAACACGGAAGACCCTGTTTCTCATTTTCACACATTGATTTAAAAAAAAAAACCTTGGGAAAAAAAATAGAACATAAAGCATGTCCTTCCCAGATCCTGGATGCTGAAGAGAACCAAATGGAAGAAGGTGTTTTTTCAAGTACACAAGATAAAGGCTGCTTTTTAGTATAAACAACAATCCTTTGAAAACTACAAAGAAACATAGTACAAAGAAACATAGCAACAGCTAAGATTGGTGTGATATGCTTTGTCCTTCTTGTCTTCAAGGAGAGGGGCAACAGAGTTGTCCACAAGCCACATTCTCTGGATGATTTTCAAAAGTAACTCCACACAGAACACGCTGCTATAGTTGAACCAGGAGGTTATCAGTGTCTGGTGGCCAGATCTGTTAAGGAAAAATGGGAATTGCACCCATCAGTTATAAAAGTTCTTTCTTTAGAAGATGTAAAAAAAATAATGGAACCAATTATCTTCCAGACCAATTTGTAGTTTGCTGCAACATGCAAAAGGACAAAACACATTATGGAGAATGTAGATTTTGATGCTGGAAAATCCATTTATGAAATGTGTTTAATGAATTTCCATCAAAAACAATGGGCTGTTATTGTTTTGAATTCATTAGTAAAAGGATACCAAGTGTTTTGAAAAGTGTCCCAAATAATTGGCTTCATATAGTCCTACATGTGTTTAATGGCTTTGGTTTAAAGCATTAATGCCATACTACACAAGTTGTTGGAATGGGACATGGTCATGTGGAATTTAAACTCAGACCAAGTGAATTTAGTCCATAAGAAGTTGACCATTTCTAATGTTGCATATATTTCATGCACTTATTGATGGCGCTTTTCCAGAAGTCCATTAGTTTTCTGGAGAAGAACACAGAGTCAACGCAACAGAGCTTTATGATGTGATATCGTAGAACGCATCAGGATTCAATGACTTAGGAAAAACAGTGACTCTCAAGCTAAGAAATCTGCGTGCTGTTGCTGTTTTCTGGAAACGTTACCTGATTTCACCTAATAATGCTTTAAGATCATAAAGTGGATTGATTTCAGGATGCTAACTCCAAATGCCTTCAGAAGAATGGGCCATTTCATTTGCTGATAGACCCAGGAAATAATGAGATGGACACAATATATTGGGTTAAAATAGAGCCACTTTATTAAACTTAACCTATTTAAGTATTTCTGAATAGATCTGCAATGGAGGAGCAAACTAGTGTGGGAATTGCTGGGGCAGGAGGTCATCTCCCTGACCACCTCCCCAACTTCCCTTGGGTGAAAGCACCTGAACTCCAGGGAGAACCCATAAACTGGGTTGCTCCCCAGTCAGTCTGCATCTTGAAGGCCAACCCAAAACTCCCTCCCTCAATTTGCACAAATTAAAGGGAAGGTTTATCCCTCAGGCCAGCCCCAAAGGAGGCCCCTTTCCCCTCCACCCAGCTCTCAGGACCTAAAGGGGAAGTCCCAGATTCCCCCTTTCACCCCCAAAAGGAGGAGATACCAAGGTGCTCACCAATCTACTAACTCTACCCTTTTCCCTGCCAAGTGAACGCCTATTTAGGACACCATCAATAGCCAATTGTCAAGTCCACATCCACAGTGTGGGGTAGGTGAAAAAAAAACCCAGGGTAAAAGGGCAAAAATTCCTACCCAGCCCTGAAGCAACCAAGTATATCACACTGATTCAGTGGCAGGTGGGTGGGTTGAACAACAAAGAAAGAGGGACGATGCCCTAAATAGGTTCCAGCTCTACCTCCAGCTCTCCACGCTGAGGCGCATGTGCCCCAGCTAGCACAGCTGTCTCTTTCCTGGTCCCCATCAAAAGCACCCCCTCATGGCACAGCTGCACTGGCCATGGGGACCCAAATTCTAGGATAATAACAAAAATAATAAATTATTTAATATTTTATTTCCAACTGCAAAATTGGAATGACTCGGAAGCTTATCGCACAAGGGAAGAGAAGCAGAAGTAAAGTCTGAGAGTAGCGCTCCCTGCCTTGCCTTATCACACAATGTCGGCGTGTTTTAGCTGTTCTCCCATTCAGGTCCCATGGGAGATGGTGGTAAAAGTGAGTCTTTTTGCAAACAGATTTGCCCAGTTAGCAAAATGACTTGTGTTTACCACCATCTCCTACAGGATTGGAACAGGAAAACAGCTGAAGCACTCAGAGAACATGTGATAAAGTAAGGCAGGCTTTAAAGCTGGTTCCCTTCCCTCTTAGAATCATAGAATCATAGAGTTGGAAGAGACCTCAAGGGCTATCCAGTCCAACCCTCTGCCATGCAGGAATACACAATCAAATCATTTCCCACAGATGGCCATCCAGCCTCTCTTTAAAAACTTCCAAAGAAGGAGAGTCCACCACACTATGAGGCAGTGTATTCCGCTTCTGAACAGCTCTTACTGTCAGGAAGCTCTTCCTAATGTTTAGGTGGAATCTCTTTTCCTATAATTTGAACCCATTGCTCTGTGTCCTAGTCTCTGGAGCAGCAGAAAACAAGCTTGCCCCATTCTCAGTATGACATCCCCTCGAATATTTAAACATGGCTATCATGTCCCCCCTCAACTTTCTCTTCTCCAGACTAAACATGCCCAGCTCCCTAAGCCACTCCTCATAGGGCATGGCTTCCAGACCACCAACCATCCTGGTCGCCCTCCTCTGCACACATTCCAGCTTCTCAATATCCTTCCTGAATTGTGGTGCCCAGAACTGGACACAGTATTCCAGGTGAGGTCTGACCAAAGCAGAATACAGTGGCACTATTACTTCCCTTGATCTAGACACTATACTCCTATTAATGCAGCCTAGAATCACATTGGCTTTTTTAGCTGCTGCATCACACTGCTGACTCATGTTCAACTTGTGGTCCACTAAGACTCCTAAATCCTTTTCGCATGTACTGCCCTCAAGCCATGCAGCACCCATCCTATATCTGTGCCTTTCATTTTTACTGCCCAAGTGTAGTATCCTATATTCCTCCCTGTTGAAATTCATTTTGTTAATATTGACCCAGCTTTCTAATCTGTTGAGGTTATTTTGGATTCTGATCCTGTCTTCTGGGGTATTAGCTACCCCTCCTAATTTGGTGTCATCTGCAAACTTGATAAGCATACCCTCTATTCCCTCATCCAAGTCATTGCTAAAGATGTTAAATAGCACTGGGCCCAGGACAGAACCCTGTGGCACCCCACTGGTCACTTCTCTCCAGGATGAAGAGGAGCCATTGGTGACTACCCTTTGGGTTTGGTCAGTCAACCAATTACAAATCCACCTAATGGATGCATTGTCTAGCCCACAGGTCACTATCTTTTTTGCAAGGATATCATGGAGGACCTTGTCAAAAGCCTTACTGAAATCAAGATACACTACATCAACTGCATTCCCTTCATCTATCAAATTTGTATATCTATCCAAAAAAAGAGATAAGATTAGTCTGGCATGACTTGTTTTTGAGAAATCCATGTTGACTTTTAGTGATCACGTCATTCCTTTCTAAGTGCTTACAGACTGTATGTTTAATTATCGGCTCTAGAATCTTTCCTACTATTGATGTCAGGCTGACTAGGCAGTAAATATTTGGGTCTTCTGTTTCCCCCTTTTTAAAGATGGGGACATTTGCCCTCCTCCAGTCTGCTGGGACCTCTCCTGTTCTCCAGGATTTCTCAAAGATGGTTTTGACAGTTGTTCTGAGATTACTTTTGCCAGTTCTTTTAATATCCTTGGATGAAGTTCATCTGGCCCTGGAGACTTGAACTCATTTATACTGGCCAGGTATTCCTGAACTACCTCTTTACCAATTCTGTGCAGTATTTTCCCTACTGCATCATCTGCTCCATCTTCCCCTGGTTAAGCACTGTTCCCCCTTTGGGAGAAGACTGAAGCAAAGAAGGTGTTGAGTAGTTCTGACTTTTCTCTGCCCCTTGTTAGCCTTTCACCATCTTCTCTCTGCAGCGGCCCTACCATTTCCTTGTTCTTCCTTTTGCTACGGACATAACCAAAAAAAGCCCTTTTTATAGTTTTTAACCTGTCTAGTAAGCCTGAGCTCCATCTGTGCATTAGCTTTTCTGACTTTCACACTACATGAGCTGGCTATTTGTTTGAATTCTTCTTTGGTGATTTCCCCCTTTTTCCATTTCTTGTACATGTCTTTTTTTATGTTTTAGCTCAGTTGAGAGTTTGTTCAACATTCATACTGGTTTCTTTAGACACTTCCCCTTTTTCCTCCTCATTGGAACTGTTTGAAGTTGCGACTTCAATATCTCACTTTTTAGAAACTCCCATCCTTCATGAACTCCTTTATCTTTTAGTATTTCTGACCATGGGATCACCTCTAGTAATTCCCTAAGTTTTCTGAAATCAGCTTTCTTAAAGTCTGACTATGCTTGGCTTCCCCTTTCCTCTGTATAACAAACTCCAGGAGAACATGGTCATTCCACCCCTAAGGATCCTGCCACTTCCACACCATTTACCAGGTCATCTCCATTGGTTAGGATCAGATCTAAAATAGCTGATTTCCTTGTTGCCTCTTCCACCTTCTGGACAATGCAAGGCAAGTGAGGAATTTGTTGGACCTTAAATTCTTGGCAGAGTTGGACTTGCAACAAATGTTAGGATAGTTGAAATCCCCCATTACTACTACATCTCTCCTTTCTGTAGGTGTGGTCATCTGTTCCAGGAAGGCGTCATCCAAGTCCTCGGTTTGGCTTGGAGGTCTGTAGTAGACCCCCACAATGATATCCCTGCTGTTTCTCTCTCCCTTGATTTTTACCCAATGCTCTCAATCTGGCTCCCAGGATTTAAATCATGGATATGTTCACAGGTGTGCACATCCTTAACGTATAATGCTACTCCACCACCCTTCCTGTTTGTTCTATTTTTCTGAAATAGGCTATACCCCCTCTATTAGTACATTCCAATCTTGAGACTCATCTCACCAGGTTTCAGTGATGCCTATGATATCATATTTATTTTGCTGTGCTAAGAGTTCCAGTTCATCCTGTTTATTTCCTATGCTCTGTGCATTCGTATAGAGATGTCTGAGACCATGGGCCATTTCCCCTATCTGCCTTTTAAAGAGTTTATTCCTCCCATTGTTGGGCTGTTGTGTTATTTGCCTTGTTCTCTGTATAACATTTGGGCTATTATCTCTAGCACTTGATGAACTCCTGCCTTCACCAGCACTGTCTCCCTCCCTCATACAACTCAGTTTAAAGCCCTCCTGATGAGATCTTTCAGACTCTTTGCAAAAACATTACTACCAACTGTTGTGAAGTGCAGCCCATCTCTTGCCAGAAGTCCACTTCCCTGAAACCACATTTGATGATCCAGGAAGGCAAATTGTTCCCGGCAGCACCATCTGCATAGCCAGTTGTTCACCTCCACTATTCTTTGCTCCCATCCTGGACCATACCCTTCCACTGGAAGGACAGACGAAATGACTATCTGTGCATCCAGGTTCTTCAGCTTCCTACCCAAAGCCTCATAATCCCTTGTGATCTTCTGGAGGCTATGCCTTGCAGTATCATTGGTTCCCACATGGACCAAAAGGAAGGGATAATGGTCAGAAGGCTTGATAAGTCTTGTCAGCCTCTCTGTTACATCTTGAATTTTTGCCCCAGGTAGACAGCATACCTCCCGAGACATTTTGTCAGGCTTGCAGACTTCTGCTTCTGTTCCTCGCAACAGGGAATCCCCCATCACTACCACCCTTCTCCTCCTTCGAGTCTTGGCAGAGGCCACTTCATGTGCTGGATCTACCAAGGTTTCCTGTATGTTTCGTGAGGCCTGGCACTGCTGCCCTTCCTCTTCTTCTTTGGAAAGAGAGAGGACTTCAAATCAATTCTGTAGCTTCAAGCTGGCCAAAGGAGCCCTGGCCTTTCTACTTCTCTGTATCACATTCCTACAAGTGTTGTTTTCCTGTGTATGGGTAACAGCCTCCTCCGTAGAACCTCCCTGTTGTGTTCTGCTTCCAGGATGGTCTTCTCCACGCTTTCCAAGAAAACTTCTTGCTCCCTAATATTCAGACGAGTAGATACCCTGTCCTCTAGATACTTGACTTTCTCTTCCAGCAGGGCCACCAACTTGCACTTGCTGCAGATATAGCTCCCCACCTCCTCTGGCAAGAAGACGAACATCCAACAGGTGTTGCAGGTGACTGCAGCAGCTCCCTCACTGGCCATATTCAGTTTTCTTAAGTAGTCACTGAAAGAGAACTTTAGGCTTCTTTGTCCAAACTCCTCTAGTATCTACCCTCCACCCAAAGCCCGTTGGCCTTGTTTCTTAGAAGAGCTCCTATGCCCCTGTTATGTTAGAGCTGCACACATCACAAGGCACTTGCTGCTGATTTTCTAAGATTAACTGGAAAGAGTGCAGCAGCAGTTATATAGAAGTAGTGGCTAGTTCCACCCCCAGGCAGCTTCAGGAGTAGCTCTTTCCCCTCAGAAAAAGAATTTTGCCTCCCCCTCAAACTCCCCGGCTAAACACCCACACCAAACACCCCTGTTGTCCTCTCTCCTGTTTGCCTTGCTCCTGTATGCTGAGCTCCAGAGCTTGAAGCTACAGTGAGAATGAGAGAGCTACTGACTGCTAGCTCCTCCCTCTACCTCTTGTGATAAGGCTCTCAGTAGATGTGCTTATGTGTTCACACTTAAT
The DNA here is from genome assembly GCA_030847615.1 of Gambelia wislizenii. Taxonomy (NCBI): domain Eukaryota; kingdom Metazoa; phylum Chordata; class Lepidosauria; order Squamata; family Crotaphytidae; genus Gambelia; species Gambelia wislizenii. Next base: position 81,458,477 of record JAUMIR010000005.1, on the reverse strand, counting down.
ACCTGGAAATGTCCTGCTGTATCTTCAAAACATCAATTTGGGCAGCTGCAATTTAAACACTGAATTACAGTTGTCCCTTCACATTTGCTGGGGTTTGGTTCCAGGACTCCCCATGAATACCCAAATCTATGAATACTCAAGTCCTATTATATGTAATGGCATAGCAAAATGGTGTCCCTTATATAAGATGGCAAAATCAAGGTTTGCTATTAGGATTATTATTTTTTTAAGAATATTTTCAAGCCGCGAATTCTCAAATCCGTGAATGTCAAATCTGTGAATATGGAGGGACAACTGTAGAATGAAAATGGTTTTCAATCATGTTTAATTGTGTACACAAATAAATTCTGTCAATCAGCCCTGGAAGTTCATGAGAACTCCCTCAAAAGCCCAGTGTTTTCTTGTTTGGGGTTCCTTCCCTTCCCACGGTTCCACCTCATGTTATAAAATGTGAAGGCCCATCACTGTATGTTTGAAGCCAATCCTGTGGGTTACTCCATCCATCTGCCATCTTCCCTTCTTGTGGAGTATTTTTTAGATAGGAAGGACATTTCAGTTGAGCATCCTTAACTAAGTATTGTAAACAATATCAGAGAAAAACCATGGAGAGTGGATGTGGATGGCACCTAGCAACCTGGTTTATTTCTGAGTAAACATGTACAGGTTAAACCCCATAACCCTATATTCAGTATCTATGGTTTCACTTATCCACGACTAAAAAAAATGTCTCTAGGCATTTCTAGGTCCAATGTGATTCTGTGGTCAATTTCTGGCATTTGTCTTATTGAAAATGATAGGATCCCCTATTATCCATGGTTTTAGATATCCACAGTGTGTGTGTGTGTGTGTGTGTGTGGTCTTGGAACATTTCCCCAGCAGATATTGGGGTCAACCTGTATAGCATTTTATTGTGGTACTGTGACTTGCTTTTAAGGCCAAATTCACACTACCCAAATAATCCAGTTTAAAACTGGATTATTTGCCATGGCTCCTTCCTACGGAATCCTGGGATTTTTAGTTTGGTGAGGCATCAGTACTATTTGAATCAGAAGGCTAAAAATATTTTAAAACTGCAAATCCCAGGATTTGGCCTAAATATGAAGACTGATATATCTTATTCAGGAGGCAGCAATGCAGTTAGTTCCCTCTGTCCATGTGTGATTGTGTCTTAAAGCATTACAGCAACACTGTTAGATTAACAGCAACAATGTTAGCTACACAAAAGTAGCTCCTGCAGTGCTGTAGTAATAGATGAAGAGGCTTAATTTTTCTGACATTTTAAAATTATGAAATGTTCTCATGTGCTATAGATACAATCTAAGAACACAGTAATCTTATAGATTATATCAGGGTATAGGTAGAACAAGGTACTACATAGCTGTTAGTCAAATGGTTGCATTAAGGTATTAGTCTTTATATGCCTTTTTTTTTAAAAAGAAAACTTTGATAGTCCTGCCACCTGACTATCAAATTAATCCTCCCACTCCTTTTTGGTAAATGAAATGTTCCTCCTTAATAATTTATTTTCTTTTTATTGGTTTCCCCCATAAATTCACCCTCAAAAGACAAAACAATGGCCCTGTAGGATCCAATCAAAGGTATCGCTCAAGTAAATAGGTCTTCTTTTATCACTGACCAGCCAAATACTTCTAGAAAATAACATTATCTCTGTTGTTTGCTCCACTGCAGCTGTTATTCATGTATACTGTCTCCAAACATGGTGCTGATATTCATCTATCATGGCTGAGGCTAGATCTATGTTCCACTGATGTTTCCAAATCCAGCAGCCATACCAAGCATCTTGTGGCATTGAGTTTACATACATTCCTTGTATTGTGTGAAGAAGTACTTCATATTAACATCTGAATAGGTAGGCCACTTGCTTTCCATTGAATTATATGGCAATACTTCATGAAACATGCAAAGCTGCTATTTACTGAGCCACACCATTGGTTTATACAGAGAATTTCTGGCTATGAATAGCAATGGTTCTCCAAGGAGATGAGCAGAGCTATACTACCCAAATTCCTTCTAACTGGAGGCATGGGGACTGAAACTTGGACATTCTACATGTAAAGTACATGCTCTTCCACTCAGTTGTAGTCAGCACAATAAATCCTGGGTAAGATTTACTAGCACTCTCAAAGCTTGGAAGTAATATGTTAACATATAACATGTTATTTTGGGGGTTGGGATTGTTAATCCAGTAAAGTGTGCCTTACTGGATTTTGTGGCTGTCTGCACACCAACGTCAGAGTTTTTATGCTCTTTTTTCAAGCACCACCTACATCAATCTGGTGTAGAGTACCTCATTCAAAATGAAGGCCTGGGTAAATTCATTCTTTCTCACAAATAACCTTTTGGTTACCTGAGGCTCCAAAACTCATGATAGACAAGGAAGAGTCTTCCGTGGAATTCTTAGGATTTTGGATTGGGGCATCAGTGTTGTGTCTTTTCCATTTAAGATGGTATGGAAACAATCTTCAGTTCTTTTTTATTGACTTTGGCAGAGAATAGCCATAATATGGCATATGGTCAGAAACCTAGCATACTTTGGAGACATCTCATGTTTTTACTCTTACAGAATACTTATGGATTTATAATCGTTATTTATAAGGTAATAGAATCTGCCATGTTATTGAATATAAGAATGGTTTCCAAGTCTGCAAGCAGGTTTTCATTTTACCATGTCATTTATAACTCTTTTTTCTAAAGAGGTCGATGTTGAGTGTAAATTCTTCAGTCAGCTACTTCTTTATTGGTAGATTCTGATAGTTGTTGCAACTCTGGTAACATTCTCTTCATGCCAATTTGACTGATCACTTGGCACAAACAAGACAACTTCCATCAACTTTCACTGCTTCCAATCATGCTAATCAAATCCACACACATATGAAAAATACAATTAAGATAAATCTGTCATCTGAAATAATATTGATATAATTTGACAGTGTATTAGTAGCAATGATGATCAGCAATATAACCCATTCTTGTCTGAAAGCATAATGATTTTTTTAAAAAATGGTAATGGGTTCTGACTGCATCATAGGCTTGCCGATGTTGCCCTTGTGTTCACTGGAATGTTGACATGGCCTTTAACTAATGATAGTTCCAAACAAGTAGTTATTAATAACTATGCATGGAGCAAGTGGAGACTGTCTGAATTAAATTACAGATTCGTATCAGGGAGCTGGATACATTAATATGTTTTTGAATTACATGGTTGAAAGTGGATTTCCATTACTTTAGAAGTGAAGCTATTTCTAGATTGCAAACACTGACTTTACTAAACACAGACGTTGGCTAAAGTAACGTTTTGCCATGACCCTAGATTTTGTTTTTCTTCCTGTCCCTTACTCTCAGTTGGCCAGTCTATTTTCTTTTTGTTCCTTCCCCGTCCAGATAATAGCAAAGATGAACTCACTCTGCCTCTGATCTGCCTCCACTCTCCCCTGTATAAGAATGGGGGAACAAGAGTTTCCCAGTACATTGTGCCAGGTATATGGTTTTCTCTCACTTTCTTCCTTTACTTGCCATGTAGCAGACATTGACTGATGGTCTTCAATTCAGATGCTTGTCTGTTGTTGTTATTAAGTCAGCTTCAATTTATGGCAACCCTATGAATGAAAGAGCTCCAAAAGACCCTATACAGTTGTCCCTTCATATTTGCTGGGGTTTGGTTCCAGCCCCCCCCCCCCCCGTGGATACCAAAATCCATGAATACTCAAGTCCCATGGCGCAGTGGTTAAATGCCAGTACTGCAAGCCACCACATTGCAAGTTCGATTCCAGCGGGCTCCAAGGTTCACTCAGCCTTCCATCCTTTCGTAGGTCGGTAAATTGAGTACCCAGCTTGTGGGGGGCAATTAGCTAACACACATTGGAAACTTTAATGCAGTGTAGATGTGTAAATAGCTATTGCTTACAAACAATTTGTAAGCCGCTCTGATAGCCTTGTAGCTGAAGAGCGGGGTATAAATAACTAAAAATAAATAAAAATAACATAGCAAAATGGTGTCCCTTATATAAGATTGCAAAATCAAGGTTTACTTTTTGGATTTTTTTTTTTTTAAAAATATTTTCCAGCCATGAATACTTAAATCTGTGGATACGGAGAGACAACTGTAATTGAAAGCTTTGCTCAAGGTTTCCAGGGTCAAAGCATCCTTGATTGAGTCAATTCACATATGATGCAGTTTTCCTCTTTTCCTACTGCTTTCAACTTGACAGAACATGGTCTCCTTTTTCGATGAGATGTCTCATCTCATCATGTGTCCAGAGTACAATATCCTCACCCATTATTTTCTACAACTCATCACCCTGATAAATGATTCAGTTTTACTAGTTACTTAGCAAGGTTTGATATCAAGGGCTAAAACAGAAATGATTACCTCAGAATTGTCACAGGTCCAGTCCTTTCAGTGATATCTCCAATTTGTAGCATAACATGAAAGATTTATAAACGTTTCCATCATTCTCAGAATCATCACATCATTCAACAACTTTTTCAGCAGACTGTTGTAACGTTTTATTTTAAATTTACTACTTTTTAAAAGAAATCGGCTGAAGAAGATTGGATGCAAAAATCATATGATATAGTGGAAGTGGATAGATTGCCTTTATGGTTGTCTCAAAGAAATGAGCAAGTGGGAAAAGACTGGACACTGTTAATGAAATATTTCAGAGAGAGATGGCTCAAGATGATTTAGGAAAAGCTAAACTAATATTACCTAAATAGGGATGTCGTCTTTAAAAAGTCAAATCAGACATACTTACATTTACACTATCTAGCTAATGTGAATAGTTAAAATACTCTAATTAAAAGGGAGAAGTATCAATATGAACATAGAAAAAAAGGAGTTATGGAATACATTTATGAGAACATCCTGACTAGAAGGGCACATAGGAGGAAGCATAGGGTGTTGTCTGTTATAGGTATAGTATGTGTTTTTTGTATGTTATGTGTTAAGAAGTGTAGTATATGTATTAGAGGTAGGTTTTTTTAAAAAATTGTTTTATTTGTTTGGACTGATTGGATGTCTTTCTTTTTAATGCATGAAACATGTGCTATGAAAAATAAAGCTTTAAAAAAGAAAACAACTAAATTGGAAATATGATGAATTTTATTTTTTCCCATTTGAACCGCGGAAGGTTTTCCCTGTTGGTTTTAAGAAATGGAAGTTAAGGGGAGCAGATATGGGAGGAAATGTGAAACATCCAGGCTAACTAAAAGGTAAAATGCATACCTAACAGTAAGTTCATCAATTTTTTTTTAAGTTTTACTACTAAGTAAATACTAAGTTGATTTTTTAAAAAAAAATCTTGAAAAAGTTCCATGACTGCTTTTTGATGCTTAATTTACCAATCTACCTTTCCCTGTCTCTTAAACATTGTTCCTCCAGTTTCAATATTCTGTAAAAGCTATTTCTGATTACAACCTTTAGATCCTGTTTCTGAAACTTTTTAAGGCAGTCAGCCACACAGACTCAGTTAAGAAAAGAACAAGTAGTCAGAAAATGAAAAGAAGGGGGGATTATTTTTTTTTTAAAAAAAATGAGACTAGTAGTGATACCTACAGTATTCCTTAGCATTGTCTCTTGTCAACAACTTGAAATATGTTTCTAAAAATGGGGGAAACCTAGCATTCCAGAAATTATATGGGTGTTGTTTTAGCAAACAAAAATATGAAAGGTGAATTCTGCTGGTAGCAGACCCACAATCACTGCTTTCTTCTTGTTTATTCATTGGGCCTGCAGGTGGTGTAGAAGTACCTTTCTGTTGTTCTGAAGCCAAACATTCTGTTCTGTTTCACTTACATTCTTTAGACATTATTTTATGTTGTCTTTTGTGGTTTACTCTCAGTATCCTAGAACAAAGCAGGATTTTTACTAGGAAGGTTTGTGCATTATTTGACTAGGGATAACTGGAAAGGTCACTGTCTGCTTTCCAGTTTCATAGAATGTGCACACACAATGTCCATGGCAATGTGTACACTTCATACTAGACCTTAACAATAGCCACTTTGAGTCTCATTTGGGGGAAAGCAGTACTGTATATAAATCTAATTAATTAATTAATAACATATATATGAAAATAATGTTTATTGTAGCAATACATAATCAATAAGATGAAAATATTCTTGCTAACATCTAGAACAGAGACATACTGCATGCACATGGTATGTAAGAGTCGTCAAATTATATCAAATCAAATCCTTTGACTATACGTTTCTAAGCAAATTCCAGCAATCCTTGTAACACATGTCCTCAGTCATACAGGAGGAGGATTACTGTGGCTTTCCCCGTATTTACATTGGAAAGCCACAGGCTCTCTGCTGTTTGTGTAGCCAGTCAATTAATGTCACAAATGTCAATTTACATCTGAGATTAGATTATCACAGCAGCCTGGAATCACTTACAGTATTATCAGGCTGTATTACAACACGATTTCCTTCTTACAGTGACATACACATTTTAAATACCTTTCACCCTTAGCAAGAATTTATCTAAAATTCTAAATACAATATTTTCTACAGCCTTCTTTTCCATAATTTCGTACTTTCTTTTCATATTGCACAGGTTCAGTTTTTATACTGTACTGAGAAGGGGCAATGTACAAAGGCCTTGTTACATGGGCTGTATAGGTCAAAGCAAGTATAATTATTCATATTTCATATTCTTGCAGTATTTGCCAAATTTTGTCATGGTTCCTCCCAGTACTCCCCATCATGATGGTGTCCTGATTCCCACCATCACCATGACTTTTTCCCCTCATTAATCTCCATGGTGTATTTTATGGTTGTTCTCATCTCTCCCGTCATTTCCCTCAAGTCTATAACTGTTCCTCCAAATACCTGACAGCCATAGATCTACACTTTCTCTTCTTTCCAACTATTGTTCCTGCTGGTTATGACAAAAACATTTTTAAGGAGAAGATTCTGGATTCTTTCATTCTTTAAGAAAATTCTTCAGACATTCCTCACAGGTCTTTTCCTTCACCATGTAAAAAGTATAATTACACAGCTTCTGTGTAAGCTTTCCTTGAACTTAATGTTTTGGCCAGAAGATTATCTTGGCCTAAGACACAGCACAACATATATGATGCGTGTATAAGGTTGCAAGTCCAATCCCTGGCATTTCCATTGAAAAAGATTGGTTTTAAGTGGTGAGAAAGACTTCATCCTGTTGCCTACCTACTAAGAAAATACTGACATCAGATGAAGCTTAGGTTCAGAAAAGGACCACTTTATGAAATCTATTCATATTTATGATCTGCAGAGAGTAACAACCTTGAGTGGGGTTTGACTGAGGCAGGGGTCCAAGCTCAACCTCCTTCTCAGCCCCCTGGGTGAAGCATCCTGGCTCCAAGCACAAGCCATAATTGATGACTTGTTACCTGGCCAGCCACTTATGTATAAGGGAGACTTTCCTGGAGGACTCCTCCCACCATGGCCCAAGACTTAGAGGGGAGAGGTGCCCTGCAACTTAACTGCAAAGTAAACAGATATAAGTCTGAAAGGCACATGACTGCCATCTCCATATGGCCTGAATTGCAATGTGATCCAATCCCATCCCAGCTGCTGCTGAAGTTGCCCTAATTTACAATGACTGTGTACCAAACCATATCATAGCCCTTGTGCCTGCAGTGCTCAAGTTCTAACCATGCAGAATTGGCATCTGGTAAGAGGGAGGTCAATCTTCTTGAGCAAGAAATGTATCCACCCAGTCATTCTGTACTGCCACATAGTCCCAACATGGTCTTCAAACAGTCCGGCAAATGAACTGCCATTCCTTGCCCTCTCTGTTCTATTTTGGATCATTGGATCCATATGGAGCTGTGCCCTACCAAGAGGCACACATCCCCATATACCATACACTTTCTGACTTGAAAGCCACCACCAGGTCACTCAACTGGGGAGCACTGGAAAATGTTGTCAATGAAGCAGCGTGGAATAGATGAGCTTCAAAGTGTGAAAAAAGTCCTCCTACTTGTCCTATAAATCTCACAGTGAACTAGGAGAGATGGGCCCTGACTGTCCTTAACTTTGTTCATCTTCTGCATCTTTCTCAACTAGAAATCATTGGACTGGTCACAGATCCCCTGTGCATTCCACAGAAAAGCCAAAAATGCCAGTTTGTCTTCAACTGATTAGGGAAGAAGGCCTTTCTGCTGCAGAAGCCAGTCTATCAGAAATGGGCATACATCATCCAAATTTGACTCTACTCAGAATTAGGCAAATTCATTTCCTACCCACCTGTACTTTTCATTCATATTTGGGTCAGAGATAGCACAATGGTTCTTATAACCTCGCTCCTCCAAGAGTTCACAGTCATGTTGGGTTTCTTTCAAGTACTGCACCGGCTGTGGAGGTCAGTTGGCACAATTGCTTTACCTGATTGCAGAAAAGAGGGCCAGCCATCCCATGGCAACTTTGGCATAAAATATTATGTTGTAAGTACTTGGGCATGAATGTCCAGACTAGCCTCATCACCTTGGGGAGCATAGTGTCATGGAATTAAATTATATGAACTATAGTCAGGTTGTCACAACAGAAATGAGCCAAGGAGTTACCAGGCTCTTCAGTCCATGGCCATACATTATTGAGAAACTCTAAGAATGTCAGGTCAGCTGTCAAGTAAGCCACCTCCCAGTAACAAGACCGAAGTTCAGCACAGCACTCTTCCCTGAAATAAACTCTAAATTCTGTGACCCAGCTGAATCAGATTGTATCTGCACATCTGTTCTGAATTTAAGATATTCCTTCCAAAAGGAAACTCCATGATAATGCTCCAAAAACTTCTGCCATACAGACAAATTGACCTGAATCTCAGCAGTATTTCTCAACCTGTGGTATGATCCCCTGTGTTTCTACATTGCACCATGTAAGCATCTCATAAATATCAAGCAAGCAAAGTCCAGGTGCCCCACCAACTCTTGCAATTCCCAGGAATATGACAAATGGTTAATAAGCTTGGACATCTCTGACACTCCCCCTCCGTTTGCAGAGGCAATGAAATGTGACCTTCTGAAGGACAAGATGAGGTTGGGAACCTGAGGTTCCAGAAAGACATTTATAACTCTCGCTTCATGCGCTTCTGAATCTTTTGTTGAACAACCACTTCCAAACCCACAACAATAGTTGTAGGTTATATCTCTTGACCAATAAAGGCACAAGAAGATGAAAGCACCACATAAATGTTTGTGGCTTGCCAGGGAAGGTTTGAGAAGTTTACAAAACATGCCAGAAGCTGCATATGCTGACATCCAGGTGGCTGCAGAATTCCTTGCACTCAAAGCAGTAGTGGGACAAGGGAGATACTCTTCAAATTTGGTGTTCAGAGCAGATGAAACAGAGTATTGGGGGGGTGGGAAGCATTACTCTCAAAACCTTTATCTCCAAAGAGGAGAAAGGAACACCAGGCTTCAAGGTAACCAAGGACCACTTGACCTTGGTGCTAGACAGAAATGCTTCAGGAGATCTTAAATCTAAGCCAGTGCTTATCTTACATTTTGAGATACTTCAAGCTAAGGGTTTTTCCAAACCAAACCAAATTTGCCAATAATACAGAAATTCAAAAGAAGGGTGTGGTTAACAATAGATGTATTCATGCTTTGCTAATACTGCCCCCCCCCCCCGCTGCCTACTGCTCAGCTTTATTGCATGCAGCATGATTTTTAACTCAAGGTTCTGATGTTACGGGATAATGTTCTGGGCCATCCACCAAAATTTAGTTCACTTGAACCAGCATATCTATAGAAGTGATTTCCACCACCACCACCAAACAAGACATAGCTTCTACAACTAATGGGCCAAGTTGTTATATCAGCATTAAAGCTTACTAGGTAAGGATAACTTTTATCCAACTGATCAAGGAAAATGATAACCAGTAATGGTCAATCAAGAAATTCTGGAAAAATTACAACATAATGAAAGCTATGAGCAATAGTTAAGATGCTTGGGAAGAGATGTCAAATCAGTGCCTTAATGGCATCTGGCAGAAGTTGTGGCCAATGTTGTAAAAGAGCATGTTAGACCAGAACTTTCCCTGCAATTCACATTGAAGTTATAGAAATGGGAAAGGCAGTTGGTTTTGGTAAAGATGGCATGAATGATATCCAGGATTTGTGGTGAGCCTCTAATGAATGAGAAACTGCAAAAGCTGGAGGAGAAACAAGTGGTACAAGAGAACACAAGTAGACACTGATGAAGATGTTGTCCCACCAGGGCTTGTCTAGACAAGAAGATGTAATGCTGATTGTTGTGTCTTAAAGCAAATTTGCCACAGTGTTCATTTGTCTCCATGGTTTATTGGCAAAATTGGTATGTGAAACTGTCCATGTTTGATGTTCACATGGAGCCATGCCTGTGAATCAACATGGTGGCTGGGAGTGAATCGCTTAAGTTATTATTTTCAACAAGTTGTCGCTGCTGCCGCACAGTATTTTTTTTTTGTACTATAAATCTAAGGTGCGCAAGTGTGACCTTCCATTTAAAAAGCAGTTTGGCCTCCTCAGTGCAGCAAAAAAAAACCCATGATTGCTACTGTAAAACACCAAAATGGCATTTCTGGCCACTTTGTAGCCGGCAGGCCTGCCCTTCATGCATGTCCAATCGATCAGTTTCTACTTCCACTCTTATCCAGGAATACACAGCAAAGCAATTCAGTTGTCCTAATGAGCAGGAGTGTGCATTTTCCCCGCATTAAAAAAAACAAAAACAAAACAAAACTTCATGAAAAGCTACAAAGGCTTTTCTGTGTAGGTTTAAAAAAAAAAAAGTTTTGGCCCCTCTCCTTCTGAAAATGGCAAAGCGCCACGGGATCTCGTTGGGACAAAAGGTATTCTCCTGAATTCTATGAGGAGTTTTTTCACCATCTAGATAACCCCCCAAGAGAGAGTGTTAACAAAAAAGATTTTGTATGATTCTGTCAGGAAATGATGCTGACTTTGATTGAAGCTATACGGTGAGAACTGTGCTCAAAGCTTGGGTCAGTGAGAAGCTGTGTGATAAAAGGCAGACATCCCTGGATGCATTTTGGATGAAGCCTTCTTAGCCTGTTCTGAATGAGATTTCACTTCTGCTTAAATATCAGCTTGGTGATATATTAGGTCCAGTTCTATTATGCCAGCTATGACCTTCTCTTCCTTGGAAATATATGATCTGGCCACATGATTAGGTTTGATCAAACACACTATATATACATGGACATCCTTTTGAAAACTGTTCAGAAACTTCAGCTAGTAGAGTACAATTTGTTCTTGTACACCAGCTGGTTGAATTGTTTGTCTGAAGCAGATGCCACATGTAAAACTGGGCTACAAGCCCCACAGAAACATTTAATGACATTTTGACCTTAACTACTTTGGTCTTGTCACTGCTGAATGCCTGATATTAATATAACAGCAGCTGCCTTTACTGACGTATTTTTCTTGAATACTGGGTTCTCACTGAGGACCTACTCAGTTCATCCAGGTGAACACTCTATCATTGCATAGGATCACCATGGAGAAGCAGCTACATAGGTCAATATAGATGTGAAAGAGGTCCAGAATCAATTCCTCTTCTCATGAAATACTATGCTGGATCCAGTCTAAGAATGCAAAGAATATTTGCAAATTATCTTTTTCCCAATAAGAAAGATCCTGAAGTATGGTAAGATACCCCATTGAAAAACTTTCAACTGATGTGAGATCTGAAGGATTTTTTTTATTTGCACAATAATACATTTTTTTTAACAAAACATGGCTTATAGTGCAAAATACCACGGTGTGTATTTTTGCAGTAAAAAAACTTCCATGGAATATTTACCAAAAAAGCAACAACAAAAAAACCAAAACAATGCGTATGGGGGAGGGTCATTAAATATGCACAAAATGTTTCATAACCTCACCAGGCAGGGTGAAGACTTCTGGAACTTTTATTCCTGTGGACAGGAATTAAGTAAGCAATAAATATACACTAATATAGATGGACTTAATTTTTTTGCTTCCCTTAAAGAGGCTTGCCTAGGATAACCCATACACTACAATCCTATATACATTAACCTGAGGGTACATCTCACCCACAGTACCCAAGAGAGCTTCCTTCTCAGAATGCATATAGAGGACTTTACTATTAGGAGCCTAAAGATCTACTTTATTTTTGATGGACATAGATCATGTCTACACTGGGGGCAAATATGCAGATGGAATTTGGGTTACTCTGGCCGAAGCTGCCCTGGATTCACCCTGTTAGCATCACACCTACTTGATTTATGCCAAAGTGACATCAAGTAGATGTCCACACATGTTCCCTGGCCAAAGCCCAAATCCACACTGCTTCATTGCTTCTGGTCCCCTTCTCCTTGGATCCACTGCTGCTGCCTTCCTGGCCAAGCACCTCCATGGCAAAGCCCCACTGGCCCACAGTTGCTTACTCTGAGGGCAGAATAAGGTGCCCAGACATGTGATCAGCAGTGAGAGGGTAGCTTGATCAACCATATTAATATCATGGCTGGGTATCTTGTTCGGACCTCAGACCAAGCGACTGTGTGCCAGCAGGGCTCTGCCACAGAGGTGCTTGGTTGGGAAGGCAGTGGCAGTCCCAGGGAGAAGGGGACATTTATTTTTTTGTGGCTGAACTCACCTGGGGAGTGGGTGGTGGCCCTGGATTGTTACTGCAGAACAACCCCAGCAACTACCACTGAACATCTAACAAAAAATGGTGACATTTGCCATCCAAAAATCTGACACTACCCTGATCCAGATAGCCACACATACAAAAGTCCTGTAAAGACTGGTTTTTTTTTCCTGAAAATTGTGAAGCAAAAGGTAAGTTTTTAAAAATCGCATTGAAGCTAAAAGAAGCCCTTTCAATGTGAAAATAGCCGTACATCATGTAGCATGTATATATAGCACCAGATTCAAGGTAGGTATGGATTTCCCCCCCCTGATGTAGTCAAGCACATAGATTTATTATTCTCTTTCACCAGAGTACCTTTGTCTTTTCAGTATCCATACTGCTTTGCAATACATATTTAGAGGGGAGGGTCCACACTACAATGTAATAAATTTAATGCCCTATAAGAAAGTTGTGTGTGTGTGCGCACATGCAGTGTGTGTGCGCGTGCACTGATTTTCTTATTTTTTTAATACAAAATATGCCTTACAAATGACTAAATAACAATGATTAAAATGAAAGTTTAGTATAAATGATGCCAGTAAAGCACAGTTTTATATATACATGATATCCATTATGCTGGTCTATGACCATAATAAATTGTTGGTATCTGTAAAACACAGTTCTTAACTCCTAAATAGTTGGTAGAATAGAAATGTTTTCACATGTTTCTAAAATGAGATCAGGAAAGAACACAGGTGCTCCTCTCCAGAGAGTATTCTACAGCTTTTCAGAGACAACCAAAACCTTTGCCCCTAGTAGAAGCTGGCATCAGTTATAAGAAAGATAGCAGAGGGGGAAAAGTCATCAGTAGGTCTTAGTACCCTAGGCAATTCATATGGGAGAAACTGTTTGTTGTTGTTGTTACTATTATTGATTACCTAAGGTTCTGTGACTACCTAAGGTTATGAGACTAAAGGCAAGCATGTACAATCATGCTAAAGCAACAATTGGTAACCCTGGCAGATGTAAAACACTAGTTTACTGTGTTCTCACCAGTGCTCACTTGATAACAAATGTAGTAGCTGAAGTTCCCGGATAATTTTCCAAGCATTTCTGGTATTGTGTATGGGTTAAGGATACTGCGCCATTTTCAATAGCAGCGATACAAAAAATGAACATTATATTAAGGCAATGTATAGGTCACCAGCACTTGCTCGCATGGGAGAGCCAGAGGTACACATTAAACTCCAGGGCATGCATGAAGCCACTGGAACAGTATCACAATCTGTCTCTTATTTTGGGGCTATGGATATAAATTATATTACTGTTTTGTATTGTGTATTTTAAAAATCAATGCAGATTGGACCAAAGTTATAATAAATAGATACAAATGTTTCAAAAATGCATTCATGTGTTAAAAATAGACTTAACATGATTTCTTTACACAAGGTTAACATCATGGCTACATGCAATGTTGAATATACTGTCAAAAAGAAAACAAAAATACTTAAAGGAAGAGGAACAGTTAACTGTGTGGCTTTGCTCTTGGCATGGACTAGCAGTCAAAAGTGCATATTTATCACAATGTATAAAAAGCATGCACTTCAGTTTGAAAGATGGTAGAGGGGAAGGTTTCTGCCAAGAAAACATTGATATATGTAGCAATCCAATGGCACAGATCCCAAGGTCAAGCCACCAGATGTGGGCTGTATGATGAAATGAAGAACACCGAGGAAAGATGTCCAACATGAATGCTGCATACTTGGAGCAAAGGGGAAAAGTGAGTGATCTTTTTTTATGGAGCTAGGGAGAAAGGATAATTTTAGAAATATAAATTTTGCAAAGCAATACTTGTTCTCAGGTGGTCTGAAAGGAATACACTTGGGAGAAATCTGTCTATGTCTCTGAAGAATGTGATGTGTAGCCCAATGTTTCTGAGATCACTGAGGTTATTTCTCCATCTAGAAAATCATTTTGACAGAGCACTTTGTATATTAACCTACTTATGAATTATATTAAAAGTGAGAAAGAAAGGAAATCACCCATTCCCCTTAATCCCAATGATGCATAGATACCAGATATGAACCATTTTATCTCTTGTTTCTGTATTTTGACATTATTGTATGAGAAAATGAGCAAAATCAGTCAAAGCTTGATTAAATGTATCTGCTTGCATTTCTGCTGCTATAATTTTTCTATCAGCACATTTCATTCCCCCCCCCAATAGAATTAATCCTTCCACTCCCTCTCATTCTCAACATATTGTGTATCTAAACCATTTAACATATGAGAAAAAGATGAACAACCATGTCTTCACTGCCCTAAATCTGAATATGTTTGTCCAGGAGTAAGAAATGTAACAAACTAGTTTACATGATGGAACTTGGTCCTTATCTTAAAGAAATGAGAAATGTCTGCAAGTAGATTTTACTCTGAATATTACTGCCCTACCTCAAGACACTCATGGGACTTTTTTTATATATAAATTTTATTGAATACACATAACATACACATTACACAACATAAATTACAGAAAACATAACTTACAGAAAACATATACAAATAACTGCATAAACAAACAGACAAAAAATAACTAGAGTATGAACAATGTACAATAATGTGAAATAAATTGGGAAAGAAAAAAAGAGAGGAAAAAAAAGAAAAAGAAAAAAAAGAAAAAAGAAAAAAGAAGAACGCCCAACACCTACAAAATACATAATTCAACATGACATTCTCACAACAACTAAACTGTTAAAAGACTTCTCAGATGATCTTGTTTGACTTTGTTGCACATTTTAAAATAGCCCTCTTATTCAGATTGTCATGCCCTTAATATCACAACTTTTTTACTTATAAATCTAAAGTACTTACATTATCTTCTTACTATCATTGTTTCCTACTGTGATTCATCATTAGTTCCTGGAGACAAATAGTATCTTTTTATATAATAGAATAATAACCTTATCCTATAACCAACAGTCCTCCATTATATATAAACTCCCATTAAACTCCTTAGTTCCATGTATCATAGTGGATACATTCTTTTCCACTGGGACTTTTTCAAATGGGGAAATAAAACCCCACTGAGGTCAGGAGGAGGATGGCACTGTCTCGTTTACAGCACTCTGTTTCAGACGACTCCGTCCTCCTCCCGACTTTCCCCCATGCTTCCTCCGTGCCAGGGGAGCAAGAAACGTGCCACTTTTTATTGACAGGAGTTCTCTGTTAATAAAAGTGGTGTGTTTCTCACACCTGCAGCACAGAGGATGCACAGGGGGAAGGTTGAGAGGAGGACAGTGTCATCCAAAACAGAACGCTGTAAGCGAGACAGCACCGTCCTCCTCCCAACCTTGGCAGGGTTTTTTTCCCCATTTAAAAAAGTCCCAGTTGGGATGTTGCAAGGAATCAACCTACCTTAAGACAAGCCTTCCTTTTCTATCATTATTTTCTTACATTATTTTCTAGCAGAGCATTAAGAAGGTGAAGATTCCAGTGAACCAGTCTCTGAAATGTCATGCAGACCTAGACTAAAAGATTTTTTTGGAATCTCAAATAGGAGTTCCAAATGTGTTATCAGTACTGCTCTACCCAGCTCTTGGTCTTGAGAAAATCACCATTATGCAATATCTTTGCAGAGTAGCTTGAGAGTTTATGATAACCAGTTAAACAGAATTGTTACAAATCTTTTTTCATTGTTTCCGATCATTTGACTTAGGCCTAAAACACTCCTAGTTGTTTGACTGAAATAGTTCGCTCTATTTCTATGTTAACAGTTTCTCCAGCTGTTATAAGGAGAAAAGAGGTGATTGCACATACTCTATGCTTTCCTGAATTGGGAGCAGATTTCTAGTCATGTGAAAAAGCATTGATTAATCCACATTGACTATAATGTAACATGACAGAAGTTGAATTTTACACAGTGAGGCTTATCTAGATGGGCCAAATGAAATCCCCCCCCCCATTTCCTGTGCCCAGCAGTCTGGACGATGTGGGGTTTTGCCCCAATCCTAGTCCGAACTGCCCAGATGATGTTTGGGCAGTTCCGGTGAGAATCTAGGGCATGGAAACATGTTTAATATATCTCACTGTTTTGCTCCTGTTCTTCTGAAGAAAGCAATGAGTCCTGGGGGGGGGGGCGGGACTGTCCACACATGTAGCTTGCACAGTGCCAAGCACAGCCATTTCCCAGCTGGTTGTGCACATAGCATCTCCCACGAGGTACCCAGCCAGGTACCACAGTTGGGTGCCTCATTTCTGCCCTTGGAAAACCGACTGACATGGGGAAGAGAAGTACCAGCTCATGTGTGGGCTGCAGGTGTGAGGACACCCCAACGGAAGGGTACGTAACAAGGGGGAAAGCACTGTGGACCTGGGGTTAGAATATTCCAGCTGGAATGTAGATTATTGTGGCCAGTGTAGACAAGCCCTGAGTCAATGGAAGCCCCATCAATGGAAGATATTTGTAAAATAATAAAAATAGTAGTATGCGTAGCAGACAGAAGTGTATAAAGCAGGTTAATGTTTAAGTAGTGTTGCATTTTGTACAGCAGTTCTTTTTTTAAAAAATGACAATGGTTCACTCAGAGCAAACACCATGGGCCCTTTCACACTACATGGCTGCATCTTGACATTTGTGGTCTGGTGAAGCAGTAGAGCTTTCTGGCTAAGAATTCTAAATATCAGGCTCTAAACAGCAAATCCAGGGTTCCACATGATGTCGCCATAGCAGTTAAAGTGGAATCAGTGTGCTATAATTGTCTAGTGTGAAAGGACCCCAGGAATCTCCCAGAGATTATCTGTACCGGGTGGCTTGAAACCATCCACCATTTCAATTACAAAAATGTCACTCTAGGACATTGCAGGTAATTAAATTGTTGGGTACTTTGTAGACCCGGTTGCCCAGGATAGTGTTACCCTAAGAGGTGGAGGGTGTGTTAGAGCCCCACCAGTGATGCCAAGATCTCTATTATTATAGAATCATAGAGCTGGAAGAGACTACAAGGGCCATCTAGTCCAACCCCCTGCCATGCAGGAATAAACAATTCCTGAACGATAGTCATCCGCTCTGTTTAAAAACCTCCAAAAAGGGAGAAGTCTTGGCTGTTTACAGTGGGATGTGTGTGTACCATGGCATTCAGCCACACAATCCCTGTCTCTTTATTTAGTGAACCTTGCTGGTCTGCAATGGTTTTGGCCTCTACTGCAGTCCAAATGACCCTTTCCTCTGTGTGCTGGTTTTCAGTCTGGCCATTGGCAAGGTGCCTGGTGAAAGTCTTACTCTGGAGGGAGCTGAGCAGTGTTTTACATCTGCCATGGCTACCAATTGTTGTTTTAGCATGATTGTACATGCTTTTCTTTAGTCTCATAACCTTAGATAGCTGTGGGGAGGGGGTAGTAGGGCATACTAACACAACCTCAGAAAAAGGCAAAGGCAACCTCCCTCTGAACAAATCTTGCAAGAAAACCCCACCTCAGGGTCACCATATACACATAAAAACACATATACAGAACTCACCCATCCTCCTGAAGAGGAACTTTATGTCACCAGCATAATTATTGTATTTTGATGATTATTGTATACTGAAATGTGAATAGCAAAGCTACTGCAATACTATTTCAGCAACAGAAAGCAAGCCAAAAAAAGCAAAACATATTTCTAAAAAAGACTAGCAATAATTTTTCTATGGTGTTTTTTCCTAAAACTTTTTTTTTTTTCTTATGGCTAGACAAGAATCCTTTGAAGTAGCTCTTTATTTTGTTATAGATCTGCCATGATCCATCACTGTGGAGATCTCACCAGTCATACAAAAATGCTTGTTTAGCAATTAGGTCTCTGATGAGCAGTTTGCTTTGTTTCAAAAAACAAAACTAAATTACATCCATCTTCCTTTCAGACAGCTGCAAAGGACCTAGCAATATGCTGCTGTTTTCCACCAGGCACCAAACACTGTGTCACTTTCCAGCCAGCACTGGAACTACTGTGCTGTACATATTCAATATGCTTTCCTGGGGTTATGTTCTATTGTTCTTGGAAGTGTTATAGAAGGCCATTTCTGTTTTTTAAGAGACTCATGAATAGGAAAATAATTGATTTTCCATATACTGTGACTTGGAGAGGATTCTTCATATTAGCCCGCTTGGATATCATTTCCCACACCATGGATGTTACAAAAATATTGTGTTGCATATAAACTTTTGAAAGGCTTAGATAATTACATTGGTTAAAGGACTGGTTTGTAGGGTTACCAGCTGACCAGGAAAAAATGGTTGGCTTGAGGTTTTGCCTTTCAAGAGTGGCTTGATCTTTAGAATGTAGGAGCTGAAGCTTTTGCACATTCTCATTGTTACCAATTAAGCAGTGTTTAAAGACTTAGGCACAGAGTCCATTTTCTGAAGCCTACAGCTCCCTATCTGAATTGCAGCTTCATGTCATGAGGCTGTTTCCCTTTGGAACACAAATCTTGACTTCCACCACCACCACCCCAAGATCAATTTTCAAAAAATAGCAGGGATTAGCAGCACAATTGTTTACATGTCTACTCATAAGTAATAAATTCAGTGGGGCTTACTCTGAAATTAGTTGGTGCAAGATTGTAATTTACATCTGCCCACACCACCCAATCCTTGCAAAAATAGCCAAACAGTGGGCACATTTTATAAGGGAAATCAGCTATAGTTACCATACACCAACTGGAAGCTGCATTTTTAAATGTTCGGGAGTGTGCATTTTCTTTCCCTCCTTGTTATGTTTCTTTGCCTCATAGTCTTAAGGGAAATTAGAAGGGGACACATTGCTAGCCACATATAAAGTAGCAATGGACAAACACTACTCACCACAATTTAGAAAGAAGTCATCAACATTTAGAGCTTTACTGTTTCATATCACTACTTTGAACTAGGTCCAGACATGGGTTAGAAGCTAATGCAGATCACATAACACATTTCCCCTACAACATGTAAAACTTAGGAAACTTTGGGGTCTACAGATTCCAGAATCCCACAGTCAGCATGGCCAACTCTGTTAATGTACTTGAATTATTCAGTGTGTGTGTGTGTGTGTGCCTTCAAGTTGCCAGTTGACTTAGGGTGACCCCATGAATTTCATAGGGTTTTCTTGGGCAAGGAATATTCAGGTGGTTTCGCCAGTTCTTTCCTCTGAAGTATAGCCTTCAGCACCTGGCATTCATTGGTGGCCTCTCATCCAAGTACTAACCAGGACTGACCCTGTTTAGCTTCCAAGATCAGACAGGATCTGGTGCCATTATTATTATTATTATTATTATTATTATTATTATGTTTCTTTATATAGCGCCATAAGCTTTACATAGCGCTTTACAAAAAAGAAAAACAACAATCCACAATGAACACAAAAACTTGCCTATGGTGCACAATCTAAAACCACAAACAAAATTATAAAATTAATAAAATATTACTATAACAAGATTAAAACAATACTATAAAAGTGCAAGTTAATACAAATAATATGGACATAAAATCAAAATGAATACTCCTTTAGGGTATTTAGGCCCAGTAACATTCTTGCTACCCCATTTTGAACTAGATGAAGTTTATGCACCATTTTCAAAGGAACTACATGTATAATGTAGCTGGTTTTCAGCTGTTCCAGAACACAAACCAATGAATTCAAACTACAAGTAAAAGATTCCATCTAAACATTAGGAAGAACTTCTTAACTGTAAGAGCTGTTCAACCATGCAATAAGACTATCTTGGAGGGTGCTGGTTTCTCCTTTGGCAGTTGTTAAGCAGAGATTGGAAAGCTATCTCTTGATAGTGCTTCAGTTATGTATTTCTGCATGGTGGGGGTTAGACTGGATAATCCTTAAGGTCCCTTCAGACTGCATGACTCTATGAACTAATCCAACGAGAGATTACTATAGAATGGAAAAT